>OZ018382.1:17436491-18829416 GCA_963969555.1 Polydrusus pterygomalis | reverse complement strand
CCGTGCTTGAACTTGACTGAAAAAAAAAATACTATTAAGGAAATCGGATATATGTTTTGCCGGAGACAAGTAGAAAACAATAACCACAGCAACCTTAACTTACCTAGAGGGGGCTGTGAAACAACATTAAAAAAAAACTAATAAAACCAGAATTGATTTAAATAAAAACTTAAAAGTCATATTCAATTCTTACATTATTTAACTTTCAAAATGTCTTTATTCCAAACTAACTTTTACAGTTCATTACATGGAAAGTGACAACATAATATAGAAAATAATAACCATTAAAAAAAATAAGAAAAAAAAAATGTTATAAGTTAATTTTAATTCATTAATAAAATCAATAAAAAAAAATAGTATAAATAATTTAATTTAGTAAATATATTTTTAATTGTTTTTTAAAACTTGTCAATTTTTTAATTTTTCTGATATTTTTTGGAAGATTGTTATATTTTATTATTTCGTCATATAAAAGCGATTTTTTTCCGAAATTACTTTTTACTGATATAGTTTGATAATTTATACAACGTATGGTGTTATGATCATGTAATGTCTCTGATTCTCCTGAAGTATTATGTTTGATTTTTTTTCTTTTAAAATAATAGAGTGAATTTGTAGGAAATTTAATAAAAATATTGGCCTTCTCTAAAACTGCAACCATTACAGAAGTGTATGTCTGTAAGTTTGTAGTTTGGCGAACACCGAGTTCTTCACCTACAGAATTTTGAAAGCCTGGATCCGACAATTTCCGCAGAAAGCCTGTAATCTTATTTAAAGGCGACAGTGCACCCCCTCGCCTTTTACCAGTATCAGTCAAAAAATAATTTGCCAACCACTCAACATTTTCGCAGTCAAATCGATATAACTTTCTGAAATCATCATATATCTGCAATTTTTACGTACACTGTAGATTTTTCTTTTACGGACCTTCATAATGTATTCAGGCATAAATTGAAGACACAAATTAAGAGCAACGCACGTGTATGCCGATTCGGCAAAGTTGACTGCTACCAAGCAAATGATGCAGGGGTCAACCTACCTTAAAAAGTTGAAAGCAATCGCTACATTAGAAAAAGCGATTCCTTAATTTATTCGTCACATTTGAAGCAAATGATAGCAATCGCTTCTATTTTTTAAGAAAAAGCATTGACTAGAAGCGATTCCTGCTCTTTTAAGCAATTGCTAGGCGCAAAAGCAATTACTTTCGTTTTTATTCATTGGCTTTCAAGAAATTACTTCGATTTTATAAGAAAAAACAATCGCTACATTTTTCTTCATTAGACTCATTGTTTCGTAATTAAAATGGATAAACTACTAATATTAAATTTATATTAACAAATATGGTGGTAAACCATATATGGCACCCCACCTAATAAGTCGTTTTATATATTTCTGCCCTCATGAGTACACAATAAGCGCCGAAATAATAACATCCTCATCAGCTTATTTATCAGGCCTTTGGCCCAAAATAATTTTTTATTTGTTTCCATATTGCGGCTCTACCAGTCAATAAACGAGTAGATTAGGTATATAAAGAAAAATTAGTAATTTCGTTTTCATCACCTCGATAATTATACTGATCTTTCTTGATATTGTGTACATGTATTTTCTTTATTATCTGAACAAAAGTGTAATAATACAAGGTACATTAATTAATGTAATATAATACAAGCCCTAGCTTTCGTATGTAATTACATCTACCTAGATAATAAAAAAAGTATTTTTTGCTATTTGGTTTTTAGGAAGCCCTATCTATTTTATTAATACCACAGACAAGGTTACCAACGTTAATAAGTACTAAAAAAGCAATAAGATATAATACGTTTATTACCTCTTTATTAAAGACCTAAAAAATAATCTTGTGGTATTTTCTGTCAAGCCTTATTATTATAAGCAAAATTGCGAATTGACCTGAGGTCAATTGGACCGCGTTATGTAATTACGAATTAAGCGACAAAAGTTGAAAAACGAGTTAACGGTGCCATCTTTTAGTAGTCATTAAAACCTATGTAATAAACCCTTTTTTTACTTAAATTTCCCTATTTTACCCTTTTTACAGGCACCTCTGTATTAAGCGACATTTCATATTTGTCAAAGTTAGTACTGTAACTAACGTTTTGTAATAACGAATTATTCGCCAGAACGATATTACAAAATATAATTTTATTATATTTATTTCTGTAATATGAAATTAAGCGCCAATTGGCTGGACTTAATCCGCGATCATTTCTTTCTAAACCAGTGTAGTTTTATTTTTTTTTAGTTTTGTTATAAAGAATTAAGCGCCATACATGTCGGTTAATTCTTTATGAAGATTTAAAACTATACTTAACTTTAATTGTTATATCGAATTAAGCGACAATTTGGTATATAGTGGTCATAAATTGGGGAATATTCGCAATTTTAAAACACAGGTATATAGTATACTACATTTCGGACCTACTTAAAAAAAAACGAGGTTCTAAGGTATTTGGTACGACTTTGGGGCAACTTAACAAAATTAAAAACCTTTTTATTTAAATATCTCGAAACCGTTAAATGTCGTTTAATCTGTAATTACATAACGGGGTCCAATTAGCAAATCAAGTTTTCAATTAATCATAAAATAAAATGAGGAAATGTCAACCCATATAACTTCATAACTATTTTGGAGTTAAGTTTTCTGCATTATTGTTAAAAACTTTTCGTTTTGACAAAACTGATAGACTTTTCGGGGGTATGCATAAGTGCATTAAAATTACCGATAATTTTTAATAAAAGTGTGTTTTCTGTTATCCTTTTTTTTAAAATTAAGTGAAATAAAGACCCAGTTATAAAACCCACCTTAAAACTAGCATCGGACCCATTCCTGTGCTGCAACGCCAAAGTCTTAATCAACTCCTGTTCCTCCGCGCCCCAACTCTGCGACGAATTCAGCTTACAATGCGTCGAAACGGCACCAGGGGGAGTTCCAGGTGCAGGAGGAGGAGGCAGGGGCAAGTCCCCTCCACTATCCAGCGATATGCTCAAGCTATCTGAGCTGGGATAAGCTGGAAGAGGCAAGGGGCTCGACGTCTGAACGTGATGTATTTCTACGGTCGTAGTTTCTTCTGTGCACTCGCTGTCGCGTCGTTTGGGTGGGTTGGGTGGGATCTTTTTGCCCATCATGGGACTGCCGTATTGGATGTACGAACTGGGAAGGGTTTTGTATTGCGGGTTGCCGTATTTCTCGGGGTTGAATTGGGGCTTTTCGAAGTCGGGGAATGTTTCCCTCGCCTGGAAAAAAAATTGTTGATTACGCTAGGCACGTTCCTCTGTGATCGTGTGTGACACCATTTTGTTGTAAATTCTTACCTTGGCAGTAATTTTTGCAATGGGCCTTGGCCTGATGATACCCCTTGGACGAGGTAAAGTGCCGCCGCCCTCGTACAAAAGGCCGGTTTCATTGGTCGGTGTGATATCTCCGTCATCGTACGATCTCGGTCGCCAGCCGATTGGTTGATTGTAGTAAAATGTCTGCGTGTTTTCCGCCGAAAATGTGTGATGTGTTCGCTCCGTCGGGTCTTCCAGGGATTCCAGGGATTTTCCTCTGCCAGTCCGAATCTGGAAATTAGATAGGTTATTAAGTTTTAGTTCGAAATTTTCCCATTTTTTAAATTTGCACTGGAAATTACTTTGACACTCTGCAACCTAAACAAACTCTTTCCCTTAAACCACCAGTGCCGACCGCCGTTGCAACTTTAGAAAAACTAAAGCCCAGCGGAATTTTTGACGTGACTCTACCGGGTGTTTCTTAAAAGACGTTCACCCCTATAATTTTTTTGTATTTTTAGATATTAAAATGAAATATTGAGATTATGCATAAGAGATGAGTCTGCATTTATTGGCATAATTTTCAATTTGTTAGCACTTCCGGTTTGACCGGAAGTGTCCTTGACTTTGATATTTTCAATGGGACATCTTGTATATTTTTACTTATTTGGGTTCAGCATAACATTATGAGTGAAATGACACCTCACTTGTCATTTTTTGACGTGTTATAAAATTTGTATGTTTATATTTTATTTTCAATCTAGAGTGCTACAAATTAATTAAATCTGTTAATTTATAGTCAAGTAGTATATGAAAATTAAAATTATGTCTTAATAAATTGGCTTTTTAAGTTTCACAAGCGTTTAAAAAATGAAATTTTGTTTTATTCTAAGTCGAACTCTTCCGATGAGGACAAATTATGCCCCCCTTTCTACTAATGTAAAATGCTGGTCAACCCCTACCATAAACTATAAGGTCGTGCAATAAACTAGCATTACAACCAACATCACAAGACAAATACAACTTAAAAAATAATTAATACATCTTCGAAAATTTAACCTCTAAGATTTTTTTTTTAATTTTCTTACAAAAAAATTAGCAGCAAAAAATAGTTAAATACATTTTAAGCCGGCCCTGTTCAGTGTTTGGATGATCCACAAAATGATGTTAACTACGCAAACCCTGTATCCCCTTAAGTTAGTTCGTAAAATTATTCCCGTTAAAATAGTGTAAAAATAAAGTATAGTAGAAAGTAATAGTAATAAATAAGATTTTTTAAAAAGCGTAACGATGTAGAGGGGTAGGTACTTCCACAACCACCTTGAAAGAAGCCGTGAAACAGAAACATCGACAACACTAGCTGCTTGAAGATCCATGTGTCACGTGACTTTTTTTAGGTTATCCATGCTTTATTAGTATGTAATTTACGCGCGACGAAGGTGATAATTTTGCGGTTTTTCGTATTAATTTGTATTTTTATCCGGTTTTCGATTGATATCTAATAAAAAATTTAAGTGACATGATTGCTAAGAACCTCTACAAAATACTAGTGAACATTTTTGGTGCGGGTTTGCTCTAATAAGCAATAATAAAGTGAGAAATCGAACAGCCTGGCCGGCTGGCGGTTTGTTTACGGGTCGTTATAATGGTGGCAGAATTTTATTTGTTTTAATTTAAAAGTTGTGTTTTTTGCATTCTATTTAGCTCTTTGAACTTTATTGTTTTGTGGCTACAGTTATATATTATATTAAATATTGAATTGTTTATTTAACTTGAAATGTGAATTAGTTTAAAAATATCACTATAGTAGAGATATAGTTTGTAAGTAGGTAGGATATACCTCTATAGATACCTAGGTACTTGGGTAAATACTATTTTTTTTTCTTTTAGTTTGTTTATTTATCAACATGCCAAGCCTCTGCTGTATTCCTGGGTGTAACTCTAACTATAAAAGTGTTTTAAAAGCAGGTGAAGAGAGTGTATCAGTTTTTCACTTCCCAAAAGATGAAAATCTGAAAATTTCAATGGCTAAAAGCCATTCCAAAAAGCCATTCCAAGAGCTAATTGGTCGCCCACACAGTATTCTGAGTTTGTGCTAAGCATTTTGTCCCCAGTGATATTTTGCCTGATGGCACCACAAAAAAAATTCCAACTAAAGTGAGACTAAATTTAACAGCTGTTCCGTGCTTTTATCTCGATTTGCCTGCTTACTTGTCAAAAACTGTTCTCATTCCTAGAAAAAGTCCAACGGAGAGAAACGAGGAACAACAAGAGCGTACCTATCAACTTACTCAAGCTTTCGAGCAATCAGATTTTATAAAATGTTTTGACGATCTCAGTAATTAGGTTCACAGAAAATTAATACTTTTGAAGTTTGGGAAGTAAAAATTATAAGTGACTCAAAAATATATTTTTATAGTTTAGATTTGACCAATGACTGTATAAATATTGTTAATCAGGTTTCAGTGGACATTGATATGAATGTAAAGGTTTTTTTAAAAGGTAATGAATTGGCTTACAATGATTTGAAATGGATTTTACCGTTTGAAAGAATAAAAAACTCGCCCGTTGCCGCGCGTCATAATAGCTTGTGGATCCGCAACTCCCAGCTGATGCGGCGTTGCCCGATGTCCCTTCATGGCTTCTTTTCGAAGTGGTTGTGGCCAGACACCAGGAACAAAAAATACGGCTCGTAGCAGTAACTCTTTCGTTACGATTTAAGGTGGTTGTGGTACTTCTTTGGTAAAGAAACACCTGATACACTAAATTACAAAGTTATATATCGATACGTCTAGAGGTTAACCTTTCGAAGAATTAAATAATACCTTGATGGGGACTATATCAGTGCAATACATAGGATGTGAATATGGCGGCCCGGTTGGACCAATGGACGTCGTCATCTGCCTGGTCTGGTCGATCTCCCACGGCTGGTGGAAGGAGTGGAAAGTACTGTGGACCGGGGGCACTCCGGGAGACGGGAGATCCATGGGCACGTGAACCAACACGTCCTTACATACACAAACATGCAGCTTAAGCAATAGGTTATGTGATTTGACCAGTGTTGCCAACGTTTAACTGGGAGTGTTATTTTTCTATGGTTAAGTCGCGGTTTCTGTGTAAAATATTTCATACGGAAAGATCTTTTCTTGATTGCCTAATAACGTTTATATCTTTATGTATAAAATTAATAACGTTTATATCTTTATGTATAAAATTAATAACGTTTATATCTTTATGTATAAAATTAATAACGTTTATGTCTTTATGTATAAAATTGTAAAGTTTCTGACTGACCGATTTATCAACGCCCAGCCCAGTCTAAACTCCTAAGCCATTCATGAAATTTCGAGAATGTCGTCTCCTGATAACGTGGGCATGCACTAAGAAGGGACTTTTCGACAATCCACCCTTAAGGGGGTAAAAACGGGGGTTGAAAGTTGTATAGGAATTTTTGTACCTCGAAAACTAAAACTGGTGGACGTCTAAAAATGGGTATACAGACTGTCCGCGGATAGGGTTTACAATAATAACAAAAATAAAAAATAAAGGTAGTTTACTCTTGGAGAAAAATCATGTTTTCAAAGTTTTTGCGAACCCTGTATAAAAATCAAAATTTTCTCTTCGTAAATTGCATTTTTTTACAAGCAAAAATTTTTAGCAAGAATTACTTTTTCCCGAAAAATGAAATTTTTCATCCATTGTGCTATTGTAAACCCTATCCGCGGACAGTCTGTATAAGTTACTTTAATAAAATAATATAACTGTTTCGTCGTTTTTTCAAAATTTACTTAGGGGTTGAAAAATGGGGTGTAACCTAGCTATTTTGATGGGGTATACTGCCTATAATTTTAAGCTATATTTCATATATTCTATACAGGGTGTTCTTAAAGTTGAGTCATTTATTTTACCAGGTTGTAGAACTCGTAAAAATAAGTAATTGTACCAAAAATCATTTATATAAAAGTTGCAGAATAAAGAAGTTATTAACAATTGAAAAAATGTAAAATTTAAAAACTGTAAGACCTGATTTTTTGATATTCGCGACCACTGCGTTATCAATGTTTTGTTTACTGGCGATACTGGGTATGGCTTATGTTTTTGTAGGATACAAATTACTTATCATTCATTCATTTTACGGGTTTTAGTGGTCGAGAATACAAAAGAGCAGGTCTTAAGTTTTTAAATTTTACATTTTTTCAATTGTTAATGACTTCTTTATTCTGCAACTTTTATATAAATGATTTTTGGTACAATTACTTATTTTTACGAGTTCTACAACCTGGTAAAATAAATGACTTAACTTTGAGAACACCCTGTATAGAAAACTATTTAAAATGTTAAAAGTTTTATGTTTTATGTCTCCGAAGGGTATCGAACCTGAAGAATTCAATTATTTTTTATTACTTTTTATTTCTTTGTTAAAAACTGGTCTTGCTTTTGCTTTAAAGAAGTACTTATATTGTTTATGCATGTCCGTTTTTAAATACGACGTTGCCAAGTCTAAATTTACTAAATATAGGAGAAGCTAAGCAACCTTAAGAAAAATAAACTACCAAGTATATACAGGGTGTTCGGAAAAAGAAGATCAATCCGTTAACCATAATATATTCCTTGAGCAAAAATAAAATGACTTTTGTAATGGCATTTTTCATTTTTGACCCTCATTTTCGATATACAGTCAAAGTTTAAAATTAAAAACTGATTTTTTTGAAGAATTCGAATATTGAATAAGATGTAAATTTCAAATTTGGTACATTGCCTTAACATAAAGAGTTACATCTTTTGAGAAAAACAAGGTCAAAAATTAAAAATGGCATTATAAAAGTCATATTATTTTTGCTTAAGGAATATAGGTATGGCTAATGGATTGACCTCCTTTTTCCGAACACCCTGTATAGTTAGCTATATTGTTCAAGGCAAGATCTTTCCGTGTGTTGAAATCTTTGCAAATGTATTTAAATGCACTTCCAAACGCTAAAAATAGATTATAATTGAAAAAAAATATGTCCTATTAGGTTTTTGTTAAAGGTATGGTATGTATTCGTTTGTTTGCTGGTTGGCAATACTGACGTTGATCAATAATATAGAAATATTGGGAATGTGAATAGCTTGCGCGCCATCTAATGGTTAGTGCCATAGAAATGCATAAATTTGAAGTTTCACATCTCGTCGTTAATCTTATTACAAACTATAGAATATTTGCTTCGGAAGGCAATACTGTAACGTGAGTTTAAAAAAAGTCCTTAAAGTATTTCGTGGAATCGTTCCCGCATGTCTAAAAATGCCAAAATGGGAGATGTGTTTACCGCGTCTACATCCGAACATGTTGCCACTCTTTTTTTCACAGAATCGAAAACATTAGTGAGCACCTGAAGGGAGTTGTTAATATTCCTGAAATGTATTGGTAATTCTCGCGTCTCTAATACATTTACAAACTTTTCTGAAACTTTAGTATGATATCGGGCCGAATTAAGAGTATTTCAAAAAAATACGACCATATTAATTAGTGTCCGACCGAAACAAGATTTTCAGCCGAAACCGAATCTTCGGCTTTGGTCTCAGTTTCGGCCGAAACCGAAACTTTAAAATTTTATTGTTTTACTGAAATTTAATTTATTTTATATAGGACGAGATCGATGTTGGGAACGAATTGAACTCTTCCCATTAAAAAAAAAGGTCGACAGAGAAAAAATCTATTATTTATATACAGTGTGACCAGTAAAGTCCGCATCATATGAATTTTTTTTTATTAATAACTTTACTCGAAATTTGACTTTGACATCAAGTTCTGCTTCGATAGAGATGGAAATTAGGCAAAAAAATAGTAGTCACGTGATTCGCATTATCTGTCAAATTTTAATTTTCTCCAAAAAATAATTCAAAAGTATTATTTAATTTAAAAGCTAGGTGCATAAGATAATTTTGATTTTTTACCCATATTTTGTAAATTGCACCACTTTTGCAAAATAAGACTCAACGCAACCTACATAAAACTTCTTAGTTTTGACAATGCTTTATTTCAGATACATCGTCTTTAAAGTAGCGCCATATTAAATGTGTGTTTTTCTACAAAATCAAAATTGGGCTATTAAAACTTGGTCGCATGTGATGCAAAGTTTATTTGTTTTTGACCTTGTATAAGGTAACTTCATAAAATAAATATTTTTGAAAACGTAGTTTGTTTCTGAAAATAATACACCTTAATATTAAGACAAAAAAGAACACAGTGTCATCAGTAAAGTGTTCATTAAGTGGAAAATAAATTTTTGGTGGTGGGTAAAAAATCAAAATTATCTTATGCAGCTGAAATTTTGCATGTGGGATAGAAACTGCATTTAAAAAAACTTTTTCTAATAATTTTTTTCGATATTTTCAGAAATACTTTTGAATTATTTTTTGAAAAAAATTAAAATTTTACAGATAATGCTAATCATGTGACTTATATTTTTTTGCTTAATTTTTTCCCGATCGAAGCAGAACTTGATGCCAAAGTCAAATTTTGAATAAAGCCATTAATAAAAAAAAATCCCATATGATGCGGACTTTACTGTTCACACTGTAGACAACACGCCTACGAACTACGAACCCATCCAATGTTAGCCGACCGGTGCGCGACAATTCACGTACACTGAGTTTCGGCATAGCCGAAGGTTCGGCCGGTTTTTGGCCGAAACCGAAACTGTCACCGAATCTAGATTTTTTGGCCGAAACTAGCCGAAACTGAAACCGAACCTTCGGTCGGTCTCTAATATTAATTATCCTTTTCTGAAAATGCAGGAGCTTCGCCAGAAAGAAATGTGGACTTTTACAATTTCGCATTCTCATTTGTTGAGAATTTACATAATCAAAAAAGCAAGACGCAAGAAATATTTGGTAAATAATGCATAAACAGCCACGAAAATTGCATTCGCTGCGGCTGGTCGTTTGGTAACAATTCTTCGACTAAGCGTGGACGAAAAGCGTGATTGTATTACAGGTTCAGTAGCATACATTTATTTGCTGGCTTAAATGCCGAATAATTCTGTTTAAAAATCCCGAATTTCCTCCCCTATTAAATAAACCCAGTGACCATCAACCCTTCTACCATTTCTAAAGTAACCTAGGTTACCTTTTAACAATTTAAGACATGCTGAACCGATTGCACATCATACTTTAAGAACTTTGTTCCTTATCCTACCATATTTTGTTCCGTTTAAAAAAAAAATCGTTTTATTTATACCCCGTTTAAACACTTTATTTTATCAAAGGCAATTTGTTCAATGGTATTTGTAAATATTTAAACCAAATAAAATCGACGAGGATGTGTAAATGTTCAACCAAAATAAATCATGTGTTATGCTTCAGGGTTAACGGATTAAATAATCAAATAAAAAAGAGATAAACGAAACTAAAAACAATGGGGCACTTGCACAATATGTAACAGATTTGGCACATAAAGAAAAACAGTGTTTTAAATTTCATTTACTACTTTGAACATGTTGTTTGTTGGCATTAACAAAAAAATGTGTGTGGCATATGTGTGTGAGTGACATAACTCGTTAAAAATAAACAGATTAGATGTGAAACATCAAAACTAAACACAATGATGTTTCTAACTCTGTCTAAAATCTAAGTTAAAAAGTGGATAATTTAAGAAACATGCTCAAAGTAATTTGAGGCTTTTGGTTGCAAATATTACATTATTGGTGAAATTATTTAAAGTTTAGTATTGAGATGTTAATACACATTTCCTATAAAGGGTGTCCCATAATTATTAAGGAACAGGAGACTAGAAAATAGGTTATTTAATGATTGTATACATATTTGATATTGATAACATATCCACGGTTAAATTAATAAAAGCAGAATGAAATATGCACAAACTCAAAATATTTTCCCTTCTGATACGTGCTGCTTGCAGTTGAACTTCTTTAACAAAGAAAAAGTAACTTTTTCTAAGATATTCTAGTAAAATTAAAATTGTTTTTAAAATCTTTTAAATTTATTAATTTTGCACACAATGTGATGCATAATTTGACTCCTGCCGGGATAACTGGGCCGTAACAAGCCTGGTACCCCCCTCCCAACAGCGTTTTACTTCAAACTAAATGATGCTTTGACTTTTACGAAAACCAATTTTTTGTTTCCATCTCATTTTACTCTACTTTTACATTGTCTCCGACAACGTTTATTAAAACTTAAGATTTTTCTTTTCCTTAATTTACTAATTATACCTAAATGATTTTGACAAAGTCTGTTAAACCCTCTAATTTTCTTTAGCTATCTTTATTGTTCTGCCCAAGACAGGGCCTTTTCACTACCCCTTGACTTTCCAGTATGCTGAATTCTTGTCGGTCTTCTGACTATTCATATTTTACACCTCGTGCAGCCCCGGATCTACTATTTTTTTGAACCGGGGCAAAACCTTGATAGTGGCGCCCCCTCCCTTCAGTGTTTGAGAAAAACTGTTAAAACTAACAACTAAAAGTTTGTTTTTCAAACATATTATATTAAAATTCGATTACTTGATAAAAACCTATGAGATTGTATAGGAAAAGAGGCTTCATTTGTTCGATATTTCGAATTCTTGTCTCAAGGATGTGGCGCCCCCATGAAACTGCCGCCCGGGGCAAGTGCCCCGGTTTGTCCCCCCTTAGATCCGGGCTGACCTCGTGTACACCATTGAAAGCTCCATTACGGCTCAATCCCACTTATTATTTTTTCTATTGTTAACAACATCAGCATTGCACTATTTACTTTGTTTTCCTGATGATGAGTGTTTCTACACTCGAAACATGTCGAATTAATAAGAATTTTTCTAGGTTCGCCAAGTTATTCTAATAAACTTGTGGAGAAAGGCTTTGTACTTTTCTTTTTTCTATAGGTACGTATTACTTTTATTTAAGTAAATTTCAAAAAGATAACTTTATTTCTTTTTGAAGATCTAATATAAGCGGCTCAATGAGAGTCACCCTGTAAAAATTGTAAGGGTAAAATGGAAGTTTCCATTCGAAATATGCAGAGGATAAAATTATAATAACTGCTTATAATTCAAATTATGAAAATGTACAATTGCGTGTAACTACCCCTACGCCAATATACGATTTCAATTAAAACTAATAAAATTTCTTTTTACTTAGTAACCAACAAGATACAAAAATTTACACCAACAATGCAAAATCCGCACCCAAACAACACTCCGTGAGTAAAAGATGCAAAATTAAGACAATTTCGAATGAAAAACGAGGGAGCTAACGAATAAGGTACAGTCAAGCCCTAGACGCAATTAAATACTCACTTGTGTCGCATAAATTCGATTCGAATCGGAACTTATCCTCTTTCCAGCTTTCACGTCCTTGATCCTCTTTATCGCCAACATGATTTTTTTCTGATGCCCTAATTTGACTATGCCGAATTCTTCAAGATCTTCCCATGCCAGTTGCGTCACGGCGTCAATGGTTTGGTAGCCTTGATCTATGAAAGCCGGAAGGTATTCGTCTAATCTAAGGAGGCGAAGCCATTCTTCTAGTGATCCCTGAGAAAAGATACAAATGAATCTAGTTTATTCTGTAACTGTTACATGTTTGGGGTAACAACATGTTGCTAAGAAGTGGCATTACATTCGATAATACTACATCGTCAACCACCATCAAACAAACATAGGGACACCCGCCTGTACTTACCGGGACAAACTCTGGAAGATTATCGGGCAAATTAAGCTGAGCGATCTCAGCTTTGAGCTTTTTTCTATGATTAGGTTTCTTAATTCCTATGGCAGTTAGGTCCTCTGGCGTCATTCGACCAATGGTTGGCAAGTCATAGCCGGCGGACACAAAGAGGGGAAAGTATTCTTCGAACTGTAAGTCTACTAGCCACGAATGAATTATTTCTTGGTCCTATAAGTAAAGATAAGTTCAGAAATAGGTAATTTTTTAATAGGAGTGAAAAAAGAAGTATTTTTACACTTATTAGGTCAAACCAGAGGTTTTCTTACCGGAACTCCTTGATGTATCATTCTCTCGATCCGTCCCTGATCCGAACCTATCGAACATGAACTTAAAGAACACCTTGGACTATTCGAGGATCCGATGGTACTCCTTCCAGCCGTGCTCAGAGGGTGATATGATGCCCGTCCGCTATCCAACGAAGCCGTGCTATGTCTGGAACCTGATCCGGCACTCCCACTGGATGAACCCGGGCTATCCCGCCCGGGAGACTGAAAAAAAGGTTTTTATATTAGCAATGATAGTCAAGCAACCATAAAGGCAATTTGATCCAGCAGTACTAAGTCAAAATTAGTAAGGCGCTGTCGCAACAATCTCTGCACACGTACCAAAAAAGTTGGCAAATTGTTAAAATCAATGCAATATTACCAACTAATATTTAACTTGAGGTTAGGTACGCGATAACATCGAAGATTGCTGTATTGTTAGTTTTTTATTTTCGATTTGATAAGGTAAGTTTAATTAACTTGTTCTTTTGCATTTCGAACTAAAGACACGACGACGAATCATCTTTAAATAAATTTTAGAAACAAAACATTAAAAACCTCAAATACTGATAGGTTGGCAACCACTAAGAAACACCACTTGGTCAAAAAATTGGAACAAGGCTCAATTTTTTTACGACAAATTGTGGCAAGACCTAGGAGCAAATTTTAGCTGTTTACACATTAAAATATGTAACTTAATGGTCAACTTATACAATTTCTTGACCAAGAACTTGGCCCAGGGAATACAATTTAACAGCGTAGCTATTCTTTAAGAAGTGAACAAAACCAACCCGACCTGTCGCGTCAAATTATACTATTCGAAAAGTGATATTCTTAGCTTTTCTAGAACGCTTGGTTGCGTAGGACAATGACAAACAGCTTCTTTTAACTGATCCCAAAAATGTTCGATGAGGTTTAAATCCGTACTACATGCAGGCCAATCTACCAGAGTAACAAGTTCTACCACTTAAAAAAAAATGTATCATAGGGCTATAAAAATGTTCATTGATGATTTTATATTCTACGTACCATCACACACAAAAAAAAAACATTTGTGTTAAAAAAAAAGTTTGTTACCTGTGTCATGTCAATTCCCTGATCCTCTTGTAAACTAAGTTGGTGATGATAATACACAGCCGCTTTATGTGTAAGTACTGCCCCGGGGCCCGGCTGGCCTGGAAACGTGAAGGCCGGAGCCGCAAAAATCGGGCCAGGTGATTTTCCGGTACTGCCGCTGACGGTACTGCCATAGTCGGAGTGATCATCTGAAAAAAAGAACACAATATTTTTAAATACTGATTTATTTGTGTGATATATTATATTGTTATATAAAAAATCTATACATGGAACGAAAAGAAATTGGAAATTTTTTTCTGAAACTCTATAGAAAAGATTATTTGTTGCTATACAGTATTATGATAGTTTATTTTAATGGTGGTAATTACTCTTCCCCATAAATTCGCTCTAGCAACAGCATCCCTCTCTTTCAGAATCCATTAAAAAATAAAATTTATTTTAATTTACAATTATTTTCAATCAAAATATTTCCCAGATTCATTTAATTACTTATATTTCTGTCAGTTAATTAAAATTATCTCCTTTTTGATTTAATACGCTTTTGCTAAATATAGATTACAAAATAATTTATCGGTATTTTAACAGACATATAATATTAAATTAAATTGATTTATTATTGCAGAGAATAACTATATTAATCGACTTTCCGGATATCCTAGTTTAAAAGCTGTTAAACAAATACAGTGTGCATTTGAAACTTCGAATAAATCCAGTAAATCCAGTAGAGTTTTTTTTGGAAAAATGCTTGGACACTTAGTTGTGGACTTTTTTTATAAAAAAAAATGGATGTGTTTTAAATTAGAGATATTATGACGATATCAATAATTTATTTAATTGGCAACTCAGTTTTTTATTGACCTTTTTGTGTATATTAAGTTATACAGTGTGTCCACAGATAGAGTTTGGAAGAGGGAACACTTTTTTATTAGTAGGTATAGAAGAAAAAGTCATTCTTTATAAAAACCTCTGCTTGGGCTGAAACTACAGTTTTGAATATCAGATTTGCGATTACTCTACAACAGGATTCGTCACAAACAACATTTTTAGTTTTTTTGGATCTTTATTTTTTTCAATTCCTTGATTTATTAAATAAATTTTGCTAGTGTTGCAACTACAATTTTAACTATTATATTTGCGATTACTATACAGGGTTCGTCACAAACATGACAGCTTTAGTTTTTTGGATTTCGTTAAAAATAAATTTACGTAAAAACAAACAGCTATTGTTGCTTTCTTATTTTGAATATGCTTTTATATGGCCGAGTAACGATTTTGTTGTAAGAAAACCATTTTTTACTTGACTTCTTTTAAAGTATTTTTATTATTACATGTCATATTTCCTCAATTTATTCAATCACAAACTATAAAATTTTTATTCAAACTATTTCAAACGTGGTATCACCGAGTTAGCGCATAGTTCCACTCTACATCTGAATTCCAGATAACAGTTCCTAACGTGCTGTATTGGGATATTTGCAATAACTACTCTTATTTTTTCTCTCAAGAGATCTAAGTTATTATTGAAATTAGGTTTATACACATGTGGCTTCAGATATCCCCATAAATGAAAGTCGATAATTGTGAGATCGGGACTTCTACGCGCCAACTGATTTGGACCATAGGTACCTTCCAATCCATTGCTTCCCAAAGTGATGATTTAGCCAATCATCAAAAGGAATTGAAAATTAGAATTGAAAAAAAAAATCCACAAACATTGTTTCTGACGAACCCTGTATAGTAATCGCACATTAATAGTTGAAATTGTAGTTTCAACACTAGCAAAATTCATTTAATAAATCAAGAAATTAAAAACAAGATCCAAAAAACCAAAAATGTTGTTTGGGACTAACCCTGGATAGTAATCGCAAGTTTGATATTCGAAATTGTACTTTCAGCACAAGGAGACTTTTTATAAAGAATGATTTTTTTTTATACCTACTAATAAAAAAGTGTATCCTCTTTCAAACTCTATCCGTGGGCACATTATAGATTAAATTAATATTCCTGATGTGGTGGTATTGTATATACGTTGAAATATTTACTTAAGAATCAATAAAAACATACCTAATTATTACTCTTTTAATAGCGGAAACAAACCATCTGTCATGCTACCAACATAGATATCAATAATGAATAATACAAATATTATTACTATATATGACCAAGAACCGGTGTGTGATAAGACCATTAGCATTCCCAATAAATGTTTTACATGCATTTATTTAATAAGGAAACATTAAATGTCTAAGTTAAAAAGATTTTATTAGATTTAAATATATTTAGAGAAATTGTAAACAGTTAATCGCACTAGCTATTTATACAATAAGTTGCGAAATGAGTGTCTTTTAGGCACGCGACGTGAAAATTGTCCAACGAGGCAAAGCCGAGTTGGACAACACGTCAAAGTGACTAAAAGACATTGTTTCCTAACGAATTGTATACAATATTATTTCTACTGAGGTTTTATAATAAAAAACTTAATTTTATTAACATTTTATTACCTATGTTTCATTTAGACCTTTCATGTCAAAAATTTACACTTGCCAAAAAATATTAAATTATACCTAGTCTGTGGTTACGTTTTAATTGTAAATAATTACCTGCGTTACTTTTAAGCACGTTGCTCCTGGTAACGTGCTTAAAAGTTTTTTAAGCACGCTGCCCTTAAAAGGAGGTTATTAAAAAACCAAAATGACAATTGAAAAGAGGTTATTATAAAACGTCAGTAGAAAATAGCTATTTATACAATAAGTTGCGAAACGAGTGTCTTTTAGGCACGCGACGTGAAAATTGTCCAACGAGGCAAAGCCGGGTTGGACAACACGTCAAAGTGACTAAAAGACATTGTTTCGTAACGAATTGTATACAATATTTTTTCTACTGAGGTTTTATAATAAAAAACTTAATTTTACTAACATTTTATTACCTATGTTTTATTGACACTTGCCAAAAAATATTAAATTATACCTAGTCTGTGGTTACGTTTTAATTGTAAATAATTACCTGCGTTACTTTTAAGCACGTTGCTCCTGGTAACGTGCTTAAAAGTTTTTTAAGCACGCTGCGCTTAAAAGGAGGTTATTAAAAAACCATAATGACAATCGAAAAGAGGTTATTATAAAACGTCAGTAGAAAATAGCTATTTATACAATAAGTTGCGAAATGAGTGTCTTTTAGGCACGCGACGTGAAAATTGTCCAACTAGGCAAAGCCGAGTTGGACAACACGTCAAACTGACTAAAAGACATTGTTTCGTAACGAATTGTATACAATATTTTTTCTACTGAGGTTTTATAATAAAAAACTTAATTTTACTAACATTTTATTACCTATGTTTCATTTAGACCTTTCATGTCAAAAATTGACACTTGCCAAAAAATATTAAATTATACCTAGTCTGTGGTTACCTTTTAATTGTAAATAATTACCTGCGTTACTTTTAAGCACGTTGCTCCTGGTAACGTGCTTAAAAGTTTTTTAAGCACGCTGCGCTTAAAAGGAGGTTATTAAAAAACCATAATGACAATCGAAAAGAGGTTATTATAAAACGTCAGTAGAAAATAGCTATTTATACAATAAGTTGCGAAATGAGTGTCTTTTAGGCACGCGACGTGAAAATTGTCCAACGGGGCAAAGCCGAGTTGGACAACACGTCAAAGTGACTAAAAGACATTGTTTCGTAACGAATTGTATACAATATTTTTTCTACTGAGGTTTTATAATAAAAAACTTAATTTTACTAACATTTTATTACCTATGTTTCATTTAGACCTTTCATGTCAAAAATTGACACTTGCCAAAAAATATTAAATTATACCTAGTCTGTGGTTACGTTTTAATTGTAAATAATTACCTGCGTTACTTTTAAGCACGTTGCTCCTGGTAACGTGCTTAAAAGTTTTTTAAGCACGCTGCGCTTAAAAGGAGGTTATTAAAAACCATAATGACAATCGAAAAGAGGTTATTATAAAACGTCAGTAGAAAAATAATATTTAATAATTTATTACATCGTTTTAGCATTAGAAAATCTGTACATTCAGTTTTTTTTCCAGCCGTTTCGACTGTTAGGTCAGATATCACCACAATATGACCATTTTATTGTCACCGAGAACTGCTTCGATCAGAATGGAAAACGGTACGAAACTTTTGAAAATTTGACGGTATGCTTATGTTGATGGGGGCAACCCGGCTAAAATACTTTCAATATGGTGACATTTCCAGTTATACCGGAAGTAGGTTTCAACTTGCTTATTTCAAATAGAACACCATATACAATGTGACCAGTAAAGTCCGCATCATATGGGATTTCTTTTTATTAATAACTTTATTCGAAATTTGACTTTGGCATCAAGTTCTGCTTCGATCGAGATGAAAATTAAGCAAAAAATAGTAGTCACGTGATTCGCATTATCTGTCAAATTTTAATTTTTTCCAAAAAATAATTCAAAAGTGGGGTTATTTCTGAAAGTATCGAAAAAGTTAGTAAAAAAAATTTTTTTTTTAATGCAGTTTCTAGCCCACATGCAAAATTTTAGCTGCATAATATAATTTTGATTTTTTACCCATATTTTGTAAATTGCACGACTTTTGCAAAATAAGACTCAACGCAACCTACAGAAAATTTCTTAGTTTTGTCAATGCTTTATTTCAGACACATTTTCTTTAAAGTAGGCGCCATATTAAATGTGTGTTTTTCTACAAAATCAAAATTGGGCTATTAAAATTTGGTCGCATGTGATGCAAAGTTTATTTGTTTTGACCCTGTATAAGGTAACTTCATAAAATAAGTATTTTTGAAAACGTAGTTTGTGTCTGAAAGTACCTAATACACCTTAATATTAAGACAAAAAAGAACACAGAGTCCTCAGTAAAGTGTTCATTAAGTGGAAAATAAATTTTAGTGGTGGGTAAAAAAATCAAAATTATCTTATGCAGCTGAAATTTTGCATGTGGGCTAAAAACTGCATTTAAAAAAAACTTTTTCTTATAACTTTTTTCGATGTTTTTAGAATTTGAAAATTCAAACCCCACTTTTAAATTATTTTTTGGAAAAAATTAAAATTTGACAGATAATGCGAATCACGTGACTACTATTTTTTTGCTAAATTTTAATCTAGATCGTAGCAGAACTTGATGCCAAAGTCAAATTTTGAATAAAGCTATTAATAAAAAAATCCAATATGATGCGGACTTTACTGGTCACACTGTCTGTATATTACTACATTTTTTGGATTCTATGCAAGATTCTAGGCAGATTTCGTATATCATGTCCTATACCTAAGTCTAAGCATTTTTGACATATTTAAGTTTTTATGTCAAAAGTGACGTTTGCAGGAAAATAATTATCAATTTTTCCTTTAAGGAAACCTTTATTAATTAATTTCGGTTGGATTCCTTGTTGAAAGCGACCTGCTTTAATAGATTTTTTATATTATTTTGATAACTCTTAATACAGGATGTTCAAACAGTAAGATTAAAGATGAAATTGAAAAAACAACAAATATAGACATAAGAAGACATTTTATTTAGATTTTCCTAGAACAAACCTTTACAAAAATTCTCCATTTCATCGTATGTGTAGTCTGTTTAATAGGTTGGCAAGTGACATTGATGTAAGTCTTACATCATAAGTACCACAACACTAAGTATATTCACAACATCTGTAAAAATTAATATACAAAACCAAACTCAGGGTGTATTTTAGCTCACATTACTTGCAGGGTTTTTATTTGTGAACAGTAAGTTTGCATGCGATTTTGTATGTTCCGCCAGTTCATGTGCCACCCGGTATACTAAAAAATAACCAACAAACGTAGGTATGCAAGCTTAATACTCGTACAATGAGTTTAAACCTGAACGCACATAATTTAAAAGCAAGTAACCACAAAAGGTAAGGACGGGATTGCACAGCTGAATCTTACACGACTTATGCAGGGAAAAAATGTTTGTATGTTAAGGTAAATGATTTATTTACTATATGTAATGAACTCGTAAGATAGCATACCGATCTGGTCCAAAAATATGATTATAGCTGTGTGACAAACTTAAAGGCCGGCAATATATTCAGATTTATTGTCCTTTGATTATTTCTTAAATCGTCTTATTTTTAAAGATGCAAGTTTGCATTTTAAGTAAGTATAACTTAATAAAGTGAAACTTGCCCTTGAGTATGTAGGTCAATAGGAGACCAGAGTGGTTACTTCTTTCTTATTTTTTTTACAAATTTGATAAAGCACTTTTTATTTTTTTATCTAATGAGCCAGATAGAAATTAAAACACTTCTAATCCGGAATCCACCTGGTTTTACAAGAAAGTCTGGCAAAAGTGACAATATATTAGCTTTTATTACGTCAGACGTTCCCATTTTTATGTTCAATAAAATAATTCGTCAAGCTTATTAGGCCATTCGGCGCATCTGGTACGAAAATACGCAGTATTTACTTCCAGTTTTATTACCGACAGTATCATGGGGTGCGTATACACTGCTACTACTAGTTTTGGCCAAAAACGAACTTTGGATATCCATATTGTAGAGTTAACTTTTTCTTAAAACAAAGCGTTTCGACATTTGACATTAACAGTTGATCTGGGTTCGTCGTTAAAGTTCCCAGATCAGCAGTGGGCCGTAGTAAGCTCACGCGTCCGATTGCGTCATATTATTTTTTTCCGATTTTGGTGAAGACCGGAAAATGGACGTGAGGTCCCTCACGACAAAAGATATTTTTTTAAAACCGACCAGGAAATATACACTTTTGTCTAGAAAATAACCTTTTTCCTATCGATAGACCGGAAAAGTGACGTTAGAGACCGGAAAAGATTTTTCCGGTCCCTGTTTTTTGTTTTTCCAATCGCTCTTTGATAATACAAGCTACCTTGATTTCGTTACTATGACAACAACATTTCGATGTATTGTCGAGTGACAGTTCGTTGATTTTTAATTTGTTGTTTATGTCAAACTTTCTTCGCGAGTTCGCAAATTTAACAATATGAATTCAGATTTTGAATTATCCGACACGGAAAATGAGATTCCAGAAGAAATTTTGGAAGCAGCATTGAAAGCGACTTACGATATATTGCCAGTAAAATCAAAAGCCCGTTACGAGAAGTCATACGACGACGCATTAAAAATAAAATAAAATAAAATAAAGAATTAAATGTACATATATCGAAATGTCGGTCTAAAAAAAACTATTGTACGTCACGCAACCGAAAATTAGTGTTTTGCAGGTCTCGATCTCCAAGCTTCCAGGACTCGCCTACGGCTCGCCCTAGTAATGCTTGTCTCGTCCTGAAAAACACTACTTTCCGGTCTTGTAACGTAAATTACTATTTTTTCTTTTCATCCTATCAAAAAATGTTAATACTTTTTGTCATCATTATTTTGTCAAATTGCGTCGTACTTTGTTTCCTCTGGAGCACACGCACATCCTTCAGATCTTAATGCGGCTTTACAATGCCAGAGGCAATCTCAATGGAACAAGGTCCGGACGATCGGGTGCTCTGCGGTTACATCCATACAGACAGAGTGCGTTAACCCATCGTTAAGGTCGGTTCACATCGGCGAGGAAGAACGATGGCGCCTTACAACATGGAATAATGGCCTAGGTCATAGGACTCATAACAAAAACAATGACGTGTAATTATTGTTGTCTCTCTTTGTGTTTAATATTGATCGTAAGTAATTATTTATATAATTTGTACACTTTGTAGTTTATGGCGATTTGTCTATTGAAATTAAATTATCCTAATTGGTATATCCGGCTAATTTATGCACGTAATCTCGACCGTGGCTTAAATTAGATTACTGCTGCCGATGATATCACTCGCAGGATTTTCGCAACACGAATAAAACCTACCCAGCTGGCACACATACATGCCCTGTATAATAAAACGTATAGGTACCATAGAAATATACCTTCATACCCGTAGGTAAAGTCTATTTTGTGCGCCAAACAAAAGTTAAGTTTTACGAGTAAAAAACCCATGAAAAAAATTATTCTAGCTCGACGTTCTAGTCAAACGAAGTGCTGAAAACATAAAAACTTCAGTGTACAGGAAACCCACTCACACCGGGCAATACCTAAATCACGGATCGAATCATTCAAACTCCATAAAACAGGGCATAATTCAAACTCTTTATCACCGAGCATCTAACGTTTGCAACAATTTGGAAGACCTTATTATTGAAATTTCAAACATCAAAAAATATTTAAAACAGAATGGTTACCCTGAAACCTTTGTGACTAATACAATCTCAAAACTTAAAAATCGCGAAGTAAAAACTAATACAGAAACAAAAGAGGAGCAAGCCTTTCTTACAATCATAGGCGCCGACTCCATGGGTGCTATAGGTGCGCAAGCACCCATACTGGACATATTATGGGTGCGGAGCACCCATACAAATTAATATAATTTCCGTCAAGGTAAGGATGAAAAAATCACCTCAAAAGCTATTTTTTCAAACCGCACATATTGCGTGCGTTACTTTGTTGTTTTATCCGCACCACAATGACAATAATATCTAATAATTTAATAATTGTTGTTGTTGTTATGACTGTCACGTCTGTCACTGTCATAATTATTTGCCATACACCCCTATTAAATCTGAAACGCAACCTTTTGCAACTCTCTAATCTCACGCCGGTATTTAAAATCTCGATTTATTTGTGCAAAATTTCTTTAATTCTACGTTGTTCGGGTCGGGCTATCGAAACGTAAAATCAAATTAAGTTTTAATAACAGAAGGAGAAACAAAACGACCTCTTCTCGTACGAGTTAAAGAACATCTGAAACATACTCAAAGAGGTAAAACTTCGAGATCATGTATAGCGGAACATGTATGGACCAACGAACATAATATACAGTGGTCAGAAGCCAAGGTTTTGGACACGGAACAGCACTGGAGAAAACGAAAATTCAAAGAAGCAGCTTTTATGAATCAAAATACCCATATATTTAGTAAACCCCCAATATCTGGAAGCCCCTTCTTGTCCAAAGCCAACAGCTCAAACTTCACACTCCAATAAGCACGCAGGCGGAGTCATCAAGCTTCGTTGTACATGAATAGTATTTAAGACAGTGTAGCCTTAGAATTCTAATTTAGTTTACACTTGAAAAAGGTTAGAGATACTAACTAACCGAAACGTTGTGTTAAGTAACAAAATAAAGACAATGGAAGTCCGACAAGGTAATTTTTTTTTGATATTACTTCATTGTCCACCACCTAAATAATCTAAATACTCTTTTTTCTACTCTAAATTCTTTTGTTACGGTTTCTTTATTGTTGTGGATTATAGGTGTTCAATATTTGCGGATTTCTAGTTTTCGTGTAGCTAACTGTTTGCGCTTCTTTGAATTGATTACTTATCGACAACATACTTAACAATTGTTTTATTTGAAATGGTTAGTCTAAAGGTCTTTAGGCAGTAAAATTATACATCAGAGTATTTTATATTAAATAATAACCCATTAAATGATGGTGTTAAAGCGCAGTGTTTATTTATCCATAAAAAGGAATACAAAGCCACGATAAAACTCGTAAACAACACTTATTCCCCAGCAACACGGTAGTTAATTATGAATAAATCGTTATAAATTGACTTCTTCACAATCAAAACGTTTGCCACACAAGTCGATAGACATGATTGAAATATTGATTTATTTAAAGATCTCTCCTCTCTCTCTTTATCGAGTCATCATCAGCTCACACTTGATAAGACACGAACAAGTGAGGTAAAGATTTAAATACACCGAGGAAAGCAATAACATAACAAGAGATAATGTTTGCATTGTCTATAGGAAAACTGCATAAACAAAGAAATATGATAATCTAACATGGACATGGTAAAATCATTAGTTTGCCGTTTCTTTCTTCTTTAAATTCGGCACTATGGTGACACCAACGTTAATAGGGCGATAAGGTTTGGTGACATGGACGAACGATTCGCCAAAGCGGAAATATATGCATTTTCTCTAGCTGTTTAAAGTGCTCGGAGTCGGAATAATGGCACCTACAAATAGAAATGATCAGTAAAGAGTGTGTTGGCAAAAATGTTTTAAAAAGGAATTACATTATTGATGACTATACTTTAAAAAGTGTTACGTCTCATAAGAACTTAGGTGTAACTTTTGATGTAATGATTTTTATCATTTCCTGAAAAGAACCGTGGCTGTGTTTAGGGAAACAGGTTCTATACAATACAAAAAAGGAGCAGGAAGACCATCTGTAAGAACAGAAGAACTTGTTGCAAACGTTCGTGAAATAGTGCAAAATACGCCAACAAATTGTATAAGACGCCTGTCCCAAGAAGTGGAAAGATCTTATGGAACATCCAGACTATTCTTAAGAAGCAGCTAAATTTATTTCCTTTGTAAACAACAAAAATAAATTTGTATCTGTCTACTTATTTTATTACTCATTAGTTTGCCATATCATGTCATAATATGAATTTGACAAAATTGTAACCTATATTTGGTTAGATATATCGTCCCCATATCATTGTGATCTAAACCAAGCCCTACGTTTTTAAATCCAAGCCCCCTTGGATGCAAATAATTTTTGCTCGCACGGTATGTTTAATATAATGTATTTAGGACACCTTTGGTGTATCTGTATAAAATTTTGTCTCAAAGTGTAGATAATCCAGAATTGCTTTTTCAGTTAACGTTTTCAGCCAATAGCATAAATAATAGACATAAAAGGATATTCTATTTAAATTTTCCTAGAACCAACCTTTACAAAAATTATACATTATATAGTATTTAATAAGTTGGCAAGTGATACTGACGTAAGTACCACAACACTAAGTATTGTCACAGAATCTATAAGAAGTAAACTAAAAAAACCTGGCTCAAGGTTTTTATTACATTAGATTGATGTACCTTTGCCATTTACAGGTACTGTACCTGTAAATGGCAATCACTGCTGTTTATACTGTCTGTATAGAAATAAATCGGTTACAAACACGTATTGAGCGTAGAACCAAATCCACAAGTATCACAACTCTGCTGGAAGAGGATTAAAACAGTATAGTAGCAGCTGTAATTCTAAAAAAATTTAATTATCTTCCAGTGTAAAATCAAACACTCAGCACGACTTTTATTATAAATATAGTTTAGGCGAGGTTGGAGATCAAACAACAAACTATTTTACACACATTTTGCACATGTTACGAATGGATAGTTATGTAATTCGCGCGTAAGGTTGCCTTAATTCAAGGACAAATAAATAATAATTGCAGATGTTGCGTATGGTAGCGAAAGAAATCGTTTAGCCCCAAGGAGGAAATCGGTTGAATTGTGATAAGTTTTCTTGTTCCGAAATTACACACTATTTACTCACAACAATGAGGCCAGCAAAACCGATAATTCCTACATTAATAATCCCATAAAACTACCGAAAAAATACAAACCGCTGCTATAAATAACGCAATGTTTATTCCTTTTCCACCATCGGGGCTAGACAAAAGATTCCCGTGTTACTGACAGCATCGGTGATGGATGACGTGAAGAAGTATGAGATGCCGGCCGTTCGATCATTGTACAAACTTCGATAGGATAGAAGAGCGAGCAGAGATTAATGGAATTTAAGAGACGATTAACTCGCACATCAAGAGGCTTAAGTTTTGACAGCTACTTGTCTATATCGGGGCAATGTTAAAGACGAAAAACAATGGACGGGTATCGGATGTGATTTCATGCGGGTCAAAGTATTTAAGTATCGCGCGTCCATTCGTGCAGGGCCGGTTGTAGACGGACAGGTCCGGAAATATTTTTTTTTAGTTGACACATTGTATACCTATAGTAAAAAGCATCAGTAGGTACCTGGTCAGGTACAACCAGCAGCGACATCTAGTCGTGTCAAACACTATCGGAGAGAAGGAATATTTTGAGGATTAAAGGTGGATTCATAGTCGCCGTAACGTAAGCCGTAAGACGTAAGCCGTAAGACGTAAGCCGTAAGACGTAAGCCGTAAGACGTAAGCCGTAAGACGTAAGCCGTAAGACGTAAGCCGTAAGACGTAAGCCGTAAGAGTTAAGACGTAAGAGTTAAGACGTAAGAGTTAAGACGTAAGAGTTAAGACGTAAGAGTTAAGACGTAAGAGAAAACATACCATTCATAGTCAAAAGTTAAGACGTAAGAAATTTCGAAATTGTAGGTTATGATTTTTTGACATTTGACAATGGTAAATAAATATTCCATTGTTTTCAACATCTAAATTTATTTTGTCGCAAAAATTTAAAGAGTGTAAAATGGTTGTAATATTATAATATTTACTGTAATAACAAAACTGGAAAATGCAAATACGTTAGACAAAAAAGCAAAATGGCGTTAAAATGAAATCACCAAAAATAAACAAAGGAAATCTCCCTCCCGTCGACTGTCAAATTTGGTAATGACGGCCGGGTATGCACGAGTACGGCCGATCCCGACCGAAACATAAGACGTAAGAAATGGAAATAAACCATTTCGTGTTACGACTTGCGGCTTACGTCTTACGTTACGGCGACTATGAATGCATGTATTTATAATCATATGTTTATTTTTCTTACTGCTTAACGTTACGTCTTACGGCTTACGTTACGGCGACTATGAATGCATGTATTTATAATCATATGTTTATTTTTCTTACTGCTTAACGTTACGTCTTACGGCTTACGTTACGGCGACTATGAATCCACCTAAGCTCAGTAACCCCACAAAACGCTTTTTGCAATGTAATTTTATTGTGATATCTTCATACGATGACAATTTTATCCTTATAATGTCTTACTGACATACACTTGAAAAGTTTTTTTTTAATTTTTTAAATAATCCTCGAGACCTTCTTTTCAGGAAGGTTTTTCTTCTTCCCCAGTTTGTTAGGTTGGTTTAGACCCCCATTAATAACTTTTTTAACATACTCAGTATGGTTTAACCTTTATCAATTTTCTTCATACTATGTCTCTTCTACACATCAATTTTTTAATTCCATAAAAGCTTCACTAAGGTTCTACACCGTTTTCTCTTCTGCTAAAACCATCAGCACTAAATAAATCTTCTGTCTCCTGATGATGAACGTTTCTACGTTCGAAACATGTAGAGACCCCTAGAGAATTTTTATTCTATTAAATTTTGTGGAGGAAGACTTTAGGATTTTCCTTTCTTTAGTTGTTTTCCCATACTCTCAACTTCACTTTAAGCATGGACTATTTCTTCAAATTATAAGGAATATTTTGTTTCAGTTGCAGTTTCTAAAAATTTTGTTTTAAATTCGCTGCGTCACTTAAAAGGATATGATAAGCGTTTGTTTATTTTTATTGCATTATCTAACAAGATATGATATGCATTTTTTAATTTACCACATTACTGTCAACATTACTATATTATACTATTTGTTATTTCTTTTTTTGAGTACAGGTTGGTACTTGGTTTATTATTTTTAAGAGCAAATTGTTGTTAGTAATAAAGATTATCTTAGGTAAAACTCGAATATCAGTGAAATATTATAATCCAGGCCTGTTTGGAGGTCTTGGAGAAACATGCATGGGTTGTTACAATAATATTTTATTGCTTGCCTACTTTACATCGCTGGAAAGTGAATGCGTATATTTTTTACATTTTTAATTCGCTTCATCACTTGAAAGGGATATAGAGTGTCCCATAATCAAAGGGCAATACAGCAACATGAGATAGTATATAGACTGGAAAATGGGTCATTTATGATCAATTTTTTATATACAATCCGGTGCAAAAAAACTGGCATCATAAAATTTGGATTAAGTTTGCTTTATAACTTTTTTATTTTCACTCCGATTTAAGTGTTTTTTTAAAGAGCTCTAAATACATTTTATTAGTTTTAATTAACATGCCTATGCAAATTTTAAGATAAATTGTTTTTTTGACATATTATACAAGGATAATCGAAAGGTCGTTTTTTTTTGCTTAGTGTCACAACACTGTGGAATAATTAAAAAGCAAAATAACTTCAAAATATCAGTTAACATTAGGCCGCAAATATTCTTTGCATTTTGGTTTTTGGTTCATGTCAATACGTGCATTAATTTGTTCTCACCCAAATGTAAAATGATCTTGCTGATGTCAATAATTAAAAGTTTTCCATAATTTTCTCATTGCCATTGCATTCAAAATAAAATTAGACTATTAAAATGCAAGAAAATCAATGTTATTGTAATAATCAAGATTTAATAAACAAATAAATTTATGGGAAAAGGTGCGTATACCCACTGGCGGATCCAGAAATAAATTTGGGGGGGGGGGGGGGAATTGTTCCTGGTTGAGTTATCAAGGTATGTAGGAACAATGTTCCATAATTCCGCAACATTGAAGTGTTTTCCAGAAAATCCAAGCGTTCCCGTTTTTTTCCACAGGAGTGTATTATATATTAAATAATATTCCATCACGAGAATTTAAGCATAAATGTAATTTTCAAGTTCACTATCTCCCGCCGCTGAATAGCCGCTTATGAGATCTCTTGAAACGGTAATATTATTGAAGAACATTGTCAATTATGTTTAATTCATTTTTTAAGAAAAAATATTTAAATGTAATACCAGAAAAACAAATTAAAAGTAAATGGGCTATACATATTTAAAGTGCTTTATATTGCGTACTTTTAAATCTCTGTTATTATATGGTATTTTATGGGTTACATTATTAAAACCAATGAATATACTACATGTATAATATTAATTTATAAATATGGATAGATTAGGTATTTTTTTAACGTTGATAGCTAAAAGATAGTTGCTTTTTTACTTCGCCACCGGGTGTTCTAAAAAATAATTAGGCAAAGTTCATACAAAAGCTAACGGTAGATATCGTGTAAAATGGCATCCGCGTTGAACGTACGGCAAAAAGTAAATTTCAAGGAGATGGGTGGAAATTTCCTCTGAAATTGAATATCCGATGTGTTGTTAATTAATAGGAATACTGGGTGTCCACGGATGGTGGCTCGCCCCTCTAACTTTTTTGTTTTTTAAGATAATGAAATAAAATTCGGAGGATTTGTATACGACATAAAACTACATTCTTTGACAGGTGAATCAACATTATGGAACTTCCGGTTCGACCGGAAGTGACATAAACTTTCGATTTTTAAATGGTACACCTGGTATATTTTTACTTTTTTTGACTCGATATGACATTCTAAATACAACGAAGTGTCACTTGTTACTTTTTGTCACCAAGAAAATATTTTTTTTCCAAATTTATTGTTTTATTTAGAGGGCTATAAATACCTTAAAATCACTTATTTCAGTTCTTTAATCTTGGGAAAATTACAATTTTACTATTTTTGGTCCAATGCTATGTGCTACGTAAAATTTAATCTTGTAAAGTTGTATAACTCATTTTTTTAAATGGCAACATGGTGGCTCGTCGGGTTAAGAAAAAAGAGGATTTTATTACGATTATTTTGATACCATACACTATTAGGTTTTAGAAAAGCTGCCATTAAAAAGCTTTAAAAAGTTAACTTTCCTAAAATGAAGCATATTTTGAGAATAAAATTAGATTTAAATGCATCAAGTAGCCTGTGACCAGCAAAACTGATAAAACAAAATCATGCCTTGAAGAAAATTGAAATGCCAACAGCTTCTGCCAAAGTAAATTAGTTTGTTGTTTAAAAAACATGGAAAATAATAGTTTTACAAGGGGTGAAAAAGTTGATATGTTATTATTTACAGACTCATTTCGCATTTTCGGAACCAAATTTTACATAGCACATAGCATTGGACCAAAAATAGTAAAATTGTATTTTTCCCAAGATTAAAGAACTGAAATAAGTGATTTTAAGGCATTCATAGCCCTCTACATAAAACAATAAATTTGGAAAAAAAACTATTTTCTTGGTGACAAAAAGTGACAAGTGACGCATCGTTGTATTTATAATTTTATATGGAGTCAAAAAAAGTAAAAATATACCAGATGTCCCATTTAAAAATCGAAAGTTTATGTCACTTCCGGTTAAACCGGAAGTTCCATAATGTTGAGTCACCTGTAAAAAAATGCAGTTTTATGTCGTATACAAATCCCTCGAATTTTATTCCAATATCATGAAATACAAAAAAGTTAGAGGGGCGAGCCACCTTCCGTGGACACCCGGTATACACTGTGAGTTTGTAACTTTGAATAAATTCAGTAAATCCAGTACAGTTTTGTAATTGTAAAAATGTGAATTTACAAAAAGTGGGGTTAGGTGTTAAGATACCCAAAGAATTTATTTGAAACAGTGGTTTAGAATTAAATTCTAAGTCCATATGCAAAATTTCAAGATTATACTGAGAAAAAGTCTTCTATTCCTTATAAGAATTCGACTGTTTATTTATAAGTATAGGTGACAGCAACGCGCTGTCATACTGTAAGACAACGAAAATCGCGAGATCGTTGTGTAGTGCTAATATCACGGTAATTTAGCCGAATACTCACGATAATATCAAGTTCTATCGGGGGTGTAATTTGGTTTTATATACTGTATTCGTTCCTACTAGCAGTTGTAGTAAAACATGACATAATATTTGCTTGCTACAGTTAATAACGCATATACTTACCGCTGGTTGGTTGGTTAAAGGCGGGGGTCGGGTTCGACGTGTGGCCCAAGCTTCTTACACTGCAGCCTTCTGGCTTATTGGGCGCCCCAGTCTTGTTAGAAAAGATTTGTTCCTTCTACGAGGTCCAGTAGTTTCCTTCCAAGTTTGTCGTGCGGGAGGTTATCGCCACGTCGAATGTTTCCGAAGATTTTGAATCTTTTACGGTTTAGCGCTTCGCAGCTGTATATGATATGGGAGGCGGTTTCATCCTCTTCGCCGCAAAGTCTACATTCAATGGGTCCATTATAGACTCCCATTCGTTGAAGGTGTTTTTTTAAGTGACAATGGCCTGTTAGTAGGCCGGTCACTTGCTTTAGCTGGGTACGCGTCAAGAGCAGCATTCCAGCTGATAGCTTCTTCGAGGGCCTATCGATGACGGCCCGTGCGTGTGCCTGGCCAGGTGTACCATTCCATCGAGATAGATGTTGTTTTTGCGCCCATCTGTCTAATGTTGTTTTGGTTGCCTTTTTTGATATTCCAAGGGCGGGTTCTGGGCCCCTGAAATTTTGAGCAGATCCGGTTCTTGCCAGTTTATCTGCTTTTTCGTTACCTTTTATCCCTGAATGGCCAGGAACCCATAGGAGTTAAACCCTGTTGTTTCTGGCTGCCAGGTCTTTTAGGTCGTTAAGGCACTCCATTGTGATTTTTGACGTAAATCGGAAGAAGTTCAGAGCCTTCAGGGCAGCTTGGCTGTCCGACAGGATATGTATCTTTTGGTCGTGGTAGCCCTTTTCAAGATTCTTTTGTACGCATGCTTGTATCGCATGAACTTCAGCTTGGTATACTGTGGCGTAGTTTCCCAGAGGGATGCTGATTTCCATTCTGGGTCTTTCCCCAAATACACCTGCGCCTACTACGTTGGCCGCTTTCGATCCATCAGTGTACCAAACTAGGCCATTGTCTAGTGACGGAGATCTTCCTTTGGACCACATATCAGGGTCGCACCTGACATTAAATGGTTTTGTAAAGTTATATCTCGCTTTCATACGATCGGTTTGCATCTCCAAGAGCTCGTCGTTGATAAGGTCCGTGGCTCTTGTGTGCCCTATTTTCTCGGGGCGTTGTTTCCATTCCCCATACTTACCGCTAAAAATCAGTACTGTAGTTCTCAAAAATTTAAATCGCTTCTAGTGTGATATTGTTATTGTCGTTTAACATTGCATAATATATTATGCCTCATGGTTTACTGATGAGATGATAAAATTCTGATGGGTTGTGCGAAATAAGAATCTTCTATTGTTTTATCTGACATGCAAAGTTTAAAAAAACTTAAAAACAAAATAAAAATAAATTAATTGAAACAGATTGGTACGATTAATAAAATTTAAATTCAGACAGGACAGCTAAAAGACTCCGAACAACGATGTGACCTGCGCAACAAATATTTTAAAACTAATACTACGGTGGGCGGCGATTGCCGATCGCCACGAACCCCCACCAACGTCTTGTGAATTATAGGTTCTAACGGATACAATTCGTTTTTGGGGACGCTGTTCAGCTTTCTTAATTGTAGAGAATGCGCTTTACTGGAAACAAAATACGTCGCATTGAGAAAATACAATTTATTTCTTAACAAAATTGCTGTATTAAAGGTAGTTCGTTATTCATTTTTAGATTGTGCTGCTAAATTAACTGATTATAACCAATAAAAACACTGTTCTAGCAAATGCGGAATTGACGTAACACTAAAGAGGGTTTGATACACTATAGCAATTCATTTATTATGGGTTAATACAAAAGCGGCTATCAATACAAACTATATCTACCGTAGCAAACCTGTTGTATTAGATCATGTATCTCAGTGCAAAGAATTTATTTGAAAAAGTTGTTTAGAATTTAATTCTAGGTTTATATGCAAAATTTCGGGACTTTATTAAAAAAAAATGGAAATTGCAAATTTTTCAAAATACAAATTTCCAGTTTTTTCCTTTAAGGTAGCTCGGCTGATGTAAATCCCATGTATCTGAATGAAAACAAACGAACGTAGTAGTTTTTTATAATTGACAGGACAAAATCGAAAAAATACGTTTTTGCCAGACGTTCGCTCTTGCATTGGTTTCTTGGTCTAATGACTGTAGCTAATTTGTTTAAAGATTTTTGTGGTAATATACCTAGAAACAAACTATATTTATTTTTTATGATCAATTTACATCGTTGGTCGCGCATAAGTAGGTAGGTATTCTATACAATTCTACATGCACCTGCACATAAATTTAAAAACTAATTTACAAAACAGCTTATTTATACTTATAGAAACATAACGTACTGTTTTCAGGTATTTTAGTGCCGATTTTTAATAGCCTAGATGTAAAAATATAAGAAGAAATAAAACAATACATCGTTACTTTTTGATTGAAATAAACATTTAAAATTATTTTAAACGCGCTCATAATAATGTCAGGTCTTTCGCCTCATCGGAAGCCAGAAGATGCCTTGTCACTACATTTTAATGGCCCCGCCAAGCCCCATTAATTCATTCGCATTGTGCCCAGCCCTAAACGAAGCAGAAGAATTTGCAACCATTTCATAAAGAAACGACCTTGTAAAGCCATAATATTATGGTAGCAAAATCTACTTGTTTGTATTTGGTGCTGCGGGCTGAAACCTTGAACCTAGACCAAGTAAGAAGGATTTATCGAACGAAGAAAGAGGCATCTGTCTTTATAGACCAGGGCCTTTGAAAATGTTAAAAAGAGAAAAAAAATAACAGTAGGATGAAACACATTGGGAAAGGTAGAGAATATAACAAAAAATGAATGGAAAAATAATTTACGGGCGATCCGAGGTCGGGAAGTGGAAAGGGGTGAGTTTTTAAGGGTAGAAAACGATTTATCTCGATTTCCGGCCAAACTACAAGTCCTATGGAGAAACGTTAAATAGCAAAGTTTTAGGTAATAAAAAGATCTACAACTTTTGTATTTACCCTTTTTTCACATAACCTCAAAATTTATGTGAAAAATTCAAATAACCAAGTTTTTGGTTTTTATTTTTATCAACACGAAATTTGCTGAAAACTTACCCTTCTATATCCCAAACACACTGTAATTTTTTTGATTTACAATATTTATTTTTTCACCTTATTTTGACTTAATATCGAAAAAGCATCCTAATTTTCAATCGAAAATTCTCACGTCAAAATATCTGCTTTTTTAAAAAAGTCGATGGGCTTTTTGTTCGTTGAAATCTCTACTTTCTGATGGTGTAAAAAAATATACATTACTATGGTAAATGTTCTCAAAAAATGCAAAGAAACGAAAAAAACTCGAATCCGATTTTTTTTTTAAATCATTATGTACAATTTTGAGCTATTTATTAAAATTTATACTTTAATTACTCGAAAAACGTAAGATTCCATGTTACATTGATAAGCAAAAAAATTACAAATCCATAAAACCTAAAGATCGCAAAAAACATGCGAAAATGGTTGTTCTGGGAGAGGTAGGATTTAAAGGGGATTTTATCACATATACCATAGTAATGTATCAGAAAGTAGATTTCAACGAACAAAAAGGTCCACCGACTTTTTTAAAAAAGCAGATATTTTGACGTGAGAATTTTCGATTGAAAATTAGGGTGCTTTTTCGATATTAAGTCAAAATAACGTGAAAAAAATTAATATAAAAACTTACAGTGTGTTTGGGACATAAAAAGGTAAGTTTTCACCAAATATCGTGAAAAAAATTTTTTTTTGTAAAAGATAAAAATAAAAAACCAAAAACTTGGTTATTTGAATTTTTCACATTAATTTTGAGGTTATGTGAAAAAAGTGTAAACACAAAAGTTGTAGATCTTTTTATTACCTATAACTTTGCCATTTAACCTTCTTCCATAGGACTTGTAGTTTTGCCGGAAATCGAGATAAATCGTCTTCTACCCTTAAAAACTCACCCCTTTCCACTTCCCGACCTCGGATCGCCCGTAAATTATTTTTTCTTTCATTATTGTTATATTCTCTTCCTTTTCCAATAGGTTTCATCCTACTATTATTTTTTTTTTGTTTCAAAAATATCGACCCTGGTCTATTATGTATTGCACAAATTAAAATCAGCTCTCTGCGCTTACAATCTGTGTACAAAAATGTCCCTTTCCAACACAATTCGTTGTCAAGTAAGTTTAAAGAATTATTCTGGTTTTTGTCGTATTTACAATAAGAAAAGTACGGACTGAAACGTGTTTAAAATGTTTCTCCTTATTGGGAATAAGAATTAATTGCTGGGGGTGTATTTGTAATGAGAGCTACACGTAATACCTACTTACTTGTAAAATTGTGGATATTGGATAACGGGCAAAAAAAATAGTATGTCGTGAAAAATCGAATTGGACGTGGATGAGAGCGATTTTTTGTTGTCAAATTATTTATCTTTTGTGTTCATTAATTTTGCCACAATTTTCATAAATATTCATAAAAAACAGCTTTGTCTTGCAGACGACACACGGTTGGTATCGTGTATCGATCACAAACTACAAATTCCTGAAAACTGTCTCTATAAGCGACAGGAATGAGGATACTCGAACTGCATTCTCTTCACAGGACTTCGTCGATAGTTTTCTAATAAAAATTCTCGCGTTTACCAACATGGCTTGTCGTCTGCCATATTGATCAAGAACGTCTGCGTGATGACAGTCAGAATTTTGCGCATTGCCAAGTTGTATAAAAAATATCGCGATCCAGTGTACTTACACTGAGGATAATGATCTAATACAAAAGTTTTGCTAAGATATAGTTTGTATTGATGGATTATTTTTTATTAACCCATATTAAATAAATTTAGTGTTATATCAATTCCAGATTGAACAGTGTTTTTATTGGTAGTAATCAGTTCAAGTAGCAGCACAGTCTTCTTGAATAATGAACTACTTTTAATACAGCCAATTTTGTTAAAAAATAAATGCGACGCATTTTGTTCCCAATAAAGCGCTTTTTCTACAATTACGATAGCAGAACAGAGTCCACAAAAACCAATTGTATCCGTTAGAATCTATAACCCACAAGACGTTAGTGGGGGTTCGTAGCGATCGGCAATCGCCGCGCGCCGTAGTATTAGTTTCAACGTATTTGTTGCGCAGATCACATCGATGTTCGGAGTCTTGAATTCTATTGATTGTACCAATACCTGTTTCAATTAATTTATTTTTCCTTTTTATTTAAGTTTTTTTAAACTTTGCATGCCAGATAAACCAATAGAAGATTCTTATTTCGCACAACCCATCATTAGTATGGGACTTTATAATCGATGGACGAATTTTATCATCTCAGTAAAACATGTTGCACAATAGATAATCATATGCAATGTTAAACGACAAGAACAATATCACACTAGAAGCCATTTAAATTTTTGAGAATTACAGTACCTACCAACTTTTAGTGGTAAGTATGTCGTGAAATCCGTCATTTCATGAAAAGCCTAGTCATATCATGAAGCGTGGCCAAAAGGTATTTTGCAACTGGTTTGTTCGTTGTTCCCCAGAGCATTTTTTTCAATTTTTTCAACTAATATTATTTTATAAAAATAAAATTTAAATTAAATTAAAAAAAAATGCTCTGGGGAACAACGAACAAACCAGTTGCCAATATACCTTTTAGCGTGCAGCATGATATGACTAGGCTTTTCATGAAATGACGGATTTCACTATCAGCCTACGACAAGTATATGCTTTATTAACCGTAGCAAGCAAATATTATTATGATTAATGGCAAGTTTCATTACAACTACCAGTTGGAACTAATACAGTATATAAAACCAGATTATTACACCCCCAATAGAACTTGATAATTACTGTGTGTATTTAGAGCAATAATGGTTATAAACCTATGGTAGCACTAACTCCTATTTTCTATTGGCTAAATTACCGTGATATTATCACTACACAACGGCCTAGCAATTTTCGTCGTCTTACAGTAGGAAAGCGCGTTGCTGTCACATATAGTATTAAACAGTTGTATAAATAGTATGTGAATTCTTATAGGGATAGAAGGTTTTTTTTTATCAGCAAAGGTAATATAAATATAGCTATAGTTACTTTGCTTATTTACTATTCAGCTGATGATGACTGGACATACATACCAGCTGAAACGTTGTGATTTAAAACAAATAAAGACAATGCATCTTCTGTCATTTACCAAGCAGTATTCCGTCTCTTTATGTGAGATCTTAATAATTCTTCGCCACATGCTCTTGAATAAATACCATACTTTGAGATACGTTTCTAAATGTAATAGATTATAAGTCTGCAACGTAGCGTCGCTAGCAGGACGGCAGCAAAATTTGTGACATCCATTACCCAGACGATAATACATTTATCTGCAAAAGTCCAAAGACACAAGGCCAAGAATGGTAACTAAACCCGATCCGACCTTATAGAGCGAACTTTTTTCGTTAGGAAGGACATAAAGAATGTCGGCGGGATTTGTATGCAGTCTCCGATAAAATATGTTCGATTGAAAGATGAGTATTGTGCAACCGATAACTGTTGGACGTATATACGCATAGCGGAGTTTAAGGCTATACCGGATGGTACGTCGCGAGACTGGCCATGGGAAATCGCATATAAATTTTGCTACCTTCAAATATTGGCTGTCCTATTTATTTTACGTCAGATTTGTATGGGACTTTTTTAAAGGCCCTTGTATGATGGACCCGTACACCAAATTTTATTATTTTCTGATAAGCCAATTTAAAGTTATTTAGAAAAAACGATTCGTAAAATTCTTAAAAATTAAATACGACTGTGCTTTAATTAATATAATAATGTCATATGGACGTTTAATTTTTTATTAATTTCAACATGTTTTACAGTATTTAAGTGGTACTACATGGAAAATAGTTCTTTGAGAGTATCCGAAATGTTCTCTTCGATGTTTCCTGACAGACCCATTCTAGGAAAAACAACAATCATGAGAGTAAAGGTACCTACTGTAAGTACTGTAATTAATAAACTGTTCAGAGTAAAATAATGATTTACACGATGGTAGAGCACAAAAAAGTAATGAAGGGTTACAACTTTTATCCCATATAGAAGAAAATAATTGAATTAGGACCAAAAGCTTCATGGCAAAATGATAGAAATATATCACCTCACAGAACTGAACAAATTACAAAAGTTTACACTAAGGAAAATGATCTCATACAACAGGTTGGCTAAGACATAATTTGTATTAAACATTCAAAAAATTGCTAGTGTATCAAACCCGATTTAGTGTCATATCAATTCCAGATTTGCTAGAACAGTGTTTTTATTGGTAGTAATCAGTTCCATTAGCAGCACAATCTTGCTGAATAATGAACTACTTTTATTACAGCAATGTTGTTAAGAAATAAATTGTATCATCTCAATGTGACGCATTTTGTTCCCAGTAAAGCGTCCCCAAAAACGAATTGTATCCGTTAGAACCTATAATTCACAAGACGTTGTTGGGGGTACGTAGCGATCGGCAATCGCCGCGCGCCGCATTATTAGTTGTAACGTATTTGTTGCGCGGGTCACATCGTTGTTCGGAGTCTTCTAGCTGTCTTATCTTAATTTGAATTTTATCGATCCTACCAATACCTGTTTCAATTAATTTATTTTTACTTTTTATTTAAGTTTTTTTAAACTTTGCATGTCAGATAAAGCAATAGAATATTCTTATTTCGCACAACCCATCATTAGTATTGGATTTATAAACGAATTTTACCATCTCAGTAAACCATGTTGCATAAGAGATGTTATGTTATGTTAAACGACAGAAACACACAATAAGCTATTTAAATTTTTGAGAACTACAGTACCTACTGATTTTTAGTGGTAAGTATATGCTTTATTAAACGTAGCAAGCAAATAGTATTATGATTAATGTCAAGTTTCTTTACAACTGCCAGTCGGAACTAATACAGTATATAAAACCAGATTACACCCCCAATAGAACTTGATAATTAGCTACTGTGAGTATTCAGAACAATAATAGCTATAAACCATTCTATGGTAGCATTAACTCCTATTTCCTATTGGCTAAATTACCGTGATATTATCACTACAAAACGGTCTAGCAATTTTCCTTGTCTTACAGTAGGAAAGCGCGTTGCTGTCACACATAGTATTAAACAGTTGTATAAAGAGTATATGAATAATTATAAGGAGTAGAATGCTTTTTTCTCAGGGTAAATATCATATTATATAACTTTCTTATTATCATTGTTCTCAAACAAATAAATTCTGAATATAATTTATTTAAAATTTAGTAAGAAATTCAGTTTTAATATTATTTTTACCTCTTGGTATTCCAGGTGGTTCACTCGGCGCCAAAAAGCCGCCGCTACCGTCCTCGGAACTGCCATATCCGGCGCTGCCAAAGGAACTGCCAGAATGACGAAATTCGTGCGGCACTGCGGGCGGCGCCACCTTCTTTGCTGTGGCGGCTGGTTTAGGCGGCCGCGACATGCCGCCCACTGAAAAAAAGAAAATATTTTTTAGCAAATATACAAATCAGTACATTTAAATTTTATAAAATGTATTAATCAAATGTACATACAGTTGACGACATATAAATTCGTACAGTATACATATGTATATGTATATGTGTATACATAACTCAACTACAACAAAATTGGGTAAAACGGGTACGGCTATATACATTGCTGTAAATTATTGTATGTACGATATTTTACCATAAGTAATAATGGTTATTTCTAAATATTTTTGTATTTAAATTACAGTCGCGAAATAAGAAAATTTTAAAATAATATTGGTGCTCCATTGGATTCTAACACTAATCGTAATCTTCTTGGCATTGACAAAATAGGTAATACTTCTGGTGTAATCCGAAGTTAGCCCTTCCCAAATTTTTTCTATTTTATCAAATAACTCTATTTTATTCTGTGGTTTAAAATTATATTGTACATTTTTTTACCATCAATCCCCAAACATTTTCAATTGGATTTAAATCAGGACTTCTTGAGCACCCAGGCAGACATGTTACGTTGTTTTGTCTAAACCAGTTTCCTATATTTCTTGCAGTATGCACAGGGCAGTTATCCTGCTGAAATATGAAGTTATTTCCTTCAAAAATTATCGCGGCAGAAGAAAGAAAAACATTTTCCAAAATCTGGAGATATATACTACTGTTTAGTGTTCCACCAATATTCCAGCATACACCTGCAGTACCTGCACCGTAAACACTTATCCATGCCCACACATTAACGGAGAAACGTCCACAGGTTTGCTTTTTTTGAGTATACTCTCATCACATCGGAAAAGAAAACCCCGATGAAGCACAAAAAAGGATTTGCATCTCTGCTTATTTGAACTAGCTTGGAGAGGAAATGAGGCCGTAAATTGCAACATTCAATATTTTCAAAAGGAGTTTGATACCATGGGAGAATTTACCGGACGAATTGAATAAAACAGCATATTTTCCAAGACAGCTCCTGGTGGGTCAAAAGGATTGGCAAACAGCAAATGGTTGGTAAGAAATTCATCAAACCCATCAAAAGATTATTTTTAAAATTATTGGAAAAAAGAGGACCAAACATTTCCACAGACAGACTATTTCTTTCCGTTCATCCAAACTGGCAGGAGGGATGTTGGTTTAAAAATACTCCACTAGGAATAAATACAGTATCTAAGTGGACCAAAACTTCGGCGGAAAGAATTGAAATAGGTAAGAAGAAGCATAAAATAACAAATCATTATCATCAATCTTCCGCTGTGTCTGCCCTAAACAAGGTGTTGGGGAACAAGAGTTGATTAAGTTAACTCACCACTCGCCACTCAAACGCAAATTCCCTAAAACCATATCTGCAGCTAGATCCTAGTCATCATCTGAAGCTCATCGAAAATCTCAGAACAGCAAATGAAGCATGTGGACCTTCGACTTCTCAAATGCAAGTAAATCATAGAATGGACAAACTTTTGTGAAAAGGGGATTAAGATTTGTTAAAGCCTACGAACGAATTGAATGTTAACAAAATTATTTGTGGAAAGGGATATAAGTATATTTATCTCCCTCTTCCCTAAAAAGTTGTTTGGCCTTTTATTGAGGAAAAGGGTATAATTAAATGATAATAAGTCGAGCGATGAATAAAAATAATAATAAGTTTGGTTTTTGAACTCTGCGTTTATTACCATTTGTTTCTTTTCATAGTTAATACAGTTTTGAAGAAAGTACAATAGCAAAATTTTATTTAATTGGTGTAAAGAGGTATATGTAAGTTTTTTAGAATTTTTCATGTGTAAATGGGTATAAGTAATATTTTTTTTTATAATAGTTATTTTATTTTAATTACTGCTATATTCAATGTATTAAGGATCAAAAAATGTCTATTTTAATAAAAAAATTGAGTTTAAAAAAAAAACGTTATCCAAACGCGAGTATTAAAACTTTAAACTCAATTTCTCAAAATTGTCGATTTAGGACATATACCCCTTTACCCCCCCCCAAGTGCCAACTGTACGTTTAATATTAGCAATAAATAAATAAAGTTTCTAGTTTGTTAAATAAACAGTGCATGTGTTTTTATTGTTTTCTCGTGAAATAGTCTTGTCGAATATCATTCGAGAGAAAATTTTGTATCGGCAAAATTTTCTCTTGGTTTTATTCAATTTTGTGGCTTTTCGGTAATTTCGCTCATGAAATTTTTGTTTCACATTATATCAATAGGTTGTTTTCACCAATTCAACACAGAAATACAGGTGTTTTAAACTTAAACCCAATATCTAAATTATGTAAATAATTAAAGCTGTCTTAATTTTATAGCATTAACAAATGTCAAATAACACTTGCATTTAAATTATTATAGAAAACTTCGGATCCATTAATAACTACCAGAACTCACGACACTGTAACGCTGATTAAAATCACCGGTATTTTAATGTTAATTACAAACCGGGTAATTTATCTAATTCAATATAAATATATAAATCTTGCATATTTCTGGTTCGTCGATATTTTTGTTTTATTGGATTCGTGATTCCTGCAGTATTATAAAGCATTACTCACTCGTCACCGGTTCTTGTTAGCCTGCAATACAAACATGGTGCTTTTTACTTAGTATGTTTTACCATCTGATTCTATAGATTAAATTGTACCGTTCAGAACTTCTATTTTTAATAACTGGAGGTGAGTTGGCGACCGCTACTGGTAAGTTGGTTAACCAGTAATTACTGTCCTAAAGATCTTTAAATTTTTGACAAGTTTATTTGGTCGAGTGAGTAGTGAGAAATGTTTAGTAACAAAAATATGATCATTGATCAGAATGGAGTCACTGTTCCAGGATAACTAGATTAATGTTGTCAAAAATTATTCGTCAATACTCCAAAATGAAGCTAATTTAATTTAATTAATTTAATTAAGAACAGTGTGCCTGAAGAGAAAAACGCAAGAGACCATTTTTATGAAGAATTGATCAGGCTAATCAGAAATAATATCCACATGAAAAAATGTCAGTGGTGTACCACTTTTTTTCTAAAAAATATCAGAGGACATGTTTGCAGGGACGCCACTGGTGGGACAAAAAAATAGTTTTTATAACTAAAACATGTGGTTTTATGTCCTATTAGTACATGCCAAAATTGAAAATATTATCTAAAGTACTTTCGGAGATATTACAAAAAACTCATTAAAAAATAAATAATTCAACACCCTGTAGCAAAAAAATTAAGCCGTTCACGACATATGTTTATATGAACTTTTATTCATAAAATGACTTGAGGAATCACACCCTAAAATATTAGCACATCATTAAGAAACACCCTGTATAACTGTTTAATATTATATGTCACAGCATCGCGCTTGTCTACTGGAAGAAAACGAAAATTGCTAGATCGTTGTGTAGTAATAATATCACGGTAATTTAGCCAATAGGAGTTAATGCTACCATGGAATGGTTTATAGCCATTATTGCTCTGAATATTTACCGTAACTATCAAGTTCTATTGGTGGTGTAATCTGATTCTATATACTGTATCAGTTCCGACTGGCAGCTGTAATAAAACTTGACATTATTTATAATAATATTTGCTTTCTACGGTTAATAAAGCACTAAAAATCAAAAAACTTAAATAGCTTCTAGTGTTCTTGTCGTTTAACATTGCATATTATGATTATCTAATATGCAACATGGTTTATTAATATGGTAAAATTCGTACATAGATTATAAAGTCTAATACTAATGAATGATGGGTTGTGCGAAATAAAAATCTTCTATCGCTTTATCTGACATGCAAAGTTTAAAAAAAACTAAAATACAAAGTAAAAATAAATTAATTGAAACAGGTATTGGTACGATAAATAAAATTCAGATCCAGACAGGACATCTAGAAGACTCCGAACAACGATGTGACCTGCGCAACAAATACGTTAAAACGAATACTACGGCGCGGCGATTGCCGATTGCTACGAACCCCCACCAACGTCTCGTGGATTATAGGTTCCAACGGGTACAATTCGTTTTTGGGGACCCTGTTCTGCTTTCTTAATTGTAGAGAAAACGCTTTACTGAGAACAAAATGCGTCGCATTAAGAAGATACTATTTATTTCTTAACAAAATTGCTGTATTATAAGTAGTTCATTATTCAACAAGACCGCGCTGCTAATAGAACTAATTACTACCAATAAAAACACTGTTCCAGCAAATCTGGAATGGATATAACACCAAAGCTGGTTTGATACACTAGCAATTTATTTAATATAGGTTAATAAAAAATAAGCTATCAATACAAACTATGTATTAGCTAACCTATTGTATTAGATCATTTTTCTCAGTGTAGACATCTCTTATTATAACTTTATACTTTTGTAACAAATATACAATTATTGCAATAAAATATTTTTAGTTCTGTTAATTCAGAAATTGTGTTGATATTTTGGTTACATTTATCGGTTTAGGGTTCTTACTACTTTACAAACTTACATAATAATATACTATTTCTTACTAACAATTATCTTTATTTGTTTATATCTTCCGTAGTATACAAGGTGTAGTATTTATTTTCCATATAATCAATTTTTACAAAATAAAAATTATACCAACAATGTCGTTTTCCACATTTGTACTTTACCACTTTTACATTTATATTTTGAGTAACAAAACTGTTTTTTAGATGACGTTCCCATGTTCACCAACTTTCCCCTGGCGAATTATTACACAAAGGACGACGATTGGTTCGTTTTTGCACTAAATGGTTAATGAACAGAACTGTCGATATTGGTCCACAGAAAATCCTCAAACCGCTGGATAGGAAGAAGGGGTACCATTTAAATGGCCGCCACGATTGCCGGACCTTAATCCTCTAGATTATTTTTTCCTGTGGGGGTCAGCTACAAACCAAAGTTTACGAACAGAACCAGAAAATCTAGAAGTACTTAGACAACGACTTATTTATGTAATTCACCAAGTAACCGGGAAAAGGATAAATAATGGCAAGAATAAATTTTATGTTAGATTAGGGGTTTGTCAAGAAAAACAATTTTAAAACAAATTGCGTTCACATTACCGAAATGCAAAAGTTAATAGTGGGCAGGATTGGGTAACGACGCGTAGAAAATTAATTTTCTACATACGTGTTGAAAATCGCGTAGAAAATGTAAGAAATTATATAGAAAATGTAGAAAAAAGAAGAATACCATAGGATTCTTTTAAAAGGGTGATCTTAGCTGTTGTTCTTTTCGCGACTCATTTGTTAGTTATTTGGAGAACTTAAAGGCAATGCAAACAATAATTGCTGTGAAGCCACAGTATTTAAACCCAACATAATAGAACTGGTATTTGGCGAAAATCTAAAAAAGCAAATTGGAAGCAGTATTAAACTGTTCAATCCAGTTTGCAAAATTATTAATTTATTACAAAGTACTTAGGCTTCCATTGCAGATGCAGCCGAAGAATGGATGAACTTGCAATTGCCACAAGGGTTTGAAGAGTACATCCCCTATGTAAAAAAAAACGCCAAAAGAACGCTTTAAATATCTTTTCCCTGGCATAAACTTTTTGTTTATCGTGGCAGAATGTTAAGCTAAGATCAAATAAGAGATGTTGATGATTTCATAATAAAAAATTTAGATGCCATGGGACTAGACAATTTTCAAGATTTTAAGCGTAATCGCAATATATTTCAAAAACTTTGCGATATAAAGATTACAAACGAGCAAACTTTTTGGGAATTAGCTGAAAAGCATTATCCTACCTTGTTCCACCTGGCCATTAAGCTAAACACAATTCCTGCGTCATCAGCTGAGCTAGGCTAGGCTATTTTCAAATTGGTGATTTGTTCATTCAACTATCCGTAACCGACTTACTTCAGAAAATTCGAAGATGTTACATCTATTATCACTTGAAGATGAGGGACCATAACAAATCTGACGAGTATTAGCTTGTTAAACTGAACTATAATATCTGTACCTCAGAGCCAAACTATGTTAAGTCACACATTTGCGATTTTTACTTTTTACTGTTAAGTCAATCAGTGGCACGTCCCCTTTCAATTGATATATATTTTTTTTCATTATCTCAACTCGTTTAAAAGTTTACACTTCTAAAACTATATTAAGTCATCACCCAAAAAAAAAGGCTAACTAGGTTAAGTCATGTTAATATAGTCTGGCTTTACAAGTTGGCAACGATGCGTTATGTTAAGTCACAAGTTTCAGTATGTATATTTGGTTCAAATTGACTTAACATATTTTGGGCTATGCTATGAAGTAAAAAACAAAGTGACTTGATATACTAACTCTCATTGGAAAAAGAGCAAAAAAAACTTTAACAAGCTCTCCTGAAAAATCAAAATTTTTGACTTAACATACTTTGGCACTAGCGTACAGATATGTATAACCTAATATGTTCTGGTTATTCTTTTTATTTTAACAGTTACTTAATTAAAAATTGGTTTTTAATTCGTTACTTAAGTTATGTTACCTGATCTGTAATATTATTTTAATGTGTAAAGTGTTTAAATAAACGTCTAAACAAAAATAATGGTCGAAAATATAAAAAAATTATTTTCTACATCTCGAGATGTAGAAAATGTAGAAAATGAGTTAGTGTAGAAAAATAATTTTCTACGCGTATAATATCCAGTAGAATATGCATACTTTTTTACCTACCCATAGTGGGTCGTAGTGATGTGAAATACCCGGGTATTTATAACTCGGGGTAAATACCCGGGTAAATACCCAAAATTCATAAATACCCGGATATTTATGAATTTCTAGAGAATCATTGCTCGTAATAGTCACAGTCACGTAGTAAGTTAAAAATTTTGCTTGTAATGTTCTTGAGGTAGCTACTTTAATAAGTAACCTGGAAAATGTTATGGATAATAGTTATTTTCCTAATAAATGCGCAAAGTGATACTTTTCCGCACGCAAGTATAGTTGGATAAATTCTTGCGTGCGGAAAAGCACTTTGCGCACGCTGGTAGAAAAAAATATTAACATGTTTTAAGTTTTAATTCTGTTATATTTCTTGTTTAGTGGTAAATGTAAGTCAAAACTTTTACCTACAACAGTTCAATAATATAGTGAGGAATTAAAATACTTAATCTGACTCTGAGTATTCTAGCTCTGAGGAGTGGTGTTCATCACTTGAATGGCTTGAAAGTGACATGTGGCCATCTTCGTCGTCACTGACGTCATATACGACAAATACGAAACTATCGAATAAAATTGGCTCTTACACTCTCAAACAAGAAAAAAATTAAAATACCCTCATTTTGGGTATTTATTAGGGCATGGGGTAAATACCGAGTAAATACCCAATTTATAAATACCCTACGGCTGGGTATTTACCCGGCCCACATCACTAGTGGGTCGTATTCCTTTTTTTCCCTTTCCAATGATCAAAATACAAATCTATACATTTGATAAAAAAGGTGGGGACAGTTTCTACCCCCCCCCCCCAAAAGAAGGGGTAAACATTTTACGAAGACACGAAAAAAGTATGCCAAACTAAAAATAAACGCAGCGGATAGTTCTGTATTTTTTTAGCAAATAAAAAGGCTTCCTAATACTGAGTTTATTCCAGTTAAAAATTCCACCCTGTATTAACTTATTGAATCAATCAATTGTGTAATATTATTTGCGATTAATGCAAAGTAAATATTTCAAATAAGGAACTTTAATTAGGTATGCTGCTGACTTTTTTTGTGCGATTAATGTATGGCAATCTAATTTAAACATACCCAACCTACCCTACTCGTAACACACGTAGGTACTCTTATAAAAAAACAATAAGGTATGATGCAATTTTAATTAATGTATCCAGGTGTAAGTATACTTGAACAACAATAAAAACCGCTTTTTTAATTTTAATTAACACTTTTTTCTCTCCCTCCACACTATAATGACGCCTATTATTGATATTTTTTCTTTCTCTTTAAATTGATCGGCTTCGAACGATATATTTATGTAATTTTTTTCTATATTAATATTACACCAGTTTTTACTTTTACCTGTGTAAAAGAACAAAAGTGGAGTTCTCACGGTTTATGAATTAAATTATCGTCACTGGTTTTACATATAACATTCAATCTCATTAAACAGATCATTGGATAACTAGAGCCATAACATAGTGCCCCATTAATCATAGATTTAATATGGAAATTAGTTGTGAACGGGAGTATTAATATTAGTATGACTATCGAAAACTATAATAAAAATAGAGATTCATCAAACAGCGACCACATACTGGTCTTTGAGGCCCACTTTGAGGGATAAGAGTCTCGGGACATCAAAATATTTTAGCTGCGAGCCAATCAAGCGGCAAGCGGTGCGCCGCGCAAGTTTCCAGATAAATATTATTTGATGCTGTTCTTTTGTATATGTTTACATTGAGGACGGAACACGACTAGTCCATGATATCTTGGTGAGTAGTTACGTTTACACTTTATAACGACAATGAAAAATATTGTCATAATAATCTAAGAAGTTCCCTTATAATTCTGTAATAAAAAAAAATCCATTATATTTAAAGCTATAACTTAGAAGCACATTGGTAACTTTTTCCATTTTCTATTATTAGTTTATTCATTTAAATTATGGTACACTAATCAAGCTGTTTGTATTTAAAAACACATCGCATTTTGGTGGCTCCGCACTATGCCACAAGCGGCATAATATGGCAACGCAGCATTGAACGTGAAACAAGCGCAGGCGCACCGCTTGCTTGTTCTTATACGTACGTATGTACCGTGCGAGCAAAAATTATTTGCATCCAAGAGGGCCTTGCATCTAAGGACGTAATGCTTAGCCGTAGAGGTTAATACCTGTTGGGTGTCAGTAACTACCTGAATTAACAATCAATCAGTTATTCGTTCAAGTAATTTGATTCATCGCTAATTTTTCCAATTTCTTGAACAATTCACACAATGGGCTTTACGGAACAGCACGAAACATTCATGGTTGAAGCGTATTTTCGAAACGGGGTTAGAGTATCGTCACTGGTTTTACATGAGATGAGTGCCAATACAATCCGGGTTTGTGCATGGACAATTTTCACGAACATTTTCCTATAACGTTGCTTTTATTGCTGGGGATTTTTATCATTGCCTGAAAAGAACCGTGGCTGTGTTTAGGGAAACAGGTTCTAAACAACACAAAAAAGCAGCAGGAAGCTCATCTGTAAGAACAGAAGAACTTGTTGCAAACGTTTGTGAAATAATGCAAAATACGCCAACAAATTGTATAAGACGCCTGTCCCAAGAAGTGGGAAGACCTTATGGAACATGCAGAACTATTCTTAAGAAGCAGCTAAATTTATTTCCTTATAAACTGCAAGTATTCCAAGAAATACAAGAAGCAGGAATTACTCTCAATAGTTTACACAAAATTTATTGGAAAGAAATGATTTATTAGACCTGACTTTTTTTTAGATGAAGCCTGGTTCCACCTCTCCGGTTATGTGAATTCTCAGAATACACGCATGTGGAGTAGTGAAAATCCCCATTTTTTTGTAGAGTCCACATTGCACCCTCAAAAAATTGGTGTCTGGGTAGCTGTTTCCCGAAGAACAATTGTTGGTCCTATTTTTTTTCCATGACAAAGTTCGTTTTGGATATTTTCAACAGGACGGTGCAACCGCCCATACAGCCGCCGAAACTATTAACTACTTATGCAATTTTTTCGACGAGAGATTGATCAGTTTTTGATCACCTTTTTTAACGGATATGGATTACTTAGTACGTTTTTCCTCATTTAAAGAACACTATTTTTAAAACACCAGTTGCAAATTTAGAACAATTACAAGAAAGGATTATCCAAGAATGTGGTAACATTTCCCCAGAGATGCTGGTCAACACTTTCGAAAATATGAAGAGACGTGTGAATTTATGCTTGGAGCATGGCGGTGGCCAATTTCAGCAATTTATGTAATTATTTTTTTTTCTGTATATTCTTACTTTGTTAATTTTGTAAACAACAAAAATTAATTTGTATTTGTCTACTTATTTTATTACTCATTATAGTTTGGCATATCATGTCATAATATGAATTTGACAAAATGTTAACCTAGATTTGGTACGATATATCGTCCTCATATCGTTGTGATCTAAACCAAGCCCTACGTTTTTTTAATCTAAGCCCTCTTTGATGCAAATAATTTTTGCTCGCACGGTATGAGCTAGCAAATTTACCACAGAGATATAATTGGTCAACCTTTGAATGAAGCGAAAAAGTAACGAAATATTGATAAAAAACGTTACGGTAAACCCAGCAAAACCAGCCCTAATTTTTAAAACGTCCCGGATACAGAACAAGCAGGTTGATCAACGACGTTTTGAAACCCATTTATCACTCTCACTATACCATTCCGAGAGAATAACATTTATGAAATATACATACAACAAGCTGCCGAAGATGATAAATAAAGTTTCAATCAAAAGGTGTGGCGTTCAGAATGTATTACATTTGAATTGAATAAAATTATTATTAATGTCGTGGGCCTAATACATGGGCAGTATTCAATCGGCGTTTTTTATTGACGCAAAGTGCATTATGCAGTGCATTGAACGGTACCTTTTTGATATCTTTCTCTTCGTATTGAGATGTTATTACAGTTATTTTTTAATGGCTTTATTTTACTATGGTATGTGGTATGATATTTGATGTAGGCAACATGACATACAATAAAAATCACAAAAAGCATTCAAACACAACGTAATCTAGAATTTTAATTTAAACAAATAGTTCCTGGGTATTTGGAGTTGAAGTGAAGTGGTAAATGGATAGAAATGATACACTTTGGGGCTTTCCTCAAAGTTAATATCAGCTAATAGAGTTTACTATAATTAATAAAGACATTTTATAATAATTAAGTAACAATACTACCAAAGGTAATGGATATAGTGTAAGAAACAGAAAGGTATGAAGAAAATGATCTAATACAATAGGTTTGCTAAGACAAAGTTTGTATTAATAGCTTATTTTTATTAACCCATATTAAATAAATTGCTAGTGTATCAAACCCGTTTTAGTGTTATATCAATTCCTGATTTGCTAGGACAGTGTTTTTATTGGTAGTAATTAGTTCAATTAGCAGCACAGTCTTGTTGAATAATGAACCACTTTCATACAGCAATTTTGTTACGAAATAAAGTGTATCTTCTTCAATGCGACCCATTTTATTTCCAGTAAAGCGCTTTCTCTACTAAGAAAGCAGAACAGGGTCCCCAAAAACGAATTGTATCCGTTAGAACCTACCAAGACGTTGGTGGGGGTTCGTAGCGAGGCAAGGCCATATAGTATTAGTTTTAATGCATTTGTTGCGCAAGTGACATCGTTGTTCGGAGTCTTCTTGCTGTCCTGTCTGAATTTGAATTTTATTGATCGTACCTGTTTTAATTAATTTATTTTTACTTTGTATTTGGGTTTTTTTAACTTTGCACGTCAGATAAAGCAATAGAAGATTCTTATTTCGCACAATCCATCATTAGTATTGGACTTTATAATCTATGGACGAATTTTCCCATCTCAGTAAACCATGTTGCATAATTGATAATCATATAGCATTAGCATAGTATTATTGAATTCGATGCAACTTAACAATATGTTATTTTACTATTAAACTATTGTAATTTTTCCCCCCTTGTGTTATTGTATAGTGTTTGTTATTGAGGTAATTGTTTATATACTATATATGGGTCCCTGTTTATATACCTACCATAAGTTAGAAAGTGTTTGAACTGGTATTCTTCTTGTTTATTTCTGTTACATACTCTATCTATAGATTCTAAAATTATGGGTACGTTTAAGATTGCTCATCTTAACATCCGTTATCTTTATCGTAGGGTTCTGTTTCGTTCGGACCAACTTACTATTCCTCAGCATCGCACATCACAGTTTCAGAGGGCTTTTTCTTATACTATTTGCAAATGTCTTACCGAATGATCTAAAGAAGCTTGAGCCAAACAATTTTAAGCGTACCTTAAAAAAACTGCTAATGGATAATGAAATTATGGTTAAATTTAATATTTAGCTTAAATGTAATACGAAATGAATTAATAGATAAATTGAAATTGATAGGTTAGTTAGTTAATTGTTAATATTTTAATATTGATTATATTTTATTATTATTAATTATTTGTATATTGCTAAGATAGTAACTTAGATGTTAGGGTTCATTTCGTTTAAGATATAGATTAGATTCTATAGGGCTACATGGAAGAGTGAGCTCTGTGTGTATGCAAATACACCTTTGCTTAAATGTAGTCATTTTTTTTTCAACGAACAGTAAGTTAATTCATGTGTTTTCTTTTAGATTTATATGTTTATCCTTATAAATGCTGTTTTGTTGAAAAAAATAATAAAAAAAAAATAAAAAAAAAATAAAATATGCAATGTTAAACGACAAGAACAATATCACACTAGAAGCTATTTAAATTTTTGAGAACTACAGTACTGATTTTTAGTGTTAAGTATATGCTTTATTAACCGCACAAGCAAACATTATTATGATTCATGTCAAGTTTCATTACAACTGCCAGTTGAAACTATTACAGTTTATAAAACCAGATACCACCCCCAATAGAACTTGATAATTACTGTGAGTATTTAGAGCAATAATGGCAATTAAACCATTCTATGGCAGCACTAACTCCTATTTTCTATTGGCTAAATTACCGTGATATTATCACTACACAACGGTCTAGCAATTTTCGTTGTCGTACAGTAGGAAAGCGCGTTGCTGTCACATATAGTATTAAATAGTTGTATAAAGAGTATGTGACTTCTTATCAGCAATAGAAGGCTTTTTTTTAGTGTATAATAAAAATTATGATGACATTTTCGGAACAAATAAAACTACTTTTCTGCCCAAAATAGAAGTAAACCGTCCCTGACCTATCGCACTACTACACCACAGTTTCAATCCAATAATTAAAATACAACTAGAGTAGACAGCTCAAAAACCTCGGCAAAAACCTAATAAATAGACTTGTTATAAACTATTTAATCCACTGCCGGTCACACTCACTGACCAAATATATTGACAATTTTCGCCCACATAGTGACAAGTTAGGCGCCTGATTTTTTTAATTCGTCTGAAACGACTACAACTACCTGGACATGTGAAAGTGAATAATAAATAAAATATTATTGTTATTTAACTGTTGGCATTAATTTTTTTTATTGGGTGATTTGTAGTAAAAGTCCCACGCGAGTTGTGTATCCATATCAAGTTTGAAAGATTTGTTCGGACTTTGATTTATGTCCTGATTTCCATTTTTGTAAATGTAAATAATGGCGCCGGTGTTGCGGTTCTTATTTCAAAGGCCTCGTTAGTTTCGCCGTTACATTTTTCAAAACAAATCTTGTAGGTCTATGTAATAGATATGTACCGTGCAAGCAAAAATTATTTGCATCAAAGAGGGCTTGGATTAAAAAACGTAGGGCTTGGTTTAGATCACAATGAAAAGGGGACGAGATATCTAACCAAATCTAGGTTAAAATTTTGTCAAATTCATATTATGACATGATATGCCAAACTAATGAGTAATAAAATAAGTAGACAAATACAAATTATTTTTGTTGTTTACAAAATTAACAAAGTAAGAATATACAGCAAGAAAAAGAAGAATAATTACATAAATTGCTGAATTTGGCCACCGCCATGCTCCAAACATAAATTCTCAAGTCTCAACGTTAGGAAAATCGTCCATATATAAACCCGGATTGTATTGGCACTTACCATTTACTCTAACCCCGTCTCGAAAATACGCTTCAACCATGAATGTTTTGTGCTGTTCCGTAAAGCCCATTGTGTGAATTGTTCAAGAAATTGGAAAAATTACCGATGAATCAAATTAGTTGTAACGACTGTCAAAGATGACGGAATAACTGATTGATTGTTAATTCAGGTAGTTACTGACACCCAACAGGTATTAAGCTCTACGGCTAAGCATTACGTCCTTAGATGCAAGGACCTCTTTGATGCAAATAATTTTTGCTCGCACGGTATAGAGAACCATTGATGGGAAAATGTATTTTTGAATTTTAAGCCGGCGTTCGAAACAATTGACAGGGCTAGATTATTGACTAAATTGTATCAGTATGGTATTCGCGGAAACGTTTATAAATGGTTTAAAAAATATTTAAGTAACAGGTCACAAAAAACAAAAATATCAAAAACATATTAAAATAAAAAAATAAATATTATAGGAGTTCCTCAAGGAAGTATACTAGGTCCAATATTATTTATTTTATACATCAACGATATGCTTTTAGTTTTAAAAATGTGTAAGTTATGTTTGCTGATGACACCTTAATTTACATTAATGTTTTAAATATTTTTGACGGTCTAAGTCCTACTCTAAATTCTGAGATAAATGTATTATTAAATTGGCTAAAAATAAATAAATTAAAATTAAATATTTCGAAAACTAAATGTATGGTTATGGGTAATAATTTCAATAGTCAAAATATAAATGTTGTAATTTATGGTGAAAAATTGGAATTAGTAAACAGTTTTAAATATTTAGGAATAATTATTGATTCAAAATTAAAATTTTTTAATTGTTTTGAAAGTATTATATCGAAGATTGCCGGAAAAGCAGGTTATTTTAAAATAATCAGTTCTAAAATAAGTTTGTTTTCTAAAAAAAACTGTATTTAATACTATTATATTACCACATTTTCTTTATTGTTCTTCCATTTTATATTGTGCTAGTGAGGAAATATTTGACAAATTACAAATTTTACGAAATAATGCAATGCGGATTATTTTAAATTGTGACAAATATACAAAAATAAATTTTATGTTCAAAAATTTAGATTGGTTGAATGTCAGAAATTAAATTTTTTATTAAGTACCTATGTATCTTTATACATAAAATTAAAAATAATAATTTATTGCCTGGTTGTTTAAAAAATTTATGTTCTTTTAATCATGACCATCATAATAATTATAAAACAAGAACTAATGAAAAATTTTTTGTGGATAGAGTGTCTAAAACATTAGCTTATAAGTATATTTTTCATAAAGGTTTGATAGAATACAATAATTTGGAAAATTCTATTCAATCTCAAATATCATTAAACTTATTTAAAAAAAACTTTAACATTACATTTAGTTAAAAAACAAAATGATACGTAATATTTGATACAATTTGCAAAATGTTTAACTTTCCTGTCTGTTTTTGTTAAAAAAAGGTTGCATTTTAAAATTTAAAAATAAATCTATAAAAATGTGTAAACAAAATATATTATAATTAATTACAGCTTTTTGCTAAATAAAACATGTTACTACTACTACTAAATCGTCCCAAGAAACTTTATTAAATTTTTCATTAAAGTTCGTTAATGAACGTCCGCATCTGGCCGGTTGAATCGCGGCGTTGAAAAGTAGTTAAAATAGCGGGTTTTTTTTACTCCCAACCAACTTTACAAGTTTATTACAAGGATAAGTATTTAAAAATAACTAACCATTATTACTATAACTTAATATATATAAAAAAAATCAGTTAAAAAAAATTAATTCGTTTTGTATTATAAACGTATGATTAACACGTTAAGAAAGAAATTTATACTAGGAGATATTTTTTTAAATGACATTTAAATAATGTTAGTTTTTTTAATGTTTTAATATTTTCGGGTAAAATATTATATAATATTAATCCATTATACAGGGTGATTCATTAAGGGTGACTACCGGCCATATCTCGGAAACTACTAAGCATAGAAACTTGAGAAAAAAAAATTACTATTAAAGCGGTCATGAGAAAATTCTGGAAATTATTTTTAAGTTCCTTATTTCGCCGCAAGAGGGCACAATTAAATTTTTTTTTTTTAATTCTAAATTTCTGCGAAAATTCCCATATTAAGGTATAACTCTGATTACATCATCAAAAAGCTTAGACAATTCTGCATCATTTTGGTTTAAGGCTCGTTGGCGTACCGACCTTGATTAGAGTGGGGGAAGCTATTGAATGTGTAAACATTAAAATCGCTGTAACTTTTAAACAACTTCTCCGATTTTACTAAATTTAAGCTTGTTTGGAAGGGAAAGGTAAGTATCTTCAATTGTCGTATCCAACAGTACACGATACTGTTTAATAAAATTGTTGTATCCAATGGTACATGATAGTTACTAATAAAACTGCTAGAGGGCGCTATTTGTATTAATTATTATTATTTTGGCGATAACTCTGAAACGAACAAGGATATCGAACTGCGGTCTTCACATATTTTCTTGTAAATTTCATCTACTTTCCGATTATGATGTCATAGTTATACCGTATGCTTTGAATTTTCGGGATAAAATCGAAAAAACTGTTATTATTACAAATTGTGCCCTATAGCAATTTTATTAAACACTATTGTGTACTGTTGGACATGGCAGTTGAAGATACTTACCTTTCCCTTCCAAACAAGCTTAAATTTAGTAAAATCGGATAAGTCGTTTAGAAGTTACAGCGATTTAAATATTTACACATTCAATAGCTTCCCCCACTCTTATCAAGGTCGGTACGCCAACAAGCCTTAAACCAAAATGATGCAGAAATGTCTAATATTTTCGCTGATGTAATCAGAGCTATACCTTAATATGGGAATTTTCGGAGAAATTTAGATTTAAAAAAAAAAATGTAATTGTGCCCTCTTGCGGCGAAATTAGGAACTTAAAAATAATTTCCAGAATTTTGTCATGACCGCTTTAATCATATTTTTTTTTCTCAAGTCTTTATGCTTAGTAGTTTACGAGATATGGCCGGTAGTCACCCTTAATGAATCACCCTGTATATATAATGACCGTTTTCCAAAGTTACTGTTTATTTTAATAGTTCGTAAAAAATTAGTTTGTCTAGTATCATGTCTATGAATATCATGAACTTTTGTTAACGTTATGTTGGACATTTTTTGTTTTAAAAGTAAAGAATGAATAAATATGCAAATTTTTAAATTATATAAATTATTTATATCTGGGTATTTATTCGGTTTATATAAATTTGTTGTTGGTTCTAAGCGCGGAAATCTATGAATACATTTAATAATTTTATTTTGTACTTTCTTTAAAGGTTTTAGTACTATCAAATTGACTGAACCTCAAATAGAAATTAGATACTGAATTTTTGAATGTACTAATGCATGATAAATATTTTTTAAATAATTTAAAGATATACAAAGATGAATTTTAAAGAATATCCCAATTAACGGAGAAATGTAAGTTCGAATATGTTCTACGTGTTTTCTCCAGCTTAAATTTTGATCAATATACAATCCTAAAAATTTTATGTTATCTTTGTAATTAATATTTTCCCCATTAAATATTATTGGTTGCTTCTCCATATCTAGTCTTTGTTTGTCAATGTACATAAATGATGATTTATTAAAAGTTAAAGTTAATTTATAAGATTGCAACAAATCAAATATAATTTTTAAATCTTTTTTGATATTTAATTGGATGTCCCTAATATTTTTAGCATAATAAATAATTGTTGTGTCGTCGGCAAAAAGTTTAATTTGTCCCCATAATTTTAATTTTGACGGGATTATTTTAGCTTGTGTTTCTGTTCAATCGTTCTCGATCGTGTCTTTCCGAAGCAAATTTCATATGCGTCAACGTCGCTAGACTTTTTTAATACTATTTTTGCACATACCAACTTTTACAATCTTAAAACGTGCATTGCCAATCCACGACAACAGTCTATCGGGACGAAAATCACGTCTGTATGAAAACGACGGAATCAGAGGCATTTTCGTTGTTTGCATAAGTTCGAAATTATAGCGACCGGAGCGGAAATACTTCGTGGCATCCGAACAAATTCGAGCTAATTTCGAATTCCCAACTCGGCGATTTCGCTTTTACTGTTATGCGGTGGTTGAAGTTGAAATGTCCTTTTGCCCGATATTCAGGGACTATTTGGTTTTTCGAGAATCGAGATAAAGTAACAGAGATATTTTTTTTAAACAGGGCTCTGAAATACTTACCAGATAAGCAGTAGGTATGAAGGTAATTTAATTTTAACGGTACGATTCTGTAACCGATTTTACTTCTCTGTAAGGTTATGGTGACAAGTTGTCACATTCACATGCTATTGTATGACTATACTGCCGTCTTAAGCCAAAAAGGCGTATCTCAATTTTTTCTGATTTTAGTATTTTTATCAATATTATCGTATCGTACTAACTAAAGGTATTATCTATATATCGCTTATGCGCGAGTAAAGGGGTATAAGTCTCAAATTTGATAAAATGCGGTTAGTGTTGATTTTGACCCAATACATTAAGCTCTTGAATTGTGTAAAGGGGTATAAGTCATACTGACCTTGAAATCCCTCTGGTGTTTTGTGTAAAACAGACTCTAAATTTATTTTATTGTGTGTACGAGTATATATTCACATATATCTCTTTACCCATTTTTTACTCCGACGCCAGTTTTGGTGTAAAGGGATACAAATCGGTTTATACCTATTGACGTTTTGTTATACTCGACGTGTTGCATGTTTTGATAAAAATAAGTAGAAAACAAGTGAATATTTCAAATAACATTTTTAGTATCGTGCCTATAAAGTGGTTAGAATTAACTGTGGTGAAAAAGAAACTATTGTAAAGTACATTTTTATTTAATAATAAGCTAAAGCTTAAAGTGAGGTTATGGCGTCAAAGAGGTCCAAGTTAATGGTAGATCTGTGCAAGCAAGCTGAAAATGTTACTCAGGACGGTAGGTCTAATTTATAAGTTAAGTGAATACATCTATTATACGTACGCTGTTCCGTTGTTGCGAAAAAATATTGGGAATAAAGTTTTTGACTTATACCCATTTACCCGCGCAAGTTTTTATTTAGTAAAAATTGATTATCTAGGTTTATATCGGTCATAATTATTATATTTATTATAATTAGATTTAAAAAATAAATAAGGGTGACCAAAAATGTTGTTCTCGGTGAAAGCAACTAATAATGGAACAGCGTACAATGTACAAGTTTGGTTTAAACAGCAAAGCAAAGTATAAAACGCAATAAACACGATTTAAACTTTGTTTTTAGGTTCTGAAAAAAAATATCAAGCCAAGTATTAATACTTTAGAAAAAGTTAAATTATTTTATTTAATAAACTTTAAATTTTGATCACATTTTCTTTCAGGTAAGCCTGTCTTGCAGGATGTTCCAAAGGCAACTACTACAGCTATGCATTTAATGAAGGATGGGTTCTCTACCTTTCAGAATATTCCAATGACTACAACTTTAACTAACTATACATTTTTATTTTAGAGACTCTGCCACCACTGGGTAAAGAAGGTCCATCTTGCGAGGACGATGATTATGACGATGTTGATGACAGCGATAGAGACCGAGACTATGCCCCAGAGTCGGAAAGTTCAGACTCTGACATGAATTTAAAGCAATTAGCATATAAAATGAAAAAAAAAAGGTTTGGCTGCTCAAATGGGTCTAGCTAGTCAAATAGGTGATAATCATCAGAAAGATCGGCGAGGTCCAAAGTCAGTCAAGAAAGAAACAAGAGAAAAAAGAAGAATAAGAAACCTTAACAGAAATTTGGGTAAGGAGTATATTACCAGTAAAGGAAAAAATATAAGGAGTAGAGAAAGAAAACCTTTAGTTGCTTGCAGGAAAGGATGTTCTAATAAGGTGGACGATGAAACGTTAAACTTACTTTTTACAGACTTTTGGTCTCTCGGCGATTTTAACGAGAGAGTTGCTTATACAGCGAGTCTTATTACAAAACAAAGAAAAAAAACTGCTATAACATCAGAAAGAAAGAAGAAACGAGATTGTGTTAATATTTATCATTTAAGGTTTCATGGAAAATTAATTGAAGTTTGCAAAAGTTGTTTTGAGAAATGCTTTGATATTTCTAATAAATTTATAACAACTGTGGTATCCAAGATGAGCCCAACAGGTATATGTGCGAAAGATCAAAGAGGTCATAAAGAGCCTCCCAATAAAATAGACGTCCATCGTCGTCAGTTGGTAAAAGATCACATAGCTTCCATTCCAAGCTACGAAAGCCACTATTGTAGAAAAAAAAGTGACAAAAGGTTTTTACCCTCATATTACACCTTAACGCGTCTTTATGAAGAATATCAAATTTGGATTGTCCCAAATCCGCCCGTAAGTCGTAAACTATATGAACTGATTTTTCATGACATGGGAATTAAGATAAAAAAATTTCAGAAAGATACATGCTCAACATGTGAAAAGTTAAACATTTTAATTCGCAATGAAAAACACAGTGATGCCTTAAATGGGCTTAAGACTGAATTGCAGTCACATTTGGAGAAAGCTGGGGAGGCATATGACGCCAAAAGAGAAGACAAACTCATTGCAAATAACGATGAAACAAAACAACTGTATGTATTTGATCTTCAGCAATGCCTTCCAACTCCGGATTTAACTGCCTCTGTTGCATTTTATAAAAGGAAGCTTTGGACATACAATTTGACAATGCATAAATGTGACACAAACCAAGCAATTTGTTACATGTGGTACGAGTCAGTTTCTGGACGAGGTGCAAACCAGGTAGCCTCTTCTGTATTTAAAGAACTTATGTCTTTGCCTTCTGAAATAAATCATGTAACTCTTTATTCGGATACATGCGGGGGGCAAAATAAGAACTCGCATGTCGTGGCAATGTTTCTAGTATTGATGCAGTTGTCACATCTAGAATGTGTGGATCATAAATTCCTCGTTCCAGGTCATACACATATGGAATGTGATTCAGACCATTCCGTCATTGAACGAAAAAAGAAGAAATACGATATTCCAATAAGTCATCCAAGAGATTGGTTCCAGTTGGTGCGGTTATGTGGAAACGCAAATAATAAATTTAAAGTTATTGAAATAAAAAACGAAGAGTTTTATAACTTCTCAGACTTGTTAAAGAAATTATTTCAATTAAAGAAAAAAGATGAAGAAGGAAATCCTTTTATTTGGAAAAATGTGAAGTGGTTAAGATTTCAGAAACAGCTAGGAACATTTTTTTATAAAACTTCACTAAGTCAAGATGCACCATTTCATAAAGTTAACTTTTCCAGACGTGGTCAAACTAAAATAGTACCGATTTCAGAAATTCCTACGTGCCCTTTTCCAAATCCTATCACAGAAGAAAAAAAGAAAAACCTAATTGATTTACTGCCCTATATAGACGAGGTATTTCACAATTTCTATAAAAACCTTCCTACGCAGAAAGATCTTCAAGAAATACTACCCGATATAGAGGAACTGGATGAAGACCAAATTGAGTAAAGGAATGCAACTATTAATTTTTTTTGTGTAAAGAGGTACATCTTAGTTTTTTTTTTGTTAAAGGGTTAGTTTTTAATTTTTTTATTGCATGTGTCTAAGCTTAACGTATAAATAAATTGTTTATGCAAAAAAATATTTTTGTTTCTATTATAAGACCTAAGTTATAGTACAAATAAAGCCAAAATTAAAATAAAACGCCTTTGCTAGTTAATTACTCAAAACAGATATTTTCGACTTATACCTATTTACTTGCGCAAGAGCGATATATACTAGGCAAAATAGGCGGAACTTAAAAGCAAAACACCAAAAAAATTATAATAAAAATATCCACATCTCAAAAAAATATGTAAAACCGAAGCGACTAAGGCTTATCTCAAATTTCTAAGCGAAATAGGCATGTCTCAAAGATATTCCCCACTTGCTTAGGATTTAATAATTTGCATTTTTGTATATTTATGTTATTTGTTTATCTGAATTGTTAACAAGAAATGAATAAATCTTAGTTTGTGAACGTTTTCTACACCTTATTATCTATCTATCGTAATGGAGATTTAGCAAAATGATCGTCATTAGAGAGTTTTCGTTGTATTGGCAAATTCAAACGGTTAACCATAACGAATACGAATACGAAGCCGCTATTTGACAGATCGTAAAAATAGTTTTCGTTCAATTCGCTTAACGTTAAGTCGAATTCGACAGTAAACATAACAAATGACAAATATAACATAACCTATCTTTAATGGTTTGTGTTCATATTTTCATAATACGTTTTGTGCTATCTTTTTTGCTTGGTTTTAATTTTCTAGTACCCCAAATTCTAAAAAATCATGATAGACGAAAGGTTGCTTTTATTGGACTCATCCAGTGATTCGGATTTGGATGATGCCCTTCTCTTGGAGGTGCTTGATCGCCAGGACATTCAGTATCGAGTACAGTTGTATGGAAATTTCAATTTAGAAAACTATAATAATGCTGAATGCAAACTTTAATTCCGATTTGGTCATTGAAAATGGTCATTACGCATGCGTTCCGATTTCGCTATGGCTTTGTCTTCCGTCCGTTAGCTCCCGCCACTTATCCGTAACGATAACGATAAATGACAGCTCAAATGTCAAAGTTGTCAAATATATAGCGGCTATCGGAATGGCTTTTAAAAGACAACGAAAACTGTCTATTAAAAAATTTACTTAGGGAATTGAACCAAGTCAATGATATTTCCTAAGCAAATACGGCGCATCTCAGTTTTTTTTTTAATACTACCCTATAAGCTAAAAAAAAACATTCTATCGTTTCTTTGCAAGATATTTATAGATTTACGAAAAAAAATTACAAAATTCATTTGAAAAAAGGGTGCGGTTATCAAGTTATTAAAATGTTCAATATCTCAAAATAGTGAAAACTAGAGTTGAGGCTTTTTGGCTTAGGACTGCAGTATAGCTGTATATACAGTGTGACCAGTAAAGTCCCGCATCATATTATGGTTTTTTATTTAATAATAGCTTTATTCGAAATTTGACTTTGGCATCAAGCTCTGCTTCGATCGAGATGAAAATTAAGCAAAAAAATAGTAGTCACCTGATTCGCATTATCTGTCAAATTTTAATTTTTTCCAAAAAATAATTCAAAATTGGGGTTATTTCTGAAAGTATCAAAAAAGTTATTAGAAAAAGTTTTTTTAATTGCATTTTCTAGCCCACATGCAAAATTTCAGCTGCATAAAATAATTTTGATTTTTTATCCATATTTTGTAAATTGCACCACTTTTGCAAAATAAGACTCAACGCAACCTACATAAAACTTCTTAGTTTTGACAATGCTTTATTTCAGATACATTTTCTTTAAAGTAGCGCCATATTAAATGTGTGTTTTTTTACAAAATCAAAATTGGGATATTAAAATTTGGTCGCATGTGATGCAAAGTTTATTTGTTTTTGACCCTGTATAAGATCTAATGACTAGTTCTTCTACAATCGCCTACTTTTAAATAATACGTATAAAATATATGTATACCCAAAGCATGTTACATGTTTGTTTATTTATTATAAAATCCGTGGCAAACCTATAAACTTACAAGAGCTTCTGCACAACATCTCCCAACAACGTTATCTGCAAATGTTTAAATCCGACGTGAAGGAAAATAAACAAATTGTGTCCTAATCTAAAAACGGATGAAAATTCTTAGAGAAATCTATCGACTATACACGACTAGACGCCGACGTAAAATATAGAATAAAACGATTAAACCATGCTTTGGTTCAATCGTTAAATTTTAGTATCAACATACAGGGTATTCCCTACTCGATGGTACATTAGAAGTATCTGGAGAACGAAAAGAAAAATAATTTTGAAATTTTCACTACGGCCATAGGAGACTGCGCTCTAGCTTTTAAAAATAATTTCGCGGTTGCAATGTTGCCAGATCTATTAATTACTGACATCAACTTTGGAATTTTAAATGAGACACCCTGTATATTTTTACATTTTTAAATTCCACATAAAATTATAATTATTTTTTATTAAATGCACTATTAGTCTATACTTCATAGTTTCCGAGATATTGACTCTCGAAAAGTGACATTTTTGAACTTTGACAGCTTATAACTTTCTAACAGTACGTCTTAGAGCAAAACGGCTTACATGTCCCTATCTTCAATTTTTATTATCTTCCCAAAAAAATCAACTTCCGGTTAAACCGGAACAACTATATTTCTTTCTTTCGAGTTACATCCGGTTTAACCGGAAGTTGATTTTTTTGGGAAGATAATAAAAATTGAAGATAGGGACATGTAAGCCGTTTTGCTCTAAGACGTACTGTTAGAAAGTTATAAGCTGTCAAAGTTCAAAAATGTCACTTTTCGAGAGTCAATATCTCGGAAACTATGAAGTATAGACTAATAGTGCATTTAATAAAAAATAATTATAATTTTATGTGGAATTTAAAAATGTAAAAATATACAGGGTGTCTCATTTAAAATTCCAAAGTTGATGTCAGTAATCAATAGATCTGGCAACACTGCAACCGCGAAATTATTTTTAAAAGCTAGAGCGCAGTCTCCTATGGCCGTAGTGAAAATTTCAAAATTATTTTTCTTTTCGTTCTCCAGATACTTCTAATGTACCATCGAGTAGGGAATACCCTGTATAGAAAGACGAAACTTGGTTTATCATCTTAACTACCATAAACCGGTTTTACGGGTTTAAAAGTTAAACCAGAATTTGGCATTTTTGGATAGAGAATTAAATCTACAAATTTCAAAAACTAAAGGTCCTACTAACTAGATTTGTCCCTAAGAATTTAAAACGTAAATCTTAGTTTTGAGACACCTTGTATTGTAATATAGTAATATATCCACCTTCTCCAAATTGAATATTTCGGATTTCTAGTTTTTGTATAGTTAAGTGAATTATGTTTGTGCATATCAATTCTTTAATTCTATAAAAGCTCCATTATGGTTCTACACCATTTTCTCTTCTGCTAAAAACATAAGCACTAAATAATTTTTTTGTCTCCTGAAGATGAACGTTTCTACGTTCGAAACATGCAGAGACCCTTAGAGAATTTTTATTCTATTAAACTTTGTGGATGCAGACTTTAGGTTTTTTCGTTCTTTCCCATACTTTCAACTACACTTTAAGCACGGACTATTTCTTCAAATTAAAACTATGATATTTTGTTAACAAATTTTAAAAACAAACATTAAAATCGATATCTGATTGCCAGGCACTATACCGGGTGTCCGCGGAAGGTGGTTCGCGCCTATAACTTTTTTGGTTTTCAAGGTAATGGAATAAAATTTAGAGGCTTTGTATACGACATAAAACTGCATTTTTTGACAGGTGACTCATTATTATGGACATACACTTTCGATTTTTAAATAGGACAGCTAGTATATTTTTCCTTTGTTGACTCCATATGACATTCTAAATACACTGTTAAAAGAAAATAATCAAATTTAACTTTTTTTTATGTCCCAGAAAGTCCACTCCCGTTTTTTTGTCAATTTAACTAAAACCGCTTCAGTCAATCAGTAACTCATAATAGTAGATTAAAGTACACGTTTTATAAGAAGCGGTTTTAGCGCACGCGTCTATTTTAAAAAACGAGCCACGAAGTGGCGAGTTTTTTAATTGACACGTGCGCTAAAACGCCTTATGAACCACGTGCTTTATACTATTTTTTCTATTTGTAGTTTTTTCAATAAAAAATACATATTTAAAAAGAAAATAAATCCTTTCAATTTTTATGTCTAAATTTTATGTTGGTAATACTATTTTTTATCATAGTAACCTCTGGAAAACAAAAATTATTTTGCGAACTGTCATTTTTTGATTTATTAACCCATTTTCACCACGAGATTCTAAAGTTATTTTAGCGATATGAGATTTGAAATTGGACGAAATACGTTGTGTGATCCTTGTACATTCGGTACATATACAGAGCGTTCGGAAATTCGGGCGATTTTGCTAATTTTTTTTGAATTTCAAAAGACGTGATTTTATGTCAATTTTTCAATTTTTCAATTTCAATGTTACCAACATCAAATAAAGAAAAAACGCGTATCGAAATAGCTTCATTATGAACTTCATTTCAAGTTCATAATGAACTTATTATGAACGTCAAATAGAAAAAATATGTTATTACTATTTTGACATTAATCTGATTTTATTGTGCAGTAAAAATTACAACTTAATTAGTTAATTTGACACATTTTTTATGTTAGTATTAACTTCTTTTAAAATTTTAACTAAAAAAGATATTGATAATGATTATAAACTTTATCAAAGTTACTAGTATTTGATTCATTTGAACCGTAAAAGAATTGCATGTTAATTTTAGTTAGCTGTTATGTTAAAACGACTTCCAGAAAAGTTAGTTCTTAAAATCTGATTTTTACTAAACACAAAAGAGTTAAAATAACTATACATTTTAAGTTAAATTTGATTTATTTTAATTGATTATAAATTTTTTTAATTCTCACGTCCAGGATTTCTAACAGTGTATAAGGATGTGTCACTTGTCACTATTTTTTACCAATACATTTTTTTTCAAATTATTTTTTTATCTAGAGGGCTATAAATACCTTTAAATCACTTTTTCAGTTCTGTAATTTCGGGAAAAATTCAATTTTGTTATTTTCGCTCCAATGCTATCTGCCGTGTAAAATTTAATCATTAAAGTTGTATAACTAATTTTTTTTTAACGGCAACATGGTGGCTCGTCGGGTTAAGAAAAAGGGGGATTTTATTACGATTATTTTGATACCACACACTATTAGGTTTAGAAAGTTAGCAAACTTTTTCCCAACTTGGTCAAAAAATTAGAATACAACAGTTTCTTGACAAAAAATTGTGACAAGAACCTGGAGCAAATTTAGGCTTTTATAGAAAAAAGAAAAGCACAAAGTCTTTCTCCACAAGTTTATTAGAATAGCTAGGCGAACCTAAAGTAATTCATAATAATTCGACATGTTTCGAGTGTAGAAACACCCATCATCAGGAAAACAAAGTAAATAGTACAATGCCGATGTTGTAAGCAATAGAGAAAATAATAAGTGGGATTGAGCCCAAATAGAGCTTTCAATGGTGTACACGAGGTGTAAAAAAATTTGAATAGTCAGAAGACCGACAAGGCTTCAGCGTACTGGAAAGTCAAGGGGTAGTGAAAAGGCCCTTGGGCAGAACAATGAAGGGAGCGAAAGAAAAATTGGATGGTTTTAACAGACTTTGTGAAAATCATTTGGGTTACGTATTTCAGTAAACACAGGCCCTAGACAGCTTTTCTTCCTGGGAGGGCAGTAGTAAAAAATCTTAAGTTTCATTAAACTTTGTCGGAGACATGTAAAAGTAGTGAAATGAGAGGAAAAGAAAAAAGAAAAATTTGGTTTTCGTAAAATTCAAAACATCTATAAAAGATAAAAAAGAGGAAATGTAGCAAATGAAATTTAAAAAATGAGGTAGAGTGGCTTACCATTTAGCTTGAAGTAAAATGCTGTTGGAGCACCAGGCTTGTTACAGCCCAGTTACCCCAGCAGGAGTCAAAGCATACACATTGTGTGCAAAATTAATAGATTAACATTTTTTTTATTTTTAGTTTTATTAGAACATCTGCTTCAAAATTAAGCTTTTACTAAGATATTTTAAATGTTAAAGCCCGGACCTGTCTATTTTGCCTTTCGTTAAATGATAATGTTGTAGTGCGCATGTCTAATCATGTGTAGCTTTGATTAAATGCGCAAGACCATAAATTGTCGATCCAAAGGTTAATGTCTATGGTTCAGAGTTGTTTAACATCATAGTTTTGCTGGTCCTTTAGCTTCTATTGCCGGCGCCAATGCAAATCCATACACAAATACGAAAAAAAATGAATAAGGAAGCCGACTCTAGTGGCGGGGCCATTAAGCTTCTAATAAATGCCGCTCCGGTGTAATTTGGCCTTTTTGTACAATTAAAAAACAGTTTATTAGGAGCACTAAACGCTTAGCGGTAAATTTATAATGCAGACGCTGGAGCATATTATGACGTTTTTCTTTTTTTAAAATGGCGTTTAACTACATTGCTTTTTCCGTTGTTGCATTTTTATTTTTTCCGAATAATCCGTATGTTACTAGTTTTCCTGCAATTCCTTGCACTGCAGTTTTAAAAATAATTTCCACCACAGCGTTCCGCAATACATACAGGGTGTTCCTTAATGACGTGCTAATATTTTATTGTGTGATTCCTCAAGTCATTTTATGAAGAAAAGTTTATATAAACATGTCGTAAATGGCTTAATTTTTTTGCTACAGGGTGTTGAATTTTTTCTTTTATAATTAGTTTTTTGTAATATCTCCGAAAGTACTTTAGATAATCTTTTTAATTTTGGCATGTGCTAGTAGGACATAAAACCACACGTTTTAGTTATAAAAGTTATTTTTTTTGTCCCACCAGTGGCGTCTCTGCAAACATGTCCTCTGATATTTTTTAGAAAAAAGTGGTACGCCACTGACATCTTTCCATGTGGATATTATTTCTGATTAGCCTGATCAATTTTACATAAAAATGGTCACTTGCATTTTTCTCCTCAGGAACACTGTTCTTAACTAAAATAATTAAATTAAATTAGCTTCATTTTGCAGTATTAACGAATAATTTTTGATCACATAAATCTAAATTAGTTATCCTGGAACGGTGACGTTCACAAACATAATTAACGCCTTAACGGCAGTCTTATCTGCATTTCCTCCAAGAAGAAAAGAACGATGTACCATATTATATGCGCTAAGGAATCAAATGTGGTACATGCATGATGGAGCTCCTGCTCATTTCAGTGTAATCGTATAAAAATAAACTATTTTGTAAGATGTTAAAAATGTTCTCCACCAACTGTTTCGACCTAAAATTCCTGTTGTACATTTTGTACTACTTGTGGAGCAATTTCTCGGATCACTCGTTGAGTTGACTCCTTAAGCGTATCTATCTAGTTGGGGTTAGATTTATAAACTATATATTTGACGAAGCAAAAAAAAAGTCGAGTGTGTTGAGATCGGGCGATCTGCGTGGCCACTCCATTGACCCTTGTCTACCTATCCACCGTCCAGGAAAAATTGTATTTACGTACTCCCTTACATAGGCAGCACAACGCGGGTGTTGAAAGCACGAGGTTGATGTTGGTAAATCAGGCTCATTATGGTTTATCTGGAAATAGAGGAGATCATCAAAGGAAATTTAGATATCTTTCTCCAGTGAGGCTCTCATCAAAGAAAATGGACCGATTACCCTATTTTCAACAATGCGCTTTGGGCGTTTGGGGATGTTTTCACATGAACCAGTGAGGATTTTTCTGTGCCCAGTATCTGTATTATTGTTTATTAACCTGGCCATTTAAAATAACGTAGCTTAAACTTATCAAAAATTTGAAATAACTTGATGCGTTAGAACTGGCACAATTCCTTTGTAAAAATTGATTGTTTTTGATGTAAACTTCAATCGTTAATGCTTCTATTCGTAAGTAAGTAAGTTTCCTTACTTGGCGACAACAACATGCGAAAAAGGTGATACATATTAAGTCATTTAAATATAGAAATGGGACCGAGAATGCGACGACTAAAAACAAGGAAGAATCCCCTCTGGGAAACTTCATAGATAACAAAATAAATTTTGAAAAGATTAAAAGCACATGTTGTAAACAATATAAAACAAATTTGCCTAATTTCATTGTTTATAATCATCACCTTGTTTTTACGAAATTTTTATCTACTCCACGAATATGAAGTAGGTCGTATTATACTTTATTTTCAACCATCCACTAATTTATTTCGTCAGGAAATTATCATAAAAGCATTTTGATACCTTTAAAGCTCATTTGTTTGTAAAATAATCCTAATTGTATTCTAATCGATTGCCCCCACACAAGAAAAAAATTTATTTCAATTTTAGGTTCATATACATAAATTTATAATATACTTAATGTATTATTTTAAAAACACGCTTTCACATCATTTATTCGTTGAATTGATGTAGCTACCATTTGACGTAGATACCTGAAATTTGGCATGGTTACAGCTTCTTATGATAAGAACACGGGCCGAAAGATAAAAAAGTTTAATTTGAAATTTTGTAGGTCTGTGTGTGTGAGGAATGGAAAAATATAAAAATACGCGTGGAAAACCATGTACTTTGAAAAAATATCAGCAGCTCGTGGCACGGTTGGAATACTTATCACTCGAGTACAAGTCACTTTTTACCGTGTATTTATATAGTTACTCGTAAATAGGCCATTGGACCAATAATTATTGGAAAAATGTGAATTTTTATGGAATTCTTTCGGTATCTGTCTGTCTCTCCTCCGTCTCTCTAACTAACCATTTGACATAAAGACCTGAAATTTGGCATGGTTACAGTTACTTATGATAAGAACACGGGCCGAATGATAAAAAAGTTTAATTTGAAATTTTGTAGGTTTATGTATGGTAGGAATCGAAAAATATAAAAATACGCGTGGAAAACCGTGTACTTTGGAAAAATATCAGCAGCTCGTGGCACGGTTGGAATACTTATCACTCGAGTACAAGTCGCTTTTTACCGTGTCTTTATATAGTTACTCGTAAAAAGGCTATTTTACCAATAATTAGAAAAATGTGAATTTTTGTGGAATTCTTTCGGTATCTGTCTGTCTCTCCTGCGTCTCTTTAACTAACCATTTGACAAAAGGACCTGACATTTGGCATAGTTACAGCTACTTATGGTAAGAACACGGGCCGAAAGATAAAAAAGTTTAATTTGAAATTTTGTAGGTTTGTGTGTGAGGAATCGAAAAAAATAAAAATATAAAAATAAGCGTGGAAAACCGTGTACTTTGGAAAAATATCAGCAGCTCGTGACACGGTTGGAATACTTATCACTCGAGTACAAGTCGCTTTTTACCGTGTATTTATATAGTTACTCGTAAATAGGCCATTGGACCAATAATTGAAAAAATGTGAATTTTTATGGTATTCTTTCGGTATCTGTCTGTCTCTCCTCCGTCTCTCTAACTAACCATTTGACATAGAGACCTGAAATTTGGCATGGTTACAGTTACTTATGATAAGAACACGGGCCGAATGATAAAAAAGTTTAATTTGAAATTTTGTAGGTTTGTGTGTGAGGAATCGAAAAAAATAAAAATATAAAAATACGCGTGGAAAACCGTGTACTTTGGAAAAATATCAGCAGCTCGTGACACGGTTGGAATACTTATCACTCGAGTACAAGTCGCTTTTTACCGCGTATTTATATAGTTACTCGTAAATAGGCTATTTTACCAATAATTGGAAAAATGTGAATTTTTGTGGAATTCTTTCGGTATCTGTCTGTCTCTCCTGCGTCGCTCTAACTAACCATTTGACGTAGAGACCTGAAATTTGGCATGGTTACAGTTACTTATGATAAGAACACGGGTCGAATGATAAAAAAGTTTAATTTGAAATTTTGTAGGTTTGTGTGTGAGGAATCGCAAAAATAAAAATATAAAAATACGCGTGGAAAACCGTGTACTTTGGAAAAATATCAGCAGCTCGTGACACGGTTGGAACACTTATCACTCGAGTACAAGTCGCTTTTTACCGCGTATTTATATAGTTACTCGTAAATAGGCTATTTTACCAATAATTGGAAAAATGTGAATTTTTGTGGAATTCTTTCGGTATCTGTCTGTCTCTCCTGCGTCTCTCTAACTAACCATTTGACGTAGAGACCTGAAATTTGACATGGTTACAGTTACTTATGACAAGAACACGGGTCGAATGATAAAAAAGTTTAATTTGAAATTTTGTAGGTTTGTGTGTGAGGAATCGAAAAAAAAATAAAAATATAAAAATACGCGTGGAAAACCGTGTACTTTGGAAAAATATCAGCAGCTGGTGGCACGGTTGGAATACTTATCACTCGAGTACAAGTCGCTTTTTACCGTGTATTTATATAGTTACTCGTAAATAGGCTATTTTACCAATAATTGGAAAAATGTGAATTTTTATGGAATTCTTTCGGTATCTGTCTGTCTCTCCTCCGTCTCTCTAACTAACCATTTGACATAGAGACCTGAAATTTGGCATGGTTACAGTTACTTATGATAAGAACACGGGCCGAATGATAAAAAAGTTTAATTTGAAATTTTGTAGGTTTATGTATGGTAGGAATCGAAAAATATAAAAATATAAAAGTACGCGTGGAAAACCGTGTACTTTGGAAAAATATCAGCAGCTCGTGGCACGGTTGGAATACTTATCACTCGAGTACAAGTCGCTTTTTACCGTGTATTTATATAGTTACTCGTAAAAAGGCTATTTTACCAATAATTAGAAAAATGTGAATTTTTGTGGAATTCTTTCCGTATCTGTGTGCCTCTCCTGCGTCTCTTTAACTAACCATTTGACAAAAGGACCTGACATTTGGCATAGTTACAGCTACTTATGGTAAGAACACGGGCCGAAAGATAAAAAAGTTTAATTTGAAATTTTGTAGGTTTGTGTGTGAGGAATCGAAAAATATAAAAATACGCGTGGAAAACCGTGTACTTTGGAAAAATATCAGCAGCTCGTGACACGGTTGGAACACTTATCACTCGAGTACAAGTCGCTTTTTACCGTGTATTTATATAGTTACTCGTAAATAGGCTATTTTACCAATAATTAGAAAAATGTGAATTTTTGTGGAATTCTTTCGGTATCTGTCTGTCTCTCCTGCGTCTCTCTAACTAACAATTTGACGTAGAGACCTGAAATTTGACATGGTTACAGTTACTTATGATAAGAACACGGGTCGAATGATAAAAAAAGTTTAATTTGAAGTTTTGTAGGTTTGTGTGTGAGGAATCGAAAAAAATAAAAATATAAAAATACGCGTGGAAAACCGTGTACTTTGGAAAAATATCAGCAGCTCGTGACACGGTTGGAATACTTATCACTCGAGTACAAGTCGCTTTTTACTGTGTATTTATATAGTTACTCGTAAATAGGCTATTTTACCAATAATTGGAAAAATGTTAATTTTTGTGGAATTCTTTCGGTATGTGTCTCTCTCTCCTGCGTCTCTCTAACTAACCATTTGACGTAGAGACCTGAAATTTGACATGGTTACAGTTACTTATGATAAGAACACGGGTCGAATGATAAAAAAGTTTAATTTGAAATTTTATAGGTTTGTGTGTGAGGAATCGAAAAAAAATAAAAATATAAAAATACGCGTGGAAAACCGTGTACTTTGGAAAAATATCAGCAGCTCGTGGCACGGTTGGAATACTTATCACTCGAGTACAAGTCGCTTTTTACCGTGTATTTATATAGTTACTCGTAAATAGGCTATTTTACCAATAATTGGAAAAATGTGAATTTTTGTGGAATTTTTTCCGTATCTGTCTGTCTCTCCTGCGTCTCTTTAACTAACCATTTGACGTATGGACCTAAAATTTGGCATACTTACAGCTACTTATGGTAAGAACACGGGCCGAATGATAAAAACGTTTAATTTGGAATTTTGTAGATTTGTGTGTGTGAGGAATAAAAATATAAAATTACACGTGGAATACCGAGTACTTTGGAAAAATATTAGGAACTTATCGCTAACCAATTGAGATTCGGAGATCCGATTTGCATTGTGTTTAATTTTCCATATTAATATTGAAAAGTTAATGGCAATAGCAACGATATTTACTATACTTACATTAAATAATACATTTACTATAAAACAATTTAATATTCGTTAAATATTTATGAATGGAAGTATATTATTATAATAAACAACAAATAATAAAAATTCTTTTGCTGTTAAAAGGCGTATGGTGGGCATGCACCGATCCTTGTTGCGACCTACTCGGTACCTTGAGAGCCGACATAAATAAGCACCATAAAAGTTTTTTTACCGAATTTGCTAATAACCAGCATATGGCGTCTCGATCTTGACTTTATGTGTACTTAAGACCACTTTTGATTGGGTTTTTATAAAGAAACACGTGGTTTCGTAAGGTCATCTGGCGATCGCTTATAGTCATTTAAGTCATGTACTAACAATCTGCTTTCTGTTTTATTGTTCTAGGGATACTAGAAAAATTGTCCTCTTCAACCATAAAACAAAAGATCTACGTTTTTTAAAATATTCTTACCAATGAAATACATTAAGAGGAAGTAACTAACCCCTTTTACCACAATGAAAATTTCCGAACGTTTTGCTGGTCAAACGAAAAGAAAAAATAAAAATTGGTATTTAGAAAATAAATTCTACTTTAAATACCCCATCCAGAAAAGTAAATGACGATCGAAAATATTCCCAAAATTTTTTTTAGAAATTTTTTTATTTTTAGTAATTTTGTAATATCTTAAACAATTCTTTATTGGTCAAAAGCAAAATGACTTTCCCGGGTGTAGAATGTTTTACCAAACAATTTTTCTTAAAGCCATTTTTCAATATCGGCCTTACTTTTTTCCCAAAAACGTTGGGCGCGTAAAGTGAATTTAAGCGTGTAAAGTGGATTTACGCGCCCAACGTTTTTGAGAAAAAAGTGAGGCCGATATTGAAAAATGGCTTTAAGAAAAATTGTTTGGTACAACATTCTACACCCGGAAAAGTCATTTTGCTTTTGACCAATAAAGAATTGTTTAAGATATTACAAAATTACTAAAAATAAAAAAAAAAATTTTTTAAATTTTGGGAATATTTTCGATCGTCATTTACTTTTCTGGATGGGGTATTTAAAGTAGAATTTATTTTCTAAATACCAATTTTTATTTTTTCTTTTCGTTTGACCAGCAAAACGTTCGGCAATTTTCATTGTGGTAAAAGGGGTTACTGCTCTTAACGTATATTTTATTTTTCGAAAATGTCTCTTGGAATACTTCGACAAGCATCAATTATTATCCTCTGACCCAATTCTTCTATAGTCTAATTATTTTCAACTAACAGGAAATTAAAACAAATACACGTGGACTCTCGACCTGAAGAGGGTCGCATTAACCCTTATAATAATACTATAACGAATTTAAAAATAATATACTTATTTTGCATATGAATCACAATTACAGCTATTTGTATTGTTTACTGTCGCTGCCAATTGAAAATAAATACATTATACTTAGAGAAGCCGGCTGGGTTTTGTAAACTAGTAATTTAATGTATAGTGTTTCTCAGGTTAATTTAATGACATAAAAAAGTATTAAACTCCTAACCATAGGCGTCGCCAACCAAATAATTAAAATGCGTAAGGTATTGTTTTAATTTTTTTAAATGATAATAATATTATAAATAAAGCAACTTTAATAGGTAACACGTTTTAAACAAACATTATTGATTTAAAATGCAGTAACAATTTAATTGCTGGAATCATCAGAATTTTCAGGCGATAAAGCAGGATATTCCTTTTCAACTTTTATAACATGAGCTTCGCAGTTTTTCCATACATGGCTACTCACGTCGCTAATTACCTGCCGAATATTATCAAGGACAGCTGCGCTTAATGTTGGTGACTGATTATTTTTTCGTAAACTTTTTTTATGGTACCCCAAACCATTTCGATAAGGTTAAAGATGAAATAATAAGGGGGTAATCGCAAAAGAGTATAGCCGCGCCTAGTGCAAAGAGTATCAATTACGTATTCATTTTTAAAGTTCCTCTTTTTGATGTTTTTAATTAATCCCTTTTTCACTGGAATCCTTTTAGGAATATCCATATTATTATTTATCATAAACTTTAGAATATCTTCTTTCTTAGTGCTCATATTAGGTATTTTATTTAATATTCTCGAATGATATGACGCATTGTCCATAACAATTACCGAATTCTGAGGAATGTTAGGTAAAAGCTGTTCAGCAAACCATTTCTCAAACAAATCCGCGGTCATATCTTCATGATAATCGGCGGAAGATTGAGTGATATTTTTTGCCGTCAAGAGCAACGCATTAGACACAAAGCCATATTTACCTCCGGCATGAAGAATAATAACACATTTTCCCCTCGAACAGGGTGTATTTAAAGTACAATTTTTTGAACTGTCTATCTAACCATAATTCACAACATAATGCGTATCGAACCATGTTTCGTTTAAATAAATTATATTTTTATCTGATTCCCATCACTCTTTTATTTAGCGTAAATACTCCTGTCTTCGTTCCACAATACGCCGAGATTCCATTCGATTGTCTAATTTTTTATGTTTAAAGCCACAACTCAATAAAAGATATTAAGTAAAAAAAAAACGTTACGCACAGTACACAGTTATAAACCAAAATTAAATGCGTAAATTACAGCAGATATGTTAAACAACCTACTCCACTGTCCTAAACGATTAAATAACTAAGGCGACAGTGATAATGGCTTAATTATCTTTTAGCAGGTAGATAGAAATATCTTCATTCGCTAAAAATATTCCGCCTTTCTTGTCTAGGACATATAAATTTGCAATTACGTTTGTCTTAGTATTATTCACAGACTGTCCGAGATAGCGCCATTGACGCTTGTCTCCATGGCAACGTGCATAAATTATATGCGCTTGCCAGTTCTTCCAAATTTTCGGGTTTGTAAATACAATATATAAGTATAGGTGAAACAAGGCTTTGTTAATTAGTTGTTTTTTAACACTGAAAACACTTTTTATTTTGATTTCAGTTATAATGTTTCTTAAGGACTAAAGAATGTATTATTATAACAATGAATGGCTTGTTCTTTTTTCTGTCGCACTCAAAACTCCTCGGTTTAAAGTATATTTTGCAAACTAGCTTTCAAAGAGAGTTACTGACTAACAATCGAATACTGATATAAAAGGAACATTTTTAATAAAAAAAACTTAAATAATTGAAGAAGAAAGATCTGACAACCCTGGTTGTGAGGTTGGTCTCTTTGAAGCCCGTTAGTCGCTTTTTTATGTCATCAAACTGAGTTTGGATAGATTATTACCCCATAACGAAGTCCATAGAGGTAAAAATCCATCCTGGCGGCTTGTACCTCTTCTGTCAATTCATTGATTTGGATAATTCCCGAATTAAATTAAATTTGAAGAAAAAATACAGACGCTAGTGAATCAAGCACGTCAAATTTTAAATGATTTAAAAGATTCAAATTTTATTGAAGATTTTACCAGAAAGAGCAAAAATCAAGTACATATTTCCGTTATTGCAAAAAAATTGAGAGTTTTAGCAGTACAATCATGTTTTAATTTACGCTTGGGATAATTTTTTATCATTTAAGTTTATTTTCTAATATGTCCTGTCAAATTTTGCAAAAGCAGGATTCTCATAATTTTACGAACATTCCGTGCCTAAATCTCATTAAATTTGGTATTTTAAATACGCTTTCTAGAGAGGTATCACAAGTGGGATAGTGCAATTTAAAGTTTCAAAGTGGATGAGGGCTGGCGCTTGCAATCCCGAAGGTATATTTGAATCCCGGGACTTTCGAGACCGAAAATAAAATGGATTGCAAATACCGTGCGAGCAAAAATTATTTGCATCAAAGAGGGCCTTGCATCTAAGGACGTAATGCTTAGCCGTAGAGCTTAATACCTGTTGGGTCTCAGTAACTACCTGAATTAACAATCAATCAGTTATTCCGTCATCTTTGACATTCGTTACAAGTAATTTGATTCATCGCTAATTTTTCCAATTTCTTGAACAATTCACACAATGGGCTTTACGGAACAGCACAAAACATTCATGGTTGAAGCGTATTTTTGAAACGGGGTTAGAGTAAATGGTGAGTGGCAATACAATCCGGGTTTGTGCATGGACGATTTTCACGAACATTTTGCTTTTGAACGTTGCTTTTATTGCTGGGGATTTTTATTATTGCCTGAAAAGAACCTCGGTTGTTTCAAGGGAAACAGGTTCTATACAACACAAAAAAGGAGAAGGAAGACCATCTGTAAGAACAAAAGAACTTGTTGCAAACATTCGTGAAATAATGCAAAATACGCCAACAAATTGTATAAGATGCCTGTCCAAAGAAGTGGGAAGATCTTATGGAACATGCAGGACTATTCTTAAGAAGCAGTTAAATTTATTTCCTTATATACCCAAAATTTATTGGAAACAAATGATTTATTAGACCTGACATTTTTTTCGGAAGAAGCCTGGTTCCACCTTTCCGGTTATGTGAATTCACAGAATACACGCATTTGGAGTAGTAAAAATTCCTATTTTTTTGTACGTCCACATTGCACCCTCAAAAAATTGGTGTCTGGTTAGCTGTTTCCCGATGAAGAATTGTTGGTCCTATTTTTTCCATGCCACAGTTACAGCACAGCGATATAGAGACAATATTTTGAATCCATTTGTGGAGCAATTACTTGACGATGAACTACGTTTTGGATATTTTCAACAGGACGGTTCAACCGCCCATACAGCCGCCGAAACTATTAACTACTTACGCAATTTTTTCGACGACAGATTGATCAGTTTTCGATCAGACATTGAATTCCCACCTAGATCACCTTGTTTAACGGTTATGGATTACTTCGTTTTTCCTCATTTAAGGAACACTATTTTTCAAACACCAGTTGCAAATTTAGAACAATTACAAGAAAGGATTATCCAAGAATGTGGTAACATTTCTCCAGAGACGCTGCGCGCTGGTCAACACTTTCGCAAATATGAAGAGACGTGTGAATTTATGCTTGGAGCATGGCGGTGGCCAATTTCAGCAATTTATGTAATTATTTTTCTTTTTCTTTCTGTATATTCTTACTTTGTTAATTTTGTAAACAACAAAAACAAATTTGTATTTGCCTACTTGTTTTATTACTCATTAGTTTGGCATACTATCATGTCATAATATGAATTTGGCAAAAGTTTAACCTAGATTTGGTTAGATATATCGTCCCCATATCATTGTGATCTAAACCAAGCCCTACGTTTTTTAATCCAAGCCCTCTTTGATGCAAATACTTTTTGTTCGCACGGTATTTCAGTTATTGCAGGATTGATTTCAGTATAATCCCATAAAACAACAAGGAAGAGAAAGGAAAAAAATTTAAAAAATTCCCACAATAATTAGAATTTTTAACCTATCTAGTGCCATTATAGCGATGCATGTAGGTACCCGGTAATCAATGTAATCACGTCGTAAAAGGCGTAATTTCCTGTCGATGTTCGATTGGTCATGGTTTGATGACATCAGCAAATTATTGCCGATTTGTGGTTATAGCGAATGATAAAAAAAGCAAAGGATAAATACATAAAATAAAATGCAAGGTCGCGAGCGTATAATGTACGCCATTATACTCGAGCCGCTTGCGGCGATATAGTGGATTATGGTTCATTATTCACTATGCTTTATTTAAGATACTTACACAGAAATTTTAAATTCTGTCTAAGAAAAAAACAATATTGCCTTATTTTGACATTTATTATTATAAATATCAGCTGACCCTTTATTTTTAATGTCGAGGTAAGCTATTTCGCCAAAACCCGAAAATTGTATAGGCCATCTTTAAAATTAAAAATTAAAATTATGTATATTTTCCCTTATTTTTCATCAAAACTAAAGAAAATTAACTAACTAAACTAAAAAAATGTCCCTTTTCGTGCAACATATTAATTTGTTGGAGAAAGGTTTATACCGGGTGTTTCTCAAAACGTTCACCCCTATAACTTTTCTGTATTTATAGATATTAAAATGAAATTTTTAGATTATGCATAAGAGATGAGTCTGCATTTATTGGCATAATTTTCAATTTGTTAGCACGTTCGGTTTGACCCGAAGGGACCTTGACTTTGGTGTTTTAAATAGAACATCTTGTATATTTTTACTTATTGGGATTCAGCATAACATTCTAAGTAAAATGACACCACACTTGTCATTTTTATGTTTATTTTTTATTTTCAATCTAGTTTGCTTGCTACAAATTAATTAAATCTGTTAATTTATTGTCAAGTAGTATATGAAAATTAAAATTATGTCATAATAATTGACTTTCTAAGTTTCACAAGCGTTTAAAAATGAAATTTTGTTTTCTTGACGTTTACTCCAATTTTCCAAATGGAACGATGGTAGTTCACTAGGATATATTTAAAACGAACATTTTTTTCCCAACAATTTGATACCATACACTCCTATGCTATTTTAAAATTGACACAAAAAATCGCAAATTTAAAAGCGTTATGCATTATTGCCGCCCTGTCTTTCCTAAAGAAATACAAAGACGGCTTTGAAAAACAATGGAATGGTTTTGAAAACCAACATGGTTTTAAATTAAATTTGTAATGTCATTCGTTTATTAAACTTACATTGTAAATCAGATAAAATGGTTAGTTTTACTAGAAATGAACAAATTGATATGCTCCTAATTTTTGGAGTGACCAGAAAAATTCTTCTGAAGCCGCAAGATTGTATGTATTGTATGTTGGACAGAAATCACATGAAAATAATTTTATTTTAAATAAATCAAAGAAGGTTTTCTTTCCCTACCCCTAAAAAGAGATCTTAAATTATTACGAATTCACAAATAAACTTGATAGGCTCTTACCATTAGACGTATTATTAAAAGATTGTAAATAAAAAAACATAACAAACCTGAAACGCATCCATCACCCCAACTATAATAATACACACCCCACATAATTTTTATCCTTTTTCCAACCACTTTAAAACACTATCCACGTGGGTCGTGAATCTAGCGTCGATAACTGCACTTTGTAGGAGAACTAGCACCTTCATTAACTCGAGTAACAAGCTAACTTGCAACTTTAGTGCTTACTAAAGAATTTTGATTACGAGAAGTTTTTATTCGAGACAGTACGGCAGTGCCTGCGAACACCAAAGTAAACATTCTACATATTATTCGTAATGGTAATAGTTTTGATTAGTTGTAGTTACGTAATATTAATGTTATAAAATAAATACACGGAGCACAGAGGTTTTTACAGATAATTTTGTTGATGTGATGATTGAAGACCGTTTTATATTGAAGATTTCAAGTCTGGTATTAAAAATATAATGCGTGAATTTCGATGGAATACCTACTTTTGACGTCTTACGGGAATTTAGAGGCAGACCTAGCTATATTACCTATACAGGGTGGTCCAACGAAAATTTAACACCTCGACAAAAAAAAAGAATTTTGGCCCGCATATCCAGGATTTTTTATTATATGTTTCTTTGTCAAACGTACGCGTAAACTGTTCCTTACTTTTAAATTTTGATTGCACTTTTTGTACTATGTTCAATATTGGTAGTGGCCGCCCTGCATTTTTTAAATCAAGTTTTTCACTTAAGCTCAGAGAACTAAACACAAGCTTCTGTAAATCACTGACCTTCATATTACACGAAATTTTCCAACTTTATAACGTAACACGTAACTGATAAATCAAATCAAAACAAATAAACAAAACATCAACGCGGTATTGATTATTCTACCGTCCGTGGCATCGCGATTCGCGAACACATTTTGGGGCGCGGAAAATTGGAGCTCTTCCGTGGCCGCTCGTTGTGCGATGTCTAGGTGACGTCACGCCTCCGTCGTCATGACAACCCACGGAGACGTCGCATTGAATCGGGACGGATAATCGGTCGCCCGCGCTTAGTATAACCTTGAGAGCGCGCAACTCGCTTGTCTATGAGTATAACCTGCCCGTTGGGATAGGGCTATGTTTAGTTTGAATAATAATTATGCCCGCGCTTAGTATGTATAACCTACCCGCTGGCTGTTTGGTTTGAATTATTTTATTACATTGGATTGCTTACATACATTGCTTTATTGGTTTTTTGGGTAAAGTTTTTTTGGATTATGTTTGAAATAATTGCTGGGAGGGCGGCGCCCCAGAGCCCTTCATTAACGAGCCGCCACTGTTACTGTGAGTATTCAGAGCAATATGGTTTTCAATTTTCAAAAAAATATGTTGTTTGACACAATGTAAACATAAAATTTAATAATTGTTAGGTAATTTTTGATAAACATCGTATATTGAACTGCGTCTTAAATAATAGATTAGTTATAAAATGCATGGGAACCAAAATGTACAATAAAAGTGCAACCATTGCAAAGATAATATTAATCGTGATTACCGTATCAAAATTAGCGTAATAAAGAACATAAAACTGCCTATGCGCACTTCTATTGGAATTATAAATATGTTTACTTCCTTCCTTTTAACAAGGCGATAATAATATACAGGGTGTTCATTTGAAAACTTCCCACCTCGATTTTCCTGCTTTAAAATGAAAATGTGGAAAATCGCTCGGACCCGTCGATTTTTATTTCGAGGGGGACATCTTTTGCGTATATTGTCAATCTTGTTACTTCAAGCCCCTAGGAGGGAGGGGGGCTAAGATCTAAATCTTAAATGGATACCCCTATTTTATATAATTTTTTTGGATTCTGCATAAAATTCTGAACGTTTTTTAATAAAAGCATTATTAGTCTATGCTTAACAGTTTCCGAGATATTTACTCTTGAAAAATTACATTTTTAAACTTTGACAGCGTCTAGCTTTCCAACTGTACGTCTTAGAGCAAAACGGCTTGCATGTCCCTATCTTCGATTTTTATTATCTTTCCAATAGTGTGAACTTTCGGTTAAACCGGATGTAAGAAATATAGTACTTCCGGTTGGACCGGAAGTTGACACTATTGGAAAGATAATAAAAATCGAAGATAGGGACATGTAAGCCGTTTTGCTCTAAGACGTACAGTTAGAAAGCTAGACACTGTCAAAGTTCAAAAATGTAATTTTTCAAGAGTAAATATCTCGGAAACTGTTAAGTATAGACTAATAATGCTTTTATTAAAAAATGTTCAGAATTTTATGCAGAATCTAAAAAAATTATATAAAATAGGGGTATCCATTTAAGATTTAGATCTTACCCCCCTCCCTCCTAGGGGCTTGAAGTAACAAGATTGTCAATATACGCAAAAAATGTCCCCCTCGTAATAAAAATCGACGGGTCCGAGCGATTTTCCACATTTTCATTTTAAAGCAGGAAAATCGAGGTGGGAAGTTTTCCAATGAACACCCTGTATAGTTTACCTCGCCAAAATGGACCATCAACAAAAAATGTTTTTATTTGTTGCTAATACCAAATTTTAACGTGGTTTTTGTTAAATATGTCGCTTAAAGTGAAGTCCTACGCAGAACAATATTAGTTATAGTTAACTTTATCTTAAAACAAAGCGTTTCAACAGAAGACAACGACATTTGACATTAACAGCTGATCTGGTTTCGTCGTTAAAGTTCCCAGATCAGCAGTGGGCCGTAGCAAGCTCACGCGTCAGGTTGTGTCATATTATTTTCTTCCGATTTTGGTGTTTTTTAAGTGTTTCTGTGGCTGTTTTTGTGTAGTGTATGATTTAAACATTTTACTTTGAGATTTGATATATTTCAGAGACAGATTTTCTTGGTGTTTATTATTTAAGTTTAATAGTGAGTACAAACACCATTTTGGTTAACTCATCTATTATCAAATCAATAAAGTGCCTAGTTAAACCATTTACTTATCGTTATATACAGGATCTCTCATAACTAAGGGGCAAATACGGCAACAGGAGATTGTGCCAATAATTAAGAAGCATAATTACTTCAAAATATCAGTTTCCATTATTCCAATACGTGCATTTATTTTCACCCAAATGCAAAATGATCTTGATGATGTCAATAATTTAGGAAACGCAAAACTAAAGCTATTGATGATCGATTTCTTGTACTTAAAAATCTTCGGAATCGTTGTTTGCTGTCAGTACAGGCGAAAAACCAACTTCGAGATGTTCGAATTGAAAATGCCAGTTCTTGGGTAGTTCGTCGAAGATTACACGAAGGTAAGTTAAACTCACGCGGACCAGCAACTGGACCTAAATTACCACCGCATCATATAAGAGAATGGAGGAATATTACCCAGGATGATATTCGCGGGCTAATTGATGGCATGAACCGACGTGTACAGGCAGCAGTAAGGGCTAGAGGAGGCAATAGAAATAATAGAGATGTGTTTAAGTGAAAAAGGTGTTTTTGGTACCTGTTAAGTTTGTTTTGCGAAAATGGTATTTTTTAAATCTTAGCTTCCGTAAATTTATTTGTTTATTAAATCTTGATTATTACAATAACATTTTTGTTTTCTTGCATTTTAATCGTCTATTTTATTTTGAATGCAATGGCAATGAGAAAATTATGGAAAAATTGAAATTATTGACATCATCATTTTGCATTTGGCGGGGAACAAATGCACGTATTGACATGAACCAAAAACCAAAATGCAAAGAATATTTGCCGCTCAATTGAAAACTGAGATTTTAAAGTAATTTTGCTTCTTAATTACTCCACAGGGTGTTTTTACACTAGGCAAAAAAATCAACTTTTCGATTATCCTTGTATAATATGTCAAAAAAACAATTTCTCCTAAAATTTATATAAGCATACTAAAAGTAATAAATGTATCTATAGCTCTCTAAAAAATCACTTAAATCGGAGTAAAAATAAAAAAGGTATAAAGCCGTAAACTTAATCCAAATTTTATGATGCCCGTTTTTTTAAAAACTAAACTACAAAAACTTAAGGTTTTTACTAAATTAGATTGATGTACCTGTAAACAGGGTGACCACCTCTCCGGTTTTCACCCGGAGTATCCGGTTTTTTTATACTTGACCTCCGGGCTCCGGTTTTTTTAGTAACAGCTCCGGTTTTTAACAATTTTCGTATTTTTCCTAAAAAATAACTTTAGTGAAGAATTAACGGCAACATAGGAACGGCAACATTTTTTTGACACTACCCCCCTTGACCAGATTTGGGTAAAGTTTTTTAAGTTCGGTACATTTCCTGAAACCTTAAAAATTGTGTCGAAAATTTTTTCGATACCAGTGAGTAATGCTTATTTAGAGCGTGTATTTTCGTTGATGAATGGTTTGTGGACCGATGACAGAAACAGGATGCGAATTAACTTGGTAAAAATGGAGTTATGCACAAATCTCAATTTTAAAATGACCTGTCAGGAATTTGCTATGTACTTGTCAAAAGAAAAGCAAAAAGAACTCTTAGCATGCTGCCGCAGCAATAAAAAGTACTCTTTTAAATTTTAGCAAGTTTAATGCTTTCATTTACCTTACCTACCATTGGTTAGGAATTTGTTTTCTTTTTATATTCTCTTTTATTTAAGTAGGTAACTTACTTAATGTGATTTTAGAATTTATTTTATGTTTGTGTTAACTTTTGACTAAGAGTTTGTTTGTTGTTATTTTTTTAAATTTTGACCTAAAAACTTAATTTGGAATTTATCTAGATGTAGCAATTATTATTAATAAAAATGTTTAAAAACAATAATCCTTACCTGGTTAAAGAACTACACCGCCCATAATAATTATTGGTTTTTAAGGCAGTTCCTGACGTATAAATAAAAATAATTTTTTTATTTCAGCTTTTATTGTGTACCTACTTATAATTATTAAAGTTGTTGACCGTTCCTCATAGAATCTCTAGGTTTTGATAGCCCAAAAAAGGGCGTGGCACCCAAAAAATTTTGCCTGTGGCGCATTTTTCAACGAATTTGAAAAAAAATTAATATCTCCGGTTTTCAACTGGATACAAGGTGGTCACCCTGCCTGTAAATGGCAACCAGTGCTGTTGAAACTATCTGTAAATAAGTAAGTGTCTCTCAGCCCATGTTATATTTACTACCAAAGCAACGAAGGGGTTAAATTCTGATAATTGCCGAGCTTTATAGGCCTGGCCATTAAAAATTTCATATCTTTCGTTTAATTTATCGGAGAGAAAGATAAATCGTCGAAAAAGATAACAGCTTTATATTTCACCCCATGTTTAATTAACCCAAGTTTTATTAAGTTCTCCCAACTCAGAAATGAATTTCGTGTTTACTTTGGAAAGTTGGACACACGGATTAAAAGTGAATTATTCTACATAATACAATATTTAAATTGGTGATTCGTTAAGTTAACTATTTTAATACAGAGAATATTTCTTTCCATAGGCAGGTTCATTAGAATAACGGAGAAGGGGTTAAAAAATTATTTGAAAAGCTGTATCTTCCATACCCTTTATAAAAATTTAATCAACATAGGCTCATTTTACTTACAATTTACACATTGAAAATCCTACTGTGGTCGTCATCGCTAGATGACACTGCGTCTTCTAGATGGCGCTGTTTATTCACGATTCAGTTTATTGAAATTTTGTCAATAAAATACATAACACATAAGTAGCTACATTTTGGCGCAAACCGTAGTTCGATATCTTTATATCTCCTTGAGATATTTACAAATAACAATGTTATTCAAAAAAAATTAATGTTCCTTATGTAAACAAATTTTACCAACCCTAACCCTACACTGAGCAAAATAATCTAATACAATAGGTTTGCTAAGACATATTATTATTGATTGCTTATTTTTTATTAACCCATATTAAATAAATTACTAGTGTATCAAACCCACTTTAGTATTATATCAATTCCAGATTTGCCAGAATAGTGTTTTTATTGGTAGTAATCAGTTCCATTAGTAGCATAGTCTTGTTGAACTACTTTTAATACAGCAATTGCTAAGAAATAAATTGTATCTTCTCAATGCACTGCATTTTGTTCCCAGTAAAGCGATTTCTCTGCAATTAAGAAAGCAGAACAGCGTCCCCAAAAACGAATTGTATCCGTTAGAACCTATAATCCACAAGACGTTGGTGGGGGTTCGTAGCGGTCGGTAATCGGCGGGCGCCATTGTATAAGTTTTAACGTAATTGTTGCGCAGGTCACATCGTTGTTCGGAGTCTTCTAGCTTGACCTGTCTGAGATTGAATTTTATTGATCGTACCAATACCTGTTCCAATTAATTTATTTTTTCTAAAACTGTCAAAGAAAGATTACTTTTCTTGGTTACTATGGATGCACAAAACGTCGCTTTCTTTCACCGTAAAAAAATGTCATTTTTTCACCGTGAAAAAATGATATTTTTCCACGGCAAGCTCAGCTGATTGATGTTTTCGTATAAAAATGCAAAAATTAATTTCCAAAACATTTTTTATAAAAAAATTTATTATTAAAGTGACTTAAATTAACAATCTTAAAAATAAAATGTATTTTATCATCGGATTCCTTTATAAATCTTGCTACATCCTCCTTTGTTAATACTTTAGACTTCTTTCCTCTATATCCAATGGATTTGCTCTTTAAAAATGGAACCAATTTAGTAAACCGCTGCAGATCAATATTTTCCTTTATATTTAGGGTACTTTTAAGCATCGAATAGGTACTCCATAGTGTAGGTGGCTTTAAAATTTTTGACTTTTCCTCCAAATAACAGAGCAAAACATTTTCTGTTACTGTTTTTACTTTCTTTATATTGCACCATTCGCGAAACTGAGTGTACACTTTCTCATATTTGATTCTTGATTTCACGGGCAAAAGATTTGATATAACGATTTCTGCCGCATCCGTAATTTTGTGAGGCGTCCCACTATCACTTTCAGACATTTAAATGGTATCAAACTTGAGCAAACAACTATAAACTTTTGACACGAAAAACGATATATTTGACAATCAATAAAATTTAAACAATTTTAGGTTTCCATAGTAATGGGAACAGGTGTAAGAAATAATACCTTAAATGAATTATGATTTTAGATTTTTTCTCTAAACACGATAAAAAATAGTTAACAACAAACAGTTGTAGAAAAAATGTTGTTTTTATTTCGCGCGCAAAAGTGTTTTTATGGCACATTTGATTGAATTTTTAACCTCGACCTAACGGTCTCGGTAAAAATTTACAATCTCATGTGCCAATAAAAAACACCTATTTTGCGCACTTAATACAAAAATAACTATTTACTTTGTATTTAAGTTTTTTTTTAACTTTGCATGTCAGATAAAGCAATAGAAGATTTTTATTTCGCACAACCCATCAGTATTATTGGACTTTATAATCCATGGACGAATTTTACCATCTCAGTAAACCACGTTGCATAATAGATAATCATATGAAATGTTAAATGACAAGAACTATATCACACTATTCACACTAGAAGCTATTTGAATTTTTAGTGGTAAATATACGCTTTATTAACCGTAGCAAGCAAATATTATTATTATTAATGTCAAGTTTCATTACAACTGCCAGTAGGAACTAATACAGTATATAAAACCAGATTGCACCCCCAATAGAACTTGATAATTACTGTGAGTATTCAGAGCAATAAAGGCTATAAATCATTCTATGGCAGCATTAACTCGTATTTCCTATTAGCTAAATTACCGTGATATTATCACTACACAATGGTCTAGCAATTTTCGTTGTTTCTCAGTAGGAAAGCGCTGTCAACGACAACATAAAGAGTAAGTGAATTATTATAAGGAATAGAAGGCTTTTTGCTCATTGTACTAGTTGCTACACATGTCTTGTGTATTAAAACAAATATATTTTTTTAGTATCACCATCAAATCTGTAAGAATACGTATTTATCCCAAAGCTAAATTAAAAGCTTCAAATGACTTACTTGTGATTGTACAAAATTCTGCTTTCCAACTCAGCCACAAAAAACCAACTGTCTTCAAAATGTAAAAAATCGCGTATATTTAGTAAAAATAAAAATGACCTAAATCCGCTGAAAAACTTTTCTCTAACTACCATTCCGCACGAAAATTCGGCATATTGTTTCCTACACGCACTAACTCATCGACCTTAGAATATGTTAACGAAAATACAAATTACCAATTCACAATAAACATTCTAACAGGTAGGTCAATGATTTTTCGAGGAAAAATTGAAGTTTTTACAATGATTATAGTAGGAACGGCTTCTAAAGGTTTATTAATGGAACTAATTTGCGCTTGATTTACTATTTTGCGAACCGAGCATTAGAGAGTTTCAATCGTGACTCGGTACTTACGGTAACGGTAAAATATAACGTATTTTACTACTACTATCAGCAACACTTTAGCAAAAAATAAGTTTTAAAGTCCCTTCTCATTCGCCAGATTTGGATCTGTCAAACGTAAACTTGTTCCCAAACCTTAAAGTTTTTAGGACCCATAAATGAATTAAGTAAGAAAATAATATACTTACACCCTAATTTGCTAGCCAATTTTGTTCTAAAACAATTCGCGTCGGCCTATTTACGAAAAGCTGTATAATTATTTTAAAAAGCTTTTATTGTAGGGTATATAGGTCCGTTAAGGCACGTTTAAAAATTTTGAATTATACAGGGTGATTAAAAAAATGTTACAGACCAAAGTTGCAAAAACGTAGATGGAATACCCTGTATATTATTACATATTTCAATAACGCGGAGTAAATAAAGGCAAGTTACTGTTATAATCTAAGTCATGACGTTTCCGAGATATTTAGCTTTTTTGAAAATATAGATCATAATTTAGGAAGCATACTTGAAGTAGGTAATAATATACAGGGTAATCCATTTAAATTTTTACAACTTTGGTCTGAAACGTTCTTTTAAATCACCCTGTATAATCCACAACAATTTTAAAATGTGCCCCTAACAGATATACAGGGTGTCCGGGAAAATGTGGGAAATCTCCCGGATATGAAAAAAAAACACGTGAAAAGAATACTACAAGTTTATATAAACTTCTTTCGTATCGGCCTCCTCTTTGGAGATATGGGCTTCCAAAGAGCTCCCATTAAATTAAGTTTTGACACATAATTATTATTAAACCAACAGGTATATTTCAATTTTTTTTTCATATGATCTATACCAGGTAAGACCCTTCAAATTTCTATCCCAGAAAGTGTTGCGAATTACTCACAGCTGCAGGGACGGACTAGCTGTGACACTAATGTGCCCATTTTTTTTACGCCCTGTATGATAAAAACTTTGGAGAACGTTTTTTACATACCTTTAACTATTGACCAAAAATTAAGTACTCTTCATTCATGTCGCTAATCCTAACCGTTTTCGGAAAAACGTAATTTTTAACATATTTACATCATGTATATTTAGCGTATTTCAATAAAAAATACATCTTTGTTCCTATAAATTATAAATGTTCACTTTTAACTGATTAATATTAATACATGATCGCAATAAAATGACGTTATTCCGAAAACGGTTAGGATTAGCGACATGAATAAAGAGTACTTAATTTTTAGTCAATAGTTAAAGGTATGTAAAAAACGTTCTCCAAAGTTTTTATCATACATGCAGGGCGTAAAAAAAATGGGCACATTAGTGTCACAGCTAGTCCGTCCCTACAGCTGTGAATAATTCGCAACACTTTCTGGGATAGTAATTTGAAGGGTCTTACCTGGTATAGATCATATGAAAAAAAAATTGAAATATACCTGTTGGTTTAATAATCATGTGTCAAAAACTTTATTCCATGGGAGCTCTTTGGGAGCCCATATCTCCAAAGAGGAGGCCGGTACGAAAGAAGTTTATATGAACTTGTAGTATTCTTTTCACGTGTTTTTTTCATATCCGGGAGATTTCCCACATTTTCCTGGACACCCTATATATTACAATAAAAACTTTTTGAAATAATTGTATGGTCTTTCGTAAACAGACCGAATGTATAATTAACTTTTCTACAAATCCCCTACGTTCCGCGTTTCCATGTTCCACGTGTATACGAAAGCAAAAAAAAACTTATAAATAGTCAATACTTATATCTATAGGGCGGAATATATGCATTTTTGCATATTTTGTCAATTTTCAGAAACTGTCAGAACTGAATTTTCCCTTTGGTATTGTTTACTGTTATCTTACTTTGTTTTTTTTTTTAAATAAACATATTTTTTAGAACCCAATGTGCTTCTTTACCCCATTTTACTATAATAAATTAAGAAATATTACATACCAGTATGCATATTTGGTAAAAAAATGCAAATAACTGCATATTTTAAAGGCAAACAAGGCATATATATGCGCCTATTTTGACTGAATTTTTTTCATATAATCCGCCTTTTACTTATCTAAATACTTGTACCGTTACCGTTTAACGTCGGTCATTCGTATACCCGCACAACCACTCTCTAATTTATCAGTTATAAATTTCACGCTGGTTAGACTGTAACGTTTTTGACAACACTAGTTTCGAATTCAGACTAAACTCTCGAATGAATGTTTTGCCGGAATCCAGAAATCTGTTTCACTTATGCCAAGGGATTATGGTGTCATGGCCATGCAGGGGTCCGGTAGAGCATCCAGTGTTGGCAAAAAGTGAGACGGAGAAATATATTGTTGAGAATTTCGTTTGTTGAACGGGAAAGACGAAGAGGGGTGCGTGTTGCTGAAAATTTTGGCGGTTATAATTATGGGTACACAACCTATGTTTTGAAATAATAGTGTTTTATTTGTCTGGAATTGTTTAGATAAATATTCGGTGATGGTACACTTTAGAACCCTCGGAATTTCACAAATTTTGAAAAAACCAAAGAGTATTATTTAATTGTGAGTGATTCTCCATAAAAAAACTTATGGATGAACCATTTTTTACAAAGTTATTAGCAAAACATCATGATACAAGGAAGTGTATGATTTTTAGAGTACCTAAGCGTTCTTTATTATGGAATATTTCTTACCCATATCATATCTATAGGGATTACCAAAGTATATGCAAATCAAAAATTAGATTAGAAAGGGCTGATTATTATTAAAAAAATCATTTTTAAAGATAATATAAAATTAGGACCTTGGTATTAATTTATCATATCAAAATTGCTTTCTTAAAACAATGATCTATCGTTGCTCCGCGTGGTTTAACTTGAACGGAGTAATTCAAAACGTATCATTTGAGTGCTGTTGTTGGTGGGTGATTGATGTCTGATAGTATGGTGTACTTTCAGTGCAAGTGCAAGGTGCATGACTGCAAACCTAATTTTCTGTTCCGTGATATAAGTGTGGGGTAGATGTGTCCTTATATTCTAAGTTTATTTTCCCCTTAACCATAAACTTGATCCTCTGTCGTTATTAACATCTTTTATAATAAATAAAAACTAATCTTATTTGATTTGAAGAAATAGTCCATACTTCAAGTGGAGTAAAAGATTGAAAGGGAAAGAAAAACTCTAAGTCTTCCTCCACTAATATATTCCAAATGAATCTTATTTAAAGATACCTCAACATGTTTCGAACATAGAAATGTTCATCTTCAGGAGAATTAAGATGTTATAAGCAAGAAAAATAACTAGTATTAACGTCTTAAGCTAGGCTTTAAGATAGTGAGAATGACACATTAACATTCTAAGTCAGAAAAGCACCAAAAAACAAAGAACCGAAGTATTAATTTGCCAGGTGTAGGGTAATAATAGTATTTCGGTGTAGGGTAATAATAGTATATTCGCTTCACATATGGGCCTTGCTTCCTCTAATTTTACTATTATTACCCTACACCTGGCAAATTAATACTTCGGTTCTTTGTTTTTTGGTGCTTTTCTAACTTAGAATGTTAATGTGTCATTCTCACTATCTTAAAGCCTAGCTTAAGACGTTAATACTAGTTATTTTTCTTGCTTATAACATCTTAATTCTCCTGAAGATGAACATTTCTATGTTCGAAACATGTTGAGGTATCTTTAAATAAGATTCATTTGGAATATATTAGTGGAGGAAGACTTAGAGTTTTTCTTCCCCTTTTAATCTTATTTGGTTTTACGTGGTTGTAAAAAATATGTTTCTTTAGGTAAGAACTTCTACGCCATTTAATTTTTTATAATGATTTCCTTACTTTAATATCTCAAAATAAACATCACTGGTGATAGTCTGGGGCAAAATACCAAACAGTTATTATTCCTATATAAAATAAGGCTATCAACTGCCCATATTAATGTTTTTTTTATTCTTTAAAACTATATAGTATAGAGGTACCTTAACCTATAGGTAACTGGCTCAAAAGTCACTGTCGCTACAGAGATTTATGCAGTGTGACCAGTAATAGCATCATATGGTATTTTTTTTTATTAATAACTTTATTCGAAATTTGACTTTGGCATCAAGTTCTGCTTTGATCGAGATGAAAATTAAGCAAAAAATAGTAGTCACGTGATTCGCATTATCTGTCAAATTTAAGTTTTTTCCAAAAAATAATTCAAAAGTAGGGTTATTTCTGAAAGTATCGAAAAAAGTTATTAGAAAAAGTTTTTTTTTAAATGCAGTTCTAGCCAACATGCCAAATTGTAGCTGCATAAGATAATTTTAATTTTTTACCCATATTTTGTAAATTGCACCACTTTTGCAAGATAAGACTCAACGCAACCTGCATAAAACTTCTTAGTTTTGACAATGCTTTATTTCAGATACCTACATTTTCTTTAAAGTAGCGCCATATTAAATGTGTGTTTTCTACAAAATCAAAATTGGGCTATTAAAATTTGGTCGCATGTGATGCAAAGTTTATTTGTTTTTGACCCTGTATAAGGTAACATCATAGAATAAGTATTTTGAAAACGTAGTTTCTGTCTAAAAGTAATACATCCTAATATTAAGATGAAAAAGAACACAGTGTCATCAGTAAAGTGTTCATTAAGTGGAAAATAAATTTTAGTGATGGGTAAAAAATCAAGATTATCTTATGCAGCTGAAATTTTGCATGTGGGCTAGAAAATGCATTTAAAAAACTTTTTGCGTTATTTTCTTTTGAATTATTTTTTAGAAAAAAATTAATATTTGACAGATAATGCGAATCACGTGACTACTATTTTTTTATAGGGAAAAGAAAAGCATAAAGTCTTTCTCCACAATTTTAATTCAGTAGCTAGGCTAGAATCGACATGTTTCGAGTGTAGAAACACTCATCATCAGGAAATTGAAGCAAAAATAATTAACAGCTGATGTTGTTAGCAAAAGAGAAAATATAATAAAATTAAAGGTGGAACTAATCCATAATGGAGCTTTCAAAGGCACGCATGGGAAGTGATAAACTTTTGCAGTCAAAAGGCGGAGGATATATCAGCACGCTGAAAGGTCAGGGACCAGTAAGAAGCCATTGTGGGCGGGAAATGAAGAGAAAAACAGGACATATCAAATGAAGGACTTTGTAGAAAACAGTTCAAGTTTGTGTGATAAAAACATTTTAGTTTAATTCAGCTATGTCGAAGAGGTGTGAAAGATGTTAGATATGAGGTGGACAGAAAGAAAAAATGTGTTTTTATATTAAAGTAGTGTAGATGCTTTCATTTAGCTTGAAGTAAAATGATGTTGGGGCACCAAGCTTGTTACGGCCCAGTTACCCCAGCAGAAGTCAAAACTGACACATATGATTTAGAATCGAAATAAAAAAGTTTACGACATTTTCAGAGAAAATTTTTGATAATTTTTTTTTTTTTTTTTTTTTTAACTGTTTAGAAAATTTTTATAAAAAAAAGAAAAAAATTATCAAAAATTTTCTCTGAAAATGTCGTAAACTTTTTTAAAGGTATATGTTTGATAATACCATTTTAAAGCTTGGACAGTTATGCATCATTTTGGTCTTATGCTCATTGGCGTACCGACTTTAATAAGATTGGGGGAAGCTGTTGAAAGTGTAAATATTTAAATCGCTGTAACTTCTAAACGACTTATCCGATTTAAGCAAACTAAAGACTATTTGGAAGAGAAATGTATGCACTTTCACCAATCGTATTTAGTTGTCCATAATAGTTCTCAATAAAATTGCTAGAGGGTGCAATTTGTAATAATAAAAGTTTTTTTTGATTTTATCCCGAAAATTCAAATCATACGGTAAAATTATGATACCATAATCGAAAAGTAGATGAAATTTGCAAGAAAAGTTGTAAAGACCGCAGTTCGATATCTTTGTTCCTTTCAGAGTTATTGCCAAAACAATAATTTTTAATACAAATTGCGCCCTCTAGCAATTTTATTAGAAACTATCTTGTACCATTGGATACGACAATTTGAAGGTACTTATCCTTCTCTTCCAATCAAGCTTAAATTTAGTAAAATCGGTTAAGTCGTTTAGAAGTTACAGCAATTCTAATGTTTACACTTTCACTTGATAAGAGTGGGAGAAGAGAAGCTATTGAAAGTGTAAACATTAAAAACGACTTATCCGATTTCACTCAATTTAAGCTTGTTTGGAAGTACCTTCAATTGTAGTATCTAATGGTACACAATAGTTTCAAATAAAATTGCTAGAGGGCGCAATTTGTATTAAAAATTAATGTTTTGGCAATAACTCTGAAACAAACAAAGATATCGAGCTGCGGTTTTTATATTTTTTCTAGCAAATTTCATCTACTTTTTGATTATGGTATCATAATTATACCGTATAATTTGAATTTTCGGGATAAAATCAAAAAACTATTATTATTACAAATTGCGCCCTCTAGCAATTTTATTGAGAACTATTATGGACAACTAAATACGATTGGTGAAAGTGCATACATTTCTCTTCCAAACAGTCTTTAGTTTGCTAAAATCGGATAAGTCGTTTAGAAGTTACAGCGATTTAAATGTTTACACTTTCAACAGCTTCCCCCACTCTTATTAAAGTCGGTACGCCAATGAGCGTAAGACCAAAATGATGCATAATTGTCCAAGCTTTAAAATGGTGTTATCAAACATATACCTTAATGTTGAATTTTCGGAGTTATGTAAAATTTTAAAATTTACTTTTTAATTACGCCCTCCCTCTTGCGGCAAAATGCGGAACTTAAAAATTATTTCCAGAATTTTCTCAGGACCGCTTTAATCACAATTTTTTTTATCCCAAGTTTCTACGTTTAGTATTTTCTGAGATATAGCCGGCTGTGGTACATCATAATGTATATATAATTTTATACAATAATAATTATCGATAATTATTAGAAGAAGTCGTATATGAACAGTTATTAGAATTCATTGATGCCAACAAAATTTTATCTTCCTTTCAAGCTGGTTTTTGAAAAGGGTGATCTACAGAGACAGCCCATTCAATGTGTGATTGTGACGTGGAAGAGAACCATTGATCAAAAGAGGAAAATGTTATAGCTGTATTTTTGGATTTTAAGCGGGCATTCGAAACAATTGACAGGGCTAGATTATTATGTAAATTGTATCAGTATGGTATTCGCGGAAACGTTTATAAATGGTTTAAAAATTATTTAAGTAACAGGTCACAAAAAACAAAAATATCAAAAGCATATTCAAATAAAAAAATAAATAATATAGGAGTTCCTTAAGGAAGTAGATATAATAGGTCCAATATTATTTATTTTACACATCAGCGATATGCCTTTAGTTTTAAAAATGTGTAAGTAACAAATGTTTGGCTGATGACACATTAATTTAAATTAATGTTTTAATTATTTTTGATGGCCTAAATACTCTAAATTCTGAGATAAATATATTATTAAATTGGCTTAAAGTAAATAAATTAAAATTAAATATTTCAAAAACTAAATGTATGGTTATGGGTAATAATTTATATTGTCAAAATATAAATATTATAATTGATGGTGAAAAATTGGAACTAGTATACAGTTTTAAATATTTAGGGATAATCATTGATTCAAAATTAAAAATTTTTAATTATTTTGAAAGTATCATATCGAAGATTGCCGGGAAAGTATGTCACTTTAAAATAATCAGTTCTAATTTAAGTTTGTTTTCTAAAAAACTGTATTCAATACTATTATATTACCACATTTTCTTTATTGTGCTTCCATTTTATATTGTGCTAGTGAGGAAAACTTTGATAAATTACAAATTTTACAAAATAAGTCAATGCGGATTATTTTAAATTGTGACAAATAAGTATACAAACATAAATTTTATGTTAAAAAATTTAGATTGGTTGAATGTCAGAAATTTAATTTTTAATTTAGTATAATATATATTTATACGTAAAATTCAAAATAATGTAGTGCCTGATTGTTTAAAAAATATTGTTCTTTTAATTATGACCATCATAATTATATAACAAGAACTAATCAAAATTTGTATGTGGATTGAGTGTCTAAAACATAAGCTTATGTGTTACTCAAAATAAACATCACTGTTTGTGCACTAAAGTCATAAAGGTTTGATAATAGTATATTAAAGTACGAGTTTCATAAGAAGCGGTTTTAGCGCCCGCGTCTATTTTAAAAAACGAGCCACGAAGTGGCGAGTTTTTTTATTGACACGGGCGCTAAAACGCCTTATGAAACATGTGCTTTATACATTTTTTTCTATTTCACCTTTTATAATCAAGAAAAATACATTTTAAAAAGAAAATAAATCCTTCAAATTTTGTAAATTTTTATGTCTAAATTTTATGTTGGTAATACTATTTTTTATCATAGGAGCCTCTGGACAACAAAAATTATTTTGCAAACTGTCATTTTTTGATTTATTGACCCATTTTCACCACGAGATTTTAGAGTTATTTTAGCGATATGAGATTTGAAATTGGACGGAATACGTTGTGTGATCCTTGTACATTCGGTACATATACAAGAGCGTTCGGAAATTCGGGAGATTTTGCTACTTTTTTTCGAATTTCAAAAGACGTGATTTTACGTCACGGCATTGCAATTTAGTATAGGGAAGATGGAAAATTCAAATAAAGTTGAAGTTAAAATCGACATTAGAAGGTTAGTAGATTGAATTTTGGATAGGATTTGGCAGAAAATGATAGCTTGAAGCATCTACAAAAGATTAATTTATAGATTTATGCAACCCACATACATGACTGTTATCCACACAGAATAAAAAGTAAGTTATCAAGCTAGTTTTCCTCTGCGAAAAATGGGTTTTCTCGTAAATCACAAAGGCCGCGCAAGTCAATGAAATAAAACATTTAAATGTTACCAACATCAAATAAAGAAAAAACGCGTATCGAAATAGCTTCATTACGATCCGCAAATGAGGGTCGTACTGAACTCATTATGAACGTGAAATAGAAAAAATATAATAATTTGGAAAATTCTATTAAATCTCAAATATCATTAAAACTATTTAAAAAAACTTTAAAATTACATTTAATTAAAAAACAAAATGATATGTAATATTTGATACAATTTGCAAAATGTTTAACTTTTCTGTCTGTTTTTGTTAAAAGAAGGTTGCGTTTTAAAATTTAAAAATAAATCTATAAATAAGTATGTGTTAAAAAATTTTTAATTGTAGTATTTTGCTAAATAAAACATGTTACTACTACTACTACTATAATCAATATCATAATACTTAATGGTAATTTTATTATTAAAAGCATATAAGTAGATAAAATGCAACGAAAACACTAATTATCCACGTTCTAATCTTCTTATTTATAAATTCAAAATGATCGAACTTTAATCAAAAACTAAGAATCTGACATTATTTAGGATACTACGAATTGCTGTAAATATCGACCTGTAAATCAAAAAATAAACGCCCCAAATATGTAATCAACCTCCCAATGTCCCTAAAGTAATAATACCCAAAATTTTGCAAGCAAACGCAATATTGGCGAAATGGCCTTTTAAATGTCAGCAAAGTTAGACCAATAAAAGATCCACGTTCAACCCTTTAAGGACATTGATGATTTAAGTTATAGGGTGAAAATTCGGGAGAGAACTGGTCACAAATGGAAGTTGATTAAAAGCAATAAATTACATTCTGCTTACAAATTTCCTTTGTAAGGTATCGATGATCATAATTTTGTTATTAAGTTTTCAGTAATTTTAATATTTTTCCATTGTAGGTTGCATTAATTTTGGGAATCAGCGGTGCTTGTCGCCGTGACGAATTATTGAAGATAACTATTGATGACATTGAAGATGTCGGGTCTATATTGATCGTTAAAATACCGGATACAAAGACCTATTGCCCAAGAATGTTTAACGTTTCAAATTCTGAATATATTGAGATATACCGCAAGTCTAAAGCACTACGGCCGCCCCATACAGACAAAAAAAAGATTTTTTTTAAAATATTTAACAGGAAAATGTGTTAACCAACATGTGGGGATAAATAAAATAGGAGAAATTCCCAGCTTGATTGCCAAATGGCTGGGAAAAGAGTTGCATAACAGATACCAGGGTTCGGAGGATATATATCAAGCGATATATATCGTGATATATATCATGATATATATGAAAATATGTTCAGCTTTATTTTTTCTATTGGATATCTTATAATTATTAACCTTTATGATTTATCTGTTTAGTCATTACTCATTAGTTTAGGTCATGTTTTTTAAAGTCAGTTTACTTAATAAGTATCCTACAAAAATATTTAGTTTTCAATATGTTTTTGATCCAAATAGTACTCCTTTCATTAAAAAGAAATATCTTAAAATGATTTATATGTAGGATATATATCCGATATATATCGGATATATATCCTTTGATATGATACTTATTTTCGAACCCTGGCAGATACAGAGGTCTGCCACCATAGCAGAAGGATATAATATAGAAGACAGCTTGGGTAATAAAATTCATATATCTAATAAATTAAATTGTTCCTCTGCTTCAAAACAAATCAAAATAACTAATAAAATTATAGAATCAACTTTTCAAGAAATACCTAGTGTTTCTGAACAGTTGCAAGGTGGAACACCTTCGGGAATTCATATTGGGACCAATTGTTCAAATTTTACTATCAATTATTATTCTAAGAAATTAAACTGTTTTTTGATAGGTATATAATTAAAAACTTTGTTATAAAAATTTCGATACATTTTTCAAAAAGTAATGTGTCAATGGTTTTTTTGTGAATCATTTTTTTTAGTCAAAAAAAGTATTTGTTGTCAACAACATTCTTTGCTTTAAAAGTGCGACAGGTTCAAAACCGCCACTTTTTACCAACTATTTTTGCATGCCGTCAGCCGGCATTTACAGCACTGCCCCATTAGTGTGTCAATCCGGATATTCAAGGAAGGAGTCACCTATTTTCAGTAAGTTAACACCCCTATATAGTTAATTTTAAGCAACGCGCTCGGACGTATTTTTTCACCCCTAGAACGTAACTTTTGTTTGCGCAGGAGGTAAGATGTACGTATCTAAAGGTAAATGTCTATGCACAGACCTCGTTTAGCCGCTGACGCGATCAACTACCGCGACAAATGATCGCGCCAGCGAAAGGACGCCTTTAGCCGTTACTTTAGCAAAATCTTATCAATAAAGATGCTGCTTGAAGTGTTTGGTAACTTGCTAATTTATATTAAATCCAGGCATCTACATTACCGCATATTCCGGCAATCTCTATGATTAAAGTTCAAGTCATGCGGTGCTCATAATGCATATTATCATTAAGAGGGCGTAACAAAAGGTTCTGTGAAAGGCCATAATTATATACTGTGAAGATTGCCATCTTCTTGCTTGGTTAGTTATGCCTTTTGCGATGTTGTTTGAAAGATACTGTTCATAAAGTATATAAGCAAAATTACCGTGTAAATAAAAAGCTACTAATATCGGTCAGCTGAATGACTGAACTGAGAAGTAAATTATTATTTACTGTCTTGAATTCAATCAGTGGCGCACCCAGGGGGGGGGGGGGGGCAAGGGGGCCTTGGTCCCCCCAAAACCCCCAATGAAATAAAAATTATGAAAGTGGATAAGTATTTTAAAAAGTCAACTTTCTTAGATTTACCTCACGGGCCTCGTTTGAGGGGGGCCAGGTGGGGCATTTGCCCCCCCCCCTCCCCCTGGAAGTTGACTTATTGACAAAAGTTGACTTATTGAGGTTTAATATGGTTTGATTGAGTTTAAGAATTTATTATTTCGAGTTTTCCTTTATATTTTTGTTATTATTTTGGGGTAGTAAAAACTTATTTTAATAAAAATAAACAGTTTTAATGCCAAAACGACTATGAATGTTTGAGAAACAATTTTAGCTCATTAAGTATTGAGCAAAAAATTGAAATTAAAATTAAGGGAAGACCTAAACTCTCGAAATTAACTTGATATATACCACAAAGTGTAAATCTAGGAACTTTATTGTTATTGATAAGTTTGCTGCAAATAAAAACAGATGAATGAACTTTACTTTTAAACAATGTACCCACTAATGAAAAATAAATTAGCCTTTCTATTTTTTATCTTTTTTCATTTTCAATAGAATAAGAAGGTAATCATAAATTTTTAAAATATTTACTATAATAATTATTGACCAAATTTGGGCGTGGTCTTAAAAAAATTTCGCCTGAGGCGCATTTCGCCTACAGCAGGCTTAATATATATAAAAATAGTAGTCACGTGATTCGCATTATTTGTCAAATTTTATTTTTTCCAAAAAATAATTCAAAAGTGGGGTTATTGCTGAAAATATCGAAAAAGTTATTAGAAAAAGTTTTTTTAATGCAGTTTCTAGCCAACTTGCAAAATTTCAGCTGCATAAGATAATTTGGATATTTTACCCACCACTAAAATTTAGTTTTAACTTAATGAACACTTTAGTGATGACACTGTGTTCTTTTTTGTCTGAATATTAAGGTGTATTACTTTCAGACACAACCTACGTTTTCAAAAATACTTATTTTATGAAGTTACCTTATACAGGGTTAAAAACAAATAAACTTTGCATCACATGCGACCAAATTTTAATAGCCCAATTTTGATTTTGTAGAAATACATACATTTAATATGGCGCTAATTTAAAGAAAATGTATCTGAAATAAAAACTAAGAAGTTTTATGTAGGTTGCGTTAAGTCTTATTTTGCAAAAGTGGTGCGTGCAATTTACAAAATATGGATAAAAAATCAAAATTATCTTATGCAGCTAAAATTTTGCATTTGGCCTAGAAACTGCATTTTAAAAAACTTTTTCTAATAACTTTTTTCGATACTTTCAGAAACAACCCTACTTTTGAATAATTGTTTGGAAAAAATTTAAATTTGACAGATACCTAATGCGAATTACGTGACTACTATTTTTTTACCCAATTTTCATCTCGATCGAAGCAGAACTTGATGCCAAAGTCAAATTTCGAATAAAGCTATTAATAAAGAAAATCCCATATTATGATGCGGACTTTACTGGTCACACTGTATACTTGGAAAAGCTAAAATAATTTAATAGCGCGACAGGTTCAAAACCGCCACTTTTTACCACTATTTTTGCATGACGTCAGCCGGCATTTACAGCGCTTCCCCATTAGAGTATCAATCAGGATATTCAAGGAAGGAGTCACCTATTTACAGGAAGTTAACACCCCTATATAGTTAATTTTAAGTTAAATGTGAAATACTCTAGTAAAACGAATGATTTCAGAGCTGATCCAGTTAAAACAAGTTTTAACACACTAACCCGCAAAAGAGATAGATATTTAACGCGGCGACAAACTACCGCAGGACAAACTTGATACAAAACTATTGAACCTCATGGAAGGAAGAAACCTTTTCTAACAAGACTGGATGATCTAAATATGAAGTATGTATTTACCTTTGTACAACACAACAACAAACTACGTTATTGCTTCGAATGAAAAAGTGCAAATTACCTCAAATGTCAAAGAATTGGCAAACAACAAAATAAGCATAAAATATAATTAATCTTTTTCATTCAAGTACAATGTACAAGCAAACGTAACAAGGATTTATTATATCTCGAATTGCAACACCACATCTTTCCTTGAGTCATACAAATTGCAACTATTATTCCCACCTTAATTTTATTTCATTCATTATTAGCTCGTTATGTCGCCATTCATAAGTTGCTGCGAGATAAAAATCTATATTTTCACAATTCTAGTGATTGGTGTTGTGATACTGTGACTAATATGGCTGTATGGTTGTTTCTAACCTTAAAAAATACTTATTATGGGCAACTTTTGGATGCATTGTTAAATTAGAACTGTTTAAAGCAAAGGCCTGGCGCAGTCTATACTGTTTGCTAAACTAATTTTAAAAAATTTAAAGAAATTTCTTATTTGCTACATCAAGGCATGGTCCATAAATGAAATAGTTAAAGCTGGACAAAACGAGACTCTACTCTAAACACATATAACTTTTAAATTCGTTTTTTGACATACACTCTAAACCTAAACCGTAGGTCAGTATCCAAAATCATGGGGCGATGGTAGTGCAGTCAATATGGTGTTAAAATTCCCTTGACCTGGGCAAAACTGCAACACAAATGATTCTTTTTGCATTCTATTGTGAAAAGTGTCTATTTTAACATATTCAAAATCCCCATTAATCCTGACCCCGGAAATCTGTCAAAATCCAAGATGGCGGCTGAATTTTGTATTTTTAATTACAAAATTTATAACTTTGTATTTATAAGGTATAACTTGGCAAAAATGTTTAAAATACCAAGATTCGACTTTACTTTTTTTTTTCAAAACGGCGGCCATTTAAATAATTAGGTATTTATTTTTCAAATATTGAAAGGCCATTTAATAATAATAATAATAATAATAATCAGTATATTTAAAAATTTCATAATATAATAAATATGTTTTTCCACTACTAACCTATAACATCGCCATTATTGACCGATTAATTAACGCCAGAAATCGTTTTTCTCTCCCTTCTCAGTTGCTATTGACAACGGTCAATAATAAAGCATTGAAATCCATTATTGACCGATCTATTTAAAACCAGGTAACTTGATTTGTTAATTCCCCAACAAATAACATGAAAGGTGATATGTCAACAAAGCCAACTGACAAGAAAACAAATTATCTTGCCAATATGCCAAAGCAGGTAACTTGATTAAAATATATATTTATTTATACCTACCTAATGTTTTTTATAATTTATTAATACTGTACAAAATAAAAGTGTTAGTAGTGGAAAAAAAATTATATTAACCACGGTTTAAACAGCCTATAGCCCTCGCGCCCTAAATCCCTCGTCGCTTCGCTCCTCGTGATTTAAACTTGACGCTCGGGCAATAATGATGGCTGTCTAAACCTTGGTTAATAATATACTATTATGTTGTCTTCGATAAACTTATTCTTTATTATTATTATTATTATTTATTTATTATTTATTTACATTGTACTTTTGTGTTACCATCATACCAACCGTTATGTCATCTCCTTCCAGTAAAATTGATTTGGCAGAAGTAATGAAATATGATCTGTGTAGGAAGTAAGGAAATGCTTCTTACTAATAAGGAAAACAAGCAGAAAATAATTAATATAATCGCTAAAGAAATACAACAACATGGTTGTTCAGTAATTCATTCAGTTGATGATGCTGATGTTGATATTGTTAAAACTGCAGTGGAATCTTCAAAAATTAAAAATACAACAGTGATAGGAGAAGACACTGACCTATTGGTATTGCTGATTTATTAGTGTAATCAAGCATACTAGAAGCTGTTTTTTAGAAGTGATAAACAAATCTTTCCAACAGAATAACATTTATGATATCAATACCATTAGATATTCGCTGGGAAATGACTCAGAGAACAGTCTATTCTTTAACATTAGTATACAGGATGTGACAGCACCTCCAGAATATTCCATATTTGAAGGCAATCAGTTTTGAAACGTGTTGTTGAAGAAATCCAGATAATACACTAAATACACTTAGGTATAGAACTATTATTGATAAAGTATCGAAGGAAAAATGTTTCGTTCAGCCACAGAACCTTCCCCCAACGGAATCAGCTGTCAAGTACCATGGCTTCCGTGCATATTTGCAAATTTCTATATGAAAACAAATGCAAGAAGGCTTGAACCCAACAGACTGGGGATGGAGTATACATGACAATATGTATGTACCGAAAATATTGGATTTGCCACCGCACCTGAAAGTATATTACGCATAGTAAGATGTAACTGCAAAACCGGCTGTGGTGCCATGAAATGTAGTTGCCGAAAGAATGGTTTGGAATATACCAGTTTATGTAGTCAGTGTCAAGAAACAAATTGTGAAAATAGTCCGCAGTGAATAGAAAATGAAGAAATGGAAAGTACAGATGAAGATTGTGAATTGTGATAAAACAGCCAAATCATTTTAATTTTTGTTCATTCACATTTTTTTTTCTAAGTCTAATGTGTAATAAAGGTATTTCTAATGTATAATAGGCAATTTGAGTGATTCAATACCTATTTTTATACTTTTATCTTTGTATTTTAATTTGTTCATTCACATTTTTTTTTCTAAGTCTAATGTGTAATAAAGGTATTTCTAATGTATAATAGGCAATTTGAGTGATTCAATACCTATTTTTATACTTTTATCTTTGTATTTTAAACATTTTTGCCAAGTTACACCTTATAAAAACAAAATTTCAAATTTTGTAATTAAAAATACAAAATTCAGCCGCCATCTTGGATTTTGACTGATTTCCGGGGCCTGGATTAATGGGGATTTTGAATATGTTAAAAGAGATACTTTTCACAATAGAATGCAAAAAGAATCATTTGTGTTGCAATTTTTCCCAGGTCATAACTTATTTTTACTGCACTATGGGTTATTGACAGAAACTGTAGACTTATATTATAGTTAGTATCTATAGTACTATGTAGTAAAGTATCGAATATAATTTTAAATTAGAAAATTAACAGTTCTAACCTAACTAACGAATTATACTAGACATTTAAAATAGCCTGTTTAAATACACCGCTTCTCAGTGGTTGTGGTCCATAAATATACACTGCTATAAACAGGGAAGCTACTAATTCCTTACAAAGTTTTCGGTGCATCCGGAATAACGTACGGAGTTATATACACAAGTTAGAAACCAGAGTATTCGTCATGACAGGCACAATTTTACGTTTTGCCAAGTTGTGTTAGAAAAAACAGGAATGTAAACGTTTTTATACGTATTCTGTAAACCTTATATAACAAAAGTACAAGACAGTACCATGGGTCTGTAAAATAACTGACTTAGTGTCAGGATTTTAATTTTTCAAGTAAGTGTACATATGCATATCATAATATGATAGAATGTCCTTTGTAAATAGTGAGGTGCCGGCTTGACGCAAAAGTACGTTTATGAATAATATACGTGTTCTATCTGATCGTCGTTAGTAATAATTTTAAGTGATTTTTCCTGGTCACAGCGGAGCTGCCATAATAGAGCTGGCAACTTAGCAGGGTTCGGATCATGCAGGAAAATTTGTGACTGTCTTGCCTGAAATGAAATTAAGTTAGAGAACGTCTTGGCTTTATGTACATGTCTGTAAAACGGTTAGCTTTAACGGCTGTTTTCTAATTAAATTCTAGGGGAAAGCCCATCTTGTCTAATATGTTTTAGAATTTGTGTTCTGTCTCTGTGTCCGTCGTGTCGGGGAGTAGAAAATGAAACAGGACAGTTACAACTTGTGCAATTGGGTATACATGTCGTTTAATTAAGGCTGAAATTACAACCAAGCACGTATTTATACAGGGAACTAAAAAAATATATAACTAGCCATGACAGAGTCATCCATTTATATAAGAGTATAAGTGAAAAAGGCCGACGTAAAATAAATTAATAAAAAAAAAAAAAAATAAGAGTATAAGTCACTTTCATTTTTTTTGTTTCTTCGGCACCCTGTATAGAAACACCCCCTTTAACGTTCTATTCAGGCATTCTCTTATCGTCAACTTGAAACGAGCTATTTACGAATTAAAAATCACTCCTCCGACCGGTTCATTTCAAATATGACGGCATTAGTGTCCTTATCTCTAGAAGGGGAGCAACTTAGCGGAGTAACTTACAAGGGCGGGACGGTTACTCCCCCCTTGCATATAATAGTCGTCTGCAATGCAGGCGAGGCGTAAAATAATGCCTTGGAATGTGTATTACGGGGTTGATTTAATCCTGTGTTCTGGCGCGTACTTATAGCTATCGAATCGTATAGTAAGTAACTGGAAAAAAATTATAAACAAAAAAAAATTGAAAACCCTATTTTATAATTGATTCAAAATTTTATGTGCATACATGTGTTTTTTTATATCAGAATTTATTGGTTTAAATATAATAAGTCGTTACCAAAACACCCTGTATGGCAAAATTGTATTATAAAATTAGTCATTTTTGCCTTAGAACAAAAAATATTATTAACTTATTAGGGGATTAATTCTTTACATATTAGTGCTTGAAAGGTAAGCGGTGCTGACTTAAGACCAAACTAATCGTCCTTAAAGTTAGCTCTGCAACATCGTAAAAACACTGAAGTCTGAGTAGTTCAGGACATGCACTACTTTAAAGACTTACTATATGGACGTTTCTTTTGAACTTACGTTATACCGGGTGTTTCTCAAAAGACGTTCACTATTTTAACTTTTCTGTATTTATAGATATTAAAATTAAATTTTGAGATAATGCATAAGATATGAGTCTGCATTTATTGGCATAATTTTTAATTTGTTTGCACTTCCGGTTTGACCGGAAGTGACCTTGACTTTGATATTTTAAATGGGACATCTTGTATATTTTTCCTTATTAAGGTTCATCATAACAATGTGAGTAAAATGACACCTCACTTGTAATTTTTTGACGTGTTGTAACATTTTAATGTTTATTTTTTATTTTCAATCTAGAGTGCTACAAATTAATTAAATCTGTTAATTTATAGTCAAATAGTATATGAAAATTAAAATTATGTCATAATAATTGACTTTATAAGTTTCATAAGCGTTTAAAAAAGGAAATTTTGTTTTCTTGACGTTTACTCCATTTTTCCAAATGGAACTATGGTAGTTCACCAGGATATTTAAAACGAGCACTTTTTCCAACAATTTGATACCATACACTCCTACGCTATTTTAAAATTGACACGAAAAAATTTGCCTTAAGTCCCAATCGCAAATTTAAAAGCGTTATGCATTATTGCCTTATTTTCTTTTCTAAAGAAATATAAAGGCGGCTTTGAGATACAATGGAATGGTTTTGAAATCCAATATGGTCTTAAATTAAAATTGTAATGTCATTCGTTTAATTAAACTTACATTGTAAATCAGATAAAATGGTTAGTTTTACTAGAAATGAACAAATTAATATACTCCTAACTTTTGGAGTGACCAGAAAAATTCTTCTGAAGCCGCAAGATTGTATGTATTGTATGTTTTATAAACTAATGACATTACAACTTTAAATTAAAGCCATATTGATTTTCAAAACTATTCCATTGTTCTTCAAAATCGCCTTTATATTTCTTTAGAAAAGAGAGGGCTGCAATAATGCATAACGATTTAAATTTGCGATTGGGATTTAAGGCAAATTTTTCACTGTCAATTTTAAAATAGCATAGGAGTATATGTTATCAAATTGTAGGAAAAAGAGTGCTCGTTTTAAATATCTTAGTGAACCACCATCGTTCCATTTGGAAAAATGGACCAAACGTCAAGAAAACAAAATTCCATTTTTTAAACGTTTGTGAAACTTGGAAAGTCAATTATTATGACAAAATTTTAATTTTCATATACCTACTACCACTTGACTATAAATTAGCAGATTTAATAAATTTGTAGCACTCTAGATTGAAAATAGAAAATAAACATAAAAATGTTATAACACGTCAATGTTATGCCCAACCCAAATAAGTAAAAATATACAAGATGTCCCATTTAAAATGTCAAAGTCAAAGTCACTTCCGGTCAAACCGGAAGTGCTAACAAATTGAAAATTATGCCAATAAATGTAGACTCATCTCTTATGCATAATCTCAAAATTTCATTTCAATATCTATAAATATAAAAAGTTATAGGGGTGAACGTCTTCTGAGAAACACTCGGTATATGCGTTATTACGGTACACTATCAGTTAAAATAAGCAAAAAGCATTAGTAATTCACCAAAAACTTACAATTCAGCAAATTCTTCCAGCTTCCACTCAACACCCTCATATATCGGCTTATGGACAGCGGCGGAGCATCGCTCTCCACTCCCTTTTTATCCAAATTGCCCTCCGAATGGCTCCTCGTGAGCATCACCTTACAATCTCGCCCCCGATTCAGCGAGTTCGTATGCGACACCCTACGGCACTTTTTCGTTTTCTTCTCGGCAAAGTTCGTCATCTCGATCGACTCGATCGGTACCATCACGTCGTCCGAAGGATCCCGAAAGCTCAAGTACGTCGACGAAAGTTGCGAGTGATTAAAATGTTGCTGTCCTCTTTTACTCGAGCGAGACGCGCCGTTCAAAAACGAGGATTTTTTATTTGGGGGTAAAGGCGGCGGACGAAAACAAATCGTGGCCATTTTGAGAAAATGGTTTTTTCTTTCGGCTTGCAGGATGGAGCGAATGTTTACCCCTCGCCGACTAGATAAATACGCTCGTTAGAGGAATGACTGATTTATGCCTCTCGATCAAGTTGGCGTTGCGGCATTTTTCTGGATTTTCTCGGGATTAGTGGTCGAAGGAGCTCGACTGACTGAAGGCTGCAAATGAACGAGGGTTTAAAATCGAATTGAGGTTAGGTTGTTTCGAGAGCACAAGGAAATCAGTGGATTATAAGGGATTGTTTTTTTTTTCTGATACTTGTATTGTGAGATCAAGTTTTATTCCTAGTAAAGTAGTCTGAATATCTCCTGCTCAGGATTACACCATCCGGTACAAATAAAACTTATATATTATACTACCATGCGAGCAAAAATTATTTGCATCAAAGAGGACCTTGCATCTAAGGACGTAATGCTAATCAGTTATTCCGTCATCTTTGACAGTCGTTACAAGTAATTTGATTCATCGCTAATTTTTCCAATTTCTTGAACAATTCGCAAATTTTGAAAGACGCTGGAATTACTCTCAATGGTTTACCCAAAATTTATTGGAAAGAAATGATTTATTAGACCTGACTTTTTCAGATGAAGCCTAGTTCCACCTCTCCGGTTATGTGAATTCTCAGAATACACGCATGTAGTGCAAATCCCCATTTTTTGTAGAGTCCACATTGCATCCTCAAAAAATTGGTGTCTGGTTTGCTGTTTTCCGAAAAAAAATTGTTGGTCCTATTTTTTTACATGCCACAGTTACAGCACAGCGGTATAGAGACAATATTTTGAATCCATTTGTGGAGCAATTACTTGACGACGAACTACGTTTTGGATAGTTTAAACAGGACGGTGCAACCGCCCATACAGCCGCCGAAACTATTAACTACTTACGCAATTTTTTCGACGACAGATTGATGAGTTTTCGATCAGACATTGAATTAACACCTAGATCATCTTGTTTAACGGTTATGGGTTTTTCCTCATTTAAGGAACACTATTTTTAAAACACCAGTCGCAAATTTAGAACAATTACAAGAAAGGATTATCCAAGAATGTGGTAGCATTTCTCCAGAGATGCTGGTCAACACTTTCGAAAATATGAAGAGACGTGTGAATTTATGCTTGGAGCATGGCGGTGGCCAAATTCAGCAATTTATGTAATTATTTTTCTTTTTCTTTCTGTATATTCTTAATTTGTTAATTTTGTAAACAACAAAAATAAATTTGTATTTGTCTACTTATTTTATTACTCATTAGTTTGGCATATGTCATAATATGAATTTGACAAAATTTTGGATATATCGTCCCCATATCATTGTGATCTAAACCAAGCCCTACGTTTTTTTATCCAAGCCCTCTTTGATGCAAATGATTTTTGCTCGCACGGTACTATAACTAATAGTCAGTCATTACTATATATCGCCTATATCTACTGCAGAGTACAGAATAGATTCGTAGACAAGTCTACGCCTTAGAAGAAAAAGTAAAAGAGATGCGAACTTTGTGTGAACAGGAGGCGCCAGTACAGGAAAATTCAGTGGATACCATTTGCGAAGGCGACGCGATTGAATGTTTCGGACCATTATTGAGAGGTTGGAAGACATATTGGCGATGCGGTCACAAAATGATTATCGCTACGTAGCGTAACTTCTTATACTGTACGTCCTCGTTGTCAAATATAAAAAGCTCTATGGTTCGTTTAATTATTTATGAGTCTGTCGTACGAACGGTGTTCGATGAGATTTAAACCATCAAGCACAAAAAACAACTAAAGGAAATGTATACCTTTCCACCTGAGTAATACTTTCGTCGATGTCATCACACCGTTAATTTTTCTGTATTTTTAAGTTATAAGGATTTAAATGGCGACATTTAAAATTTTCTCATTTAATGTTGAACATTTTTCTTGGCCTCGGGCCAACATTCAGTGCCGGAAGACCTAAAGATAGAAACTAAAAGGGAACCCGTTTCAGGAATATCGTCGACAGGTCTGTGACTAGCAAAATTAAAGGCGGAAGGACAATAATAATCTTATACGGTCCTGCCCAATCTATGTCAAAGTCAATGTCAGATTTCGTATGTGAAGGTATAGTAGGCATTCTTACTAGTTGGTTTTATTGCTCGATGACTTGACGCCACGATTTATTAATTTAACTCATAGTGACTTAAGGAGGCGTAAATCATAAAAATTGAATGATATAGAATTCTCATTATTTACATAAAAATTAACGTAGGATTTTATAGGAAATAAGAACGAAATACAAGTAACAAATAAAACAAGTTTTTTTCTTCACATCGAATTCCTAAAACGTGTTTGTAGGTAGCAGTTATTATTATTGTTGCAGTTTATTTTTTTATTAAGTATTGTGGCTCCAGTTTGGTGCTAGATTAAAACATTCCTGATTCGTTTTAAACTGTTGAATCATCAGTTAATTGTTTCCGGCTTTGCAATCGTGAATTGATGGAGGAATTCAAAGTCATACTTAATAGCATGTGCTCTGATAATAAAAATTACATTTTACGCTGGTTAATATACAGATAACATAAGTGTTGAGTATATCTACATTTTTTTTTACAAAATATAGACTTTATAATATTCACAGATACACTGCGCGGCATATTTAACGCATAACGAAAAAATTGCCTCAATTTTGATGTTATATATTTTCCAAATTTGTGGTTCGTTTTTAATGATTTTTTTTTCTAATTGTATGTTTTTCCTTAAGCTTATCACTGCCTTTGTTGTTTTGCTTAAAAAGTAACTTTGGTGATATACCGGGTGTTATAAAACTGTTATGTTTTTTTACGGAAATTCAAAACACCCTGTGGGATTTACTATCCGTTGCAAGTTATCGCAATTACAGCCAAATGGAAGTGCCATGTTTCCTTTACATTTTCTTTTGTGATTAATTGATTTATCTCTGTTTTTTCATGAAATATTCAATTTTTAGTTCAACGTGATTTTCATAAGTTATAGTTAAAAAATACAAAATAAACGAAATGCTTTGATTAATGCAACAGCAAGAAAAAACAAATTATAAAGTAACTAAAGAATCAATATCTGGTATTAATTAATTGTATTGAATCCACAAAACAGGGCAAAAAATACAGGGAAAAAATTGTAATTTCTAAAGGTATTCAATAAAATTAAATATGAATAATTAGTAGCGAGTATTGCCTCCCCCTTGCTTTAATGACTGCTTCGCATCTTCTTGGCATACCTAAAATTAGATTTCTGATTTCATCTGGATTAATCTGATTCCAAATTTCATAAGCCTCAATGACAGATCATTTAAGTTTCTAGGAGGAGAAAGCATGGCTCTAAGATGTCGTCCCATGTTATCCCATAAATGCTCAATAGGATTAATGTCAGGGCTTCTTGCTGGCCAAGGCAAAGTTAAAATTTCTATTTCTTGGAGATAATTTTGTTCCACTCTTTTTAATTTTTTTGAATACCATTAGAAATTACAATTTTTTCCCTGTATTTTTTTGCCCTTTTTGTGGATTCAATAAAATTAATTAATACCAGATATTGATTATTTATTTATTTTATAATTTGTTTTTTCTTGCTGTTGCATTAATCAAAGCATTTCATTTATTTTGTATTTTTTAAAAATTTTTTATGAAAATCACGTTTAACTAAAAATTAAATATTTCATGAAAAAGCAGAGATAAACCAATGAATCAAAAAAGAAAATGTAAAGGAAACATGGGACTTTTATTTGGCTGTAATTGCGATAACTTGCAATGGCTAGTAAATCCCACAGGGTGTTTTGAATTTCCGTAAATAAAACATAATAGTTTTATAACACCCGGTATAATACCAAAGTTACTTTTTTAAGCAAAACAACAAAGGCAGTGATATGCTTAAGGAAAAAACCTACAATTAGAAAAAAAATCATTAAAAACGAACCACAAATTTGGAAAATATATAGCATCAAAATTGATGCAATTTTTTCGTTATGTGTTAAATATGCCGCGCAGTGTATGTGTTAAAAAATTCATGGATACCGAATACTCTTAATCAAAAGTCGCTCGGACTTGTCAAATATATTTTTTCGAAATGGAATTTTTTTTTAGAAAAAGTAAATTAGTCTAGATTTCAATCTGAAAAATGACCGACTTCTTACACTTCAATACGATGCGTTAAAAACGGTTCGTGGGAAAACAAAAGACAACCGTTGACATCACAATAGACGCACTTGCACCAGCTAATATTATTCATTGTACCATCTTGACCCCGTGAGGTCAGCCTTAACAATAAACAATGGTTGAGCTTACGGATCATTTTAAACTGTAGTTAATTTTTTTAATTGATGCATTCTACATTTATGATTGACATTTTGCTTAGATATAGAGGAAGGTGCCCCCCGTATCGTTCTTAATTGCATATTGCATGCTTGTAAAACTGAATAAAACTGTACAAATGACAAAGAATGTAACTAGCAGTAGATAATATTATATATGTATACAGTGTGTATCAGCGAAATGGAATAAATTCGATAATAAATACATGGAGGCGTGTTCGAAAAAACGCTCGGACAATCAATGTCAGGCAGTACCTCAACCGAGTATTTCCAAATCGGTGGATAGGGAGGCGTGGATCAATGAAATGGCCAGCACAATCCCCTGATCTGATGCCATTAGACTTCTTCTTGTGGGGTTATGTCGAAAATATTGTATAGAAAACTAAACTAAGTCGATTAGCTGACTTAAAAAGACGAATAACGCTTGCTATTAGATCGGTCACGCCTGAGATGTTCAGTAACATTAGAAGAAATTTCTATTTAAGATTAGGATGTTGCCAAGACGTTCACGGCGAGCATTTTCAACATCTCCTACATTCATGTTTTTTTTTTGTTTTTTACATTATCAAGAAGTAAAGTAATAACTTATTTATTAGTTTTTGAGTGCATTGTTAATTGTTGCAATAAATCTGAAAACACTTAATATTTCCGAAAGAGTTGAAGATAGGCATAGGATATTATACATAAAATATGTCTAAAATTTTTTGAGGAATCCAAAAATTGAATAATATACAGGGTGCTGCATTTAAAATAAGAAAGTTGGTATTGGCCACTGTTACAGGACACACCCTGTATAAAAAGTTTTTATTAAAAAAAATTGGGAAACTAAAAATACCAATCGACGTGTCCGAGCGGTTTTTCTGACACGCCTCCATGTTCTACTCCATTTGGCTGATACACACTGTATGCACTTTTTTATACTTACTAGCCAGGTACTAAAATAGCACCTATATTTATTAAATTAACCTATTCGTAGGAGGTGATACGAATGATCGACAATATACCCATTTCAATTTGTCAACCGAAAGACCCCCTAAATAAAAAGCACCAACAGAAAACAACTACAATCAGGCGATGCAATTAGAAAGAAAAACAGCTGCAACCATTCTAATTTAAAATTACGCTAATTGCGGTTAACTAAATTTAGAATTTGGTTAACATGTCGGAAGAAACGACATACGTGTCTGACTTTGTAAATTGTAGGAAACATATGTACTCTTTGAAAAGTAATTGGATATTAGATAAATGGACAATATACAGGGTGTTCCGATGATCATGTTACAAAATTCTAGGGTAGATAAAACACACGAAAATAAGAAAAAAAGTTCATGTGAACATGGGTCCGGAAACGCTTCTTCAGGGAGCTAGGGCCCTTCGAAGATGACCTTCAAAAACTACTTTTCGTTTTATAGCTTCGGTACTACTGCAGCTATCGCAACCAATTTTGGGACATGAAATCTAGTTCGTAGGTTCATCAATTTGAGCCTTCCGGATTTTGTCACCTTTAACCAGGGGCGTACAAACCAAGGGGGTATTTGAGTAAATTTGACCCTACTCCTCTTAGGCTTTAATTTCTTACCATTTTTATATCTGATTATGATTCTCCAATGCCTTTTACATAAAAAAGGTACTCTTAGTAAAAATCGCTATCTGTCACAGTTTCCTCCAAAAATGGCTAAATCCAGTCAATAATAAATTATTGGTCTTAAACCAAGTATTACGTTGAAATATGAAAATGAGGTTCAGTACAGATAGTTGTCAAAAATCTGTCAATAAAATATTGTGTCGCCAGTGAATCATGGATTATACTTTCGCCGAATATGCCGATATGCTATTAATTTATGGCGAAGTTCATTGCAATGGAAGAGCCGCTTCAAGATTGTATCAGGAGCGGTTTCCTGAGAGGCGTGTACCTGCTCACACGCTATTCGAGAGGGTAAATCAGCGCATAAGGGAAACTGGCTCCGTGAAAATAACGAGGCCAGATAATGGCGCTCAAAGAACTGTACGAACTCCAGAATTTGAGGAAGAGGTACTCCGACAATTCGAGGAAAATCCTAGTGTTAGTACCCGAGCTGTTGCAGAATCCATGAATGTAAGTCATGTACGTGTATGGGAGATTGTTAACGAACAACTTCTTCATCCTTACCATCGCCAAAAAGTACAGGAATTGAGACCAAATGATTATGCACCCCGCGTAGAGTTTTGCGAGTGGTTTCTTCAACAGTGTACACAAGAACCCCAATTTCCGAAATTTGTGCTTTTCTCTGATGAGGCTGTTTTTACGAGAGAAGGTATTTTTAATTCACGGAATAGCCATGTGTGGGCGGAGGAAAACCCTCATGCTCTTCAAATAAGAGGGTACCAACATCGATTCTCGGTGAACATGTGGGCTGGAATTGTTGGAGAACGTCTAATTGGACCAATCATGTTGCCTCCTCGACTAACTGGGACGGTGTACCTCAATTTTTTAAGATACACCTTCCCTGAGTTATTGGATGAGCTGTCCCTCGACATACGTCGGAATCTATGGTTCCAGCATGATGGAGCACCCGCTCATTTTGCACATGTCGTACGTGAGCACCTCGATGATCGTTTTAGAGGACGTTGGATTGGACGTGGAAGCGATGTCAACTGGCCAGCCCGGTCCCCAGATTTAACTCCTATGGATTTCTTTCTTTGGGGACATATGAAAAGCCTTGTATATGAAACTCCAGTTCAGTCGGAGGAAGATTTGGTGGCTAGGATTTCTGTTGCGGCTGAAATGATCCAAACCATGCCTGATGTTTTTACTGACGTCAATTTAAATATGCTACGTAGGTGTAATACATGTATTGAACGTGGTGGCAGGCATTTTCAACAATTGTTATTTTGAATTTATTTTGGTACGTACAGGGTCAGTCAACGACAGCGTTAGTAAATTCATCTTCAAGACAAAAATTTACTCTGCCTTATCCTTGACTCACTCGTTAAACCTGTTTAATTGTTTTTTTTTTGAAATATTTTGTATACGTTCCCTTTTACTTTTTATACCCCCAATTTCGAAAAGGCAATAAATCTCTCTAATCTAATTTATTTTCATTAAAGAAAAAGATTTGACTAACTTATAATGCTCACTATCTGTACTGAACCTCATTTTCATATTTCAACGTAATAATTGGTTTAAGACCAATAATTTATTATTGATTGGATTTAGCCATTTTCGGAGGAAACTGTGACAGATAGCGATTTTTACTAAGAGTACCTTTTTTATGTAAAAGGCATTGGAGAATCATAATCAGATATAAAAATGGTAAGAAATTAAAGCCTAAGAGGAGTAGGGTCAAATTTACTCAAATACCCCCTTGGTTTGTACGCCCCTGGTTAAAGGTGACAAAATCCGGAAGGCTCAAATTGATGAACCTACGAACTAGATTTCATGTCCCAAAATTGGTTGCGATAGCTGCAGTAGTACCGAAGCTATAAAACGAAAAGTAGTTTTTGAAGGTCATCTTCGAAGGGCCCTAGCTCCCTGAAGAAGCGTTTCCGGACCCATGTTCACATGAACTTTTTTTCTTATTTTCGTGTGTTTTATCTACCCTAGAATTTTGTAACATGATCATCGGAACACCAATCGACGTGTCCGAGCGGTTTTTCTGACACGCCTCCATGTTCTACTCCATTTGGCTGATACACACTGTATGCACTTTTTTATACTTACTAGCCAGGTACTAAAATAGCACCTATATTTATTAAATTAACCTATTCGTAGGAGGTGATACGAATGATCGACAATATACCCATTTCAATTTGTCAACCGAAAGACCCCCTAAATAAAAAGCACCAACAGAAAACAACTACAATCAGGCGATGCAATTAGAAAGAAAAACAGCTGCAACCATTCTAATTTAAAATTACGCTAATTGCGGTTAACTAAATTTAGAATTTGGTTAACATGTCGGAAGAAACGACATACGTGTCTGACTTTGTAAATTGTAGGAAACATATGTACTCTTTGAAAAGTAATTGGATATTAGATAAATGGACAATATACATATGTATTTAGATGCGGCGTTTAATTGAAAATTCTAATTTTTGTTCATGCTGTGTATTATCGTTTTAGAATATGTTGCGTGGTCAATTCAGTAGGAAAATTATATATTTTCTGCAAACCCAGGGTTGCTACCTAAAGCTACTGTATAGCTACAATTTTAAATTATTAACAAATAGAAATTTTATTTGATACTTTATTGTGGATTTAAAATATGTATGATTGTACCATTGCGACCAAACAATAATAGGAAAAAATGATTTAATCTCCTGGACTCATATGGGTAACATGTCTAGTTATAGGTAGGTAAGCTTTGATTTGTTGTCATCAATATTTGCTATATGAAAAATCAAAATGCCAGCATTAACTGTAGAACAAAATGCTATAATTCCCACCACATGTTACCTGTAACAGATATTGCTGCCGAATTGAGAGTAAGCTAGAATATAGTGAAACCATGCAAGAAAAAATTGAAAAATAAAGGGAAATTAAGAGAAAACTAGGTTCTGGTAGGAGGAAGATCTCGACGGAGGATGAAGATACCGAGCTTGTCCGCTTTCTAAATAACCATAAACGCAAAGGGGGTAACCAAGTTCCCCGGATACTCCAGAACAGCAAGACGTCGCTCTTCGACTAGGAGGGTCAGATATAAACAATCGACGTGCTAAGCTAAAATATAATTTTTCACCGATGAAAACAAACAGAGAAGAGTAGAAGTTTGTAAGGAATATCTCAACTACAATCATTTATGGGAAAGAGTAATATTTTCTCACGAAAAAAACATTCCAATCGTATAACAGCGGCAAAATTCACCAATTCACAAAAGGAAGAGTCAAGAATTGTTCAAGAATGCACCCTACCAAGAAAAACAACGTTTACGTTTTACCGTGGAGTTCAAAGACTCCAGACCTCAATCCTATTGAGCACGTTTGAGAAAAAATGACAAAATATATGTAACGGTATGATTTTAGACCGATATGCGACAGAAGGTACTGGAAGCGTGGAATGAATGAATTAACTCCAGAATTTACAAGAAAATTGATGTTAAGCATACCACGTCGTCTACAAGCGTTTATCGACAGCAACCAATGATATTGTTTGACGAAAAGCAATGGCTTTATTTCACTAATGATCTATACTAAAAAAATATATGTATCAATGAAGATAAAACCAGTAGCTTATCAAAAACACAATGGCGCATAGCATTTTGAAAAACTTCATCTTCAACTCCTATATTAACGAGCATAGATACCACTTACCTCTTCAACTGGTTTTCATAGTCTAGAGGTAACATAATATTACGATTTTTCCTTGTACCATCAGTATTTTTGGTCGCAATATACCTAGGCGTCATCTCAAATTTTATTTTATTAACTAACTCGGGCCATACTTTGCAAGCTACTGTAGCTAAACATATTAAGAACAGAAATTTGGAAATAATAAAAAAAGGATGCAAATCTAACAACCCTGCTGAGTTTCGACCTAACGCCAAATCGTCTAAAGGATGAAAGTCGCTAACTCTATAAAAAGATAGAGATTGCAATTTAAGCTGGTATAAACCCAACTAACTGAAGCATACTGTGTGTGTGGTCTTCTATAAAGAAGGTTCGGTATAACACCGTTGCATTCAAACAATTGTCCTTTATCGCAATTTCAATCACGTTTTCCTCTAATAGCCGCATTGTTTCGGAGATCGAGTATATGATCACGTGCATTCGAAGAAAACACAAGTTAAATCGATCTCATTTGCATTTCAAAAGGTGTGCGACGCGACAGGCTTCATCATCTAGGACATGACTGCCACAAGTTTATTGCCGTCCTGCCAGACATGTTGCGATGCCACATTCAAAGAAAAAGCTTAAAAGTAAGGCGAAGAAATATGACCTTTAATAACAACTTTTTGGAGGATCTTGACCTGCGCACTTTCCTTAATACAGGATTATGATAACATATAGGGTGAGTCGGGAGGAACGGACCAAATTTCAGGAGTGTATTATACTCGCGAAAACAATGTAAAAAAAACCATATGTTCTTATCCGATATTCATTTGTTTTCAAGTTATAGCGCAATATTAAATTTTTTTCTACGTTCCACTTTTATCAAAATGTTCACGTAATTAGAGTGTGCCATGCACAATACTCTAAACTATTTGACATCTATGTTGTCTTGACTATGTGTCTGTGTATTGTGGCAGTAATTAAACGTTTATTTTCAAGTTTGCGTGATTAAAGTGTTACAAAATGCCAAATACTTATTCCAATTTAGAATATGCAAATATGGTGTTTATTTATGGTTTTTGTAATGGAAGTGCTACAGCTGCTGTTGAAGAATATCGTCCACGGTATCCACATCACAAACATCCGACTAGAAACGTGTTTATCAGAGTTTTTAACAATTTGTGCGAGAATGGTAAGCTTCCCATTGCCAACATTACATCTGAACGAGCTACTCGACAAGGTTTAGGAGAAGTAGAAAATATTCTGGATTTAGTAGAAGAAAATGCAACGACCAGCTCACGAAGAATTGGTACTCAATTGGGCATTCCACAAAAAAGAGTATTAAACACACTCCACGAGCAAGGCTTATATCCATACCATGTACAAAGAGTACAGCACCTAAAACCGGAAGATTATGCTAAACGTATTGAATTTTGTCGGGGATAAATAATCATCGTGTTGTATCGCATATACTTTTTACAGATGAAGCAACATTCACCCGTGACGGTATTAATAATACTGGTAACTCTCATGTATGGTCAATCGAAAATCCCCACGCAACAGTTGAAAGTAATTCACAACTACCTAAATTTTTTACAACATGAGCTACAAGGACTACTAGAGGATGTTCCTGTAAATATCAGAAGGCAAATGTGTTACCAGCACGATGGAGCTCCTGCACATTTTGCTCGTCAGGTCAAGCAAGTTTTAGACCAACATTTCTAGGGCGTTGGATTGGCCGCGGTGTTCCTATTAATTGGCCTCCAAGATCTTCAGACCTCGCAGCACTAGATTATTGTTTATGGGGCTGGTTTAAAAATGAAGCGTACAAAGTAAAAGTGGACACTCGGGATGCACTAATTCGACGTATTAGAAATACTGCAGCCCATTTTAAAGAAGAAAGACATGAAGTAATTAGAAGAGCAACATCCATCTTCGTAGACGAAGCAGAAAATGTTTATAAGTCAATGGCGGTATTTTTGAACATTTATTAAAAGAACGGTATGATTAGGAAACCGTTAATATATGAACTTTTCTTTATTTGGTTTTACGCTATAACTTGAAAACAAATGATTATCGAATAAGAACATAATAATATGGTTTTTTCAAATTGTTTTGGCGTGTATATTACGCTCCTAAAGTTTGGTCCGTTCCTCCCGACTCACCCTGTATATATAATGCATTATTTTATTGTGGAGTTTCTTGTATTTTCAAAACAACCGACAAAACATTTAAATTATCCGTAATCTAGATATTTTTAACACCACTCGGGAACGCGCAAAATAGTGACCGGCGTGTCGCAGACACCAATTGCGACAGACCCCTCGCGTTGACACCACGAACACACCCCTGAATAAAATATTAATTTATTAAAAACGCCGTTTAATGTTCTGATAATGTTCTTTAAAAAAAAAAGGGCGCCACAATGGAGGGACACAAAGGAAATGAATTATTTTTTTTTGATTAAATTGATCAGGCGGAAAATTTCTTTGGACAGGAGAATTCCTTTGAATTTTAAAGGCAGACGGGAAGTGCAGCGTCTTTTAACTCGGGGTAAAATAATTTCATTGTGTTATGAACGCGAGAGATTTCCGATGAATTAATTTGTGGATTGTATCGTCTCTATGTCTGGGCGTTATTAATTGATGGGAATGACATCATATCAAATCAAGCTAAGTATCCCGAAAATGAGTTTTAATAAAAAATAGTAATAATACTACTATAGCAATGATGCCATCTTCAAGTAATATGAAATAGTGGCAGCTTATTCTACTTGTGTGTCAAATTTGAGAAATGTTATTGATAGGAGTGCAGGAAAAAGCCTTTTTCCAGCTCGTGATTTCACAGGACCGTGGGAGATTTATGTTGGGAAACGTTTTCCTGAAAAAAGTTTCGTTTAAAGTTACTTTGAAGCATGGTTATTTTAAAATGTAACAGTAAATGAGCCTAATGAATAAAAATGTAGCAATTGCTTTTTCTTATAAAATCGAAGTAATTTCTTGAAAGCCAATGAATAAAAACTAAAGTAATTGCTTTTACGTCCAGCAATTATTGCTTAAAAGTGCAGGAATTGCTTCTAGTCAATGCTTTTTCTGAAAAAATAGAAGCAATAGCTATCGTTCGCTTAAAATGTGATGAATAAATTAAGGAATTGCTTTTTCTAGTGTAGCAATTGCTTTCAACTTTTTAAGGTAGGTCGACCCCTGCATCATTTGCTTGGTAGCAGTCAACTTTAGTTCTCCGCGGCATAAACGTGCGTTGCTCTTAATTTGTGTCTTCAGTTATGACTGAATCTATGAACGTCCGTAAAAGAAAAATCTACAGTGTACGTAAAAATTGCATATATGAAGATTTCAGAAAGTTATATCGATTTGAGTGCCAGTCAAATCTGAGTGGTTGGCAAATTATTTTTTGACTGATACTGGTAAAAGGCGAGGGCTGCACTGTCGCCTTTAAATAAGATTAAAGTCTTTCTGCGGAAATTGTCGGATCCGGGCTTTCAAAATTCGGTAGGTGAAGAACTCGGTGTTCACCAAACTACTGTCTGTAAGACATACACTTCTGTAATGGATGCTGTTTTGAAGAAGGCCAATATTTTTATTAAATTTCCTACAAGTTGTGGAAGCTAAACGGTTGCGGTCAGAGAGATTTATTTATGTTCCTTCAATTTATGAACAAATATCAATTGCTTGTCTTTAATTTCTTCATCGCTACTATCACTTTCCTCATTTTCACTGAAATCTGCCATATCACAAATATAAGTTTCCTATTTTCCACAAAAACTTAACAGATTACTATTGTACTAAATAAATAGACCAACGTTGTTGTATTTACGTCAACTAGTTTGCAAATTAGGTACCTACCAAACTGAACATGAAGTCTATAATCTGAACAAGTGGATAAGCCACGTCTGAATTTGTGTTGAATAAGCATTTGCTACAGATGTGTATAATGTGTAAGAAAAACAGCAATTGCCTCAAAATTTTATTCATATCCAGATCTAGCAATTGCTTTTACTTATAGCATTTGCTAGTCAAGCAATTGCTTTTACTATAAAGTAATTGCTTCAAGTAATGGCTTAATTTTTATTCATTAGGCTCAATGTATCTAGCGTCTGATGTGAAAATTTCGGAAGGTTAGCATTGCAATAGCAGACTACAGTAGTCCGTAACTGTAACGGCTAACCTAAGAAAAGTGATAAAACACTTATTATAAAGGTATCTAAAACAACCAGAAACTGACAAGAGAGAGAAAGAGAGAGCTAAATGTTTCACTACTGACAGGACAGGTTTGCCTTTTTCTTTTCAAAGCTTCACATTACACTGGAAGGCATGCAACCATCCTGGCCCCGTTTGGACGCCTATGGATATTACTACATAGTTACTTTATACCTTGCATGAAAATATTTTTATCTTCATTTTTTTATGGCTCGGAGTTACGACATTCTCGTTTCCACCGCACGTCATGACACCGAAACTATTTGATAATTTCGATGATTAATGAAGAAAAACGTGTTTATGAGGCGTTGCTTCCGAATAATTATTTATATCTGATGATGGGAATAAGAATAATGACAAATGTAAAAAACGAGACTGGAAGTAAAAAGTATTAAAGTAGGCAGCTATGAAGTGTAGGTTTTTAGCTTACTAAGTCCGTAAAAAAAAATTGAATTAGTACTTCGGGTCTGACAGCAGGTAAGTTCAGCAAAGGACTTGTTTGGCTACGGTGTGAAAGAAAGTACTTTCTTATGACGATTTTGTTTAGTAAGGTAAATGCAATCATACAATTTGCCCATAAATTCAGGTTTTAAACAGTTTTGTAACTATAGGCACACCAAAAGGCTTTTCTACTGCCTTTCATGTAGAAGACAAACTATACTTTTAATTTGCAAGAAAGATGGAACATTACTGTAAAATCACAGCTCAAGTTATTGTAAATTGAAGGGATTGTCTTATTGTTAGTAGTTATTGTTTTAATAGTGGTAGCTCGTAGTGAACGTACATACCCTTATGCCTTAAAAAGTTGTTTTTATGATACAAAGCGAAATTGTAAAAGTCAGAAAATAGGAACTTGGCAGTAGATAAAAATACGGAGTTTGAAAACTACAAGTTTGGGATAGTGACGAGTTCAAATTCAGTAACACGGAGGGAAGGAATAACATTCTAGTTACCCCCAATCTTCTGGTCCAAAATCTAGCGCCTTACCATTGGAGCTGAACAAGCCCTGCTAGAAACTGCAGTAAATAGGTACTTTAATAACGTCATAAGTGACGATGGAAGGAGGCGGAGCCTAGCAACTCAGTTTGGCGGCAAAGCCGATTTCTTACCCCAGATTTGACTATTGTGGCTAGCTGTATATAAGGATAAATCACAGGGTGGAAGGAATGCTGCAACCCAAACACACATAATAATTTTTATGCTAATTTTCGATGAAAAATTTCGTCTGAGGCGCTAGATCAGTCTTTCGTTCTTAGATGTTACATTGTATATTTTGAAAAAAACTTTTGTTCACGCCACAGTTTTTAGTTCCCTCGGGGAGGAGATAATAGTTATTTATGTACCAAGGCAGTAAAGTGATTCTTTATCGGACGAGTCTGAAATTATGAGATGAGCGAGCGAAGCGAACGAGGCGAATAACAGGCGAGTCAATAAAGACACTTTACTGACGTGGTGGATACAAAATTTTATCGCCAACCGTTCAGAATTTATAATATAAAAAATTGAGGTATAACTCATCGCAATAAATCGCGAGAAAACTATTATCGAGCTGTCATAGGGAAAGGCGTGACAGTGACAGACGATTTTTGATTAATAAATGTCAAAGTCACTAATTTGCGGAGGGTAAAACTATGGAGGACTTGAGGTAGGAGGCCGATCGCAATGCATTGGATTCGGTCCCAAATTGGCATCGGTAATTCAGCTTTACGAGTTGCCATAAGATGGCGCTCGTGTTCGAAGTGGGCTATCAAATAAATGGTTTCTTATGGACGCGATAACTATTTTTATTTAAATTAGTTCTTTAAGGAACAAATAAGGACTTTTATATGAATTTACACTTACTTTGTTATACTTATTAGTAAACTCGGCCTGTATAAAGTTCCAACGATGTTTCGTTTTTAAAATACAGGAACATTCTAGCTAGAATGTTTTTCCTTTGGAGCTAGAAAGAGACTTATTTGGCTGCGTTTCATCTCTGAAGAAGATCCTGTCTTACACCCCGACACAAAGCAAACTCTACTTTTATAAATTGTACCATTATTCATTATAAATATGGAAATTAATTACAATACAACGTTATTTGTCTTGTCTTGCCTTCAAACGTTATTTGATATTTCGAAAAATAAAATGTCAATTGTCAAAAGTAAAAGCACAGAAAAATAAAGGGTTTAAGTAAAAGTTAAAAACTATGGAGGATATAGTTTTCCATATTAAAAACGAAGAAGAAGAAGACAACATCAGCCCACTTCGGACGCGAGAGCCATCTATCGGCCATCTAGCGAACTAACCAAAAAACCGGGACAGAATCTGAAAATACTGCCATTGCCGATCGGCCTCCTACCCTATAGTTCTCCATAGGTAAAACTATTTTTCTTCAAACGTCAATAAACTTGACGTTTTTCTACTAATTTTTTGACGTTAAAGTTCTACTTTTTCGTCAGAAGGCGGTTGCTTTTGGCAACGGAAGAAAAAGTATTTACTTTTTCTTCCGTTGCCAATAGCAGCGGAAGTAAAAGTATGACTGTGTTCTCATGACTAAATATATATTAAATACGTACAGGTAAATTCTGAGTCTGACATTTTAATTTGAAGTAAATGTAGTTTTAAAAAATTCTATTTTTAAAAGGATAAAAATTAAATAAAGTTACGCAATAATGAATGCTGACACTTGTCAAATCGAATGGCACGTCGCCATCAAACAATATAATAATAAATCCAAAGTAACGCTAGCCCCTTCTCAAAACTTAAAATTTTTAAATAAAACAATTAAAACATTTTGTATCTTTGTGTTTTCATATTTAAACAACGTCTGAAGAAAAAAAAGTATGTTTTATTCGGAGTAAAAGCAACTTCTTATGACTCGTCCGTAATTGCCGGACTCACTTTGTTCGTCCGGCAAACCTACAGACTCGTCAGAAAAGTATCGCTTTTACTCCTAATGGGCGTTTTCACACTAGCCGACACGATACCGACACGACAACGACAACGACACCGGTGGACACGTAATCTCATGTAAGTAAAGGGAATGCTTTCACACTTGCCGATATATCGTTATCGTGTCGATTCCCTTTACTTACATGAGATTACGCGTCCACCGGTGTCGTTGTCGTTGTCGTTGTCGTGTCGGTATAGTGTCGGTATCGTGTCGGCTAGTGTGAAAACGCCCAAAAAAACAATATACTATTATCTGCCGCATTTGCGGCAGGTAAAGTATTTTATTTTACAATAAAATAAAGTGTTCGTTTACTTCCGGAAATCACTGTGATAATGTACGGCTTTACTGACGGTTGACGATAATGGTTATTTATACTACCGTGCGAGCAAAAATTATTTGCATCAAAGAGGGCTTGGATTAAAAAACGTAGGGCTTGGTTTAGATAAAAATTACTTGTAACGGCTGCTTGTAACTACAACGTCACGCTGACAGTTTATTATCAAAAATTGAGAGAAATTAAAATTATTGATTTGTATAACAGCCAAATGGATATAGAAGAATTAGCAAATATCGCTTGTCTGTCGCTGCTGCCAGAAAAGTCGAGGAAGAGGTATGAAGCAACGTATCAATACTTCAAGAAATGGTGCCAAACAACGACGGCTACTGCAGTTTCAGAAACCGTGCTTTTGGCGTATTTTCACGAAAAATCTGCTGTATTAAAGTCTCCATCAAGCTTATGGTGTGAATATTCCATGCTTGAGTCTACCCTTTTCATAGAGGAAAACATAGATATTTCCAAGTGGGTACCCTAAACTTCGAGCATTTTTAAAAAGAAAAATTGACGGATATAAACCAAAAGAATCTAATGTTTCTGACAGGGAAGATGTAAATAAAATCTTGTTTGAAGCCCCCGATGATATTTATTTAATGATGAAGGTTGTAATGATAACGGGAATTGCTGGAGCGTGCCGTTCTAGTGAACTTTGTGCAATGAAAATGGACAATGTTGAATTAAGCCATGAAGTCATATTTGTTACTATTCCTGATTCAAAAAATTGAATGGCACGTAAATTTATAGTGACTAAAAGTGACGATGAGAAGGTTTGTTATTTCAAAATAGTTCGAAATTACATTGATATAAGGTCCCACAGTATCAAAATGCGTTATTTACAATATAGGGAGGAGAAAAATACATTTTATTGTGTTTATGTATATAATGTTGTTTTTGTGACTGAATGGCTAAATAAGTTCTTCGTTTATCGATGTAAAAGCTTTAGCTTCTATTATTTATTATAGAATAAAAGAGCAGTTAAGCCAGCCCTAGAATTTATTGAAAACATAACTTAAAATGCAATTCTCCTTAAACGTATTACGATCCCGAGCCATTATTCAATCTCCATCGCCTTAACTCCACATTTTTCTTATAAAAGAGTACTTTTAGATAGTCGAACTTAGCAGGGCATCTTTAAATATATACGTAAGAGAGAGGACTTTCTGACTTCAAAAGGATCATAAATTTGGCCTTCTGGAGAGGCAGCACTTTACATTTTTAAAGTTATGCATTTGACATTTTTATAGGCGGCTTAGGTATAGACTTTACGTAACTTGATAAACTTGACTGAAGTGAGACGCGACGGAGTATAAGCTTGCATGGAAAACTTTAGGTGATTCTTCTTTTTTTCTAGTCTGTAATATTATCTTGCGCCTGTCGCAATCGCGTCGTCGGCAATAAAGGAAGCACGTGACAATTATTTACAAAAGCTGCTTTTTATTTGCATTCTCGATCAGTTCACTTTTAAATGAACTGACCTAAAATGATCTGATCCAAAATGCATCAAATAAAACTGGCTTTTATTCTGTTTCGGACTACGTCAGTGTCATTTGTCACGTAAATTTTGTTGAGGTTATGGTTATTCTCGATTTGATTATATTTTACAAGAAATAAACACTTTCATGTACGTACTATTATAGCTTATTTCTCCTCCGAATCCTCTGATTTTAAATTTTAAATTACGGGCAAATATTTTATATTTTTATCTGTGGTTTGAGGTTAGGCTACGCCAAGAATCTGTCAAAACAACTCCCACCTTTTACTTCTGACCAGTTCACTTTAAGTGATCGAAATTTGCGGGTGGTGCAGTTAGGGGCAAAGGGGGAAGTGACTGGGTCACTTACAAATCAGATCAGTTTGTAAATAAAACATCCTAATTGTCAAATTTTAGTGATCTGGGTCAAATTGACCTGATCCAAGATGCAAATAAAAAGCAGCTAAAATAAAGGAATTGTGGCAGTTTTAACGCGTCAATTGGCTTACTCCATTTTTTTAAAACCGTGCGAGCAAAAATTATTTGCATCAAAGAGGGCCTTGCATCTAAGGACGCAATGCTTAGCCGTAGAGCCTAATACCTGTTGGGTGTCAGAAACTACCTGAATTAACAATCAATCAGTTATTTCGTCGTCTTTGACAGTCGTTACAAGTAATTTGATTCATCGCTAATTTTTCCAATTTCTTGAACAATTCGCACAATGGGCTTTACGGAACAGAACAGAACATTCATGGTTGAAACGTATTTTCGAAACGGGGTTAGAGTAAATGGTGGGTGGCAATACAATCCGGGTTTGTGCATGGACGATTTTCACGAACATTTTCCTAACGTTCCTTTTATTGCTGGGGATTTTTATCATTGGCTGAAAAGAACCGTGGCTGTGTTTAGGGAAACAGGTTCTATACAACACAAAAAAGGAGCAGGAAGGTCATCTGTAAGAACAAAAGAACTTGTTGCAAAAGTTCGTGAAATAATGCAAAATACGCCAACAAATTGAATAAGACGCCTGTCCCAAGAAGTGGGAAGATCTTATGGAACATGCAGGACTATTCTTAAGAAGCAGCTAAAAAGTGTAAGTATTATAATTTTGTAAACGACAAAAATAAATTTTTATTTGTCTACTTATTTTATTACTCATTAGTTTGGCACATCATGTCATGATATGAATTTGACAAAATTTTAACCTAGATTTGGTTAGATATATCGTCCCCATATCATTGTGATCTAAACCAAGCCCTACGTTTTTTTAATCCAAGCCCTCTTTGATGCAAATAATTTTTGCTCGCACGGTAGGACTTCTATTGATTTTTTGAAAATTCTGGATAAAGAGCACTCTAAGTTTAAGCTATTTATACAACATATTATATTTGTTTCAATAACATCGAAAATGTGCATACAGAAGGATGAATTTTGAATAACTGTTTAAACTTTTTTTGAGGTTGACTCTGACAAAATTATCAAAATACGTGCTGTTTATTTAGGTTAGGATAGATTAGAGTGGCAGACCTCTGGCACTGTCCAAACAGTCTCACGTGGTCCTATAAGGACCGTTGTGGTACCACACGTATTCCCCCGAAACCCATCCCCATGATGGATAACGCGACGTGGACCGTAGAAGAATCTTGACAGCTCATTCAAAGCAGCCACTGCTGTTAATAAACTTAGTAAGTCGAGCCAGTTGTAACCTGCTCACTTCCTCTAGTTCAGAGGTTCCCAAACTTTTTTTTCTCATAGACCACTTTAAAAATTTTGCTGGTTCCGGTGGACCCCCTGCAGCTACATTTCTACCATATTCTCAAAACTCGACAAAAAATTTAAAGATTAGATCTAACTATGGAAATTTGCGTTGCGGCTGAGTTTCAACCACGAATTAACAGTTTTCGGAAAAAAAGTGAGAATTAATTGATTGTGCTGTGAGTGGATGCTAAAAAAGTAAAGTTGGCCAATCAAAAAAGTAATTACATCCAACTTTACTTTTTTAGCATCTACTTACAACACACGAAACCAATCAATTCTCACTTATTTTATTTAGATAACTCCCGGAGTGGTAAAAATTAAAAAAAAAATAGTATATTTTCTTGTGTTGTATTTATTCAAATATGTAATTATTACACTATTAATTATTATTGTTATCATATTACATTGTAAGGTTTACATTACATTGTAATATGATAACAGTCGTAATATAATAATTAAACATTAACAACGTAACGTAACTTCTATAATGACAATCACCAAATAGTCATAATTTTAATGGGAGGGTGTACTTGATGGATTCCCCACAGTCCAGGATATTTTTTAGGTATTTTTGCCTGCAGCCAAAAGGTTTGATACCCTCTTTTCACCTTCAGCTCCTCATTAGTGCTATATAAGCTTGAGTAGCTTCTTTTGTAATATCACATTCTCCACTTCCGTTTCATCAAACGAATTTATGATCCATGGTGGTATTTCCATCGTCAGAATATCTTCAAATCTGATTTTGAAGTCATCATGCAGGGCAATTAAATGTTGAACCAGATGAATTTTCGTGGACCCCCGCTTACGAATTGTGAAACCCCATTTTTTTGTCACGCCAACGTAGACCCCCGTCGAGTCTCTCGTGGACCCCTGGGGGTCCACCTGGACCACTTTGGGAATCACTGCTCTAGATCATTAAAGAATGGTTCGCCCAAGGCATTCAACCTTCTTCTCGCAAGGCCGGGGCATTTACACAAGAAATGCTGGATACTTTCCTCTTTCCTCCTCTTCTTTAACTATTATTAACCTCTTGCGAGTTTGGTTTATTGAATTGCTGAATAAATATTTTTTGAATACAAAACTTAGACACCACCTGAAATATTAACCTCTTTTTCTACAATTCTGCATGCACATTTTTGCGTAGTTACACCGCCTTCTAAAAATTGCATAGCATAAAATTCAAGACTTATGACACCGTCTGACATCATGGTGGCAAAGAAATTCGTTTATAATTTTATTTATGACTTAAAACGTCCCATAGCTATTCCATGAGGTCTCGAGGTCTTATGAAATATACTTCGTCCGGTTACTTCTATAGAGTGTATTAGATTTTTGAAGTTACCTGCGAAGGAAGGGTAAAGTGTTTACCCTGAAATTGAATCAAAAGATGATTACGTTTAAGAGATACGATTTTATGATATTAAATTAATTTTAAAATTGCGCTTTATAAAGTCTGTTCAATGACCGCTGAAAAATTGTTTTTAAAAAGTTGTACTGTACATTAATCTCGAATTTCAATTAGCTTTTGAGATAGTTGATGCGTTTAAATGCTAGATTGCAAGAAACAATTAAATAAACGCTTTTCTCAAAGAAACGTAATTCCATTTGTATTTTTATCATAAGAAATGAAACGTAACTGACCATCTGCCCTTGCTGTGTTATATGGGACACCCTGGTATACACGGTAATAAAATTTTATTCCTACTGCCTCAAATTATTTGCAGAAAATACATTTCAACGCAATTCAAAACATAATCGATAAAAGTGACTAAAACTAAGTTTCATTGGCTGGTAAATAAAGTTGGTAATTATTTATTTAATTGATTAATTTTATTTAGCATAATGTAATGGAAACATTAATATTGTTTCAAATTAACTGCAGAAAAATAGGTTTCTACCGCCTGTAGTAAAATAAATAATTTGTGGATTAAAAGAATATTATTTATTAACATCTATTATTGAAATTTATCACACAAAATAACTCAAACGATAAACAAATTTGACAGATTATTTAAACCGAAATATAAGCTATTATTTAAAATTGTAACGTGACTGACTGACCCCTGATCCAAAAATTCCAGAAGTAATTTAGGCACTAGTGCTATTATACCGTGTGACCCTCGGTGTGACCAGTAAAGTCCGTATCATATGGGATTTTTTTATTAATAACTTTATTCGAAATTTGACTTTGGCATCAAGTTCTGCTTCGATCGAGATGAAAATTAAGCAAAAAAATAGTAGTCACGTGATTCGCGTTATCTGTCAAATTTTATTTTTTTTCAGAAAATAATTTAAAAGTGGGGTTATTTCTGAAAATATCGAAAAAGTTATTAGAAAAAGTTTTTTTTAATGCAGTTGCTAGCCCCCATGTAAAATTTTAGCTGCATAAGATAATTTTGATTTCTTACCCATATTTTGTAAATTGCACCACTTTTGCAAAATAAGACTCAACGCAAGCTACATAAAACTTCTCAGTTTCGACAAGGCTTTATTTCAGATACATTTTCTTTAAAGTAGCGCCATATTAAATGTGTGTTTTTCTACAAAATCAAAATTGGGCTATTAAAATTTGGTCGCATGTGATGCAAAGTTTATTTGTTTTTAATTTGAAGAAATATTCCATACTTAAGAGGAAGTAAACCCCTTTACCACAATGAAAATTACCATACATTTTGCTGGTCAAACGAAAAGAAAAAATAAAAATTGGTATTTAGAAAATAAATTCTACTTTAAATACCCCATCCAGAAAAGTAAATGACGATCGAAAATAATCCCAAAATTTTTTTTTGAAATTTTTTTTATTTTTAGTAATTTTGTAATATTTTAAACAATTCTTTATTGGTCAAAAGCAAAACGACTTTCCCGGGTGTAGAATGTTGTACCAAACAATTTTTCTTAAAGCCATTTTTCAATATCGGCCTTACTTTTTTCTCAAAAACTTTGGGCGCGTAAAGTGAATTTAAGCGTGTAAAGTGGGTTTACGCGCCCAAAGTTTTTGAGAAAAAAGTAAGGCCGATATTGAAAAATGGCTTTAAGAAATATTGTTTGGTACAACATTCTACACCCGGGAAAGTCATTTTGCTTTTGACCAATAAAGAATTGTTTAAGATATTACAAAATTACTAAAAATAAAAAAAATTTCTAAAAAAAATTTTGGGAATATTTTCGATCGTCATTTACTTTTCTGGATGGGGTATTTAGAGTAGAATTTATTTTCTAAATATCAATTTTTATTTTTTCTTTTCGTTTGACCAGCAAAACGTTCGGCAATTTTCATTGTGGTAAAGGGGGTTACTGCTCTTAAAGTGGAGTTGAAAGTATGAAAAGGAAAGAAAAACACAAAGTCTTCCTCCACCAAATTTAATAGAATAAAAACTCTAGTTTAAATTGTATCTACATGTTTCGAACGTAGAAACGTTCATCATCAGGAGACAGAAATCTATTTTATGCTGATGGTGTTGGCAAAAGAGAAAATTAGAACCTTAATGGAGCTTTTATGGACGTAAAAATTTAGAAAAATATTTTAAATGTAGAAGAAACATGGCATAAAGGAAATTGACAGTGGTCGAACCACACTGAGCATTCAAAAACGTTATTAAAGTCGGCCTAAACCAACCAAACTAAATGGGAAAGAAGAGAAAAAATTCTTTATAAGGTGTCGAAAATTATTTAATTTAAATTTTTGAAAGACATATCCAGCATAACTGAGACATTATGAGGATAGAAGTGCAATCTGTAAAAAATAGAAATTGTAATTAATATTAAAGAGTGAGTGAGTACAGAAATTTTTTTCAAAAACTTTAGAACAAAATTTCTTTAAAGAACTTCTTTAAAAAAGAAAAGTACTTACAATGTTGTTGGGTAGACAAAGGATGGTAATTATATGGGTCGGCGTGGTGTGCGTATAATAGATAATTACCATCCTTTGTCTACCCAACAACATTGTAAGTACTTTTCTTTTCTTTTTTAAAGAAGTTTTTTTAAAGAAATTTTGTTCTAAAGTTTTTTGAAAAAAATTTCTGTACTCACTCTTTAATATTAATTACAATTTCTATTTTTTACATATTGCACTTCTATCCTCATAATGTCTCAGTTATGCTGGATATGTCTTTCAAAAATTAAAATTAAATAATTTTCGACACCTTATAAAGAATTTTTTCTCTTCTTCCCCATTTAGTTTGGTTGATTTAGGCCGACTTTAATAACGTTTTTGAATGCTCAGTGTGGTTCGACCACTGTCAATTTCCTTTATGCCATGTTTCTTCTACATTTAAAATATTTTTCTAAATTTTTACATCCATTAAAGCTCCATTAAGGTTCTAATTTTCTCTTTTGCTAACACCATCAGCATAAAATAGATTTCTGTCTCCTGATGATGAACGTTTCTACGTTCGAAACATGTAGAGACAATTTAAACTACAGTTTTTATTCTATTAAATTTGGTGCAGGAAGACTTTATGTTTTTCTTTCCTTTTCATACTTTTTCTTATTTGTTTTTGACTCTGTATAAGGTAACTTCATAAAATAAGTATTTTTGAAAACGTAGTTTGTGTCTGAAAGTAATACACCTTAATATTAAGACAAAAAAGAACACAGTGTCATCAGTAAAGTGTTCATTAAGTGAAAAATAAATTTTAGTGGTGGGTAAAAATCAAAATTATCTTATGCAGCTGAGATTTTGCATGTGGGCTAGAAACTGCATTTAAAAAAACTTTTTCTAATAACTTTTTTCGATATTTTCAGAAATAATCCCACTTTTGAGTTATTTTTTAGAAAAAAATTAAAATTTGACCGATAATGCGAATCACGTGACTCCTATTTTTTGCTTAATTTTCATCTTGATCGAAGCAGCATCTAATAAAGCTATTAACAAAAAAAAAACCATAAGATGCGAACTTTACTGGTCACACTGTATAAGTAATCATTTTATATAGCAACATAATCATCCATAACAATTTAATTTATTAATTAATATTTTTAAATCATTTTCGAAACATGCACCTCATATGCCACATAAATCGCATGCCAAAAACACACTCGCATCTGGTCTTGCAATTCGTCTCGTTTTTATATCATCAACTTTCTTTTCTTTATTCGGCATCACAGTTTCAATGCCGTATAAAGAGAATAAAAAATGATTTACCGCAAGCTTTTGACACCGGCCAATTATTGAAACGGTTACTCCCGGCGCCATTTTTCATTTTCTGATGGCTGACCTGCCGAGATTACGCAAGCTCTTTTCTTGGTAGTAATTATTCCTTGTATCCGGATTCTTTACGATCTTTACACGTAAGGAAGATCGATCGGATGGAGAGGATTGTACGATTGATTATTGAGGCGATCTAGATCGAATCAGGGAAGATTTAGTCGTAAAATATACATTCTAAAATTAATTGGAGAAGACTTTCGGTGTAAAAAGTGATAAACTATTAATTGTTCTTCTTTAAAGTATTTGTGTATTTGATTTGAATAGGAAAGAAACCTTTCATTTTCTTATTAATTCTGGATCCCAGAATATTTTTATTTCCTGTGTTAAATAAATAGTAAAAAAAAATATAATTTTACACTTTCCACAGATTTTTATTTTGACTCGACACGTTTCGCAACACAGTTGCTTCTTCAAAGGAGTACTTAAAAATGGTATTTTAAAAGTTATAACTTAGGTGTAACAATAAAATTGAAGGTAATTTTCAGGTTGTTTAAATTGTTGGAAAAAACCAATAATAATGTTTACAGACTAATTAAAGAGAAACAAAAGAGGTGATCCGTTTAAATCCAATTGATCATTAAGAAGAATATTGTTATTTTTAAGCCTATTTATTTCTAAGGATTCAAACAAATTTAATTTTGTACTTTTGTTTTTAATATGCTAGATATCGTAGTTATGATTAAATGTATGATTTACTTCTAACAGATGGTTAGAATAGTTAGAATCTGTTTTTTTTTTATAAAACTAGCATGATGTTCATTCATCCGTTTTTCGAAGTTTCGACCTGTTTGTCCGATATAAACTTTAGAGCAATCATTACATTTTAATTTGTAAACACCAGATTTATTTCCTTTGTTCTATTTACTTTTATTATTTTTAATGTGTTTCCCTAGAGTACCTATTGTTAGTTTTAAAAATATTCAAGTTTTTTAAAAAGTTTTTATTTTAGTGCTAATATGACCTATGTAAGAAATAACTTTATAATTATTTTTATTATTGTTTGCTGTTGGAAAACCTAAGTTTATAGTCTTTTTGTATAATTTTTTATTTGATATTTTATCTATTGTTATCGCGGAATAACCATTATCTACTGCAATTTGCTTAATAATATTTAATTCAATTTGCAAATTATTTTGTTTAAAGGTGTTAAAATAGTCGATGTCATCGTCGAGTCGATCATACTAATTTATGTTGTACTGGATGGCAAGATGTGTTATGTATAGTAGTATCAGTGTGAGTAAGTTTATAGCCTTTTTGTATAATTTTTTATTTAGTTTTTTATCTATTGTCATCGCCGAATAATCATTATTACATAAATGCAAAAAAGTGTTGTCTGTTTCCTTCCGCCAAACTCATCCCCAGACGCGTTTCGCCGTTTACGGCTCATCAGTGAGGCTCAGTTTGGCAGAAGGAAACAGGGCTCGAAGACTTATTACATAAGGTAAAAAATCGTACATAGAATAATTTACAGCTATGTATCTAGCTAGTGTTCTATCCAGGTATAAGCAGCAAGGTGCGAAACCCGTTTTACCCAATTTTGTTGTAATTGAGTTATGTATGGGTGGAGTGTACGAATTTATATGTCGTCAACTGTACCCCCTCCTTATTGAAGGTCTGGATCCGGCACTGTATGTCAACATACTATTATCGCATTGCGTATAAGAAACCAAATGGTATAAGTAAAAAAAAGTGACGTAATAAACAAAAAAAAATTTATTGTTGAGCATCTCTACAGAAAATAAAAGTTGCTCCATAAATATATTTATTATGCCGCGGTAAGGAGAAAACGTATAGAAAAATACACCATATGCCCAGAGGGGTTCTAAAAATGGCACTGTTCGATAACAACCAGTGTTTTATGCAAATTTGAGTACGTGTGTGCGGTTGTGCATTATAATACCTTTGGTAGGTGAACTTTATGAGAGAATATACAGGGCTAGATCGAAATGTTTAATAAAATTTTGATAAACAAGATACGAAAAATAAATCCTTTATAAAACCATCATTATGATAACATCAAATGTTACTATAGACCAGTGGCGGCTCGTGCCATTTTAGTGAAGTAGGGCCAGGTAAACCCGTAGCGCCGCAGGCAAAAAAAAATTTGGGTGCCACGCCCTTTTTTGTTAATAGTTCTTGCTTTTGAACTGAAGTAGGAAAAATAAGCAAAAAGGCACCTAATTTAATTTATGAATTTACAATCATATCTTGAATTTTAAAAAAATACTGTAGGTAGAGCGTACTATATAGACCGAAAGAACCACAAACCGAACGCAGTTTATAATTTGGTTTAATATGTATCTGTTTTTATCAATTTGTTCGTTTCTCTTCATTATTTCATTGTGATATGCAGAATTTAATTGAGTTTTAATGTTAATTTTACCAAGCATACTGAAATTAAATATATTGTTTAAATGTACCTTCGATTTTTCATGTGTCTTCATTTTTTCCCAGATATGGACCACATCATCTGTACCTTTTTGGGACCAAGTTTGCTCCCCCGTCAAATAAAACACACATAAAACAAAATAGTCTATTAGATTTATCACAACCGCACACCCAAGTATTTTTTCCATAAATATTTCTATTAAATCAGCCGGTCGAACGAAAATTATTTAGTTTACGACACGACACGACGCGGACAAACAACTGTTTGAATTTGAAACGTCTAACGTCAAACGGTCAAACGGGGTCAAAGGGCCTGGCTACACGGAGATGTTTTCCTGCTCGCATTCAAGGTCATTTTCCAATGTTTTTTATTGGTGTGTTATGGCAATTACGTCATAACTTCGGGCCTCCCGTGTGCCTCGTCGCTTTGGCGCGAAAGCTACGTTACCGTTTTACGCATAATCGCTTCCTCAATAGATGGAAATTTGCACCCGACTGTGTTCCATTTTTAAATTATTTTGCTAATTGCTTTAAAAAGGAGAATATTAATTTTAATAGGTTTTGGTAATTTGTAAAGGGCAGGACGCTGGACAGGAGGGCAGGTAGTGCCATGGCACTGTGGCTCTACCCCACGAGCCGCCACTGCTATAGACCAGGGGTGCACAACATACGGCCCGCAAGCCGCATGCGGCCCGCGTCGTCTTTTATAGCGGCCCGCCAAATTTTTACGAATACTCTTCAAGCTTGTTGAAAACCCCTTCTCTGCTGATGCCAGTGAGATGCCTCCTGAACTTCAATTAGAATTCATTGACTTGGAGTGCTTAAACATATACAAAGACAAGTACCGCGATGGAAACCTAGAATTCTATAAGTATCTTAAAAAAATAAATTTTTAAATTTAATTGATACCGCAGGAAAAAGTTTATGTCTTTTTGGCAGTACTTACATTTGCGAACAAACCTTCTTAGTGATGAGTTTAAATAAAAATGAAAACAGATCAACGCTCACCGACGCACATTGAAACGACATATTAAGAACAGCGACTTTGTTCCTAACTACGATGATTTGGTGTCCAAAAAACGGGTAAATGTATATCATTGAAAACAAAAATATTATTGTATGTAAATATTTTTTTCTCTACCCAAAGGTTCATAAAATTATAAATTAAAATCTTTGTTTTCTACAAATATAAGTAATGTAACAAATATAAGTAATGTTTAAGTTTAAAATTCGTTTTAATTGCTATTTTCAAAGTGCGGCCCTCGCCGATCGCAGCTTCTTTAAAGTGGCCCTTGACAAATCTGAGTTGTGCACCCCTGCTATAAACGTTCAATTTTTTGTTTTACCGTATTCAAGAAAAAGTAATGAATTATAAAACGAAATAACGACAACTTTAATTATTTCAACACATCGGTAGACAAGTGAAAAAACAACACTTCTTTAAAAAATACCAATTAACCAACTATTTTAAATTATTGAAACTTAATGTTTTTTAATCAAACAATCCCCTTTATAAGTGACACGTTTATTAAGCCTAATGAATAAAAATTAAGCAATTACTTAAAGCAATTACTTTTTAGTAAAAGCAATTTGCTTGACTAGCAAATGCTATACGTAAAAGCGATTGCTAGATCTGGATATGAATAAAATTTTGAAGCAATTGCTGTTTTTCTTACACCTCTGTAGCAAATGCTTATTCAACACAAGTTCAGACGTGGCTTATCCACTTGTTCAAATTATAGATTTCATGTTCAGTTTGGTGCCTAATTTGCAAAAGAGTTGACGTAAATACAACAACGTTGGTCTATTTATTTAGTACAATAGTAGATACTCTGTTACGTTTTTGTGGAAAATAGGAAACTTGTATTTGTGATATGGCAGATTTCAGTGAAAAAGAGGAAAGTGATAGTAGTGATGAAGAAATTAAAGACAAGCAATTGATATTCGTTCACAAATTGAAGGAACATGAATAAATCTCTCTAACCACAACCGTTTAGCTTCCACAACGCTTCAGCACCTGTAGGAAATTTAATAAAAATATTGGCCTTCTCCAAAACTGCATCCATTACAGAAGTGTATGTATTACAGACAGTAGTTTGGTGAACACAGAGTTCTTCACCTACAGAATTTTGAAAGCCCGGATCCGACAATTTCTGCAGAAAGACTTTAATCTTATTTAAAGGCGACGGTGCACCCCTCGCCTTTTACCAGTATCGGTTAAAAAATAATTTGCCAACCACTCAACATTTTCGCAGTCAAATCGATATAACTTTCTGAAATCATCATATCTGCAATTTTTCGTACACTGTAGATTTTTCTTTTACGGGCGTTCATATATTCAGCCATAATTGAAGACACAAATTAAGAGCAACGCACGTGTATGCCGCGGAGAACTAAAGTTGACTGCTACCAAGCAAATGATGCAGGGGTCAACCTACCTTAAAAAGTTGAAAGCAATTGCAACACTATAAAAAGCAATTCCTTAATTTATTCATCGCATTTTAAGAAAACGATAGCAATTGCTTCTATTTTTTAAGTAAAAGCATTGACTAGAAGCAATTCCTGCACTTTTAAGCAATTTCAAGAAATTACTTTGATTTTATAAGAAAAAGCAATTGCTAATTTTTTATTCATTAGGCTCATTATGACCATACAGGAAAATACAAAAGTTTGCTCTTCGTATCACCCTCCCTGAATACCTGATGTTTTTGATTGTGATTTAACGTATATTTAATTATTTTTAATTAATTATTTTCATCGGTTGCCAAGCCTAAGCAACCTCAGGTTTACAAAGGAAGATTTTTGTCCGTTAAAAATGAGCAATATTTTTCTATGATAAAAATTTACCATTCATCGCCAAAATGATTTCAGAAGACTTTCTTTCGTTTTCCGGTTTGACCGGAAGTGATTTTGACTTTGATATTTTAAATGGGACATCTTATATATTTTTAACTTATTTGGGTTCAGCATAACATAATGAGTGACATGACACACCTCTATTTCTAAGGCACATTTTTTCGTGTCAATTTTAAAATAGCATAGGAGTGTATGGTATCAAATTGTTGAAAAAAAAATGCTCCATCGTTTTAAATATATTCTAGTGAACTACCATCGTTCCAATTAGAAAAATGGAGTAAACGTCAAGAAAACAAAATTTCATTTTTTAAACGCTTGTGAAACTTAGAAAGTCAATTATTATGACATAATTTTAATTTTCATATACTACTTGACTATAAATTAACAAATTTAATTTTTTCGTAGCAATTTAAATTAAAAATAAAAAATAAACATATAAATGTTATAACACGTCAAAAAATTACAAGTGAGGTGTCATTCTACTCAGAATGTTATCGCTGAATCCCAATAAGTAAAAATATACAAGAAGCCCCATTTAAAATACCAAAGTCAAGTGTTAGCACTTCCGGTTAAACCGGAAGTGCTAACAAATTGAAAATTATGCCAATAAATACAGAATCATCTCTTATGCATAATCTCAAAATTTCATTTTAATATCTATAAATACAGAAACGTTATAGGATAGGGGTGACCGTCTTTTGAGAAACATCCGGTAGAGTACCTACTATTGCAATAAATTTTGTAAATATTATGTAGAACCGGGTAGATTAAGGAATTAAAACGTTCTTCTACGAGATATCGGTATGATCCAATCTAACACCAAACTATGTATCACCAAAATCAACAGAACTCGAAAAATAAACAATCCATAAACGTTTCAAAACAAACTCAAAATTACCTTGCTCTCAAACAACCGAAAAACACTAGACTTCCTCTAACAATAACAAAATAGCGAACATGTGCACCAGAAATACTATATCACTTCAAACAATAAACCAACACACTTGCACAGACTCTTTGTCGTGGAACACGCGAATAATGAATACAAGAAGAAATAATATCGTTATAAACTACATACGTCGATATATCGTCACTTACACTATCGGTAGTACTAACGCGATCCACCGATTCGACTCCAATAAACCTTAAAATGACTAATATATCTCACGAACTGCCTGAGAGAGAAAGACGAATTATTCTCACATATTACGAGCGTATGCACTTAAGTTATATCTACGTATATATTGGAGGCCGCGGGTCTGTGTATACTTCGGAAGGTAAACACAGACTGTTCAGTGTACTCAGTACGATATACTGGGTCTTGTATAGCGAAGTTGGCTTAGGGAGTTATAATAAGAGTAGGTATCATGGCCTACGCGAATTCGGCCAGGTTGAAAAGAGCGAAATCGCCCACCTGGGTAAAGATTTATTTTACAGGGGGGCCATGGAAAAATTTTATTATCGGTTGTTAGTCAAGCTTAGTCAAGCAACACACGTAGAGTAAAAGAATGAACAAATTTTATGGGTTTGTTCGGGGTCCAAGCATCTTTTAGACAACACAAAAGAAAAAATCACTCCGCTGCTAAAAACTTAAGAGGTAATGGCTAAGAACTTGGCAACTGCCAGGTCTTGCAATCTTCCATTGATAACCGCATCCACGATGACCCTTGCTAAAACATTCCGACCTTCTGTTTAAGAACAGGGTGCTATTCTAGGCAAGGGACGTTATTTTTCCTCCTTCTGAGATCTAAGGCCTGAGTCTTCCCAAGGGCACACAGGTGTCCAGAAATTACATGCCCTCAACACAAAAATTCAATTTTTTCCCGATGTTTCGGTTCCGACATTAATATTTAATATTTGCCCACCGTCGAGGCTGCTGATGCGCTCGCCACGGATGGTGCAGGCATGGCTGCAGTACTAACAGATAATACTGTGGCTAGACCACTGGGATCGGTCACAGAGAAGATAGATCGGATAGCTAAACAACTTGCACAAAGCATATGGACAGGACTGACAACTTGTGGCATCTCCAGGCAATTGTGGCCCCTACTAGACGGCAGAAAAACCGCAGCGCTATTACAGCACAGTCGGAAGGACCTAAGAAACATCACTGCCGTAGTCACCGGACATTGTCTGTTCGGTAGACATGCTGAACGTGTGCAAATACCAACTAACGACTTCTGTAGAAGTTGCAGAGATGAAGAAGAGGAGGAAAGCATTCAGCATTTCTTGTGTGAATGCCCCGGCCTCGAGAGAAGAAGGTTCAATGCCATGGGCGAACCATTCTTTAATGAGCTGGAGGAAGTGAGCAGCCTGCAACTGGGTCGACTCACTAAGTTTAGGCATTTGCTGTGCATAAGCAGTGGCTGGTTTGAATAAGCTGTCAAGATTCTTCTACGATCTACGGCGCGCTAAACATCGGGAAGCTGATGCGGATAGATTCAGCGGAACACATGTGTTATCACAACGGTCCTCATAGGACTACGTGAGACTGCTTGGACGGTGCTAGAAGTCTGCCAGTCTAACCTAACCTTGGCCACCGTCAATCTCTGGAGCAACTATAAGGTGGTCATATATAAATCTGTTTTCTTCCAGCCCAAATTGAAAAATTATGGGAATTATTCTATGTACAAAGTCTTTATTGAGTAAAATTAATTCTTATTTAATAGTTGCTTAATTCCACACGCAGTTTTTAATTTCCCCCGTATATACCTGTTCTTTGGTGCATGTTCTTTTATTGTTGTTTTTTGGTCGGACAGTGCATTAGGAAGTCCGCCAACATGGGATTGTTTTTTTTTTTATCTTGCATTGGTTTTATTTTGGGTGAGGTAACTGGGTAGATATTGTAAAATCGAAAAGCAAAAGAACTATATAATTTGATAAAGGTCTAAAAATTAGGTATCCCGAAATAAAGTCCTTCAATGTCTTGTCAAGCTCGTCATTTACTGGCTTTCGTCAAGGTCTAAGCAACAATGGCATAAAGAAGCTCATTGGATTTCTTAACATAATATATGTTTAGTCTGTTAGTTAGGTGAAACTTTATTACGCCACGTCGTAAAATGAAGTGTAGAATTCAACGAGAGAGAAGGGTTCAGGTAAACTAAGAATGTGGGGACATGTTATGAAATTGATCAGAAAAAATATATATATATAAGTCGCGTGAATACGATAATGATGTATATTATTATTTTTGAGTTATTTAACTGTTCATGAGATACAAGCAACTAGATATTAAGCTTAACATCATAATCTGATGTTAAGCTAATAAGCTGATGATATCAATGTTACCGTGATAAAAAATGAAGAGTTGTTTTAAAATTAATTTTGGAAACATTATTTTGGTGTTTTGAAAATTCTTTTGGTGGACTCGTTAACACACGGGCAGCTTCGGGAGCAAAAACTCAAAAGGAAATGTAACTTTGTAAAAAATATTAACTGAACTTAAATAACCATGGCTAGACATAGGCCCAGTACCTACCGTCACTCAGAATCCCTAGGCCTAGACGAACAGCATGGAATCCAATAAAAAGTGGACCAGGAATGAACATAAAATCAATTAGAGCAACAGACAGCTATTGAACAGCAAATTCTATATATAGGACGTGGACCCAAAAGTTACCATACATATTATAGGACAGGTGGCGAGCGACTTTATCTCCAAAAAAATACTGGAAATAATTTTTAAGTTTCTAATTTTACCGCTAGGGTGCATAGTCGCTGTGCTATGATACAAAGTCCTTAGTTTCTACTAATAACCGCAATACAATGTAGGTCAGAAATTAGGTTTTTATATGCTCTGTAATATCCTCTATAAATTTTATAACAACAATTTCTTTGTAGTTACCATGGTGACAGCATGGAGCAGGGTAACGACTAAAAGTACTTAAAAGGCTGTAACTTCGGTCTGCGCTAACCGAATTTAACAAACTATGGCTTATTTTAAAGAACGTTTCCTCCTGTTTGAACGTTGGCATAAATATTATCAAAAGTAATTTGTGTGATTAATAATAGAGGGCACTTTTAAAAAATTATATTTTTATCATCGATTTTTTAAAAAATTTAAATGCAACCATCAAACCATTTGAACTCTATTATAAAGCTAGTCGTTTCCTTTTTTCTCTTAAAAGTTTGTTAAAAATTTTGATGCAGGCATAGTGGGGAGATTTTTCATATCGTGTTGAAGTGTGCCTAGGGACTATAAGGCCATTTGCGTTTCTTGTAGGATAGTTGTTGTGGTATCTGTTTTCTTGGAATTCGTTCTTGTTCTTGTATAGGATGTGGAGCACTTAAGGATGTATATTGAAGTGACTGTAAAGATTTTCTGTTTTTTGTATATTTCTCTGCATGTTTGTGTTGTTTCAATCCAAAGATGAGCCTTATAAGACGTTTCTGTGCTTGAAATACTCGGTTTATGTTTACTGCTTGTCCCCACAGTAAAATATTATAGCTGAGATGAGGATAAGCTAATGCGTAGTAAGATGTTATTTGAGTAGGGACAGGCACTGTGTATCTTAACTTTAGTATAGCGTAGTAAGCTTTAGCCAGTTTTGAGCATACATGATCCAATTGATGTTCCCACGATAGTTTGGAATCAGGATACATTCCCAGAAATTTGAAATATGATGCTGCCTGGCTCAATTGCATTTTAGGACAAGTTTTGTAGAAATGAATGTGAACCGTTTTCTCCTCGCTTAGTATAAGTTGATTCGAAAAACACCATTTGTTCATTTCTTCTGTTACTTCTTGTATTTTCCTGTGTGCTTCAGGGTAATCTAGTGCTGATATCGCAACCGTGGTATCGTCGGCAAATTTGATGGTAAATTCCGGTAGTGATAGATCGTTTACAAATAATATGAATATGAGAGGTGCGAGGACAGATCCTTGGACAGCTCCGATGTTTAGTTCATATTCTGAGGAGGTATAATTTCCGATTTTGACTAACAGCCTTCTTTCGGTTAGAAATTACATTATTAAAGACAGTGCATTTCCCCTTATTCCAACAGCATAGAGTTTCTGTTCCACAAACTTTAGGTTCAAAGTATCAAAGGCCCGTGATAAATCAAAGAACATTCCGACAACCACCTTGTTTGATTCTAGTTCTTGATGTATAAATTGAATAAGTTGGAATGCAGCTGTCTCGGTGGATTTACCCCGTTGAAAACCATGTTGATCGTTCCTTATCACGTTAAATCGGCCAAGAAAATTCATTAGTCTGTCGTACAGTATACGTTCGAAGATTTTCGAAAATACACTGAGCAGGGATATTATTGGCCTGTAGTTGTATTGCAGTTATTAGTAGAAATTAGGGACTTTGTATTATAGCATAGCGACTAGGCACCCTAGCGGTCAATTAGGAACAATTATTTCCAACTTTACCGGTCGGTTCAAGAATAACCACCTCTAACACATGTCGTTGCATAAATTACGTTAACTTTAAGACACCACAACCAAAAGAGGTCGACGGCCTTTTTCGCGAACACCCGACCAATTATTACCATCGGGTTGTTCTCCGACAGATAAGTGGATGAGTGGGTAATGTGGAACGCGGCGTGTGTCGTGCTTACTGGAGCCTGAAATATGCGAGGTGTTTAAATCATTCGAATGATTCAGATATGGCAACTTGTGCCGTTTGAGTCGTTTCCAAAGGTGGTGTGATTTTTCATTTAGATGAATTTTGATGTTTAGTAATTTCCTGCTTAGATTGTAACGATGTAAAATAGAGTAAGATAAAAGCCAGAAAATGTGTAGGATTTATTCGCGTTAGTTTAACTGAGGTAATATTAATCTAAAGTCAGTCTGATTTAGGAGTCGGATTGATTTTTGATGAATAGAAAATAAAAATATTGGTTTAAATATATTTTCAATTTTTAAATAAACAATTATTGGAACTACATATTATTTAAAATAAAGGGATTATCATTATTTTTATTTATTATTATTAGGTAAGAGGGGATGCTAAAGACCCTGTAGCCCCCCTATAAATCCGCCACTGGTCTAGAGTTGATAAGGTCATTGGTAATAACATTTAAACAACATAAACAATATGATCTATTATTTAATACTTTTATACAGTTACATCCATAAAAAAAAGCGTACAAGAATTAGAATGAGAGGTAAGTTTGTCATATTTGCGTAAAAGCGGCTTGTCTAAATGATTGTTTATTGGAGGTTATCACACGTCATATAGATTATCAAAAATGCAAAGCATTGGCGTCGGTGTCATTAATTTTAAAACTGCATGGTGGTAACGTTTGATAAACTTTAACAGAAGAACATAAAAATGCCTCGTCGGTTGTCTGGAGTTGAAAAGCCTTAAATTGTATCAAGAATCGAAGAAGGATGGTCAATCCGTGCTGTAGCGCAGTTGTATTAATAGAAACAAAAAACTATATTGAAAATTAAGCTACGCTGGGAACAAGAAGAATCCCTAAAGAGGAAAATGGGTTCAGGTCGTCCCAAACGTTCCAACCCTGAACAGGATGCTGCTTTTTTGGGATATTTAAGAAATAATCCGTTTGCAACTGCAAGGGATGCTGTTATTGATACAGCATTTCCTGCCTCCCAACCTACCGCCAGCAGGAGAGTCAAGGAGTCTGAACTAAAATGTCGCCCAGCTGCGAAAAAATGTTTATTAACGAAGAACAGTGACAATGAAGGATTATTTTTGCTTTAGATTATATATACCGCAATCTTCAATTTTGGAACAGGGCAATTTTTACTGATGAAAAGACGTTCCAGTCGACTTATAACGGACAAATTCGTGTGTACCGTCCAAATAATACCAGGTTTGAAGAGCGATATACTAACCCCCTCACTTCTAGACGTGGACGTTTATCTGTAAATGGATGGGGCTGGATAAGTGTTCACGGACCTGGTGTTTGCTGGCGAATAGAGGGAAGATTTAATGCCGTAAATTACATTAACATTTTAGAAAACATATTGTTACCATCTGCTGAGCAAATATATCCCAATAATACTTTCATATTTTAAAAAGATAATAATTATCCAGTCCACATGCTGTAACCCACTGGTTTCAAACTCATAATGAGGAAGTGCTGCCTTGGGTCGCTTATAGTCCCGATATCCGATATCAATCCAATTGAAAATATATAATAGAAATTTTAGGCCACAAAATTCAGAAGATTTATGAGAAATAATACATGCGTGTTGGGAAGAGCTTGATCCAAATATTGTATCAAATATAATTCAGTCAATTTCGAATAGACTGGCCCAACTAATAGAAAAAGGATATAATATTAATATGACCAAATATTAGATTTTATTTATTCTTGTTAAACGTTTTTTGTTTCTATTGTAATTTTTATAAATCTGTTAAGATATATTATAAAATAAAAAATTAATTTTTGTTATTCTATTGAACTAACGCCCAACGCCAATGCTTTGCATTTTTAATAACCTTTAACATGCGATTAGCCGGTTTTACGCAAATATGGGTAAGGTTTCCTCTCCTTCTAATTCGTGTAAGTACGCTTTTTTTATGAATACAACTATACTTCTCAATAATTACGAAAATTACAAACAACTCAACATTTCAGACAAAAAATATTTAGTCGTTATACTGTAACTCTCTTACACATTTTATCATAGAATTCAGTGGGGCCAGAAAAAGTATTGCAGAATATTTTCATGCAGGATAAAATATTAAAAATATATTTTCTTATAACCATTATAGGTACGTAAATATAAAATACGTTAAGCTTTATAGGCCAAAGATAAATAAATGGAATATCCTACGTTACATTGATATTATAGTAATAAAACCATTTAAATTCCTTTACTGTATGCACTCTATAATGTCATTATTTACAATAATTTATTGTGATGATAAGAGCAATGCACTAATAACAAGATTCTAGAAATATTAATAATAAAACATAACAAACAAATATAAAGTGTTTTGATATAACAGGTGACATAAGGAAATGAATTCGTAAATCTATTAAATATACTTTCCAAATAGTAAACGGTCACGTGAAAATCTACGTACAAAGTTAATTTTAACACATATTTAAAGAAAATTAAAACACCACTTGTAATATCTGCAATTTATTTTAAGTGTCTAGGCATAAATAATTTGTAATAATCAATTTAAATCGTTTAATAGGCATATTAACAATGGCACGTCGCGACATTTTTATGAGTGGTCCGACCTTTAGCCTAAAATTCCACCAAATAAAATAAATAAAAGAATTATTCACAAATTAAGTTGTGAGCAAACAGTCCACTCGCAAATATCAATTAATCTTCTCATTCTTGAATCAATTATTAAGAAGTTGGTAATTTGTCAACAAGGCTGAAAACCACAATTTTAGTGACGAATATTAGCTATTAACATTTAAACAACAGGTTAGAGGCGTACGTAGAAGTGTTTATGCAAACAGTATTAAATTGTTGGAGACCATCATTATACAATGCGTTCCACTTTTTATGGCGCCACATTTTTATAAAACACTAATTAAATGAGACATAAAATAAGATAAACTTAAAATTATATTCCTGGATTTGATATCTGTGGAAATATGATTTGTTTTAACGCAACTGCAAAATTGTGTCTAAAATATTAAAACGTATATCACATTACTAAAAATATTGACAAAAAGTTAATCATATTACTAAAAATTGTGACCTAAATATTTAAATGTTTAACCTATTACTAAATATTGTTACCAAACTATTAAAGCGTTTACCATAGTACCAAAAATAGTGATCAATAAAGGGCGGAATATAATAATATGCAAAATGCATACAGTGAGACCAGTAAAGTCCGCATCATATGGGATTTTTTTTTATTAGCTTTATTCGAAATTTGACGTTGGCATCAAGTTCTGCTTCGATCAAGATGAAAATTAAACAAAAAAATAGTAGTCACGTGAGTCGCATTATCTGTCAAATTTTAATTTTGTCCAAAAAATAATTCAAAAGTTTGGTTATTTCTGAAAATATCGAAAAAAGTTATAATAAAAAGTTTTTTTTTAATGCAGTTTCTAGCCCACATGCAAGATTTCAGCTGCATAAGATAATTTTGATTTTTTACCCACCACTAAAATTTATTTTCCACTACTTGATGACACTGTGCTTTTTTGTCTTCATATTAAGGTGTATTACTTTCAGACACAAACTACGTTTTCAAAAATACTTATTTTATGAAAGTTAGCTTATACAGGGTCAAAAACAAATAAACTTTGCATCACATGCGACCAAATTTTAATAGCCCAATTTTGATTATGTAGAAAAACACACATTTAATATGTTAATCATATTACTGAAGGGTATGACAAAACTATTAAACGGCAATCGTGTTAATAAAAATTGTGACAAAGTATAAAGCGCTTGTCTTGTTCCATCAAAATATTTTTTTTCTGATATTAAATTATGATAAAATTTATATATGAAAAATATTTTCGGGCTTTTCTGAATTGCCTGTAAAGATCATCAGGTCGTAATTTACTATTTATAAAGAAAGTAAATAAACAAGCAGAATAAACATTGGATCCTAAAAAATCAAAGCTGACTAACATAAATATTGAAGTAAAAGTTCTATTGGTGAATAACCAATATATTTCAATTATATTTCCCGCAAATATTTTATTTGCAATACTGTAAATTAGATATGACTTAAGCACCGTACTTTCTCGACAATTATAAGGCATCCCACGTGCTTTTTACTTACAATTAGTTTATTGTAGTTAATGTTCCGTATTGGGTTACCTTCATTACATGTTGCATTTCGATTTGTCAGCCTCTTAAAAGGTACTGATTCACTATTTCGATTTATATCTCTCACTTTTTTTTTAATGGGAATCATCGGAAAAGAAAAGAAAGAAACATTACTTGGAAAAAGCTGGGCAGAAAAAATATTCGACGTGTCTTATTTTATTCTGACGTAACGTTTTACTGTCTTCTTTTCGACGTAACGAAGTTTATTATCTTACCACCAGAATACGACACACAGGGTTTAAATAACATTTGCGTTCCATTTTTTCGTCGATTTGATATAGGAGTGGTACTATGTCAGGCTCGAAATATACGGAAAAACGAATGTATTCGTACTGTTGTATGATAAGGTTTATGGAAACCATAAATTTCTACAACTGTCATTAAACCTTACGCCTACAAAGTGGCAGCAACGAAAAACCGCAAAAATCCTGAAACTGGGACACGGAAGTCGCTATTAAGGCTGGGAAAACAAATCGATATGACCTAAAAAAATTCAATATTTTTTTTCATATTCAACAGAAATACGAAGACAATATAAAATTAAGTAACTTGAACAGTAGCGTTCTTCTTCCTATTTGTGTCTTGTACAGTTGACGACATATAAATTCGTACACTCCACCCATACATAACTCAATTACAACAAAATTGGGTAAAACGGGTTTCTCACCTTGCTGCTTCCGTAAATCATTGTATGTACGATTTTTTACCATAAGTAATAATGGTTATTTCTCAATATTTTTGTGTTTAAGTTACAGCCGCGAAATATGAAAATTATACCAGGGAAACTACAAAAGTATATAGCCAAAAAGGGTAAATTTATTAACAAACAACAAACAAAATACTAATATTTAATTGCTGCGCCATTGGATTCTAACACTAATCGTAATCTTTGTGGCATAGACAAAATAATACTTCTGGTGTAATCCGGAGTTAGCCCTTCCCAAATTTCTTCTATTTTATTAAATAACTCTATTTCATTCTGCGGTTTAAAATTTATTTTGTACATGTTTTTACCATCAATCCCCAAACATTTTCAATTGGATTTATATCAGGACTTCTTAAGCACCAAGGCAGACATGTTACGTTGTTTTGTCTAAACCAGTTTCCTATATTTTTTGCAGTATGCACAGGGCAGTTATCCTGCTGAAATATAAAGTTATTTTCTTCAAAAACTATCACGGCAGAAGGAAGAAAAACATTTTCCAAAATCTGAAGATATAATACTGTTTAGTGTTCCACCAATATTCCAGCATACACCTGCACCGTAAACATGTATCCATGCCCACACATTAACGGAGAAACGTTTACTGGTTTGCTTTTTTTAAGTATACTTCTCATCATATCAGGAATTTGGTGGTCTATATACTCGAATCTTTCCATTATATATAGACTGAAAAGTTTTCTCATCGGAAAAGATAACATTTTACAAAAAAAAACATTTTCTGGTAAATATTGTATAGCAAACCCAATTCTTTGTTCCTTATCACTATTTTTTAAAAACGGTTTGGATGCAGCTGCTCGATATCTTAATTCGGAACAGTGTCTAACTCGGCGTTGCGCAGTTCTAGAAGAAACAGGGAATCCTGTTATGTGCATAGCGGATACTGCAGTTTCAAATGGATTTTGCCTTAAATACTCCACCGAATTTCGGTCTTCTTCATTTGATGATTTTCTATTATTTAAACAAGACCCAACAGACCTTTCAAGTGTTGATAGCGCCATTTTTTTACAATTCCTTGAACCGTACTTCTAGGTACTCTAAAATGATCAGCTATTTTTCCATAAGACCATCCTATTTCTACGAAACATGTTATTCTTGCCCTTTTAATGATACCTTAATGAAGCATTTTTAAATCAAATAAGATAATGACAATACTTTGACAGATATCATGATAACAATTAACACGTTACAAAGGTAATTAAGGTAAAAAAGTTGCATTTACAGTGTCACAGTTTAGTGTACGAAATTATCTGTCGTCAAGAAAGTAATATACAAAAATATGGAGTTATTTCAGGATCGATCCTCGATTCCAATACCGCCCATCTCTAGTCGTTACCGGCATAATAACAATAACAAGCAGTTTAAATTTACACGTCCAGAAATATATCGATACACCCAAAGAGACAGGTATTGTAAACAAAGGCTTACAAGTATATCGAACAACATTTTTTAATCGCTAGTTTTTAAAAGATCAAGCCTACACCAAAACATTCTTGGCGATAGATCTTGATTGTTTATAAACGTGGTGTTTAGCATGTGGGCACAAGACAATATGGCACATGTGCATATTTATAAGGCAACAAAAATTACATTCTTTCGCATTGTGATAAATATTTCGATAATGGAATGGCATTCGTAAAATACTTCCTTATTTTTGTCCTTATTTGTTTCTGTCATTAATAAATTGGGTTGTGGACGACCATTTGTTTTAAACATAAAACAAGGATAGAATATAATATAGTGTCGGCGAATGGCATATCGGACAAGTGTGTAACTGTTTTTTATATTGGAATACACAAAGATCCAAGCACAATGGATACCCAGGGGCGGGAAGACCACGACGGCCGTATCGTCCTTGTTAGGACTCTACGGGCAGCCATAACCCAAGCAATCTCGACAATAGCGGTAAGATGTATTAAAAACCTTTTTACAAAAGCAAAGCGGCCATCAATACACCGTAGCGTCATCCCAGCGGAATTAACTCCAATATAAAAGGCATTTTTCGGTGAAAACGCAAATAGCGTTCCCTATACTCGATTGTGATGCACTTCGTGGTTTATTTAGTTGCCTACGTTTCGATATTACCAGTGTCACTGCCTCCGAAGTTATCGGTTTGAGGACCGAAAACCTTTTATTAAAAACAGTTTAAACGGTAAGATATAATAGTAATTTTTAGATCTCAATACAGTATACACTATACAGATTATCATCTCACGCGCCCGATGTTGTAATCGAAAAGATAAGTGTTAAACGAAGGTTCATTAAAATTCAAATACCACCTATCGGTGTGGTTATCGTAGGTTTGGTTCACCTTTTACAAGCAATATCTTGGCGCCATTACTCGTAGAACTTTTATTTATGGCACCGAACAGGTCTCGAGTGGCCAAAATTGGCCTTCGGGTCAGACCATTTTGGGATTTAAGCCGGTCGGTGTGGATTACTCTTGTGAAATTGTAAGAAAGGCTCGTAAGAGGTCTTATATCGAGCTTGTATTTTGAAATAATTGTTGGTTTTAATTGTTATGCTGAATCGTGCTAGCTTTACTATACCCTACTGGGAATCGGGGCGAATTAAAAAGAGATCCATACAGACACAACGTTGCCAACTTCTGTTCGTTCGCCATTCAAATTCTCGTTCCACTCGAGCTGCATTCCACCTCCATAGCGGCCCATGCGTTCCGATAGCGAAGCACCCATCGCGATGTTAAATGTCTTCGTTTTAATTTTTTATCTTGACTGGTAAAAACAAATTAATGTAAGAACTCGCCGCATCGCCTGCCACTAATGGCACCCTGTTGAAGTCTGGTATATTTTACGTTAAGCGGTTGGCTACAGAAACAGATCCGGACTAAGTTATTTTACCTTCGCCATCGCCATCTCTTAAATTTTATAAAAGAGTCTTAATATTTTGTAACGATATAGTTGTACTTCATTAATCTCTATATTTCAATCAGTTTTTGAGATAATTGCGTTTAAATGCTAGATGGCAAGAAACATTTACTGTATTCGCCACTTAGTTATGAGACACTCTGTATATAACGATAAGTAAATGGTTTAACTAGGCACTTTATTGCCGAAATGGTGTTTGTCATCATCATCATCATCCAGCCTGTTGAGTCCACTGCTGAACATAGGCCTTCCCCAAACGTTTCCATTCTTCTCGGTCTTGAGCAGCTCGGGTCCAGTGTCCCGCTATCCTTTTGATGTCGTCGCTCCAGCGTGTTGGAGGCCTTCCTCTGCTTCTTTTATCAGCACGGGGTCTCCAATTCACAAGTCTGATGGTCCGTCTATCATCTCTGAACCTCGCAACATGTCCTGCCCATTTCCACTTAAGTGTGGTAATTTTGCCGATTATGTCCTCGACTTTTGTTCTCCGGAGAATTTCCGTATTTCTTACACGATCCTGCAGCCTGATACCTAGTATTGCTCTTTTCATTTTTCTTTGAGCGACTTTGAGTTTGGATACGATATTTTTAGTTAGGGTAAGTGTTTCTGCTCCATATGTGATTACCGGTAATACACACTGATTGTAGACCTTACTTTTAGGCTTATTGGTATGCTGCTATTAAAAACATCCTTCATCCTACCATACGCTGCCCAGCCCAATCCTATTCTTCTAGCAAGTTCATGCGTCTGGTTATCTCTACTAATTTTTATTTCGTGGCCCAAATATTTATACTCACTAACTTCCTCTACAACATGGTTATCCAGTGTGATAGAGCCTCCAAGCACCATGTTCGTCATAAAGTTCGTTTTTTGTTGGTTTTTTTTTAGTCCAACCTTCTCCGTGGCCTGTTTTAGTTGTTCAATCATTAATGCAGCTTCCTTAAAGTTGTCTGTGACTAACACAATATCGTCGGCAAAGCGCAGGTTATTCAGCCTTTTCCCATCTTAATGCCAATGTTCTCCCAGTCTAGTGTTTTAAAGGCATATTCTAAAGTGGCGGTGAATAACTTTGGGGACATTGTATCGCCTTGTCTAACTCCTCTTTCAATGGGAAATTTGTCGCTATTTTTATGGAGTCTAATACTAGCCTGCGAATTTCTGTGTTTGTACTCACTACTAAACTTAAATAATAAACACCAAGAAAATATGTCCCCGAAAATATATAAAATCTACTCAAAAAACATCCACAGAGACACTTAAAAAACACCAAAATCGGAAGAAAATAATATGACGCAACCTGACGCGTGCGTGCTCGCTACGGCCCACTGCTGATCTGGGAATTTTAACGACGAAACCAGATCAGCTGTTAATGTCAAATGTCGTTGTCTACTGTCAAAACGCTTTGTTTTAAGAAAAAGTTCACTACTTAGCGTAGATACGGTGAAAGTATTCTGGTATTTTGAAATGATCGAGTCGCAAGAACAAAACCTTAAAATTTCCAAACAAATCTGAATTTATTTATGGTAAAACCCAAACAGTATGCAGTCCCTATTTTGAAGAGAGTACTATTATTGCTGTAGCAATAAAATTTTAATGTAATAGTATAGGTATTAATGGACTAGCTATATTGGTTCCCAAGCTCATCTTGTTGCATCTATTGAAATAACGGTATTCGATTGCCTATTTTAGTCTAATAGCAATAGAAATAAAGAAACACAATGTAATTTTGTAGGTTATAGTACGCTATATTAGTACTACAACTAACACACCTTTCAATGTTTCGATGTCAAATCGGTCATGGAGTTTATAGCTATTTAACTGTTCACATATCGTCATTAAACATTTCATTACGGAAGAATTAGCACTGTTTGCTTCCTTAGCGTTCAGAGATTATAAAAGAGAACGAAATACCTTGAAGAGCGTGGCGTGGGACGTGTGAAAATTACGGATATTGGCAAAATAAATAAATTGATTGTTTTAATATTACACTGTACGTAAAATATATCGTCTTGGCTTTTGCTACCTGTCATTTATTTTAATAAAACCTCATTGTTGAATACGTGAAAGGTCTATAGGGTGACATAATTACAATTTTAATAATGTCAGTTGTTTACCATTATTTTGCATAGAAATGTTGTCCTTGTTATCAAGAGCAGGTAGGTTCTCCCCGTATTCGCTAAGTTGATGGTGTTTGCAATTGTTATTTAGGTTAGGCACCTTCGTTAATTGATCCAGGGCCGGGCCTGGTCCAATCAGAATTTACAATGTCTTGAGGAAGCTTACCTATGTATTGTACGTTTGAGAAATTTGTTGTGTTGATTTTGTGACGCATGGAAATATTAGTGTTTAACTAGTTTTTTATTATGTGGAGCCCGAAGGAAAATTATCGCTCTGCATCTAGTAGAAGAAAACGAAATCACTTCTCATTGGATGTGATAATTTGGCGGATAAGATGGGTTATACTGTCTTACGTATTCCACTGTATCAATGAGCCTAATGAATAAAAATTAAGCAATTACTTGAAGCAATTACTTTTTAGTAAAATCAATTGCTTGACTAGCAAATACTATAAGTAGAAGCAATTGCTAGATCTGGATATGAACAAAATTTTGAAGCGATTGCTGTTTTTCTTACACCTCTGCAGCAAATGCTTATTCAACGCAAGTTCAGACGTGGCTTATCCACTTGTTCAGATTATAGATTTCATGTTCAGTTTGGTGCCTTATTTGCAAAAGAGTTGACGTAATACAACAACGTTGGTCTATTTATTTAGTACAATAGTAATCTGTTACGTTTTTGTGGAAAATAGGAAACTTATATTTTTTCTGATATGGCAGATTTAAGTGATAGTAGTGATGAAGAAATTAAAGACAAGCAATTGATATTCGTTCACAAATTGAAGAAACATAAATAAGTCTCTCTGACCACAACCGTTTAGCTTCCACAACAGCTTCAGCACTTGTAGGAAATTTAATAAAAATATTGGCCTTCTCCAAAACTGCATCCATTACAGTAGTAGTGTATGTCTTACAGACAGTAGTTTGGCGAACACCGAGTTCTTCACCTACAGAATTTTGAAAGTCCGGATCCGGCAATTTCCACAGAAAGACTTTAATCTTATTTAAAGGCGACAGTGCACCCCTCGCCTTTTACCAGTATCAGTCAAAAAATAATTTGCCAACCACTCAACATTTTCGCAGTCAAATCGATATAACTTTCTGAAATCATCACATCTGCAATTTTTACGTATACTGTAGATTTTTCTTTTACTGACGTTCATATATTCAGCCATAATTGAAGACACAAATTAAGAGCAACGCACGTGTATGCCGCGGAGAACTAAAGTTGACTGCTACCAAGCAATTGATGCAGGGGTCGACCTACCATAAAAACTTGAAAGCAATAATTGCTACACTAGAAAAGGCAATTCCTTAATTTATTCATCACATTTTAAGCAAACGATAGCGATCGCTTTTATTTTTTAAGAAAAAGCATTGACTAGATGCAATTCCTGCACTTTTAAGCAATCGCTGGACGCAAAAGCAATTACTTTAGTTTTTATTCATTGGCTTTCAAGAAATTACTTCGATTTGATAAGAAAAAGCGATGGCTACATTTTTATTCATTAGGCTCATTGTATATTTAAACCCATAGAGCTTATGTGGGCATCAAGGAAAATCAAAGGTGAGAGCAAAAAAATGTTTGAGTGTCATAAAGATAAATAATAGTGCTTAACTAAAAAAAAACTAAACATATTCTTCGAGTCATTAGGTAAATTTAAAAAGAAACTCTAAAACGGAAATCATAAATTGAATGAAAAATTAGTTATTTTTTGAAGGCCAAAGTTATCTAGTCTTCCATTGACAGTGCACGTCACAGACAAAAGAACCATAAAATATTTGAAACGGTAAATAGTTAACCTTAGTACTCAAAAAATATAAGAATTTATAGGCATTCTAACAACCAGGCTAATGGCGCAGGTGCTGTGGACGTTCTTAAACTATTATTCCTATGCCGCTTTCTATTACCATGTAAACAAAACGGTTTCCTGGGAAATGTAATTTAAATTTTACATGATTTATGACGAATAATACCGCAAATCGTGCTGCTACTTCAATGGAGCGGCCAGTTTTACAACTACTACTGTTTTTTTTATACCGTGCGAGCAAAAATTATTTGCATCAAAGAGGGCTTGGATTAAAAAACGTGGGGCTTGGTTTAGATCACAATGATATGGGGACGATATATCTAACCAAATCTATGTTAAAATTTGTCAAATTCATATTATGACATGATATGCCAAACTAATGAGTAATAAAATAAGTAGACAAATTCAAATTTATTTTTGTTTTTTACAAAATTAACAAAGTAAGAATATACAGAAAGAAAAAGAAATATTATTACATAAATTGCTGAAATTGGCCACCGCCATGCTCCAAGCATAAATTCACACGTCTCTTCATATTTTCGAAAGTGTTGACCAGCATCTCTGGAGAAATGTTACCACATTCTTGGATAATCCTTTCTTTTCCCTTCTTAAGAATAGTCCTGCATGTTCCATAAGATCTTCCCACTTCTTGGGCCAGGCGTCTTATACAATTTGACATTTGTTGGCGTATTTTGCATTATTTTACAAATGTTTGCAACAACTTCTTTTGTTCATACAGATGGTCTTCCTGCTCCTTTTTTGTATTGTATAGAGCCTGTTTCCCTAAACACATCTACGGTTCTTTTCAGGCAATGATAAATCCCCAGCAATAAAAGCAACGTTAGAAAAATGTTCGTGAAAATCGTCCATGCCTATGCCAAACTAATGAGTAGTAAAATAAGTAGACAAATACAAATTTATTTTTGTTGTTTATAAAATTAACAAAGTAAGAATACAGAAAGAAAAAGAAAAATAATTACATAAATTGCTGAAATTGGCCACCAAGCATAAATTCACACGTCTCTTCATATTTTCGAAAGTGTTGACCAGCATCTCTGGAGAAATGTTACCACATTCTTGGATAATCCTTTCTTTTCCCTTCTTAAGAATAGTCCTGCATGTTCCATAAGATCTTCCCACTTCTTGGGCCAGGCGTCTTATACAATTTGTTGGCGTATTTTGCATTATTTTACAAACGTTTGCAACAACTTCTTCTGTTCATACAGATGGTCTTCATGCTCCTTTTTTGTATTGTATAGAGCCTGTTTCCCTAAACACATCTACGGTTCTTTTCAGGCAATGATAAATCCCCAGCAATAAAAGCAACGTTAGGAAAATGTTCGTGAAAATCGTCCATGCATAAACCCGGATTGTATTGCCACTCACCATTTACTCTAACCCCGTTTCGAAAATACGCTTCAACCATGAATGTTTTGTGCTGTTCCGTAAAGCCCATTCTGTGAATTGTTCAAGAAATTGGAAAAATTAGCGATGAATCAAACTACTTGTAACGACTGTCAAAGATGACGGAATAACTGATTTATTATTAATTTAGGTAGTTACCCAGACACCCAACAGGTATTAAGCTCTACGGCTAAGCATTACGTCCTTAGATGCAAGGCCCTCTTTGATGCAAATAATTTTTGCTCGCACGGTACTTCAACTAGTTCTAATACCGTAAGATATCTACACCATAACTTGTCTTAGCTACTGAAAGGAAAAAAAATGAGTAATAAATAAAAAACGACCGTAATATTAATTTGTAAGGAATTCTTGTTTCGGTGAATGGTAAATTATTCCGGAGAAATAAGTCCCGCAGCCCGCAGTGCAGAAGAACGCTAATTTGCAAATAATAAAATAATACTTTTTATAATCACTGCTTCAACCAGCTGACAATATTATAAGTGATACCATGAAAACACCTTTTTCTATTACACCATAGATTATTTCCCTGCCGTCTGTCTGCTACAAAAAATAGACACCCTGTTCAATTTACGGTGAGGAGCGCCGATAAGATGAAGCGCTAAGCGCCATCTAATGTCGAAATTGGCGAAGTAACGAGATATTTATATGACCAATCGATTAAGGAGACACTATAAACTGAAAATTCTTGGCGACATTATTAATCAAACAACTAACATGATTAATACATTTTTCGTTAACGTGTGAGTACTTTCCATTTTGCCATTTTTTCGTTAGATAACGTTATAATTTAGATAGGTATATCATTGGCGGCGCAAAGAGTTTAATAAATAGTCGAGTTAAATCTGGTTTATTGGCAGGAAACTTTGGTGTACGTCAGTATAGGTCCTTTGATCAATGACCTCCCTCATTTATGCTATTCTTATGTAATTAAATCTTTATAAATTAATATAAATTATTATTAATATTAATAAAAAAGTATTTTTAGTTTATCACAATTTAAAAAATGACGAGAATGTCTTATTATAAAACCTAGGGATCTATGACAGGCCGCAACAAGGTCATTTATGTGGAAACAAAAGATAGTTTTCTGTCAAATAATACCTACACCCAAACCGCGAAAATTCTCAGCTCTGTCCACTGTTGTTATTAATTTTGTAATCATACACAATGGTATGTCGTTTTAATGAAAAGGTCATTATGTTACAGTTATTGATATTTAACGGCAATTTATTTTGAACACACCATCTATTTATGTCAATGGACAATTGAAGTTTTTCACAGTCTGCCAGGTTATGAATACGAGCATAGATTTTCTTGTCATCGGCATAAAGAAGACCATCACTGTATTTACTATCAAGATTATTAACTATATCATTAATAAATATTATAAACATTAAAGGACCCAAAATGGACCCCTGTGGAACACCCGATGTAGCATCCAATGGCACAGATGATCCACTATTTGTTGTCGTTCATTTAAATCAGAATGGAAAAACTTTATAGGATTATCTGATATTCCAAACGAGCTGAGCTTATTAAGTAAAATTCTATGGTCCAATTATTACTATTACATCTGAAATACCCCTCGTTTTTTATCCGAATGTTATGTGCACAGCCACGAGTACATTTAAACTACGTCCACTGTATTTTGGACCAAGCGAGCTTGGTCGGCAGCACCAATAGGGAACTTGACAAAAATTTTAAATGGGGAAAAATTTTTATAAATCATACGTATACATATAGTGTCATAAAACATATGGCACAAAAAAAACTACATATTTCGTCCCAAAAGACCGCTAGCAAGATTTAAAAATGCCCCAAAAATTCAATTTATCCCAAGCGAGTAAAAACGGGTCGTGACGTCATCAAGAAGTATAATTCGTGTGTGACATCCACGAAATAGGTTATAGGTTGGCAATAAATTGAACGACGTTGAAAATTCTACCTTAAAACAACAATACAATAACAATAACACACGGCAATCCAAATGCAAACTCGGTAGCTCGGCCACCGGTCAGGATGACGGATGACGGAAAAGTCATACTTCCTGACGTCATCGGGCTTGGCGCGCTAAAGGTTGAATTCTCAACGTCATTCAATCTATTGCCAACCTATAACCTATTTCGCGTTGATTTTTTGAGTCTATTATCTTAATAACTAACATTTAAAGAAAATCAATATCGTCGGTACATTATTTAGGTAGTATGTGATATATTACAAAAATGTCAATTTATTTCATTGCTAATTTTGGGAGAATTGTATAGTGAAAGAACAATGAGTGACAATGACATAATAATGTTAAAAAAAATCTTACCCGATATTTTTCGCTATACAATTCTCCTAAAATAAGTTATGAAAATCCTTGATATTTATTAAATATGTCAATTATTACCTATAGAATATCAAGTCGATAGTGATTTTATTTAAATTTTGTATAAAAGCTAGAAAACTTAAATAAATATACGCGAAATAGGTTATAGGTTGGCAAGCATGTTGATACTCCCACCTTAAAAGGTCGTTTGAAATGCTTTTGACACGCGCGAAACTTTAAAGAATTTTTTTTAAGTTACTACTGATTTTTAAGGAGTAATAACACTGGCCGACAAGATTTTTCTAACACAGGTCAGCTCTTTATTTTTATAATGAAAATACCCTTCTAATAATAGAAAAATATTGGCAAAGCCCCAATACATACCATTTTTCAATAGCTTAATAAGACCATTTTACATTAGCAGGTCGTCAATTTAATTAGGGGCGGTAAAAATGGATGCATTTTATAACAGAAAAATTACCTGTACTGTAGGAATTTTAGTAGGACTTCAGGGAGGATTTACAAAATATTGCTGTTTTCTTTGTTTGTGGGACAGTCGTGCAGTAGATCAGCATTATGTAATAAAAGATTGGCCACAAGGAAGTGAACTTCAGCCGGGATCTCAAAATGTTAAGTTTGCACTTCTTGTAGACCCCAAAAAAGTCCTTCTGCCTCCTCTTCACATTAAACTTGAGCTGATGAAAAACTTTGTGAAAGCTATGAATAAAGACGGTGATGGATTCAAATACCTAAGACAAGTCTTTCTCCAGTTAAGTGATGCCAAATTAAAGGAAGGTATTTTTATTGGGCCACAAATCAGAAAATTGCTGGACGATGTCAACTTTACAGAGAAGCTTACGAGGCAGGAACTCAGAGCATGGAACTCATTTGTTAGTATAGTAATGGATTTTTGGGCAACAATATGGATGCAAACTATCAACAGTTAGTTGCTGAACTTTTAGATTCGTACAAATCGCTTGGTGCCCGAATGTCATTAAAAATTCACTTTCTCCATTCCCATCTATCATTTTTTCCTGAAAATTTGGGAGCTGTCAGTGACGAGCAGGGTAAAAGGTTCCACCAGGATATCAGGACAATGGAAATTCGCTATCAAGGACGATGGGATCCAGCCATGATGGGTGATTACTGTTGGTTTTTGAAAAGAGAAGATATGACCCCTCATAAAAGGAAAAAATAAAATTTAATTAGTGTGTTCAGTTAATATTTGTAATGGTTGTGTTTTTCTGGATGTAAGGTATGTTTAGTAGGTGTAAAAATTTAAATATAGTCGATATACACAGTTAGAAAATTCTTAAATTATTTTTTCAATAGATATTAAATATTGTAACATTAAATGTGGTTCTATAAATGTAACAAGAAAACGTTACGTGTTACAACTTTTTTTTTTTCTCATTTTCGTATTTGGATAGGTCCATTCTACCACAAGATGCTATTTAGCTTTGTGTTACAACAAAAAAAAAATTTTTGTCGGCCAGTGTAATTGGGGAATATCTTTTTTAGGCCAAAATAAATCATATTATTGAAAAAAAAAATTGGAAAGTTCCCTATTTTTTTTCAAGGCAAATATTAATGCGAATAATAATCCACTTAAGTGAACTTAATAAATATAAAGTTTATTTATATTTTTCGGCTAGAATCTCCACCACTGCCTTAAAATTTTCGTGTGGGCCGGTAAAAGTACTGCACCAAAAAACTCACATAGCACTAATTATTCAATCGACTGGGCTTAACCAGGAATAACTGTTCGAGATATTATCGAGCAAATGCCAATAATAATCCTTTTACATTTGGCAATAAATCAGCGATAATTAATAAAAAATGACGGCGACACTGGTCTCGGAAGTTTGTCAGTGGGCGATCTAGTGTTGGTTGCGGCTTCGTATCTACTGCTCGCTGCTTGCAGTTTCCTACAGGTAGGCAGAGATAGTTGCAATAAAAAAGTCCCATAAATTGCGTTTTTTATAGGAATAAATGCGGCTATTAATTGAAAAAAATATTATTATTGAGAAATAATATTGGGTAATGTGTGGATAAAGTTATTCATTATTCACGCATTAAACAAATCCCTTAAATTAATATAATATATCAAGCTTTAAAAAGCAACAGCTGTTGACAACCCGATAAATTAATTAAATATGTTTTGTCGTGTTTTTTTTTTGTTCACTATATTCTGTATTTGTTATTATAATAGTGAAATTAAATGCGAAATCGTGAAAAATCACTAAAAAAATTATGTAGTATAGAGTACCTAAAGTCTGTTCAATGACCGCTGACCGTTACGTCACGACTAGTGCATATCTTTCTAACAATCGTGAACGAAATAGTAAATTTGCTTCAATAATGAATGCCGTATAATTTTAGCAGTCCAAAAAGTTTTATTACCATTTTTGACGGTGACATTTTTAGGCAACATTATTTCAAGAATGTAACGATATTATTAAAAAAGAACAAGCATTAATTTTACAATTATTTGATTATTTTCAAAGAGAAAGTGATGCCGGAAAGACCTTTAACGCAGTTTACGAGGTAAGTAGATATAATAAGGCAGGAATTGCAAAAACCTAAATAATAAACATGAAAATTATATTGCAATGTTTTTATAAATACCTATCTGTTTCAACAATCCAACGAATTAAGGCAAAGGGGACAGAAAAGGATGTAGATTTCAAAAATCGCAATAATGTAACTATTTTGTGATCCGGTGGTCGACAACTTCACAAAATTCATGAACATATCATAAGAGAGCGTATTTATCGGATGTGTAGAGCAGATGACCACGTTACCATTCGTTTAATACAACTAAACCTTAAAATCATTGATGGTGTTGAAATATCCACTGAATCATTAGAGGACTGTTTAAAAAAAAATGTAATTTAAATTACGTAATGTACTGTATCAAACAGGTGTTTTTTAATGGAGCAACCCCATATAGCTCAAAAACGAGTAGAATTTTTAAGAGAATTTAAGAATAACGGCAACTCTCAATTTCCCTTAAAACCTGTTTTTTGGATGAAACCTGGATATACAGTAAAGTGGCTTTTAGGTGAAGTTGGCAATATGATATTCTTCATACAGTTAAAAAAATCATCATAGTGTGTACAGTATATTATTTTACATACTGTTTCAGAAAATGGATTTGTGAATAATGCAAGTTTGATATTCAAGTCTGGTCTGAAATCTGGTCATGATTCGATGAATAGTAAAAACTTTGAAAAATGGTTTGAAGAATAATTGTTACCAAACTTGGAAGAACCGTCGCTTATTATCATGGATAACGTCACCTATCATTCTGGGCTAATTGAAAAAATTCCAAATACAAGTTGGTAAAAAAGATTACTTATTGCATGGTTAGAACAAAGACAAATTCCTGTTTCACCATATTAAAAAAATGAATAAAATTAGTTTTTTATTTATTTTTTAATAAATTTAGATTAATTAAATTTCATACTGATTTTTAAAAACAAAATGATGTTGGCCATTGAAGGTAGTGGTATACGACTCTCGGATTATTACAAATTCATAATATTCCTAGATATTTTATGAGAAGTTATAATTTTATTGCCCTTTGAATTGATAACTTATTGACTCGGTTTTTGAAAATAAATATAAACAAAGACTATATACAGTGTCACCAGTAAAGTCCGCATGCTATGGAATTTTTTTTATTAATAGCTTTGTTCAAAATTTGACTTTGGCATTAAGTTCTGCTTTGATCGAGATGAAAATTAAGCAAAAAAATAGTAGACACGTGATCCTCATTATCAGTCAAATTTTAATTTTTTCCAAAAAATAATTCAAAAGTGGGGTTATTCTTGAAAATATCAAAAAAGGTTATTAGAAAAAGTTTTTTTAAATGCAGTTTCTAGTCCACATGCAAAATTTTAGCTGCATAAGATAATTTTGATTTTTTACCCATATTTTATGAATTTCACCACTTTTGCAAAATAAGACTCAACGCAACCAACATAATACTTCTTAGTTTCGGCAAAGCTTTATTTCAGATACATTTTCTTTAAAGTAGCCGCCATATTAAATGTGTATTTTTCTACAAAATCAAAATTGGGCTATTAAAATTTGATCGCATGTTATGCTAAGTTTATTTGTTTTTGACCCTGTATAAGGTAACTTCATAAAATAAGTATTTCTGAAAACGTAGTTTGTGTCTGAAAGTAATACACCCAAAAAACACAGTGTCATCAGTAAAGTGTTCATTAAGTGGAAAATAAATTATAGTTTAACTTAACGTAAAGTTTATCTATTTTCAACGATTTAATTTAAAACCCCTTTGCATTACAAGCGACCAAATTTTAATAGCCCAATTTTGATTTTGTAGAAAAACACACATTTAATATGGCGCTACTTTAAAGAAAATGTATCTGAAATAAAGCATTGTCAAAACTAAGAAGTTTTATGTAGGTTGCGTTGAGTATTATTTTGCAAAAGTGGTGCAATTTACAAAATATAGGTAAAAAATCAAAATTGTCTTATGCAACTGAAATTTTGCATGTGGGCTAGAAACTGCATTTAAAAAAAGTTTTTCTTTTGAATTATTTTTTGAAAAAAATTAAAATTTGACAGATAATGCGAATCACGTGACTACTATTTTTTTGCTTAATTTTCATCTCGATCGAAGCAGAACTTGATGCCAAAGTCAAATTTCGAATAAAGATACTAATATAAAAAATTCACAGATCTTGCACCTTACGCAAGCATCTTATGTATTGAAAATACCTGACACAGCTTTAAATTTTTAATGTCCTATGTAATGTAATTAAAGCCCACATTCTTATTTGTATTTTGTAAAAGTTTAAAAAATGTTCTTTAATTCTACAGGGTCCGCCCAAATTTGGTTAACAAATGGGATAATTTTTTATTATTGATTTCTCAGAAAATTTTATTCTACATAAAAGTTTTGCATCTTGAGTAAATCATTTTGACGTACCTATTCAAATCTTCTGTGGCATATACAGGGTGAATATAAAACAGAAAAATATTACGTCAGTGACTCAAAAAATTTTAAAAATAATTAAAGCCCACATTTTAAGTTGTATTTTGTAAAAGTTTAAAAAATGTTCTTTAATTCTACAGGGTCCGCCCAAATTTGGTTAACAAATGGGATAATTTTTTATTATTGATTTCCCAGAAAATTTTATTCTACATAAAAGTTTGCATCTTAAGTAAATCATTTTGACGTATTCAAATATTCTGTGGCCATATACAGGGTGAATATAAAATAGAAAATATGACGTCAGTGACTCAAAAAATTTTAAAAATTTAAAAACTGAAACAGCCATATTAACAGGTAATATGTAAAGTTAATATGAAAAGTGTAAAAATTCAATAAGAGCAAAAATTTGATTTTTAACTTGACTTTTCTTGAAAACTATTAGCACTAGAAAAAAACTTTATTTAACTTTTTATCTTGGATTTATTAGTTCTTTAATATGGCTGTTTCAGTTTTTAAATTTTTAAAAAATTTTGAGTCACTGACGTCATATTTTTCTATTTTATATTCACCCTGTATATGCCACAGAAGATTTGAATACGTCAAAATGATTTACTCAAGATGCAAAACTTTTATTTACAATAACATTTTCTGAGAACTCAATAATAAAAAAATTATCCCATTTGTTAACCAAATTTGGGAGGACCCTGTATATGCAATTATTGTGCTCCCACTTTTTGCCTCCCACTCTTTTTTTTTCGATATAATATTCCGATTTAAATAACGTGAACTTACCTTATTTAACAAAATTATTATGGCAGTCTTCAAAACACAAATATACATAATTATATAACTTATCTCAATAAAACACTTTTTAACAAAATTATTATGGTATTCTTTAAAACACAAACTAAAACTAAACATCATTTACTTGCCGACTTTACACTGTTATTCATATTAATATTTACCAAGTATTATCACTCAGAGTATTATGTTACAAGACCGCTCGAGATATTGCGGTGTTGGGTCGCGACAGATCGACACCGCGACACCAATGCAAAGTTTGCTTAAAAGCGATCCCAATAGTATTTTCAATACTAAAAAATCCCATATGATGCGGACTTTACTGGTGACACTATATTGCACAGCATAATGCTTTTACTATTATAAGCGTAGTGCGCCTATTACATTAACTGGTCGTAGATAAAAGCCTTTATTTACTGCCCATTTTAATATAAAAATATTAATATTAATCATCCTTTCCGTTTCCAAGAAGCTTTCACCATACAATGGCCTATTTTTTACGCAGCCATAAACCTTTATAGGGCCTCAACAAAGCAGTGCGGATATTTAAGGCCCATTCACACGTCGCACATCTAAACACAAAAGGCCATAGTTCAGAATATCCACCCACAATATTTTAAATATAGGTTTCCTGGGGGACCTGGCCTAAATTTATAGCGATCCTTCCAATATTTTTTGTCTCGGTATAAATTTATTTATCAGCTTTTTTTATTTCATTTAGGATTATAGTATTTATATCGGATATGAGACAGTAAAGTCATTTTTCTCGATACGATAAATTATAAAAAAAAAAATATAAAATCTCTGTTGACAAAAAATTACTTTGTAAACATTACATAAAGTCGCCACAGTGGATCTTTTCCCGTGCGTCATCAATCAACGATCAGGACTCAACGTGGTTAATAACTCTGTCCTTATTTATTACAGTAACAAGTTTGAATAAAAGCATAAAAGAACGTCTCCAAGATTCCGCAATAATATAATGTGCTAGACAAGAATAAAACTATAAACGTCAATTAATTACTTTTTTTATTTGTTTAGTTGACTACCGTTGTATTTTAGAAGGTCATTGTCAACCTTATTTTGATCTGCCAATCTAATTCGTATTTTGTAAATCTGTGTGCCTTAAAACTGTTCCTTTTTCTAAAAATAGTTCTTTTTAGAGCTAATTATACCCACCATCTGTTTTGGCGGTAAGTATTTATAGATTTTTATAATACCTAATTTATTTATTTTAAATATTCTAACCGTGAAAGTTCTTTGAAAAGTTTACGGCAGTGGCTAAATTTCCTTAAACGAAAGGATGTTAAAAATTTGACTTTTGCGATTTTAATAGTCAATAAAACACCAAACTTTTCTAGATTTTAAGCTTTAAAAATAGTATTAAATGTATTAACATTTGTTTGTCAATTTCTTTTAGATAATAGAGAATGCCGGGCAAAACTTAAAATAAATAATAATTTTTTGGGATATTATATAGGTACGTCAAACGGTAGGCAGGCACGTCTATTTTATGAACTTAGACTTAGTTTTGACTTTTTTCGTCTCGTAATTTTGATTTGATTCATACGATTTTGATGACGTAAAAGTGACGACGCACGGGAAAAGAACCACTGTGGCGACTTTAGGTATGTAAATTGTTAGGCGAGTTGGCGAATAATTAATGTTCTAAGTATCAAATATCGATACATTTTGTCCTCGCCCGTCTGGCCCAATATTTGTATTAACATCGATTTATTAATCAGAATTTATAAAACTTTCATTTTTTTTTGGAGAACCTACCCGAAAATTTTGTACATTTTAGAATTGACCAACAACGGGTTTCCTATTTAAGAATTATATTTTTGTTATTATTTTGGGGTAGTAAAGACTTATTTTAATAAAAATGAACAGTTTTAATGCCAAAACGACTATGAATGTGGAATATTTGCGAAACAATTTTAGCTCATTACTTAAGTATTGAGCAAAAAATTGAAATTAAAATTGAGGGAAGACCTAAACTCGAAATTAACTTGACTTAGACCACAAAGTGTAAATCTAGGGACTTTATTATTATTGATAAGTTTGCTGCAAATACAAACAGAAGAATGAACTCTACTTTTAAACAATGTACCCACTAATGAAAAATAAATTGGCCTTTTTTATTTTTTTATCTTATTTCATTTTCAATAAAACAAGTAGGTACTTAATCATAAATTTTTAAAATATTTATTAAAAATTATTGACCAAATTTGGGCGTGGTCTTAAAAAAATTTCGCCTGCCGCGCATTTCGCCTGCAGCGGGCTTTTGGTATCCCCCCTAGTTAATAAGTCGCACAAGCCGCCACAGGCTAGGACCCTGCCTCCCGCATTTTAATATTTTAAATCTGGCAGCCCTAGGAGTGGGCCCGGGATGCCGCACAGCCCCCGGGCCTGACCTGGTTCTCGACGGCACTGGGTATCGTAATATTTTCTTGGTGCGTAGTTTCAAGTAGGTACCTACTTTTATTAATTTGTCTTTGTGTTTATGGAATAGAAGTCAAACACATATACAGAAATGTTTACTGTAAAATGCCCTCATTCCAAACTCATCTTTACAGTTCATTATATGAAAAATGATAGTATAAAATAGAAAATAATAACCATAAAATAAACAATAATAAAAAAGACAGTGAATTGATTTTACTAATCAATTAAAAAATAGTATAAATTATTTAATTTAGTAAATTAATATGTATATCTTTAATTGTTTTTTAAAAATTGTCAATTTTTTAATTCTTCTGATATTTTTGGCCATTTTATTAATTACTTTTTACTGGTATAGTTTGCCATTTATACAATGTCTGGTGTTATGATCATGTAATGTCTTATTCTCCTGAAGAGTTATGTTTGATTTTTTTCCTTTTAAAATAATAGAGTGAATTAGAATACAAATTTTTAATTTATAAATGTTTTAAACGTGTAAATACCCTTTCTGTCTATATAGATTAACAGTTGGTTCTAAATGTGGTAATTTGTGTATATGCATTTAATAATTTTATTTTGCAATTATTTTACTGGTTTTAAGATTGATAAACAAGCAGATCCCCATGCAAAAGTTAAATACTGGTAGCTGTGTAAAAAACAGCTACCAGATTTGCTAGAACAGTTTTTTATTGGTAGTAATCAGTTCCATTAGCAGCACAGTCTTGTTGAATAATGAGGTACTTTTAATAGAGCAATTTTGTTAAAAAATAAATTGCATCTTTTCAATGCGACGCATTTTGTTCCCAGTAAAGCACTTTCTCTGCAATTAAGAAAGCAGAACAGCGCCTCCAAAAGCGAATTGTATCCGTTAGAAAATATAATCCACAAGACGTTGGTGGGGGTTCGCAGCGATCGGCAAGCGCCGCGCGCCCTGTTAGTAGTTTTAACGTATTTGTTGCACAGGTCACGTCGTTGTTCGAAGTCTTCTAGCTGTCCTGTCTGAATTTGAATTTTGTTGATCGTCCAATACCTGTTTCAATTAATTTAGTTTTACTTTGTATTTAAGTTTTTTTTTATTTTTGCATGTCAAATAAAGCAATAAAAGATTCTTAATTCGCAAAACCCATCATTAGTATTGGACTTTATAATCTATGGACGAGTTTTACGATATCAGTGAACCATGTTGTATAATAGACAATCATATGCAATGTTAAACGACAAGAACAATATCACAATAGAAGCTATTTATATTTTTGAGAACTACAGTACTGATTTTTAGTGGTAAGTATATGCTTTATTAATCGTAGCAAGCAAATATTATGATTAATCTCAAGTTTCATTACAACTGCCAGTCGGAACTAATACAGTATAATAAAACCAGATTACACTTCCAATAGAACTTGATAATTACTGTGAGTATTCAGAGCAATAATGGCTATAAACCATTCTATGATAGCAATAAGTCCTATTTCCTATTGGCTAAATTACCGTGATTATCACTACAGAACGGTATAGCTATTTTCGTTGTCTTACAGTAGGAAAGCGCGTCGCTGTCACATATAGTATTAAACAGTTGTACTTATAAAGAGTATGTGAGGAAATAGGAGGCTTTTTTTTCTCAATGTAAAAATGTTGTCTCCATAAACTATATTTTCTTGAAATGGAATCGATAGTTTCACTATAGTTTTTGATTTTGGGTAATTCTACGCCAATGGATCACCACATCCTTTAAGGATTTTGACACTAACCCTGATCTGCCAGGCATTAACTTTTCTTAGGGATTCTACCTGCTGCAAAATATAACGCCGAACAGAAACAACACAAAAGAGCTTTAAGTTTTGTCGGGAGTTGATTTCATAAACGATTTTTAAATGGTAGCAATTAGGGTTGTTTGAAGGGCCTTGATTTAAATTAGGTAATAAATATTTATTTTTGTTAAAAGTTTTTGACCCGTTGCCATCTTAGAATTTACGAAACTATAACCTGAATCGCTAAATTCCCGGACATTTCGCCTGAAGCCCCGGACGCACCGTGACGCACGTAAAATAAAATAAAATATAGATACAAAATATTTTTCAAACATATTTTTGTAGTAAATTTTAAAAGTTTTTGTGAAAAATATGCATAAAAACACATTAACTCAAAAACATATATTAAATTATAAATAATATTAACAAACAACCGAGCAAACAACTGCAGTCACAAAATATATATTTAAAAAAAAACAAAATGCTTGTATTTTGTATAATATGTACTTAATTATACAAAATGCTTGTATTTTGTATAATATGTACTTAATTATGTAAAAAAAGTAAAATACATATTATACATTATACATACTAACTTAAATATATTAAAAAAAAATATTAATTATTTATTACATATTTATATTAATGAGCTAAGAAAAAACGCTAACGTCTAACCTAAATTTAATCGCTTTAGTTTTTGTTATATTTTTGTATCATAACAAATCTATTACGATACGCATTTGCGTATAGTAATGAAGCTATTTCGATACGAGTTTTTTTCTTTATTTGATGTTGGTAACATTTAAATGTTTTATTTCATTGACTTGCGCGGCCTTTGTGATTTACGAAAAAACCCATTTTTCGCAGAGGAAAAATAGCTTGATAACCTACTTTTTTATTCTGTGTGGATAACAGTCATGTATGTTGCTTGCATAAATCTATAAATCAATCTTTTGTAGATGCTTCAAGCTATCATTTTCTGCCAAATCCTATGCAAAATTCAATCTACTAACCTTCCAATGTCGATTTTAACTTCAACTTTATTTGAATTTTCCATCTTCCCTATACTAAATTGCAATGCCGTGACGTAAAATCACGTCTTTTGAAATTCGAAAAAAAAGTAGCAAAATCGCCCGAATTTCCGATATGTACCGAATGTACAAGGATCACACAACGTATTCCGTCCAATTTCAAATCTCATATCGCTAAAATAACTTTAGAATCTCGTGGTGAAAATGGGTCAATAAATCAAAAAATGACAGTTCGCAAATAATTTTTGTTGTCCAGAGGCTACTATGATAAAAAAATAGTATTACCAACATAAAATTTAGACATACAAATTTACAAAATTTGAAGGATTTATTTTCTTTTTAAATATGCGTGTTTTTTATTGAAAAAACTACAAATTAGAAAAAATAGTATAACGTACGTGTTATATAAAGCAGTTTTAAGCACTTGTCCCGTTATAAAACTCGCCGCAAGCGGCTCGTTTCTTAACATGGACGCGTGCTATAAAATGATGCTTTATAAAACGTGTACGTTAATATACTATTCCACACTTTCCAAAAATGTTTATTAATAATATTTCACAGTGATCAAGATTGTTTTATTTCGATGATTATATTTTGGTTAACATGAATTGTATGGAAATTTTGTAAATTATATTAATCCCGGACGCTTGTAAAAATTTCCCCAGACTTCCCCCGGACGCTAAAAAAAGAGGACAGTGTCCGGGAAAAAGAGGACGGATGATAACCCTACCTAAGTATATCATTATTAGGTATCCTATGTGATTCTATTAGTAACTTATGTTTCACATTTTATAAAGGTTTTTTTTTTTAATGGTGTCATCATCTAGTAACGGGCTTTTTCGCAAAATTTGGACACTACCGCACAGGGAAAGAAAAAATAAAATTTTCTACGGTTTTTAAAATTTTCAATTATTTACTTACGGAAATGATGAGCAAAAAATTTAGGGGATAATTCAAGACCGAAAGTAAATGCTCTCTCTTTCTATAACATTTTTTTGGAAATTGATTTAACGGAATTACAGGGTGTGAAAGTTGAATTTTATTTGCGGTTTTTTTTTGCAATACCTTCTGCCACGCTTATAATATTTTGACAAAATCTCGTATACGGGGCATTTTCGGGATGAGGAATACAAATTTGCCCACCGTTTTTTTCGCATTTTGTAGAGGGCGCCACATAGGAGCCTATACTTTAATTCGAATGGTCCCAACTTTTTTGTCCTATACTGTATGCGCATTTTGACTTAATATTTTTATTCTCCTAACCGTTTGATATAAAAAAGGTATACTACTGTTGTTTCGATAAATCGAACCGTTTTCGAGAAAAACGCTAAAATAACATTGCTTGCATGCGATTAATACGAAATTATTTTAATTTATTTTCAACCTTAAACATAGCATAGCAAAGGAAGGAATTTTCCATGGAGTTTGTCGGAATTATTTAAGAATAATTAATTTATGCATTGAAGAAAAAGGACGTCACTTTGAACCTTTGATTTGAATGTTTAATTAATTGTTCTAGCAGTGGCGGATTCAGAAAAAATTGACAGGGGGGGCACTTACTTGTTATCTTGGGGTGCACGAAAAGCCCGCTGCGGACAAAACGCGCCGCAGGCGAAATTTTTTTAAGACCACGCCCAAATTTGGTCAATAATTTTTAGTAAATATTTTAAAAATGTATGATTACCTACTTATTTTATTGAAAATGAAATAAGATAAAAAAAATAAAAAAAGGCCAATTTATTTTTTATTAGCGGGTACATTGTTTAAAAGTAAAGTTCAATCTTCTGGTTTTATTTCCAGCAAACTTATCAATAACAATAAAGTCCCTAGATCTACACTTTGTGATCTGTGTCAAGTTAATTTCGGGTTTAGGTCTTCCCTCAATTTTAATTTCAATTTTTTGCTCAATACTTAATGAGCTAAAATTGTTTCTCAAATATTCCACATTCATAGCCGTTTTGGCATGTTTATTTTTATTAAAATGAGTCCTTACTACCCCAAAATAATACACTTTCTTTGTAAACAAAACCACAGATTACAGTTTTCTGTAACAAAACACAAATTCTAAAATCCTAAAATGTATGCTTTTTATCTAACGTGCTTTTACGCCATCTTTTCGCGAATTATCAAACCACGTTGAAAACCTGATTTTTAATATCCATTTCTAAATGCTGTAAAGTTTTGGCATCAAAAAAATATTTGGTTGTTACAGTACAATGCTTTGTCACTGTGTTTGAAATTTTGGGTGTTGCGCTTAGGTTGGTTCGTGCGAAATTATTATGACAGGGGGGGGGGGGGCACGTGCCCCTGTGCCCCCCTCTAAATCCGCCACTGTGTTCTAGTAACTTATGTATTTTAAAACTGCAAATAAAAATTTAACTTTAACACCCTGTACCTCTGTTAATAATCAATTTTCGAAAAAATGTTATAAAACGAGATAGCATTTATTTTCGGTCTACAATTGTTCCCTAAATTTTTTGCTTATCATTTCCAGACACACTGTTGCATATTATGTTTTTAATAATAATTTAAGTCAATTTTCACAAATAGAATATCCCATGTTTTATTTTACTAACGGGTCGAAACACAAATTTTCTATATAAAAGTCTAATTTGTTATTATCCCCATCTTTAATCGTTTTGGAATTATAATTACGTAACCAGGCAATTTGACTGTGACACGAATGACACTGGCCGAAATTAATATCTCACAATCTAAGTGGCCAGGTTATTTAATTATTCGTAATTAACAATCAGCTAACTTTAATTATTGTGTGTTCCAAAAGCTAACAAAATTTTAAATGTTTAGCCTAATATTTTTATAATATAATTAATATTAATTATAATTAAACGTGTTATCAATTTTAGTTAAAATATAATTTTTAACGGGCTTTTATTAGCTTCACCTGTATATTTGTTTATTTGCTTGTCCGTAACCGACTTCTTTGAACCCGATTTTGACCCACTTTAAACGGTCAGATTTATTTAAAATTTTGTAGACTTATCAAGAACCGCTGACAATACAATAATCTACACGCAAAAAACTCTCCTGTCATATTTTAACAGCTGTCAAGTATAAAACGAAGAAACGATTTTGACGAAACAAATTATGGGGTCATATAGTATTTGATGCGGAGACTTCGGGAAAAATAAGCAAAAAATTCTCCTGTCAAAATTTGACAGCTGTCAATATGTCAAATCGTTTAAAAAAATGATAGCTATTAATGAAAAAACTATAAGGTCGTATGTATATTAACGGTGGAAAGTGGAAAAAAATACGCAAACAATTCTCTTGTCAAAATTTGACACCTGTCAATATGTCAGAATTATTACAATAATCGATAGTAATGAAACAAACGTGGGGTCGTACAGATATTGTCGCTAAGAATAGAGAAAAATTAAAAAAAAAAATTCTACAAAATTTTGACAATTTTTTTTTTTAATTTTGAAAATTTTTGTCGTTTGTTCGAGTTTGTTTGTTGGTCACCGACTTCTTTGAACCCGATTTTGACCCACTTTAAACGGTCAGATTTAATTTCAATTTTGTAGACTTATCAAGAACCGCTGACAATACAATAATCTACTAATTTAGCTCAATCTAATCAAAAAAAAATTTTTTTCTTAACAATAACTCAAACTAAAAAATTAAAAATAAATAGAATTTAAAAAAACTAAAAACCACGCTTTAATAATAATCAGACTAAAAAGCTGAAAATAATATAGTTTAAAATAATTCTTGAAATTCTTAATATAGGCAGAAAATAAAATAAACGATAAACATTAGTAAAAGTAAAAAAAAAACGTGGGGCGCTTTGTGCTATATTTTTCGTATATCGAGCACCCCACTCTTTTTTCACACTACTACTAATAATTATCGTTCATTATTATTTTCTGTCTATATTAAGAATTCCAAGAATTATTTTAAACTATATTTATTTTCCGCTTTTTAGTTTGATTAATTATTATCAAATCGTGTTTATTAGTTTTTTTTAAACTATATTTATTTCCTTCCCTCGACCACTCAACGTAAATCACCCTGTATTGTAAACTATAAAACGAAAGCTATTTTGTAGACAAAACAGAATTTTTAACACTTGTTGCCCAGATTTCAAAAACCTCACAGTTAATGGGTGGTATTTTAAAAGTTCAGTCTATTTGGCACACATGTGTTGTTTCAGAGGATGTTTGTTTTAGTTTTTAGTGCCAAATCTCGCGTTTGGATTCCGAAATTGTGGCCTAAATCCGTCGTGTCCGATGGGAAAACACTATTCCTGTGGATTAGGTATGTTTTGAGCAACAAAAAAAGGAATGTGTAAATAAATTAAACGGGATTTTTCTATATGTTTCGGATTCCAAGTCCGTTGTATTTTTAAAAACTGTCTATAAGATAAAGTTTAAAAATGTATTAAAATTTTAAGTTAAAAGCTATGCAATTAAAAAAAAATTGAAATAAATCATTTTCAGAATTGTTTAAAATTTGTTTTTTAACTGTTAGAATATATTTTTTTTTAAAACCGACCAGAACATATACACTTTCTGGACAATTTTTCGTCCAGAAAATAACGTTTTGTCGATCGAGACCGGAAAATTGAAGTTAAAGACCGGAATAGTAATTTTTTTAAAACCGACCAGAAAATATACACTTCCTGGACAATTTTTCGTCCAGAAAATAACGTTTTTCCGATCGCAAGACCGGAAAACTGACGTTAGAGATCGGAAAAGATTTTTCCGGTCCCTGTTTTTTGTTTTTCCAATCGCTCTTTGATAATACAAGCTACCTTGGTTTCGTTACTATGACAACAACATTTCGATGTATTGTCGAGTGACAGTTCGTTGATTTTTAATTTGTTGTTTATGTAAAACTTGTTTCGCGAGTGCGCAAATTTAACAATATGAATTCAGATTTTGAATTATCCGACACGGAAAATGAGATTTCAGAAGAAATTTTGGAAGCAGCAAGGAAAGCGACTTACGATATATTGTCAGTAAAATCAAAAGCCCGTTACGAGAAGTCATACGACGCATTTAAAAATAATATAAAATGAAATAATTTAATGAAGTATATCGAAGTGTCGGTCTTAAAAAAAATATTGTACGTCACGCAACAGAAAATTAGTGTTGTGCAGGTCTCTCCAAGCTTCCAAACCTGAAAATCACTACTTTCCGGTCTTGTAACGTAAATTACTATTTCACAATATAAGGTTTTTCCAAAAATTGGACTTTGTATATTAAGTGCGAGCGCGCACTAAGTGATCGGAGTCGCGCGGCAATGCGTTGCAGGCGTCGCGGGTAACTGGTCGCTGTCGTCAAGAGAGTATTGCTCCTATTGTAGTAGCCGCCTAGTGCGCGCTCGCTCTAACTATCAAAATAATTATTAAAATGATAAAGAAACAGCTCAAAAACAACAAATATTTCTGATGAGTAATGTAACTCGGTTAAACTTATCGAAGACGCCGATTTAAATAATTTTATAGAAACTGTACCAAAAGATAACATACTATCTCATCTGCACTCCACAATATTTGTCAGTTGGCGTTATTTATTTAAGGTTATCTATTGTTTGGCTTAAGGGACCAATATAACCGATAACAGAAAATTCTGTAAATAAATAGGCAATATGGTAGTAATATACCGGGTGTAACAGGATCATGGTACACCCCATCTCCGTCAGTTTTAAAGGTAATTAATTAAAATTTGGTATATACCATATACATAATAAGCGGCACTTTTTGACCTACAAATGATTTTTTTTTCACTTCCGGTTTCGCCGGAAGTGACACCAACTTTCGATTTTTAAATAGAACACCCTGTATATTATTACATTTTTGAATTCTGCATAATTTTCTGAATCCAATGATACCACACATATGATATTTCAAGCGTAAGAAATATTTAGTATTTAATTTTTAATTTTCCATTTAAGTGTGCCATGACGGTTCCGATTTATTCCAATTGATCCGTCTAATGCCAGAAAAATCGAAGTCCCGTCAAAAATACTAAATTGCGTTTTTTATAAGCAAATAAAATTTATCGTAATCGTTTTTTGGGTAAAACTGAATTTTTCCAAATGGAACCATATTGGTACCGTGGTACCATTTCTTAGTACAATTAATAAGGAATTTATTTATACCTGGTAATAACATGTGCGATAAATACAAGCAAAATTATAGCTAAAAGAAAATACAATTATTTTGTTCTAATTTAATGCTAAGAAGTTACTAAGGTGGCTTTGAAAACAATGAAATTATTCAGATTGTCAAATAAGTATTCGGTGGTGTATCAGTGTTTTTATTGTGTATTGGAAAAGTCTTTACATTTGTTGTTATTTTTGTTCACCTTAGTAACTTCTTAGCATTAAATTAGAACAAAATAATTGTATTTTCTTTTAGCTATATTTTTGATTGTACTTATCTCACATAATATTACCAGGTATGAATAAATTCCTTATTAATAGTACTAAGAAATGGTACCACGGTATTAATATGGTTCCATTTGGAAAAATTCAGTTTTACCCCAAAAACGATTACGATGAATTTTATTTGCTTATAAAAAACGCTATTTAGTATTTTTGACGGGATTTCGATTTTTCTAGCATTAGATGGATCAATTGGAATAAATCGGAACCGTCATGGCACACTTAATTGGAAAATTAAAAATTAAACAATAAATATTTCTTACGCTTGAAATGTCACTTTTGTGGCATCATTAAATTCAGAAAATCATGCAAAATTCAAAAATGTAATAATATACAGGGTGTTCCATTTAAAAATCGAAAGTTGGTGTCACTTCCGGCGAAACCGGAAGTGAAAAAAAATAAATTTGTAGGTCAAAAAGTGCCGCTTATTATGTATAGGGGATATCCCAAATTTCAATCAATTACCTTTAAAACTAACGGAGATACGGGGGTATACCATGACCCTGTTACACCCGGTATAATATAGACTAGAAAACATAGTAAAAAAGAGTATAAATAAGTTTACCGCGGTGCCCATAGGCACTTTTATTACTGGATAAAAAAAATCTGCAAGTACTTTTTTTGCAAGACACTCTCATTCAATTTTTTTTCTCCTTGAAAGAATACATGCAAAATTTCGTTCTTCCTCGTCAACTAGCTTTTGCAATTTAAAGCCACCAGACACTACTAACTTGAAAAATCGCCATTACTTATAGCCCGTCTAGCGAGTGGGATGCGAAGTGGAAATATTTCCATGGAAATGGAAATTTTGGAAATATTTAAAAAATATATTTAAAACTCGTTTTAAAATCCCCTATTAATAACTTTCTGTAAATTGTTCTATACCTACGTCTTAGCATTTCTAATAATGAAATTCCAATTTTTCTGAAGGAAAACTTAACACAAACAAATGTTGGTATTTTTTAACTCTGAAATATTGAGACCATGAAATTTGATGGACAATAAATAATACCAGGGGGCTTTTAACCCAACACCCAAATCTAAGTTGCGATATACAGGGTGGTATAAAAATACAGCTAATTTAATTAATTGAAAAAGTGACCATCAGTATATTTTTTTAAACGTAAGTACCTACCTAATATTTCCGAAAATATTTTCGTATATTATGGCTATTTTTGCAAATAAATCGAAAACGGTCACAGATACGAGAATAGTGCAAGAGACCAGAATGCTAAACAAAGAAACAGAGAGTTCAAATTTCATGCCGGAATTCATACAGGGAGCCAAAAAAGAAGTTCTGAAATATAAAATTGTAGCCGATTCAAGAAAATGTAACACCCTGTATACTGTGACCGACAATTTTGATACTTTATTGTAGAGATTTTAAAAAAGGGTTGATGTTCCAAATTTGAAACAATTATCGCAGAACATAAGAGAGAAAACGCAAAATACGAGAAAAAAATTGAAACCTTGCCACTCTGTATAACGAAAATAACGCGTTTTAGACCATGCATATATTTGCGCATTTTTTTCTTATTTTGAAGAGTACTATCACCACCTAAAATATCTGCATGACATTAATTAACACCCTGTATAATTAACAGTTTTTCCACTAGAAAACAGGCCGTGATATTTTGCCAGTATAAAACAATCTAGTGAAATAATCGCAAATATTTTCAAAAAATACATTTCCGGAAATTCTACAATACTAATTATAATGTATAATAAGATATGAACATTTCGAATTAAATTGGTATTTTTATTTTCGGATATTTTATGTAAAAAAATATTATTTCGTCGCCAAAATATACAACGACAAATTTCATGGCGATGCACCTAACGACCTAACCAACTTCTAACTAATGAAAAAATGTACAAGTTTTTACAAAGATTCTTAAGACGACTTTTAACCAGATTGTTTTTCCTCTAAGGCCTTTTTTGCCCTACCAGAGCTTATGTGACCGAAAAGCGAAGCTCAAACTATAGAATAAACCGAATCGGCTTTGAAAGGAGGAAAACCGATATTAAGATAAAATTACAATGCCATCTGAACATCTAAGGTACATGGTAATCTAAAAAGCAAACCAATGTCCATCGGAAAATCCTGTTTAGGTTTGTGCAAAATATGGCGGATCCTGACCCAGAGGATAAATCAAATATTTACGAGGTTCGCCGACAAAAAAAAAAGTATTTGTGATGTGTGAGGTCACGTCAATCATAAACGCACAGATATTTTTACAAAAACAACATAACATGGAAACATAAGGTAAAACCGAGGGATATGACGCGGTCGGGGATATGCCGCAATCGCGATATCTCCTTTATGTAGGTATCAATGAACCTTAATCGTCGAATATCCTTTAGTTCCATTGGCGAACACCTCATCGACAGCACACACACAGTGTTGAATCAGTTGCTTTCAAGAGTACACGCATTTTCGTCATCTAAATCAGGTGAACACCTCCAAAAGTTTTATAGCATTATTTTTAAAGCTTTGTATTAGGTCTCCTTCTAGATTTTTAATTGTTTTTATAAATTCTATAGCATGATACGACTTCTAAAATTGATAGTATGTAGCCGACTTAGTCATCTTTGTCTTTGTTATGATTTCTTATTTTTGTAAATAAAATCGCGGATAACTAGTGATATGACGCGCGTCATATCTCTAGTTTTAGTACAGTTGTACTACATTGGTATTGTTACCAAATGTGAAAAACAAGAAGTAACTGTTAATTTTATGAAGAGGGAAAAATTGCAGTTTATTTTCCCGCAAGCAAAAGATGAATCATCCATTCAAATGGAAACAATCAAAAAATGTTGAATTTTAAAAATGACATATAAACTGCCATAAGCAATATCCCTAGCCCCCCTAAAGTCATATCCCCAACCCCGTCGGGGATATGACGCAAAATTCAATTTTTATAAACAATTTAATTAATAATAGTTAGCACAATTAAAAATCACCAACACTTCCTGTTTATGATACATTAGGGTTGCAGGTAGATAGAAATTCAAACTATATTGAAAATTTGTGAATGATAACTGAGAAATTGAAACATTTCCAAACGTGCGTCATATCCCTCGGTTTTACCTTATTCAAGACAATGACAGTTCAGGATAAAATTTGACAACCAGCTTGAAAGAAGCCGTAAAACAGAAACATCGACAACACTGCTTGAAGATCCATGTGTCACGTGACTTTTTTGAGGTTATCCATGCTTTAGTATGTAATTTACGCGCGAACTAGGTGTAGGCGTCGTATTAATTTGTATTTCTATCCGGTTTTCGATTGATATATAATAGAAAATTTAAGTGACATGATTGCTAAGAACCTCTACAAAATACTGATGAAAATTTTTTGTGCCGGTTTGCTCTAGTAGCATTAATAAAGTGAAAAATCCAACAGCCTGGCCGGCCTGGCGGTTTGTTTACGGGTCTTATAAATGGCGGCAGAATTTAATTTGTTTTAATTTAAAAGTTTTGTTTTTTCTATTTTAGGGAAAAACTTTGTTGTTTTGTGGATACAGTTGATTTATTAAATATTGAAGTGTTTATTTAACTTGAAGGTATATCTGAATTAGTTTAAAAATATCACTAGTAGAGATAGTTCATAAGTAGGTAGGATACCTCTAGATACCGATAGGTACTTAGGTAAGTACTATTTTTTTCTTTTAGTTTGTTTATTTATCAACATGCCAAGCTCCTGCTGTATTCCTGGGTGTAACTCTAATAAAAGTGGTTTAAAGGCAGGTGGATAGAGTGTAATATATTTTTATAGTTTAGATTTGACCAATGACTGTATAAATATTGTTAATCAGGTTTCAGTGGACATTGATATTATGAAGGTAATGAATTGGCTTACAATGATTTGAAATGGATTTTACCCTTTAAAATGAACCTAAGCAGGTGGTCTCAGCTTGAAAACTTATTGTCTCGGTACCAACTCAAAGATTGTGAAAGTAACGAAGTTGCCCAGATAGTAGGTGACTTTCTTTAGACAAGCGTAGATTTCTTTAACAAAGCCTTAAGCTTACTAAATTTTGAGACTTCAAAACTCGATAGTCAATCCTATAATTTAAACGCAGAAGATAATAATTTGTATAATAGAATATTACTTTTGATCGATCAAATAAATGTACTCGTAGTGAAACAAAAACAGGTTCTCAACGCAATATTACTATTATTTAATAATTAGGTAAATTGATCTTGTTATCCAAAACTATTTATTACTTTTTGTACATTTTTCAATATCAATATAGTGGCAACAGAACCAATAAAAACACACCAAATATCAGAAAGAATAAAAAAGTCGCCCGTTGCCGCCCGTCATAATAATAGCTTGTGGATCCGCAACTCCCAGCTGATGCGGCGTTGCCCGATGTCACTTCATGGCTTCTTTTCAAGGTGGTTGTGGTAGAGCACTAGAGACGCCAATAGGTAACTTTTTTAAACATCCATGCGCCATGCTCTAGGGAAGGGGGGCAACAAAGAGCTAGGGGTTGGTTCGTATGGCCCCTCCGTAGTAACGCCAATATGTGTGTGACACAGATTACGAAACCTCTGAATTAAAGAACATCTCAAAAATATCCCCACTGGAATTGGAAACAGATTGGCACGCCACTGGGCCCAAATTAAATATAGTATTATGCACCCAATGGTATAATATAGGACTCCTAACGTCAATTATTATCAATTTTGGAGATGCTGCAATGACTACCATTGTCTTGTCATATCAGCGTCCATATTTGTTCAATTGGAACGGTTGGGACTTAAAATTAAGGATCCAAAACAATAACGGCTTTGTTATTTATGTTGTCGATGATTGGTTATAATATGACTTGGGACTGTTAATTTAGAAATATTAAATTAATTGAAATGATTTGACGTATCGGGAGACATCGGATTTTAACCGTACATTCCAGGGACGCGTCGGGATGAAAAACAATGGTATTTCTATAAATAATATAAAAAAATATATTTTTAACCATGTATCGGAAGTAGGTTTATTTTCTTTTGCCTAGTGCAAAGTGTTGTTTTGTCACGGAATCTAGAACGACAATGGTGATTGACTGAAACAGCCTATTAAAATAGGTTTTTTCAATGGCTTTTCCTTCTAGAAAGTATTGGTTTTGGGCCACGATTATACAAAGCAAGCCATGGAAACTACTACGGCCATCGGTATCCAAGTAAAGTATTTTTACCAAAAATGGACAAATCAAATTTGTAGGAAAAAGGCTATATAAGAAAACCTACTTAACTTCGGCAACTTCTGACGTAGAGTTATTTTTAAAAAGTTTCTAAGTAAGAAATAAATGCATGCCTTTTCAAGAATGCTATTATTACTACCAAATTAGATAAGTTCTTACTCCTACTCAACAATCCACCTACTCGTAAAAATCTAAATATAAAAATAAATACGGTAACACGTACAGATAATTTGCCACATTACGTGTAATATGCGATAACACCAAAGACATTTCCTAGTAGAGACCTAAATGTTTCCATTTTTCACGATCCTTCCACGAACTTCTAGAATGATTTCATTCTGTCCGGTACTCTGGCAACATGCATTTTATTTATCGAGTATCGCTTACTATTCGAAATTATTAATGGAATTGACGGCAGGTAGTTGTTGCGACATTGCTGGATTAGCTCAATGCAATTTAAGTTATTTAGTGGCTATTTGGTTAAATCGACAAGGAATTGTTAGGTTTATTATTTTATTACAGGCAGGTAAATAGAAAAAAATGCAGGTAAAGCCGCCAGTTCTACAAAAACTTAATAAACGTTTAAGAGCATACACTAGCGACGCATTCGCCACTTCATTTTAGTAAATACCATAAAATTGCGATTTTTTCAAATGCAATACCCAATCCTAGCATACATAAAGAAGCACAAAGCCCTTAGGCTATATCTATTAGCAGGTAACTGTTTCCCAACTTATTATAAGCAAATAAGAACAACAAATAAGCATTTTAAGAGGTATTGAGGTAATAATTAATACACAAAATACCTTAAAACAAAGTACCTATTCATGATTATGTAAATAGCACTGTAAAGGCACGCCACTGCCATTACCTGCCAACTTGAACCCACACAAGCGAGGTGGAACGAGACACGCCTTAGTTTTATTTCCCAAAATTTATGCAGGTCCCAAGTAAAAAAGGACTTAACCTATGTTATTAGGGTCCTTTTTAATTATCGTTGTCGTAAATTTCTATCAAGGGTTGTAACTCTCGACATAAATAATCGAGCTTGATATAAAATAAAAAAGCGTGAGGCGTGGAGTCCAGGTTATTTTGATAGATTCGATAATCTTCGGGACAATAATTAGTGTTTTTTAAATATTTCCTAATATACCGAGTGGAGCACTACCAGATTGGCCATGGGAAAACCCATGTAAATTTGGCTACCTCTGCCAAAATCCTTGATCCGCCACTGACGATGACGGGGAACTATGGACAAGATCGATTTGTTATCGTCGAATTATACTTGCTTTAAGTGTAGCCTACAACAATATTTACGTAAAAATGGTTTATAATGCTTTAAAATTATTTATTTAGGCTGTCAAAATAATTATCAGAACGATTAATATTTTTTAAATTAAGTAAGTACCGTGCGAGCAAAAATTATTTGCATCAAAGACGGCCTTGCAACTAAGGACGTTATGCTTAGCCGTAGAGCTTAATACCTGTTGAGTGTCAGTAACTATTACTTGACGACGAACTACGTTTTGGATATTTTCAACAGGACAGTGCAACCGCCCATACAGCCGCCGAAACTATTAACTACTTACGCAATTTTTTCGACGACGGATTGATTAGTTTTCGATCAGACATTGAATTCTCACCTAGATCACCTTGTTTAACGGTTATGGATTACTTTACTTCGTTTCTCCTCATTTAAAGAACACTATTTTTAAAACACCAGTTGCAAATTTAGAACAATTACAAGAAAGGATTATCCAAGAATGTGGTAACATTTCTCCAGAGAAGCTGGTCAATACTTTCGAAAATATGAAGAAACGTGTGAATTCATGCTTGGAGCATGACGGTGGCCAATTTCAGCAATTTATGTAATTATTTTTCTTTTTCTTTCTGTATATTCTTACTTTGTTAATTTTGTAAACAACAAAAAAAAAATTGTATTTGTCTACTTATTTTATTACTCATTAGTTTGGCATATCATGTCATATTATGAATTTGACAAAATTGTAACCTAGATTTGGTTAGATATATCGTCCCCATATTATTGTGTCTAAACCAAGCCCTCTTTGATGCAAATAACTTTTGCTCGCACGATATACCTAAAAGAAAAAAAATATGGCAGGTTCTAAAATATACCTTTCAGTTTCTTTAAATACTGGTCTACGTTTATGCAGACAACAAAACTTGTAGTAGTGCCCACTCACTTTTGTTTACGTACAGACCCCCATGAAAAGCTGTGTATCTTCTAGGAAAGTTATTGTAACGCATACACACGAAAACCAGAAACGCTCTTGTATAATTTACATTATGCAGGTTGTTAGAGTATAACGCACGGATAATTTGCCGTTATTTTGTAATGTACGGCAATTTTGTCCCTCTGGACAATTCGTTCCTAGGCTTTTGGTCCCTCGTTATCTTGGAAACCGTTGTAATATTTAAACCCAAAACAGTAAATCAAGACCAAAAATGAAAAAAACTGGCCGAAAACTTAAAATGTTAATAAGCCTTTTTCCAAAAAAAACCGTGCTTACTGGATTTACATGGATTTATTTCAAGTTCACACTGTATTATAGGCATTCCTACTTTAGGTATTGTAAAGAAATCTTTAATTTAGGATTCTAAAAGGGCTGTTATACCATTAATCATTATTTTAATGGTACCCTGCCATAATAATTTGCATTTTTTATTCTTATAATTTAAATGTTACTATATTACTTATACTTTTTTGTCAATTAGCTGTCGCAAAGGAATTCAGAACGACTTCGGTTTTAAAAAAATTGATAAAACAAAAGAATTCCTATTTAGCGAGTAAAAATTTGTCAAATTCCGATAAGCCTAATCCCTCCCACCAACAAAACGGTAGAATAAAAACTCAAATTCAAAAAATATCCAGAATTTTCATTAGATTGAAATAATGCTACCAACTACGTCTTTTGGTTTGGCCAAAAAAGTTACTTTTCCTAAAATGTCTGTTTGACTTTGATTAGTGTATAGCAAAAAAGAAAAGCACAAAGTCTTTCTCCACAATATTTAATAAGAAAAACTATATAGGCAAACCTAGAATAATTCATAATTCAAATCGACATGTTTCGAGTGTAGAAACACTCATTATCAGGAAAACAAAGTGAATAATAATAGTACATTGCTGATGTTGTTAGCAATAGAGAAAATAAAAGTTGATTTGAGCCGTAATGGAGCTTTTAAAGGTGTACAATAGGTGTAAAATTAAATAGTCAAAAGACCGACAATCAAGACTTCAGCATACTGGATAGACAAGGGTTAGTGCGAAGGCCCTGTCTTGGGCAGAAAAATGCAGAGAGTAAAAGAAAATTAATGAGTTTTATCAGACTTTGTGAAAATCATTTATGAAGTAGGTATAGTGAAAAATCTTAGGTTTTATATAGAGTTGTCACAGACATGTAAAGGTATTGAAATAAGAGTGAAAGAAAAAGAAAAAAAAAATTCATAATAGTCAAATCATCTGTATCTGATTAGTGTGTTTCTACATACATATATTTTGGAATGATTTAAATTCTTAATTACCGAAAAAATTCAATAGCAATTTCATATATAAGTTTTGCGAAGTAAATAACCATAATAATTCCATATACTCAATCTAATTTAAAAAAAAAAAACTACTTGAACTTTTCTTACCTTGTAAATTTACATACATATTATGAATAACCGAGGAGTACTTAATAACTAAATATTATTTTATGACGAATCATTTTCGTCATCGGTTCCAGTCATACTTTTATTATTTAATAATTAATAATAGCTATGCAACCATTGCCAGTTTTAAATATTCAAGCATAGTTTTATTGCATTTTAAATTACGTTTTAAAACAACAATTACTATTTTTCGCAAAAAATAAGATAAAAAAAAATAATTTTAATAATTAACATAAATTAAGTAACTAGGTATTCTACGTATACAGTGAGGACGTAAAGTCTGGAATAAATTCATTATTTAGGGAACGCTGAATGTTTTTAAAAATCGCTCGGACACGTCGATTTTGTTTTTTTAATACGCATTTTTTTCAATATTTTTTATTATACAGGGTGTCTCCGAAAGCACTCTGCTTGGACCAACTTTAATTTTTTAAATGGGAACCCACATTTTTTTTTTAATTTTAGGATTCTGTGCGTAATTGTGAACATTTTTTATCTAACATGTCATTATGATTTATCGGCAGTTAAAGTTCCAAAATAAATACAACAATTAATTATTTATCATTTTAATAAATGTTGAAAATGTTGACCAAAGGTTAATTGGCAGTAACCTAGACGATCGAAAAATTCTTTTTGCACATTTCTGACAACTTCCGGAGTGATTGTCCGTATTTCTTGAACAATTCGATTCTTTAAGCCCTCCATGTCCATTGGCTTAGTTTGAAAAACTTTACCTTTAAGGTAAACCCACAGAAAAAAGTCAAGGGGGGTTAGGTCGGGAGACCTCCGCGGTCATTCAATAGCTCCCCTCCTTGCAATCTATCTATTTTCAAAAATAGTATTAAGATAAGCGCGAACTTTTGAAAATAGATGGATTGGAAGAAGGGGAGCTATTGAATGGCCGCCGAGGTCTCCCGACTTAACCCCCCTTGACTTTTTTTCTGTGGGGTTACCTTAAAGGTAAAGTTTTCCAAACTAAGCCAATGGACATGGAGGACTTAAAGAATCGAATTGTTTAAGAAATACGGTCAATCAGTCCGGAAGTTGTCAGAAATGTGCAGAAAGAATTTTTCGATCGTCTAGGTTACTGCCAATTAACCTTTGGGCAACATTTTCAACATTTATTAAAATGATAAATAATTAATTGTTTTATTTATTTTCGAACTTTAACTGTCGATAAATCATAATGACATGTTAGATAAAAAGTGTTCACAATTATGCATAGAATCCTAAAATTAAAAAAAAAAATGGGGGTTCCCATTTAAAAAATTAAAGTTGGTCCAAGCAGAGTGCTTTCGGAGAAAAAATATTGAAAAAAATGCGTATTAAAAAAACTAAATCGACGTGTCCGAGCGATTTTTAAAAACATTCAGCGTTCCCTAAATAATGAATTTATTCCAGACTTTACGTCCTCACTGTATGTGCAATTTTTTTCTTAGTTCAACAGTAAAATAATTATTATTTCTTACTTGAAGTAAATCGCTTAAACTCCTAAATTAGGAAGTAGAGCCATCTAGGCTGCGATAAGTAAATTAACTTAAAAGCGGTCGTTTGGCTACAAAATTTTGCCAATATTGACTGTAATGGGGGTTTTTTAAAGTTAAAACTTGGTAAAAACGTTCCTTGCAATGTTGCCACGACCTTGAGCTACTTTTTATTACATTCTGTGATAAACTTTTTCTATTCGTTTTTTGGTTTATTGACTGCATGATTACTTTGGAAAATTTTGTAATAAAAAATAGCTTAGTGCCGTACCAGATGTATGCTCTGTCAATACCTGTATTTAAATTGTCTCAAAACTGAAGTATATCAGTAATATTTATAGGCTTTTGCCAATTTGATAACATATGACACACATTTATTTATTGAATCTTGTCTTTTTTCATTAAACTTTTCATGTATTTTAACAAAAACTTCTTTATATATTATACTTAACACTCACTTTAGATGCAGGGTTAGGATTTATAGAGGGATTTATTGAAGAAATTTTTTTTTTTTAATTTTATAATATACGATAAGCCTTTAAATTGTCTCAAAACTGAAGTACCTATATCAGTAATATTTATAGGCTTTTGCCAATTTGATAACATATGACACACATTTATTTATTGAATCTTGTCTTTTTTCATTAAACTTTTCATGTATTTTAACAAAAACTTTTTTATATATTATACTTAACACTCGCTTTAGATGCAGGGTTAGGATTTATCGAGGGATTTATTGAAGAAATTTTTTTTTTCAAAATTTTATAATATACGATAAGCCGTTCTTTATTCATTTATCAGTTTATCTTTAATAAATAATATTTAACGTTTAAGATTTAATGCAAATACATTTTTTATACTTTTTAAAAAAATATAATAACCCATTTAGAATCATTTTACCGAGTTCATAAATAGTTCACATTTTCATAAGACAGTGTGACCAGTAAAGTCCGCATCATATGGGCTTTTTTTTTATTAATAGCTTTATTCGACATTTGACTTTAGCATGAAGTTCTGCTTCGATCGAGATAAAAATTAAGCAAAAAAAATAGTAGTCACGTAATTCGCATTATCAGTCAAATTTTAATTTTTCCCAAAAAATAATTCGAAAGTGGGGTTATTTCTGAAAGTATCGAAAAAAGTTATTGGAAAAAGTTTTTTTTAATGCAGTTTTTAGCCCACATGCAAAATTTCAGCTGCATAAAATAATTTTGATTTTTTACCCATATTTTGTAAATTGCACCACTTTTGCAAAATAAGACTCAACGCAACCTACATAAAACTTCTTAGTTTTGACTTTATTTCAGATACATTTTCTTTAAAGTAGCGCCATATTAAACGTGTGTTTTTCTTTGAAATCAAAATTGGGCTATTAAAATTTGGTCGCATGTGATGCAAAGTTTATTTGTTTTTGACCCTGTATAAGGTAACTTCAGAAAATAAGTATTTTTGAAAACGTAGTTTGTGTCTGAAAGTAATACACCTTAATATTAAGACAAAAAAGAACACAGTGTCATCAGTAAAGTGTTCATTAACTGGAAAATAAATTTTAGTGGTTGGTAAAAAATCAAAATTACCTTATGCAGCTAAAATTTTGCATGTGGGCTAGAAACTGCAATTAAAAAACTTTTTCTAATAACATTTTTCGATATTTTCAGAAATAATCCCACTTTTGAATTATTTTTTGGACACTGACAAATAATGCGTGACTACTATTTTTTTGCTTAATTTTCATCTCGATCGAAGCAGAACTTAATGCCAAAGTCAAATTTCGAATAAAGCTATTAATAAAAAAAATCCCATATGATGCGGACTTTACTGGTCACACTGTATAATAATGTATCATCAGCAAACATTTGAATAAAACTTTGTTTCAAAACATTTGGCATATCATTTATATAAAGAATAAATAATAATGGACCTAAAATGCTTCCTTGTGGTACCACGATATTATTATATTCCTTTTTAGAAAAAATATTATCAATTTTTGTTTTTTGCTGCCTATCACTTAAATAATTTTGAAACCATTTATAAACAACTCGCCTTAATCCATACTAATATAATTTCTTTAATAATTTATCCCATCACTTGTTTCGAATGCACGTTTAAAATCCAAAAAGACTGCCAATACAATTTAATTTTTGTCAACGCTTCGCTTCCAATTTTCAATTACGTGCTGACACAACCATTTCAAAAAACAAGTGATAATTTTTTTCGCTTAATTATAGCAAAGCGATATTTAGAAATATTTTGGCGCAATAGTTATGTTTATCTTAATATTCTTTCTAACACCATTCTACAACTAGATACCCCCAATAGAAACCAAAAAAATAAATCCAACCTTTTCTAAACGAGCGCCGGGCAAAATTCAAAATAACTCCGTCTTCTTCACAGGAATACATTGAACCGTACGGTAATAAATCACGCTAGGTCACAACAAACAAAATAGCGGCACTATTTCCTTTTGTTTTTCCTATTTTTAGTCGTTTGTTTTAGAGTTATCAACGCACACTACCGAGCACCGGGGATCGCGCAAATACGAAAAAACAGAAGAAAAAAACGACGGAAAACAAACGAAAAACGCCACCGGCTTCTTATTAGCCAAACAATATCGCAGCGTGCATCGTTCCTTGCATCGGTTCACGTCGGCACTGCACAAGACAAACGAGCATCAGCGTGGAAGCCTCGTTTACGAGGCGACTTTGCGATCTATCGGATAGAGGCGATCGGTATTGGTCTTGGTCATACGGTCATCCTCAGTGGCCTGTGCCGTTTCTTGGGACAAGAGGTAACAATGCAAGAAGCGCAAAGATCGAGAGGGCGATGGATACATCATGGGTTTTTACATCATTGGCGGGGGCGAGATAAGGTGGAAGGATAAAAGTTAAATAAACGTTTAACCAACGCGAATTCCTTTTTCTATAATATGCGTTCTTTTGGGGAAATGTCCAGCACTTACCTTACGCAACACCGAACAAACTACAGTAAACTCTGTGAGCGTGTGTCTTATAATTATTGATTAAAATAACCAAAAAAAAATTGTTGATATGCAGAAAGTCATGCACATGATTACTTACTACAAGTTGCCCAAATTCGTAATTCTGCGTGGACTGATTACTCACCTGAAAAAGAAAAAATAAATTAAATTAAGGGTAGATAAGTAATACATAATTAGGTACTAGCTACTACGTCTCAAGTCACATAACTTTACTTTCAAACAAACACACACAAACAAACGATTTTTACATTTATTTACGTACTATTTTAATTGATTTAATCGGCAAAATCATAATATAATAGTAGTGTAGTAGTTTATTGTTATAGATATGTTAAAGCATTACTGTCATAGACAATTTACCTTTAGATAAGCAAACAATAATCACGAACGTGGCAGATTTATGGCCTCGCGCATGTAAACAAAGCTAGACACTATTAGACATGCGCACTGCAACATTATCGTTTGACAAATGAGAAAATAGACAGGTCCGGGCTTTATAAATTTAAATTTTTTGCCAAAAAATTGAACTTTTTTCTGGACAGTTTTCTTTTTTAGAACTTGGTCAATTAGATTTGAGTTATATCCGTTATTAACTGCAATTTGTTTAATAATGTTAAGTTCTTTTAAAAAAAAATTATTTAATGAGAGAGTTACTAGTCTATGGATCATACTGTGAAAAGAAGCTAATTTGTGTTGTATATGGTGGTATGAAGAGTTGCGTATGACAGTATCAGTATGAGATGGTTTATGGAAAATGGAATAAACGTCAACAATCAATTAATAAGTACGTACTACAGACTACTACGTACTTAGTAGTGTTCTCAACTTTCTTAGTTTTGTTCTTGTTAAGAATTGATTAGAACTTTTCAAAAACTGTCTAATGTCTCCATAAATATACTATTGGCTAGGTTTAAAAACATACAAGTAAATTAAAGAAAGAAAATATTGTGGCATATCGGACAAGTGTGTAACTATTTTTTATATTGGAATACACAGGGATCCAAGTTCAATGGATACCCTGGGGCGGGTAGACCACGACGGCCGTTTCGTCCTTGTTAGGACTCGACGGGCAGCCATAACCCAAGCAATTCCAAGAACGACGGAAAAATGTACTAAAAGCCTCCCTGTAGAATCAAGGCGGCCCTCAATACACCTTAGCGCCATCCCACGGAACCAACTCCAATATAAAAGATAGTTACACTGGTAATACGAAAGGTAGACAACTAAATAAACTACGAAGTGCATCACAACCCAGTATAGGGAACGCTGTTTGCGTTTTCACCGAAAACGCCCCAGGGTATCCATTGAACTTGGATCCCTGTGTATTCCAATATAAAAAATAGTTACACACTTGTCCGATATGCCACAATATTTTCTTTCTTTAATTATTTTCGCGGACATTATATCATCTTCTAAACATTTTTATGGCTCAAAACTCAAGCGGATTGCGCGCATTCTGGTGTGTGCCAGCGTTGATCTGTTTTCTGGTCTGCAAAATGGCAGATGTTTTCGGTGAAAACGCAAATAGCGTTCCCTATACTGGATTGTGATGCACTTCGTGGTTTATTTAGTTGTCTACCTTTCGTATTACCAGTGTGACTATCTTTTATATTGGAGTTGGTTCCGTGGGATGGCGCTAAGGTTTATTGAGGGCCGCCTTGATTCTACAGGGAGGCTTTTAGTACATTTTTCCGTCGTTCTTGGAATTGCTTGGGTTATGGCTGCCCGTCGAGTCCTAACAAGGACGAAACGGCCGTCGTGGTCTACCCGCCCCAGGGTATCCATTGAACTTGGATCCCTGTGTATTCCAATATAAAAAATAGTTACACACTTGTCCGATATGCCACAATATTTTCTTTCTTTAATTATTTTCGCGGACATTATATCATCTTCTATCTATACAAGTAGATGTTTGTGTTGTCACTAAAAGAGGACAAACTGAAAGGAAATAAAATGGATTAAAGACTTCTCGGTATTGAACAAATAATATACGATAAGATTGTTTATCTTTTTGTGTATTAATTTAATCACAAATTGTTGTTTATAATCGGAGACGATAAATGAGTAAGTAAAATGTCTGTAATTTTTAAATGCTTTTGACATAGTTTTACATGAATCGTGTATCTAATAATAATATAAATGTATCAATATTGATTTATTGGTCGTTGTGTAAAGTCGGTTCTTGATTAACCAACCGTTAAGGAAGGCCTTAAAATAAATATTCTATAATCATTAAACAAGGTGATCTAGGTGGGAATTCAATGTCTGATCGAAAACTGATAAATCTGTCTTCGAAAAAATTGCGTAAGTAGTTAATAGTTTCGGCGGCGGTTACGGTTGCACCGTCCTGTTGAAAATATCCAAAACGTAGTTCGTCGTCAAATGGATTCAAAATATTGTCTATATACCGCTGTGCTGTAATTGTGTCATGGAAAAAAATAGGACCAACAATTCTTCTTCGGGAAACAGCTAACCAGGCACCAATTTTTTGAGGGTGTAATGTGGACTCTACACAAAAATGGGGATTTTCACTACTCCAAATGCGTGTATTTGGAGAATTCACATAACCGGAGAGGTGGAACCAGGCTTCATCCGAAAAAAATGTCAGGTCTAATAAATCATTTCTTTCCAATAAATTTTGGGTAAACCATTAAGAGTAATGCCTGCGTCTTTCGAAATCTGCGGCTTGTATTTCTTGGAATACTTGCACTTTATAAGGAAATAAATTTAGCTGCTTCTTAAGAATGGTCCTGCATGTTCCATAAGATCTTCCCACTTCTTGGGACAGGCGTCTTATAATATTTGTTGGCGTATTTTGCATTATTTCACGAACGTTTGCAACAAGTTCTTCTATTCTTACAGATGGTCTTCCTGCTCCTTTTTTGTGTTGTATAGAACCTGTTTCCCTAAACACAGCCACGGTTCTTTTCAAGCAATGATAAAAATCCCCAGCAATAAAAGCAACGTTAGGAAAATATTCGTGAAAATCGTCCATGCACAAACACGGATTGTATTGCCACTCAGCATTTACTCTAACCCCGTTTCGAAAATACGCTTCAACCTTCAAATGTTTTGTGTTGTTCCGTAAAGCCCATTGTGTGAATTGTTCAAGAAATTGGAAAAATTAGCGATGAATCAAATTACTTGTAATAACTGATTGATTGTTAATTTAGGTAGTTACTGACACCCAACAGGTATTAAGCTCTACAGCTAAGCATTACGTCCTTAGATGCAAGGCCCTCTTTGAGGCAAATAATTTTTGCTCGCACGGTACATAAGGGATTTTACATAGTGAAATAAGGAGGCTAGAACATTGCTATTTACGAACTGGTTTAAGGAACCTCTCAGGGGTCATCAGCATCGCACGTCACATTATAAGCGTAAATTGTTCCTTGTTCCATCAATAAATTAAAAAATATATCACTAGAACTAAGCCAGTTAAAAATCTAATAAGAAAATCATACACGAACATAGCATGCCATTTCCTTTGACAAAATTCGGTTCAATTAATCGAAGTAGGCACGGGACTGCCGCTTTAATTTCCTGGCGTAGCGGAGTTAAATTTAATCAGGCAACTTTTAATTAATTGGGCCTAAGTATAGTGCCCTATTTGAATGTGGCGGCATGCAAGGGTTTTGTTTAACTATTTTATATTTAATTTGGGTTCCAGTCTTAGATTTATGATAAACGGCTTTCCGTTAAGAAGCACAATTATTTTTGTAGTCAGGATAGGGTTGCTATAAGTCATACGTCGGAGACGACATCGTTTTAAGGGCTTAGTCCCGGTGTTCCACTTTGGGTTTCAATTGTCCTGGTCTGCTGCAACCAGCCTCTTAACTTGTTATATTTCTTGTGTCCATTAAAAGATAAAATATGGCCCACATCTCCCAGTCGGCGCTGCAAAGATTGCAACTATATCATTCACCAAACGAAGATAGACTATAGGGAACTACAACAACGTAGAAATCCTTGATTTACATAAAAAATTACGACCTGACACAAGTTCAACGAATAGGAATTTACAATGGACCCATTGAATGCAGACTTTACGGCGAAAAGGACGTCATAAACAGCTGCGAAACCTTGAGCGCAATGAATCAAAATTAATCAATTACTTAAATCAATTACTTTTTAGTAAAAGTAATTGCTCGACTAGCAAATCCTATAAGTAAAAGCAATTATTGCTAGATCTTGATATGAATAAAATTTTAAAGCAATTGCTGTTTTTCTTACACCTCTGTAGCAAATGCGTATTCAACACAAGTTCAGACGTGGCTTATCCACTTGTTCAGATTATATACTTTATGTTCAGTTGGGTGCCTAATTTGCAAAAGAGTTGACGTAAATATACAACAACGTTGGTCTATTTATATATAGTAATCAGTTACGTTTTTGTGGAAAATAGGAAACTTATATTTGTGATATGGCAGATTTCAGTGAAAATGAGAAAAGTGTGAAAGTAGTGATGAAGAAATTAAAGACAAGCAATTAATATTCGTTCACAAATTGAAGGAACGTTAATAAATCTCTCTGACCACAACCGTTTAGCTTCCACAGCTTCAGCACTTGTAGGAAATTTAATAAAAATATTGGCCTTCTCCAAAACTGCATCCATTACAGAAGTGTATGTCTTACAGACAGTAGTTTGGTAAACACCGAGTTCTTCACCTACAGAATTTTGAAAGTCCGGATCCGACAATTTCCGCAGAAAGACTTTAATCTTATTTAAAGGCGACAGTGCACCCTCTCGCCTTTTACCAGTATCAGCCAAAAAATAATTTGCCAACCACTCGCACGCAGTCAAATCGATATAACTTTCTGAAATCATCACATCTGCAATTTTTACGTATACTGTAGATTTTTCTTTTACGGATGTTCATATATTCAGCCATAATTGAAGACACAAACTAAGAGCAACGCACGCGTATGCCACGGAGAACTAAAGTTGACTGCTACCAAGCAAATGATGCAGGGGTCGACCTACCTTAAAAAGTTGAAAGCAATCGCTACACTAGAAAAAGCAATTCCTCAATTTATTTATCACATTTTAAGCAAACGATAGCGACTGCTTCTATTTTTTAAGAAAAAGCATTGACTAGAAGCAATTCCTGCACTTTTAAGCAATCGCTGGACGCAAAAGCAATTACTTTAGTTTTATTCATTGGCTTTCAAGAAATAACTTCGATTTTATAAGAAAAAGCAGTTGCTACATTTTTATTCATTAGGCGCAATAACCCACAAAAGGTTTAAAATATTCGGGGGTAATACCACGAGTGCTTAAAAATTACCGATAATTTTCATGAAAGCTTGTTATTTATAATTCCACGAGTTCGAAGAACGAGTGGAATTAGTATAACAAGCTTGAATGAAAATTATCTGGTTAATTTTTATGCACGAGCGGTATTTAGGGAGAATATTTCTAGAATGAAATATATATAAAAAAATTTTTTGTCATACAATTTTCAATTTCATATATAATTAAAACTGTAACTGAAATCCAATAACAATTTTTTTTTAATTTTATAAAAAAACTTAACAAATAGCAACAAACAATTGAAAAATATTAACTAATTATTGATTGAATAATAAAAATTGCAATTATTGTAATTGTTAATTACATTTTGATTTTGTGATGACATGGAACTGCTGCTGCTGCTCGTCATAGAAGAAGTTGGAGTCTGAGGAGTCTGCTGAAGTTCCGTTCCGCGTTTCCTCATTTTCTCGATGATAGTTCTGTGGTGGTCTTCATCCATTTGTAAATAGCTGGATATGGATTTTGCATTGGAATGACCCGTGATGTGTATCAATTTTTGTTCTGAAACTCCGCTTTTGGCCAGTTTTGATACAGCAGTAGCCCTAAGTGAATGATTTGTAATTTTTTTGGTAATGTCAAGCCCTGTTTTTTTTGCTTGCCTCTTTGTCCAAGCCGATATCTCATTAACCCCTACGGGGCTATTTTTAAACCAATTTCCGGATGTTTTCCAATATGGATTTGGAGTTAAAAATAGTCGGGTGTTGGTGACATTTTTTCTTTTTTCTTGGAGCTTTAAAAACATTCTGACGGGGCAAATTTTAGGATCTGTGTCATTTTTCACCAGCCACTTTGAATCGGCTAGTTTTCGGCTACCCCCTTGCGTAGTTTTTGAAAATACAGGGTTATATTCGATCCTACCTGTTTTCTCTCCACTATTGTCCGTTTCTTCTTTAAAAAATGTTGTATCGGCTCTTGCGCCCTCTCCACCTCTCCAAGCAAGTTCGTAACACAACAAAAAAAATACTTTTTTTTGGATACCTTCTGGGGTTTGTTCATCGCAAGTTTGGATAAGTTTTTCAAACTCATTATAGGTCAAGAAATTTGCTGATTCCTTACACTTACCATCCATACCCTGTAATTCTTTTTTTTTTGTATCTCTTGCGTCTCGGGCCACTTTAAATTCAATTTGATGGAAGGGAGTTATTTTAATATTGTACTCATTAAAGTACTTTTCCATTAGTAATTTCGCTGTAACATTCCAAAGGAGTTTTACTGTATGTTCTTTATATTCTTCGCCGTTTCTTTTCCTCATATTAAAAGCCCAACATTTTAAAATTGACGCGAGCTCGGATGCCGAAGTATCACGGCCAAAAGTATATTTTTTTTCGTTGCAAAATTCCATGAACTGCTTCCAAACACTCTTATTTGATTTGATTGTATTTTTTGGGGTCGTTTTTATAATTTCTTTGTCTATTTGTTCATTAAGTGCATGACCAAATCGGTTCATTTTGACTTTTTTAATAATAACAATACAAACAAACAGGTATCTAGGATACAGTATTTCGCCCGACCAAACCTGACTGTTGTCAAACTGCTTTACAATGCTGCACCTAAGACAACTCTTCTTGAATAATTGACGAATAATATGTAAAGCCTTTGATGGCTCAAGTGTAAAGGAGTTGCGTTTCGCCAGGACGACCCGGGTTGTGGTTTTTTTTTTTTAGGTAAATAATATTTATATTTTTTCATTTATGCCATAATTATATCTTTGTCGTTATCTGTTGAGAGGGTTTGTTTTTCAAAAGCAATGAATTTCCCGAAGGGAACTCATAACAATAACGATCACGTTCGCAGTAAAAAGGTAAAAAAAAAACTGTCTCGTCAAATAGGTTCGATTGTTGTGTGTTGGATATACAACGTTGTCTAGACAACGTTGTATATCCGCTGATATTTTTTTATTTTTAACGTTTCTTATGGGAAAATTTATACATGAGTGAAATATTCGGGAATATTCAACGCGCTGACCACCTACCACATGACAAACTTGGCAGTAAACTATTGGATATTATAGAAGGAACAAATAATTTCTAACAAGACTGGAGCGTGCAATAAGCCAAAAGGCTGCAGTGCAAGAGCACATTACACACCAGCTTTTTAACACTTCGCTTTTATTTTTCTATTGACAAAATTGTGACTTTGCGACATTTGAATTTTTTATTATTTACTTTTATTAAATATGTTTTAACGCTCGAACTATTTTAGTATTTATTTACACTTCACAATTACGACATCATTAATATTAAATGCAAATTTACACCCTTTCACTTTCTCGCTCCGCATTAAGGCCAAGAAATTCGCTTTTCATCATCCCCTATTTAATTTTGTAGGTAAACGCCCTACCTTGTTGTTAAATTCTATCAGGCGGTGCCCTAGAAAAGTCTTTATTTCATTATTAAAGAAGGGCGTAACATAGAGACATACTACTATAATATATCTCTCAGCTGATTAGATTTGATGGCTTTATAGGGCTTGAATTTGACCTGGTTTGAACTATTGGCCCTGATTTCTCGATTGTAAAAGTCTAATAAATACATAAAATTGATTAAAAGTGAAAAACAGAGTGACACCGGTAAAGTCAGTATCGATTATACAGTATTGGCAAGAAAGACTGAGCTTTTAATGTAAAGAAATTAATACAAAGTGTATAATTAATTTGTGTTGTGCTACATGCTTGGTGAAACTTGTTCCATTGCACAGGAAGAAAAAATAATAACTACTTGTTATGTTTCACAAATTTAATCAGTTTCCTGACACGTGTCTCGGCCCTTGCGGGCCATTGTCAAAGGAGTACAAGAAGGTACTAAATTCTACGTGACATTACAAAGGTATTTATATCATTTTATGGTAAATATAAACATGTTATAAAATTAAAATTAGAATTAGAAGATTGAATGGTCAACTGTGGGTTTTCATAACTTTTATAGGTACAGATACATATTTAGTCCTAAATTAGTGTGCTATTAAGAATTAGGGAAGCGCCTGAAGCTATTTCGGTTTGATTATTAACAACATTACATTTGTTTTTTATGGCTTTTTTGATAGCTATTGTTTCTAGTAAATTTAGTTTTCTGCTTTTATTGTGCATGTATTTATATGGGTTTTATGTTGTTAGAGATTGGGTGATTGTGTGTACAAACCACCCACGTCGATTTTCAAAACTTAAATAAAAACAACAATTTTTACTGGTAACACGATATTTTCTAGTCTATCTAGATGTCATCTCTCTTAAGAATTCTAGAGATATGTGTTTGTTTTAACAGGAAAGGTTCCGTAATTGCACAAAACACGAAAGTAAACAAAACTATGACCTGCTGACTAACATTCGCCTTGGTGGACAAAGACACAGCAAATCAAGACAGCCACAAAACTCAACAGCGTACAGAGGCTGGCCTGCTTGTGCATCAGCGGTGCAATGAGAAGCACCCCCACCGCAGCAATGGAAGTCATACTAGGACTAACACCACTAGATATACACATCAAAATGGAGGCCAACTGGAGCGCCTCTAGGATGAAAGCAAACGGGGAATGGAAACAACGCCCCGAGAAAATAGGGCACACAAGAGCCACGGACCTTATCAACGACGACCTCCTGGAGATGCAAACCGATCGCATGAAAGCGATATATATCTTTACAAAACCATTTAATGTCAGGTGCGACCCTGATATGTGGTCCAAAGGAAAATCTCCGTCGCTAGACAATTGCCTAGTTTGGTACACTGATGGATCGAAAACGGCCAACGAAGTAGGTGCAGGTATATTTGGGGAAAGGCCCAGAATGACAAACTTGGAAGAAAACTACTGGACCTCGTAGCAGGAACAAACATTTTCTAACAAGACTGGGGTGCACAATAAGCCAGAAGGCTGCAGTGTAAGAAGCTTGGGCCGCACGTCGAACCCGACCCCCGCCTTAAACCAACCAACATCCGCCTTGCCTCTACCAGCTCCAGAACATGTCTCTCTTTCTTCTTCGTATGCCAAAGACATAAAAAATAACTACTCTGATCCACACAGCACAGCAGTGCGCATGCACAAACACGTACACGGCACCAAAATCCACAAACACCTTCACAGTAAGCTGTAAATAAACAAAGTAATAAGACAAAACCGAAACCTAGGTAGGTACACCGGTACCTAGAACTAGGTGAAGTACGAAGCAAAGCACGCACTGGGCGTGCAAAGCGTAAATACTAATCGAGTGGTCTGAAGGTTTATACGCCTAGGTCGCGGAAACCGCAGGAACACGGGGAGTTTAATCGGTATTCAGTCCCCATCAGGGTTAATTCCGGCACTACTCTGCTTCAAAGGGTGCCAGTCTTTAGAAGATTCTCCCCGAAAAAAAAACTCTACCAATTTTGACCACCCTGTAAATTATATAAAGATTATTATATAGACGAGGTGATATGATGTTGCTTTAAACACTTAAATTATATTGCCTTAATAAAAATAGATGCTACTTAGAATTAATTTAGAACTTCCTTATTGTTTTTAATAAGAAGTAATATTTTTTACTGTATATAGATTCTAACTGTTTATCTTACACTCTGTGCATTACATTTTATTGGCCTTATTTCATAACGTAATTGATACGTTAAAGTTAAACGTATTAGTTATAGTATTAGTAGTATAAGCTTTTTCTTACCGAAAATATTTTGACAAAATTATACTAATGCAGATTTAATTAAAAAAGTTTTACGTATTTTTAAACTAATAGTTTCAATTGCAGGTTCAATTCAGTTTTAATTCAATTAAATGTTTCTTTATAACGCCACTACATCAACCCCTACAAGTCCAAAGGTCAAAGTTTAAAAGGGAATATTGACACACCAATAAAAATTTACTAATTTAAAAAAAATTATTAGAACTTAGAAACTTAAATTATTAGACCCCAGAGACCCCTAAAATTACTAAATGAATTCACTATAACTTTACGCATGTGTTTAATATATTATTAACTATGAATGTGAACTGTGCACAAATTTCAAACCTCAAAATAGGGGTCTGAGAAAAAAAAATTGTCAGCCATTGAGTTAAAAATTTAGCTACTCAATTTAAGTACTAAATAGGAAATGCCTATTAAAAATAACAAAACGCTATAATATTAAACAAATTAAAATTGATTTTATTTTCACCTTCGCCATTTAGTACAGAGATATCCTGCGTGTTTTCTGTTGTGTTTTTGCTATACGGTATGAGTTTGTGACCTGGAATAAATGCAGTGAATTCGGTATAGTTTTATTTGTGGAGAAATGCTTGAATACGGTATTAACATGTTAAGTTATATAAATATTGTTGTCATTTATAGGATATTAAACAAACAAAAATTAATTTAGTTGAAAAATAAAAACTTTTTCGTCAATAATGCTCAAATCTATTGATATTTCGCCCCAGACTATCACCAGTGATGTTTATTTTGAGAAAATAAAGTAAGAAAATCATACCAAAAATAAAATAGCGTATAGAAGTTCTTTACCTAAAGAAACATATCAGTTGGGATAAGGCTTAATAAAACACCAAAACTAACTACCGTGCGAGCAAAAATTATTTGCATCAAAGAGGGCCTTGCATCTAAGGACGTAATGCTTAGCCGTAGAGCTTAATACCTGTTGGGTTTCAGTAACTACATGAATTAACAATCAATCAGTTATTCCGTCATTTTTGACAGTCGTTACCAGTCATTTTTCCAATTTCTTGAAAAATTCACACAATGGGCTTTACGGAACAGCACAAAACATTCATGGTTGAAACGTATTTTCGAAACGGGGTTAGAGTAAATGGTGAGTGGCAATACAATCCGGGTTTGTGCATGGACGATTTTCACGAACATTTTCCTAACGTTGCTTTTATTGCTGGGGATTTTTATCATTGCCTGAAAAGAACCGTGGCTGTGTTTAGGGAAACAGGTTCTATACAACCCAAAAAAGGACCAGGAAGACCATCTGTAAGAACAGAAGAACTTGGTGCAAACGTTCGTGAAATAATGCAAAATACGCCAAGAAATTGTATAAGACGCCTGTCCTAAGAAGTGGGAAGATCTTATGGAACATGCAGGACTATTCTTAAGAAGCAGCTACATTTATTTCCTTAAAAAGTGCAATTATTCCAAGAAATACAAGCTGCAGATTTTGAATTACTCTCAATGGTTTACCCAAAATTTATTGGAAAGAAATGATTTATTAGACTTGACATTTTTTTCCGATAAAGCCTGGTTCCACCTCTCCGGTTATGTGAAATCTCAGAATACACGCATGTGGAGTAGTGAAAATCCCCATTTTTTTTTGTAGAGTCCACATTGCACCAAAAATTGGTGTCTGGTTAGCTGTTTCCCGAAGAAGAATTGTTGGTCCTATTTTTTTCCATGACACAGTTACAGCACAGAGTATATAGAGACAATATTTTGAATTTGAATCCATTTGTAGAGCAATTACTTGGCGACGAACTACGTTTTGGATATTTTCAACAGGACGGTGCAACCGCCCATACAGCCGCCGAAACTATTAACTACTTACGCAATTTTTTCGACGACAGATTGATCAGTTTTCGATCAGACATTGAATTCCCACCTAAACCACCTTGTTTAACGGTTATGGATTACTTCGTTTTTCCTCATTTAAAGAACACTATTTTTAAAACACCAGTTGCAAATTTAGAACAATTACAAGAAAGGATTATCCAAGAATGTGCTAACATTTCTCCAGAGATGCTGGTCAACACTTTCGAAAATATGAAGAGACGAGTGAATTTATGCTTGGAACATGGCGGTGGCCAATTTCAGCAATTTATGTAATTCTTTTTCTTTTTCTTTCTGTCTATTCTTACTTTGTTAATTTTGTAAACAGCAAAAATAAATTTCTATTTGACTACTTATTTTATTATTCATTAGTTTGGCATATCATGTCATAATATGAATTTGACAAAATTTTAACCTAGATTTCGTTAGATATACCGTCCCCATATCATTGTGATCTAAACAAAGCCCTATATACGTTTTTTAATCCAAGTCCTCTTTGATGCAAATAATTTTTGCTCGCGCGGTACAATGTTTTTATATGAAAACATTTATTTTTACAACCACGCAAAACCAAATAAGATTAGTTTTTATTTATTATAAAGTACGTTAACAACAACAAAGGATCAAGTTTATGGTTTAGGGGAAAATAAACACAAATAAACATTGAATATAAGGACACATCTACACAACACTTATATCACGGAACACAAAATTAGGTTTGCAGTCATGCACCTCCCACTTGCACTAAAAGTACACCATACCATCAGACATCAATCACCCACCAACAACGGCAATCAAATGATATGTTTTGAATTACTCCGTTCAACTTAAACCACGCGGAGCAACGACAGATCATTGTTTTAAGTTAGTTCGTCCCTCTCTGTTCCGTTGTAGTAAAGGATAGACTACACAGCACTCGCTGAAAGTTACCTAAACGATTTCTCTATATTTTAAAGAAGGAGCTATTTAGTTCCTAAAAATTATATTTTAGTTACAAAAAGAAGGTTTATTTTTGTGATAATTAGATAACCTTCTCTCCCACGTGGGTAGACCCTTGATCATAGGGTTATTTATATTCCTCGAAAAGAAAAATCAAAAAAATAAACATTAAAGGAATCGAATACCCAGATACTATTCTTTCAGCCATCCCCCAAAAAAGTGAATCAATTTGTTATTTGAAAAGGAAAGAAAAACACAAAGTCTTTCTCCACAAAATTTAATAGAATAAAAATTCATAGTTTAAACGTCTCTACATGTTTCGAACGTAAAAACGTTCATCATCAGGAGACAGAAAAATTTATCTTATGCTGAGATTGTAAGCAAAAGAGAAAATTAGAACCTTAATGGAGCTTTTATGGACTTAAAAAATTGAAGTGTAGAAGAAACATGATATGAAGAAAATTGATAATGGTTAAACCATACTGAGTATTTGAAAACGTTATTAAAGGGGGTCTAAACCAACCAAATAAAATGGGGAAGAAGAAAAAACCTTTCTAAGAAGGTGTCGAAGATTATTTAAATTTTAAAAAATTTATCAAACATATGTCTGTAAGATATGAGGATAAAATTGTAGTATCACAATAATATTACGTGGTAAAAAGCGTTTTTGGGGTACTGAGGATTAAACCTCAGTAACCCCGCGAAAGGTTAATATAAAATCAATAAAGGCAATTAAAAAGTTACACATTTTCAAAAGTCAAAAGGTTATTCACGTCCACGTTTCCACGTGCTGGGGCAAAAGAATTTGTTATTTGTCTTATTTTTATAACTGAAAGAAACAATCATTTTCGGTTCAGGTGTGTGCAACAATTCCACACGACTACCTTCTTATGACCCCTCGCAAATTCACTCAATAACAATCAATATTCTTATGATAATTCGCAGGTACTTAACCGTGCGGCAAACCGTATTTTCCGCATTTTTACAACTTAATTACTTGCCTTAAAACTGCTTAATACGCTGAATTGTTAATTCGGATCGCTATTAAACAATTTATTTTATTAAGTTATAAAAATGCTATCGTGAAAATATTAAGGAGGAACTTTTTCTTTTCGTCAAGTTATAATATTATACAAAATTATCATTTTGACTGAAACAGTGGCTTTTTCTGCTTGTGAAACCAGACATTTTTCCCATCTTAATTATTGTTAGAATATAAACCCTTTTTTGCTGTCCGCTGTGACGAAATTTTATTCCCCCAAAATATCTGGAAGTGGAAGAGAGACATTTCCGAACGGTTGTTGCCTGCCTTTTATATAATATAATATTATAGATTATATAGTTTGGCGTCTTCAGCGATTGCAAACTGAGGAGGAAGATATTAAAGGGAAGGTAAGGTAACGAGTGGCATACTTCTGGCACTTTCCAAACAGTCTCACGTAATCCTATAAGAGTCTCACGTAATCCTATAAGGACCGTTGTGGTACCACACGTGTTCCGCGGAACCTATCCGCATCAGCTTCCTGATGGTTAACGCGACGTAGACCGTAGAAGAATCTTGACAGCTCATTCAAACCAGCCACTGCTGTTAATAAAGTTAGTGAGTCGAACCAGTTGTAAGCTGCTCACTTCCTCCAAATCATTAAAGAATGATTCGTCCAAGGCTTCTTCTCGCGAGACCGGGGCATTCACACAAGAAATGCTGAATACTTTCCTCCTCTTCTTCATCGCAGCAACTTCTGCAGAAGTCATGAGCTGGTATTTGCATACGTTTGGCATGCTGTAATAACGCTGCGGTTTTCCTGTTAACAAATAGGGGCCACAATTGCTTGGAGATGCTACAGGCTGTTAGTTTTGTCCATCTGCTTTGCACACGTTGTTTAGCTATTCCATCTATCTCTTCTTTGACTGATCCCAGTTTGTGTCAACCCACAGTATTCTCTGCTAGTTCGACAGACATGCTTGCGCCCTCCCTGGTGAGCGCATCAGCAGTCTCTTTGCCATATATCATATTGCTGTGAAACCCAACGCAAGGTGATTCGATGTTGAGCACCAAGTGTGCAGAGATTGTTGCGAGAGTGCCGTATTAATTTTGATTTAATACTGCTGGAACAAATTACCCTTATGGCTCCTTGACTGTCTATATTCTCTATATAGATTATAGATAGCTATAGACGCAGCTCCTCTCAGGCCAGGATGATATCCTGCAGGATATGGACTGTGCTCTATCTAGTTCCAACATTTCTGTTTGAAAAATGCTGCAGTAGTCAGGAAGTTGTTATTAGCGCGTTGAATATTCCCGAAGGTTTCGAGTCTTTTGCGGGTGAGAGACGGTTTTGTCCTCTTCACCGCAAGGTCTGCATTCAATGGAACCATTGTAAATTCCTATTCGTTGCAGGTGTTTTCTGAAGTGACAGTGGCCTGTTAACAAACCAGTAACTTGTTTTAACTGAGCACGCGTTAGACATATAGCATTCCAGTTGATAGTTTCTTCGAGGGTTTATCAAAAAACTGTCCAATGTTGGTTTACTTGCTCTGGTTTTCATATTCCAAGGCCGGGTTCGGGGCCCCTGAAATTTTGAGCAGATCCTACTACTTTCTCATTGCCTTTTATTCCTGAGTGACCAGTAACCCACAGGAGTTTAACCATGTTGTTCCTGGCTGCTAGATCTATCAGGTCGTTTGCGGCACTCCATTGTCGACGAGTGTAACGCCGAATACTTTTTTAATAAACTTTTCGGATTCCTTAAAGCTTCGAATTGTGTTTTAACGGTCGACTCAGTTTGGTATTAAACAATTCATTTTATTAGGTAATGCAATGCCGTTTTAATAAACCGCTTTCTTATTTCCATATTTGCTTAAACGAGAGCTTAAATAAAATGTGGCATAATTTTTATTGGGGCTTATTAAAAAAGCAATTAAAAATATATAAAACACTTAATGTATTTATAATGTTATTTTTAAAGAATTTATGTCAACTTTCAGTCGTTTTAAATAACCTAAGTGCATGAAGGCTTACGAATCTCTTTGGGAGAATAAATGAGCTCACAGATTGCGGCTTTGCTAGCTACTTTGCTCGACGAGCCGTTTGACGAACACTTTATTCGAACAAAAACCTTGCACGTGCATAATTTACAGCATAGGTAGCAGTAGCCCAGTAAGCCCACAGACTGCGGGGTCGCCTCTAATATTAGTATCTGCCTAAAAATTAACTGAATTATTATTTTTTTTTATTGTTTCTTTTGCATTCTTGCAAACGTTTTACTTGCTCTTCAAGAAAATCTTATTACTTCAGTTCTGCAACTTGCAAGAGAAAATAACGTAAGTTCGCATTAAAGTATAGTAAGATCATGTCAAATGCGTCCTTATAAAATGTTAATGGTACAAAAGTTACTGGAAGATGATCCGGACCGCCGTCTTTAGTTAAGTTAAGTGAAAATGAATGCACTTGTGCACTTGATCAGCTTTTAGTAGATTTGGGCTGAATCTACGGATGGGGATGAGCGTACTTTTGTTCTAAATGGTGAAGTCAATAAATAGAATTGTCGATATTGGTCCGCAGAAAATCCTCACTGGATGCGAGAAACACACACCCAGCTTCCGCAGAAACTTAATGTTTGGGCAGGCATGATTGGCGATCGCGTCATTGAACAAATATTCCTTGAAGGTAACTTAAATGGCCATATAGGTACAGTGTGACCAGTAAAGTCCGCATCATATGGGATTATTTTTTATTAATAGCTTTATTCGAAATTTGACTTTGGCATCAAGTTCTGCTTCGATCGAGATTAAAATTAAGCAAAAAAATAGTAGTCACGTGATTCGCATTATCTGTCAAATTTTAATTTTTTCCAAAAAATAATACAATAGTGGGGTTATTTCTGAAAATATCGAAAAAAGTTATTGGAAAAACTTTTTTTAAATGCATTTCTAGGCCACGTGGAAAATTTCAGCTGCATAAGATAATTTTGATTTTTTAACCCATATTTTGTAAATTGCACCACTTTTAGAAAATAAGACTCAACGCAACCTACATAAAACTTCTTAGTTTTGACAAGCTTTATTTCAGATACATTTTCTTTAAAGTAGCGTCATGTTAAATGTGCGTTTTTCTACAAAATCTAAATTGGGCTATTAAAATTTGGTCGCATGTGATGCAAAGTTTATTTGTTTTTGACCCTGTATAAGGTAACTTCATAAAATAAGTGTTTATAAAAACGTAGTTTGTGTCTGAAAGTAATACACCTTAATAGTAAGACAAAAAAGAACACAGTGTCATTGTTCATTAAGTGGAAAATAAATTTTATTGGTGGGTAAAAAATCAAAATTATCTTATGCAGCTGAAATTTTGCATGTGGACTAGAAAATGCATTTAAAAAACTTTTTCTTATAACTTTTTCGATATTTTTAGAAATAACCCTATTTTTGAATTACTTTTTGGAAAAAATTAAAATTTGACAGATGGGAATCACGTGACTACTATTTTTTTGCTTAATTTTCATCTCGATCGAAGCAGAACTTGATGCCAAAGTCAAATTTCGAATAAAGCTATTAATAAAGAAAAATCCCATATGATGCGAACTTTACTGGTCACACTGTATATTAAAATCGAAAGACCTGTCGATATACGATATATAAATATTTTAAAAAATGCTATAATAATGAGAAAAAGGAACTTATGTATGTTTATCAATAACTTTACATTGTTTAAAATTTCCACAACAGTTATTATACTCGTTAAGCTGTTTTCCACACATCATCAGTAAATTAATGTCGTATTTTAACATTAACTCATTAACGAATCAAGACAGATGTTTTATGGAGTAATCACTTGAATTTTTAGATATATGCTGAGTTTTAATGCCAGAAACCTAGACGCTATAAAAAATTTATATTTTAGTACATTATAACGCGTAATGTGGTACAGAGTTAAGGGCAAACACTAGTGACGCCTTCGCCATTTCGTTTTTTGTTCAATATTTCGTTACTTCCTCATTTTATCCAAGAATCGGCAAAAAATCAAAATTATCTTATGCAACTGAAATTTTGCATGTGGTTTAGAAACTGCATTTAAAAAAACTTTTTCTAATAACTTTTTTCGATACTTTCAGAAACAACCTCACTTTTGAATAATTTTTTGGAAAAAATTAAAATTTGCCAGATAATGCGAATCACGTGACTACAATTTTTTTGCTTAATTTGCATCTCGATCGAAGCAGAACTTGATGCCAAAGTCAAATTTCGAATAAAGCTATTAATAAAAAAAAAATCTCATATGATGCGGACTTTATGGGTCACACTGTACACTGTACAGGGTCTTCCAACGAGGACTGAACAGGGGCTCATTTTTGAGCTTCCTTGTATTTAAAGAAAAATCCAAAATAGCCAATCGATGTACTTTTTCCTGCAGAATTCAAAAATGAAACCAAAAATTTATTTGAACCAGAAACAAAAGAGTTACGCTATGGATAAGGTGTTTTTTAAATGGAACATAGCTTTTTTATACGATTTTTGGAACGAGTGATTTTTTTTTGTCCGTTCTGATTAAAATATTTAATATTGTGACAGCTATTTTTATTAAATTTTAATGTTTTATCCAGTATAATTTAACTTTAACCTGTTTGAAACATACACTAGGTAATAAAGGTATAATTACCTTTGAATCCTTTAAAGTAATTTCGGCAATATTATAGTAAATTTGTCAAATTTTTTAACTTTGAAGGATTCAAAGGTGATTATACCTTTATTACCTAGTGTATGTTTCAAACAGGTTAAAGTTAAATTATACTGGATAAAACATTAAAATTTAATAAAAATAGCTGTCACAATATTAAATATTTTAATCAGAACGGACAAAAAAGAATCACTCGTTCTAAAAATCGTATAAAAAAAGCTATGTTCCATTTAAAAAACACCTTATCCATAGCGTAACTCTTTTCTTTCTGGTTCAAATAATTTTTGGTTTCATTTTTGAATTCTCCAGGAAAAAGTACATCGATTGGCTATTTTGGATTTTTCTTTAAATACAAGGAAGCTCAAAAATAAGCCCCTGTTCAGTCCTCGTTGGAAAACCCTGTACTTCATCAAATAAACAAATTAAATTAAATGATGGATTGACACGATACAATACATTTAAAAACTATATTTCTTATGTTAACACGACATCTCATGCCACCCAAAGTATTCAATCATTTAAAGTACAGTAATTTAATACTGTCATATCGTCGTGAAGAGACCATTCATACAGTCATCACCCTCATCGCGAGACATCGTCTTTAAAAAAAAAAACATGTGTAAACCGTTCTTATCTTTACCAGTACTAAAATAAACTTTATTTTATTAACATGGCGTCCATGAGCAGTAAACCTTATGTATTTACAACTCCTGTTCTATCGGCATCGCCGACATTGAGCCAAGATGCGATTGTATAAACAAAGACAGTTCAAGGCGCCGTAAGTTGTTAAAAGGTGAATTCTTCAAATGGATATTGTAATTTTTTAATCTCGTAGTAGTTCGCGATAGTAGATAGCAAATAACAAGATAAATTTACTTTCGTTGGTAACTAGAAAAGCATTGCAATGCAGTTATTTATCTTCTCTTTACCTATCTTATCATATAAACTGTTGCCTAAATCCTGGAAATTTGCTAATGTAATTCCCCGCCTAAAATTAACAAAAATCACACCGAGTTTAATAATTTAAGTTCGATATCTGTCTTGCTTACGTTCTCTGATATAATAGAAAAAATTATGGAATATCATAAGGCGGCTTGGCTGTCCGACCAGACATACATTTGACAGTTTGCTCCTCATCACGGTCCCTGAGTTCTGCCATGCCGGCCGTCATTAGGATATCTGTGCTTGCAAGGCTGTTGTGAGCCGTCCTACGGTCCTAAATAGATGACTCTCACGGGTATCAGTCTTTTCAATGAGCGAGCAAAAAAGCAAATGTAGCGATTGCTTTTTCTTAGAAAATCAAAATAATTTCTTAAAAACCAATGAATAAAAACTAAAGTAATTGCTCTTGCGTCCAGCGATCGCGTAAAAGTGCAGGAATTGCTTCTAGTCAATGCTTTTTCTTAAAAAATAGAAGCCATTGCTATCGTTTGCTTAAAATGTGATGAATAAATTAAGGAATTGCTTTTTCTAGTGTAGCAATTGCTTTCAACTTTTTAAGGTAGGTCGACCCCCTGCATCAGTTGCTTGGTAGCAGTCAACTTTAGTTCTCCGCGGAATACAAGTGCGTTGCTCTTAATTTGTGTCTTCAAATTATGACTGAATATATGAAAATAATAAAAGAAAAATCTACAGTGTACGTAAAAATTGCAGATATGATGATTTCAGAAAGTTATGTCGATTTGACTGCGAAAATGTTGAGTGGTTGGCAAATTATTTTTCGACTGATACTGGTAAAAGGCGAGGGGGTGCACTGTCGCCTTTAAATAAGATTAAAGTATTTCTGCGGAAATTGTCGGATCCGGGCTTTCAAAATTCTGTAGGTGAAGAACTCGATGTTCACCAAACTACTGTCTGTTAGACATACACTTCTGTAATGGATGCAGTTTTGGAGAAGGCCAATATTTTTATTAAATTTCTTACAAGTGCTGAAGCTGTTGTGGAAGCTAAACGGTTGTGGTCAGAGAGATTTATTTATGTTCCTTCAATTTGTGAACGAATATCAATTGCTTATCTTTAATTTCTTCATCACTACTATCAGTTTCCTCATTTTCACTGAAATCTGTCATATCACAAATATAGTTTCCTATTTTCCACAAAAACGTAACCGATTACTATTGTACTAAATAAATAGACCAGCGTTGTTGTATTTACGTCCAAACTGAACATGAAATCTATAATCTGAACAAGTGGATAAGCCACGTCTGAACTTGTGTTGAATAAGCATTTGCTACAGAGGTGTAAGAAAAACAGCAATTGCTTCAAAATTTTATTCATCTCCAGATCTAGCAATCGCATTTGCAAGTCAAGCAATCGATTTAACTAAAAAGTAATTGCTTAATTTTTATTATTAGGTTAATTTTCTAATTTTTGCTTAAACTTGACCTGGAAGTAGCTGAACGCAAACACTGGTTTACGTTGGTACAAATATTTTAATAAATTATTTTTAAAATCGGTTTATAGAGCGAAGATTATTGTAGTCCTTCGTCACTAAACACATAACATTTTATCATATTTTGTCATGCAAATAAATTGTTTGCCTTTGTATTTTGAAAGGATAATAATAGTTTCATTTGTCTCGTGATTCATCTGACACCGCCGCTTCCGTTTATTGAAATATTTTCTTACTGGCAAACAAAAATAAAGATCTTAGTCAGCTTCCGAAAATACCATAATTCATTCTTTCAATTTTCAGTATTTCCATTACTAAACTAAAGGGGTCTATGCACTAGATTGACAACCTAGTCGCTCGACTAAACAGTTCATGAAACCATCCTTTTTTAATTAGAAACGATCACTACACGAGTGCGGAGTGCTTTGACTATTTTTAAAATAAAAACTGAATAAAGAGACATGAATTGGTTGACAACCAAATTAGCTGGAAAGTATCCCAATGAATGGGCAGTTCCTATACTGGGAAAAAAAGTATTCTATTCCTTCAGTATTCACATACCATTTATACAACTGTTTAATATTATATGTGACAGCAATGCGCTTTCCTACTGTAAGACAACGAAAATTGCTTGACCGTTATGTAGTGATAATATCACGGTAATTTAGCCAATAGGAAATAGGATGCTACCATAGAATGGTTTATAGCCGTTATTGCTCTGAATACTTACAGTAATAATTATCAAGTTCTATTGGGGGTGTAATCTGCTTTTATACAGTGTGTGTATAAAGTCTGGAAACGGCTTATTAACATCACAATTTACTGTCCGATTTAAACCAAATTTGGTACAGTTGTGTAAGAGGATCTAACGCACCGAATGACGATATTGGCGTTGTTGCCAGCTTTTTAGTTTGTCTGGAATTCGAACGAATTTTGTATTTTTAAATATAACACCCAGTATATTTTTTCATTTGTAGTTTTTACATTAAATTTGTTACACTTTTGGTATAACATACTTTGTTCATAATATCAGTAGTTTTTGAAATAACTAGTACAATTTAGAAAAAATATATTTTTTATATTAAATGTTCAAACTGTTTTTCCTGTACAGCTTGACAGTTTGCTAATTGAAAATAAAATTTTTCAATTGTGTTGTAAATCATTTCTGGCGTTATTAATTCAAATTCGTCCAAAATTCGACGCTGCAAATCGGCCAAATCTTGAGGTTTTGTGGTATAAACTTTGTTCTTCAAATGTCCCCATAAAAAATAGTCGTTAGGCGACAAATCAGGGGACCTAGGTGGCCACTCGATTGTACCCCCTCTACCGATCCACCTATTCGGAAAAGTGTTGTTCAAAAATTCGCGCACGTTTCGACCAAAATGGGGAGGAGCTCCGTCCTGTTGGAAGAATGTACTTGCATAATTTGGACCCATCACATTTCGTATAGTAGGCACTATTTGCGTTTCCAAGAGCTCAAGGTAAAGTTGTGATGTCAAATTTCCATCAATAAAAAATGGACCGATCTTGTGGTTACCCAGAAGCCCAGCCCACACATTCAATTTTCCAGGGCGTTGTGTATGACCTTCTATCTATCAGTGGGGGATTTTCATTTGCCCAAAACATACAGTTGTGTCTATTGACTTTACCATTTAACATAAATGTTGCTTCATCCGAAAATACTATAAATTTGAAAAACTGGTTATTTTGGTCAAACCTTGACATCATAATATCACAAAATTCAATTCTTCGTTCATTATCATCTTCTGATAACTCTTGAACTACATGTATTTTGAAAGGGTGATATTTATGTTTTATTAAAACATTATGGACGGATTTGAAGCAGACGTCACTTACTTGAGAAATTTTTCTTAATGAAGAAACAGGGGTTTCAACAACATGTTGTAAAATTTCTAAACTTTTCTCTTCATCCACTACTACTGGTCGTCCTGATCGTCGCCTATCTCTACAATTTCCAGTTTCTTCGAACCGTCGGACAGTTTTTAGAACAGTTGCTTTTGAAATTGGATTTCGGTTTGGAAATGCGTCATTAAATAGATTTTTAACCTCTTTGTAAGATCTGACCCTATCGCCATATCCTCTCATCATAAGAATTTTAATTCTTTCACTTTCAGTTAAAGACATTTTTGCATGTAAAAATGACAGCTTTTATGACTTAACATCAAAACTGAACTGGTGTTTTATTTATTAATAAATAAAACACAATTTGTTGATATTTTCAAAACACGTCGTTATTTCGAAAACTACTGATATTATGAACAAAGTATGTTATACCAAAAGTGTAACAAATTTAATGTAAAAACTACAAATGAAAAAATATACTGGGTGTTATATTTAAAAATATAAAATTCGTTCGAATTCCAGACAATCTAAAAAGCTGGCAACAAAGCCAATATCGTCATTCGGTGCGTTAGATCCTCTTACACAACTGTACCAAATTTGGTTTAAATCGGCCAGTAAATTGTGATGTTATTAAGCCATTTCCAGACTTTATACTGTATTAATTCCGACTGGCAGTTGTAATAAAACTTAACATTAATCATGATAGTATTTGCTTGCTACGGTTAATAAAGCATATACTTATACTTACCACTAAAAATGTAGTTCTCGAAAATTTAAACAGCTTCTAATGTGATATTGTTCTTGTCATTTAACATTGTATATTATGCAACATGGTTTACTGAGATGGTAAAATTCGTTCATAGATTATAAAGTCCAATAATAATAATGGGTTGTGCGAAATAATAATATTCTATTGCTTTATCTGACATGCAAAGTTTAAAAAAACTTAAATACAGAGTAATAATCAATTAATTGAAATAGGTATTGGTACAATAAATAAAATTCAAATTCAGACAGGACAGCTAAAAAACTCCGAACAACGATGTGACCTGCGCAACAAATACGTCGAAACTAATACTACGGCGCGCGGCGATTGCCGATCGCTACGAACCCCCACCAACGTCTTGTGGATTATAGGTTCTTACGGATGCAATTCGTTTTTGGGGACGTTGTTATCTTTTCTTTTTTGTAGAGAAAGCGCTTTACTGGAAACAAAATGCATCGCATTGAGAAGATACAATTTATTTTTTAACATAATTGCTGTATTAAAAGTAGTTCATTATTCCACAAGACTGTACTGCCAATGGAATTGATTACCACCAATAAAAACACTTTGAATCGTTAAGGCCTTTACTTGATGGAAATTCATTATAACTCAATGAAAGACAATTTATTTTGTCAAATTTCCACTTTTATTGAAAAAACTTTTAGTATTGAAAATACTACTGCTTGCGTATATACGGGTATATTTCACGAAAAACGAACGACATGCAGGAAGCGTCACGCGTGACGCGCGTCACGCTAGAGCATAATATTATTATGTTATATTTGATATGGGTGTGATTTGTTTAGGCTAGGACTTTGGCAAAATAACACGGCGGTGATCCGAGCAGCACATGGGTGTTAATATTGTTTTGTTTTGGGTTTCGGCATTTATTATTATATTTGTTGATATTAAGATATAGCCGGGAGAGAGAACAGTTATATAGTAGTTAGTATTGAATCGGCCAGTACCTACTTTCATGTTACGGGATCCCCGTCGGCTTTATCAGGATGTTTATTTAGACCAAATATTAATAGTATTTAAATATTATACTTTGTGTTTGAATGTTGAATATAATAACTTTATTTGGATATAATAAAATGTTGATTATCTTTATTATTGTTCTATATTCTTACATTATAGTTATTAATGATACTAGTTCGATATAAACACCATAATGAAATGAATACTATTTAAATATTATACTGTGTGTTTGAATTTTGAATATATTCACTTTATTTGGATATAATAAAATGTAGATTATCTTTATTATTGTTCTATAATCTTACATTATAGTTATTAATGATACTAGTTCGATATGAACACTATAATAAAATGTGTGCAACGTTAAACCGCGAGGCGTCAGCCGAGTGGTTTAATTGCACAAGTTTCATTAACAAAGTTCATGTCGAACGTGTATCATTCAAAATTTAATTTACGACAGTGCAAATAGATTTTATTCGTCTTTAAATATGGGATTCTGAATCCGAAAGTGTCCCTTCGGATGTTTACAATAAATAAATGCAATCCGTTTTTCTAAGTAATAATAACAAATAAATAGTTTGCACCGACTTTCTTTTTGTTTTTGTATCTTAACATTTGGATGTTATTATGAATTCAATTGAATGAAACCAAAACATTTCATAGCCGACTTAAGATTTAGACATTTTGTTACAAGGACCAGCAGATAAATGGCTGTGTATAGCTAAAGAAATAATTTTGTCGCTATTTTTGAAAAGGTGGTTTTGAGCTCTCTTCAATAATATGTACTAATATATAGATTATCCTATATTTTTTATTTTAACAAAACAGTCAAATTTACACATTTTTAAGTATAATTTACACATTTCTAAGTATAATAATTTAATTATTATTTCAAACTAAATCGGAGCATCCATGCCGTCATAATAACGCGTGATAGCGGCACGTTACATACTCACAGATAGGAGTAATCTGTGCTGTGACATAATGGTTTCCTTCTCGCCACTGTATGTGGTAGGTATTTTCAATACGCCTATGATACTTGCGTAAGATGCAAGATCTGGGAATTTTTCTTTATTACACGACGCGTTTCGCTACATTGTAGCTTCTTCGGGTGTATGGTCCGAAGAGAAGAAAGAGAGAGAATAAAAACACTGTTCTAGCAAATCTGGAATTAATATGATAACACTAAAGTGGGTTTGATAAACTAGCAATTTATTAAATATTGGTTCATACAAAATAAAGTGTCAATACAAACTAGGTCTTAGCAAACCTGTTGTATCAGATCATTTTTCTCAGTGAAGCAACCAAATTGCCAGGAATTTTTTTTTGGCAATTTAATCGCGCGCACTTGATTGCTCGATGATTGCCCTGTGTGAATAACACTAGGTATAATAAAAGAAATAGGAGACCGACAAACATAAACATAAAATAAAAAGTGTCTATACATTGAACTACAATAAACAGTTACAGTAAAGTTTTTGAAACTCGAGAACAAAAACGAGTCGGCTTTTAGAAATGATCGCGAAGTTTTCTTTTATATCCTTTACATAGAGCGGGAAAATAACATGTTTTCCCGGCTCTTCGCATTCGAAACGGTTCGTTTTATTGTTTATTTTAAACGGAAAATAAGCATACTCATTTTTCCGAGTCTCGCACCTTCCGATGGAAAAGCCGGGACCGTTATTAAGTCTGCAGGCAATCAGAGAAAATGAATATTGCTCTTGTGAGTTTTGTTTCGGTTTTTAAATTTGCGCATTCTCTTTGCTTCTCGCCGCCGGAGCTCTCGGTATGCAAATAAAGAAAATCGCACAAGGCTTATGGGAAAAATTGAGATTTTGCCCGTCGGATTTCTCGGAAAGAGGAACGGTTTAATGGAAAATATCAAAAGAAAAACAGCAGATATTAAAACACGACGTTAAAATGAAAATGTGTGTTGTTCCAACCAGGGCTGGATAAAGATCGTGTAATATACGGCGGCTTTTTACTTTTCGTGTAAAATCAAAATGGAAAAAAATTTCATGTATGTACATACCGCGACCTCTGATGTCAAACTCGTTAATTGGTAGCTGATGCCTATATGTAAACTAATAAGACTGAATAATTTCTCTCGCACAACCCAGAGAACGCTCTGGCCGGGACAGAATCCTCATACAGGAGCCGGAGTTACATTGAGCCTAATAAATAAAAATTAAGCAATTACTTGAAGTAATTACTTTTTAGTAAAAGCAATTGCCTGATTAGCAAATGCTATGAGTAAAAGCAATTGCTAGATCTGGATATAAATAAAATTTTGAAGCAATTGCTGTTTTTCCTACATCTCTGTAGCAAATGCTTATCCAACACAGTGAGCCTAATGAATGCAACACAAGTTCAGACGTGTCTTATCCACTTGGTCAGATTATAGATTTCATGTTCAGTTTGGTGCCTAATTTGCAAAAGAGTTGACGTAAATACAACAACGTTGGTCTACTTACTTAGTACAATTAATAGTTGTTACGTTTTTGTGGAAAATAGGAAACTTATATTTGTGATATGGGAGATTTCAGTGAAAATGAGGAAAGTGATAGTAGTGATGAAGAAACTCAAGACAAGCAATTGATATTCGTTCACAAATTAAAGGAACATAAATAAATCTCTGATCACAACCGTTTAGCTTCCACAACAGCTTCAGCACTTGTAGGAAATTTAATAAAAATATTGGCCCTCTCCAAAACTGCATCCATTACAGAAGGGTATGTCTTACAGACAGTAGTTTGGTGAACACCGAGTTCTGCACCTAAAGAATTTTGAAGGCCCGGATCCGACAATTTCCGCAGAAAGACTTTAAACTTATTTAAAGGCGACAGTACACCTTTTACCAGTATCAGTCAAATAATAATTTATAGGGAAAAAACCACAGTCGTCTTCACAAATATAAAAAATAATTTGCCAACCACTCAACATTTTCGCAGTCAAATCGATATAACTTGCTGAAATCATCATATCTGAAATTTTTATGTACACTGTAGATTTTTTTTCTTTTACGGACGTTCATAATTATATTCAGCGATAATTAAAGACACAAATTAAGAGCAACGCACGTGTGTGCCGCGGAGAACTAAAGTTGACTGCTACCAAGCAAATGATGAAGGGGTCGACCTACCTTAAAAAGTTGAAAGCGATCGCTACGCTAGAAAAAGCAATTCCTTAATTTATTCATCACATTTTAAGCAAAGGATAGCAATTGCTTTTATTTTTTAAGAAAAAGCATCGACTAGAAGCGATTCCTGCACTTTTAAGCAATCGCTGGACGCAAAAGCAATTACTTTAGTTTTTATTTATTGGCCTTTAAGAAATTACTTCGATTTTATAAAAAAAAGCGATCGCTACATTTTTATTTATTAGGCTCAATATGTTAGAGTACTCTAAGTACTCTACCTAACGACCACCTTTTGATCACCGTAAGGATATAGGAACCGCTCCAATAAACTTTTTTTAATCACATTTACTGCTTTAGCAGCGTTTCTTTTTCTCTTTTCTAGCGTCTAAATCCTTTTAACAATAAAACAAATCAAGGTAATTTATAGACACCAACTTATATAAAACGAACAACCATAAAATATCATTTTTCGCGACTTGTAAGTCCTCCAGACAAAAGCCAATTTAAACATTTTTCGCAGTAAATCGCAGCCAATCTTACACTATAAAAAGAGCGTCGTCTTCATAATTTTTAAGCATTTGTGTTCGGGAAATATGACGTACGACTTCCCGCGGTTTCATTCCGAATTCCTTCAAGTATTAAACCGTTATGTTTTCCCGATGGGAGGCCCCAATCGAGTCTAGACTCGTTTTATCATCTTGTGGAATTTTTCACGCCGGGAAATGTTTCGGGATGATTTAATTTGTCGCCGTAGGTTTTCCGCATTGCTCAGTGGAATTTCCTTTTTCACAAAGAAAAAACTACACTAGGAGTATACTTATAATGTACTTATACTCCTAGGCGTATAAATACATTATATTTATATCAAATTTAACACCGACGTTATCTTTAAATAATCAGCCCACAAACTAGAACTCTTAATTTTCAGTGCCATTTCGATAAAATATGTCAATAAAACGTTCTCAGAGTATTGCATTACTTTTTTTCCAGTGCACCATTTTTTGTTGAACTTGACAAAGGCGGCTTCATATACTGCACCAGATTTCGTCGGCAGCAAGTTTTGAGTAGCTATTCTAGCTGCCTCTACTACCTCGGGAGTGCCCGAGCGTTTTTTCGGACACACCTCCATGTATTTATTATCGAATTTATTCTATTTGGCTGACACTGTATACAATCTACCGCTGGTGTTCCAGCTTCTCTATAACATAAAATTTCTCTTTATATAACACAAAAGTAATCTTATTATAACTAAAAATAAGCTACGACGAAATATCTGCTGCTTGGTTGAAAATTAAGTAGGTGAATTTTTAGCTTACAATTATTGAGAATTTTGATTTGAAGATAAAATGACACATCCACAGTAAAACTACTGCAATTTTGCGTTAAATTCCCAATCGCAAAAAATTCCTTTTTTTTTTTGAAAAAAATACAGTCTGTCCGTACTTTTGCAATTTCTTTGCTGATGCAATTATGTCGACCACATTCCTCGAGAGTTTTTAAACTCCCATAAGAATAAGCCTTTTGGTTGCGTGTCTTCCAAAAGAGCTCGAATCCGATAATATATAGTACCCATTACTTGGGTCAATAAGATCAATAAATTGCGAAAAGAAATCAGAGTGGGTGCCAAATATAAAATACGAATACCAGATTAAAATTTATAAAATAACCTTAGTTTAAAAAAATCTTAAAATCTCTTTATTTTATTTTTTATTTTTTTACTGTCAGTCACAAACTACGTTTTCAAAAATACGTATTTTATAAAGTTACCTTATACAGGGTCAAAAACAAATGAACTTTGCATCACATGCGACCAAATTTTAATAGCCCAATTTTGATTTTGTAGAAAAACACACATTTAATATCACGCTAGTTTAAAGAAAATGTATCTGAAATAAAGCCTTGTCAAAACTAAGAAACTTTATGTATAGGTTGCGTTGAGTCTTATTTTGCAAAAGTGGTGCAATTTACAAAATATAGGTAAAAAAGCAAAATTATCTTATCCAGCTGAAATTTTGCATGTGGGCTAGAAACTGCATTAAAAAAAAATTATAACTTTTTTCGATATTTTCAGAAATAACCCCACTTTGGAATTATTTTTTGAAAAAAAATTAAAATTTGACAGGTAATGCGAATCACGTGACTACAATTTATTTGCCTAATTTTCATCTCGATCGATGCAGAACTTGATGCCAAAGTCAAATTTTGAATAAAGATATTAATAAAAAAAATCCCATATGAAGCGGACTTTACTGGTGACACTGTATAAGACTATTTATTTAACTTATGCCTAATGTATTAATTTATTGATATGTTTTTATTATGTAATTGTTCAGTTTAGTGATTTGTTGGTCTACTAACTAACCACTGTAGTATTCAATATGTATACTGAATTATGAAATAAAATAGTAATGTGGGCGCCTAGGGGGGGCAAGTGCCCGTTTTGCCCCCCCCCCCCCCTATGGACGCCCTTGCGCAGAGTACCTACAATACAGAAATCGCTGTCTTCAGAAACTCGCTTGTGGGCTTGCCCTGGAAACTGCCTGTTGTTCTAGAAAATGATACTTTGGTAACCGAAATTGACTGTTTTCTCCTTTCTTTCTCTACAAATATCAAGCCCATTAAATCGGCAGAAAGCACCCTTTACATTTATTACCGCGTCCGACTTATATAATATAGTGCTTTCTTGTCAACTTTATACACGGCATAGCTCTTCTGTAAGACTCCGACAAACGCTAGTCAGACCGGTGGGTAAAGCTTTTATAATTTAACTTTTAAAATATACCGTTTCGTTTCTCGGAAACTTTTAAAACACAATCAGACGGAGAGTATGCAGAACAGAAGTTAAAAAAGTTTCGTCCTTTGTTGTATTAGGGAAGTACAGAAGCGTTATCGTAACGAAAGAGTTACTGCTACGAGCCGTATTTTTTGTTCCTGGTGTCTGGCCACAGCCACCTAGAAAATGAGCCATGAAGTGATATCGGGCAACGCCGCATCAGCTGGGAGTAGCGGATCCACAAGCTATTATTATCATCGTATGAGTTGCGCAGGTCACATCGTTATTCGGAGTCTTCTAGGTCTCCTGTCTGAATTTGAATTTTATTGATAGTACCTACCAATATCTGTTTCGATTAATTTATTTTCACTTTGTATTTAAGTTTTTTTTTAACTTTGCACGTCAGATAAAGCAATAGAAGATTATTACTTCGCACAACCCATCATTAGTAGGGGAGAGTCGGATATTGGCGCGCGGTTGATAATACCGCGCCCCTCAATATCTCTCAGTAGAAAATAATACTTGGCAACACTGCATAATTAGCCGTTACCTTAAACGTGTCCCTTCACCCCGCAGTTGAAATATTTCCGTTATAACCACCTGTTGGAGCTCGGCGAATATTTATTGTTTTTAGTGAAAATCCTTATAACTTTTCTACATTTTTGGATTGAGGTACATGTACAAAACCTATCATTTAAATGTTAGATATTATGCGTCGTCTGATATTTGCGCGCTGATGGCGCGGTCTTATCAGCAGCGCGGTATTATCAGACTAGGGTTTGTTTGATGCGAATTATTGTCTTTTTTTTTCAGATGACTGAGCCTACATCAAAGAGAAAATTTTATTTGCGAATTTTGATGACTTTTTTGTATTAAATAATAAATAATGCTGTATATATAGCCTTATTTTTGGGACACGGTATTATGAGACTAGTTTGATAATACCGCATTTTCAATGACTTTGCTTTTTTTCCTCCCCCCTCTACTACTTTACCTCAACTCGAAATTGGTCATTTGGACTTATTTGCTATGCTAGTCTTCTATTGGCTGACTTCCACAAAGTTGGTATACATTACACCTGATGATTTCTAGACCGTGTTTTCCTTAAGGGCGCGCCAATATCCGACTCTCCCCTATTGGACTTAATAATTTATGGATGAATTTTACCACCTACCTAAGTAAATCATGTTGCATAATAGATAATCATATGCAATGTTAAACGACAAGAACCATATCACCCTAGAAGATATTTAAATTTTTGAGAACTACAGTACACGGGAGTTTTCTTATTCTTTCTGATATTTTTTGTGTTTTTTGGCTCTGTTGCCACTATATTGATATTGAAAAATGTACAAAAAAGTAATAAGTAGTTTTGGATAACAAGAACAACTTACCGAATTATTAAATAATAGTAATATTGCGTTGAGAACCTGTTTTTGTTTCACTACGAGTAGATTTATGATCGATCAAAAGTAATATTCTATTATACAAATTATTATCATCTGCGTTTAAATTACAGGATTGACTATCGACTTCTGAAGTCTCAAAATTTAGTAAGCGTGAGGCTTTGTTTACGAAATCTACGCTTGTCTTAAGAAAGTCACCTACTATCTGGGTAACTTCGTTACTTTCACAATGTATGAATTATTGGTACTGAGACAATAAGTTTTCAAGCTGAGACCACCTACTTAGTTTCATTTTAAAGGGTAACATCCATTTCAAATCATTGTAAGCTAATTCATTACCTTTTTAAAAAAAAACTTTTCCTTCATATCAATGTCCACTGAAACCTGATTAACAATATTTATACAGTCCTTGGTCAAATCTAAACTAAAAAAACATATTAGATAAAGTATGTTTCACTCTCTTCACCTGCTTTTACAACACTTTTATAGTTAGACTTACACCCAGGAATACAGCAGGGGCTTGGCATGTTGATAAATAAACAAACTAAAAGAAAAAAGTACTTACCTAAGTACCTAGGTATCGAGAGGTATCCTACCTACTTATGAAGTATCTCTAAAAAATTTCAATTCCAAATTTGCTTAAACAGTGTTTTTATTGGTCTTGTGGAATAATGAACTACTTTTAATACAGCGCTTTCTCTACAATTAAGAAAGCAGAACAGCGTCCCCAAAAACGAATTGTATCCGTTAGAACCTATAACCCACAAGACGTTGGTGGGGGTTCGTAGCGATCGGCAAACGCCGCGCGCCGTATTATTAGTTTTAACATATGAGTTGCGCAGGTCACATCGTTATTCAGAGTCTTCTAGCTCTCCTGTCTGAATTTGAATTTTATTGATAGTGCCAATATCTGTTTCGATTAATTTATTTTTACTTTTTAAACTTTGCATGTCAGATAAAGCAATTAGAAGATTATTATTTCGCACAACCCATCATTAGTATTGGACTTTATAATTTATGGACGAATTTTACCAACTACCTAAATAAATCTTGTTACATAATAGATAATCATATTATGCAATGTTAAACGACAAGAACAATATCACACTAGAAGCAATTAAAATTTTTGAGAACTACAGTACTGATTTTTAGTGATAAGTATATGCTTTATTAACCGTACAAGCAAATATTATTATGATTAACGTCAAGTTTCATTACAACTGCCAGTCGGAACTAATACAGTATATTATAAAACCAGATTACAGCCCCAATAGAACTCGATAGTTACTGTGAGTATTCAGAGCAATAATGGCTATAAACCATTCTATGGTAGCATTAACTCATACATATATCCTTACCGCGATATTATCACTACACAATGATCTAGCAAATTTTCGTTGTCTTACAGTAAGAAAGCGCGTCGCTGTCACATATAGTATTAAGCAGTTTGTATTAAGAATATGTGACTTCTTACAAGGAATAGAAGGTTTTTTTCTCAGTGAAGCTTATTCAATGATAAGGGCCTGTCGTACCTGTCAATTTAAAAAACTAACTCATGAAGAATTTTCTCAACTTTAAAATCCTCTTTTAACCGCCTTTTTAAACCTTCCTTAACGCTTCCATTGAATCAACCGATCAATTGGGCTTTTTAAAAAATTAATAAATCGACTAAGTGTAGCACGTGTTTCGTTCGCTAATGTAGAAAATTTGTTTGTTAGGATGATCCAGCTCCTCCATCAATAATAGCCTTAATATCCGTTTGGGTGTGTTACAAACTACTGTTTAATGAGGTCAATCACCACACCAGCCAATACAGTAGCGCAGGTTCGATAGTTCGATGTGTACGAAGTAAATTTGGTTTTTTATTAAAAAAAAGTCGGGTTCCTCTCGACTTCCACAACGAAATCGGGTAAAAATATATCGTTTTTACTCTAGAATAATACGCTGTTGCACAACCACCTTGAGAAAAGCCATGAAAGAGAAACATGGACAACACTGCTTGAAGATCCATGTGTCACGAGACTTTTTTGAGGTTAGCCATGGTTTAGTATGTAACTAGGTGTAGGTGTCGTATTAATTTGTATTTTTATCCGGTTTCCGATTGATATCTAATAGAAAATTTAGGTGACATGATTGCTAAGAACCTCTACAAAATACTGGTGAACATTTTTGGTGCGAGTTTGCTCTATTAGCATTAATAAAGTGAAAAATCCAACAGCCTGGCCGGCCTGGCGGTTTGTTTACGGGTCTTATAAATGGCGGCAGAATTTCATTTGTTTTAATTTAAAAGTTTTTTTTTTATTGCGGTTAGCTTTTTGGGATAAACTTTATTGTTTTGTGGCTACAGCTGTTAATTTATTAAATATTGGTGTTTATTTAACTTGAAGGTATATGTGAATTAGTTTAAAAATATCACTAGTAGAGGTAGTTCGTAAATAGGTAAGATATCTCTAGATACTTAGGTACTTAGGTAAGTACTATTTTTTTCTTTTAGTTTGTTTATTTATCAACATGCCAAGCCCCTGCTGTATTCCTGGGTGTAACTCTAACTATAAAAGTGTTTTAAAAGCAGGTGAAGAGAGTGTAATATATTTTTAAAGTTTAAGTTTGACCAATGACTGTATAAATATTGTTAATCAGGTTTGAGTGGACATTGATATGAAGGTAAAGGTTTTTTTTTTAAATTAAAAGGTAATCAATTGGCTTACAATGATTTGAAATGGATTTTACCCTCTGAAACGAAACTAAGCAGGTGGTCTCAGCTTGAAAACTTATTGTCTCGGTACCAATTCATACATTGTGAAAGTAACGAAGTTACCCAGATAGTGGGTGACTTTCTTAAGACAAGCGTAGATTTCTTAAACAAAGCCTTAAGCTTACTAAATTTGTAGACTTCAGAAGTCGAGAGTCAATCCTGGTTCCTGTAATTTAAACGCAGAAGATAATAATTTGTATAATAGAATATTACTTTTGATCGATCAAATAAATTTACTCTTAGTGAAACAAAAACAGCTTCTCAATGCAATATTACTATTATTTAATAATTAAGTAAGTTGTTCTTGTTATCCAAAAATCCAAAAATTCAACTTTACAGTTAAAACAATACATAATCATAATCAACATCTACTAAATATGCCGCTGCAAGTTGAATTTGTGTAATTAATTGAAAATATAATTATTTAAAATGTTATGGCACGTCACTGGACATGGTCAATAGGGACGAACTTAAACACGAATTTACACTATCTGGCATCGGCCAACAATATAATTTATAATAATTGGAAAATTGCTGATTAAATCCCTTTATAGGATTAGATCGATGGAGGAGAAGCAAAAGATAGATAGAGAGAAAGCTTGTTTAGAACATTATTATAAAGTGAAATTTTTAGTTTTGAGTTTTTTGTAATAATACTGTGTTTCTGTTTGATTATATTTTTAATATATTTGTTCACATTAGTCCAATGGTACCTATAGATAATTATAAAATAATTACATGTATTCTGAGAATTCACATAACCGGAGAGGTGCAACCAGGCTTCATCCGAAAAAAATGTCAGGTCTAATAAATCATTTATTTCCAATAAATGTTGGGTAAACCATTGAGAGTAATTCCTGCGGCTTTCAAAATCTGCGGCTTGTATTTCTTGGAATACTTGCACTTTATAAGGAAATAAATTTAGCTGCTTCTTAAGAATAGTCCTGCATTTTCCATAAGATCTTCACACTTCTTGGGACAGGCGTCTTATACAATTTGTTGGTGTATTTTGCATTATTTCACGAACGTTTGCAACAAGTTCTTCTGTTCTTACAGATGGTCTTCCTGCTCCTTTTTTTGTGTTGTATAGAACCTGTTTCCCTAAACACAGCCACGGTTCTTTTCAGGCAATAATAAGTATCCCCAGCAATAAAAGCAACGTTAGGAAAATGTTCGTGAAAAGCGTCCATGCACAAACCCAGATTGTATTTGCAACTCACCATTTACTCTAACCCCGTTTCAAAAATACGCTTTAACCATGAATGTTTTGTGCTGTTCCATAAAGCCCATTGTGTGAATTGTTCAAGAACTTGGAAAAATTAGCGATGAATCAAATTACTTGTAACGGCTGTCAAATATGACGGAATAACTGATTGATTGTTAAGTCTGGTAGTTACTGGCACCCAACAGGTATTAAGCTCTACGTCTAAGCATTACGTCCTAGATGCAAGGCCCTCTTTGATGCAAATAATTTTTGCTCGCACGGTATTATGGGCATGATTTATGAAAAATGTCTAGAATTGATTGTAGAATATAAATATATACGTGTTTTATTAAAAAAGTTAAAGTTGATACACGTAGCGAGTAAAAACTGTAAATCTTTTTTCCAAAAAAAAAGAAATGCATTTCAAAAAAATTCATTTGACGGGTCCGAGCGATTCTTGATTAAGTGGGTGGTACCTATCCTGTATAAAAGGCTGATCTGTGTCTTTATTATAACGCTGTACACATATTCAGTCGTAATGTTGATTTGTTTAAAATGTTAATATCTAAATTAACTATACTAAAAAATACTAATAGAATAATTAAATACGCTTCTATTTATGCAAATAAGGCAGTATATATTTACTTATTCCAAAATCTATTAAACGCAATTAGCAACATCCATATTAAATACTTTATTAATATAATCTTACCTAGCGTGGTACGGAAATCTGACCTTAATTAGGATTATTTAGATTGCTTGCCTAAATTGCAATCTTACGCCTATATTAGCATTATAATTACACTTTAATTGCGGCGAGGTAGACGTGGTGGTTGGCAAAAATTTTAAGACGGTCGATCATACATCTATATAATTATAATATATTATACTCTGCAAAAAGTGGTACCATCAGAAGCTGGATCCAAGCACAATGGATACCCTGGGGCGGGTAGACCGCGATGGCCGTTTCGTCCTTGTTAGGACTCTACGGGCAGCCATAACCCAAGCAATCCCGATACAGCGGTAAGAAGCATTAAAATCATTTTTACAAAAGCAAACGGCCATCAATAAACCATAGCGCCATACCAGCGGAATTAACTCCAATATAACAGGCAGTCACACTGGTAATAATCAAAAGGCAGACAGCTAAATAACCACAAAGTGCATCACAATCCAGTATAGGGAACGCTATTTACATTTTTACCGGAATACCTGCCATTTTGCAGACTAGAAACAGATCAATGCTGGCACCCACTAGAATGCGCGCAATCCGTTTAAGAAAAGCCCGAAAAATGTTTAGAACTTAATATTATAGTCTACGCGAAAATATTTAAAAGCGAATATTGTGGCATATCGGACAAGTGTGTAACTGTTCTTATATTGGAATACAAAGGGATCCAAGCACAATGGATACCCTGGGGCGGGTAGACCACGACGGCCGTTTTGTCCTTGGTAGGACTCTACGGGCAGCCATTTTTATGGCTTTTCTTAAACGGATTGCGCGCGTTCTAGTGGGTGCCAGCGTTGATCTGTTTCTAGTCTTCAAAATGGCAGATGTTCCGGTGAAAACGCAAATAGCGTTCCCTATACTGGATTGTGATGCACTTCGTGGTTTATTTAGTTGTCTACCTTTCGATTATTACCAGTGTGACTGTCTTTTATATTGGAGTTAAGTCCGCTGGGATGGCGCTACGGTGTATTGATGGCCGCTTTGCTTTTGTAAAACGGCTTTTAATGCATCTTACCGCTGTGTCGGGATTGCTTGGGTTATGGCTGCCCGTAGAGTCCTAACAAGGACGAAACGGACGTCGTGGTCTACCCGCCCCAGGGTTTCCATTGTAGTTGGATCCCTGTGTATTCCAATATAAAAAACAGTTACACACTTTTCCGATATGCCACAATTTTCGCGAACACTATATTATCTTATAAAGAGTTTACGTTATTTTTAAAAATATTTTTTTTTAAATCTTAATATATTATATCATTTTCCTATCAGAGTAAACGTCCTTTTAGAGAAACATAAAATTCACTATAAAAATTCATGACGATTCTATAGCTGATAAATAAAGAGGTTACATTTTATGCACAATCTCCATATAAATAAATACCTATGGCAATTCTAAAACTACCCTAAAAACATTTACAGCGTAATAATGTTTTACAGTCTTTAATTTGGAGCCTTTTATGGATTACTTTGCTCACTATGATAAACTTTTCCAAGCTTTAGTATGTCCATCAAGATTAAATGAACCTTTTATGTCCATTTTACACGTGGCATGTTCCGGATTCTTGGACATGCAATCTACTGAAAGAATTATTATTGCCAATCTAAAATTGCATGCCCAAACTCTGCATCCTCGCCAAATATTTAAAACAACCTAAATGTTGAAACATATATCAATGGGGAACAGAAACAACACCCCGAGACGCAAGAGCTACGGACCTAATCAACGACAAGCTCTTGGAATGCAAACTCATCGCATGAAAGCAATCTACAACGTTACAAAATCATTTCATATGAGCTGCGACTCTAATGTATAATCGAAAGGAATGCCTTCGTCCTCCGTTATTAGACAAATGCTTAGTTTGGTACACCGATGGATCAAAAACCGCCAAAGGAGTAGGTGCAGGTATATTTGAGGAAAGACCCACAATAGACATCAGCATTCCACTGGGAAACTAGGCCACAGTATACCAAGCAGAAGTTCATACAATACAAGCATGCGTACGAAAGAATCTTGAATAGGGTTACCACCTCGTGTTAGACAGCCAAGGCTCAGAACTCCAACAGATTTACATTAAAGATCACAGTGGAATACCTCAACGACCAAGCCAGGACCAACAAGGATGAACTTCTGTGGATTCCTGGTCACTCAGCAACAAATATTTTCTAACCAGAAAAGGACGCACAATAAGCCAGTAGTCTGCAGTGTAAGAAGGTTGGACCACATACCCAACCCCTGCCTGTCCACATAGGGTTTCCCTATATCTAACTAAAATAGTTACCTATAAACCTATTTACGGGTTTTCACAAAATCCTCCAATTCTATTGATTTGGGGCAAGATAAACAAAGTAATATATATCCACATACGCATGTCACTGTCAGTTGTAATTAATTATGGCCTTCTTTGCGAAAAACCGTAAATAGGTAAGTTTAAAACTATTCTAGTGAGGTATGCAGACAGATAGGAAGTGTTGTTAAGGTTTTAAGATAAAGACCACAAATTGCTACTTTTCCACTTCCCTGTATCTAAAATTCCATTTTCGGACAATTCATTATCGGGCACACGAATATCTAATTCGACAACCAGAATTTTGAGTTTCCCACTTTTATCTTTGAAAAGATATTCAATTTTAGGGGACATCCTGTTAATGAAGAAATTTTTTTTTCCGAAATTAATATAAAGCAGTGTTTGTTTGAAGGTGGTAGACAATAAAGTAATATCAAAAAAATTACCTTATCGGACTTCCATTGTCTTTATTTTGTTACTTAACACAACATTTCGGTTAGTTAGTGTCTCTAACCGTTTTCAAGTGTAAACTAAAATATAATTCTAAGGCTAATGTCTTAAATACTATCAATGTGCAATGAATCTTGATGACTCCGCCTACGTACTTATTAGGGTGTGAAATTTGAGCTGTTGGTTTTGGACAAAAAGAGGCTTCCAGATATTGGGGATATCTATACTTGGTTTACTAAATATTTGGGTATTTTGATACATGAATTGAATTTTCGTTTTCTCCAGTGCTGTTCCGTGTCCAGAACCAGGGCTTCTGACTACTGTATATTATGTTGGTTGGTCCATACATGTTCCGTTATACCTGATCTCGAAGGTTTACCTCTTTAAATATGTCTCAGATGTTCTTTAACTCATGTACGATTCGCCACACTCGCAAGGGATTTGATAGATACAATTTTTTGTGTTTTCATTATGGGGGGGGGGTACTTTTGTAAGAAAGCTTCTAAGCGAATTTCCGGATTTAAAGGCTGTTTTGATATTATAGTTTTTGGTTATCCTTCTAATTTTTTCAGAAATTCCCTTGACATAAGGTATTGTAAGAAATGCTCTTGCTCCTGTTTCGTTTCTGTATTAGTTTTTACTTCGCGATTTTTAAATTTTGAGATGGTATTAGTTACAAAGGTTTCAGGGTAACCATTCTGTTTTAAATCAATATTGGATGTTTGAAACTTCAATATTAAGGTCTTCCGGATTGTTGCAAACGTTAGATGCTCTGCGATAAAAAGTTTAAATGATGCCCTGCTTTATGGAGTTTAAATTATTCGATCCGTGATTAAGGTATTGCTCCGTATTAGTGAGTTTCCTGTACACTGAAGTCTTTATGTGTTCAGCACTTCGTTTGACGAGAACATCGAGAAAAGATAGAGTGAAATGTTTTTTCCGTTTCTGTTAAATTTTTGGATATAGAGCAGGATACAAAAACTTACAAAAGTTATTGAAAACGAAGAGGGGAACACAAAAAATATATTCAACAGGGTGCTCCATTTAAAATAAGAAAGTTGAAGACAACTTCCGGTGTAACCGGAAGTCGGATATGGTCGCTGTTACCTCATTTAATTATTTGAAGCGAGCGCTTCCAGAAATCCCTTTATTCGAACTTGCACTGAGCCTAATGAATAAAAATTAAGCATTTACTTGAAGCAATTACTTTTTAGTAAAAGCAATTGCTTGACTAGCAAATGCTATAAGTAAAAGCAATTGATAGATCTGGATATAAATAAAATTTTGAAGCAATCGTTGTTTTTCTTCCACTTCTGTAGCAAATGCTTATTCAAGGAAAGTTCAGACGTGGCTTATACACTTGTTCAGATTATAGATTTCATGTTCAGTTTGGTGCCTAATTTGCAAAAGAGTTGACGTAAATACAACAACATTGGTCTATTTATTTAGTACACTAGTATTCTGTTACGTTTTTGTGAAAAATAGGAAACTTATATTTGTGATATGGCAGATTTCAGTGAAAATGAGGAAAGTGATAGTAGTGATGAAGAAATTAAAGACAAGCAATTGATATTCGTTTACAAATTGAAGAACATAAATAAATCTCTCTGACCACAACCGTTCAGCTTCCACAACAGCTTCAGCACTTGTATAGGAAATTTAATAAAAATATTGGCCTTCTCCAAAACTAACATCTATTACAGAAGTGCGTCTTACAGACAGTAGTTTGGTGAACACAGAGTTCTTCACCTACAGAATTTTGAAAGCCCGGATCCGACAATTTCCGCAGAAAAATTTTAATCTTATTTAAAGGCGACAGTGTACTCCTTCGCCTTTTACCAGTATCAGTCAAAAATAATTTGCCAACCACTCAACATCGATCAAATCGATATAACTTTCTGAAATTATCATAACTGAAATTTTTCCGTACACTGTAGATTTTTCTTTTGCGGACGTTCATAACATATTCAGCCATAATTGAAGACACAAATTAAGAGCAACGCACGTGTATGCCGCGGAGAACTAAAGTTGACTGCTACCAAGCAAATGATGCGGGGGTCGACCTACCTTAAAAAGTTGAAAGCAATTGCTACAGTAGAAAAATTAATTCCTTAATTTATTCATCACATTTTAAGCAAACGATAGCAATTGCTTCTATTTTTTAAGAAAAAGCATTGACTAGAAGCAATTCCTGCACTTTTAAGCAATTGCTGGATGCAAAAGCCTACTTTAGTTTTTATTCATTGGCTTTCAAGAAATTACTTCGATTTTATAAGAAAAAGCGATCGCTACATTTTTATTCGCTAGGCTCATTATTCGAACTTGCATTATTCAAATCGTTTTAGCATCCAAAATATTGTAATGGCGTTATATATTTCTATTTTACCTACAATATAATATATTGTACTTATATCTTTAAATTATTTAAAAAATATTTATCATGCATTAGTACATTTCAAAATTCAGTATCTTATTTCTATTTGGGGTTCAGCCAATTCAATAGTACTAAAACCTTAAAGAAATTAAAAAATAAAGTTATTAATTGTATTCATAGATTTCTGCACTTAGAACCAACAACAAATTTATATAAACCGAATAAATACCTAGATATAAATAATTTATATAATTTAAAAATTTGCATATTTTTATTCATTCTTTACTTTTAAAATAAAAAATTTCTAACATAACGTTTAAAAAAGTTCATGATATTCATAGACATGATACTAGACAAACTAATTTTTTACAAACTATTAAAATAAACAGTAACTTTGGAAAACGGTCATTTTTATATAATGGATTAATATTACTTATATAATATTTTACCCGAAAATATTAAAACATTAAAGAAACTACCATTATTAAAATTTCATTTAAAAAATATTTCCTAGTATAATTTTCTTTCTTAACGAGTTAATCAAACGTTTATAATACAAAACAATTTTTTTTAACTGTCTTTTTTATATACATTAATACTATTAAGTTAGAGTAATAATTTTTAGTTATTTTTATATACTTATCCCTGTAATAAACTTGTAAAGTTGGTTGGGAGTAAAGTAAAATAAAAAAAAAAAACAATCATAATTCCGTGGTACGGCACTGATATCATGCTCAGGCAAAACTAAAACTAGAGTTGATAATCTTGCCTCGCTATAGTAACTAACCGAGGAAGCTCCCCATTGTACGTGACGAAAATCTTAAGGATTTTTTGAAAGTGGCTAGTCGTGTTTTCGGGGCATTTCTATACTCTAAATTGGTTTCTTTTGATTGATCCACACGTTTTGATTCAATTGAGTTTATTTTAGCTACCTGTAGCTCTCCGGCTGCCTTGAATTAAACATGTAGGACGATGGTAGTTATCATTTATATTAAATCAGGGGAGCACGTGCCTCCCAGCCCTGAATTTGGAAGGCAAAGAAAAAATAATATGTACCAAAATAATTTTGAAAAACAGATGGAAAAAAAATGTTTTGCGAAACATTGTTTGGAGACAGGTCGTTGTTTCCCAGATATTAATAATTTAAAAAGTTTGTATAATGTTCCAAAAAGTAAGAATTTCAATATCTTAGAATCAATTGAAATTCCGCATCATAAAATATGGGATTTTTTTTATTAATAGCTTTATTCGAAATTTGACTTTGGCATCAAGTTCTGCTTTGATCGAGATGAAAATTAACCAAAAAAATAGTAGTCACGTGATTCGCATTACCTGTCAAATTTTAATTTTTTCCAAAAATTGCATAAAAGTGCAGGAATTGCTTTTAGTCAATTATTTTTTTTTAAAAATAGAAGCAATTGCTTTTAACTGACCCCTGCATCATTTGCTTGGTAGCAGTCAACTTTAGTTCTTCGCGGCATACACGTGCGTTGCTCTTAATTTGTGTCTTTAATTATGGCTGAATATAATATGAACGTCCGTAAAAGAAAAATCTACAGTGTAAGTAAAAATTGCAGATATGATGATTTCAGAAAGTTATATCGATTTGACTGCGAAAATGTTGAGTGGTTGGCAAATTATTTTTTGACTGATACTGGTAAAAGGCGAGGGGGTGCACTGTCGCCTTTAAATAAGATTAAAGTCTTTCTGCGGAAATTGTCGGATCCGGGCTTTCAAAATTCTAAAGGTGAAGAACTCGGTGTTCACCAAACTACTGTCTGTAAGACATACACTTCTGTAATGGATGCAGTTTTGAAGAAGGCCAATATTTTTATTAAAATTCCTACAAGTGCTGAAGCTGTTGTGGAAACTAAACGGTTGTGGTCAGAGAGATTTATTTATGTTCCTTCAATTTGTGAACAAATATCAATTCCTTGTCTTTAATTTCTTCATCACCACTATCACTTTCCTCATTTTAACTAAAATCTGCCATATCACAAATATAAGTTTCCCATTTTCCACAAAAAACGTAACAGATTACTATTGTACTAAATAAGTAGACCAACGTTGTTGTATTTACGTCAACTATTTTGCAAATTAGGCACCAAACTGAACATGAAATCTATAATCTGAACAAGTGTATAAGCTACGTCTGAACTGGTGCAGTTGAATAAGCATTTGCTACAGAGGTGTAAGAAAAACAGCAATTGCATCTAAATTTTATTCATATTCAGATCTAGCAATTGCTTTTACTTATAGCATTTGCTAGTTAAGCAATTGCTTCTACTAAAAACTAATTGTTTCAAGTAATTGCTTAATTTTTATTCATTAGACTCATTGTCTATTATTCTTTTAAAATGACGTACGCCAGTGGTTATAACGTTATGACCGAACAAAAATCTCCATCGCTTGTTGGAATGTCTTTAATTAAAATTATCTAGTAAACTATGGACTTTTACTTGGTTATTGCTTTATAAAGTAAAACAAAAGCGACCTCGCCAGTGCATCGCGCACAGCAGCGATGCGAAATTGTTTCTGTTTTTATGACTGTTGGGACGACATTGTCCGACAAATGATGAGTTGCAAACTGTCGATTAGCTTTTGTTTTAAACCTGTTGACTAGATTTATTTAAAACGGAAATAATGGTAAAAATAGATAATTTCAGTAGTAAAAAAAATACTTTAGTTTGTGGTGTTCCTCCGGGTACTGTTTTGGGACCAATTTTATTCTTACTTTATATTAATGATACTTATATTAAAATCAGAGTTGTTAAATGGAAAAATATTTTCATATGCAGACGATACTTTATTAATCATACCAGGAACAATACTCGAAATGAATGCGTTTTAAATTCAGAACTAGACATTTCAATAATACAAAATAATTTGAGGTATGACCTATTAAACTTAAATTTAACTAAAACAAAATTTATGACTTTTTCTTGTTATAAAGATACTCAGCCGAATAGTTTAAAAGAAATTAAAATTCATGATTTAAATTGTTTAGAAATATCAGATATAGTTTGAATTAATTATGCTAACTGTTCTTGCCAAAATAAAATTTAAAAAACATTAACTTTTGCCCCAGCACGTGGAAACGTGGACGTGAATAACCTTTCGACTTTTGAAAATGTTTAACTTTTTAATTACCTCTATTGGTTTTAAATTAACCAATCGCTGGGTTACTGAGGTTTAACCCTCAGAACCCCAAAAACGCTTTTTGCCACATAATGTTATTGTGATACTGCACTTTTATCCTCATAATGTCTTACATACATACTTATGCTTAATAAGTTTTTTTTAAATTTAAATAATCTTCGACACCTTTTTAGAAAGGTTTTTTTTTCTTCCCTTGATTGGTTTAGGTTTAGACCCTCTTTAATAACGTTTTCAAATACTCAGTATGGTTTAACCATTAACAATTTTCTTCATATCATGTTTCTTCTACATTTAAATTTTTTAAGTACATAAAAGCTCCATTAAGGTTCTAATTTTCTCTTTTGCTAACACCATCACCATAAAACAACTTTTTCTGTCTCCTGATGATGAACGTTTCTACGTTCGAAACATGTAGAGACCTTCAAACTAATTTTTATTCTATTAAATTTTGTGGAGAAAGACTTAGTGTTTTTCTTTCCTTTTCAAAATTAAAAAAGTTGAATTTATAAAATATTTAGGAATATTGATTGACCAAAATTTTAAATGGGATCATTAAATTAACACTCTTACAAAAAAATTAAGAAACACTTCATGTAAATTTAGACTTTTAAAAAATATTGTGAATCAAAAACTTTGTTTAATGTTTTATTATGCACTTTTTCAATCAATTCTTTCCTATGGTATAATTGGTTGGGGAAGTGCACTCGAATTTGAAACCGCTTATAACAATACAAAAATATGTTTTAAAAATAATATTTAATAAACATATTTTGTTTCGTTCAAAAATGTTATTTGTTTATAATAATATTCTGAGTTTAAAAATCTTTATTACAAAACTTCCATTTTATATACAGTGTGTGTATAAAGTCTGGAAACGGCTTAATAACATCACAATTTACTGGCCGATTTAAACCAAATTTGGTACAGTTGTGTAAGAGGATCTAACGCACCGAATGACGATATTGGCGTTGTTGCCAGCTTTTTAGTTTGTCTGGAATTCGAACGAATTTTATATTTTTAAATATAACACCCTGTATATTTTTACATTTTTAAATTTCACATAAAATTATAATTATTTTTTATTAAATGCATTATTAGTCTATACTTCATAGTTTCCGAGATATTGACTCTCGAAAAGTGACATTTTTGAACTTTGATAGCTTCTAACTTTCTAACAGTACGTCTTAGAGCAAAACGGCTGACATGTCCCTATCTTCAATTTTTATTATCTTCCCAAAAAAATCAACTTCCAGTTAAACCGGACCAACTATATTTCCTGCTTTCGAGCTACATCCGGTTTAACCGGAAGTTGATTTTTTTGGGAAGATAATAAAAATTGAAGATAGGGACATGTAAGCCGTTTTGCTCTAAGACGTACTGTTAGAAAGTTATAAGCTGTCAAAGTTCAAAAATGTCACTTTTCGAGAGTCAATATCTCGGAAACTATGAAGTATAGACTAATAATGCATTTAATAAAAAATAATTATAATTTTATGTGGAATTTAAAAATGTAAAAATATACTGGGTGTTATATTTAAAAATATAAAATTCGTTCGAATTCCAGACAAACTAAAAAGCTGGCAATAACGCCAATATCGTCATTCGGTGCGTTAGATCCTCTTACACAACTGTACCAAATTTGGTTTAAATCGGCCAGTAAATTGTGATGTTATTAAGCCGTTTCCAGACTTTATACACACACTGTATATAAAAATAAAAATTTATTACATAACATTAATACCAAACAAGGCAAAAAACAAATCTATGTTTATGTTATGATAATTTTAGTTTAACACTTTTAAAAAATGATGCTTTATTTGTTGGCATCAACATTTTAATATATTACCTACTAATTTGAAAACTATGATTTTTTTGACATTTAAAAGAAAATTAAAATCATGGATTATGCAAAATTATATAAAGGTAAGCCAACTTATGTATAGGTAATAATAATACTAAATTACAATTTTTCTATTATAATTTCTCCCTTATTTATAATTTTTCCTTTTTTTTTGGGTGAAATATTTTTGAATTACTTACTAATATTTTTAAATATGTTTATGATGTGATTAAAATTAATAATCTAAATGGGTGTATATTTTTTTATTATAAAATCGGACAGATTTGTTAATCTATGGTTTTGTAATGATGCTTTTATTGGATTTATTTTTATTAAAAAAAAATGTTAATGATTTTTAATATTATTATAAAAAAACCTGCAAATAAATAAATAAATAAATAAATACATAAATAAATCATCACTATCCTCAGGTAGAGCGTCACTATCCCCCCTTCATCCCCCAGCCCCCCTTCCGTAAAAGCATACAGGCCATCTAACCGCACCGACCCAAAACATGAGTAAACGTGCATTCGTCACTAGAATATAAGTATAAACAAAGCGGGTGGAAAATTATGCAAAAAGTAATAAATTATACACGTTATTAAAAAATCAAAAAGTCACCTTTTAAAGTTACTCCTTAATTTGAATTGCAAAAGATCGCAGCATTAGAAAATTTCCTTAAAATACTTTCCTTCCTTCCTTTTGCCGGCAGACAATTTTTCATGTCATTGAAAGCAATTTGCTGAAAATTCATATTTTATGTAAAAAGTTTTTCCGTCCCGAACACATAATTATTAAGTTATTGCTTTTCGGAATATTTAAGTAACTGTCAGTTTTTTTCTAGTAGGAAATTTTTATTAATATTGAAGTATCTACGGACAGTAAAATGTCTAATGCAAAAAACTTTTTATGTAAAAATAAAAGTTTAGTTATAAAAAAACAGTTACTGAATTTATTATCTTTTAATTCTTATATTGTTGTTGAAAGAGTTTGCGGAATCATTACTTACTGATGTCCCTAATTTTTGTTATTAGGTACCAAAAGTCCACAAATCGGTATGGTACAGTGTGACCAGTAAAGTCCACATCATATGGGATTTTTTTTTATTAATGCTTTATTCGAAATTTGACGTTGGCATCAAGTTCTGCTTCGTTCGAGATAAAAATTAAGCAAAAAAATAGTATTTCCGTGATTCGTATTATCTGTCAAATTTTCATTTTTTCCAAAATATAATTCAAAAGTGGGGTAATTTCTGAAAATATCAAAATAAGTTATTGGAAAAAGTTTTTTTAAATGTAGTTTCCGATCCACATGGAAAATTTTAGTTGTATAAGATAATTTTGATTTTTTACCCATATTTTGTAAATTGCACCACTTTTGCAAAATAAGACTCAACGCAACCTATACAGTGAGGACATAAAGTCTGGAAAACTACCTTTTGCAAGTAAACGAAGCACCTGAATAAAAAACGCTCGGACACGTCGATTTTATTTAATTGTCTTTTATCTTCCAAGATTTCTGAAATATGTACAGGGTGCTTCAAGAAAGCTGGGCAGCTATTAACTTCTTTTTGAAGTGAAAACTTCTTTAGGCGCGTTTAGCACTTTTTGTGGGCACTGAATTAAACTGAGCCGTCAGGCGTCAGGTTCGGCTGTGTTACGCTCGAATTCGACTCCGCTGCCGCATCAGTCGACGTGGAAACAGTGTGCGACACTTGTTGCGTCTCAGGTATGTTCTGGCATTTTTTAAATTATATATTTACGTAGGGTGAAGTAAGGTAAAGTGAAAACTTCTTTAGGCGCGTATAGCACTTTTTTGTGGGCACTGAATTAACCTTGTTGAAGTTTTCACTTCTGTCGTGTAGTCTTAAGCACACACAATTTTTTTTTAATGGAATACCCTGTATATTATTGCATTTTTAAATTCCACATAAAATTATAATTATTTTTTATGAAATACATTATTAGTCTATACTTTATAGTTTCCGAGATATTGACTCTTGAAAAGTGACATTTTTGAACTTTGACAGCTTCTAACTTTCTAACGGTACGTCTTAGAGCAAAACGGCTTACATGTCCCTATCTTCAATTTTTATTATCTTCCCAAAAAAATCAACTTCCAGTTAAACCGGAACAACTATATTTCCTGCTTTCGAGTAACATCAGGTTTAACCGGAAGTTGATTTTTTTGGGAAGATAATAAAAATTGAAGATAGGGACATGTAAGCCGTTTTGCTCTAAGACGTACTGTTAAAAAGTTAGAAGCTGTCAAATTTCAAAAATGTCACTTTTCAAGAGTCAATATCTCGGAAACTATAAAGTATAGACTAATAATGTATTTAATAAAAAATAATTATAATTTTATGTGGAATTTAAAAATGCAATAATATACAGGATATTCCATTAAAAAAAAAGAAGTTAATAGCTGCCCAGCTTTCTTGAAGCACCCTGTATATATTTCAGAAATCTTAGAAGATAAAAGACAATTAAATAAAATCGTGTGTCCAAGCGTGCGTTTTTTATTCAGGTGCTTCGCTTACTTGCAAAAGGTAGTTTTTCAGACTTTATGTCCTCACAGATACATTTTCTTTAAAGTAACGCCATATTAAATGTGTGTTTATCTGCAAAATCAAAATTGGGTAACTAAAATTTGGTCGCATGTGATGCAAAGTTTATTTGTCTTTGATCCTGTATAAGGTAACTTCATAATATAAGTATTTTTGAAAACGTAGTTTGTGTCTGAAAGTAATACATCTTAATATTAAGACAAAAAACACAGTGTCATCAGTATAGTGTTCATTAAGTGGAAAATAAAAGTCTCCTGATCTAACCCCACTTGATTTTTTTCTTGTGGGGTTACCTAAAACAAAAAGTTTACAAACAAAGACCTTTCCGTAATGTTGATCATTTGGAAACGGTGATTCGAAACGGTATTTTAGAAATAAGGCCCAATTGTTTGTATTGAACGCAATGGAAGGCAGACAGAAATGTAATTTTAAGTTTTTGAATTGTTTTTAATTTAATATTCAAATACCAAGAATAGTTTGTTATTAATTAAAAAGGTGGAATTTTAAATGCGTTTAAGTTTTATTTAACGTGTATTACTTATAGACACAAACTACATTTTCAAAAACACTTATTTTATAAAGTAACCTTATAGGTACAGGGTCAAAAACAAATAAACTTTGCATCACATGCGACCAAATTTTAATAGCCCAATTTTGATTTGGTAGAAAAACACACATTTAATATGGCGCTACTTTAAAGAAAATGTATCTGAAATAAAGCATTGTCAAAACTAAGAAGTTTTATGTAGGTTGCGTTGAGTCTTATTTTGCAAAAGTACAAAATATGGGTAAAAATCAAAATTTTCTTATGCAGCTGAAATTGTGCATGTGTGGTAGAAACTGCATTTAAAAACCTTTTTCTATTAACTTTTTTCGATATTTTCAGAAATAACCCCACTTTTGAATTATTTTTTGGAAAAAATTAAAATTTGACAGATAATGCGAATCACGTGACTACTATTTTTTTGCTTAATTTTCATCTCGATCGAAGCAGAACTTGTAGCAAAGTCAAATTTCGAATAAAGCTATTAATAAAAAAAAATCCCATATGATGCGGACTTTACTGGTCACGCTGTATTGACTGTATTATGTAAAAGTTATACAGTTGCATCATTTATTTTTTCGAACCGCACGCACTACAAATAGCTACCAAGCGCTGTAAAATTACTACAGAACCGCACACAGACTACGTACTTGTTTGCAACTTTGTACGACGAGTCTCCGTAGCGCAATTGGCAAAGCGTTCGACTGGTAATCGAGAATCGAGAGGTTCTGGGTTCGAATCCCGGCGGAGGCATAAACCTTTTTTCAATGTTAAAAAACTTCGTCTGCACGCCGCCAAACATTTTTCACTTATATTTAATACGGAGACATCTAGTCCATTTTTTTATTTGCGGAATTTAACTTTCAATTTGAAATTTGTATATAAAAAGAAACCAAATAATCAACATAAAACACGTTGTCGCTTTTGCTTTGCAAACTGTTCTTTAAACTCTCAATCGTAAAATTCCTCGAAACTTGATGAAAGTTTAAAAAGTTTAGAGGGATGCGATTTTCATTTAGAGGAAAAGCTTTATGCTTACTTATTAGAGACTTTTTACATAGTAATGATGTTTCGGGGGAAAACGAAAAAAACATAACCTGAATAACCTCACTTACTGCCAAATTATTAAACTAGGGTTAGAATAGTCCAGGTCTTTTAGACACCACGGACTGGCGAACCATTGTAATTGTAAATAATAATAAATAGCACTAAATAACGTGCGAGCAAAAATTATTTGCATCAAAGAGGGCTTGGATTAAAAAACGTAGAGCTTGGTTTAGATTACAATGATATGGGGACGATATATTTAACCAAATCTAGGTCAAAATTTTGTCAAATTCATATTATGACATGATATGCCAAACTAATGAGTAATGAAATAAGTAGACAAATACAAATTTATTTTTGTTGTTTATAAAATTAACAAAGTAAGAATATACAGAAAGAAAAAGAATTACATAAATTGCTAAAATTGGCCACCGCCAATGCTCCAAGCATAAATTCACACGTCTCTTCATATTTTCGAAAGTGTTGACCAGCATCTCTGGAGAAATGTTACCACATTCCTGGATAATCCTTTCTTGTAATTGTTCTAAATTTGCAACTGGTGTTTTAAAAATAGTGTTCTTTAAATGAGGAAAAACGAAGTAATCCATAACCGTTAAACAAGGTTTAAGATTTAGCTGCTTCTTAAGAATAGTCCTGCATGTTCCATAAGATCTTCCCACTTCTTGGGACAGGCGACTGCTCCTTTTTTGTGTTGTATAGAATCTGTTTCCCTAAACACAGCCACGGTTCTTTTCAGGCAATGATAAAAATCCCCAGCAATAAAAGAAACGTTAGGAAAATGTTCGAGAAAATCGTCCATGCACAAACCCAGATTGTATTGCCACTGACCATTTACTCTAACCCCGTTTCGAAAATACGCTTCAACCATGAATGTTTCGTGCTGTTCCGTAAAGCCCATTGTGTGAATTGTTCAAGAAATTGGAAAAATTAGCGATGAATCAAATTACTTGTAACGACTGTCAAAGATGACGGAATAACAGATTGATTGTTAATTCAGGTAGTTACTGACACCCAACAGGTATTAAGCTGTACGGCTAAGCATTACGTCCTTAGATGCATGGCCCTCTTTGATGCAAATAATTCTTGCTCGCACGGTACTTAGTTCTATTTCGAAAAAATACTAAAAATTTATCGAAAAACGCAATTGATTACAAACACAGCTTACCAACACGGTAACGTTAGATAATGAATGAAAATCAAAAATTCTGCGTCACTGATAGTAAAAACGTCCGTACAGGGTTTTCGTTGTGGTTTCCCTAAATTTAATATAATTAGGAAACTACATTCCCGTGCCAAAAAAAAACGGGCATCATAAAATTTAGATTAAGTTTAGGGCTTCATAATTTTTTATTTTTTCTCCGATTTAAGTGATTTTTTAGAGAGCTATATATACATTTATTAGCTTTAATATACTTATACAAATTTTAAGAGAAATTGGTTTTTTAACATATTATACAAGGATAATCGAAAAGTTGTTTTTTTTTGCTTAGTGCCAAAACACCCTGTGGAATAATTAATAAGCAAAATTACATCAAAATATCAGTTTTCATTCGGCCGCAAATATTCATTGCGTTTTGATTTTTAGTTCATGTCAATACGTGCATTTGTTCTCACCCAAATGCAAAATGATCTTGATGATGTCAATAATTAAAATTTTTCCAGAATTTTCTCATTGCCATTGCATTCAAAATAAAATAGACTATTAAAATGCAAGAAAACAAATGTGATTGTAATAATAAAGATGTTTTTAAAGTAAGTAAGTAATAATCTAGATTTAATAAACAAATAAATTTACGGAAAAGGTGCGTATACCTAAGATTTAAAAAATAATATTTTCGCAAAACAAACTTAACAGGTACCAACAACAACAACTTTTTTACTTAAACACATCTCTATTATTTCTATTGCCTCCTCTAGCCCTTACTACTTACTAACTTACTGCCTGTACACTAGGGTGGAGCGAAAATTTTTTTTTTCAAAATTTTGATATTGGCTAGGAGCCAAAATGTTCTATCTATAAACTTTATTTCCTGCGCAAAATTTTAACTTCCTACTCATTTGTTTTGAGGGGTCACACAATCCTCAAAGTTATAGCAATTTAGGTATATTATTATTTTCTTTTTGATATCGGTTAAATTATGTCGGACTTTCGCTAGTTCATGGTACATTTTAAAAGAAATATGCAATGAACTACCCAGAACTCACCACGTGGAGGTATCCGACCTAGAGTCCCTCCCCCCTCCCACCCTTATATTCGCAAATCAGTTAAATTCTCTCGGAGGTCGGATACCTCTACGTGGTGAGTTTTGGGTAGTTCATGGCATATTTCTTTTAAAATATACCATGAACTAGCGAAAGTCCGACATAATTTAACCGATATCAAAAAAAAATAATATACCTAAATTGCTATAACTTTGAGGATTGTGTGACCCCTCAAAACAAATGAGTAGGAAGTTAAAATTTTGCGCAGGAAATAGTGTTTATAGATAAAACATTTTGACTTCTAGCCAATATCAAAATTTTAAAAATCAATTTTTCGCTCCACCCTACTGTACACGTCGGTTTATGCCATCAATTAGCCCGCGAATATCATCCTGGGTAATATTCCTCCATTCTTGACTCTTATGAGGCGGTAGTAATTTAAATCCAGTTGCTGATCCGCGTGAGTTTAAATTACCTTCGTGTAATCTTCGATGAACTGTCCAAGAAATTACATTTTTAATTCGAACCTCTCGAAGTTGGTTTTTCGCCTGTACTGACCTCAAACGACGATTCCAAAAAGTTTTTAGTACAAGAAATCGGACATTTTTGCGTTTCCTAAATCATTGATATCATCAAGATCATTTTGCATTTGGGCGAGAACAAGTGCACGTATTGACATGAACCAAAAACGAAAATTCAAAGAATATTTGCGGCTTATTGGAAACTGATATTTTGAAGTAATTTTACTCCTTAATTATTCCACAGGGTGTTGTGACATTAGGCAAAAAAAAACTTTTCGATTATCCTTGTATAATATGTCAAAAACAAATTTCTCTTAAAATGTATATAAGCATATTAAATCTAATAAATGTATCTAGTGCTCGAGAATAATGGCTGTTTTAATTACATGTTTTAATTACATGGGACGACTTTGGTTCTAATGTGACAATATGGCCACTAAGAGCTAAGTGCGCCACTGGTTAAGGAAAAGGGGAATTACGGATGTTGAAAGTCGGTAAGTTTGCTATTAAATTTTCCCGACAATCTCTTTTCTTTGTAAATTAAATTTTGAACGGACCGCTCGGCAACTTATTAGGTCTTAAGAAATTTACTATAGAATATTAAAGGGGAACCGGTTGGAAATTTTATGATTTTTGGGGATAATTGAAATTTAATTATAATATAAAAACAAAATAAAGCCCTTGTGATCGGTTTACGGGCTAAAGCATGGCCTGGGCTGCAGCAATAAAAGTCCCATTTCGATTATTTTTTTTTTGTATGATCGAGCACAAGCACTATAGGAAAAATCCTTTAAGGCGCCCTGGGAGCGGTGCGTGTGCGAAGAAAGCGATTCACGTTTTTCTTGAATCGTTGGAGGTTATATTCGGTTGGAAACACGGTCTCAGAAAGGCCGTTCCACAAAGATGACGTCCTCCAAATGAAAGAGTTCTGAAACAATGATGTTCGGGGTGTACTAAGTTGAACCACATAGGGATGGGCGGCAGTGGTTCGTCGTGTGTTTCTGCTATGCATTGCTCTAGGTGGAATCGAGCGGGCAATATCTGTCGAATACTTGCCATGGAAATATTTGTAGAAGAGAGTCAAATCACCAACCTGTCTTCGATGTTCTAAGCTGTCGAGGTTCTTAGTCAGCTCGTGGTCGCCGATTAGACGAACGGCTCTCCTTTGGATGGAATCCAACAACCGAAGGGTATGCTTCGGTGCAGAACTCCAGATATGAGAGCAGTATTCCAGTGATGGTCGAATCTGGGCTTTATAGAAAGTCAAAAGTTGTTGAAGTGTATACAACTTTTTGGTATGGAAAAGTATACCGAGCTTCTGAGAAGCTGCCCTGGCGATTGCCACAACGTGATTATGCTAAGACATATTTCCTCCCAGGTTGACACCCAGCAAATTAATAGACGAAGTCAGTGGAATTGCGTGTCCTGCCATAACGATATCGGGTTCTGCAATGTTAACCTTCTTAGAGAAAACTGCTGCCTGGGTTTTATGAGCGTTAAATTCGACTTGGTTACTGTCACCCCAAGACAAAATTTCTTCCAGGTCTTTATTGAGGCGTGATACCTCATGTTGTCTGCGAAGATGTGCGTCAGCAGCCGATGTTTGGGATTTCAAAGTAAAAGATGAGATAAGTGTGCTGTCGTCAGCAAAGCTATATATTGGATTTTCTGTTTTCGCTCGAAGGTCGTTAATGTACAGTAAGAAGAGAGTGGGGGATAATATGGACCCTTGAGGAACACCAGCATTGATGGTGAAAGTGTCTGAGAGAAACCCGTCAATCGTCACTTGCATACCTTAAGAACGCAGTTTACTTAGGAGCCCCTCGTGCCAGACACGGTCAAAGGCTTTAGAGATGTCCAGTGCAATAGCCCGGGACTCCCCATGATGTTCGATTGCGTTGCTCCAAAGGTGAGTGACATAGGCTAGAAGGTCTCCTGTTGATCTGGACTTACGAAAACCATACTGATGGTCGCTGATAATTTTAAGGCCTTCTAGGTATTTTAGAAGTTGTTGGTTAATAGCTTTCTCCATCACCTTTGATATAACTGAAAGCAATGCGACTGGTCGATAGTTGTTTGGCAGGGTTTTCTTGCCTTTCTTTGGTATAGGCTGGACTCGCGCCTTTTTCCAGCAAGATGGAAATATTCCTTTTTTGTAGGATAGGTTAAAAAGTCTACAAAATACTGGTGTGAGTTCATCGGCGCATTTCTTGAGCACTATAATAGGAATTTAATCTGGACCAGAAGCTTTTTTGACATCGAGCCCCTTCAGAATTCGTTTGACAGGACGCTGACGGAATACGATATCAGTCATTTCCGATCGAACTGCTGGAATGTTCGGGGGTGTTTTTCCCTGAAAGTCCACCGTGGAGTGTGTAACGTGTCATTTTCTCAATAGGATAATCCAAGCTTAAAAATACTTTAAATATTTCTTTAGCAGAAAGCTACAGGATTTGCAATTAAAAGATTACACATTCATTGTGAGAAGTAGTTTTAATTAAATAGAATTTTACATAATAGTCTAGTTTTACAATACCTTCTTGCTTAAAAGTTGCACAGCCTCCCCTTAGATATGATATTTTCATTGTACTTACAGCTTGCTAGGTAATTCATGGTACTTCTTATGTTTTCTTAATATTAAAAGGTGGTGTTGTAGTGATTTTTGGTTCTCCTGTCTTCTCAGGTCATTGAAAAGTTCTAGAAGGCATCACTGGACCTGTGCCTTGCTGTTATTTGGGCCCCTTTTAACTCTCAAGCATCATTAGCTCGATAAGCCTCCGAAGGCTAAGTTTATGCTAAAAATAAAGAGAAAAAGAGATTAGATTTCTATAGAATAGAATAATTTGTCTATGTGGACCTACCTCAGGCATGTTTTAGCCGCCCTAACATATTTCTAGAGCCTCAGGCGTTGATTTTCCACTGACAGGACTACTTTCTTTCCCCTAAGTTTAGCAGTGATTTTGAAGCATTCTAGGCATGAATTTTCCTTGGAATACAGGCTTGGCAGTCTGGTGGATCCTTCAAGCCTCGAGCTGCTCTGTTGTGTGGCGATTCTAGCTAAAAATAATGACTAATTAGTCGCTAATCAATAAGTGTCGATTTACAATTTGAGGTTGGAAAATATAAGATAGCAAGGTTTTGGGATTGTTTTTAGGTAATATGTAATGGATAATCGGAGAGAGTACTTACCTACAGACATCGATTATAGGTTTTGTGGTAAATTTTTCCATTTCTTTCCGAAAAATTTACAGGTTAATTTTGATTTATCTGTCGGACTTTGACGTATAACGTCAAAGTATGACGTTTCGACCGGACGAGTACGTGAATTTCAAGATTTGGATGTTGTGATTGGCGTTCGGCCGATAATGCAAAGGTCCGACATTACCGACTGGTCTATGGCGGCCAGGTCATTTTGCCACCACATGGATCGGCCATTTTATCACCCGATGCACTGTTGCCGGGTCGTGATCTTGAAATTCCTAGGCGAAGACAGTTATGACGTCACATGACGTCGCATGCTTATTAAGAACTGGAATCGAGGGAATTCCTGGGTTTTGCTGGTAGTTTTGAGTTATTAGGGTCGTAGGGTTATGTGCTACCCTGGACGTGTGTATTTGAGCAAAATAATGGTTTTACCCGTCGATTCTGGTTGGTAGTTTCGGCGATTCATCGTTAGTTGTGGGGAAACTGGCCGAGATGCGGCAACGTCGCTTTCATTCTCAAGAAGTTCTCTTCGTACCTCGGAGAGGAATTTCATGGTCTTCTTATAGATGTAAGCCCAAGGGGCCGGAAGTCCTCCATTTTTCCAAAGTATTTTGCTGAATATATTTCGCCACTAAAAGTAGTGTGGTGCCTTGGAGAAAAGGGATTATTATTCAGTGAATTTAAGCGGGATTTATGCCAATTTTGGAAGCTTTGCTTGATGGTCTGTTTTATGGTATTGGCCCCGCATCCACGTGGTTGGAGGTTATTTCTTTGGAGTAGGTCTTCCCTACATCGTAACACAGTAACCCCGCACAACAACTAAGGTATGTTTCGCTAATTTTTCGATTCATGTTTATCTGTATAAATGTATATTAAATTGTATAGTTATCGATTGATGTAATAGTATCTATTACACGTGCTACTGGATGGAAAATGAGTCTAACGATCTCTTTTCTTTTCAGGGGTTTTAGGTTTTAGGATTTAGGCTTTAGGCTTTAAGTCCTACCGTTTAATTTTGTCTTCACATATAATTTTGGTTTCCTGTTGTTTCGAGGAGCCGATGTGAAGAGGTTCTTGTGTGGTTTTGGTGTATTTGATGGTACCACCTGTGTCTGTCCTGTCCATAATAGCCTATCTCTTGACACTGGCCGCTGGAAGAATCAACCCGCAGACCCAGTGCAGTTGAGCTCCACGTCCTAGCTTCAATATTATTCAGGAAAAGCGCAAGTTTTTGAACATGTTATAATTTTTTTTTTTAATTTTATTAACGGCATAAGAATATGCAGTCACAAATAGCTACTAGATAGAGTCCTATTATAGACATACGTTAATTGAAGCCTACACGTGTTCATTATCCGTGTTGGTATTCCTAGTTGCTAATAGTAGCCGTATGAACATTTACTTGCATCCATGTATATTTTGATTGAAAATTACTCATTGTGAATTAGTCGTGTTGATATCCGTGCATTGATTAACCGTGTTGAGACTCAAGTCAGGGGCTGCACTGATATGCATAAGAATTAAGAGAGGGATAGTGAGGGCTATTATTTTTGCATTGTATTTTTTTTTAGCGTTTCATGTTATATGTTAGTAAGTAATTGTAAATAAGTAACTGTACAATGAGCTTTATAAAGCACAAGATGTTTTAGTTTTGATTTTGTATTGGTGAGGAAGAAGTACATTCTTCTAATAATATTTATTTTATTTTTATCTTACTTAAACTGCTGTTGATTTGGTAACGTTGCATTCTGAATATCAGAAATTTCATTTTAATAATTTACTAGCGTTTATGTAAAGGTATATGATCATATCCTGCGCTGACAGTATATATTATATTTCATGATATTTAAGAGTACAGGTTTAAGGTTATGACTTTTGATTTATGAACTACCTTAAGTAACTTACCTTCGCTTTATTCAGTTGTGTTCTTTTTAGACAGCCGTTACCCCATACTAGTTGCCCGGTTAATTTGGCCCGAGGCTAACTTAATACTGATAAGTGATTACCAATTTATTTAAAAATATATTTACGAATTGACTTCCGCCATTTTGTCAACAATAGTAATCAACCAAGCAACTAGATACTGGGCGTACTCGAGCCAATAAGATATCTTCATTCTCAACTGAAATTCATTTAGATTTTCCCTAAGATTTTATCCACATTGAATTAAATAATAAATATTGTTCCAACTCTTTAAGGGGAAATTATTTTGTTTTATTTGCGCGCATGCGCTATAGGTGTGGACTGGTATTTTAGGAGATTACTAAGCTGATTGCAGGTGTAGGTGATACCAATTCGCGATTTATTGGTGCTCCTACTTTTAACAACAAATAACTGACTTGACGTTAATTTACCAAATCGCGTGGCGCCCTTTTTGGTTATATTAAACCCCCCCTTCTCCACTGTCGAAAAGCTAACGGCCGTCAATGTTCAGGTGCATAATACACCTCGATTTTTGCGAAGTAAACTCAGATAGTAATACTTTATTATTTTCTTTGAAGGTTAGATATCTTATTAAAAATAATTATAATTAAAAATAAAAAGGCGTTACAAGTGTGAAGCAAATAGTTCTGCGAGTAAGTTCGCTTTATATATATATATCTACTAAATGTTTTTAAAAAATGGCCATATTTGCGTTAGTTTTATACGTAACAGGGTGACTTTCTGAAACTTTACTTGGATATTTTGCGGACTACCCTCGCCCACCCCTGAAGCACTACCCTCATCAACTTTAAAATCTTAAATAGGACTATACCCCACCACTTGTAACAGCTCTTTGGAAAGCTTATCGAAAATACTTTTTAGCTAAAGTCAAATGAATGTAAGAACTCACCGCATCACCTGTCATTAATGGCACCCTGTTGAAGTCTGGTATATTTTACGTTAAGCGGTTGGCTACAGAAACAGAACCGGACTAAGTTCTTCTACCTTCGCCTTCGCCATCTTTTAAATTTTGTAAGGGAGACTTAATATTTTGTAAAGCTATAGTGTAGATACTAATTTTATTATTTATAAAATAAAATATTGACAGACCCATACTCACCAAAATAAGTATGTAAAACATAATTTTTTTTTTTGATTTTTTGGCTTTGCACATAATGCATACAGCCACTACCGTAACTTAATTTATATTTTTTATTTTTAAAACATTCATATTACCTCATTCTCACTAATAATTAAATCGACATTTCTAAGAGACAAGTATTAATCCTATGCGATACATAAATAAACAGGGACACACGCTTCACGCCACAGGGGTATTTCTGGGCGACTTAAAAAAAAACACACACAGTACTGGACCACGGATGGTAAAGAGTTAAACACATAGGATAATCAAGGCCCTACAACTTTCTCTCACATATTCTAACAAATGATATAAAAATATCAAAAACCTTATTGTCACTTCTAACATAACTTCAGGACCTAACATAACATTCAAATTTGGTGTAGTTATATTTTTAACGGCAAGAAGGAGGATTCCATAATGAGTTTTAAGATACCTCCTAGAGAACACCAGCTACACAATATGAGTTTGAAAAATTCTCGCATATACTTTTTGTCTTTCACAGTTCTGACCACTTAACCTGAAATTTTTAAGAAAGGATAATTTATACGTAAAAAGTTGCATTTCATTATTCTTGATATTTTAATTAGTTTTTGAGATAATTGCGTTTACATGCTAGATGGCCAGAAACACTTAAATAAACACATTTCTTAACTGAACATTAATTGAAAATTAACCGTGCGTTCTTAACCCTTAAACGGGTAGTGTATCTTACGGGATACATAGGCATGGCAATTTTTCCATAGCCGGAGAGGTAAACTTACAGTAAAATGGGCATTGTATCCCGTGAGAGACACAAGCAGTAAAATTGTTCCGCGCGGCGGGAGTGCCGGCAGCGCTGCTGGACGTAGTATAGAGGTCATTTATTGATGGTGTGTCGTGTCGTCCGCAGCAAATACAGATGAGGTAAGTTTTGCAACTGTTTTAGACCGATATTTGCAGTGGCGTAGCGTGGATGAAGGGGCGGAAACTTCAAAGGCAAGGGCGGTTTTTTTGATGAGAGAGACGGCAAAAGAGGTCGAAAAAAAAAACGCGCCGCAGGCGAAAATTTTTTGGGTGCCACGCCCTTTTTTCAATGAAGTTGCCTGATTTTCAAGTGGAAAAAATATAAAATACACAAGATCCTCAAGAAAATCACAAAAAAATTAATCAAGTAAAAAAAGTGCTTCGTTTTCATGGCTCGTTATGGGTCCTGGGGGGGGGGGGGTAATTACCCCTTTATCTACGCCCATGTTGAAAGGGCGCCTCACTGCTAATGTATAATTTCGTTTGTTTAGTAAATTTTGGCCAGAGAAATAAAGTTTGTGATTCGTCATGTCTAAAATTGTCACATGAAAACAGAATATGAACACGGCAAGGGGAATTTTGTTAAAACTCTACAAAGTGTTTTATGCATAATATTACATAATTATTCTTATTGGCGACAATAACACACTTTTAAAAAGACAAAATTTAGTCTCTAGTAAATTAGAGATTTCAAGAAATTTTTAATTTGTTACAAAAACAACTGAAAGAATACAAATTATTGATCGTGGCAAAATATTTTTATTATTAATTAAATCAAGTACTGAAAATAAAATAGAATCTCGAAATAGGTAACAGGTTTATTTTTTTCTTTACTCTTAAAGTTATAAACAAATAATAATAACCTAATTAAAACCTGGAACTGGGAACTACTGGGAGAGTGGGAAGGGGGCGCCGTTTGGGAACTGGCTTAAAGGGCGGGGGGGGCGGTCGCCCCCCTGGCCCCCTGCACGCTACGCCACTGGATATTTGATATTTTTATTTTCGGTTTGCAGTTAGAGAAAATATTATAATACTTTTAAAATACACATAGAACGTTGACTTTAGTAATAAAACATTTCGAATCCAGCTAAAACTCGTTCCAACTTGTTTGTATCCCCCAGTACACACTGCCCAAATCGGGATAACTTTTTTTTTTATTTCATTTGTCAATTATTTTTTTCAGTTTTCCGAAATATCTTGTAAGCATTTCTACGGCAGAAAAGTTGGAGTTGCAGACTATATACCAGTATTGTCCCCGGAAAATGTCAATATTTCTGATGTTGGATCGTCTTCCGGCGATGACGAACCCGATTTTAGCGAATTAGATCCAGATTTTGAACCCGAGGTTTTACGGCCTCATATACCAATACTAATACCGTAACGTAACGTTTCGCCTACATTTAGCATTGTCGCTTATAAAAGCAAAGAATGTAACGAAAGTCCGAAAATCCGATTTTACAAATGAGCAACCTAAGAAAAAAATTAGAGTTCCAGTAAGTGCTAGACCAACCGATGATATTAGATACGATCAAATCGGGCATTTTCCAACATTCGTAAACAAAGGAAGGTGTAAATTTTGCACAAACGGACAAACTACAATATTTTGTCAAAAATGCGATGTACGGTTATGTATTGTACAAGGAAAAAACTTGCGGAATTGTTTTACTATATATCATACAAAACAATAAGTGAGTAACAAAGGATGTTTAAGTGAACCTTGTATCCTGGGGGATACATACCGTTTTTTTTTGTTAAATGAGAAAAAAAATTTTTTTTACATTTTCTGTCCTTTTTGATGTATATTAATAAAAAAATAAAGTGAATTTGAACATTTTATTTGTAAACTAAGGTTGTGCCCTTTTAAGGGTTAAGCATAAATGACATATTTTCAAGTCTACAATCTGTTGCTGTATTTGCTCCTTAGTTATGAGACATCCTGGATATAACTATACAGGGTTGGGCAAATGTTCCGGAACGGCTTAATTACAGGCGAACGAAAAGTGATATCGGATCCGGGTTTTGGGCAATCTATAGGACTAAAATTTTACTATTTGACTATTATACCACATGTTAGTAATGTCACCAACTGTCAAGTGTTGACGTTATTTTTTTTTTTAAATGGAACACCGTGTATATTTTTACATTTTTAAATTCCACATAAAATTATAATTATTTTTTATTAAATGCACTATTAGTCTATACTTCATAGTTTCCGAGATATTGACTCTCGAAAAGTGACATTTTTGAAATTTGACAGCTTATAACTTTCTAACAGTACGTCTTAGAGCAAAACGGCTTACATGTCCCAGCTTCAATTTTTATTATCTTCCCGAAAAATCAACTTCCGGTTAAACCGGATGTAACTCGAAAGCAGGAAATATAGTGTTGGGAACTTTAACAACGAAACCAGATCAGCTGTTAATGTCAAATGTCGTTGTCTGTTGTCGAAACGCATTGTTTTAAGAAAAAGGTAACTCTATACCAAAACTAATGAGATTTAAGAAGATATGTTAGCAAAATTTTGAGAAAATATTTTGAAACAGGCAAAATTTTGCAAATAAAATTAAAAAACAAACTTAAATTTGCTATTTTTTTGCTACCAGTAGCTAAGCTATTTTTATTTAAATGTAGCTTGATTACACGGTAGCTTACCTACTTTAATTTTAAGTAGCTTGTAGCTTGTAGCTAGCTACTTTTTTCCAGTAGCTTGCCCAGCTCTGGCTAGGGGCTATTATTATTTTACTGTAATATTATGTACTTTAATTCAAAAAAGTTTTGTCTGTGGTCCGGCACTTGTACCGGTTTTGAGAGCACTCTTGCAAAATTTTCTGATTTTACAGAATAACCCCTTTACGACTGACCTTTTCTAAGGTACCGTACTGGGACGCAAGATGTCGCACTGGGTTCTATAAATCCCGTTGATAATTATGTAATTTGTTTACCTACTGCTATATAAAATAAATAAAATAAAGATACACCTTTTTTGACTATTTAAGACACAAAACGGTAACGCTGGTAATGCAGTACTGAAATATTAAACTTGAAAAAATTCGTATTTTTAAAACGTCTTTATTAAAAGCGTGTGCAAGTGCTCAAACTCCTTCACAACTCGACATAATATTTTTAGGCATTCGTCCTCGAGTTACGAATACAAGAAACTCGAGTTATGCCTTAACGATTTTAGTCGAAATGGCAGTATAAAATTAAATTTATCGTCTCGAGACGTGACGATATACAATAACATACTTCAGCGAAAGGATATAAAGTTAACCGGAAAAAATTGTGTTATATTTCTGCAGTGTGCGCAAGAAATTCGTTAGAGCTTATAGCAAATCTCGTTTTCTTTTGCAACGGATTTGGATTTCGTTTTTGGAACCGTGCTGATGAAATTTTACTAACGAGATTGAAATACACTGCTTGAATTTATTTACATTTGCATAAATAAAAATAAGTTTAATATTTATCTTTCTTTATACCGTGCGAGCAAAAATTATTTGCATCAAAGAGGGCCTTGCATCTAAGGACGTAATGCTTAGCCGTTGGGTGTCAGTAACTACCTGAATTAACAATCAATTGGGTATTCTGTCATCTTTGACAGTCGTTACAAGTAATTTGATTCATCGCTAATTTTTCCAATTTCTTAAACAATTTACACAGTGAGCTTTACGAAACAGCACAAAACATTCATGGTTGAAACGTATTTTCGAAACGGGGTTAGAGTAAATGGTGAGTGGCAATAAAATCCGGGTTTGTGCATGGACGATTTTCACGAACATTTTCCTAACGTTGCTTTTATTGATGGGGATTTTTATCATTGCCTGAAAAGAACCGTGGCTGTGTTTAGAGAAACAGGTTCTATACAACACAAAAAAGGAGCAGGAAGACCATCTGTAAGAACAGAAGAACTTGTTGCAAACGTTCGTGAAATAATGCAAAATACGCCAACAAATTGTATAAGCGCCTGTCCCAAGAAGTGGGAAGATATTATGGAACATGCAGGACTATTCTTAAGAAGCAACTAAATTTATTTCCTTATCAATATAATATATTATGTGAATAATTTAGAACAATTACAAGAAAGGATTATCCAAGAATGTGGTACCATTTATCCAGAGATGCTGGTCAACACTTAGACTAAGTTTTTTTTTATATGTATTTCCGTATTTTACATTGATCTGTTTTCTACTTCATTACCACTGTTCAAGAAATACCTTAAGCGTACTTTAGTATAATTTAAAACTTTAGGATGTACCTAATATATTTAGTTCTTGTGAAATTAAATTATTATAGCAATAGTTTTATGAAGAACTCTAGTAAACAGTGGATACAGCTATTGGGTAGCTCTACCTGTTTGTATCCTTAATTTCTAAATAAATATGAAGAGACGTGTGAATTTATGCTTGGAGCATGGCGGTGGCCAATTTCAGCAATTTATGTAATTATTTTTCTTTTTCTTGCTGTATATTCCTACTTTGTTAATTTTGTAAAGAACAAATATAAATTTGTATTTGTCTACTTATTTTATTACTCATTAGTTTGGCATATCATATCATAATATGAATTTGACAAAATTTTAACCTAGATTTGGTTAGATATATCGTCCCCATATCATTGTGATCTAAACCAAGCCCTACGTTTTTTAATCCAAGCCCTCTTTGATGCAAATAATTTTTGCTCGCACGGTATTAACAGTATTAACACAAATAGACAAGCAGTATCTCAGGTGAATTATCTGAGTATTAAGGTACCAATTCGCATGCAGTTAAGAAACTGTCAATCCAAAACCTTAGAGACGTATAGTTCGGTTTAACTAAATGGTGTGTAGCTTGAGAAAGTTGAAATCGCCAGTTCTAATCGTACAGTAACTGTACGTGAATGGGTACCTTTAATATATGGGAATAATTTATTTAAGAGTGACATTACTAGAACCAGGGCAGCAATATAAAAATATATAAAAATTTGCGATTACCATTTATAATCTTGATATCGTATTTACAAGCCCACTCAAGCAGAGAAATGGCACATCAGTTTCCAATACAAGATACAAGTATAACCAAGCAACACCGCATTACTAACAATTAACGGGAAATTAGGACGCAGAAAATCCGATATTTCCAAATTCGTCTTCGATCAGTCGAAACATCTGGTCGAAGCGGCCGAAAAAGGAAATAAATTATTTGTAAGACGGCAGTTTATTGTTAAAAAAAATTCAGTGCAGTAGAGTATGGCACAGTTCGATCAATTATTATAGGTATTGTAAATCAAACGAACCTTCACTATTTCTGAAAGTTTATCTCAACAAGTTGGAAGCGGGAAGAGCATCACATTTTTTTTATACAGTGTGACCCGTAAAGTCCGCATCATATCGGATTTTTTTTTATTGATAGCTTTATTCGAAATTAGACTTTGTCATCGCGTTCTGCTTCGATCGAGATGAAAATTAAGCAAAAAAATAGTAGTCACGCGATTCGCATTATCTGTCAAATTTTAATTTTTTCCAGAAAATAATTCAGAAGTGGGGTTATTTCCGAAAGTATCGAAAAAAGTTTTTTTAAATGCAGTTTCTAACCTACGTGCAAAATTTTAGCTGCCTAAGATAATTTTGATTTTTTAGCCATATTTTGTAAATTGCACCACTTTTGCATGATAAGACTTAACGCAACCTACATAAAACTTCTTAGTTTTGACAATGCTTTATTTCAGATACATTTTCTTTAAAGTAGCGCCTTATTAAATGTGCGTTTTTCTACAAAATCAAAATTGGGCTATTAAAATTCGGTCGCATGTGAAGCAAAGTTTATTGGGTTTTTACCCTGTATAAAGTAACTTCATGAAATAAGTATTTTTGAAAACGTAGTTTGTGTCTGAAAGTAATACACCTTAATATTAAGACAAAAAAGAACACAGTGTCATCAGTAAAGTGTTCATTAAGTGGAAAATAAATTTTAGTGGCGGGTAAAAAATTAAAATAATCTTATGCAGCTGAAATTTTGCATGTGGGCTAGAAACTGCATTAAAAAAAACTTTTTCTAATAACTTTTTTCGATATTTTCAGAAATAACCCCACTTTTGAATTATTTTTTGGAAAAAATTCAAATTTTACAGATAATGCAAATCACGTGACTACTATTTTTTTGCTTCATTTTCATCTCGATCGAAGCATCAGAACTTGATGCCAAAGTCAAATTTCGAATAAGGCTATTAATAAAAAAAATCCCATATGATGCAGGTCACACTGTTTATAATAATATTCAATATATTCTATATGTTACGAAAAATCTTCCTTTACTACTAACAACTGGTAGTGAGTTTTGTCAAAGTTTCCTCAAAAAACCGAGAAGAAAATAATGAAATTAGGAGCAGGGTTCTTGGCAAAACTGTATGAAAGCATTACTTCACAGTACTGCGAAAAATAACATATGAGTGTAAATAACATTTTTGTATATTGAAGGTGATGAAATACGAAGAGCAAACGTTTGCTTGGAACTTGTGAAAAGGGTAAATAACGATAGGAAATTATCACGAAACCTTTGTTTTACCGAAGAATGCACCTTCACATTAGACAATTAACCAAATGTTTAAAATTGTAGATGTTGGAGAGTAGAAAATGAAAACAGCTTTGTTGTACAAACAAGATCTCAATACCATCAAAAGGTAAATTGAACATCGGAACTGTTACAAAATCAAATTCTAGCTGCATTAGAAAAAGTTGCTCCTGTGAATGAAGGTATTTGCACTGAGGAAAAGCCTTATAGGGCGGATTTAGGTCCAAATCATGGGGGGGGGGGGGGTAATTAACGACTTTTTTTTAACAAAATCTATAGGTATTAAAGCGCCGCAGGCGAAAAATGTTTGGGGCCACGCCCTAATTTTCCTTTATTCCCAGTTTTTAAAATAAAGAATAATAATAAAACGCTTTTTACAGACGTTTACGTATGTACGGGGTCTTCCAACGAGGACTGGACAGGGGCTCATTTTTGAGCTTCCTTGTATTTAAAGAAAAATCCAAAATAGCCAATCGATGTACTTTTTCCTGCAGAATTCAAAAATGAAACCAAAAATTTATTTGTCCGTTCTAATTAAAATATTTAATATTGTGACAGCTATTTTTATTAAATTTTATTGTTTTATCCAGTATAATTTAACTTTAACCTGTTTGAAACATACAGGTAATAAAGGTATAATCACCTTTGAATCCTTCAAAGTCATTTCGGCAATATTATAGTAAATTTGTCAAACTTTTTTACTTTGAAGGATTCAAAGGTGATTATACCTTTATTACCTAGTGTATGTTTCAAACAGGTTAGAGTTAAATTATACTGGATAAAACATTAAAATTTAATAAAAATTGCTGTCACAATATTAAATATTTTAATCAGAACGGACAAAAAAAATCATTCGTTCCAAAAATCGTATAAAAAAAGCTATGTTCCATTTAAAAAACACCTTATCCATAGCGTAACTCTATTGTTTCTGGTTCAAATAAATTTTTGGTTTCATTTTGGAATTCTCAACGATGTGACCTGCGCAACAAATACGTTGAAACTAATACTACGGCGCGCGGCGATTGCCGATCGCTACGAACCCCCACCAACGTCTTGTGGATTATAGGTTCTTACGGATGCAATTCGTTTTTGAGGACGCTGTTCTGCTTTCTTAATTGTAAAGAAAGCGCTTTACTGAAAACAAAATGCGTCGCATTGAGAAGATACCAATTTATTTTTTAACAAAATTGCTGTATTAAAAGTAGTTCATGATTCAACAAGAGTGTGCTGCTAATGTAACGGATTACTACCAATAAAAACACTGTTCTAGCAAATCGGGAATTGGTATAACACTAAAGAGGGTTTGAGATTCTAGCAATTTATTTAATATGGGTTAATAAAGCTGTCAATACAAACTATGTATTGGCAAAGTTGTTGTATTAAATCATTTTCTTTAGTGTAATTTCAAATGCACTGTTGTTTTGCGCCCAATGCACGAAAAGGAAGCGGAAGAGCATCTGATTAATAAACATGTATATTAGTTCTTGTCTTAAAAGGTATCTTTTTAAAAACTGTTGTTTTTCCACACACACTCCTTATAATCGAAGCAATTTACGTGGATTTGGCATGGAGTAAATATTTTTTTCTAATTTTGTCTCGAAACAGATCTATTTCGAACGCGCTGGCGAGTTCGTAATAGATCTATTTCGAACTCCGAATTTTATTATTTAAAGGTTGGCCCTACATGACATGTTTTTTTTCACCGTTTAGCATAGCATTCTAGATAACTAATATTTTTTAGTCCAAAAATGCAAAATACTACACGAACCCACGTATGTATGTTTGGTTGCCTAGATCTACAAATCCGTATGTATTGTTTTAGTTAATTAAAAAACACATATTAAATAATAACTTTATTGACGGAGAACTATTTTGCTTTTGTAGATGCTTCAAGCTATCATTTTCTGCCAAATCCTATCCGAAATTCAATCTACTAACCTTCCAATGTCGATTTTAACTACAACTTTATTTGAATTTTCCATCTTCCCTATACTAAATTGCAATGCCGTGACGTAAAATCACGTCTTTTGAAATTCGAAAAAAAGTAGCAAAATCGCCCGAATTTCCGAACGCTCTGTATATGTACCAAATGTATAAGGATCACACAACGTATTCCGTCCAATTTCAAATCTCATATCGCTAAAATAACTTTAGAATCTCGTGGTGAAAATGGGTGAATAAATCAAAAAATTACAGTTCGCAAAAAGCTATTTACCTAACAAGTGCGAAAAATGAATTTTTCCGCACGAGTCTGCCGTTCACCGAACGACGCGTAGCGGAGTTCGGTGAAGCAGCCGAGTGCAGGGAAAACATTTTTCGCACGTGTCAGGTACAATATTTTTTCTACAGACGTGTGGAAACAAGTAACACATATTTCAAAGAAATTTAATAATTTTTAATTAACTATAACAATCACATACATATGTAACAGTAACTATGTAATTCTGAGAAAAAAAGTAATAACTACAAGTTATAATTGATATATTATTGATTTTGACATAATCGTGCCGAAAATTTTTTCCGCACTAGTGTGGAAAACCCAATTTTCAGCACGGATTTTTGACATAATCGTGCCGAAAAATTTTTCCGCACTAGTGTGGAAAAACTAATTTTCCGCACGGATATCAGTGCGGAAAATTGGTTTTTCCACACGTCTGTAGGAAAAATAAGTTTTATTGTTCATAGGCTGCTATGATAAAAAATAGTATTACCAACATAACATTTAGACATAAAAATTTACAAAATTTGAAGGATTTATTTTCTTTTTAAATATGTGTTTTTTATTGAAAAAACTACAAATTAGAAAAAGTAGTATAAAGTACGTGTTATATAAAGCAGTTTTAAGCACTTGTCCCGTCATAAAACTCGCCGCAAGCGGCTAGTTTTTTAACATGGACGCGTACTATAAAATGATGCTTTATAAAACGTGTACTTTAATATACTATTTCATCACGGTTTCAAAAAATGTACCTAATTCTCGCCTTCAAACCGGACCATATTCCGTGAATTTTCAGCTAAAAACCATTTCTGACGTTTCAGAAAGGGGGGACTGTTAATTCTCTCGTAGAAGAAATCCCCATAAAGTATATTTTCCCATTTCATATTTAATAAGCTTATAAATTGCTTTTTTACCCTCGGCCATAAACCAGATAAAAAAGACAAAATTGAATTGCTAATGCGAAAAGGTGAATGTCGCGCCACGGTATATCCTTCTAAAGATAGATTTCAACTCACCCACTTTAATTAACACGATACAGAGTCAATTTTGGGACCGGTGCGGGGACCTTTACCCATTTGCATAATCTCTTTGACAAAATTGCACCGACACCCAGTGGTTGAAAAGCCCAAAAGTTGTTTTTCTATGGCCGTACTATGCATAAATACTTTTTTTTTAAATAATGTGTCAAGATCCTATAGTAGTAGTAGTAACATGTTTTATTTAGCAAAAAGCTACAATAAAATATTTTTTACTACATTTTTTTAACACATTTTTATAGATTTATTTTTAAATTTTAAAACGCAACCTTCTGTTAACAAAAACAGACAGAAAAGTTAAACATTTTTGTATCAAATATTACGTATCAATTTTGTTTTTTAATTAAATGTAATTTTAAAGTTTTTTTAAACAGTTTTAATGATTTTTGAGATTTAATAGAATTTTCCAAATTATTATATTCTATCAAACCTTTATAAATCTATTTTTTATAAGCTAATGTTTTAGACACTTTATCCACATAAAAATTTTGATTAGTTCTTGTTTTATATAATTATGATAGTCATAATTAAAAGAACAAAAAATTTTTAAACAATCAGGCAATAAATTATTTTTAATTTTATGTATAAAGATACATACTAAATAAAAAATTAAATTTCTGACATTCAACCAATTTAAAATCATCCGCATTGCCTTATTTTGTAAAATTTGTAATTTATTAAATATTTCCTCACTAGCACAATATAAAATGGAAGAACAATAAAAAAAATTATAATAGAACTAAATACAGTTTTTTTAGAAAACAAACTTAAATTAGAACTGATTCTTTTAAAATAACCTACTTTTCCGGCAATCTTCGATATGACACTTTCAAAATAATTAAAAAACTTTCATTTTGAATCAATGTTGTACATTTTTCTTTAACAAAATCTCCCCTGTCTTCCATCAAATAAAATGATTTCTATTGGTCTATAAAATTAGCTTTAATATACTCTTTCGAATTAGTATCGCCTGAAAAATGACGTATGGTGGTTCAATTCGAGAAAGGTCCACTAGGTGTTATTTTATATACAAAAAAGTAAAATACAAGAAATTACATTATTTGTTGGTTATACGTTTTGTTGCTTGAACCACAGTATAAATGCTTCGTTAGTGTTAAGATGGCAATACCTGACTCCTGATATATCGATCTGTCAGCCTTTTGCCGGGTCCTAATTAGCTTTTAAAAACTTAAAATTATATTTTAATGACAGAAAATACTGCATTAAAAATAACCCTGTCAGGGTCGATAATTTTTGAAACCAAAAAAAAAATAATAGTAGGATAAAACCCATTGGAAAAGAAAGAGAATATAACAGAAATGAAAGGAAAAATAATTTACGGGCGATCCGAGGTCGGGAAGTGGAAGGGGGTGAGTTTTTAAGGGTAGAAAACGATTTATCTCGATTTCAGGCAAAACTATAAGTCTTATGAAAAAACGTTAAATAGCAAAGTTGTAGGTAATAAAAAGATCTACAATATTTGTATTTACACTTTTTTCACATAACCTCAAAATTTATGTGAAAAATGCAAATAACCAAGTTTTTGGTTTTTTATTTTTATCTTTTACAAAAAAATTTTTTTTTCACGAAATTTGGTGAGAACTTACCTTTTTATGTCCCATTTCTTTGATTTAAAATATTTATTTTTACACCTTATTGTGACTTAATATCGAAAAAGCACCCTAATTTTCAATCGAAAATTCTCACGTCAAAATATCTGCTTTTTTAAAAAGTCGGTGGGCTTTTTGTTCGTTGAAATCTCTACTTTCTGATAGGGTAAAAAAAATATAGGTACATTACTATGGTAAATGTTCTCAAAAAATGCAAAGAAACGAGAAAAACTCGAATAAGAAATTTTTTTTTAATCATTATGTACAATTTTGAGCTATTTATTAAAATTTATACTTTAATTACTCGAAAAACGTAAGATTCCATGTTACATTGATAAACAAACTTACGTTTTTCGAGTAATTAAAGTATAAATTTTAATAAATAGCTCAAAAGTGTACATAATGATTTAAAAAAAAAAAATTCGGATTCGAGTTTTTTTCGTTTCTTTGCATTTTTTGAGAACATTTACCATTGTAATGTATATTTTTTTTTACACCATCAGAAAGCAGAGATTTCAACGAACAAAAAACCCACCGACTTTTTTAAAAAAGCAGATATTTTGACGTGAGAATTTTCGATTGAAAATTAGGGTGCTTTTTCGATATTAAGCCAAAATAAGGTGAAAAAATAAATATTTTAAATAAAAAATTACAGTGTGTTTGGGACATAAAAAGGTAAATTTTCACCAAATTTCGTGAAAAAAATTTTTTTTTGTAAAAGATAAAAATAAAAAACGAAAAACGTGGTTATTTGATTTTTCACATAAATTTTGAGTTATGTGAAAAAAGTGTAAATGCAAAAGTTGTAGATCTTTTTATTACCTACAACTTTGACATTTAACGTTTTTCCATTGGACTTGTAGTTTTGCCGGAAATCGAGATAAATCGTTTTCTACCCTTAAAAAGTCACTCCTTTCCACTTCCCCACCTCGGATCGCCCGTAAATTATTTTTCCTTTCATTTTTGTTATATTCTCTTCCTTTTCCAATGGGTTTCATCCTACTATTATTTTTTTTCACTTTTTACCATTTTCAAAAGCTTTAGCCCTGGTCTATATTCACTCGGTCGCTAAACTGTCAAATTATGACCGTTTACATAATACAGATTTATAATTCTTCTTTAGCAAAATTTAAAAATATTGATTACATAATATATTATAAATAATCGGTATAACAAGGATATACGGTAGCTCAGACTTATATATATTTACATAAAATATCATCAAATCATTTTAATGAATGTGCTACAGATGTTAATTCTTTGTCGGTAACACGCAGTTGGCTGTTATTAAAACTGTCAATACATACATTTATATAAATAGTTTTCCTTTATACACGAAAAGAAAATTTTATTGGATTAAGAACAAATATATTTTCTATAAGATCATCATTAATGCTTTTGTGCTTTCAAGAGACTGCAAAATTTTCTGGATAGTTTTTACATGCATCAGAGTGTTATAATATACAGTGTGTCCACTGGTACAGTCTGGAACACGAAAAACTTTTTTATTAGGAAGTATAGAAGAAAAAGTCAATTTTTATGAAAACGTCTGCTTGTGCTGAAACTACAATTTCGAATATAAGACTTGCGATTGCTCTAAAGGGTTCGTCACAAACATAATTTTTAGTTTTTTGGATTTCGCTTAAAATAAATTTACGTAAAAACAAACAACTATTGTTTTTTTTTTACTTCGAATACGATTTTATATCCGACCGAGTAACGATTTTGTTGTAAGAAAACCATTTTTTATTTGCCTACTTTTGAAGTTTTTTTATTATTACATGTCATATTTCTTCAATTCATTCAATCATAAATTATAAAACTTTTATTCAAACGTGGTACCTATAAAACGAGTTAGCGCATAGTTCAACTCGACATCTACATTCCCTATAACAGTTCCCAACTTGCTGTATAATTGTGAGATCGGGACTCCTACGTGCCAACTGATTTGAACCATAGGTACCTTTCAATCCATTTGTTCCCAAAGTGATGATTTTGCCAATCATCACAAGAAATTGAAAAAAAAACTAAAAAGCAAAAACAGTTGTTTGCGAAGAACCCTGTGTAGTAATCGCAAATCTAACAGTTGAAAATGTAGTTTCAGCACAAGCAGGCGTTTTTATAAAGAATGTCTGTTTCTTCTATACCTACCAATAAAAGTTTCTTCTTCCAAACTCTATTCGTGGACACGCTGTATATAATATATTACTCTCGCTCTGTTCTAACGACAGGTGCATGCTTTTTTAAGGGTTGCAAAATACCAAATTTTTGAAAAATAGTTATCTTTTCCGATGAGAAAACTTTTCAGTCTACATAATGGAAGGATTCGAGTATATAGACCACCAAATTCCCGATATGATGAGAAGTATACTGAAAAAAAGCAAACCAGTGAAAGTTTCTCCGTTAATGTTTGGGCATGGATAAGTGGTTACGGTGCATGTGTATGCTGGAATATTGGTGGAACACTAAACAGTAATATATATCTTCAGATTTTGAAAAATGTTTTTCTTCCTTCTGCCGCGATAGTTTAGGAAATAACTTTATATTTCAGCAGGATAACTGCCCTGTGCCTACTGCAAGAAATATATGAAACTGGTTTAGACAAAAAACAACGTAACATGTTTGCCTTGGTGCTCAAGAAGTCCTGATTTAAATCCAATTAAAAATGTTTGGGGATTGATGGTAAAAAAATATACAAAATAAATATTAAACCACAGAATGAAATAGAGTTATTTGATAAAATAGAAGAAATTTGGGAAGGGCTAACTCCGGATTACATCAGAAGTATTATTTTGTCAATACCAAGAAGATTACAGTTATTAGTGTTAGAATCCAATGGCGCAGCAATTATATATTAGTATTTTGTTTGTTGTTTGTTAATGAATTTACCCTTTTTGGCTTTATACTGTTGTAGTTTTCCTGGTATTATTTTATAATTTTCTTATTTCGAGGCGTAATTTAAACACAAAAATATTTAGAAATAACCATTATTACTTATGGTAAAAACTCGTACATACAATAATTTACAGCTATGTATATAGCTGGTGTTCTATCCAGGTATAAGCAGCAAGGTGAGAAACCTGTTTTACCCAATTTTGTTGTAATTGATTGGATGGGTGGAGTGTACGAATTTATAGGTATGTCGTCAACTGTACCTAAGTAAAGTATAGATTTGAATTTTATTATTCCTTTGATAAAATGAAGTTATTGGGAAAAACTTTTTTCAGTGTATGAGTACAAAATTTAACGACGAATATCCGTAAGACATTACAACCAAAAGGAAATAGCACTTATCATTAACAGCGCTATTAAATGTATCGTCAGTGTTTTCGGTTTTATTTTAAAAGATAAGTACATTACTTTATGCTTGCTGCGACTTACGATTAAATCAAATTGAAAACCTTAAGGGTCCATCCTCGGGTCCATCATTGCTGTTAAGTATTTTCCAATCGCGATGTACCGGGTGTTCCACCTAAGGAGGTAATCGGCTATATCTCAGAAAGTAATAACACTAGGACTTTGGGAGAAAATATATATCGATAAAGGCGGCCAAGAGAAATTGCTGGAAATTATTTTCAAGTTCGAAAAATGACCGCTAGAGAACTTTCAAAATAGAAATGCCGATTTTCTCTTAATTTTTCTTAATAAAAATATGTTAAAAATATACGCATTTTATTCTTCATAAAATTATGCAACTTTATGTTAGGAATAGTTTTTTTTCTATTTTCAGTAATAAAGTGGTGGGAAAAGGTGAAACTTTTTTCTTTCAAAAATTTGCATAATGCTATGAAGAATACAATGCTTATATTTTTAACATATTTTTATTAAGAAAAATAAAAATAAAAAAAAATTACGGGAGACAGTTCCAGCATCTTGGACGTCATTAAACCAGTGATTTAATTGATTAATGAATGATGAATAGATGCAATGTTAAACGACAAGGACAATATCACACTAGAAGCTATTTAAATTTTTGAGAACTACAGTAGGTAGGTACCGATTTTTAGTGGTAAATGTTTTATTAACCGTAGCAAGCAAACATTATTATGCTTAATGTCAAGTTTCATTACAACTGCCAATCGGAACTAAGTAATACAGTAAAATTAATATGTATGTTTTTAAAATGCATTTCAAAAAATAAATTTGACTGGTCCGAGTGATTCTTGAGCATTTTTAGACCTTAAAGAACAGCAAAATCAAATCAATAAAACAATATTTAACCTCACTGTATTTAGATAAACATTTTTTGTTTCTTTAGCAAAATTTGAAAGCGTGATGTCGTTCTCCTGCAGAATAATGTATTTACTATTTAAAAATCACCTGATTTCAACATTGAAAAAAAAACTTAATCCATGGCTAATTACCGCTTGAAAAATCGAGGTTAAAGCATATTGAAAAAAAGACGTCTTCTATTTTGTGTTTACAATGCATAACATTATTTGTGGTTACCCGTTCTTTCTCTGTATACGCTTTGTTACACTTTTTATCATTATTTTAATTTAATTTCTAATGAGGAAACTTTTTTCGAATGAGATTTAGCTAAGCTGCATTAAAATCGCATGAGGAATTAAGTTCACTCGGATTGTACATTTTTTCCAATGACCCAACTTATAACGAACATTACAGTAATTAAAAATTATGCTAACATTTTTTAAATAAAACAATTTACTTAACTGGATCAACTTTTTTTTATTTCGGAATTGGGAAAGAAAGTGATTTTTTCATTCTTAATAAAAAAAAATTTAAGAAGGAAGAAGGAAGATAGGGTTTTCTTTCTTAACCGCTAAATTACAATGTTCCATCTAGAGTCTGGAGAGTAGTTACGACAAGGGCTGGGCTATATTGAAATTCCAATATCAAATATCAATATTTAAAAAAATATCGATATAGTCGATATATCGATATTATCGATTTATCGGTATTTTCGAGATTTATCGATATTTTTAAATATTGATATTCGATAATGGAATTTCACTGTCCAAACTGCTAAACTTTTTAATATTTAAAAAAAATAGAGTTTGGAAGAGAAAACACTTTTTTATTGGTAGGTATAGAAGAAAAATACATTCTTTATAAAAACGTCTGCTCGTGCTGAAAAAAAAAGATTTGCGATTACTATACAGGGTATTACTATACATTCTTAGTTTTTTGGATATTTTTTTTTCAATTTCTTGATTTCTTAAATGAATTTTGCTAGTGTTTAAACTACAATTTCCATTATTAGATTTGCGATTACTAATAAAAATATCGATAATATCGACTTTTCGATATTTTATTTTTTAAATATAGTGTTTCGATATATCGATAAAAATAGCGATATATCGAATTTTTGCCCAGCCCCACTTATACCTATATCAAATTAGTGTTAGGCGATATTAAATATCAATATGTATATTACACTGACATTTATATTATACCAAAAGATTGACTTTATTAAACAGAAGACACGTATAAAAATTCATTAGTTACAGTCAAAAATTACATTAAACACTAAACAAATCAGGTAAAGGCGTAAATAAATGAACAATAATGATTATCGCATTCTTCCCTTTCTTTTATTATCAACGATATTCATCCAAATATTTAGGCGACATTCTTACACCAACATCAAATTATCGATATGATCGGATATATCGATAATATCGATTTTTCGATATTTTATTTTTTAAATATCGTTGTTTGATATATCGATATATCGAATTTTTGCCCAGCCCTAGTTACGACTTCGTTTTTTTTTATTTAATAATTTAAAAGAACACCTCAAAGGACATCATTTCATTTTCTTGCTGGGAAGAAAATGTTTTTACTGTCCCGCATCATACAAGGATGTGTTTTACAGATAAAATCATAATGATTTTTTTATAGTCATGCCATCAAAAGGTAAACCAAGTTCCGCATTTAAACTGAAACTTGTTTGTTCTCTTTTTCCTATGCACTTTTAGTTTAGATTGAAAATAACATTCCAGCCGAAAAGATAACTAAAAGCGGTACTTTACCAGTTGCATAGTTGCAACTTTCGTTCGAATAAAGTCGCTATTTACGACAAAACTACTGTACAGTTAGTTTCTATCTTCGGTTCTAATCTTCATCTAAGAAATGGTCTGAAGAACTGGCAATCATGAAAAACAACTTTGTTGTTGCCGCGGTAAAGCAAGTTGTTGATTTCCTAGATTAAAGATACATAGACATCAATTTGCTGAGGAAATGATGCAAAACGTCCGATTCTTGATTATTTCTTTTTGCTTGTTTAAGTATGTTTTAATTATTATACGAAACCCTATTTTATTGTCTAGAAATTAAAATCATTTATTTCCGTTATCTTTGGAAGAGTGCCCAAAAATCCTATGTCCTCTAGGACACAAAAAAACATGTTTCCGTCATGAAAATAAAAACAAATTAAGTAAATTTAACTTATAGTTTATTTCATTTTTGCACGTAAAGGTGCCCACTCACACTCCGGAAATCCTTAGAAGAAAAACTGCACAGTTTTTCCTTGAGGATTTTACTGAATTGGCCTGAATACACCCGGCTCCACACACACCTTAAATCCTTAAGGCCAGGCCTGTGCAGTTTTTCCTCTGAGGATTTCCGGAGTGTGAATGGGCCCCTTTATCATTCTGAAGTTAACCCTCAGAACTAAAAAAAAATAAGGAGACCGCCTAATAGGTAGTATATAAATGTAGACTTTATTATTTAATTTGAAGAAATTGTCGATGTTTAAAGTGGAGTTGAAAGGATGGGACCGAAAGTTTTCCTCCGTAAAATTAATTAGAACAAAAATATTCAACTAAGGGTGTCTACATGTTTCGAACGTAGAAACGTTCATCATCAAGAGACAGAATACATTTGCAGTTCTGTCTAAATTTGAATTTTATTGACCGTACTAATACCAGTTTCAATTAATTTAATTTTACTTTGTAGGTATTTAAGTTTTTTTAAACTTTGCATGTCAGATAAAGCAATAGAAGATTCTTATTTCGCACAACTTATTATTAGTATTACACTTTATAATCTCTAGACGAATTTTACCATCTCAGTAAACCATGTTGCATAATAGATAATCATAGGCAATGTTAAACGACAAGAACAATATCACACTAGAAGTTATTGAAATTTTCGAGAACTACATTACTGATTTTTAGTGGTAAGTATATGCTTTATTAACCGTAGCAAGCAAATATTATTATGATGTCAAGTTTCATTACAACTGCCAGTCGGAACTAATACAGTATATAAAACCAGATTCCACCCCCAATAGCACTTGATAATTACTGTGAGTATTCAGAGTAATAATGAAATTAACTTCTATTTCCTATTGACTAAATTACCATGATACTATCACTACACAACGGTCTAGCAATTTTCGTGGTCTTACAGTAGGAAAGCGCGTTACTGTCACATATAGTACTAAACAGTTGTATCAAGAGTATGTGAATTCTTATAAGGAATAGAAGGCTTTTTTCTCAGTGCGGAAGTTGAAATTAATAGCTAATATGGAATTGTGAAACACGTCTTTCTCTACGTTGCATCGTTTGTAAACTAATACTTGTCAACGTTTTAAATGCCTCTATGTCGAAAACTGAAAGTTCTAGATACAGAGGACCTTTAACTTAACCAGAATATTCCTTGTAATTCACAATTGTAGTAAAATAGAGTGTCAAATATTCTATATTATTCTATAATTTTTAACCAGCGTTGACCAACCTTTAATGCACAGTAACTCCTATTTTAATGATAAGTTATATTTCAAGGGTTATACATAATAAACACATCGCCACATGCCTTAACAATATTTAACGGAGAACACATGGAGACGTACAAATCTCATCTAAACTCGGAACTATAAAAAAAAAAGTGGATTTCACCTTAGTTTTTAATGCTTTGACGTCTCTCTTGTCAACCATATTAGCCAACACGTGATTTTAAAATCCCTAATTCTATAAACGGCTTTCTGGCACGGGCATTGGCTAGAATAACAAGAGATGGATATATAACTGACTGTATAGTTACATGTACATGACGAAGATGCACACTACACAGTTCAATACGTTGCCCTTCAATGAGCTCAAACTCGTCAAAAGCACAGCATCGCTCGTATATGCCGTTAGTATGTGCATCTTTGTCTTACGCATTTGCTCTCGCATATCTCTTTTCGTACTTCATTAATTCGATTGTCTCGTCGCGTTCTTTAAATATCACAGAACCGCATTGGGACACACCGCGCACCGCGTGCATTCTGCTGTTAATTCTTGATCGTTCGTGTTATTGTTTTTGGTATTTTTCAGACAGCATTTTGCTTATATTTTGTGCGTATTAGACTTTTTGGTTTTAAACTGCCGGACTGTGTGTATCTGTGACGTGTTTCTTTTTATGCAAAAGTAAGTAAATAATTTTTAATGTCTCGGACGGTGACGACGACATCGACAGCTTGTCAGATGAAGACCAAAAATAATAGGGAACTTGCAACAAAATTAAATTTGAAAACCACAGTGAACCATTATGCTAAAATAAGTTTTACATACAGTTGTATTGAAGAGTGCTTGAGGTATCTGTTCTGCAAACGCATGGACAAAAATCTTTTTTTGTAGTATCTACTTACATTATTTTTTCTTTATTCATTAAAAAAAAATACCTAATTCGATAACATTACAAACTATTGTTGTTTTATTATAAACGAACGAAAAATTAGACCTATTGTAAACTTCAAACTCTTAAGAACCTAGTGTAAAGAAAAAAATAGCTACCCGTGAATAAGAAAATAAAAAAGTAAACAATAAGCTATTAAATATAATATATAGATTTTTTCAACTTAACACTGCATGGTCTAAAATCAAATTAAAAAACAAAATAATTCTTTAATAAAAAACGTAGTTAATTATTGATGATTATTAGATTCACGACTGTCCCTTGTATATTTTTTTATTGTACTAAATTAAGTGTGTGTTTTTACCAAAATAACAGCACTTTATTATCTTATGAATAAAAATGAAATGAAATTGTTTTTCCGATATTCTATCCTATTTCCATTCCCCTTCAGTGTTTTTTTTTGAAATATCTTAAAAATTGCTTAGGTAATTCTCGTTTCCATCCATAATTACAACTACAAATAAATTGACCCATGTTCACACATAATTTTTAAGTCCGGCCCTGGCCAATCCTTAAGTTCTGTAAAAAGAAATGTTATAAATGATATATTGTGTCAGCGGCGGCCATTAAAAGCTAAGGTGAAATTCACTACTTATATCCAGATGGGCGATATTGAAATTCCAATATCGAATATCGATATTAACAAAATATCGATATAGTCGATATATCGATAAATATCGATAATATAGGTAATATCGATATTTTATTTCTTAAATATCGTTATCGATATGTCGATATATCGAATTTTTGCCCAGCCCTAATCCAGATTACGTACACATGTGGTCCAAAGTGGCCCTTGAAAATACATCCAAGAGGGATACTACTTTTAAATCGAATGTTATGCAAATTTTCAACCCTTAATTGAATATTAAAAGCATCTGCTTTGGACAGCGTTCCTACATTGTCACTGGAAATTGGTTCTCCAACTCCAATTATTATGGTTTGGAGATATGTATGTGGATTAATTATTGGTTATTTTACAGAACAATGTTTATGGTTTATGTAAATCTTTTCTGTTAACCGCTTTAATATTCCATTCGATGGGTGATTGGTTGTTAAGGGGATGTAACAGGATTTTTTTTTAATTACAACATTTCAAATTAATATTTTTACGATGGTAAAAAAAAGGGGGAGAATGGCATGGTTGTAAAAAGAGGTATAAAGTTAATGCATGACTTCAATGAAATCACCAGTAATAATTACAATAATGTCTCTTTATATTTCTATTTAAAAGTATTTATTTGTCTTAAGTGATTAACATTCAGAAAGGGGAATCATTTTGTTAAATGAATAAAAAAAATATGTAAAAAGTTTATGTTTTACAATGTCTTGTGCACTGAGAAAATGCCTTCTATTCCTTATAAAAATACACATACTCTTTATGCAACTGTTTAATACTATGTGTGACAGCAACGCGCTTTCCTACTGTAAGACAACGCAAATCGCTAGATCGTTGTGTAGTGATATCATGGTAATTTAGTCAATAGGAAATAGGAGTTAATTTCATTATTACTCTGAATACTCACAGTAATTATCAAGTTCTATTGGGGGTGTAATCTGGTTATATATACTGTATTAGTTCCGACTGGCAGTTGTAATAAAACTTGACATTAATCATAATAATATTTGGTTGCTACGGTTAATAAAGCATATAGTTATCACTAAAAATCAGTAGTGTAGTTCTCAAAAATTTAAATAGCGTCTAGTGTGATATTGTTCTTATCGTTTAACATTGCATATGATTATCTATTATGCAACATGGTTTACTGAGATGGTAAAATTCGTTCATAGATTATAAAGTCCAATACTAATGATGGGTTGTGCGAACTAAGAATCTTCCATTGCTTTATCTGACATGCAAAGTTTAAAAAAACTTAAATACAAATTAAAAATAAATTAACTGAAACAGGTATTGGTACGATCAATAAAATTGAAATTTAGGCAAGACAGCTAAAAGACTCCGAACAACGATGTAACCTGCGCAACAAATACGTTAAAACTAATAATACGGCGAGCGGCGATTGTCGATCGCTACAAACCCCCGCCAACGTCTTGTGGATTATAGGTTTTAACGGATACAATTCGTTTTTGAGAACGCTGTTCTACTTTCTTAATTATAGAAAAAGCGCTTTCCTGGGAACAAAATGCGTCCCATTGAGAACAAACAATTTATTTCTTAAAAAATTGCTGTATTAAAAGTGGTTCATTATTCAACAAGACTGTGCTGCTAATGTAACTGATGATTACTGCCAATAAAAACACTGTTTTCAAATCTAGAATTGATATAACACTATAGCGGGTTTGATACTCTAGCAATTTATTTAATATGGGTTAATACAAAATAATACGAAGGCGTAGAAGGGCCACAATTTATAAAAAAAAAATTTACACCCAAATTCCGAGTTGTATCTCGGAATTCCCAGTTGCATCTCGGAATTCCGAGTTGCATCTCGGAATTCCGAGTTGTAACTCGGAATTCCGAGTTGTATCTCGGAATTCTGAGTTGTAACTTGGAATTCCGAGTTGTATCTCGAAATTCCTAGTTGCATCTCGGAATTCTTAGTTGTATCTCGAAATTCCGAGTTGCATCTCGGAATTCCAAGTTGTCGGTATGTTTGCAGTTTTGCCATTTGGGGAGACAAGTCGCCAAAATGACGACTTTTTGTCTCTATGAGAGTGTGCATGGCGGCGATTTTCAATAAAAAGCTTATTTTTGGCGACTTTTTACAGGTGAAAAAATTGAATATAGGTACACTTTGTATACAATACGTAGAAAGAAACAACGTCACAATAATAATCATTATTGCACAGAAGGATTTCTCAAAGAGAATATCTGAACGCGCCACGAATTGTACGTCAAATTTTGGGGATTCCCCGATAGTCTACTTGTCGGTCGGTCGATTGTCGAATGTCCATATTAAAGCCAGTGCCATTAGGAGGCGATAACTAGAGGAACAAATTCCTTCTAAAAAGTATATTGGCAACTGGTTTGTTTGTTGTTACCCAGAGCATTTTTTAAAATTTAATTTAAATTTTATTTTTATAAAATAATATTAGTTGAAAAAATTGAAATAAAAAAAATGGTCTGGGTAGCAACGAACAAACCGGTTGCCAATATATCTTTCCGAATGCAACTCCGAATTTCGAGATACAACTCGGAATTCCGAGTTACAACTCGGAATTTGGGTGTATATTTTTTTTTATAAATTGTGGCCCTTCTACGCCTTCGTAAAATAAGCTATCAATGCAAACTGTTGTATTAAATCATTTTCCTAAGTGCGGTTCGACATTTAAGTCCGTAAACTGACACATTGGAAATAGTCACATGGTACGTCACACAAACTCGACACGCACACGAGAATTTTTCCATATTTTCTAGCCTTATATTCACACGCCAAGACATTTCCCATTTGATTTATTACATATTGCAAAATTATATACCATTGCCCACCCGGAGGCTAGATATCTAAGAACTTGAAAGATACGTCTTGAAAGTGTGCGTTTACCCGAGCTTTACTATTATGGTTAATATCGACTTTGAGGCACACAGATTATAGTAAAAATCCTAAACAAAGTGTTTCCTAAGGCCAAGATGGAACTATTAAACGATATGTATAAAGTGATGAAGTATATGTCAGACTTATTTATAGACCATAAATAAATCAGAATACAGGTCTAGAAAATCGCCAAAAATTAACCAAGCATGCTGGAATTATAATGAGTGGAAATGGTACGATTAGATATTATATAATTATACAGTGTGACCAGTAAAGTCCGCATCATATGGGATTTTTTTTATTAATAGCTTTATTTTAAATTTGACTTTGGCATCAAGTTCTGCTTCGATCGAGATAAAAATTATGCCAAAAAATAGTAGTCGATTCGCATTATCTGTCAAATTTTAATTTTTTCCAAAAAATAATTCAAAAGTGGGGTTATTTCTGAAAATATCGAAAAAAGTTATAAGAAAAAATATTTTTAAATGCATTTTCTAGTCCACATGCAAAATTCACCTGCATAAGATAATTTGGATTTTTTACCCATATCTTGTAAATTGCACCACTTTTGCAAAATAAGACTCGACGCAACCTAAAATACTAAACTTCTTAGTTTTGACAATGCTTTATTTCAGATAAATTTTCTTTAAAGCAGCGCCATATTAAACGTGTGTTTTTCTACGAAATCAAAATTTGGCTATTAAAATTTGATCGCATGTGATGCAAAGTTTATTTGTTTTTGACCCTGTATAAGGTAACTTCATAAAATAAGTATTTTTGAAAACGTAGTTTGTGTCTAAAAGTAATAAGACACCAGTCGAGGTGCAAATTAGAAAATATGGGTAAAAAATCAAAATTATCTTATGCAGCTGAAATTTCGCAAGTGGGCTAGAAACTGCATTAAAAAAAACTTTTTCTTATAACTCTTTTCGATATTTTTAGAAATAACCCTACTTTTGAATTATTTTTTGGAAAAAATTAAAATTTGACAGATCATGCGAATCATGTGACTACTATTTTTTTGCTTAATTTTCATCTCGATCGAAGCAGAACTTGATGCCAAAGTAAAATTTCGAATAAAGCTATTACTAAAAAAAATCCCATATGATGCGGACTTTACTGGTCACACTGTATATTAAATATTAATGGAATATGCGGAAAATACTGCACACTAGTGCACACACTAGACTTAAATAAAAACATTAATTTTATAAAATCGCATGTGTAGTGAAAGACTTTAGATGTCCGTAATGTCTTATTTTACACGAAAATCTGTAATTTAGGTAATCTTCGTCTATAACTTTCTATTGGCTATAAACTCGGCACTAATCTCCACAATACCTGCTAGTATACCAAACGAACACGACGCTGTAAATAAGAAATAAACCAAAAATAAACCAGGAATCAAATATAAAATTGACCTGGCATCTACGTTGTGACGGTCACATTCTTCCACGTTGTCAAGTTGTATTAAAAAAATAGCTTAGAAGCGGAAATTTTTAGATTTTGTTAAATTAAGGGGATTAATGAAAGAAAAATGATAGAAAAACAAGTTTTGAGATATTTTAATTTTAAAATTTAATATAAAAACACTCTACCTACAGTATCTGGTATATTCTCCGAGAGCATGCTAATACAGAGGTCGTATTGACTCCCTGACTACTGCAGCATTTCCCAGCCAGAAATTGTTGCAGCGGATAAAGCAGTCAATACCCTGCGGGATCACCCTGGCTTGAGGCGAGCTGAGTCTATCGCTATCTATATAGACAGTCAAGCAGCCGTAAAGGCAATTTGCTCCAGCAGTACTAAGTCAAAATTAGTTAGGCGCTGTCGCAACAATCTCTGCTCACTTGGTGCTCAACATCGAATCACCTTGTGTTGGGTTCCTGGACACAGGAATATATATGACAACGAGACTGCTGATGCGCTCGCCAGGGAGGAGGGAGGGCGCAAGTATATCTGCCGAAGTAGCAGAGAATACTGTGGCTAGACCACTGGGATCGGTCAAAGAGGATATAGATCGGATAGCTAATCAACTAGCGCAAAGCTCATGGACAGGGCTGACAACCTGTAGCATCTCCAGGCAATTGTGGCCCCTACTTGACGGCAGGAAAACCGCTGCGCTATCACAGCACAGTCGGAAGGACCTAAGAAACATCACTGCCGTAGTCACCGAACAGTGCCTGTTCGGTAGATAGACACGCTGAACGTATGCAAATATCAACTAACGACTCCTGTAGAAGTTGCAGAGATGAAGAAGAGGAGGAAAGAATTTAGCATTTCTTGTGTGAATGCCCCGGCCTCGTGAGAAGAAGGTTCAATGCCCTGGGCGAACCATTCTTTAATGATCTGGTCGATCTGGAGGAAGTGAGCAGCCTGCAACTGGGTCGACTCACGAAGTTTATTAATAGCAGTGGCTGCTTTGAATAAGCTGTCAAGATTCTGCTACGATCTACGTCACGTTAACCATCAGGAAGCTGAAGCGGATAGATTCCGCGGAACATGTGTGATACATAGACAAGCGAGTTGCGCACTCTCAAGCATAGATAGGCAACTTAACATACTAAATTGGTTCCCTGATAGCGGTACCCGCGACCGGAGGCGAAACTAAATATAGTCGTGGTGGGGGTAGGCGCCAAGCATAAAAATTTTAATTTTATTTTTACTTTGAATTCAAATTTTCGCGCTTCTAACTTAACGGAAAAGTTTGAAGCGCGAAACATCTGATTGAAGTTAAAATAATTTGGGCGAACGAAAGGAAATTATAACAACGTTTCTGATATGGCGACAAGATTTATTAATATTAGATATTTACATAAATAGATTTTAAATAAAAAAACAGCTTATATTATTATATTATTATTTTATGTAGATTTTTCTAACACGTCCGTGTTATTTTCAAAGTTTTTATTTAATAAACTAGTTATTGTACCTTGTAGTTCATTAAGTTGTGAAGTAAAGTTTCTTTCTATATCTTTAATAGCTTTCTCTGTACTTTCCAATCGTTGGGCGACGTTAATAAAGTCTTCAGGAGGTTCCACGCTTTTGTTAATTGCCTTGGTTTTTCTTCCCGATTTCTTTGGTCGCGACATATTAAATATATTAAACCTATTTACTATTCTCAAACTACCGACTGCGCCATGTTAAGTTTAAAAATTATATATAAATAATTATTTATTAATAACTTTATTTTTTATATATTTTACAAATCAATCATAAAATGACAATGACAATCTTTCACCAGTCCAGGTTAAGACTTCAGGATCTGTCACAACAAGCCATATTTTTATCTTTCTCGCACATATGCTGGTACACTTTAATACAGAGAGAGAGATAGGTACAGAATGTTGGCCATGCTCATTCTAAATGAATATTCTGTTCCTACCAACGTTAGGAGATGAACAACCTTATAAAACAAAATTCCTACAATAGCGCCACCAGCGACCGGAGGCTAAATTAAACGAATAGGGGACGATCTTCACCATTTAAGTTATCCTAGCCTTGTGTGATACCACAACGGTCCTTATAGGACTACGTGTGACTGTCTGGACAATGCCAGAGGTCTGCCACTCTAACCTAACCTAACCTAACCTAACCTAACCTACCTACAGTATAAAATCTTCTGTCACGCACCTGCCTTAAGGGTCCATGATCGATGTATGTTATTTTCCAATCGAGCCTTATATTTATAACGTTTTCTTCGAAACGATTTAAGCCAGAAAATATATTTCACAAAAATAATAATACATAATAATTTCTTAATGAAGTTTCATACATGTAATCCTGACATTTTGTTTTTTTAATTATCACGCTATCTCTATTTTTAGAAGAGTTGTGCCATATAATATACAGCGTAACCTACCTAGACTACTTAATCAAGAATAGGTAGCTCGGACCCGTCATTTTTTTAGAAAAAAAAAGATATTGTACAGGGTGGATCATAAAAAAACCTCGTGTAATTTTTTTAAAGAAACATAATTACAATACAGGGCCCATGTGGTATTTTAATTTATTAATTAGAATTAGTAAAAAATCTAAAGGAATTCGTTGATAACGAGAGAGAATAACGGTTTCGGTGTTACCAAATTTTACTGGCAACATGGCAAAGCGGTAAAATTTGCGACCGTCATACTTTAGTCGAACGTTTAAATTGGCCTATAACGAATTATTCCAGGGTGTAAATCTAAAATTGATACTAACTAAATTTTACTGGTTTTAAGCCTTAGCGATAAAAACGCGTTATTTTACGGTAACTGTTTAGTATAAATGTATTTCCGGATTGCAGCTTGGAACGATTAAAATTTATCTGTTTTTGTCACATTAAGAATGTGTGTGCATAACTTCATTTGCACCTACGTATCAACGACTTATTAAACGGGATGTTTATTCTAAAATCAAACACTTTAAAACACGACAACCAACAAGGAGGTCGACAGAACTGGTCCTCCTCGGTTCCTACACTAAGGAATATGATCGAATACACCCGGTGTGCTAAGAAATAGTTTGTATTGATAGCTTATTTTTTTGTTAACCCATATTAAATAAATTGCTAGTGTATCAAACCCGCTTTAGTGTTATATCAATTCCAGATTTGCTAGAACAATGAATTTATTGTTAATAATCAGTTCCATTAGCAGCGCAGTCTTGTTGAATAATGAACTATTTTTAATACAGCAATCTTGTTAAGAAATAAATTATATCTTCTCAGTGCGATGCATTTTGTTCCCAGTAAAGCGCTTTCTCTACAAATTAAGAAAGCAAAACAGAGTCCCCAAAAGCAAATTGTATCCGTTAGAACCTAAAATTTGACAAGACGTCGGCGTCGGTGGGGGTTCGTAGCGATCGGCAATCGCCGCACGCCGTAGTATTAGTTTCAACATATTTGTTGCTCAGGTCACATCGTTGTTAGTAGTCTTCTAGTGTTACCTGTCTGAATTTGAATTTTATTGATTGTATCAATACCTGTTTCAAATAATTTATTTTTACTTTGTATTTAAGTTCGTTTAAACTTTGCATGTCAGATAAAGCAATAGAAGATTCTTATTTCGCACTATGGAGAACTAGAGGGTAGGAGGCCGATCGACAATGGCAGCATTTTCAAATTCTTTCCCGGTTTTTTGGTTAGTTCGCTATTGGCCGATAGATGGCTCTCGCGTCCGAAGTGGGCTGATGTTGTCTTATTCTTCTTCGTTTTTAATATGGAAAACTAGATCCTCCATAGTTGTTAAATTTTACTTTTGACAATTAATTGACATTTTATTTTTCGAAATAACAAATAACGTTTGAAGGCAAGACAAGACAAATAACGTTATATTGTAATTAATTTCCATATCTATAATGAATAATGGTACAATTTATAAAAGTAGAGTTTGCTTTGTGTCGGGGTGTAAGACAGGATCTTCTTCAGAGACGAAACGCAGCCAAATAAGTCTCTTTCTAGCTCCAAAGGCAAAACCCTCTAGCTAGAATGTTCCTGTATTTTATAAACGAAGCATCGTTGGAACTTTATACAGGCCGAGTTTACTAATAAGTATAACAAAGTAAGTATAAATTCATATGAAAGTCCTTATTTGTTCCTTAAATAACTAATCAAATTAATGAAATGTTAAAAGACAAGAACAATATTTAAATTCTTGGAACTACAGCTGATTTTTAGTGGTAAGTATATGCTTTATTAACCGTAGCAAGTAGATATTATTATAATTAATGTCAAGTTTCATTACAACTGCCAGTCGGAACTAATACAGTATAAAAAATCATATTACACCCCCAATAGAACTTGATAACTACTGTAAGTATTCAGAGCAATAATGGCTATAAACCATTCTATGGTAGCGATAACTCCTATTTCCTATTGGCTAAATTACCATTGTCTTACAGCAGGAAAGTGCGTTGCTGTCATATATACAGTGTGACCAGTAAAGTCCGCATAATATGAGATTTTTTTATTATTAGCTTTATTCGAAATTTGACTTTGGCAACAAGTTCTGCTTCGATCGAGATGAAAATTTAAAAAAATAGTAGTCACGTGATTCGCATTATCTGTCAAATTTTAAAAAAAATAATTCAAAAGTGGGTTATTTCTGAAAATATCGAAAAAATTATAAGAAAAAGTTTTTTTAAATGCAGTTTCTATAGCATACATGTAAAATTTCAGCTGCATAAGATAATTTTGATTTTTTACCCACCACTAAAATTTATTTTCCACTTAATGAACACTTTACTGATGACACTGTGTTCTTTTTTGTCTTAATATTAAGGTGTATTACTTTCAGACACAAACTACGTTTTCAAAAATACTTATTTTATGAAGTTACCTTATACAGGGTCAAAAACAAATAAACTTTGCATCACATGCGAACAAAATTTTAATAGCCCAATTTTGATTTTGTAGAAAAACACACATTTAATATGGCGCTAAGAAAATGTATCTGAAATAAAGCATTGTCAAAACTAAGAAGTTTTATGTAGGTTGCGTTGAGTCTTATTTTGCAAAAGTGGTGCGATTTACAAAATATGGATAAAAAATCAAAATTATCTTATGCAGCTAAAAGTTTGCATAGAAAATGCATTTAAAAAAACTTTTTCCAATAACTTTTTTCGATACTTTCAGAAATAACCCCACTTTTGAATTATTTTTTGGAAAAAATTAAAATTTGACAGATAATGCGAATCACGTGACTACTATTTTTTTGCTTAATTTTCATTTCGATCGAAGCAGAACTTGATGCCAAAGTCAAATTTCGAATAAAGTTATTAAAAGTTAAAAAAAAATCCCATTTGATGCGGACTTTACTGGTCACATATACAGGGTTCCCCATTTAAAACGAAAGAGGTTAAATATCTGGTTCCACGTTAATTTAAAAAAAAAACGCTCGGAACCGTCGATTTTTATTTCGAGGGGGACATCTTTTGCGTATATTGTCAATCTTGTTACTTCAAGCCCCTAGGAGGGAGGGGGGGGGGGGGGGGTAAGATCTTAATCTTAAATGGATACCCCTATTTTATATAATTTTTTTGGATTTTGTATAAAATTCTGAACATTTTTTAATAAAAGCATTATTAGTCTATACTAAACAGTTTCCGAGATATTGACTCTTGAAAAATGAGATTTTTGAACTTTGACAGCGTCTAGCTTTCTAACTGTACGTCTTAGAGTAAAACGGCTTACATGTCCCTATCTTCAATTTTTATTATCTTTCCAATAGTGTCAACTTCCGGTTAAACCGGAAGTACTATATTTCTTACATCCGGTTTAACCAAAAGTTGACACTATTGGAAAGATAATAAAAATCGAAGATAGGGACATGTAAGCCGTTTGGCTCTAAGACGTATTGTTAGAAAGCTAGACGCTGTCAATGTTCAAAAATCTCATTTTTCAAGAGTCAATATCTCGGAAACTGTTTAGTATAGACTAATAATGCTTTTATTAAAAAATGTTTCGAATTTTATGCAGAATCCAAAAATATTATATAAAATAGGGGTATCCATTTAAGATTCAGATCTTACCCCCCCTCCCTCCTAGGGGATTGAAGTAACAAAATTTACAATATACGCAAAAGATGTCCCCTTGAAATAAAAATCGACGGGTCCGAGCGTTTTTTTTTAATTAACGTGGAACCAGATATTTAGCCTGTTTCGTTTTAAATGGGGAACCCTGTAGTATTAAACAAACAGTGGTATATCGAGTACTTATGTGAATTATTTTTTCTCAGTGCGGTATATTAAATTTCCAGTTAAAAAATCTTGTTCCTGGGCATCTTTTGTCCAAAAACGGTATACCTAGAGGAGCCGTTTCTGAGATACATATTATTTGTTGAAAATTTTCCCCACCTCAACATCCGGCAAATTTTCTTTTGCGGATGCGGACTAGTTGTGTTGCTCTCCTCGTTACTTAACCTATTCCAACGTTGGTCACTTTAAATCAGTGATTCCCAAAGTGGTCCAGGTGGACCCCCAGGGGTCCACGGGAGACTCGACGGGGGTCTACGTTGGCGTGACAAAAAAATTGGGGTTCACAATTCGTAAGCGGGGGTCCACGAAAATTTATCTGGTTTCAATAGTGAAGAACTAAATTTTGTTGTTTTTATAGAAGTTACGTTACGTTTTTAATGTTTATTTTTAATTATATTACGACTGTTATCATATTACAATGTTATGTAAACCTTACAATGTAATATGATAACAATAATAATTAATAGTGTAATAATTACATATTTGAATAAATACAACACAAGAAGATATACTATTTTTCTTTTTATTTTTACCACTCCGGGCGTTTTCTAAATAAAATAAGTGAGAATTGATTGGGTGCTGTGAGTAGATGCCAAAAAAGTAAAGTTAGATGTAATCACTTTTTTGATTGGCCAACTTTACTGTTTTGACATCCACTCACAGTACAATCAATTAATTAATTAACCAATCCATTCTTACTTGTTTTTTGAAAACTGTAAATTTGTGGTTGGAAATCAGCCGCAACGCAAATTTCTATAGTTAGATCTAATCTTCACATTTTTTGTCGAATTTTGGGAATATGGTAGAAATGTAGCTGCAGGGGGTCCACCGGAACCAGCAAAATTTTTAAAGTGGTCTATGAGAAAAAAAGTTTGGGAACCTCTGCTTTAAATCCATTACTATCGAGCAAAACGAAACCAACTTAAGACTTAAACCGTTTGATTTAATCCGTAGATTAAAACGCGCGCAAGAACCGATTTCATATTTCTTATTGAAAATGTCACCCCTTATTCCGAGGTAACCGTTTAACTTTCCAGATTGAAATCGTTCCAGAAAACAAATAATTTGACTCCCCATTCATCCGTGCAAACCCCTGTAGGAAAACTTAAATGAAAAGAAACTTTTTATGAACTTTATTCGTTCGGGAACCTGTTAAAGTAACAAATTTTCTTACCCTACTAATTAAGAGAAGCCCTATGGACGTGATGGAAAGGGACAGTATAATTAGAGAAATTTAGTGTTAGTGGCGTAAGTTAGGTATTTCTTTGGGACTTAAGGACAGCTTAAGGAGAAGATAAAGTAGCGTACGCAGTAAAATTGTCCTACTAATTTGGCGTATGTTTTCTGTTGCCGAATTTAATCTCTAAGGAACATAATGTTATTAGGTAAATTTACAGATAGCGGGTGTTTCTCAAAAGACGTTAACCCCCATACCTTTTCTGTATTTATAGATATTAAAATGAAATTTTGAGATTATGCATAAGAGAGCGGCATTTATTGGCATAATTTTCAGTTTGTTATCACTTCCGGTTTGACGGGAAGCGACCTTGACATTGGTATTTTAAATAGGACATCTTGTATATTTTACTTGTTTGGGTTCAGAATAATATTCTGAGTAAAATGACATTTCACTTGTCATTTTTTGACGTGTTATAACATTTTTATGTTTACCAAATAAAAACTAAAAACGCAAAGTCGTCGTCTCGTCAATCACTATTTATTTAAAAAGGTGACATGTTTCGCCCTATATGGGCATCATCAGACCTAGAAAGTTTTTTAAAACATAACATTAAATAGAAAAACCCCCTAAATTTTTCTTACCTAACATTAAAACACGAAATTAAAAGTTAATAAATAATTACACACATCAACATTACAATTAAAAAGAAAGTAACAATAACCAAACAGTTTACGGTAGGGCCAGGGACTTGGTGGTAACTCAGTAAGAACAGATAATAGCCCACATTCTAAAGTCCTGATTCAAAATTAAAAAAGGAGAAGAGCTGTCAGTCAAAGTCGTACTATTTACATGAAAAAAGGCGGGAAAAATATGTGGTTAGGTATATTTACGTATTAATCGTTTATATTATTAAAAATAAAATAGGGTTCAAAATTGAAAACGTCGTTAACACAGGTAAGGACAGGGCTCTTTTTTGCTTTTGTAATCTCAAGTTTCTCCAATAAATCCAACTTTTTGCTCTTATGGCATTCATGAATGATGTTTATATTTTCAGGTACTGAAAATTGGTGTCCTGATTCCAATAAATGGTTTGCGAATGCCGACTTTGTGTTTGTTATATCGGTGTTTTGATATTTATCTACAAAACTAAGATGTTCCCGGACTCTGGTTGATATTTTTCGTCCTGATTGTCCGACGTAAACAGCCGAACAGTCACCACAATGTAAAGAGTAAACACCGGATTTGGAAAGTGGGTCGATCCTATCTTTTGTTTTGACTATATTCTGTTTAAGAGTGTTGGTGGTTTTGAACGCTATTGATACGTTGGGAGGTTTAAAAAACTTACTTAGATGTTGAGAAATGGCTCCAAAAAAAGTCAAGGATCTATACTTATTGCTCTCAACCTTTGTATTCGAGTGTAAAATGTTATAAAACATTCTATATTTGTTTAAAAATTTATAATAAAGTTTATTAATTAGTTTTAGAGGAAATCCATTATTTACAGCTATTTGTTTTATTATTTCGAGTTCTTTATTAAAGGCAACTTTTGATAAAGGCAGTTTAAACAATCTATAAAAGAACGAGTTGAACGCCGAAAATTTATGCGAAGGGAGAAAGGTGAGTTTGAAGTGAACTGGATAATATTATCTGTTGATGTGGGTTTTCTATAGACTTCAAAATCAATTTTGTTATTATTCCTGGTTAAAAGGAGATCCAGGAAGGGTAATTTGCCTTCTGTCACTAATTCAAGAGTAAAACTTATTGTAGGATGTAAGTTGTTGAGAAAACCAAAAAAATTTTTTAATTGATCATCGCTTCCGCTCCAAACAATGCATATATCATCCACATACCTCTTGTAAGCCAATAAACAATTTGAAAAATCACTCCTCATTATTACCCTCTCCAAACTATTCATAAAAACCTCACTAAGGAATGGAGAAAGGCAAGACCCAATTGCCAAACCGGTTTTTGTTTAAAATATTTGTTGTTAAATTGAAAAAAGTTTTGTTCTAGAACTGTTCTCAATAGTAATAGAAGGTCTGAAATTACTAAGTTAGGAAGTTTTCTGCTCCTCAGCAATCCCTCAACTAGGTCGACACCTTCAGAGGGGGTTATGCTCTTTAACTTTGCGTTTTTAGTTTTTATTTGGTAATGGAAACGGGTCTCTTGGAGAATGGACTACTTCTTTGATTTTTTATGTTTATTTTTTGTTTTCAATCTAGAGTGCTACAAATTAATTAAATCTGTTAAGTTATAGTCCAGTAGTATATGAAAATTAAAATTATGTCATAATAATTGACTTTCTAACTTTCACAAGCGTTTAAAAAATGAAATTTTGTTTTTTTGACATTTACTCCATTTTTTAAAATGGAACGATGGTAGTTCACTAGGATACATAGTTAAAACGAGAATTTTTTTTCCAACAATTTGACATTTTATTTTTATACCTAGAATCTCCCCTTAACATACTCCCACTATAATACTAATGGTTGGTTGCAGAAAGATTTTATTCAACAATAATTAACTATCCAAATACCAAAACAACTTGATTGCAACATTAAATGCATGTACATAAGTAAATGGATTTACCGTTGATAAATAAATAAATATTAATTATAGTGAAAGAAATACATAATGTTAGTTTAATTCTTAATACGTGTAAATGTTAATAACATGAAGTCGGCGCTATAGGCAAATGTTTCAAACATAATTATATAAAAGATAAAAGATACATCCACAATCCAACAAAAATAATCATTCCTCTGTGATTTAAGTGGGACTGTTAAAAAGGCAACTGTGTCTAACTCTATATGCACACAGACACTAGAGTATTGTAGTGATGTAATTTATTAATTATGTTGGACATTTAAATGATGAATAAATACTGGGTGTTCCTTAATGACGTGCTAATATTTTAGGGTGTGACTCCTCGTGTCATTTTATGAAGAAAAGTTTATATAAACATATGTCCTAAACGGCTTAAATTTTTTACTACAGGGTGTTGAATTTTTTCTTTTTTAATGCGTTTTTGTAATATCACCGAAAGTACTTTAGATAATAATTTTAATTTTGGCATGTGCTAATAGGACATAAAACCGCATGTTTTAGTTATAGAAGTTTTTTTTTGTCCCACCAGTGGCGTCCCTGCAAACATGGCCTCTGATATTTTTTAGAAAAAAACTGGTACATCAGTGACATATTTCCATGTGGATATTATATACAATTCTACATAAAAATGATCTCTTGAGTTTTTCTCCTCAGGCACACCGTTTTTAATTAAAATAATTAAATTAAATTACCTCTACTATTTATTATTATTAACATTGATAATGCGAAATTTTATTTTATAAAAATTGTTGGAAATGACCACCTTCACTTAATCGGCATGCTTTCGCCCGTCTTTGCATCGAATAGCGCACTCGTTCCAATATTCCAGGCGAATTCCGTATTGTTTCACAGAAGGCAATTATTCGCTCCCTTAAATTTTCTAAAGTGTTAATGGGAGTTCTATACACTAGAGTTTTAAGATGGCCCACAAAAAAAATCCAAACTATTGAGCTCAGGGGATCTTGCTGGCCATTGTTAAGCTCCTCCGCGACCTATACAACGATTCGGATAAACTACATCTAAATGGTCGCGAACGATTACACTGAAATGAGCAGGAGCTCCATCATGCATGTACCACATTTGATTCCTTAGCGCACAGCACAGGTAGTTCTTCTTGGAGGGAATACAGATAAGACTGCCGTTAAGGCGTTAAATATGTTTTTAAGAACATCACCGTTCCAGGATACCTAGATTTATGTGATCAAAAGTTATTCGTCAATACTGGCAAAATGAAGCTAATTTAATTTAATTATGTTATTAAGAACAGTGTGCCCGAGGAGAAAAACGCAAGAGACCATTTTTATGTGGAATTGATCAGGCTAATCAGAAATAATATCCACATGGAATAATGTCAGTGGCGTACCACTTTTTTTCTAAAAAATATCAGAGGACATGTTTGCAGGGACGCCACTGGTGGGACAAAAAAATAACTTTTCTAAGTAAAACATGTGGTTTTATGTCCTATTAGCACATGCCAAAATTGAAAATATTATCTAAAGTACTTTCGGAGATATTACAAAAAACTCATTAAAAAAGAAAAAATTCAACACCCTGTAGCAAAAAAATTAAGCCGTTTAGGACATATGTTTATATGAACTTTTCTTCATAAAATGACTTGATGAATGGACACCCTAAAATATTAGCACGTTATTAAGGAACACCCTGTATAATTCACCCTATTTTATGGGTATAGGTTGAATAATTGATTCTAAACCTCTCTAGTCGATAGCTTTATTTAACAAGTTTCCAATTATTTTTTGCCGTGTACAGATTGGATCTACGGACACCTATTTCTCTAAACAAGTACCTTGTTATGCGCATATTTACGTTGTAAATAAGGTCTCAAGATCACGCTTTCTTTATAATTACCACTTATACAAAAGCTTTTACTCACCACAGCCGAGAAACATCTGATAAGGAACAAACTTACCTGAAAAAAAAAAAAATCTGTTAATCTTTTGAAACTTTTTAACAGTATGTAATCAATGGACAATTAAATTAAAGTTGAATAATTATTACTGACGGGAAGTACTACTGAACGGTTATTATGTCAATTTTTTTGTAAGTTTAGAATTTTTCTTGAAAATTAGAATAACTTCTTTTATCGCCAAATTTCGGCTGATAACATAAACGGTAGTAGTTTTCCTACAATTGACAGGACAAGTTTTCGCCGAACGCTCGCTGTTGCATTGGTTTGTATCTAATGACTGTATCAATTTTTAGTATTGAAAATACTACTGGGTGTGTATATACGGGTCTATTTCATGAAAAATGAACGCGACATGCGATATGCACATAAATAACACGGCGGTGAAGTCTAAACAAACATCCGAGCAGCACAGGATAGATGACATCATCTGCTGAGTATTAATATTGTTTTGTTTTGGGTTTCGGCATTTATTATTATATTTGTTGATATTAAGATAATATGGCCGGGAGAGAGAACAGTTAGTAGATAGTTATTAATGATACTAGTTCGATGAACACTATAATGAAACGTGTGCAACGTTAAACCACGAGGGGTCAGCCGAGTGGTTTAATTGCACAAGTTTCATTAACAAAGTTCATGTCGAACGTGTATCATTCAAAATTTAATCTACGACAGTGCAAATAGATTTTATTCGTCTAAATTTCATTGATATCAGATAAAGTTTTCGTAATTTTTAAAATTTTCAGGTGTCCATATTAGTCGATATCATGGTAACCGCATTTTTGATTGTTTCAATTTCGATAAAATTGGAAAAAATAAACAGTGAATGTCGCTGAAACAAAGCGAAATAGCGCGGCGGTCTTGGCGTATTACACAGACAGTCGGGGGAGAATGGATATACCAATCCAAAACATTTCATAGCCGACTTAAGATTTAGACATTTCATGAACAAAGAGTGCAAGGACCAGCAGGTAAATGGCTGTGTATAACTAAAGAAATAATTTTGTCGCCATTTTTGAAAAGGTGGTTTTGAGCTCTCTTCAATATGTACTAATATACAGATTATCCTATATTTTTTATTTTAACAAAACAGTCAAATTTACACATTTCTAAGTATAATTTACACATTTCTAAGTATAATAATTTAATTATTATTTCAAACTAAATCGGAGCATCCATGCCGTCATAATAACGCGTGATAGCGGCACGTTACATACTCACAGATATGAGTAATCTGTGCTGTGACATAATGATTTACTTCTCGCCACTGTATGTGGTAGGTATTTTCAATACGCCTATGATACTTGCGTAAGATGCAAGATCTGTGAATTTTTTTAACTAAATAGACTTAATTTTGAAGAAGTAGTCCATACTCAAAGTGCAGTTAAATGTAAAGAAAAAAGAAAAGCACAAAGTCTTTTTCTACAAGTTTATTTGAAAACTAGGTGAACCTAGAGTAATTCATAATAATTCAACATGTTTCGAGTGTTGAAACACTCATCATCAGAAAAACAAAGTAAATATTACCATTATGATGTTGTTAGCTATAGGGAAAATAATAAGTGTAATTGAGCCGTAATGGAGCTTTTTAATGGTGTACACGAGGTGTATAAAATGAAAAGTCAGAAGACCGACAAGACTTCAGCATACTGAAAAGTCGAGGGCTAGTGTAAAGGCCCTGTCTTGGGCAGAAAAATGAAGAGAGTAGAAGAAGAAAAATCAGAGAGTTTTAGCAGACTTTGTGAAAATAATTTAGGAAAAAGTAGTGAAAAATCTTAAGTTTCATTTAACTTTGTCGGAGACATTTAAAAGTGGTGAAATAGGAGGGAAAGAAAAAAAATTGTTTTTCGTACAAGTCAAAGCATTTGTAAAAGATAAAAAATGAAATTTAATAAAATGAGGTAGATTGCCCAAGTAGCATTTTTAGACACATTACGGTAAATGTGTCTAAACTATTGTTTCTGTTTCCGCCACAAATTGGAAATTGTTGGCAACATGTATGGAAATATTTTCGAAACGTATACATTTTAAATGGCGCATTAGCACGTGTTTCCAAGTGGTTGGTACGGGCTGTGACTTTCGCTGTTTCGACGCAAAATCGAAACTTTTATCGAAAATGTTTCGAAAATTTTTCAGAAATGTTTGGAACAAGTTTCCATAAATGTGTCGAATGAGAGTTCATTTTACAAAGAGGGCGCTGAGTGTTGGAATTGTAAATTGTCAAAATGGAAACATTATTGAAACAAATAATTAGATATATAATATCTATCTCTCTGCAGGTTGTAAAATAAAAGAAAGTAAACAGTATGACAGCATAATTTCGCCATAATGAATTTGTCACCAGAGTATTTTCTATAAGTGATACATTTTTTTCGTATGGTTTATTGTAGAGGAGATCCAAAAATCGTTGACGAAATAAATTTTATCGTGAAATTTAGTAATTTAGCTTTATATTCTTAAGACGCTCCCGGTATATTGACATTTACACACAAAATAAATACTTTGTCAAAAAATAAAATCTTAAATATTTTTAAAATTTTACTTAATTCTTCTTTCAATTGATTAAGCTAGCAAAATGGAACTAATGTAATCACTTTTTTACATTTCAAATGACGCAGGAAGTTAATTAAAGTCCATTTTAATAATATAAAAATGAATTTGTCAAAATGGCCGCCAGAAAGCGAGAATTATTCTGGTCTAAAATGGAGTCGACACACAATTTCTAGTATTTGGTTTCTATAATGTTTCGATAATCATGTAGCTATAATTCATAGAAAATGTGTCGAAACATGAAGAATGTTTCGATATTGTACCGAAACTATGCGAAACAAACGTCGCTAAAGTAAAAAATGCACAGTAACGTCAAGAGGAAGGTTAAGCTTAGAAGCATAAAACTTCTGTATACCGTCACGGTATACACTACCACTTTACACTTTCTGTGACATATAACCTACAAAATTGGTTTGTACTTTGTTGAACGTTTAATAAAACTTTTTTAAAACCTCGAAGAGTGTTTAAACTGTTGTTTTCCCATATTAACAAAACAAAAATGTACAATTTATAGGTTATAATCGTTATAATCGAGTTTATAATAATTGTCCGGGTGCGGTAGTGTAAAGGTTTCTGGCAGTTTCGAAAATTATTTTTTGCGCAAGTTTCGTAATTAAATGGATATCACTGTTTGGTAAATATTTCAAAGCAGAAGAATACCGATTTGTTTTGAATCACTTAATTCGAAAATGTGTCGCTACAATTTGGGAGCACATGTGTCTAAACACAATTTCATAATATTATATAAAAATGTTTCGAAAAATTTTCTTTTGTGCGTTTCCTAAATGTATCGACACTGTAGTTTGGAAAGTATTTCGAAACTAACAGTTCTTAATCGTTTCTAGTAACTAAATTCGAAAATGTGTCGCAAAAGTTTCGAAACACATGTGTCTCCACACAATCTAAATAATTTTTATCGAAAATGTTTCGAAACGTTTCTCATCAAAGAATTTGTGTCCAATTTGTGTCTATAATTGCTACTTGGGTGGCTTACCATTTAGCTTGAAGTAAAATGCTGTTGGGGTACCAGGCTTGTTACGGCCCAGTTACCCCGGTAGGAGTCAAAACATACACATTGTGTGCAAAATTAATTTTGCAAACAATGTGCATGTTTTCAAGCTAAATGGTAAGCCAATCTACCTTATTTTATTAAATTTCATTCTCATCTCATCTTTTACAGATGCTTTGAGTTTTATGAAAAACAATTTTTTCTTTTTTCTTTCCCTCCCATTTCACTACTGTTAAATGTCTCCGACAAAGTTAAATGAAACTTAAGATTTTTCACTACTTTTTCCTAAATTATTTTCACAAAGTCTGTTAAAACTCTGTAATTTTTCTTCTACTCTCTTCATTTTTCTGCCCAAGACAGGATCTTTGCACTAGCCCTTGACTTTCCAGTATGCTGAAGTCTTGTCGGTCTTCTGACTTTTAATTTTTTACACCTCGTGTACACCATTGAAAGCTCCATTGCGGCTCAATCCCACTTATTATTTTCTCTATTGCTAACATTATCAGCATTGTAATATTTACTTTGTTTTCCTGATGATGAGTGTTTCTAAAATCGAAACATGTTGAATTATTATGAATTACTCTAGGTTCGCCTATTTTCTAATAAACTTGTGGAGAAAGACTTTGTGCTTTTCTTTTTTCAATAAATAGACTTAGTTGAACAAATTGAATCGAAATCAGAAACAGCTATTTTAAGGGAAGTCCAAGGGACTTTCCGAAAAATACGAGGGGGAACTTATGGGAATGTTTCCTTACTAAATTTATTATTTATTTATTATTTATCTGCAGTTGAGAAAAAAACATTGTAACTATGTAGTACCGTTCTTCGCAAGATCATATCCTTTTTAGTCGAGAATGATTTCCCTGAAATTTACTATCTACTTGTTCTCAATTCCTAAAAACACGTTTCGTCGCTGCCTTATAATCATGCCAATCACGTCACTTTTGATGAATTGTAGAAAATATATTTTTAATAAACTTATCGTAAAAACGTGTTTGGTAGTGCAATTTAAGACAATGACATAAATAACAAGTTAAAAATCTAGGTTGCACCAAAGCTAGAAAATAAATCAAATAAATTCAAGTTAAAGAGTTTTTTTCAGAAAAATGAGTTACATTGATTCGTTACAACCAAAATTATTAAAAATTATTACTGTCTTGGAGTCGATTTTTTGAATATACTATGAAATATATGTAGATGACTGTCATGGGTAAAGGGATGGATATAATATGCAAAATGCATATAATATAAGAATTTTTTGCATATTTTGTCAATTTTTTAATAAAATGTATTTGTTGCATTTAAGAGCATATTTTTATGTTTTCGGCTTTATCAAAAAATTTAAAACCTTAAAGGTTTAATGTCCAGTTCGGTACTTATTTGAGGGATTTTCCAATCTGAAGATTATAATAATTATATTTACATTTTGGTTATACACCAGGTATTTATTGGGGGTTTCCGGGGTTTGCAGGTATATTGTTAGGGGTTGTAGATTGTCACGTAATAATGCGTTATTATAACCTGCTTAACAAACTGCATTTATATCGATTTGTAATACATACTTCTGGTAAATTAATTAATTTTCAAATGTAAAAAAAAATGTTTCTAAAGGCACCTCTAAGAGTGCAGCTGTATAAGGAGAGATTACCAGGAGTTAGTTTACCTCCAGAACCTGGAATTACCCGGTGGGGAACATAGATTAAGGCCGCAATATTCTACGCAGAACATTTCGAAGCCATTAAAGAACTAATTTTGGATTCAGATGACGATTCGCCCTGTGTTGTGCAAAGTAAAGAGTTGTTAAAAAGAGCAAGTGTAGCTAAATATCTTGTTTTTATTAAGGTTAATTTCAGTTTTATACCGGACATAATATCCTCGTTGGAGAGTAGAAATTTAAGTTTAAGAGACTCAATTAGTATTGTTGAAACTTTTTCCGCTAAATGTAACAACATTCCCGGTAAAGCAGGAGGTCAAGTAAGGAACAAATTGGATGTAACTGTAAAAAAGAATAAAGAATTTAAATACTTAAGAGCATCAGTAACCCCCTTTACCACAATGAAAATTGCCGAACGTTTTGCTGGTCAAACGAAAAGAAAAAATAAAAATTGATATTTAGAAAATAAATTCTACTTTAAATACCCCATCCAGAAAAGTAAATGACGATCGAAAATATTCCCAAAATTTTTTTTAGAAATTTTTTTTATTTTTAGTAATTTTGTAATATCTTAAACAATTCTTTATTGGTCAAAAGCAAAATGACTTTCCCGGGTGTAGAATGTTGTACCAAACAATTTTTCTTAAAGCCATTTTTCAATATCGGCCTTACTTTTTTCTCAAAAACTTTGGGCGCGTAAAGTGAATTTAAGCGTGTAAAGTGGGTTTACGCTCCCAAAGTTTTTGAGAAAAAAGTAAGGCCGATATTGAAAAATGGCTTTAAGAAAAATTGTTTGGTACAACATTCTACACCCGGGAAAGTCATTTTGCTTTTGACCAATAAAGAATTGTTTAAGATATTACAAAATTACTAAAAATAAAAAAAATTTCTAAAAAAAATTTTGGGAATATTTTCGATCGTCATTTACTTTTCTGGATGGGGTATTTAAAGTAGAATTTATTTTCTAAATATCAATTTTTATTTTTTCTTTTCGTTTGACCAGCAAAACGTTCGGCAATTTTCATTGTGGTAAAGGGGTTACTTCCTCTTAACTGCAGTAAAAAGCATTTATGAGGGTAAACCATCCAACGAAGTTGTATTTTGGCCTTATATTTTGCTACCTAAGTTGCAGTATTGTGGGATTACATCAGTAGATGTTAAAAGAAGCTTCTCTTTGTATAAACATATTTTTACTAATAGAATACAATCCTTTTTAGTTAAAAATTTTGAAAAATATTTAGTAATAATTGCCTTTTATACAATTTTAGGTTAAAAAATTGTTTACTTTTATTTTTCTTTGCCTTTTTTTGCATTTTTTTTTTAAATAAACATATTTTTTAGAACCCAATGTGTTTCTTTACCTCATTATACTATAATAAATTAAGAAATATTGCATTCCAGTATGCATATTTGGTAAAAGAAATGCAAATAACTGCATATTTTAAAGGCAAACAAGGCATATTGTGGCTGAAGAGTTTTCCAGCTAAAGATTGTGCAGTTGGGTTGCTTTAGCGTGATCTTATGCTCTTAATTTACATTTAAAACAAATCTACGCATATGGTTTGAGAATTTTTGTGTTGAATACGAACTATTCAGTTATAGAATTTCTTCCTCAAACTTCGATTTAAAAACCCAATGTTCGATAGTAGATAGGACAAAGGGCCAATATTCGTATATAGACCTATTTTTCCTCTTGACAAGCATTTTGTCAATCTAAGTAGATATATTTCACTCATCCGATGAGAGCGACGCACCCTTGTCTGTTTTTGATAAATAAACCTGTCATTTTTCCATTTTTTGCAGCAATTTTCTCTTTACAACTTCACCCAGCTCCGGTAAGAATGTGTCTCGTATACGCGAAGGGATGAAAAGGGCTATTATTACAAATTCCTGACAAGTTTGGTAAAATGATATCCAAGTAGGGGACGGGCGTTTTTTCACAGGGAGAAAGCAAAAGAATGAATTACTGAAAAGTTAAACTTGCAGAGACTCAATATTTAATTTTACATTGAATTTTAAAATTATTTGTCGTGTGGTTTGGACTAGGGAATCCAATCCCGCACCCAAACTTTAATCCCGCAAACCTGCGGGATTAAGCCCATCGATCCCGCGGATCCGCGAATCCGCGGGATTTGCGGGATAGCAAACGGGGATTCCCCACCCTGCTGGGCTATTGAAAATATGTTGGTTGGTTGGTTGGTTGGTTAAAGGCGGGGGTCGGGTTCGACGTGTGGCCCAAGCTTCTTACACTGCAGCCTTCTGGCTTATTGTGCGCCCCAGTCTTGTTAGAAAAGATTTGTTCCTTCTATGAGGTCCAGTAGTTTTCTTCCAAGTTTGTCGTGCGGGAGGTTATCGCCACGTCGAATGTTTCCGAAGATTTTGAATCTTTTACGGTTTAGCGCTTCGCAGCTGTATATGATATGGGAGGCGGTTTCATCCTCTTCGCCGCAAAGTCTTCATTCAATGGGTCCATTATAGACTCCCATTCGTTGAAGATGCTTTCTTAAGTGACAATGGCCTGTTAGTAGGCCGGTCACTTGCTTTAGCTGGGTAAGCGTCAAGAGCAGCATTCCAGCTGATAGCTGTTAAACAGAACAGTTTTCTTGCGTACGTGCGAAAGTAAGAGCGTTATTCAACTAGTATCTAGTGAAATTTATCAAGTGGTTGAATATAATACATGGAATTTAAATAGCAATCACAAAAATTAGTATCAGTGTAGTTTACAAAGAGAATAAAGGTTCAAGTTTAGTTTGGAATTATTTTTTAAAGTCCGAAGATGGTCTTACAGCTAAATGCAAGTTATGCCCTAGCATTATCAAAATATCTGCTGACTGCTCGTTTTACCAAAGATCTTCACACCCACTTACAAACAAAGCATAATATTAATTTGAAAGCCCAGAGCAGCAGCGGTAGTGTTGATATTGATAAAATAGCACAGGAAATGAAAGCTAGTACCAGTAGAGTAGAGGGAGATGGGGCATTCAACGCCAATTGCGCCGGTCCCTTCTGCGCATGGCCGGGCAGCTCGTAGACGTGGGCGACACAACAACAACACAACAACAACACAATAACAACACAACAACAACACAACAACAACAAAACAACAACAACACAACAACAACACTACAACAACACAACAATCTCTCTCTCTAGGTTGTTGTGTTGTTGTTGTGTTGTTGTGTTGTTGTTGTGCTGTTGTTGTGTCGCCCACGTCTGCGAGCTGCCCGGGCATGCGCAGAAGGGACCGGCGCAATTGGCGTTGAATGCCCCATCTCCCTCTACTCAGTAGCTCGAGTAGTTCGTTTAGTTCTATTGCTAAGCGCTCAGATGGTTCTTCTGTGCTACCTAAGAAAATGAAAATTACAGATTTTCTTGCATCTGAGAAAAAAGTTTCGACGGAGGAAAGAGTGTCTCGAATGGTAGCTAAAGATGGTATACCCTTTGGAAAGTTTATCACATCGATCGATATGCGCCAACCATTCGAATCAGATGGCCACAAAAGTATCTGTGCCCGTCTGAGCATCACTTGACCAGTTACTAAAACATGAGATGACACTTTTTGAATGCGGAGGGGATAGAGGGAATGTACTTGCAAGCTGCATATAACTGTGTAAAATCTATTCCGCCGACAAGTGTCGAAGCTGAACGTGAGTTTTCAGCCGCAGGATACAAGACATGTGCAATAAAATAAGATCAAATCTAAAAGATGATTAAACATGTTATCTTTTCTCCGAAAATACATCCAAAATCAATGCAACATGTAACCGTAAAATTAGTCGTACTATTGTATTGTACCTACAGTGTCACCATTAAAGTCCGCACCATATGGAACTTTTTTTTATTAATGAGGTTAGTTAAAATTAAAACACAGCAATCGTTTTTGCTATAAATTAGACTAAAAATTATATATTCAATTGTCACCATCTGTCATTCGGTATCTGTCAAAAGGACATTTTTGACAAAAAATGCTGAAACATGTAAACTTTTTAAATTATGATAACTTTGCACCACCCGTGTAAATTTTTTTGCCTCTAATTTTATATTTCGAAAAAAAATGGTATTCTAGTGAAAAAATAAGCATACAAACTAAATAAAATATTAAGTATGGTATAAACAAATAGTTTAAAATCCATTAAGCCAACTTAAATTATATATAAAAAAAGTTACTTTGAAAAAATGGCAAAAAATTCAACTTTGCGCTAGACATCTGAAACTTTGTATTTAGACCTAAAATTATACTAGAAACAACTTTTTTTAATAACAATTTTTGAAATTCGGTAAAACAATGCCATGTTTCAGCATTTTTTGTCAAAAATGTCATTTTTGACAGATACCGAATGACAGATGGTGACAATTGAATATATAATTTTTAGTCTAATTTGAAGCAAAAACGATTGCTGATATTTAATTTTAACTAACCTCATTAATAAAAAAAAGTTCCATATGGTGCGGACTTTAATGGTGACTCTGTATATGCAATAAATATTTTTCTGCTACTCTACTCTATTTTTAATTGCATAAAACAATTTTTTATTATCGTACAGCACCCACATCGAGTCCCTCAAATCCCGCCAATCCCCCACGTTTAATCCCACAATGTCACCGCGAAATCACCGCGGGATCCAGCATTTGCGGGATTGGATTCCCTAGTTTGGACAGAATGATCTAGCACGTATAGATAGATGAACAAATGAACGTATTGAAGTAAATCAACATACAAATTTTTTCCCCTCCACTTTGTTTGCCAAACTTACGCTGTTAAAAGTATTAACATGATGTGGGAAAATTAATCTAAAACCTTATAAAAAGTCTGCAGTATGGCAACGCAGCAGTAAGACATCCGCCCCCAAAGATATGATCGCCACGACATTGGTCTGAGGCCATGGTGCTGCCCCACCCAGCTCTTCACCGCCTCTCTCCTATAAACGATGTTGTCAACACATCTTAATAGCGTTTATGACATGACATGTGCCATATATAGGTACCAGCAGAGCTGTCGCAATTACTCTTAAAAAGTAATTCAATTACAATTACCCATTACCCACTAAAAGTAATGGATTCCTTGATCAATTACCGCATTCGAAATACTGAGTTTAATTCAATTACTTTTATACTAATTCAATTACTTTATAGTAATGGAACTACCCTAAAAGTAATTGAATTACTCTGAATCTATAAATTATAGGCACTTTTTTGGCAAATAAATTACTCTGAGTAATTTAATTACATTTTGGTAAGTAATTGAATCACATTTTGGTAATTCAATTACATTTTGATAATTGAATTACATTCTGGTAATTGAATTACTTACAGTTTGGTAATTGAATTACATTTTTAAAATTGAATTAGTATATGAGCAATGGAATTACTTTTTTTACATTTTACAAAAAAAGAGTTGTATAGGTAAGGTATTATTTTTTTTAAAAGCAGTAGGTTCTACTATCACACTTTATTATAGAAAGAAATTTAAAAAATTTCGAAATTTATAGTTAAACTTGATCTCCTAATTTTGATAAGTATGTACCTACTTACCTTAAACAAATTGACCAATAATAACAACTGTCTTTTTTATATAATATGATTTATTTGTTAAAATAAAACAAACGTAATATTAGGGAAAATAAAAAATAATTGAAAAAAAACTAGGTAGGTACTAATACCTACTACTACTAATAGTACTATAATATACAGATAGGTACCTACAAAGAAACGAGAAATTTTTACAAAAACAAATACCTACGAAACGGCTTTCAAAATAACTAATTCTTCGAAATGTTTTTCAGATAGAGCATATCTTCGGGGGTTATTAATAATCTCAGCAAAAGAAAAATTTTAAAGGAATTGAATTATTTTGGAGTAATTCAATTACTTTTAATCTAATTGAATTATTCGGGAGTAATTAAATTACTTTTTCTGTAAATGAATTATTTGGGAGTAATTCAATTACCTTTATTCTAATTGAATTATTTAGGAGTAATTAAATTACTTTTTATGTAATTGAATTATTTGGGAGTAATTTAATTACTTTTTAAAATAATTGAATTACTTTTAAGTAATTCAATTACCTCAGATTTCTTAAAACCAATTACCAATTACAATTACTTTATCACAATAATTGGAAAATCAATTACAATTACTATTTTCAAAAAGTAATTCAATTACATTAATTCAATTACTAAAAAGTAATTGAACACGATTTTTCAGTTATTTTAATTCAATTACCGACAGCTCTGGGTACCAGATCATTGTATGAAACATATCTTGCCTACAAATAATTGCCTTAAAGCCAGTTTAACCCAATATTTATAATAACACCTTGACAGGCACAAATCTAATGACCAAATTCATAGCGTAAACGCATAAACTGCTGTTCCAAGGACTATCGGTTTGACTGTGGGTTCGGAGGCTTATTAATTTTTAAATAGCACTGCTTCCTACAGTTTTATTTATTTTTTCCAATACAAACAAGACATTACAATTCATTTTACTTTTACCAGAAACTCCGTTACTGCTCCTTCCTTTGTCAAGTGCTTAGACAAACTTGAACTTTAATGAAATACAAACAGATACGAATACGATTCAGTTAGATACGGAAGAAAGGACAACATTTTGACAAGTTGTTATAGTAACGCCGCCGTCCCTCAGGGGTCTTTAACTGTCCCTGATATTTTACGGGATTTCCAGGAAGAAGTATGTATGAAATATGCAGGTATTATTCGAGATACACGCGTACAAAAAATTAGGTGATTATTATTCAACAAATGTTTAATGTAGGTACCGGATGATTCAATAAGAAAGGCAGCCGGCTATATCTCGGAAACTATTAAACGTAAAAACTTGGGATAAAAAAATTATGAGTAAAGCGGTCCTGAGAAAGTTCTGGAAATAATTTTTAAGTTCCGCATTTTGCCGCAAGAGGGCGTAATTGAAAAGTAAATTTTAAAATTTTACATAACTCCGAAAATTCCACAATAAGGTATATGTTTGATAACACCATTTTAAAGCTTAGACAATTATGCATCATTTTGGTCTTATGCTCATTGGCGTACCGACTTTAATAAGAGTGGGGGAAGCTGTTGAAAGTGTAAACATTAAAATCGCTGTAACTTCTAAACGACTTATCCGATTTTAGCAAACGAAATACTGTTTGGAAGAGAAATGTATGCACTTTCACCAATCGTATTTAGTTGTCCATAATAGTTCTCAATAAAATGCTAGAGGGTGCAATTTGTAATAAAAATAGTTTTTTTGATTTTATCCCGAAAATTCAAATCATACGGTATAATTATGATACCATAATCGAAAAGTAGATGAAATTTGCTAGAAAAAATATAAAAACCGCAGCTCGATATCTTTGTTCGTTTCAGAGTTATTGCCAAAACATTAATTTTTAATACAAATTGCGCCCTCTAGCAATTTTATTTAAAACTATTGTGTACCATTGGATAAGGCAATTAAAGGAACTTACCTTTCTCTTCCAAACAAGCTTAAATTGAATGAAATCGGATAAGTCGTTTAGAAGTTACAGCGATTTTATTGTTTTCACTTTCACTTGATAAGAGTGGGAGAAGCTATTGAAAGTGTAAACATTAAAATCGCTGTAACTTCTAAACGACTTATCCGATTTCATTAAATTTAAGCTTGTTTGGAAGAGAAAGGTAAGTTCCTTATCCAATGGTACACAATAGTTTTAAATAAAATTGCTAGAGGGCGCAATTTGTACTAAAAATTAATGTTTTGGCAATAACTCTAAAACGAACAAAGATATCGAGCTGCGGTTTTTATATTTTTTCTAGCAAATTTTATCTACTTTTCGATTATGGTATCATAATTATACCGTATGATTTGAATTTTCGGGATAAAATCAAAAAAACTATCATTATTACAAATTGCGCCCTCTAGCAATTTTATTGAGAACTATTATGTACAACTAAATACGATTGGTGAAAGTGCATACATTTATCCTCCAAACAGTCTTTAGTTTGCTAAAATCGGATAAGTCGTTTAGAAGTTACAGCGATTTAAATGTTTACACTTTCAACAGCTTCCCCCACTCTTATTAAAGTCGGTACGCCAATGAGCATGAGGCCAAAATGATGCATAATTGTCCAAGCTTTAAAATGGTGTTATCAAACATATACCTTAATGTGGAATTTTCGGAGTTATGTAAAATTTTAAAATTTACTTTTCAATTACGCCCTCTTGCGGCAAATTGCGGAACTTAAAAATTATTTCCAGAATTTTCTCATGACCGCTTTAATCATAATTTTTTTAATCCCAAGTTTCTACGTTTAGTAGTTTCCGAAATATAGCCGGCTGCCTTTCTTACTGAATCACCCGGTACAAGTAGCAATATTCTGTAAGTTGTCCAATATTTTTATAAAATGTTAATCACATTTTATTAGTATGTGCGTTTCTATAAATTGCTAATATTTTTTCATAAAGTTGTAAAACGTTTTTATTAAATGCCAATCATATTTCATTAAATTGTACTTTTCTATAAAATGACAATCATTGAACAATATTTTTATGAATTACCAATCATGTTTTTTCAAGTTGTAGAAGGTAATAGAGATAAAGGATCATGTTTTATTAAGTTGAACAATATTCTCATCAAATTCAAATTCAAAAATATATTTATTTTCATTAAACAATAAATACATGAATTACAATAAGGAAATAACATAAATAAATATATTGAAATTTGTGATCATCAATAAAAAATGAGTGAAAAGCAAGAGCACACAGCAGATTTGCAAAGCGTAATACTTGACTGCTAATTTGTGTGTGTTTGTGTTAAGCTAATGCGCATCTACTACAGATTTTGAGTATAATTTATCAAAAAATTTCTAGATATATTTTTAGGTACTATAGAATTTAATATAATGAGGTATTTCCTAGTACTTTTAATTGTAAGAGGGGACTATCTACTTTCTTTAGGTATGTTATTTTTTAACTTAGTTAATTTAAAAAATATGAAAATTGCAAAGTAAGCAAACAACCGAAATCAATATTGCAAGCACACGAGCAAAGAACCTTAGAGCAATTTTGTTTTCTAGAGAATTATTGGAGAACTAGCAATAAGCCATTTCATTAAACCAGTTTTAAATCTTACTTGACGAATTATACTTTTAAGATTTTGTGGAATAATGTTAAATAACCTGAATCCCACATATAAAAAAAACTTCTTTGACCCAACGACGTGGACATTTTAGGCAATTTTTTATTATTATCAAAGTGAAACCTAGTTTGATAGCTTGGTATAAGTGACAAATCAAAATAATTAGCTCTAACTAAATATAGCTGGGAATTTTTGTAATAAATATTTCTAACGTCTAAAAAATTTGTAAAATCGAACAGCTGATCAGTGGGGAATCTCATAGTTAGACAATAAATAGTTTTAATAATTCTTTTTTGAGCAACTTCCAAAGGTTTAAGGGTATTCTTGTAAGCTCCTCCCCATACAGTTATTCCGTAACTTAACAGAGACTGAACTAAAGCAAAATATACTGTTCGCATACAACTTATATCAGATTTTTTTTGATATGTTTAAACAGATAAAATAAGGATCGAAGTTTCTTAGTAAGTTGCTCTATATGATGGTTACATTTTAAATGATTATCAAATAATATTCCTAAATAATAAACAGTAAGATTTTTCTAAGTTCCAAATATTTTCTTTTCTAAATGGTAAGTCGACATTTATTTGCTCATTGTGCGGAAGGCCTGAGATATTACTTGCAAAGGGTAAATACTTGGTTTTACTTAAATTGATGGTCAACAAATTATTATCCAACCACAGCACAATTACTTGTAAATTACAATCAATTTTTTGTTCGACTCCTTCCCAAGTGTTACTTTTAACAAACAAAACTGTGTCATCCGCAAAAGATATTACTTCACCAGTATAATTATGGATTAACAAATTATTTATATAAGTGTTGAACAGTATTGGACCCAATACTGTCCCTTGCGGTACACCATACTTAATTTCCTGTAAACTACTAAATTCTTATAGAAAAAAGAAAAGCACAAAGTCTCTCTCCACAATTTTTATTCGAAAAAACTAGGCGAATCTAGAATAATTCATTATAAATAAAATGAAATAGACATGTGTAGAAACACTCATCATCAGGAAAACGAAGTAAATGCTGATGTTGTTAGCAGTAAAAAACTTTTTAAACATTTATTTTGCACAAAATGTGTATGTTTTGACTTCTGCGAGGGGTAATTGGGTCGTAACAAGCCTGGTACCCCAACAGTATTTTATTTCAAGCTAAATGAAAGCATCTGCATGACTTTTTATGAAAAACTATTTTTTTCTTTTTTCTTTCCCTCCCATTTTACTACTTTCACATGTCTCCGACATAGTTAAATTAAACTAAAGATTTTTTCAGCACTTACACTTAAAAATTACTCTTATTCCCTAATTTTTCTTTTTTCTCTTCATTTCCCACCCAAGACAGTGCCTTTGCACCAGTCCTTAACTCTTCAGTATGCTGAAATATTTTCTGTCTTACTGACTATTCAAATTTTTTCACTCCTCGTATGTACCAATGAAAGCTCCATTACGGCTTAGTCTCACTTGTTATTTTCTCTACTGCTAACAACATCAGCATTGTACCATTTACTTCGTTTTCCTGATGATGAGTGTTTCTACACTTGAAACATGTCGATTTGATTTATAATGAATTATTCTAGGCTCGCCTAGTTTTTCGAATAAAAATTGGGCAGAAAGACTTTGTGCTTTTCTTTTTTCTATATCATTTAACTCCACTTTAAGTATGGACCACTTTTTCAATACTAAATTCATGTTTTACTTCAACTTTTTGTACCAGTCTTGTTTAGTTAAATTTACAATGTTTTTATAAAATACCAATCATGTTTTATCCAGTGGTGTAATATTTTCATAAAATAACAATCATGTTTCAATTAATTGTATTAACGCACCATCGTACACGCACCATCGTACAATGCGTCAATGGTTGCACAAAATTAAATATTCCACATTTTTTCCCAAATTTCATTAATCTGTTATTGGATGGAATTTAATTGCATTGCCAAGTAATTTATAACTTGTAATATTAATAAAATTTATTAAAATAAAAAATAAATTGATACTATAACTTATCTTACTGTAATATGGCTGCTGAAAAACCAAATAAATAAAATGTAATGTATATTTGCAAATAAATCAGATTTTAAGTGTTCTTAAGAAAGGTATAGCAGTAAAAATTGTATTTTCCGGAAACCGTTCGGAAAGTATCCACTTCCCCGACGATTTATCTTAATTAGCCTTTTCCGGCCTAGTTCGGCAAATATAAAAGCGTCCGGCAAGTGAGTACTTTACGTACTGTTGACGAAACTGTCTACTCGTCCAAAAAACAGTACTTTCCGGCCTAGTTACGTAAATTACTATTAACAGTTTGGCAAACAAAGTGAATGGGCGAAATTTCCATGTTTTTTTCTTCTTCAGAATGTAATACGATTTTGTCAATAGCTTAATTTGTGATTGTTTCATCTATTGGTACCAGATCACTGGTACCATCTATGACAGTGGATCTTCCCGTTGCGTCACGTAGTAGTAGGTTTTGACAAAAATAGCCATTTGTATTACGACCAAAGACTTAAGTATGTACTAAAGCTTTACAAATGTTATATTTGGACCGTAATAAATACTAAACCCCATATTTTAGCAAAAGATAAATGACCGGCTCATAAAGCCAAGAAAGCAAATCCACCAGTTTATTGATTGCATTTTTATGCAATGGTGTTGTGTATTTAGCATTGCAAAATGGATACGATTCTTGGAATAATCGGAACAAAAAAAGACAAAACCCGATAAATAACTGCTGATAAATGTGATTTTTTTGTAAGGACGAACGGCGACCGACCTTCCTTAAAAAAAGAAAGTCAATAAAACAAATTGCAGCATGTTATTCTAAAATAAGTGGCTTATTGTGAATTTGTTTATTTGTGCGATAAAATATAGGAGTAGTACCCATCAGTATACGAAGGGGCTATGAAATCGACCCACACATCTTCAATAGAGAACATCTTAGTTAGACCTTCCACCATTTCACCTATAGTGATCAAAGGAGAGGCAAGAATAGGGGAGAGCAAGGCATAATGGCATAGCAGGCAAAATGACATATTACCTGTTTTCGGCCCAGTTTGATTACATTTGTGTTGAATTCTCTACTACAAAACACATCTTAATACCGCTAAGATCGTCAGTCGTAATAAAATAGCATAGTCGATCGTTTGTTGTTTTCTAGAGAGTTTGTGTATTTTCCTAAGTAAAATATCAAGGTACCTATGTGATTGTTGAAATATGGACAGTTAATTTCATACAACCATGTCATTTTGCCTTTAAGGGAAAAATTTGGTATGTCAATTTGCCTTACCCCATAAGGTTAAATGGTTTTTGTAATGCTTGTTATTTTTTAAAATTTTTCCTATGTTGCAATTCTTACCAGTAAAATATTTTAATTCACTTAAAACGTTAAGAGGCCATATTAAAAAAAAGGAATAAAACCTAATATACCTTTTGGTTTAGGAAAAATTGATTTTCAAAAGATAGTATGTCATATTGCCTTGCTCTCCCCTATAACGCGTACGAAATAACTTAAACATTAATTTTTAAACATTTCGCATATAAAACACTTAAGGTTACATAAAATTTTATACCCAGTAGTTGCTTCGCATGGAAGCTTTTCGGTTTATAAAAAAACTTGTGTTAAAAATTCTTTTGTTCAAAAGGTAAAAAGGTATTGATTTTTCTTGTATAAATAGTTAAAATATTAATAAATATAGAAATTTTAATTTCATCCGCCCGTTAATCAAATCCAAACCTGAAAATTCATAAATTAGTCTTGGGGGTAATATGTGATGTATATAAAACAGTTTAGGTGTGGACTTTTACAGAAATTGATGTTGGCATCGCGTGTCGCGATCCTTTTAAATACGGGTCGCATGACTATGTGGTTTTTGTTGTTCAAGTGCGAAAACACGGAAGATTACAATGCATTTTCATTCATTATGTATGAAGTTTAATGTTTTAGTTATCCAGTCGATTTTTGCTGTACGATAAAGGAAAAAGATACGTAAAATAGACGAGGATAAATTATATTTATAAACATTTTGTATAATTCTAATTAAATACCCGAGATTCTGAATAAATTTAATTATATTTATTTTTTATATATATTTTGAAATACCGGCGCCTATGCCCGTTAGCAATCCACGCTGTACACGAAATACTCGCTTCAAGCTGTTTACTTAGTTTACGGATAAACGCCATTGTCACCAAATTTCTGCGCTCTATAAAAAAAAAATAGGTGAAATGCACTCGGCGAGAAAAAAATATGATCTTCAATAACCCACTCTTGTTTACACGCCACTGGCTCCAATGTGGGTCACCTGATATTTTCAAGTAGCGACTTTCAATAACACTAACTTATACCTAAAATTTGTAGAAATAGTCCATGCTTAAAGTGGAGTTGAAAGTATGGGAAAGAAAGAAAAAACTCAAAGTCTTCCTCCACAACGTTTAATAGAACAAGAATATTCAGTAAGAGTATCTACATGTTTCGAACGTAGAAACGTTCATCATCAGGAGACAGAGAATATAATCGGTGCTGATGGTATTAGTAGAAGTAGTGAATTTAAGCGTGTAAAGTGGATTTACGCGCCCAACGTTTTTGAGAAAAAAGTAAGGCCGATATTGAAAAATGGCTTAAAGAAAAATTGTTTGGTACAACATTCTACACCCGGGAAAGTCATTTTGCTTTTGACCAATAAAGAATTGTTTAAGATATTACAAAATTACTAAAAATAAAAAAAATTTCTAAAAAAAATTTTGGGAATATTTGCGATTGTCATTTACTTTTCTGGATGGGGTATTTAAAGTAGAATTTATTTTCTAAATACCAATTTTTATTTTTTCTTTTCGTTTGACCAGCAAAACGTTCGGCAATTTTCATTGTGGTAAAAGGGGTTACTTCCTCTTAAGTAGGTACCTACCTAATAAACACATACGTTTTAAAAATTTCTGGTGCTTAATTTTTTATTTACAAGGGGCCTTTAATTGAATTTTGCGGGGGGGCCCAAATTTTAAAGTTCCGCCACTGCTATTAATGCACAAGGTGCTCACTCCTGTCCTGATGGAAAAACGTCATTGTCGTTAAATTTCGGCGTTTTGGTAATAACGCTACACCTTTGTGAGTTTATCCAGCAGCAGGAGTTGATTTTACCATGTTAACACCGTAATACATTCAACGGGATTACCCAACGTTCAAATTAGTATTCCATCATTAGGCCACACGATATCTTTGAACAAAGGGCCCTTAACCTCGGTAATATGAGCCCAGTATGGAAATTGGTAATTTCTGAAGTTCGAAGATTACCATGTAAACGTGTCAATTTATGCGGTTACGCAGGCAGAGATGGGTATACGGTTCAGTTTGTACGTTGTAGGCTGATCAGTGGTTTAACTTCTCCATTATACATTAAAATATCAATATTTTCGATAGTCCGGTAAACGAAATTAATTAAAGAGGAAAGTTAGTTAGAAAGCTGAGGTTTAGGTGGAAGGTACATTTTACTGTTGGAAAAGACACTTCGATCTTGATTCGTATTCGAACCTTGCAAAAAAGATGGAAAATTATTTAAAAATGTTTTTTGACCCATATCTTCAAAACAAAAAATACCGGAAAAAAATGTTTCAGACAAAAGTTGTAGAGCATAATATGAGCATATACATATTATAATCATTTTTCAGTGACGGAATAGTAGAAGCAGTCATTTACCTGCATTGAGAAAAAAATCACAGATCTTGCATCTTACGCAAGTATCATAGGCGTATTGAAAATACCTACCACATACAGTGGCGAGAAGAAAACCATTATGTCACAGCACAGATTACTCCTATTTGTGAGTATGTAACGTGCCGCTACCACGCGTTATTATGACGGCATGGATGCTCCGATTTAGTTTAAAATAATAATTAAATTATTATACTTAGAAATGTGTAAATTATACTTAGAAATGTGTAAATATGACTGTTTTGTTAAAAAAAAAATAGGATAATCTGTATATTAGTACCTATATATTGAAGAGAGCTCAAAACCACCTTTCCAAAAATAGCGACAAAATTGTTTCTTTAGCGCCATTTACCTGCTGGTCCTTGTACTCTTTGTTCATGAAATGTCTAAATCTTAAGTCGGCTATGAAATGTTTTGGATTGGTATATCCATTCTCCCCCGACTTTCTGTATAATACACCAAGACCGCCGCGCTATTTCGCTTTGTTTCAGCGACATTCACTGTTTATTTTTTTCCAATTTTATCGAAATTAAAACAATCAAAAATGCGGTTACCATGATATCGACTAATATGGACACCTGAAAATTTTTAAAATTACGAAAACGTTCTAATGGAACTGATTACTACCAATAAAAACACTGTTCTAGCTAATCTGGAATTGATGTGATACTAAAGAGGGTTTGATACACTAGCAATTTATTTAATATGGGTTAATACAAAATAAGCTATCAATACAAACTGACTGTGTCTTAGCAAACCTGTTGTATTAGATCATTTTGCTCAGTATGCGTGCATACAAAAATATTTTAAAATTAAGAATCCTGAATATGAACTCCTAAAGGCCTATACTTATAAAATAATTGTTATAATTGAATCGCTAGGTGTCTGGTCATATTAGAATAATACTTATATTTCTACCATAGTGCAACATAATACCCAATTTTCTTTTCTATAGCTGATACGCCGAGATAAGATAACTCCGAAGTAGAAGAAATTCAATCGAGTCTTTTCACGATAAGGGGATTTTCCTTTAGAAAAGTATTTTTTAATCCTCGGAGTGGCTTCATTGAAAGAAATATTAATTTTACGCGAGGTGATTTCCCAGAATCTTTTTTCCTGTTGCTTTTGACAAATGAAAAATACCCGTCTGGGGGACGGGAGAAATATGACATCACAGGATGTTTGTTTCAGCGACATTCACTGTTTATTTTTTTCCAATTTTATCGAAATTAAAACAATCAAAAATGCGGTTACCATGATATCGACTAATATGGACACCTGAAAATTTTTAAAATTACGAAAACGTTATCTGATATCAATGAAATTTAGACGAATAAAATCTATTTGCACTGTCGTAGATTAAATTTTGAATGATACACGTTCGATATAAACTTTGTTAATGAAACGTGTGCAATTAAACGTTGCACACGTTTCATTATAGTGTTTATCGAACTATTATCATTAATAACTATCTACTAACTGTTCTCTCTCCCGGCCATATTATCTTAATATCAACAAATATAATAATAAATGCCGAAACCCAAAACAAAACAATATTAATACTCAGCAGATAATGTCATCGATCCTGTGCTGCTCGGATGTTTGTTTAGACTTCACCGCCGTGTTATTTATGTGCATGTCGTATGTCGCGTTCATTTTTCATGAAATATACCCGTATATACGCACCCAGTAGTATTTTCAATACTAAAAGCCTTCTATTCTTTATAAGAATTCATATATTCTTTCTACAACTGTTTAACACTTTATGTGACAGCAACGTACTTTTCTACTGTAAGACAACGAACATTGCTAGACCTTTGTATAGTGATAATATCACGGTAATTTAGCCAATAAGAATTGGGAGTTAATGCTACCATATAATGGTTTATAGCCATTATTGATCTGAATACTCACAGTAATTATCAAGTTCTATTGGGGGTTCAATCTAGTTTTATATACTGTATTAGTTCCGACTGGCAGTTGTAATGAAACTTGACATTAATCATAATAATAATTGCTTGTTACAGTTAATAAAACATATTCTTACCACTAAAAATCAGCATGTAGTTCTCAGAAATTTAAATAGCTTCTAGTGTGATGTTGTTCTTGTCGTTTCACATTGCGTATGATTATCAATTGTGCAACATGGTTTACTGAGATGGTTAAATTCGTTCGTATATTATAACGTCCGATACTAATGATGAGTTGTGCGAAATAAGAATCTTCTATTGCTTTATCTGACATGCAAAGTTTAAAAAAATTTGAATACCAAGTAAAAATAAATTAATTGAAATAGGTATCGGTAAGATCAATAAAATTCAAATTCAGAGAGGATCGCTAGAAGACTCCAAACAACGATGTGACCTGCGCAACAAATACGCTGCCGATCGCTACGAACCCCCACCAACGTATTTTGTGCATTTTAGGTTCTAACGGATACAATTCGTCTTTGAGTACGCTGTTCTGCCTTCTTAATTGTAGAGAAAACGCTTTATTGGGAACAAAATGCGTCGCATTGAGAAGATACAATTTATTTCTTAACAAAAGTGTTGTATTAAAAGTAGTTTATTATTCAACAAGACTGTGCTGCTAATGGAACTGATTACTACCAATAAAAACACTGTTCTAGCTAATCTGGAATTGATGTGATACTAAAGAGGGTTTGATACACTAGCAATTTATTTAATATGGGTTAATACAAAATAAGCTATCAATACAAACTGACTGTGTCTTAGCAAACCTGTTGTATTAGATCATTTTGCTCAGTATGCGTGCATACAAAAATATTTTAAAATTAAGAATCCTGAATATGAACTCCTAAAGGCCTATACTTATAAAATAATTGTTATAATTGAATCGCTAGGTGTCTGGTCATATTAGAATAATACTTATATTTCTACCATAGTGCAACATAATACCCAATTTTCTTTTCTATAGCTGATACGCCGAGATAAGATAACTCCGAAGTAGAAGAAATTCAATCGAGTCTTTTCACGATAAGGGGATTTTCCTTTAGAAAAGTCTTTTTTAATCCTCGGAGTGGCTTCATTGAAAGAAATATTAATTTTACGCGAGGTGATTTCCCAGAATCTTTTTCCCTGTTGCTTTTGACAAATGAAAAATACCCGTCTGGGGGACGGGAGAAATATGACATCACAGGATGTTTGATGTTTCGAATAACAGGAGTTTTGATTAAAATATACCCAACTGTAAAAATGCGATAATAAAGTGTTTTGCATCGAAACGAATCAACATTATCTTTGAACAATATATATTACCGATAAGGGGGCCCCTCAAAGAAATAAATAGAAAAAAATTTTAAAAATTTAAATAGGGTGTTCCATTTAAAATAAGCAAGTTGACACCTACTTCCGGTATAACCGGAAATGCCACCATATTGAAAATATTTTTGCCGGGTTACTCCATAGATATTTACCTTTAGATAAGCAAACAATAACTAGAAAAGTGGCAAATTTATGGCCGCGCGCATGTAAACAAAGCTACACCGGACTAGACATGCGCACTGCAACATTATCGCTTAACGAATGGAAAAATAGACAGGCACGGGCTTTAAAATTTCGATCAGGTTGGGAATTAATTTAGTGATTTCTGTCATTTTTCGTAGTTGAAAACCTATCAGATTTTGATGATAGAAAATTGTTTTGTAAGGTTTTGTTTCTAAAATTTGTTTAAAAATGATTCGTCGTCGTGTTTTTAGTTCGACTGGGAAGAGAACAAGCCAATTAAACTATAAAACATAAAATCGAATATAAAAATCAAACAAAACCAGCCAAATAACCAATCTTCGATGTTATCGCGTACCTAACCTCAACTCAAGTATTAGTTGGTATATAACTTGTATTGATTTTTACAATTTGGCAAAAACTTGGGTACCTACGTGTAAAACATTTTCAAGCACAAGGCAAGTTATACCGAATGAGCATTTTCTATTCGCACGGACAAGATATACAGACCCATCAAGCGCGGGCGGCCGATTATCCGTCCCGCTTCAACGCAACTACTAAACGTCGGGACACACCTATCATGCACCCTTCCGATCCGACTCCGATCATACAGCCGGACGAGTGCCTGGACCTATATTCTCCAATTTAAGAGAAGTGAATGCTGTCAATCGAAAGAGCGATGGTTCGGGACATAGATAATTTTAATTTAAATAAATAAATAAATAAATAATTAAATAAATAACAAAGTCACCGAGAAGTTTATTTCCGAAAAAAATGAAGATTTGACTTTCACCTCAAAAAATAATATTTGTTAGTGTTATCATTTGGTATGTTTAACAAAAATAAACGATTTAATTATAGTTATCCGCATTATTTAAACCCAGCGCCTCCCCCCCTGACTTGCTAGTCACGAGCCGCCACTGGATTGCATGGCTGCTAATAAAATATACCAAAACATGCATCGGGATAATCTGTCTTGGTGTGGGTTTCTCTGTATATTCATACCTTGTTTGTGTAGCCTAGGCCTAGTTTCATGTGTTTAAATTGATCATAATAAAATAAAGATATATATCAAGATACATCACTACTTTATACTTACAGAAAATACGAAATACCAGGTATTTTACCCCTATTTGAGCATAATAAAATTATACAATGGCTATTACTAGTCATTGTTTATATTCCAATCAGAGTCACGAAAAGCACAAACACAATTAACTAAACTACACAAAAACTAGAAATCCGTAAATATTAAACACCCACAATCCACAATAGGCAAAGAAATCTGCAAGGAATCCACAAAGAAAACTTAAAACAACAACAAAAAGGGCGCGGAGGCGGTTCTGGAGAGTATTTTAAGCATGTCGCTAAAGAAGGACAGGCCGATAACACGAGGTTTGTGCGCATGCCCGAAGGTGCCCAGAGGGAAGGCAGCTGACCGGCGAGTCATGCGCTCGGACGTATTTTTTCACCCATAAAACGTAACTTTTGTTTGCGCAGGAGATAAGCTGTACGTATCTAAAGGTAAATGTCTATGGGTTGCTACCATCAACATTAGCACACCGTCAAATTTTCAAAATTTTCCTATGTATAGTTTTCCATATAATATAGATCGAAGCAGTTCTCGGTAGGACTGTATTATCATTGATTATTTCCAATTTTTACAGTCACCATAAAAAATCTCTTTAAGTTAAATTTGCTTATATGGTTGCTCCCTGCTTAAATAATAAGGCATCATTTCCTAATATGCAGATATTTTTGATAAAAAAAATCTTAAAAATCATCCAGAAAATTGCCATTTCGCGCACCACACTTTTCCTAAAAGTTCGCTAATACTCGAAAAAACGTTAAAAAAATCCCATTACCTGTTCCTCCTATACGTACACTCACGCACCGTCGAATCTATCCCCTTTTTGGAAACCCATTACGGCCCTTCAGTACATCTGTCGTTATGTTATATAGACATGTCTTCTCCTTGCGATGTCGTAGAGAGGTGTGTACGGATATGTTGCCGAACGCCTACACTTTTTCTACGGCTATTACGAAATGTTAAATGTAGCAGTTTTGAAAATGCCCTGTATATGAATGAATGGAAAAGACAAAAAGTTATTAATAATTTTTAAATGTACAATTTCCTAGTGTGGGTTACAAAAATATCTTTCTTCTTCACCGCGACAATATGCTGGTTTACAACGTAGCCAAAGTTTTAACAATAATATTCCCCTCCTCCCCTTCCCGCCGCTTAGTTATAACCCAAGACACTATACAGGGTTGTGCAAATATTCCGGAACGGCTTAATTACAGGCGAACGAAAAGTGATATCTGATCCGGGTTTTGGGCAATTAATAGGACTAAAATTTTACTATTTGACTATTATACCATATGTCAGTAATGTCACCAACTGTCAAGTGTTGACGTTATTTTTTTTTTAAAATGGAACACCCTGTATATTTTTACATTTTTAAATTCCACATAAAATTATAATTATTTTTTATTAAATGCACTATTAGTCTATACTTCATAGTTTCCGAGATATTGACTCTCGAAAAGTGACATTTTTAAACTTTGACAGCTTATAACTTTCTAACAGTACGTCTTAGAGCAAAACGGCTTGCAGGTCCCAATCTTCAATTTTTATTATCTACCCAAAAAAAATCAACTTCCAGTTAAACCGGAACAACTATATTTCCTGCTTTCGAGTTACATCCAGTTTAACCGGAAGTTGATTTTTTGGGAAGATAATAAAAATTGAAGATAGGGACATGTAAGCCGTTTTGCTCTAAGACGTACTGTTAGAAAGTTATAAACTGTCAAAGTTCAAAAATGTCACTTTTCGAGAGTCAATATCTCGGAAACTATGAAGTATAGACTAATAGTGCATTTAATAAAAAATAATTATAATTTTATGTGGAATTTAAAAATGTAAAAATATACAGGGTGTTCAATTTAAAAAAAAAATAACGTCAACACTTGACAGTTGGTGACATTACTGACATATGGTATAATAGTCAAATAGTAAAATTTTAGTCCTATAAATTGCCCAAAACCCGGATCAGATATCACTTTTCGTTCGCCTGTAATTAAGCCGTTCCGGAACATTTGCCCAACCCTGTATAATGCGAATGTTCTATCGTTTTAAAATATTTTCAGCAATGCGGTGTGGCCGATTCTACACAAAACAGGAGGCCACATCGTTATTTTAAATGGAACACCCTATATATTTTTTAAGTTTTAGATCTTACATGTATTTCTGAGCAACTTTTCTGAATATTACCCTATACTTAACTGCAGCCGTTTTTTATTTATTAATTAATTTTAATTTTTTTTTCAACGAAAACGACTTTTAATAAATCTGTGTGATAAGATTATAGGCAGAACGTCTAGAAAATTTAATGAAATGTAAGTATCCAAATTTGCCACAAATGAATATCTATAGAAACCATATTCGAATCCAGAACGATTTCAGAGATTTTGGTTCGTATTTCTTAAACTGGTTCACCCTCGGGACCATCTGGATGTGGCTCCGTTTAACTTTCTTTTAAACTCATAAACGTAAAAACGACATTAATTTTAAAGGACAAAATTTACAATAGGATTTTACCGAGGATTTTACTCATTTGTTTCCTTTCTAGTGTACATAGACTACGAAACTAGTATTTTCTTGCTGAATGAGTCCTTTAAATCTCTTATTATCCTGTTTCTGTACACCTACCTTTACTACCTTAAAGTACAGACATGTCCTATCGCCGATATTATGATATATTCAGGAAACGTCTTCGGAGGTAGGAAAGTATGGAGCCTGTGTCAGGAATAAAAATAGGACCGATATATAGATATATAGGCACGACGGCGACATTGGTTCACATATATTCTCAAATATCAATATAATATCCACCCTTTTTCTTCCCCGTTGGATTTGGTTTATATGTGTTTTTAGAGGGCGTAAAAAGTTTTAAATTTCGGGGTTCGGATAACGGGCGACACTGATTTCTAAAATGTTGGAACAGTGGAACAAATAGCGAAGAAAATTTGTACTGTATTATCTATTTAATGTAGAAATTAGTAGAAATATGTTACTTAGGGGCAGGTTTTTCATCTTTTGCACCAGCAGCACTACTTAAAATTTTTTATAAACTTAATTGGTAGCACTGTTAAATACATAATTTGGTGCCAGAGTTTTTTAGGTATTTTCACGTAATTACATTGAGAAAAATGCCTTTTATTCCTTGTAAGAATTCACATACTCTTCTAACAACTGTTTAATACTATATGATAGAAATGCGCTTTCCTACTGTAAAACCACAAAAATTTCTAGACCGTATAGTGATAATATCAAGTTAATTTAGCCAATAGGAGTTAGGAGTTAATGCTACCATTTAATGGTTTATAGCCATTATGGCTCTGAATCAAGGGCGTCGCCAGAGAGGGGCGGGGGGGGGGGGGCAGCAGCCCCCCTAGAGGTTCTAAAAATACGGCTTACTGGAATTTAAAATAAAATTACGCGCACCCGGCTAATCGAAACAATAACCAAGAATCAACGGCAACACTGCATCGGTTCGCGAAGATTGCTCGTCACATAAGCTCAATCTGGTCATCAATGATCTGAACGCCCTGCCCGACATCAGAAATACCGTTGGGACCATCAAGGATATAATAACATTTTTTCGAGAATCGGTTCTAAGACGGAAATTAATACCCAATATTTTCCGGTTATGCGAAACAAGGTGGAGCGAAAAACACAAAAGCATCAGAATTTTTAAAGAGAATTTTTGTGCTATAATGGAGGCTTTAGAAACATTGTCTCGAGATAGCAATAATGCGACAAGGAAACATGCGTATCAGCTCCATGCGGCAGCTTCCAAAGCTTCATTTATTTTTAGCCTCGTATTGATATCCAAATATTCCGGTAATATAGAACCCACAGTAAACGTGCTCCATTCAGTATCCTTGGACACGGTTCAGGCATCCCAGCATATTAGTCGCATTTTACAACTGATCAAAGACCACCGTAACGATCCCGAAAAAGCTACAGAAGATATTATCAAAGATGCTACTGCTATTGCGGAAAAAATTGGACTGACGGAAGATATGAAATCCATACCCTGTACTGTTGAAAAACAACAACACCGCAGCAACCACCCGGCAAAAAGCCCTTCAGAATTCTGGCGGAGGTCTATGACAATTCCTTATTCGGACTCAATTATAAATTCCCTCGAAATAAGGTTCTCTGAAGAAAATAGACCATCCTTTGCCCTAACGAAACTACACCATGCGCAAATGAAAAACATATGTTTGGAAGACCTTAAAGAAGCATGCGAGGAATTCAAAAACTTTTACGGTATTTTGGATATCAAGAATGAGATAGAACTTTGGAAAAAAATATGGGAGGAAAAACCAGAATCGACCAAACTAAGTGTTGTGGAAGTAATTAAGGAAAATGACAATTTTTTTCCTGCGATAAAGAAGGCCTTAAGGATTCTTATTGCTTTACCTTGTACCACTTGTACAGTTGAAAGGTCATTCAGTAGAGTAGCTTGAGGAGAATCAAAACCTGGTTGAGGAGCACGATGACTGGAACTCGCCTCAATGGCCTCGCCATGATGAGTGTACAGGTTGTCCCAAATTCGAGCCTCATCATGGGGATCTCGGAAACTATAAGAGATACAACATCGGTCAAATTGTGGCAAAGTTGCGCAATTTCGTACTGAGCAATATCGCAAAAAAATATCTGAGCTATCTTTTTTAGTTTTTGAAATTTTTGCAAAAAACTAAAATTTTGAGTTTTTGTTTTTTTAAATTGCTCGACTTATTTTATCCGCTACAGAAAAACAAGCACAACATTGTTAAGGCAACTTTTTACGCTCCATATTGTGACGTTTTTAGAATTTCGTTACAACGTTTCGTTTTTGTGGAACTTTTATCAACTTTAATTTTTTAAATACGGACCTGCATTTTTTATTTTATTTTTTGATAGCCCTTCAAGCCCTGAAATAAACCATGTACCACACTTAATAATATTTAGGCGTTTTGATGTCGTTATTACATCTTCAGGAATGTGATAATTATTTTTAAATACGGCCCTGGTGTTAGTTTCTTAATCTTTTTACCACATACAACATGTAAATGGATCCGGAGTTTTATACAAATAATTTACTATATTTAAGTTTTTATATAAATTGTAACAAAGTAAAAATAAAACCAAACAAAAGTTGGCTATGACAAGAACTTTTACTTGATTGTTTGGCTTAAGGTTAAATTCTCAACGTCATTTCATCTATTGCCAACCTATAACCTATTTGGCGTTGCTTTTTTTAGTTTATTATTTGATTAACTAACATTTAAATAAAATCAATATCATCAATAGTTCTTGTCATAGCAAACTTTTGTTTGGTTTTATTTTTACTTTGTTACAATTTATATAAAAACTTAAATATAGTAAATTATTTGTATAAAACTCCAGATCCATTTACATGTTGTATGTGGTAAAAAGATAAAGTAACTAACACCAGGGCCGTATTTAAAAATAATTATCACATTCCTGAAGATGTAGTAATGACATTAAAACGTCTAAATATAATTAAGTGTGCTACATGGTTGAATTTAGAGCTTAAAGGGCTATCAAAAAATAAAATAAAAAATGCAGGTCCGTATTTAAAAAATTAAAGTTGATAATAGTTCCACAAAAACGAAACGTTGTAACGAAATTTTAAAAACGTCACAATATGGAGCGTAAAAAGTTGCCTTAACAATGTTGTGCTGGTTTTTCTGTAGCGGATAAAATAAGTCAAGCAATTTAAAAAAACAAAAACTCAAAATTTTAGTTTTTTGCAAAAATTTCAAAAACTAAAAAAGATAGCTCAGATATTTTTTTGCGATATTGCTCAGTACGAAATTGCGCAACTTTGCCACAATTTAACCGATGCTGTATCTCTTATAGTTTTCGAGATCCCCATGATGAGGCTCGAATTTGGGACACCCTGTACACAGGCAACACATTTTCAAGAACTTGGACGATTTTATAAACAAAGTAACCAACAAATTCGCTAGCAACCCTAGACGATTGTGTTTAAATTGATTTTGTATGTAAATAATTTATTCGTTTTCTACCCCCCACCAACGTCTTGATGGATTATAGATTCTAACGGATACAATTTGTTTTTGAGGACGCTGTTCTGCGTTCTTAATTGTAGAAAAAGCGCTTTACTGGAAACAAAATGCGTCGCATTATTTCTTAACAAAATTGCTGTATTAAAAGTAGTTCATTATTCAACAAAAGTGTGCTGCTAATGGAACTGATTACTACCAATAAAAACACTGTTCTAGCAAATCTGGAATTAATATAACACTGAAGCGGGTTTGATACACTAGCAATTTATTTTATATGAGTTAATAAAAAAATAAGCTATCAATATAAACTATGTCTTAGCGAACCTGTTGTATTACATCATTTTCCCCAGTTTAGGGTGTGCTAAACGACACTACTAACCGCATATTTGGTCTATCGGCTCGTTTTAAAAAAACAAGGAAGATTCTTTTCGGAGGTTTGAATCTCTAACAAGGTCACTCAGCTCTTCATGATTAATGAAGTTTTTTGGTAATATATGGCGGATGTAATTGTAATTTATAACAATATAAAAAAAAATTGTGACTGAATATCTAGAAAACTAGAGCTGATACGAAGGAACGCTAAACGTTTGCGGAATCACCCCATTCGAAATAGCCAAAATCAGTAGTTTTTTTATTTACCAAATTTTTTCTTGATGGACTGAGTTCCAGTGGCGGCTCGTGCCATTTTAGTGAAGCAGGGCCAGGTAAACCCTTAGCGCCGCAGGCAAAAAAAATTGCCAAGCCCTTTTTTGTCAATAGTTCTTGCTTTTGAAGTAGGAAAAATAAGCAAAAAGGCACCTAATTTAATTTATGAATTTACAATCATATCTTGAATTTTAAAAAAATACTGTAGGTAGAGTGTACTATATAGACCGAAAGAACCACAAACCGAACGCAGTTTATAATTTGGTTTAATATGTATCTGTTTTTATCAATTTGTTCGTTTTTCTTCATTATTTCATTGTGATATGCAGAATTTAATTGAGTTTTAATGTTAATTTTACCAAGCATACTGAAATTAAATATATTGTTTAAATGTACCTTCGATTTTTCATGTGTCTTCATTTTTTCCCAGATATGGACCAAATCATCTGTACCTTTTTGGGACCAAGTTTGCTCCCCCATTAAATAAAACACACATAAAACAAAATAGTCTATTAGATTTATCACAACCGCACACCCAAGTATTTTTTCCATAAATATTTCTATTACATCAGCAGACCGAACGAAAATTATTTAGTTTACAAACAACCTTACACGACACGACGCGGACAAACAACTGTTTGAATTTGAAACGTCTAACGTCAAACGGTCAAAGAGCCTGGCGCTACACGGAGATGTTTTCCTGCTCGCATTCAAGGTCATTTTCCTATGTTTTTTATTGGTGTGTTATGGCAATAACGTCATAACTTCGGGCCTCCCGTGTGCCTCGTCGCTTTGGCGCTAAAGCTACGTTACCGTTTTACGCATAATCGCTTCCTCAATAGATGGAAATTTGCACCCGACTGTGTTCCATTTTGAAATTATTTTGCTAATTGCTTTAAAAAGGAGAATATTAATTTTAATAGGTTTTGGTAATTTGTAAAGGGCAGGACGCTGGACAGGAGGGCAGGTAGTGCCATGGCACTGTGGCTCTACCCCACGAGCCGCCACTGCTGAGTTCTTCTGCTACATACCTACATCGTACTGCCGAAACAATAATTCTTCGAGGAGCCTTTGCAAAACACGATAATTATATCTCCTTTTTAAGAAAGGCTGTTTTTAATTAATATTTTTACAGCAGATGGCGTCTGCTGTAAATTAAGAAAACGAAAGTGTTCCTCCTTATCTCGGCACGGTGTCGGATCAAAAGAAACCCGCCGTTTCCGACTGATGTGGAAAAACAAAGGAGAAGAAAAACCCGACAGGCGTTTGACACGGCCCTCGGATTTCCCCACTAATTAGATTTTTCTCTTTTTTTTTCGGGGGTGTCGGCAATCGGCGCACAGTGCAGAGGCCTGTGGACGAAAACATGAAAAGTTACCATTTATTACAAATATGTTATATACTATGGCATAGCAAATATAATATTGAAAAAAGAAAAGCACAAAATATTTCTCCACAAGATTATTAAAATGGCTAGGCGAACCTAGAATAATTCATAATAATTCGACATGTTTCGAGTGTAGAAACACTCATCATCATCAGGAAAACAAAGTAAATAGTGCAATGCCGATGTTGTTAGCAATAGAGAAAATAATAAGTGGGATTGAGCCGTAATGGAGCTTTTAATGGTGTACACGAGGTGTAAAAAAATGAATAGTCAGAAGACCGACAAGACTTCACCACAGGGTTCGAAAGTATCATATCAAAGGATATATATCCGATATATAAATCATTTTAAGATATTTATTTTTAATGAAAGGACAACTATTTCGATTAAAAACATAGGTACTACTTATATTGAAAACTAAATATTTTTGTAGGATACTTATTAAAATAAACTGACTTTAAAAAACATGACCTAAACTAATGACTAATGACTAAACAGATAAATCATAAAGGTTAATAAAGATATCCAATAAAAAAAATAAAGCTGAACATATTTTCAAAACGGACCCACCATTAATATTATTTAAAAACATAAAAACTTTTTTTATTTTGATTTGTCGATTGATATATTCTGAATAATCGAAATTTAAAAAAAAAATAATTATTGAATATATCGTGATAACTATAAATATCATGATATTTATCACGATGTATATCGCTTGATATATATCCTCCGAACCCTGCTTCAGCATACTGGAAAGTCGAAGGCTAGTGCAAAGGCCCTATCTTGGGCTGAAAAATGAAGAGAGCGAAAGAAAAATTACGAAATTTTAACAGACTTCGTAAAAATCATTTAAGTATAAGTAGTGAAAAATCTTAAGTTTCATTAAACTTTGTCGGAGACATGTAAAAGTGGCGAAATAAGAGTGAAAGAAAAAAGAAAAAATTGGTTTTCGTAAAATTCAAAGCATCATTTAGCTTGAAGTAAAATGCCGTTGAAAACCAATTTTTTCTTGTTTCTTTCACTCTTATTTCACTACTTTTACATGTCTCCGACAAAGTTTAATGAAACTTAAGATTTTTCACTACTTATACCTAAATGATTTTTACAAAGTCTGTTAAAATTCTCTAATTTTTTTTTCGCTCTCTTCATTTTTCTGCCCAAGATAGGGCCTTTTTCAATAGCCTTCGACTTTCCAGTATGCTGAAGTCTTGTCGGTCTTCTGACTAATCATTTTTACACCTCGTGTACACCATTGAAAGCTCCATTACGGCTCAATCCAACTTATTATTTTCTCCATTGCTAACAACATCGGCATTGTACTATTTACTTTGTTTTCCTGATGATGAGTGTTTCTACACTCGAAACATGTCGAATTATTATGAATTATTCTAGGTTCGCCTAACTATTCTAATAAACTTATGGAGAAAGACTTTGTGCTTTTCTTTTTTCTATACATTTAACTCCACTTTGAGTATGAACTACTTCTTCAAAAATATAATGTTGTATGTATGCAGTGAGGACCTAAAGTCCGTCCCCCCCCTCTAACTTCTAAACCGTTCGGTATATTTTAATGAAATTTTTAACGATAATATTTGAGCAAGTCTTGCACTTTTTGACATACCAATGACAGCTTTAAATGTCAAGATGACAGCTGGGTCCGCTTTTGGAATATTTTTTTAAATGGAACACCCTGTATATTTTTACATTTTTAAATTCCACATAAAATTATAATTATTTTTTATTAAATGCATTATTAGTCTATACTTCATAGTTTCCGAGATATTGAGTCTCGAAAAGTGACATTTTTGAACTTTGACAGCTTATAACCTTCTAACAGTACGTCTTAGAGCAAAACGGCTTACATGTCCCTATCTTCAATTTTTATTATCTTTCCAAAAAAATCAACTTCCGGTTAAACCGGATGTAACTCGAAAGCAGGAAATATAGTTGTTCCGGTTTAACTGGAAGTTGATTTTTTTTGGGTAGATAATAAAAATTGAAGATTGGAACCTGTAAGCCGTTTTGCTCTAAGACGTACTGTTAGAAGGTTATAAGCTGTCAAAGTTTAAAAATGTCACTTTTCGAGACTCAATATCTCGGAAACTATGAAGTATAGACTAATAATGAATTTAATAAAAAATAATTATAATTTTATGTGAAATTTAAAAAGTAAAAATATACAGGGTGTTCCATTTAAAAAAATATTCCAAAAGCGGACCCAGCTGTCATCTTGACATTTAAAGCTGTCATTGGTATGTCAAAAAGTGCAAGACTTGCTCAAATATTATCGTTCAAAATTTCATTAAAATATACCGAACGGTTAAGAAGTTAGAGGGGGGTGACTCACTGTATGTCTGCATACAATTTAGCATGATTTTTGGAATGCCTTGATCGGCTATCGTCTTATAGATGGGACTGTATTAAATGTATACGATTTTACGGCTACGGGCAGAAACATGTCATACAACATCCATTCTACCTTATCTTTCTGTTTGCCACTGCTCCTTATTTTGTCCTTTTTTTTTCATTTACCCGCCGCAGTGCGGGGGTGTTCGCAATCGGCGGAAAATTTATTTAGCCGCAGGGCTTTTACTCGGACCGAATTCAATTTTCGAAAAGCTGCGACCGATTTATTTTGCCGTAATTAGATTGGACGTGGGGCGAACGAGATCTGTCACATTGATGACCTGATTTCGACGGCTCCATTGTCGATAATTAGTATTTTCGTCGCGTATCGAGATACGACGAAGATGGTGTTTGATTGTGTACCTCTGCTGCATATAATAGTATATTACATAACAAGTGTTGAAAGTGGTACTGCAGAAACGAGGAGGTATTTAGCACGAGGCGTTAGCCGAGTGCGGAAATCCTCCGAGTGTGAGAAAATCACTTTCACACGAGTAATGTACACAATTTTTCCTACGACCATACGAAATAATCAAAGAGTTTGATTTGTTTTTAATAGTTTGCAGGTATCACCATTATGTTAAACACATTTTTTCAACACTAGAGTTGAAAAATTTATTTCAACTCTTAGAGTTAAAAAAAATAAAAACAATACCCACTTACACATTTTAACTTAGATACCTAATTTAAATAAAAAGAATAACATTTTCTCTTATTTGCTTACGCACATCATACTATCTATGTAGGTACAGGGTCATCCAACCAGGACTGAACAGGGGCCTATTTTTTGAGTTTCCCTGTATTTTTATTTAAACCAATATAGCCATTTAGTTTATGCTTTGCCATAGAATCTAAAATAACCATTTAAAAAGCGATCTGACTTAAAACAAAGGAACTGTGGCGTAAAGTTGTTGTTTTTTCAATGGAACCCTGTATATTATTTATTTTTATGAAACGCCCTTCTTTCCTGATTCCATAAATATATAATGTGTCCATATTAGCTTAAACCGTTTTTAAGATATGAGCAATCAAACATTTAAAAAGCTGTATTTTAATGCATCGCTATTAAGGGGATTTTCTTTTCCAAGGCATTCTAGACGTATTAAGCTCAAATGAATACAGCTTTTTAAATGTTTGATTGCTCATATCTTAAAAACGGTTTGAGGTAATATGGGCAAACTATATATTTATGGAATCAGGAAAGAAGGGCGTTTCATAAAAATAAATAATATACAGGGTGTTCCATTGAAAAAACAACAACTTTACGCCACAGTTCCTTTGTTTTAAGTCAGATCGCTTTTTAAATGGTAATTTTAGATTCTACGGCAAAGCATAAACTAAATGGCTATATTGGTTTAAATAAAAATACAGGGAAACTCAAAAAATAGGCCCCTGTTCAGTCCTGGCTGGATGACCCTGTACATTGAATACATTTCGTTTCTGATTTTTTAGCTGCTTGCATTATTTCAATAAAACAATAATATACCTACCTAAATATACATACAAAAACAACAAAACACAAGACTAAAACATATAACCTCAACATTATAGAAAGATAATGTTCTATCTATATTCGATTTGTTTTAAATATTGCTAAAATAAATTTACTTACTTAAAGCACATTCACTTGTCCCATATACTTAAACATTGTATGGGTATTTTTATCCGAGATAATTGTAAATCTAGAAATCGGTATTTCCTAGGGTATTCTATTTCTGCTCTATAGCTGCCCCTTTTTTTTCTGTGGTTCCCTTTTTGATATATTATTATTTTTATCATAAATACTCTTAGGTTCCCAAAAATAACGAAAAAAAATAAATTTTTTTATTTGCAGTAATGCCCTAGTGTACTTTACCCCATCCAGCATCCCAATTCGATCAATATTTCAACACGGGTGTGATATAAAGGACTTTCTAGCCAAGTTAGACGTGCTTTTTTTCTCATTTTTATAGGTGGCCGTAGAAAAAATTATTAACATGATTTGGCAAATTTAAATCTTTCTCTAAAACCTTTAAACAAATTTGCAGTATGGCAAAGCAGTAGTAGGAAATCCGCCCCCAAAAATGTGACCGTCACGACATTGGTCTGAGGCCATGATGACGTTGTTTCATTCATTTTCGTTAAGCGATGTCCATAGAAAATGTATCGCGGTAAAACATCGATCTTTGCGATGCATCGAAAAAAACAGTTTAGAATTACAACAATCACAAATCTAATTATTCTAAGCTCACACATTAACTGAAATCAAAGGTAAAAGGTATAATGAAGATCGAGAGGCAACAGCATATAATAATAATAATAATAATAATAATAATAATAAATGTATTTATTTCAGAATAAAAAAATAAAAAAAAAAATTTTTAGTACAGGTTCAAAATAAAAAAAATTAAGGGTACTACTCTGAAATAGGCGAAGTCCAGATGGGGCATCCTAAGATGCCCCCCCTGATCAACTTAACCTATAGTTGTTCCTAACATATTTGACCTAGCGGTGTATGGGTACCTAACTGTATATATAACGGAATAACAGGATGTATGGGGAACATGTTAATCATAGACGTTTATTCAAGATGTATTTAGTATAACTTAACCTAAATGCAGTGGGTGATAGATTTTTAAATGTATCTGGCAACGAGTTATAGAACTTAGCAATATTATATGTAAAGCTTCGCTCGAAGATTACAGTGTGGTGATGTGGCGGTGTTATTCTATCTTTAAATCTAGTATTAAGAGTATGTACATCAGATCGAAAGTTAATACGATTATACAGATATGCAGGGCATTTTAAACACAAGATCTTATAAAAGAAACAGGCCTGATGCAGCTCCCTCCTCTCCGCCATATTCAACCAGTGCGACTCGTCCAGCTTATGAGAGATGTGTTCATATTTCCTTACTCCATGAATAAGTCTTAGACAAGAATTCTGAACAAGTTGTATTCGTCGTTTGTCGACTGCGGTAAGACAGTTTCCGTACACAACGTCGCCATGGTTAAACAATGAGAGCACGAGGGAGTCGCACAGAAGTGTTTTAACCTTATGTGACAAAAAGTGTCGCATATGATATAGGAATTTTAGTCTAATAAAGGCTTTTTGTATACAACTTGAGACATGCGCATTAAATCTTAAGGAACTGTCAAAAGTCACACCCAAATTTCGCACATTCTCCTTCACTGGCAGGATAGTGTCATCAATCACAATTTTAATGTCATCTTTGACCGAGTCTAGATCGGCCTTGCGTCCAAAAACCATCACACAGCACTTCGTAGGGTTTAATATAAGGGAATGTTCTAAGGACAGTTTATTTAGGGAGTTTAAATCAGAAATAATCATTTTACAGCTTTCAACAGTATCGGTTCTGTTGAATGACTTATATACCTGCGCGTCGTCGGCATAGTATTGACCTAAACATTGTTTTAAGGAGTTTGAGAGAGATGATGTATAAATGGCGTATAAAAGAGGAGATAGAGTGGAGCCTTGTGGCACCCCGTTCCTAATTATGAGGGGAGTCGATATCATACCGTCGACGCGCACCGACTGAGATCTATTTGACAAAAAATTGGTGAAAAACTTAACTGCCCCCTCAGACAGTCCCACATGATGCAGAATAGCTAAGAGTAGGGGATGATCTATAGTGTCGAAAGCCTTAGAATAGTCCAACAATGCCAAAACGGTTATTTTACTGTCATCAATAGCATGAAAAATATCGTCACTAACATTAAGTAAAGCTGTGGCGCAGCTATGATGTTTGCGGAATCCAGATTGTGTTTGAGGTAGGATATTATTACTTTCAATATGTTTAGTCAGTTGAACGTTTACTACCCTCTCCAAGACTTTCGCCATACAGGGCAGAACACTGATAGGCCGGAGATCCCTAAATTCCTTGGGCGACGAGACCTTGGGCAGAGGTGTCACTAGAGCCTGTTTCCAGACATCAGGAAATTCTGAATTTCGAATACAATAGTTAATAATGTGAGTAATGTATGGTAATAGAAAAGGACAACTCACTTTTAGAATATAACTGCCAATATTGTCAACTCCCTCAGCCCCCGATTTAATGTTTGTTAATATTTTAAAAACGTCAGCCTCAGACACCTCTTTGAGACTTAGAATAGAGGAAACCTTATCATTAAGCTCATTTTTGTAGGTGTTAAGTAGGTGTGCATTATTAGATTGAGGACGATCTACCGTAAAAAATAAATTAAGTTCGTCGGGTTTTTTTAGAATATCTGGAAATTCAATTTTTTTATTATCATTTAGGAGATGATATTTTTTTAAATCTTGCCACACGTTTGACGTGTTTTGTAGCCTAGCTTCGAAAAAAGCCTTTTTTTCCCTACGAATTGTTAGTGTCACCAGGTTTCTAATACTTTTGTAGTAATCCCAGTGCGCTGGCAGTTTAGATCTTTTAAAACGAGCCAAGGCATTATTTCTTGTTGTAATCATATCGCGCACGGTGTCTGTGATCCACGGATCGTTTTTTTTGTGATCCTAGCAATAAAATATGTATATAGACAAATTGGACAATATTATTTAATTAATATTTATTTTAGAGTTTTCCCAATAATATTTAAAATATTCTTCGCCGAAACTGAAATTCCCATTCTATTTCCCCTATTTCCATAGCTACCAGGGAGCCAGATATGGGTCCGTAGTCCGTATATGGCCCTCCATAGCATGTAAAGTTATCTCTTTTCTTTAGAGCCTCCAAGCACCTCTTAAATCACACGATATTCGATATAAAAGCAGGATCAAACGACTCCGATATCAAGGTAGATATGACGCTTTTTTCTTAGGGCCTTATAGAAATACTTTTTGGATAGGCTGGTCCAACGACATTCTAAATGTTAGACAAATATTAACGTTTTTTTAAATTTTGTTTATAATTCGATATAGAATAAAAAGGGTTTCCAGAAACTGGGCTTTATGTACAAAAAGAATCATTATATTATAGTGCTCATAGACTATTATGAAAGTCTTTTGAAAAGGTAAGTGCCATACGTTAATATAGGAGATAAAGGTGAGGGTTATTAAGAGTCATGATAAAAACGAAACTGACTATACATATAGGTATATATGCATGCAGTGTGTCCACGGATAGAGTTTGGAAGAGGAAAAACTTTTTTATTAGTGGTTATAGAAGAAAAAGTTATTTTTTATAAAAACGTCTGCTTGTGCTGAATCTGCAATTTCGAATATCAGATTTACGATTACTATACAGGATTTGTCAAAAACGACATTTTTAGTTTTGTGGATTTCGTTTAAAATATCTTTACGTAAAAACAAACAACTAGATATTGCTTTCTTACTTCGAATATGATTTTATATCTGGCCGAGTAACGATTTTGTTGTAAGGAACCCATTTTTTATTTTCCTACTTTTGAAGTATTTTTATTATTACATGTCATATTTCTTCAATTTATTCAATCATGCATAAACTATAGAACTTTTATTCAAACGTGGTACCACCGAGTTAGCGCATAGGTCAACTCGACATCTAAATTCCCGATAACACTTTCTATCTTGCTGTATTGTGATATTTGCAATAACTACTCTTATTTTTTCAAGAGATCTAAGTTATTATTAAAATTGGTTTGATACACATGTGGCTTCAGATATCCCCATAAATGAATGTCGATAAATGTGAGATCGGGACTCCTACGTGCCAACTGATTTGGACCATAGGTATCTTCCAATCCATAAATTCCCAAAGTGATGATTTAGCCAATCATCAAAAGGAATTGAATATTAGAATTGAAAAAAAAAATCAAAAAACAAAAACTGTTTTTTCTGACAAACCCTGTACAGTAAACGCAAATCTAATAGTTGAAATTGTAGTTTCAACACTAGCAAAATTCATTTAATAAATCAAGGAATTGAAAAAAAAATCCTAAAAAGTAAAAATGTTGTTTTTGACGAACCCTGTATAGTAATCGCAAATCTGATATTCGAAATTGTAGTTTCAGCACAAGCAGACGTTTTTATAAACAATGATTTTCTTCCATACTTACTGATAAAAACATTTTTCCTCTTCCAAACTCTATCCGTGGATGTGGACGTGGTATGTTACCTATTATAGTAGTCCAGGAGATTAAAGCCATTTTATTTATCCCAGTATTTTTTGGCCGCGCATGTGGGAGTAAAAAAACTACTTTCTAGTTTCTAAAGGTTTACTTTTACCCAGATATGTTCACGAAGCCATCCACAATGTAGCACGTCGATGGGAATTCAAATCTCCGACCCGTCAACTTTTATGCAGACTCGCACAAAGGCAAAAAGGTTGAAATTTTTTATCTGACGTTCCCATCGAAACGCAAAAAGTACGCCACAGCGCCAGATTTTTATTTTACGGTCTTCGTAATGAGTTCGGGGTCCTAAAATAAAAAATATGGCGGGAATGGAGGCTTTTCCATGAAGCGGCCTTTGTTTCTCTAAGTTTTATCGCTCCTTTTATGCTTTCGTGTGTTGTATAAAATAAAAATACGTTGATAATTTGAGGTAGCGCCAGAATCTTTTTTTATAGTTCACTTCCGCCTTTGAAGAAAATGATAATTTGACAATTTAGGTTTAAAATCTTGTAGGCATAAAATAACACTAAACTTTGAAGGTGGATTTATATACTTGACGTTCCGTTTGCTTTTATGCAATTGAAATGTGTGCAAGACTGCTGATAGACCGACTATATGCACATATAGGTCAATCAAGATATTCTCCGACAGTCAAGCTGCATTAAAAGCTCTTGAATCGAGATGGTGTACCTCAAAAACGGTGCGGAGCTGTTACGAAACACTATCCGAACTAAGTCTGAACAACAAAATAACCCTAATATGGATACCGGGACACATGGGCCTGGGAGGTTAATGAGGCTGCCGACAAGCTCGCTAAGAGAGGTGCAGCACTAAAATCCACAGGACCCGAGCCGGTAATAGTATATCACATGATACGGCCAAGAAAACAATACTAGCTGAAGCAAAAAGCAAATGGGAAAGACACTGGTTAAATTTACCAGGTCTAACACACTTAAAAGCATTTATAAACAGTCATATAAACCAACAGCTAACTGACAAACTTCTAGTGGTTAATAGGTCATGCCTTAAAGCACTAGTGGGATTGTACACCGGCCACTGCAGGCTGCGACACCATATGCATAAAATTGGAATAGTCCCAACTGATGAATGCCGGCTTTTCATAGAAGATGCAGAAACAGCTGAACACGTAATGTGCGCTTGCGCCGCAGCAGGAAAAATCAGATTCGCCCTATTCGGCGAGGTGACTCTGCTGCCGGATGACATGAAAAATGTCTCTCCCAATATCATTATTAACTTCATCAAAAAGTTAGACCTATTGGGGGACAGATAAATAAGGTGTCAGCCACAATAGACCGCATGGTCGCAGTGGAGGGTGAGCTGTAACCCACTTACTTTTAACCTATCCCTATCCGTTTGCGTTATGCGTTTGCCGTTTCAAATTAAAAGTACAAAATCCCATAAGATCATTTATAGATGACGTCGGTGTCGCCCATAGACATATTTACCTTTAGATACGTTCATACAGCTTATCTCATGCGCAAACAAAAGTTACTTTTTTACTTAAACTTAATTCAGAAAATCATGCCAATAATGCGGTTCCTTTTGTAAAAACCGACAGATTAACTGGTAAGGTACGCGATGCAAGATCTATAACTTTATTTTCTTATAATCAATTTTAACACATCAGCTAGGTATGTTAATATTATTCCAAGGGTAAAAGTATTCCTCGGGTCAAGTTCTCGGGCAAAAACTTTTTCAAATTCTTGAACAAGAAATTGTGCTTGGAAATGTTTTACACGTCCTACCCAAGTTTTTCCCAAATTGTAAAAATCAATACAAGTTATATACCAACTAATATTTGACTTGAGGTTAGGTACGCGATGAAACATCGAAGATTGGTTATTTTGCTGGTTTTGTTTGTTTTTTATATTCGATTTTATAAGACTACCTAGTTTAATTGACTTGTTCTCTTCCTTTTCGAACTAAATACACGACGACGAATCATTTTTAAACAAACTTTAGAAATAAAACCTTAAAAACAATTTTCTATCCTCAAAATCTGATAGGTTTGCAACTACAACAAATGCAAAAAATTACCACCTTTTTTCCCAACTTGATCAAAAATTAAGAAGAAATTACAATTTTTTGGCAAGAATTTGAGGCAAATTTTAGCTGTATACACGTAAAAATAAATCAAAGGTCCACTTTTACAATTTCTTGAGCAATAACTTAAATTTTAAAGCCCGGACCTGTCTATTTTCCCATTCGTCAAATGATAATGTTGCAGTGCGCATGTCTAATCGTGTGTAGCTTTGTTTACATGCGCGAGGCCATAAATTTGCCACTTCCGTAATTATTGTTTGCTTATCTAAAGGTAAATATCTATGGTGTACCGTGGTAGTGGCGCAATAGGGAACTTGACAGAAATTTTAAAAGGGGAAAAAATTCTATAAATCATAAGTATATAGGTATTGTCATAAAACATAAATATGGCAGCAAAAAAACAACATATTTCGTCCCAAAAGACCACTAGCAAGATTTAAAAATCAAAATTATCCCAAGCGTGTAAAAACGGGTCGTGACGTCAAGAAGTATTAATCGTAGGTGACATCCACGAAATAGGTTATAGGTTGGCAATAAATTGAACGACGTTGAGAATTCCACCTTAAAACAACAATACAATAACAATAACACACGGCAATCCAAATGCAAACTCGGTAGCTCGGCCACCGGTCAGGATGTTGGATGACGGAAAAGTCATACTTCGTGACGTCATCGGGCTTGGCGCGCTTAAAAGGTCGTTTGAAATGCTTTTGACACGCGCGAACTAAATCATATTATTGAAAAAAAAAATTGGAAAGTTCCCTAATGCTCTTCTGTGACAGAAGGCGTTCATCCAGCATCTGCACGGTTAATAATTCAAAAAAATTCGAAAAAGTTTTGTCTGTTTCCTTCCGCCAAACCCATCCCCAGACGCGTTTCGCCGTTATTACGGCTCATCAGTGAGGCTCAGTTTGGCAGAAGGAAACAGGGCTCAAAGACAAATCACTTATCAGGATCGATATCAACGGGATTTATAAAACCCAGTGCGACATCTTGCGTCCCAGTACGGTACCTTAGAAAAGGTCAGTCGTAAAGGGATTATTCTGTAAAAACAGAAAATTATTTATATATAATAATTTTCTGTTTTCTGTTTTGCATAATTTTCTGTTTTTACAGAATAATCCCTTTACGACTGACCTTTTCTAAGGTACCGTACTGGGACGCAAGATGTCGCACTGGGTTTTATAAATCCCGTTGATGATCGATCCTGACAAGTGATTTGTCTTTGAGCCCAGTTTCCTTCTGCCAAACTGAGCCTCACTGATGTGCCGTAATAACGGCGAAACGCGTCTGGGGATGGGTTTGGCGGAAGGAAACAGACAAAACATTTTCGAATTAATATCTGTGGTCCGGCACTTATACCGGTTTTGAGGGCATACTTGCATAATTTTCTGTTTTTACAGAATAATCCCTTTACGACTGAACTTTTCTAAGGTACCGTACTGGGACGCAAGATGTCGCACTGGGTTTTATAAATCCCGTTGATGATCGATCCTGACAAGTGATTTGTCTTTGAGCCCTGTTTCCTTCTGCCAAACTGAGCCTCACTGATGAGCCGTAATAACGGCGAAACGCGTCTGGGGATGGGTTTGGCGGAAGTAAACAGACAAAACTTTTTCGAATTAATATCTGTGGTCCGGCACTTATACCGGTTTTGAGGGCATACTTGCATAATTTTCTGTTTTTACAGAATAATCCCTTTACGACTGACCTTTTCTAAGGTACCGTACTGGGACGCAAGATGTCGCACTGGGTTTTATAAATCCCGTTGATGATCGATCCTGACAAGTGATTTGTCTTTGAGCCCTGTTTCCTTCTGCCAAACTGAGCCTCACTGATGAGCCGTAATAACGGCGAAACGCGTCTGGGGATGGGTTTGGCGGAAGGAAACAGACAAAACTTTTTCGAATTAATATCTGTGGTCCGGCACTTATACCGGTTTTGAGGGCATACTTGCATAATTTTCTGTTTTTAGAGAATAATCCCTTTACGACTGACCTTTTCTAAGGTACCGTACTGGGACGCAAGATGTCGCACTGGGTTTTATAAATCCCGTTGATGAATTCAAAAAAACTTGTCTTCAAAAGGTGTAATCAGCGTCACTCTCATTATTTCTAGTGACGTTGACAAACATCTGTGGATTATAAAATCATTCCGTTTATATCGAATTTAATGATAATCGTTTCAAAAATGATGAAGTAATATTCAGTTGACCCACTGACAAAAAGCTTCTACTCCTCCAGATACAGGAATGACATAAAGTCGTCTGATAGGTTCTTGCTTATATGGTTACTGTCAATATTCAGTGGTTCGAGTCACGCAATGCAGTTTCTGCACAAACCTGATGGTCAAAACGACGACGATAAAACAAAGATAGAGCTCGAGTCTCTTTCATAAACGTACTTTTGCACCGAGCCTACAATTCACTGTTTATAGGGGACATTCTATCATATGACATGCCTATAAACACTTACTTGTAAAATGAAAATCCTGGCACTAAACTAATTAATTTACACAGGGCCGGCGCTGGCAGAATCGCCGCCCCAGGCAAAATGGTAAAATTCCGCCCTTTTATAACCAAAATTAAGAGAGATAACCTAAACTATTTCCAGTAGTAGTCACCGGACATTGCCTGTTCGGTAGACACGCTGAACGTATGCAAGTACCAACTAACGATTTCTGTAGAAGTTGCAGAGATGAAGAGGAGGAGGAAAGTATTCAGCATTTCTTGTGTGAATGCCCCGGCCTCGCGAGAGGAAGGTTCAATGCGCTGGGCGAACCATTCTTTAATGATCTGGAGGAAGTGAGCAGCCTGCAACTGGGTCGACTTACGAAGTTTATTAACAGCAGTGGCTGGTTTGAATGAGCTGTCAAGATTCTTCTACGATCTACGTCACGTCGCGTTAACCAGAGAGGAGGCTGATGCGGATAGGTTCCGCGGAACACGTGTGGTACCACAACGGTCCTACAGGACTACGTGTGACTCTTTGGTCAATGCCAGAGGTCTGCCACTCTAACCTAACCTAACCTAACCTAAACTCTTTCCACCCTTACACTAAGGAAAATGATCTAATACAACAGGTTTGCTAAGACATAGTTTGTATTGATATCTTATTTTTTATTAACCCATCTTAATCTTAACATAGTATAAAACAAAGTCGCTGTCGCTGTCTGTCCGTCCCTACCTATATATGCTTAAATCTTTAAAACTACGAAACGGATTTTGAAGCGGTTTTTTTTAATAGATAGAGTGATTTAAGGGGAAGGTTTTTATGTATAACTAGCGACCCGCCCCGGCTTCGCACGGGTGCAATTTCAGAAAGTGGCATGCCGGGTACTAATATATCGGGTTTGTTCGGGTTTGTATTTATACCAGCGGGTTGCAACGCATGCCGGGTGCACGCTAGTATTAAATAAATTGCAAAAGTCTCAAACCCGTTTTAGTGTTATATCAATTCCAGATTTGCTAGAACAGAGTTTTTATTGGCAGTGATCAGTTCCGTTAGCAGCACAGTCTTGTTGAATAATGAACTACGTTTAATACAGCAATTTTGTTAAGAAATAAATTGCATCTTCTTCATGTGACGAATTTTGTTCCGAGTAAAGCGCTGTTTCTACAATTAAGAGAGCAAAGCAGCGTCCTTAAAACCGCACTGTATCCGTTAGAACCTATAATCCACAAGACGTTGGTGGGGATGCGTAGCGATCGGCAATCGCCGCGCGAAGTATTATTAGTTTTAACATATTTGTTGCGCAGGTCGCATCGTTGTTCGGAGTCTTCTAGCTGTTCTGTCTGAATTGAGTTTTATTGATCGTATCAATACCTGTTTCAATTAATTTATTTTTACTTGTATTTAGGTTTCTTTTATACTTTGCATGTCAAATAAAGCAATAGAAGATTCTGATTTCGCACAACCCATCATTAGTATTGGACTTTATAACCTTTGGAGGAATTTACCATCTCAGTAAACCATGTTACATAATAGATAATCATTAAATGATTAAAAATTATTTTATGTCAAGTTTCATTACAACTGCCAGTCGGAACTAATACAGTACAGTGCGATCAGTAAAGTCCGCATCATATGGGATTTTTTTTATTAATAGCTTTATTCGAAATTTGACTTTTGCATCAAGTTCTGCTTCGATCGAGATAAAAAGTAAGCAAAAAAATAGTAGTCACGTGATTCGCATTATCTGTCAAATTTTAATTTTTTCAAAAATAATTCAAAAGTGGGGTTATTTCTGAAAATATCGACAAAAGTTATTAGAGAAAGTTTTTTTTAAATGCAGTTTGTAGCCCACGGCAAAATTTCAGCAGTATAAGATAATTTTGATTTTTTACCCACCACTAAAATTTATTTTTTCTACAGACGTGTGGAAAAACCAATTTTCCGCACGGATATCAGTGCGGAAAATTGATTTTTCCACACTAGTGCGGAAAATTTTTCGGCACGATTATGTCAAAAATCCGTGCGGAAAATTGGTTTTTCCACACTAGTGCGGAAAAATTTTTCGGCACGATTATGTCAAAATCAATAATATATCAATTATAACTTGTAGTTATTACTTTTTTTTCTCAGAATTAGTTACTGTTACATATGTATGCGGTTGTTATAGTTAATTAAAAATTATTAAATTTCTTTGAAATATGTGTTACTTATTTCCACACGTCTGTAGGAAAACTATTGTACCTGACACGTGCGGAAAATGTTTTCCCTGCTAACTGCTTAACCGAACTCCACTACGCGTCGTTCGGCGAACGGCAGACTCGTGCGGAAAAATTCATTTTCCGCACTTGTTAGGTAAATAGCTATTCCACTTAATGAACACTTTACTGATGACACTGTACACTGTGTTCTTCTTGTCTTAATATTAAGGTGTATTACTTTCAGACACAAACTACCTTTTCAAAAATACTTATTTTATTAAGTTACCTTATACAGGGTCAAAAACAAATAAACTTTGCATCACATGCGACCAAAGTTTAATAGCCCAATTTTAATTCTGTAGAAAAACACACATTTAACATGGCGCTACTTTAAAGAAAATGTATCTGAAATAAAGCATTGTCAAAACTAAGAAGTTTTATGTAGGTTGCGTCGAGTCTTATTTTGCAAAAGTGGTGCAATTTACAAAATATGGGTAAAAAATGAAAATTACCTTATGCAGCTAAAATTTTGCATGTGGGCTAGAAACTGCATTTAAAAACACTTTTTCTCATAACTTTTTTCGATACTTTCAGAAATAAACCCACACACAAATCCTATATGATGCGGACTTTACTGGTCACACTGTTTATAAAACCAGATTACACCCCCAATAGAACTTGATAATTACTGTGAGCAGAGCAATAATGGCTATAAACCATTTTACGGTAGCATTAACTCCTATTTCGTATTGGCTAAGTTAACGTGATATTAACACTACAAAACGGTCTAGCAATTTTCGTTGTCTTACAGTAGGAAAGCGCATCGCGTTGCTGTCACATATAGTATAAAAATTCCCAATATAATTTAAGCTCAAATAAAATCCAAAAGGGATTTTGATTTCTTCGGAATTTGAATTATTGTTTTATCAATATTTGCAATAGTGCAATCATTCTACAGCGCATTAGATTATCTTATTTCCCTTTATTATGTATGGTGTACCTAGACCATTGTATATCAACTCTCCACAACTCTACATAATATGTGAACGCAGGTATATTCTTTGACAGCTATTAGTCTCCGGGTGTATGTCATCGATAACCGCTATTCAGTTTCCAATATTTTCGAACATAAAAACACAAACAGCCATATTTTAACAAAAATGAATGAAAATCAAACCCGCCCGGTTTTTTGTTATATAGTCGTGTTGAGCACGGCACTCCGCCACAATGTAAAGGGAAATTAATCTTGTAAAACAACGTAGCGTATTTTTAATGGGACAATCCTTTATTCTGCCCGTAATTAAAAACGGGATGATTTTTACTACGGGGGAGTTATTGCAAAACCGTGGACTGAAAAGAAATTTGTAGGTTTTTTAGGTCATCGACCGTTGCGGTGCATGTGGCAGAAGGGTGGGGCAAATATAAACTGGACTAATAAAACTTGGATTATTATTAAAAGGATGGAGTACCTATATTTAGCACCTTTTATCTGTGCATGACCGAATTTACCAAATTTCTGACAATGGAGCGAGGCGATGAGAAGATTTTTGCCCTGCTAAGCTGAACCTGCTGAAAGTTTTGAGATATTAACGATTTTCTGTTTTTATATTGTTTACTGATGTGAAAATTATTTTAAAAAGGAATGAAATTTTGACAGAAGTTAACTTTAAGGGGACAGCTCTTAAGGTTAATCATGTATAAAAGACCTATAAATGGCTTGGATGCAGGGGTAAATTCCGGAACCTTGCAATTATTAAAAAAAAATTATTAGCATCTCATTTTGGAAGGGCTGTTCAGGGAAGCATTGACGAAATGGTATGCCGGTGTTTTTTTTTAAATAAATGCACAGAAACTTAAAAAAAAACAGTTTTTTAAAACCACTAAAATTGCCACAATTTATCTTAAAATCCTTGTAAGTAAACACGTCGATTTTCAGAACTGAAGTAAAAACAACAATTTTTACTGGTAATACGATATTTTCTAGTTTATCTAGATGTCATCTCTCCTAAAAATTCTAAAGAATATGTATTTGTTTTAACAGGAAAGGTTCCGTAATAGCACAAAACACGAAAGTAAACAAAACTATGACCGACTGACTAACATCTGCCTTGCTCTACCAGCTCCAGAAATGCTGTATTTCTTCTTCGTATGCCAAAAGCATAAAAATAACTACTCTGATCAACACAGCACTGCAGTGCGTATGCGAATCGTCAATAGTTCGGCAAATCGAATTGACGATGGAAAATGGCGTCGTTAATCCCACCTTAAGCAATAAAAATCAATACATAAATATACTTTGCAAATCGCGAAGTTGCCCGGAACTTTCACTTTTGTTATCCTTAAGAATCTGAAAAAAGGTAAACACATAATATATAAAAATTTAAAAAAATATTTTTTTAAAAATTTTGAATGTGTAGTTTAGAGAAATTTAATTAAAACTTCGATTTAAGAAGGGAAATATTTAATTTGCATTTTATTCTTTTAGATGTAAATATACATCTTCATTACATGCAAGTTTTACTAAACTGAAACGTCCTATTTGCGTACTTAGGACAAATTTAATTAGTAAATGAAGATTGGACAAACATTCTTAATAAGCATGTGGTTTTTGGTAGATAGGACGAAACTAAATGTAAGAAACAAGTGTTTTATGATGTAGTTAGGACGTTCTTGCATAGGAAAACAGTTGTAGATGCATGTCTGCATCACAAATATGCCTTTAACTCAAAAACTGACATTTTGTCAGATAGGACGTTTCAGCTTAGAGGTTTGTTCGGCACACCAATTGATCTGTTGTCCTTATCGTGGGCACGTAAACATACTATTTACTCTCTCACACTCACTAAGATTAACGTTTTATGCCCCAAAGAACCCTAAAATCAAGTAATGCCAAAACTTTTCAATAAAAATTTATCAAGCTGATGGTCCGACCGCGGTCGAAAGCATTTTTTCCGTATTGTTTTGGTGTTGTTGCGATCAATCAAAATGCTTCCCGCGTCGCGCTGTGTTATTTTTTATATACAATTCGTCGTTTTTAATGGACCTTATCAGAGGAATCGAGACATTTATTGATTCGAATCGTGAATTGATTTGGGACACTGTGTCACTCGGAAAGACGGCATTGATGCATGGCAAAAAATGGAAGAATTATGTAAAAAAAAAGTTATGTAGAGTCTGTTCAATGACCCCTGACCGTTACGTCACGACTAGTGCTTATCCTTCTAACATTCGTGAACTAGGTGAAATAGTAAATTTGCGTCAATATATAATGAATGTCGTATAATTTTACCAATCAAAAAAGTTTTATTGTCATTTTTGACAGTGACATTTTTAATCAACATTATTTCAAAAATGTCACGGTTTTGTGAAAAAAAAAACAAGAATTAATTTTAAAATTATTTCATTATTTTCAAAGAGAAAGTGATGCCGGAAAGACTATTTTACCCTTTGACACAGTTTATGAGATAAGTAGATGTAATAAAACAGAAATTGTGAAAACATAAATAATATAATAATAAATAATATATAAAAACATTGCCATAAAATATATGCCAATGTTTTTATAAATACCTATCTGTTTTAGAGAGTTTCTGATGCTTTAAGAGTTTCGAATTAAGGCAAAATGGATAGAGGAGGATATAGATTTTAAGAATCGCAATAATGTAGCTATTTTATCATCCCGTGGTCGACAACTTCACGAAATTCATGAACATACCATAAGAGAGCGTATTTATGGGATGTATAGAGCAGGTAAACATGTTACCATTTGTTCAATACAACTAAATCTTAAAATTATTGACCGTGTTGAAATATCCACTGGTTCATTAGCGGGCTGTCAAGAAAAATTTAATTTTAAATGGCGTAAATGTACTGCACCAAACAGGCGTTTTTTAATAAAGCAACCCCATATATAGCCCAAAAACGGCAACTTTCAATTTTCCTTAAAACCTGTTTTTCTGGATGAAACCTGGATATACAGTAAAGAGGCTTTTAGGTGAAGTTGACAAGATGATATCTACTCTTGTGCTAGTGAGGAAATATTTGATAAATAACAAATTTTACAAAATAAGGCAATGCGAATTATTTTAAATTGTGACAAATATACAAAAATAAAGTTTATGTTGAAAAATTTAGATTGGTTGAATGTCAGAAATTTAATTTTTTATTTAGTTGTATCTTTATACATAACATTAAAAATAATTTTGTTTTTTTAGTTATGACCATCATCATTATAAAACAAGAACTAATCAAAATTTTTATGTGGATAGAGTTTCTAAAACATTAGCTTATAAATCTATTTTTTATAAAGGTTTGATGATAGAATATAATATTTTGGAAAATTCTATTAAATCTCAGAAATCATTACAACTGTTTAAAAAAACTTATAAATTACATTTAATTAAAAAACAAAATGATACGTAGTATTTGATACAATTTGCAAAATGTTTAACTTTCCTGTCTGTTTTTAAAAGAAGGTTGCGTTTTAAAATTTAAAAATAAATATATAAAAATGTGTAAAAAAATGTATTAAGGAATAATTAATTGTAGCTTTTTGCTAAATAAAACATGTTACTACTACTACTACTACTACTGCTACTAACAGTGAGTTGTATAGGCTCGGTGCAAAAGAACGTTCTTGATTAAGATCTTTACTTGATCGTCATTAGGCTCCAATGAGAACTGATCATAAATAGTCTTTGTCTCCTCATCACGAAATACAATTAAATCCCGCGGTCACACAAAGACAAAATTACGGCAAAATTAATTTTTATCAAAGTTTCCAGCTTTAAAGTGCATCAGACATTTTTAGTAGTTCAAAGTGGAGCCTGTAATTTGCTGCAATTTTTCAATTTATATCGTGAATCGACGGATACAATTTTTTAGGTAATAAGAAGTACGTGCGTGGGGCCATATTATTAAAAAAAAAATACACAGAGTTATAATTAAGAAATGGATCAAGCTGTTATACAAAGTAGGTACCGCTTACTTGATTAAGATTCGCTCGAACACGTCAATTCTATTTTTCTGTAGTGCATATTTTTAGAAAAATGTATACGGGGTAAAATATAATAGTGCTGCGTGCGTAGTATAATGAAACACACTAAGAAAAAGTCTTCTATTCCTTATAAGAATTCGCATACTCTTTATACAACTGGTTAATACTATATGTGATAGCAACGCGCTAAAAAATCTAGTTTCGGTGACAGTTTCGGTTTCGGCCAAAAAGACAATGAAAATTGCTAGACCGTTGTGTAGTGACATCACGGTAATTTAGCCAATAGGAAATAGGAGTTATTGCTAACATATAGAAAACCAAAGAAAAACTAAAAGTCTTCCTCCACAATATTTAATAGAATAAAATTCTTCAGGGGTCTCTACATGTTTCGAACGTAGAAACGTTCATCATCAATAGACAGAAAATATATTTGGTGCTGATTATTTTAGCAGAAGAGAAAGTGGTGTAGAACCTTAATGGAGCTTGTATGGAGTTGAAACTTAAAGTGTAGAAGAGACGTAACATGAAGAAAATTGTTGAAAATTAAACCATACTGAGTATGTGGGAAGTCAGTAAAGGGGGTCTAAACTAACCAAATAAACTGGGGAAGAAGAAAAAACCTTACTAAAAAGAAGGCGTCGAAGATTCTTTAAAAAATTTTTATAAAACATCTTTAGGTGTATGTCAGTAAGACATTGTAAGGGTAAAATTAGTCAAAATAATGAACATATCACACATTCCAACAAAAGTATTTTGTGGGGTACTGAGGGTACATTGATATGATTTAGGAATTCCTTAAGCTCGTCGTCGCTTCCATTCCAAATAATGAATGTGTCATTCACTTATCTCACCCACATTTTTGGTTTCTTCTTTGCTTGTTCTATTGTTTCGGATTCAAACCATTCCATGTAAATGTTGACGACAAACAAAGACAACGCCAATCCAAAACTCTCATTCATCATTCTTGACAGTTACTTTCTTATAGAGACCGACCGAAGGTTCGGTTTCGGCCAAAAAAAATCTAGTTTCGGTGACAGTTTCGGTTTTGGCCAAAAATCGGCCGAACCGTCCGCAGCGCCGAAACTCAGTGTTCGTGAATTGTCGCGCACCGTTCGACTAACTTTGGGTGAGTTCGTAGGCAGTGTTGTCTATATTAATAAAAAAATTTCTCTGTCGACCTTTTTTTTAGTGTTGAAAATACTATTAGGATCGTGTTTACGCAAACTTTGCATTGCATGTCGATGTCGCTCATGTCGATGTCGCTTTGCCGTCTGTCGCGGCCAACAGCGCAATATCTAGATCGGTCTAGTAACATAATACTCTGATAATACTTGGTAGAAATATAAATATGAATCAGCGTAAAGTCGGCAAGTAAATAATGAATAATGTTTAGTTTAGTTTGTGTTTTAAAGAACGCCATGGTAACTTTGTTAAAAAGTGTTTTATTGAGATAAGTTATAACTAAGGTAAGTTCGCGTTATTTAAATCGGAATATTATATCGAAAAAAAAAAGCGGGAGGCAAAAAGTTGGAGCACAATAATTGCATATTACAGGGTCCGCCCAAATTTGGTTAACAAATGGGATAATTTTTTTATTATTGATTTCTCAGAAAATGTTATTGTACCGGGTGATTGGTTATATTTTGCACCCCTACCTATCTCATGAAAATCTTCATGGTCAATTTTGAACGCTTGGGTAAATAAGTATAATTTAAAAACATAGCATAAGTAGGCTTAGACAATATGACCGATTGAATATAAGGCAATTGTTCACCTTGGTTGGTCTGCTATGTGAATATTATTGTTTATAAACAAATTAATATTAATTATTCTTAGAAATAAAACCATACAGTTAATATAATATGTTTTAGTTAATATACAGGGTGTCCCAAACGTAATGGGACACAGAGCAACAGCAGGCTCCTTAAGGCGAAATAATGCGATTTATTTAAAGTTGCATTATCCCAAAATTGATAACAACCAAGATAAAGGGTGTCAAACTTTTATTTTTGTTTTCTAATAGTTTTCAAGAAAAGTCAAGTTAAAAATCAAATTTTTGCCCTTATTGAATTTTTACACTTTTCATATTAACTTTCCACATTAACTGTTAATATGGCTGTTTCAGATTTAAATTTTTAAATTTTTAAAAATTTTTGAGTCACTGACGTCATATTTTTCTCTTTTATATTCACCCTGTCTATGCCACAGAAGATTTGAATACGTCAAAACGATTTACTCAAGATTCAAAACTTTTATGTAGAATAAAATTTTCTGAGAAATCAATAATAAAAAATTATCCCATTTGTTAAAACCAAATTTGGGCGGACCCTGTAAAATTAAAGAACATTTTTTAAACTTTTACAAAATCCAAATTAGAATGTGGACTTTAATTACATGACATAGGTCATTAAAATTTTAAAGCTGTGTCAGGTATTTTCAATACATAGGATGCTTGCGTAAGGTGCAAGATCTGTGAATTTTTTAGGTGAGAAGAGTTCAATCCAAGATCGATCTCGTCCTATATAAAATAAATTAGATTTTAGTATACAATAAAATTTTTAACATGTATAAATAAGTTTCGGTTTCGGTTTCGGCCGAAATGAGACCAATGCCGAAGATTCGGTTTCGGCTGAAAATCTTGTTTCGGTCGGACACTACTTTCTTACTTGGTCAAGTCTGATGATGCCCGTATAGGACGAAACATGTAGTAACTAATATGAACAGAGACAAACTTTTGTAACCCAGCCTTCGGGTCATAAACATCAGGTCTCGTGTAGAAAAAATGGATTAATTCTTCAAATTATTACACTGTTTTGTTTCAGAAGTACTCAAAATCATAAATAGATTAACGTCGTTATCCTAATGCGAAAGTTTCGTAATTTCGAGGGTAGCATTCGGCAAATGTTCCGTCCAAACTGGCCAACTTTTTTCGAAGGTACGTAGAGCGCTGAATAATTCAGATGCCCTAAAATGTTCAAATTTCCAGCGCAAAATCGTCCTTTAAAAGGATATAGCTAATTAAATTAGGTCCTCAAACCTTATCTTAATAGCCACGGATACGCTTTGAAGCCCCGTTAAAATGATTATTTCTGGTAATTAAAAAATACTTTTCGCCTTTTGCAGTTTAAAAAGGTATTTAGGATGATTTAAAAAGTCCGTCGCGGGGATATTATTTTTCGGCAACCGTCCGGAAAGTACCCACTTCCCGGACGCTTTTCCTTTGAGAAAGTAGCATTTCCCCGGCCTAGTCCGGGAAGAATCACATCAATATTAGCAATTGCTCGAATTTTAATATAAATATTAATATAAATAAGAATTAGAATGTTCTGTTAGTACCTATCTTCTGTTCGAATTTCAATATTTAATACAAATAAGAATTAAAATGTTCGAAATTTTGTTCTACAAAGAAATATAATAAAGAAATGTGTCTCATTGATTTGTTATTCTACACGGTTGCCGAAAAAATAGTGTACGCAACACGTCCGAAAACAGTTTTTTCCGGACTTGTAATGTAAATTACTATTTTGAGCCTGCATTTTACGGGAGAGAAGTAAAAATGGGTTTCCTTTTCGGGCTTCTGACATTATTAAGGGCTTGAAACAAAATTTAAAAAAAAACTGATCAAGGTTTCTGGGACGACTAAAGGCCCGCGCGCGACCCGTGAAACTGCCTGCGCAAACTTCAAATACAGTGTCACCAGTAAAATTCCGCATCATATGGGATTTTTTTTCATTAATAGCTTTATTCGAAATTTTGGCATCAAGTTCTGCTTCGATCGAGATGAAAATTAAGCAAAAAATAGTAGTCACGTGATTCGCATTACCTGTCAAATTTTAATTTTTTCCAAAAAATAATTCAAAAGTGGGGTTATTTTCAAAAATATCGAAAAAAGTTATAAGAAAAAGTTTTTTTAAATACAGTTTCTAGCCCACTTGCAAAATTTCAGCTGCATACGATAATTTTGATTTTTTACCTATATTTTCTAAATTACACCACTTTTGCAAAATAAGACTCAACGCAACCTACATAAAACTTCTTAGCTTTGACAATGCCTTATTTCAGATACATTTTGTTTAAAGTATGTGTGTTTTTCTACAAAATCAAAATTGGGCTATTAAAATTTGGTCGCATGTGATGCAAAGTTTATTTGTTTTGGACCCTGTATAAGGTAACTTCATAATATAAGTATTTTTAAAAACGTAGTGTGTGTCTTAAAGTAATATACCTTAATATTAAGACAAAAAGGAACACAGTGTTATCAGTAAAGTGTTCATTAAGTGGAAAATAAATTTTAGTTTAACTTAACGTAACGTTTATCTATTTTCAACGATTTAATTTAAAACCCCTTTACTTTATTTTTTATTTTTTTAGTTTTAGACACAAACTACGTTTTCAAAAATACTTATTTTATGAAGTTACCTTATACAGGGTCAAAAACAAATAAACTTTGCATCACATGCGACCAAATTTTAATAGCCCAATTTTGATTTTGTAGAAAAACACACATTTAATATGGCGCTACTTTAAAGAAAATGTATCTGAAATAAAGCATTGTCAAAACTAAGAAGTTTTATGTAGGTTGCGTTGAGTCTTATTTTGCAAAAGTGGTGCAATTTACAAAATACAGGGTGTTAATTAATGTCATACAGATATTTCAGGGGATGATAGTACTCGTCAAAATAAGAAAAAAATGCAAATATATGCATGGTCCAAAATGCGTTATTTTCGTTATACAGGGTGGCAAAGTTTCAATTTTTTTTCTCGTATTTTGCGTTTTTTCTCTTATATTCTGCGATAATTGTTTTAAATTTGGAACATCGCCCCTTTTTAAAAATCTTTACAATAAAGTATCAAAATTGCCGGTCGCAGTATACAGGGTGTTACATTTTCTTGAATCGGCTACAATTTTATCTTTCAGAACTTTTTTTTTTGGGTCCCTGTATGAATTCCGGTATGAAATTTGAACTCTCTGTTCCTTTGTTTAGCGTTCTGATCTCCTGCCCTATTCTCGTATCTGTGACCGTTTTCAATTTATTGGTAAAAATGTCCATCGATGGAAATTAAGTGTAGGCGAAATAACGCAATAATAAATATGAGAAAAAAAAAGAGTGTCTGTCAGTCCATGAGGCGAAGACTTGGTTCGTGCATTTTAGCAAGAGGCGGACAGTTTCAACAGTTTTTATAATTTTGTTTTATTTTTATTTGATTAACTAATAAATTGTTTTGATACACAGCTTTTTACTCTGCGTTATTTCGCCGACTTTTAATTTCCATCGATGGCTATTTTTGCAAATAAATCGAAAACGGTCTTAGATACGAGAATAGTGCAAGAGACCAGAACGCTAAACAAAGGAACAGAGAGTATACATTTCATACCGGAATTCATACAGGGAGCCAAAAAAAAAGTTCTGAAAGATAAAATTGTAGCCGATTCAAGAAATTGTAACACCCTGTATACTGCGACCGACAATTTTGATACTTTATTGTAGAGATTTAAAAAAATGGTTGATGTTCCAAATTTGAAACAATTATCGCAGAATATAAGAGAGAAAACGCAAAATACGAGAAAAAAAATTGAAACTTTGCCACCCTGTATAACGAAAATAACGTGTTTTAGACCATGCATATATTTTCATTTTTTTCTTATTTTGACGAGTACTATCACCCCCTGAAATATCTGCATGACATTAATTAACACCCTGTATATAGGTAAAAAATCAAAATTATCTTATGCAGCTGAAATTTTGCATGTGTACTAGAAACTGCATTTAAAAAAACTTCTTCTAATAACTTTTTTCGATATTTTCATAAATAGGTAACCCCACTATTGAATTATTTCTTGGAACAAATTAAAATTTGACCGATAATGTGAATCACGTGACTACTATTTTTTTTGCTTAATTTTCATCTCGATCGAAGCAGAACTTGATGCCAAAGTCAAATTTTGAATAAAAATATTAATAACAAATCCCATATATTATGATGCGGACTTTACTGGTGGCACTGTATATATTTTCAATAACATCCGATAACTAGTGTAAGTCTATACTGAGTTGCAAAAGTAAGTAAAAGTAAAATAACTTACTTAATACTTTGACTAATCTATGTCAATTAATACCTGAAAATAACGTATTCGAAAACATTTTATAAAATTTTCTATTCAAATATGGAAAATGAATTAATTTTTTACTAATTAGTACTAACATACTTACATTGTTTTGGGTATAATATACGTAGTAGCCAAACTAGTCAAATAGTGGATTACACCCGTACCAAAAATGCATGTCCATTATGTACTCACCTGCAAGAAAAAAAAGTGTTAATTACAAAACAAAAAAAAGTAAGTAAGTAAATATTTATTTTTCCCACCAAAAATATGTGAGTGATCATAATTTTCAATAACTAAAGTTGTTTTTGGGTTTTTTTCCCAATTATTTGGTATCTATAGATGGCACATGTCATTCATGAACGCTATTAAAATGTGTCAACAACATCGTTTGTTGGAGAGAGGCGTTGAAGAGCTGGGTGGAACAGGTAGTGGGGATTACGCCGGAGTTACCTTTGAACCTTGCTACTATATATATACTATATAGTCAAATTAATCTAAAAACTTGCCGCGTCGCTTGTCATTTATGGCATCCTGTTGAAGTCTGGTATATTTTACATTAAGCCGTTGGCTACAGAAACAGCACCGGACTAAGTTCTTGTATACCTTCGCATTCGCCATCTTTTAAATTTTGTAAGGGAATCTTAATATTTTTTGTAAAGGTATAGCTTGCCAATCTTATTATTTATAAAGTAAATATTGACAAACCTACCAAAATAATTATCTGAAAATATTATAAATAAAATTAAAGGAAAAGGAGAAAACAACATTTATTTCTCTTACCGTTTATTTAGAACAAAAATATTTTTTTCTTAGAAATCATATCATCACATCATATTTTAAAAAAAGAACAAGATAAAACCATATATATGTGGTGGACGTAGTGCAGTTTCAAAATTACTGCATGCTGCATTTTTTCTAACGACAAATATTATTTTTCCTGTGCCATATCGCAACAACAAAATGTAATTACAGCAAACATGGCAGTCACAAGTCCTATGGACAAATTGTCAATGTCTTTATTTATTAAAAACGCCGATTTTAACTGCTAGGCAGGAGGTACGAGTAAGAGAAGCTGTAAGAACAATATTATTTAAAAAAAATTTTAAACTTTTACCCTTACAATGTCTTACAGACACCTAATTAAAGATGTTTTATAAAAAGTTTTAAAAAAATTTTAAATAATCTTCGACACCTTCTCTTTAGAAAGGTTTTTTCTTCTTCCCCAGTTTATTTGGTTAGTTTAGACCCCCTTTACTAACTTCTCAGCCCTTAATTATAAGTTTAGGCTTAGATGAAGATAGTGATAGTGATACAGAGTTAAATTTTGAATAAATTATCAATAGTTTTTTAAAATTAAATTAATTTTTATTGTACTTATTATCCTAATATGTAGTTATACTTTTAAATTATATTATTTTCAATTATCATTAATTGTTATCATTATTTTACATTTATTATAGGTACCCACCTAAAACTAAAAATACCTATCTATTTATTTTAAATTTTAAAAATAAATCATGTGGTGTAGGAACATTTTCAAGCCGACCCTGATCCCATTTAATCCCCTTTGAAGGGGTTGAGGCGTATACAATATCAGGTACCTAGTTTATTTTTTGCAGTAAGAGTCAACGGTATAATTCTGCAAATACTATACCAGGACTCTATACCTTCGCTAAAACGACATTGGCGACAGATACCTACTCAACTTTAATTCAATTCGATAATGCAAAATATTATGGTACTTTTTAGTTCAATCATGTCCGTCGTGTTTTGTCGTCAAACACGAAACTGCTAAACGACGAATTCTGATTTCAATATTTACATTTTTCGTGCTTTCCGGGCCTGGAGATTGGGTTATTAAATTAAATCGAAAGGTCGTTAATTTTTCATAACAGTCTCGGCGTCGTGATTTCGAAAGGTTTATGTAAGGTCAAAGGGTAAAGAGTAGAATACAAAAGGTAAAGTAGATAAAATACAGAGTGTCATTATTAGCGTTAATTTTAAAAGTAAAAACATAGGAGTACCTCAAGGAAGTATTTTGGGGCCTTTACTTTTTATTTTATATATTAATGACATGCCATTAGTCCTAAAATTTCTTAAAATACAAATGTTTGCTGATGATACTCTTATCTATATAAGCGGTAAAAATCTTTTGGAAATTTTGGAAATTTTAAATTCAGAACTGATTCTATTGTCAAACTGGTTAAAAGTTAACAAATTAAAATTAAATGTTTCTAAAACAAAATGTATGGTTATGGGTGTAAATTTAAATAATTATACAAATATAATTATTTTAATTGATGGTGATAAACTAGAAATAGTCAATTCTTTTAAATATTTAGGTATATTGATTGATTCAAAATTAAAATTTAATAACCAATTCGAAAATTTAATTTACAAAATTGCAGGAAAAATTAGTTATTTTAAAAGAATAAGTTTAAATTTAAAATTTTATTCGAAAAAAATTGTATACAATACTTTAATTTTACCACATTTTCTTTATTGTTCTACAATTTTGTTTATGGCGGATGAAGGTGTAATAAATAGATTACAAATTTTACAAAATAAAGCAATGCGAATTTTACTTAATATGGATAGATATACAAAAATTAATGTGATGTTAAAAAAATTAGAATGGTTAAATGTAAAAAATTTAGTATTGTTTTTGGTTCTAATATTTATTTTTAAAATTCAAAATGATTTGTTACCGCCACATTTAAAGCAATTGACTGTTCTAAATAGAATCAACATAATTATTTAACACGAAATAACAATAATTTTTTTCTTAATAGTTTTTCAAAAAATATTGCATATAAATCAGTTTTTCATAAGGGTCTTATTGAATTTAATAAATTAAACAAGTCAATTAAAAATCAAAAAAGTTTAAAATCTTTTAAAAAAAGTTTAAAATCTTTCTTATTAACTCAACAGGACAAATAAAGTTTCAAAAGGTCATTTAATTCAAAAAATAAATAAAAAAAAAAGGGTATAAACTTGTTAAAATGTATCATGTAGCCACGTGCTAAATAAATCTTTTTACTACTACTACTACTAAAACTGTATAGGTACCTACTGATCTCAAGCAGATATATTTTTAACATTTTGCACCACTACTATGGATATTAATCATTTTCACTAATTTCCCTACGGAAGTTTTCCAAATCGGAATGAGCAGAATAAAAGAGGACGAAATTTGTTAGGAAAATTTCGAGTTGATTGGAACCACGTTAAAGGAAAATCGTTCATGGACTTTTTTTCATTTACACTGAGAAAAATCATTCTATTCCTTATAAGAATTCACACTTTTTATACAACTATTTAATACTATATGTGTGACAGCAACGCGCTTTCCTACTGCAAGACAAAGAAAATTGCTAGACCGTTGTGTAGTGATAATATCACGGTAATTTAGCCAATAGGAAATACAGTGTGTGTATAAAGTCTGGAAACGGCTTAATAACATCACAATTTACTGGCCGATTTAAACCAAATTTGGTACAGTTGTGTAAGAGGATCTAACGCACCGAATGACGATATTGGCGTTGTTGCCAGGTTTTTAGTTTGTCTGGAATTCGAACGAATTTTATATTTTTAAATATAACACCCAGTATATTTTTACATTTTTAAATTCCACATAAAATTATAATTATTTTTTATTTAATGCATTATTAGTCTATACTTCATAGTTTCCGAGATATTGACTCTCGAAAAGTGACATTTTTGAACTTTGACAGCTTATAACTTTCTAACAGTACGTCTTAGAGCAAAACGGCTTACATGTCCCTATCTTCAATTTTTATTATCTTCCCAAAAAAATCAACTTCCGGTTAAACCGGATGTAACTCGAAAGCAGGAAATATAGTTGTTCCGGTTTAACTGGAAGTTGATTTTTTTGGGAAGATAATACAAATTGAAGATAGGGACATGTAAGCCGTTTTGCTCTAAGACGTACTGTTAGAAAGTTATAAGCTGTCAAAGTTCAAAAATGTCACTTTTCGAGAGTCAAAATCTCGGAAACTATGAAGTATAGACTAATAATGCATTTAATAAAAAATAATTATAATTTTATGTGGAATTTAAAAATGTAAAAATATACTGGGTGTTATATTTAAAAATATAACGAACGAATAATTCCAGACAAACTAAAAAGCTGGCAACAACGCCAATATCGTCATTCGGTGCGTTAGATCCTCTTACACAACTGTACCAAATTTGGTTTAAATCGGGCAGTAAATTGTGATTTTATTAAGCCGTTTCCAGACTTTATACACACACTGTATAAGTTAATGCTACCATTGAATGGTTTATAGTCATTATTGCTCTGAATACTAGCAGTGATTATCAAGTTCTATTGGGGGTGTAATCTGGTTTTACTGTATTAGTTCCGGCTGGCAGTTGTAATGAAAATTGACGTTAATCATAATATTATTTGGGAAAGAAAGAAAAAACTAAAAGTCTTCCTTGACAAAGTTTAATAGAATAAAAATTCTCTAGGGGTCTCTAGATGTTTCGAGCGTAGAAACGTTCATCATCAGGAGACAGAAAAATGTATTTAATGCTGATGGTGTTAGCAAAAGAGAAAATGATGTAGAACCTTAATGAGCTTTTATGGACTTAAAAATTGAACTGTAGAAGAGACATGATATGAAGAAAATTGATATAGTCGGATCTGGTCTTATCGTGCGGGTCATACGATTCAAGAAAGACATACTCAGACAGACTTATTCCATTTTGACATGAAAAAAAAGGATATGTATTTACTTTCCAGCGATTCTAAAAAAGCTTATAATAGCACCAGCTACGTTTTATTTTAAATATGCCAGTTTTGTGACTTTGACAGTTTGTGACAAAATGAAACAATTTTCTGGGTTTTTGCATCCCCAATCAAAAAAAAATGGTACTTAATCTGATAAACTATTTCGAAAATGAAAGAAAAAGTGGAAATTCGCCAACCAATATTCAGGAAACAGTAGCCAAAGCACTGGGAATTAGTTTAAGGACTGTGCAGAAAATTGTGCATGAAACAAAACATAACATAATACCCAACAATACTAAAAAGTGTAAACGAAGAAAGCCAAAGACTGAGGATTTAAGCGAAAATATTAAAATGGGAGGTCGAAATGTGATTTACGATTTATACAAATCCAAAACCAATGTAACTCTTCCAGTTTTACAAAAAACATTAAAAATTCGGAGTGTTTTGGAAATTGGACTTGAAGCGTTATCAAAATTAATAAAAAATTTAGGTTTTCGCTATAAAAAAGACTGTAACCGAAGATTTTTATGTGAGCAGCCACAGATAGTGAGTCAGCGTGTTCAGTTTTTAAAAAAATATACGAACAATTACAAATCGAAATTTAGAAAAGTGGTATTTTTAGACGATATTTTCGAATGGAAGTGGTTCAAAATCTTGGCAAGCTGAGTCTGTAAAAAGTGTTAAAAGGAAAAAGGGGTGCGGTACGGATAAGCGTTTAATTATTTTGCATGCCGGTTCTGCAACAGGATATGTTGCAGGTGCGAGTTTAATTTTTAATGGTTAAAAGTTCAATTGATACCAAATTTGGATGCTCCGTCTTTAATTGTATTAGATAATGCATCATATCATTCAAGAATTTTAAATAAACAGCCTACTTCATCTTGGAGGAAAAGTGATATTTATGAGTGGCTGGAAAAACACAACCAAAATCATTTACCAAATATGCTTAAATCGGAACTCCTATCAATAGCAAAGTCTCTTAAAAAACCCAAAATATACGCGGTAGATGAAATACTGCGTGAATATGGTCATGAGGTTCTACGACTGCCGATATCATTGCCAGTTTAACGCAATAGAATTAATATGGGCTGGTGCAAAGTCTTATTATGAAAAACATGTAGGTGATGGTCTTAAATCCGACCAAGTACAAATAGTTTGGCAAGATTTGTTAGATCATATTACACAAGAGTACTGGAATAAATCGGTGGAACATACAGAAATATTAATAGGGGATTGGTGGGATCGAGAACAAGTACTAGATGTCGAAGTAGCGCCATTGATAATTGCTCCATTCGAAGACGACTCAGACGACGAGGACTTTTCAGATTTTATAAGTGACGATGAGAGTTTTTAGGCTATAATTATAAACGGTGTTTTTCGTTTACATTTTTTAGTATTCTTGGGTATTATATTACGCTTTTTTTTCATGCACATTATTCTGCATAGTCCTTAAACTAATTCCCAGTGTTTTCATTACGGTTTCCTGCATATTAGTTTGCGAATTTCCACTTTTTCTTTCATTTTCGAAATAGTTTATCAGACTAAATGCCATTGTATTTTTAGGTTTTAGTAGCAAAATTGTTAAAATAAATTGCACTGTTTATTATTGTCGTTTTTAATTAAAGGGTACAGTAGGTATATAATTAACGATTATATAATTTTTTTGTAACTTTTTCAACTCCCCTGTACATAATTTTTACAAAACTATTAATATTAGGTATATGTGGCTATCTTCGCGATAGCTAAAATAATGAAACTATTTTTCCTTCCTTCGGTATATTTGTAAATAATCTCACAACAATTTGATAGCCTCTGTGTTGTCTGATTTGACGCATATGATCAGTGACCTTTGGACCGGCGCGTTAAGACCAGATCTGACTATAAAGGTTAAACCATACTAAGTATGTGAAAAAGTTATTAATGGGAGTCTAAACCAACCAAATAAACTGGGAAAGAAGAAAAAACCTATCTAAGAAGGTGTTTTTATAAAAACTTTTCAAACATATGTCTGTAAGACATGATACAAAGAAAGAAGAGATATGACATTGCGCATGTGGGCGGAGCCAAATCGACAGCCGCTTACGTCATGTGGTGATAATTTTCTGGCGGGCTTCGTATAACCTACGTTTGGTTTTATGTACTATTGTTATTATTTGTTATACAGAAAGAGGTTTTTAGTGTTTTTTTGGATTATTATTGTTGTTTGTTAGTGACAATTAGTTGTTAATATGCGTTGTGCAGTGGCGTTATGCATAAGTGACAATATGGCAGCTTTTACTTCTTATAATTATCTGCAAAAGTATACCTATACATATTTATTATTATTTATGATACAAATCAATGTTTAATATTTCAAATTTTAGCTTAAAAAAAGTGTTCTCTTCCTCGTAGGTGAGATAAAAAAGTTTAATTTGACGAAATTGGTTTAAAATAATAAACTGTTATATGTGTGCCTTATTTTTTAATATTTGTTAATGTACCTCTTATACTATTATGATAATTACCAGTCCTAGTATATTTTTTTAAATGTCTAAATGAGTTTTTTACATCCTTATCTTTGGTCAAATTAGAGTTAAATGCAGTGGCGGACTGGAGCGGGTGGCCGGGTGGCCATCGCCACCGGGGCCAGAAGGCCTTTGGGGGCCAATTGGTCCAAACATTTAAACAACATTTTTTTTTTTCAAAAAATGTTCTTAATGAGGGTTGGGGTCATAGAGGCCATGTAGCCACCGGGGCCAAATGATTCCAGTCCGCCCCTGGTCCAATGTTAACAATATAAATTTATAAACAGACATCTCCAAAAATATTATCGTTGCATAAAAAAAATGTTAATAAGCAAATTAATTGATTTTGGCCATTTAAGGCTCGAAACTGTTCTAAAAATGTTTAAGACTGCACATTTGTACCTATTTTTTTTTTCAAACAATTTATTGCTTAAGGTGGAAGGGCCAAAAAATATAGGTTATTTTTTTATGATTTTGTAAAAATAAATAAGTAATTGTAATAATTTAAAAGATAAAATGTATGTCAGCATAAGCAGAAAATTACTTTTATTGAAACCAAATATATGCTAAATTTTAACATTTAACCCAAGAACATCATGAAATACGTTCTGATTTATGAACCTCTATCCTTAAAGTACTTAAAATAATATGCACTGAAATCTTCTAAATCAAAAATTGCAAAATATGCAGTAAAATTTCTATTTCTAACGGCTAATCCTATGTAAGTTTAAATCTCGTTAGCACCACATGACGTCATTGCGCGGACCGGACCGAATTGGGAATACGATCGATCATATCTTTCTTTCTTTGTATCATGTCTGTAAGACATTATGAGGATAAAATTGAAGATATCACAATAAAATTACATTCTAAAAAGTGTTCTATTTTTGTGGTGTACTGAGGATTAAACCTCATATCTATAAGAAGGTATTTTATTTTTAATCAAATTATTTCTTGTTTGTTTAATATCTTATAAATGACAACGAATAAAAATTTGAAATTTGGTATTTATGTATAACCTAAAATAGTTAATAACAAACTAGTGTTGCCGTTTAAAAAAATTAACGATATCGTCACAGCTCTAATCTAATCTGCGACACACTGTATATATTTTCTATTCTAATGTTTCTTTATTATTCTTATCATTATAAACATACATTATGGACAAACATACTCATTACTCATACTTAAATTAAATTCCAAACTGTATTACGTCTATACTTTGTATACCATATCAAATTACCTTTATATAAAATATGACTACATTACAGCTCCCGGATATTATTGGCTCCCATCAAACCTCGTGATATACACTGTACCCGAACGGTACCCACTGGGTTCCACCATCGAATGCGTCACGTATAGGCTTTGTGTCGGTTCTTTATTATGTTGTAAGTTTTTATTTAAAAAACTTAATACTTCAGAGGAACACCTACCGTGGCCTATACGTCTTAATGGTGGAATTAAAATTCCTTTGGTACTATGGTTGTATGTCTATTTTCCGGAACACGTATCGGCATTAACTAAAGGGAAACCTCGGAGGTTTATTTTGTGTAATGCGGGTTGGTACCATGTACGAGTGTTTATTTGCTTATATAAAGTGATCGGTATAAAATTGAGCCTAATGAATAAAAATTAAGCAATTACTTTTTAGTAAAAGTAATCGCTTGACTAGCAAAGCTGTAAGTAAAAGCAATTGCTAGATCTGGATATGAATAAAATTTTGAAGTAATCGCTGTTTTTCTTACACTTCTGTAGCAAATGCTTATAGACCAAGGCTGAAGCCTTTGCAAATGGTAAAAAGTGAAAAAAAAATAATAGTAGAATGAAATCCATTGGAAAAGGAAGAGAATATAACAAAAATGAAAGGAAAGATAAATTACGGGCGATCCGAGGTCGGGGAGTGGGGGGCAGTGAGTTTTTAAGGTAAGAAAACGATTTATCTCGATTTTCGGCAAAACTACAAGTCCTATGGAAAAACGTTAAATGGCAAAGTTGTAGGTAATAAAAAGATCTACAACTTTTGTATTTGCACTTTTTTCACATAACCTCAAAATTTATGTGAAAAATTAAAATAACCAAGTTGTTGGTTTTTTATTTTTTTCTTTTACAAGAAATTTTTTTTTCACGAAATTTGGTAAAATCTTACCTTTTTATGTCCCGAAGACATTGTAATTTTTTTGATTTAAAATATTTATTTTTTCACCTTATTTTGACTTAATATCGAAAAAGCACCCTAATTTTCATCGAAAATTCTCACGTCAAAATATCTGCTTTTTTAAAAAAGTTGGTGGGCTTTTTGTTCGTTGAAATCTCTACTTTCTGACCGTGTAAAAAAAATATACGTTACTATGGTAGTGGTAGTTTGCTGAACACCGAGTTCTTCACCTACAGAATTTTGAAAGCCCGGATCCGACAATATCCGCAGAAAGACTTTAATCTTATTTAAAGGCGACAGTGCACCCCCTCGCCTTTTACCAGTATCTATCAGTCAAAAAATAATTTGCCAACCACTCAACATTTTCGCAGTCAAATCGATATAACTTTCTGAAATCATCATATCTGCAATTTTTACGTACACTGTAGATTTTTCTTTTACGGGCGTTTATATTAAATTCACCCATAATTGAAGGAGCAACGCACGTGTATGCCGCGGAGAACTAAAGTTGACTGCTACCACGCAAATGATGCAGGGTTCGACCTACCTTAAAAAGTTGAAAGCGATCGCTACACTAGAAAAAGCAATTCCTTAATTTATTCATCACATTTTAGGCAAACCATAGCAATCGCTTTCATTTTTTCAGAAAAAGCATCGACTAGAAGCAATTCCTGCACTATTTAGCAGTTATTGCTGGACGCAAAAGCAATTACTTACTTTAGTTTTATTGATTGGCTTTCAAGAAATTACTTCGATTTTATAAGAAAAAGCGATCGCTACATTTTTATTCATTGGGCTCATATTGTCTGCACGTAGAAAAAAGTTTCATTGATGGAATATTCAAAAAACGTTTCATGCTAATTATCTCTACATAATGGGTGGTTGTTAATCTATAAATGTATTTTGACGTTTGTCTCGTGACTACTTGTTTGGCGGGAAAATTGTAAAAAATATATTTTGTCCTGAAAATTTCACACCTGTACTTTTTAACCAATAAGATACCTTAATTATGACTTGTTACCATGGCAACTAAAAGAATTTCCGGAAATTTTTTCGAGGCGCCACGATATTTAAGTGGAAATTTTTTGACAGTTGAAAAGGTAAACATATGATCTACAACCATTAAATAATGTACATAATAATATACCTGTGAATAATGCAAAATATCTGAATTATGTAACATTTCACATCACTTTGACCACACTTTCCTTATAATCTTCAAAATTTTGCTTTTTCATATTAAATGCGTAGTCCTCCAGTATAGTAGCCACCTGTACTACACTCATACACTCATGAATATTATACAACTTTTCGTCACAAAATTCAACAAACTGTTTCCATACACTTGATTTTGATTTTCGGGTGTTATCTGGTGTTTTGAATTTCTTGTCTAATTACTTGTTGATTTTCTTTACCAAATCGCGACATTTCGCTATACACTTATTAAACTCAACACTCAACGTACAGACGTTTTAAACTATATACCTAGTAATTATTATTAAGGTGGGAGTATCAACATGCTTGCCAACCTATAACCTATTTCGCGTAGATTTATTTATGTTTTCTAGCTTGTATACAAAATTTAAAGAAAATCAGTATCGACTTGATATTCTATACGTAATAATTGACATATTTAATAATTATCAAAGAATTTCATAACTTATTTTAGGAGAATTGTATAGCGAAAAATATCGGGTAAGATTTTTTTTGACATTATTATGTCATTGTCACTCATTGTTCTTTCACTATACAATTCTCCCAAAATTAGCAATGAAATAAATTGATATTTTTGTAATATATCAGATACCTACTACCTAAATATTGTAAAGACGATATTGATTTTCTTTAAATGTTAGTTATTAAAATAATAAACTCAAAAAATCAACGCGAAATAGGTTATAGGTTGGCAATAGATTGAATGACGTTGAGAATTCAACCTTAAGCTTTGTGACAGAACCGGTTAAACAAAAATGACAATTCAACATATTATGTCAAAATACCCTGGCCAACTTGCCAAGCAGTGAAATTAGTTTAAAATGTCAAGTTTGATTAATAATTTTTTTTCCAAATTATGGTGTAAAGTGGTGTGAAATTTTCTTACCGAATCCCACGCGAGCTTAAATTATTCCTGGAAATTTTCTTTCGGGCACGAATATTTTAAGAAAATTATCCCTCGTCGCTTCGCGACTCTTGATAATTTTCAAAATATTCGTGCCCTCAAGAAAATTTCCGGAAATAATTTAAGCTCTTGTGATATTACCCAGACAGCACACAATGTCTTAAAGACGTCGATTTTAGGTCTTAATTATGTCTGAACGCCTGCAGACCTACAAAAGACATCTTAAAGACGTTTTTTTCAAGACATACATAAGATGTTGTAAGATGACGTCCATAAGATGTCGCTAAAATATCGTAAATATGACGTTCGTGTTTTTTTAGGTTATAGCACAGAAAGAGATTTGTCTCTCTTCTGTCTTTGCAGTATCCCTGTTTTTCTCTAGCTTATATATTTTTTAAATGGACACTTTGGGTTGCCGCCATCTCGGATCGTCAGCCCGAACAAACCCGACCGTCGCCGTTCTCAGAACTTTTATTATGTTTTTGTATACTTGTCTAATCGAATTTAAATGATTGTTACCAATTCGGACGTTTTCTTGAATAGTTTTTTTTTAGTAAACGACAAACAATAGAGTTAAATTTTAGAATCGGTAAATTTGGCAACATCGCGAACAACTTAGGATTGGCAACAAAGCGCTTCCCTTTGCCATTTGAAATTGACGCAAGGTCAACACTGTCAACTGTCGATGGGCTTGATTTTTGATAGTTTTGCTGATGATGACTTGCAGTTTTTTACTTTCTACTTAGTGAACCGTTAAAAGAAAACGAATTGTTGATTAAAAAACGTTTTGTATGGTACATATTTTTCTGTGGTGTGGTGTTTGTTTTTAGTTTTCGAATAATTAAAATTGGTCTATAATCAGTGGATGCAGTGTCAATAAATCTGCTGACAAAACATGGCTTCAAAACAGTAGAAAAGATGCCAAGGATGCCATCGCGACGTGGCTAAGAAGAGCCACAGATAGGCGAAATTCATTATTAAAAAAGTTTTAATTATGTAATACGTTAATAAAACCAATTATTAAGCAATATGATGTTTCATGTTTAACAAACAAAACAAAATGTTTTAGGGCTCTGCGGTTTGGCCTATAAAATGTATCTAAGGTGTCCATAAGACATGTATAAGGTATTCATAAGACATCTATAAGATGTTCATAAGACGTCTATAAGGTATACATGAGACATCTATAAGGTGTCCATAAGATATTTGTAAGCCGTCCATAAGATGTGGTATAGACGTTGGGTTTTGTAACATACGACCTTTTTAAGATATCCATAAGATGTCTTGATGGCGTTAAGAAACGTCCATAAGACGTCATGAATGTCTATTGTTGACATCTTTTGGATATCTTTAAGATGTCTTTGTGTTGTCTGGGTATAAGTGAAAATTAATACTAGATGACCAGATATAGGAAAAATTTATTTGAAAAAAGTGTTTCGATTGAAATTTCATGCTTGTTTGCCTAGTTTAATGTAATAATTCGAGAAATAATTTTTTTACCATTTTATTTAAAAAATATCCAATAGGTCCCACCCATAGATATTTACCTTCAGATAAGCAAACAATAATCACGAAAGTGGCAAATTTATGGCCTCGCGCATGTAAACAAAGCTGCACACGATTAGACATGCGCACTGCAATATTATCATGTGACAAATGGGAAAATAGACAGGTCCGGGTTTTAAAATTGAAGTTCTTGCTCAAGAAATTGTACAAATTGACCTTCAACTTATTTTTACGTGTAAACAGCTAAAATTTGCCCCAAATTCTTGCCAAAAAATTGGAATTTCTTCTCAATTTTGATCAAGTTGGGAAATAAGGTAGTGATTTCTGGTATTTTTAGTAGTTGCAAACCTATTAGATTTTGAGGATAGAAAATTGTTTTTAAGGTTTTGTTGCTAAAATGTGTTTAAACATGATTCGTCGTCCTGTTTTTAGTTTAAAAAGGAAGACAACAAGTCAAATAAACTATAAAAGTTATAAAAGCAAATATAAAAAGCAAACAAAACCAGCAAAATAACCAAACTTCGATGTTATCGAATACCTAACCTCAAGTCAAATATTAGTTGGTGTATAACTTCCCGATGAAGTGGGAAGTTCAAATTTTCCACCTATCTAGATCATGCCTCCAATATGAATGAAAAATCTGATTTTAATAAATTTTAAAACAAATATGAGTTATAAAATATTTGTACAAATCAAAAAAAAAATAAAAATTAATGCTGATTTTAATAAACCTATTTCACTACATCCAATAATTTTTAATATGGACTTAATGTATTTGCTTTTCGTGTAAAAGGAAGTTTACAGAACTTGATACTTCCTTTCGTATATTATTTTTAAGGTAACACAATCCAAATTTATTAACCTAGTTTTAAATAGCGTTGCTTTGTTATGTTTAGTAATCGAATAGTTTTGTGAGAAATGTTGACACTAGCGGACGCATTCGCCATTTATTTTTCTTGTCAATAAGCCTAATGAATAAAAATGTAGCGATCGCTTTTTCTTATAAAATCGAAGTAATTTCTTGAAAGCCAATGAATAAAAACTAAAGTAATTGCATTTGCGTCCAGCGATCGCCGAAAAGTGCAGGAATTGCTTCTAGTCAATGCTTTTTCTTAAAAAATAGAAGCAATTGCTATCGTTTGCTTAAAATGTGATAAATAAATTAAGGAATTGCTTTTTCTAGTGTAGCGATCGCTTTCAACTTTTTAAGGTAGGTCGACCCCCTGCATCATTTGCTTGGTAGCAGTCAACTTTAGTTCTCCGCGGCATACACGTGCGTTGCTCTTAATTTGTGTCTTCAATTATGGCTGAAAATATGAACGTCCGTAAAAGAAAAATCTACAGTGTACGTAAAAATTGCAGATATGATGATTTTAGAAAGTTATATCGATTTGCCTGCGAAAATGTTGAGTGGTTGGCAAATAATTTTTTGACTGGTACTGGTAAAAGGCAAGGGGGTGCACTATCGCCTTTAAATAAGATTAAAGTCTTTCTGCGGAAATTCTGGGATCCGGGCTTTCAAGGTTCTGTAGGTAAAGAAGTCGGTGTTCACCAAACTACTGTCTCTAAGACATACACTTCTGTAATGGATGCAGTTTTGGAGAAGGCCAATATTTTTATTAAATTTCCTACAAGTGCTGAAGCTGTTGTGAAAGCTAAACGATTGTGGACAGAGAAATTTATTTATGTTCCTTCAAATTGTGAACGAATATCCGGAATATCAATTGCTCGTCTTTAATTTATTCACACTACTATCACTTTCCTCATTTTCATTAAAATCTGCCACACACAAATATAAGTTTCCTATTTTCCACAAAAACGTAACAGAGTATCTACTATTGTACTAAATAAATAGACCAACGTTATTGTAGTTACGTCAACTCTTTTGCAAATTAGGCACCGAACTGAACATGAAATCTATATTCTAAACAAGTGGATAAGCCACGTCTGAATTTGTGTTGAATAAGCATTTGCTACAGAGGTGTAAGAAAAATAGCAAAAAAAAATTGTATTCATATCCAGATCTAGCAATTGCTTCTACTTATAGCATTTGCTAGTCAAGCAATTGCTTTTACTTAAAAGTAATTGATTCAAGTAATTGCTTAATTTTTATTCATTAGGCTCAATGACCAATAAACGAAATAGTGAATGCGTCCCTGGAGTTCGCTTTTAAAAATGCTGAACGAAATATCCATTTATTAATGGTTTTAGTTTTCTTTTCATAGAATATGACGTCAAAAATAATATTTTGTTTCTTATCGTTATTTTAGCAGCCGTATTAATACGGCGAACAGATGCGTCCCAAAATTATAGGGTATCCAGATCCGGTTTCGTTTCAAATTTTTTCACATCCTGTGCTATATTTGACTGGGGGTTATTTTTACCTAAAGGAAGTTTGCTGAGATAACGGTGAGGTGCTCTTTTATAATTGGTTCATAAGCTTGCAGCGAAAATATAAAATTACAGCTACTTAGATCCGGAAGGCGTGCTGGCCAATTAAATATGATGACGAGGTAGGTTTTTTAAATTATTAAGTGGAGCATATTGTGCTTAATTTATGTATACATACACACATATGTAAGTGTATAATATAATGAAATTTAAATGGAAATGTCAGGCATTTTTTTGATATAGGAATAAAGTTTTGTTTTTTCCATCACCTTTACAACTTTCAATCGTGAAATTATTTCCAGAAATTGGACAGTGAAAGTGCAAGATAGATAGCAAAAATTGGTATTATAATTTTATATACCGTGCGAGGAAAAATTATTTGCATCAAAGAGGGCCTTGCATCTAAGGACGTAATGCTTAGCCGTAGAGCTTAATACCTGTTGGGTGTCAGTAACTACCTGAATTAACAATCAATCAGTTATTCCGTCATCTTTGACAGTCGTTACGAGTAATTTGATTCATCGCTAATGTGAGTGGCAATACAATCCGGGTTTGTGCATGGACGATTTTCACGAACATTTTCCTACCGTCGCTTTTATTGCTGGGGATTTTTTATCATTTCCTGAAAAGAACCGTGGCTGTGTTTAGGGAAACAGGTTCTATACAACAAAAAAGGAGCAGGAAGACCATCTGTAAGAACAGAAGAACTTGTTGCAAACATTCGTGAAATAATGCAAAATACGCCAACAAATTGTATAAGACGCTTGTCCCAAGAAGTGGGAATATCTTATGGAACATGCAGGACTATTCTTAAGAAGCAGCTAAATTTATTTTCTTATAAAGTGCAAGTATTCCAAGAAATACAAGCCGCCGGTTTTTTAAGACGCAGGAATTTCTCTCAATGGTTTACCCCAAATTTATTGGACAGAAATAATTTATTAGACCTGACATTTTTTTCGGATGAAGCCTGGTTCCACCTCTCCGGTTATGTGAATTCTCAGAATACACGCATGTGGAGTAGTGAAAATCCCCATTTTTTTTTGTAGAATCCACATTGCACCCTCAAAAAATTGATGTCTGGTTAGCTGTTTCCCGAAGAAGAATTGTTGGTCCTATTTTTTTCCATGACACAGTTACAGCTCAGCGGTATAGAGACAATATTTTGAATCCATTTGTGGAGCAATTACTTGACGACGAACTACGTTTTGGATATTTTCAACAGGACGGTGCAACCGCCCATACAGCCGCCGAAACTATTAACTACTTACGCAATTTTGTCGACGACAAATTGATCAGTTTTCGATCAGACATTGAATTCCCACCTAGATCACCTTGTTTAACGGTTATGGATTACTTCGTTTTTCCTCATTTAAAGAACACTATTTTTAAAACACCAGTTGCAAATTTAGAACAATTAAAAGAAAGGATTATCCAAGAATGTGGTAACATTTCTCCAGAGATGCTGGTCAACACTTTCGAAAATATGAAGAGACGTGTGACTTTATGCTTGAAGCATGGCGGTGGCCAATTTCAGCAATTTATGTAATTTTTTTTTTCTTTCTGTATATTCTTACTTTGTTAATTTTGTAAACAACAAAAATAAATTTGTATTTGTCTACTTATTTTATCACTCATTACTCATTAGTTTGGCATATCATGTCATAATATGAATTTGACAAAATTTTAACCTAGATTTGGTTAGATATATCGTCCTCATAACCCCATATCATTGTGATCTAAACCAAGCCCCACGTTTTTTAATCGAAGCCCTCTTTGATGCAAATAATTTTTGCTCGCACGGTAGAAAACTTGTACATTTATTCGAGAAGAATGTTACATTCTTATGCTTTCTAAACAGTCGGCCACATCAAGCAGCATGTGAGAAATATTTATTTATGTGTGTATACATGCATGGATCCCTCGTTCTGTAGCTTCTTTATGTAAATATGTGCTTTTCTGTTCGTACGGACCAAACTGACGTTCATACATGCATATTATTACATCCATATTTAATATAAATACAACGACGCGTATGTTCAGCATATCGGGACAAAATATCGTTTCGAATTTATATACAGAACGTGTCTGGAGACCAGGGGCCATAGTAAGCGGTTGTTCAGAGGGTTCGAAGAACACGATCCACCTACTCCGGACTAAAATGTAAAAAGAAAATGTTCTGCTTCTGTTTTCCCCATTTCATCGTATCATATCCAGAGACATTAGACACTTGAAGTGATGCCATCAACGTAAACGTAAACGTGCAAATTGACATCTGCGCAACCGCAGTAAAATATTTTTCGCGTTAGCGCTATACGGACTACGCAGACTTGCGTTCTTCCACGGTCCGTTTAACGTTACCCGAAGCGAACCGATTCGCTGCCGAACCTATCCGATTCTCAACTGTCCATCATCTGTTACGTTTTTGTTGTTCTATTTTTAACCTAAAATTAAAAAGGTCGGTTTTACTTTTGATTTAACAATCAAGTTTTTCTAAAAATTTTATAAGTGCAGAGTTACAAGTGACTCAACGGTAAGTGGCTTGACAAATCTTAGGCAAAATAAAACAAACAGAGTTATTGAAAAACAGCACAAGAAAGCTGATACGATTCGGCTTTAGAATTTTAGGTTAGAAGTTACAATTTTTAAACCTGACATTTAACGTTTCCACGTACGGACGGGAAGATGTACTTCAACTATGCATTGCAAGGCTGCATAAAAGACTCGTAAACGTGTAAATTCGCGCGTTTACGTCTACGTTAACGGTGATCACTTCAAGTGTCTATTAACGTTTAAATACGTACAGCTTATCTCGTGCGCAAACAAAAGTTAAGTCGAGAGTTAAGTTTTATGGGTGAAAAAATAAGTCCGAGCGCAAGGCTCGCCAATCAGCTGTCTTCCCTCTGAGCACCATCGGGCATGCGCACAAACCTCTTGTTATCGGCCTGTCCTTCTTTTGCGACATACTCATACTAAAATTAAAACTTCTTAAAATGAAAAAAAAAATCTTCTCTCTCCTAATAAACGGGTTTTTCAGAAAATCAGGTAATAATTTTGAAATAAGTTTACCTAATATCTATTTACATTTTATTTACGTCGGGGTAAACATCCCCGATTTTCGATAAAAATTTATTTAATATTAATATACAATGTGTCCACGGATATAGTTTGGAAGAGGAAATTTTTTTTATTAGCAGGTAGGTATAGAAGAAAAAGTCAATCTTTATAAAAAAGTCTGCTTGTGCTGAAACTACAATTTCGAATGTCAGATTTGCGATTACTAGACAGGGTTCGTCAAAAACAACATTTTTACTTTTTAGGATTTTTTTTCATTTCTAATTTTCAGTTCCTTGATTTATTAAATGAATTTTTGCTTGTGTTGAAACTACAATTTTGAATATCACATTTGCGATTACTGTACAGGGTGTCCAGTTTTCGTGTGTATTCATATACCAGCTCCCTTATTATAAAAGATAGAAAGATGGGGTTTGCGGCTTACTGTTCTATTTTTTTATGAAACTTTCATTACCGTAAACGACATTTTCATAGCCCTCTCAGTTTCTGACATACAGGGCCATTTTCAAATTTTGTCATTTTTGACGCTCCCCTGTATCTCGATTATTTGATAACTTATGAATAAGGTAAAAATCGATTGTTATATAGTTTTTTATGTTGAATTCAGTGGCGTAGTTAGTTTTTTTCTAAAAAGTTTTGTTTATGAGTTATGACCCAAACTTATATTTTTTTTAATGGGACACCCTACCTATATATTATTTATTTTTCTTGTTCCTCTTTTTAAGAGCTTTTCAAAAATATATAATAGTCCATATTTTTTTCTTTTAAAAAGAGACAATTTTAACTTTTTTTGTAAAATTAATCATTTTTCATCTAGAATCCAGAAGGCCATGATCAATCATGGATAGACATGACAGGAAACAAAGTTTTGTCAATGCGCCATTACGGATTATGTCAAATAGGTACAAGGTACTGGTCGCAAGAGAACCAGCACGTAATATTTATTACCACGAGAACGTCAAGGTCGGTTTGGATTTAGCGTGTCATGCTTTATTTTTGGCACTAAAATTAAATATGTTATTTTTGAAAGAACTTTAACGGGAATTAGGCACCTAGACATAATGCGAGACGCACTAATGGAACTATTAGAGGATGTTCCTTTAGCTGGTTTAAATAATATTTATTATCAGCAAGATGGCGCTCCTAGTCATAATTCTCGAATAATAAGAGAATATTTAGAAACCACATTTCCCGATAAGTGGATTGGTACAAATGGACCCGTCAGGTGGCCTCCAAGATAACCTGATCTTTCTGTGTTGGATTTTTTTTTATGGGGGTATATAGAAAATTAGCTATATAAAAGACAATACCACAATATTGATCAACTTCGGGAAGCTACACATTAAACCTTTAGGCTTTTGCAGGGAAGACCAATTACTTTGTTAAATGCATTGCGAAGAATCGAAACGGTGTGTCGAAAGTGCTTAGAACACAATGGAGCCCAATTCCAGCAATTTTTGTAATTTAATAAATTAATATATTTGAAATTTTAGTGAAAAGTTCGTGGCAATTTATTTTAATTTTCACAGACCACTTCTTTGTTTTTAATATAATTACTTAATTATTGGTTTAAAGTTATGTTTAATAAAAATAATGTTGTTAATTTATATTACTATTCGAAAAATGATTAATTTTACAAAAAAAGTTAAAATTATCCCTTTTTAAAAGAAAAAAATATGGACTATTATATATTTTTGAAAAGCTCTTAAAAAGAGGAACAAGAAATATAAATACTATATAGGGTGTCCCATTAAAAAAAATATAAGTTTGGGTCATAACTCATAAACAAAACTTTTTAGAAAAAAACTAACTACGCCACTAAATTCAACATAAAAAACTATATAACAATCCATTTTTACGTTACTGATAAGTTATCAAATAATCGAGATACAGGGGAGCGTCAAAAATGACAAAATTTGAAAATGGCCCTGTATGTCAGAAACTGAGAGGGCTATGAAAATTTCTATAACGGTAATGAAAGTTTCATAAAAAAAATAGAACAGTAAGCCGCAAACCCCATCTTTCTATCTTTTATAATAAGGGAGCTGGTATATGAATACACACGAAAACTGGACACCCTGTACAGGGTTTGTCAGAAACAAAATTTTTAGTTTTTTGGATTTCGTTTAAAATACCTTTACGTAAAAACAAATACCTAACTATTGTTGCTTTCTTACTTCGAATATGATTTTATATCTGACCGAGTAACGATTTTGTTTTAAGAAAACTATTTTTTATTTGCATGTCAAGTATTTTTATTGTTGCATGTCATATTTCTTCATTCATTTAATCATAAATTATGAAACTTTTATTCAAACGTGGTACCACTGAGTTAGCGCATAGTTCAAGTTGACATCTGAATTCCCGATAACAGTTCCTAACTTGCTATATTGGTATATTTGCAATAACTAGGTACTCTTATTTATTCTTTCAAGAGATGTACTTAAGTTATTGTTGAAATTGGTTTTATACACATGAAACTTCAGATATCTCCATAAATGAAAGTCGATAATTGTGAAATCGGGACTCCTACGTGCCAACTGATTTGGACCATAGGTACCTTTTAATCCATTAGTTCCCAAAGTGATGATTTAGCCAATCATCGAGCCAATCATCAAAAGAAATTGAAAAAAAAAATCCAAAAAACCAAAACGTTGTATCTGACGAACCCCGGAACCCTGTATAGTAATCGCAAATCTAATATTCGAAATTGTAGTTTCAGCACAAGCAGACATTTTTATAAAGAATTACTTTTCCTTCTATACCTACTGAAAAAAAAAAGTTTTTCCTCTTCCAACCCCTATCCGTGGACACACTGTATATATATTTTATTATGGATTTGGTACTAGCTGCTTTACTTAACTTTACACCATTACTATAGACGCTTATCTCAATGCCTTGAGCTTTTGATCTCTACCGTCTTTATTTTTTCTCCATATGGCCCAATTAATTCCTTTTATTGTAAAATAAAACATACTTATACTAAAACGCAAATAATTCGGAATAATAAATAAAATAAGGAAAACGATTTTAATAAAATCTTCTTTGTTATACATTTATTGGTTAAAAGCGAGGTTAAAATCGCATTAACATTGCCGGTTGTTCTTTGATGTATTCAAAGTCTTAAACATCGATAACCTTTGATATCGGACAAGGATTTGTTCCAATGGCATTGCCCAAAAACTGATAGTAATGTTTGTAAGAAGCCAACCAGTAGCGCGCATACTATATAGGTAAAAAATCATTGCGCCCACCTTACAAAATACCTATAGAAATGGCATACAATTACAAATTTGTTTCCGTTCGTGAAAGTGATTCTACGAAATACTAACTTAATTTATAGATAAGTTCCGAATAACTTAAAATATCAACAATTAAAATGATGGTCGTGTTCATAAATACATAAATCCCTTCCCTGTGTAGGTCTGCCATAAGAGCTTCAAGGCAAGCATAAGACTGTCCTTCAATACAAATTCACAGTATTCGCAGCGAAGCAAAAGCAGTGCTTTTGTATAAGTGGAACGAAGATGACCTACGGTACAAAGGAGCAATACATACACCGTCAATGATCTGGTACATACAGTGTGACCAGTAAAGTCGGCATCATAATATGAGATTTTTTTATTAATACCGAATTTGACTTTGGCATCAAGTTCTGCTTCGATCGAGATGAAAATTAAGCAAAAAAATAGTAGTCACATGATTCGCATTATCTGTCAAATTTTAATTATTTCCAAAAAATAATTCAAAAATGGGGTTATTTCTGAAAGTACCGAAAAAAGTTATTAAAAAAAGTTTTTTGAAATGCAGTTTCTAGCCCACGTGCAAAATCTTAGCTGCATAAGATAATTTAGATTTTTACCCATATTTTGTAAATTGCACCACTTTTGCAAAATACGACTCAACGCAACCTACGTAAAACTTCTTAGTTTTGACAATGCTTTATTTCAGATACATTTTCTTAAATGCAGTTTCTAGCCCACATGCAAAATCTTAGCTGCATAAGATAATTCAGATTTTTTACCCATATTTTGTAAATTGCACCACTTTTGCAAAATACGACTCAACGCAACCTACATACAACTTCTTAGTTTCGACAATGCTTTATTTCAGATACATTTTCTTAAATGCAGTTTCTAGCCCACATGCAAAATCTTAGCTGCATAAGATAATTCAGATTTTTTACCCATATTTTGTAAATTGCACCACTTTTGCAAAATACGACTCAACGCAACCTACATACAACTTCTTAGTTTCGACAATGCTTTATTTCAGATACATTTTCTTAAATGCAGTTTCTAGCCCACATGCAAAATCTTAGCTGCATAAGATAATTCAGATTTTTTACCCATATTTTGTAAATTGCACCATTTTTGCAAAATAAGACTCAACGCAACCTATATAAAACTTCTCAGTTTTGACAACGCTTTATTTCAGATACATTTTCTTTAAAGTAGCGCATTATTAAATGTGTGTTTTTCTACAAAATCAAAATTGGGCTATTAAAATTTGTTCGCATGTGATGCAAAGTTTATTTGTTTTTGACCCTGTATAAGGTGACTTCATAAAATAAGTATTTTTGAAAACGTAGTTTGTGTCTGAAAGTAATACACCTTAAGGTTGAATTCTCAACGTCATTCAATCTATTGCCAACCGATAACCTATTTCGCGTTGATTTTTTTTGTTTATTATTTTAATAACTAACATTTAAAGAAAATCAATATCGTCGGTACATTATTTAGGTAGTATCTGATATATTACAAAAATGTCAATTTATTTCATTGCTAATTTTGGGAGAATTGTATAGTGAAAGAACAATGAGTGACAATGACATAATAATGTTAAAAAAAAAACTTATCCGATATTTTTCGCTATACAATTCTCCTAAAATAAGTTATGAAATTCCTTGATATTTATTAAATATGTCAATTATTACCTATAGAATATTAAGTCGATACTGATTTTCTTTAAATTTTGTATAAAAGCTAGAAAACATAAATAAAACTACGCGAAATAGGTTATAGGTTGGCAAGCATGTTGATACTCCCACCTTAATAATAAGACAAAAAGAACATAGTGTCATCAGTAAAGTGTTCATTAAGTAGAAAATAAATTTTAGTGGTGGGTAAAAATCACAATTATCTTATTTATTTATTTATTTATTTATTTATATATTGTTCACTTTACAAACACAGGATACTTCCTATATGTACTTACAAGTAAAGGCTAGAAAATAGAAAAATCTAAGTACTTAACTGAGATTAGTTTTGTACTAACAACTAACAAAATAATATAAAACAATATAACAAAACAATATGCAGCTGAAATTTTGCATGTGGGCTAGAAACTGCATTTAAAAAAACTTTTTTTAATAACTTTTTTCGATATTTTCAGAAATAACCAGTTTTGAATTCTTTTTTGAAAAAAATTAAAATTTGACAGATAATGCGAATCATGTGACTACTATTTTTTGCTTAATTTTTATCTCGATCGATGCAGAATTTGATGCCAAAGTAAAATTTCGAATAAAGCTATTAATAAAAAAAATCCCATTTGATGCGGACTTTACTGGTCACCCTGTATAGTTGAAACAATACCTAACAGATGAACCCAATGACAACAACAACAAGTAAACTAACATACAAATTTCGCCCCTTCACTTTGTTTGCCAAACTTACGCTGGTAAAAGTATTAACATGATGGGAAAATGTAAATATTTGTTTAAAAGCTTATGAAAAGTCTGCAGTAAAAGATCCGCCCCAATGATGTAACTGTCACGACATTGGTCTGAGGCCATGATGACGCGGTTTCATTAATTTCCGTTTAGGGATGTCCACAGAAAAGGTGTCGCAGAAAAAATAGTTTTTTTAATAGAATTAGAATTACAAAACAGATCACAAATCTAAATATTTTAAGCTCAGACCTTAACTGAAACCAAAGGTCGAGAGGCAACGACAAAATAATTATTTTACGAACAATTAAGGCTTAATACATCGATCCATCAACAAACAGTAAATGGCCTCGATGCATCGCTTTGAAACGATGTATCGCATTAAAAATCTCGATGTTTTCGATGCGTCGACGTATATCGAACATCCCTATTTCCGTTTGGTGCTTCAATGTCAGTGGTCTGAATTTTTTTTTAGTTTATCGGTTTTGTGTAATAATTGCTATGTTTTTAGTGTTTTGTGATATTTTTGGAGACTAATTAAGATGGGTCGCAAGTGTCAAGTATGCGAGAATTTGACAAATAATAATTCTGCAGTTAATTTTTAGATGCGAGTAAATAGAAAGTTGGGTTATTTGTTGGTTAGGTTTAACCTATGGCAGTAAGCCCTGCCCCACCCAACTCGTCACCGCCTCTCTTTTACAAACGTTGTTGTTAACAATTTTAATAGCGTTTATGAATAACATGTGCCATCTATAGCCGCTACGCATTGTTGCCAATGTCGATAATATATCCTACGTTTTAAGGAGTTTTGAATTATTTTTAAAGTGATTCTTTGCAGAAAATTGATTAGGTTGAGGGTTGTTTATATTATCAATGTAAAAAGAAGCGCACACAAGCGTGATTAAATAACTACCGCAATTGTGAGGAAGAAAATCAATACAAAAACTTATATAACTTAATTGAGGATGTAGATAAAGTAAAAGTAATAATTATAGATTATGTAGTGATCCCACTATTTTATATCTTTTTGTTTTACTAGCCTGTAATGGCGATTTAAGTATTATTGATAAACGACAGTACGGAAAGCAACAGCTTACATTAAAATAGCGGGAATTTTCCTAATCTTATCGGCAATAATTTTGAAATCACCATTAACTATTGAATAATTGAAATGATTATCGCTGGTGTATTTGCAAAACCTCACGTAGAACAATTTTAACAAGTCTAGGTCAAATACTTGCAGTTGAATAGGTAATGAGGTAAAGCAAGAAAGTACTTAAAAAATCTCGGGAAAAGTTCTAAGGCAATTATGACAGGGAAACCATACTTTAGGAATGTCATTTATAATCATAACTCATAATCACAATCATTTGTAAAATCGGTCGTCTTTTACGTAAAAAAAGTACCAGCAATACAAACGTGGGATTTAGGGAAAAAACGTCCAGTCCAGATGTTGCTAAATAGGATTTCTCTAGGCAAGATCTGCATATATTTACACAAATGTTCGCAAATATTGCTTAGGGTGCCTTTATAATCGGAACGTCTACTGGTGATTTCAATATTGGTCATTGACCTCGAGAATTGTAGACTGAAACGTTTATTTTCGTTAATTTAAAATTTAAAGACGATGAAGTTTATGGTATAGGTAGGTAGGAACACCACTTCAGTTAGGAATAACTACCATGTTTTATTCACATTTAGATACTTGGGACGTAGACCATAGTTGAAAGGACCTCCGTCCACCTTCATTGTTTCATCGAAATTGACGGAGCAGTGTACTGACTATCCACGCCAGTCCACTAAAGATAGCTCAGTTTAAGACTTGGTAAGTAGGTATGACCCGTTTGTCATATCATTTGAATATATATTTTATTGTTTACTCCAAGGTAGAATTATCTTAACATTAATACATAATAGGTAATACAAACCATGTTTAGCAAGAAGAACCATTTCAATATTTTGTTCCAGGGTGGTTACTGAATCAAAAATCCCAAAAATATCCGAAATTTCCAATGTTTCCTAATCACTGCCACGATTCATAGTCGTTAATATTGAGATATCCAAAGTCAGATGCACAAAATGTTTTCAATACACTCGAGATAACGTCAATTTTTCCGATATAAAATCCTTTCAGTTAAAAGTACAACAATTAAGCGATGCGCGATGTATATATGTAAGCTTTTTGCCTCAACATAGCCGAACCAGGTTACTAGATACTCAAAACTCAAATTCCAATAAAAACAACCAAATTGTCGACGCCCGATATTCTCCCTTCAACACGTTTTTAATCACTGAAACTCTATCTATAATAATCCAATGAGCGAAACGAACTTAACTCAAATCCCCTACAACAAGATAACTACTGATAACAAAAACAAACGCGAATCAAAACAAACGATTACGACAGTACTGCCGCACGGTCTCGTAACGAACCTAACGAAGTAGTACCGAGAATGAAGGCCGTCGACACCGACTGCGATCGAGTACCAACTATTTAAAAGTCTTCGGTCAGAAACAGAGAAAGCAAGAAAGAATCAAGCAAGCCATCACACCCGGTGCTCAAAACAGTTGAGCATAGGACGCTGACTGCGGAGAGAGAAATAAAAGACGGTCGTCGAATGGTAAAGAACTGCAGTTGGTCGGCTGTGTGTTAGTAAGAGAAGTAGTTCAGTTTTTTTTTGCCCGAAGATCGATGGTACTGGATGCTTCCCAATGTCAAGGGAACTTTGGAAATTTTTTTGCAAGCAGGAACTGGCCGAAAGATCGAGAATAATACATTGAATGATGTGGAGATAGCCCAATAAATTGACTATGTTTATTTTCTTTTACCCCCAGGTTGCTGATAGGACACTGCAAACTGAGGAAGGACCTAACACTGATTGGTGTCGAAGAGGACCCAATCTGTGCCGGATGCCTAGAGGAGGAAGAGACCCCACTGCATTTTCTGGGCACCTGTGAGGCCCTGGGAAGACTCAGGCATCAGGTGCTGGGATCGGCGGCTCTCCAAAAGGAAGAAATCACGGCCCTGGCCTGGAGCGACATACTTAACTTCATAAAGAGGTCGGGAAGCTTTGGCGGGGGCCAAGGTGGTTAGTGTGACAAAGGGAAGATTCTGAGGTAGGCAAAGATCGTTGTTGGTCTACTTGCCAGGTTTCGGAACCTCCCCTCAATTACTACTACTACTACTACTACTACTACTACTACTACTACTACTACTTTTACCCCTGAACAGATTGTGAAAAACCTACGGAGTTATAACGTCAGCCTTTGGTTTGCTTTAAATTTTGTTGCCATTGATGTAACTGATTTATCCAACGAACTATGATCTTCAAAAGAAATTTATTTTAAACGTGAGAAAAATTGCAGTACGAGATGACATTTTCTACAATATATTTTTCTTCTACAGTGCATCTCCTGCACATGATGTACGTAATTGCGTCCTTCATTTACGCTTCTATGAAGTGCTTTAGGAGCGCTTCCAGGAAATTGCCCTCATACAGGCTTAGTATAAGACCGTCAGCATCTATTGGATAATCCACGCAACGCACAGACAGTTTCCGTTATTTTCTAATATGTTAACAATGCCATCGTTTGAAAATACCAACGAAATTTTCCGCAGAAGCATTTTCAAGTCGATTTGTCCTATTCTGTTATGACATATTTTATAGAGCTGTTATATGCTGACAAAACATGTCATTGTATGTCTAGGACGTCTTCTGAATCCATCTTGGAGCGACTTGTCAATAAACTATAAAAGGTATAGAGCACGTTCTCTAAAAGTCTTCGGGGGACAAAAAAGCAAAAAATGAGGGATAATTTGGTTGTCACCAATTTAAACGACCCATTTATATACCTTTTTAGAGCTTGGAGCGGATTTGACACAGTCTTTGCAGTAAAATACCTCAAGGAACTAATTAAACAAGAATATTAATGATGACCAAAGGGCGGATTATATGCACACACATGCATGTAAAATGAGGTAAAGTAACACATTGGGTTCTAAAAAATATGTTAATTTTTAAAAACATGCAAAAAAGCAAAGAAAAATAAAAGTAAACAATTTTTTAACCTGAAATTGTATAAAAGGCATTTATTACTAATTATTTTTTTAAATTTTCAACTAAAGGATTGTCTTCTATTAGTAAACATATGTTTATACAAAGGGAAGCTTCTTTCAACATCTACTGATGTAAACGGACAATCTGCAACTTAGGTAGCACAATATAAGGCCAAGATACAACTTCGTTGGATGGTTTACCCTCATATCTGGTTTTTACTGCAGATAAGTATTTAAATCCTTCATTCTTTTTTACAGTTACATGCAATTTGTTTCTTACTTGACCTCCTGCTTTATCGGGAATCTTGTTATATTTAGCGGAAAAAGGTTCAACAATACTAGTTGAGTCTCTTAAACTCTCACACTGAAAATACTGAAATCTTCGATAAACTAAAACAGAAGTATGTATTACAATTATTACAAATCGATATGAATATAGAGTTTGTTAAGCAGATAATAATCAAATCACGCATTATTAAGTGACAATAAACAACCCCTAACAATATACCTGCAACCCCCGGAAACCTCCAATAAATACCTTGTGTATAACGAAAATGTAAATATAATTATTATAATCTTCAGATTGGAAAATCCCCGAAATAAGTACCGAACTGGACATTAAACCTTTAACGTTTTAAATTTTTTGATAAAGCCGAAAACATAAAAATATGCTCTTGAAATAATAATTTATGAAAAATATGCATTTTATTATAAAATTAACAATATATGCATTTTGCATATATTCCGTCCTGTTGATGACTAGGTATGTGTTGAAATTAGAAGATTGTGTTGAAGATAAAATTCTTCAACAATATGTGGAGGAAACGGGCAGTTAGCTAAGACCAAGGAATTAGCTAGAAAAATTGACACCAAAAATCTAATCTTATGGAAATAGTCCATTTTCTCAGAGTGGACCTGTTGAGATAAAGGTAAAAGAAACTGAAATTATTTTTTAAGATGAGTTAAATTTACTTTACATGTATTAAAATAATTTAATTGTGTAACATGGCGTCCACAATAAAAAAAATAATCAACGAACTTATTTTCTATAATAAATCCGCCATGCATTCACGTGGATATATTGCTTCATAAGAACATTGAAGTAATCGCCTTAACACTGAACATTGGACGTAATGCAGTCACAGTGGCACAAATAGGGCCTTATGGCAAGCACTCTATCCAAGTAAAGGTGAGAGATAAATTTGTAAAGCCGGTGTTATTTACCGTACGGTTTGACGACCATATGGTGTGTGTTCGCGCCCTTCACAGGGGTGTAATGAAGCCAAGCATATTTTAAATTGCATATTTATTAAACCATTTATAAGCTGAAATTTCAACTCCCACACACGAAAGGAAATTGGAGATGTTAGACCTACAATAAGTTCAGTAGTGTATTCAACGCAACCACTGGTGGTCATAGGTAGGGCTGGTCAAAAATTCGATATATCGATATTTTTATCGATATATCGAATAACGATATTTAATAAATAAAATATCGATATATCGATATTTATCGATATAGAGTAAAACGGGTAAATATGCCGCAGCGGCCTCACTTAGCTCCAAGCCCACTCAAGAGGGTTAACACCGCCGCAGTAAACATACCCGTTAGAAAATACTGGAAGAAGCACGTGTCTCAGTTTTTTCCAATTTAGTGAAAATTTCCATAATAATCTATAAGTGAACCACGAAAAATAATATTATTATGCTGAATTTATTGCGAGTTTACTGAATCATTGGTCATTTGAGTGAAATATCTCGTATGTACGGCGAAATAGAACTTCTAACCTAAACTTTCATCGTATGATTTGTTGTTTAGGTTCACGCGGTAATTTTAATTTATAGCTAGAATGTTTTTGTTGTAATCGGGGGCAATATGCCTCATAAAATCGTTAGTGCGGCATATTACCCAAAGTATCTTCTTGATAGGTACGATTTATCATAATATGATTCATGTGTTTTTTGTTTGTTTTATATTTACACAATGCCACGATCTTATATAACAAAAAACTTGAGGGTCCAGTGGTCAGAAGAAGACCTCCAGAACGCAGTAAGGGACATTTGTATTGGTAGAGGGTCAGTTCGAGAAATAAGTCGAACTTATAAAGTCCCAGTGCGTAGGTACTTTAATGAGAATAATGAACTCGGGAAATTTAACTAAAATTCCGTTGTTACCACCATTAATAGCTTAAGAATTGTTGTTTATTTTGTTTTTTATTAGTTTACAGGAAATACAGTTTCATTTTTGTAGTTTTGAATATTTTTTCATGAATCATTGTAATTCACATTTTTAAATTAAAAATAAATGTTGCCTTATTACCCACAAAAAGATGCCATATTACCCATAGTATCGGGTAATATGGCATAAATGCATCATTGAACATATTTGCTTGTTACATTTTTGTCAATAGGATTACGGCAACGAGCATCTCACGACACATACCTAGGTACATGTGTAAGCGCTAAGGAGCAGCCATTGCGTTTTAGCTAGGTTCGTTAGTTATTAGAATGTGATCCTTCAAAATTTAAGTTGCCATATTACCCCGTTTTACTCTATCGACTATATCGATATTTGATTGGAATTTCAATATCGTCCTTATAACACATTTAAGGACCAATATTTAATTCAATCTTTTTTCTTCGTGTTTTCATAATTAGAGTCTCCCCTTGAAATGAAGGTACAGAGTTTTACAGGGCACATAAGAAAATATTGATATATTTATAATATAATATTTTTATGTTTTATCGATAATTATATATTATCGATATATCGAATAACGATATTTCAAAAATAAAATAGCGATATATCGACTATATCGACTATATCGACATTTTTTTAAATATCGATGTTCGATATTGGAATTTCAATATCGCCCAGCCCTAGTCATAGGTCTTCTAGCCAGTGGCGTCGCCTAGGGTTGGGTGACACCCAGGGCGAGTATTAACGTTATCACTCAAAGGTAGAAAATTTTGAGAAAAAGGGCCAAAAGTCAAGAGGGACTCGTTTACTTTCGGTTACAGAAATGCAGAAGGTATTCACTTCAGTAATTCAGTAATATTGGGAATTTCGTTTGGGTTCTACAGTTGTATTCATAAAAAAGGCGTACACGAATTAGGATGAGAGAAAACCTTAACCGTATTGCGTAAAACTGGCTTATTGCATTTTAAAGGTTATTAAAAATGCAAAGCATTGGCGTTGGGCGTTAGTTCAATATAATAACAAAAATTAATTTTTTTTATTTTATAATATATTTTTTCTACTACTGTATAAATAAATTAACTTTCGGGCCCTAGCAACACGAAAGAAAACGAAAGTAAATGTTACAGTTACCTGAATATTATCCGTTGCTAGCTGCGAAAGTAATACTTTCGGTGCCAGGACAAAAAAATCGAACTGACAGACTCTGACAGTACTCAAATAACTAGTTGTCAACAATACTCAAATAACTAGTTGTCATGGATTATTTTATAGGTGAAAAAAAAAATTATTTTATCATTTTAATTTGAATAAAATCAAAGTTTATTACTTAATAATATATTGATCAGAGAACAGTAGTAGAAAAAATTTAATACATTACACGATTCCAAAGCCTTTTTTGGTGGTCGGAGGTATTAAATCACCTCGGCTTTGCCTCGGCAATTCAAAAACCTCCTCACACCAAAAAATTAACTTTCGCATCTAATAATGTAAATAACTATTAACAGTTTTATAAAAATTACAATAGAAACAAAAAACGTTTATACTTCATACGAAGTCAGTTGAGACAACGTAAATATTGGGAGTACGATCAATTTACTGCATCACACACTGAAACTACAATACAAATATGTATAACAAAATTTGTATTGATCGCTCTATATATAGATGTTCAAAGATAGTCCACGTGGACTTGACAGGTCTGTCATCAAAATTTTTTTTAGTTTTTTTGTCTGTCTCAAATAAGATCGTATACACTTTAACAAGAATAAATAAAATCTAATGTTTGGTCATAATATATCCCTGTTTTTCTATTACTTGAGCCAGTCTATTCGGAATTGACTGAATCATATTTGATACAATATTTGGATCAAGCTCTTCCCAGCACGCATGTATTATTTCCCATAAATCTTCTGAATTTTGTGGCCTAAAATTTCGATTATATATTTTTTTTACGATTTATTCCCCAAATATTTTCAATTGGATTGATATCGGGACTATAAGCGACCCAAGGCAGCACTTCCGCATTATGGGTTTGAAACCAGTGGGTTACAGCATTGGTAGCGTGGATTGGACAATTATCTTGTTGAAATATAAAAGTATTATTCGGATATATTTGCTCAGCAGATGGTAACATTATGTTTTCTAAAATGTAAATGTAATTTCCGGCATTAAATCTTCCCTCTATTTACCAGCAAACACCAGGTCCATGAACACTTATCCAGTCCCATACATTTACAGATAAACGCCCATGTCTAGAAGTGATGGGGTTAGTATATCGCTGTTGAAACCTGGTATTGTTTGGACGGTACACACGAATTTGTCCGTTATAAGTCGACTGGAACATATTTTCATCAGTAAAAATGACCCTGTTCCAAAATTGAGGATTGCAGTATATATAATTTAAAGCAAAAATAATTATTGTCGCTGTTCTTCAGTAAGAAACATTTTTTTCGCAGCCGGGCGACATTTTAGTTCAGATTCCTCGACTCTCCTGCTGGCGGTAGGTTGGGAGGCAGGAAATGCTGTATCAATAACAGCATCCCTTGCAGCTGCAAATGGATTATTTCTCAAATATCCCAAAAAAGCAGCATCCTGTTCAGGGTTGGAACGTTTGGGACGACCTGAACCAATTTTCCTCTTTAGGGATTCTTCTTGTTCCCAGCGTTGCTTCATTTTCAATATAGGTAGTTTTTTTATTTTTATTGTACAACTGCGCTACAGCACGGATTGATCATCCTTCTTCGATTCTTGATACAATTTGAGCCTTTTCAACTTCAGACAACTGACGAGGCATTTTTATGTTCTTCTGTCAAAGTTTATTAAACGTTACCACCATGCAGTTTCAAAATAAATTACACCGACGCCAATGCTTTGCATTTTTGATAATCTATGACGTGTGATAACTTCCAATAAACAATCATTTAGACAAGCCGGTTTAACGCAAATATGACAAACCTTACCTTTCATTCTATTAATTATTATTAAAACTAACTTCAGGCTTGCCACAATACGGTATATGCACTTATTTATTATTTTTTTACGATACGTTAGCGACAAGTTATCTATATTGACATTATTAGAAAAAACACAAATTATTCCGTCATATTAGAATTTTCTGTTTAATAAAAGATTAGATTATGCAACTACCAGTTTATCCATTTATAGATATCAGAAAACTAGATGAAATTATTTAAATAAAATATCCTCGAGGCACACATTAGTTTATTACATTTATGGCTCTATTTCTATCAGATCAGGATATAATTGCAATTAACGTTAAGGTTTTGTATTCGGATAATCTTAAAACAATAATGCATTGATTTGGTTGAATAAATATTATTTATCATTAATAATACTTATAACAAGTTTCTTTATTGGTTACACAATTATTGGCCTTCAACGAGATTCTTCAGTCGCAGTAAAGTTACACTTTAAGTCAGAGTACATATCGTATGTAACAGCTTCTAGCCTTCTAGCCTTGAAACGACCATCGTTACAGGCCATATTTCTCACTTAAACTACTCACAAACGCTATTATAATCCCGTAATATACTAGAATCCGTATTTTAACTACTTTTCAAGTGCTGTTAGACCGCGGGCGACCGTCGCCGTCGCTGTCGCTGCCTATAAAGGGAAATATACATACACTAATATCGGGTATAGTCCTGCTGATGATATAACTCCAAATAATAGTATCAGAGTAGAAAAACTAAATGCGAAAATCAACATGTAACTTACCCACAGACTTACAAACAATAGTGCCAAAGCTAACCCTTCCTGCAACAAGTTTACACGCAATTTTGCTTGTTTATATAAAAGAATCAAAGTAAGAGACTGAGAGACAATGATGTTTCTTGAATGACAGAAAAGTTTTGGACTTTTGAGCCCAATGAATAAAAATGTAGCGATCGCTTTTTCTTATAAAATCGAAGTAATTTCTTGAATGCCAATGAATAAAAACTAAAGTTATTGCTTTTGCGTCCAGCGATTGCTCAAAAGTGCAGAAAATGCTTCTAGTCAATGCTTTTTCTTAAAAATTAGAAGCAATTGTTATCGTTTGCTTAAAATGTCATGAATAAATTAAGGAATTGCTTCTTCTAGTGTAGCGATCACTTTCAACTTTTTAAGGTAGGTCGACCCCTGCATCATTTGCTTGGTAGCAGTCAACTTTAGTTCTCCGCGGCATACACGTGCGTTGCTCCTAATTCGTGTCTTCAATTATGGCTGAATATATGAACGTCCGTAAAAGAAAAATCTACAGTGTACGTAAAAATTGCAGATATGATGATTGCAGAAATTTATATCGATTTGACTGCGAAAATGTTGAGTGGTTGGCAAATTATTTCTTGACTGATACTAGTAAAAGGCGAGGGGCGAGGGGGTGCACTGTCGCCTTTATATAAGATTAAAGTATTTCTGTGGAAATTGTCGGATCCGGGCTTTCAAAATTCTGTAGGCGAAGAACTCGGTATTCACCAAACTACTGTCTGTAAGACATACACTTCTGTAATGGATGCAGTTTTGGAGAAGGCCAATATTTTTATTAAATTTCCTTCAAGTGCTGAAGCTGTTGTGGAAGCTAAACGGTTGTGGTCAGAGAGATTTATTTATGTTATGTTCCTTCAATTTGTGAACGAATATCAATCTTTAATTTCTTCACTTCATCACTACTATTACTTTCCTCATTTTCACTGAAATCTACCATATCACAAATATAAGTTTCCTATTTTCCACAAAAACGTAACAGATTACTATCGTACTAAATAAATAGACCAACGTTGTTGTATTTACGTCAACTCTTTTGCAATTTAGGCACCAAACTGAACATGAAATCTATAATCTGATTAATCTGAACAAGTGAATAAGCCACGTCTGAACTTGTGTTGAATAAGCATTTGCTACAGAGGTATAAGAAAAACAGCGACCGCTTCAAAAATTTAGTCCTATCCGGATCAAGCAATCGCTTTTACTTATAGCATCTTCTAGTCAAGCAATCGCTTTTACTAAAAAGTAATTGCTTCAAGTAATTGCTTAATTTTTATTCATTATAGGTTCATTGTCTTTTTTTGTTTTAAATCACAACGTTTCAACTGGTATCTCCAGTCATCGACTAGAGATACATACCAATTTAAACGTGATTTAACAGTTAAGTCAAGTAAATTTAGGCAATTGTTAAGTAAATTCATGAAATGTTAAGTAAATTTAGGCAATTGTCAAGTAAATTCATGAAATGTTAAGTGACTTTAGGCAATTGTCAAGTAAATTCATGAAATGTTAAGTAAATTTAGGCAATTGTCAAGTAAATTCATGAAATGTTAAGTAAATTTAGGAAAAGACAAAGTAAATTCACGTTATATCAAGTATATCCATGCAAATCCTAAGTAAATTCATGCAGAGTCCATCTCTGTCCGTCTGACATCATTTGGAATTCGGACGTGTTTCCGACAAGAAGGGCGAACACTGCAAGCAGCAAACTACCAATTTGGGGGAAGTGGCCCTAAAACGCGCCCTCAGGGTCTGTTGGAGAGTCGTCGGCGCGACCGCAGCACTGAATAACATAATGAGATATTGCCCGGATAATCGGATATTAAAGTTTTAGTATAGACGAAGTGAACCTAGACAAGTTACTGCACTATTAATAAATAATCCGTTGAAAACGGGACCGTTTCATTGCATCGAATTTTGAAAAAAATATATTTACCAGATTAAAAAGTTAATAATGCGATTTACAAAAATTAAATATAGTTTAAAAAAACTAAAAAACACGCCTTAATAATTAATCAGACTAAAAAGCGGAAAATAAATATAGTTTAAAATAATTCTTGAAATTCTTAATATAGGCAGAAAATAATAATGAACGATAAACATTAGTATTATTGTAAAAAAAGCGTGGGGTGCTCGATATACGAAAAATATAGCACAAAGCGCCCCACGCTTTTTTCACAATAATACTAATGTTTATCGTTCATTATTATTTTCTGCCTATATTAAGAATTTCAAGAATTATTTTAAACTATATTTTATTTTCCGCTTTTTAGTTTGATTAATATTAAAGCGTGTTTTTTAGTTATTTTAAACTATATTCATTTTTCATTTCTTAGTTTGCGTTATTGTTAAGAAAAAAAAATTTTTTGAGTAGATTAAGTCTAGTAGATTGTTGTATTGTCAGCGGTTCTAGATAAGTCTACAAAATTTAAATTAAATCTGACCGTTTAAAGTCGGTCAAAATCGGGTTCAAAGAAGTGGGTTACAAACAAACATACATACAAACCCGAACAAACGACAAAAAAATTCAAAATAAAAAAAAAAAAATTGTCAAAATTTAATTTTGACAGGTAGAATTTTTTTTAAATTTTTCTGTATTCTTAGCGACAATATCTACAGGACCTCACGTTTGTTTCATTACTATCGGTTATTGTAATAATTCTCATATATTGACAGGTGTTAAATTTTGACAAGAGAATTTTTTGCGTATTTTTTTCAACTTTCCACCGTCAATATACATTCGACCTTCTAGTTTTTTCATATATAATATCACAAGAGATAAAATTTTGTCGGCAAAATTTTCGAAAGGTATGAAAGTTTGTTGCTTGGCAATTTCGCGAATGACATTTTTGACAAAATCACGAGCCGTCAGGCGAGTGATTTTGTCGAAAATGTCATGAGCGAAATTGCTTAAAAGCAACAAACTTAAATAAATCCTTGAGAACAATTTTGCTTACACAATTTTTTCTCGAGTGGTATTCGACATGACTATTTAACTAGAAAAAAGACAAAATTTTGCCGCGGCAAAAATCACATGTGAATTTTGTCCAGGTAGGTGCAGGTAGTAATTTTGCCAGTAGAAGACCGGCCGTCGCTATGACATTTTGCCAGTGTAAAACACTCTAGTTAAATAGTCATTAATATATTTTTTTTAAACGATTAGACATATTGACAGCTGTCAAATTTTGACAGGAGAATTTTTTGCGTGTAGATTATTGTATTTTCAGCGGTTCTTGATAAGTCTACAAAATTTAAATTAAATCTGACCGTTTAAAGTGGGTCAAAATCGGGTTCAAAGAAGTCGGTTACGGACAAACAGACAAACAAACATACAGGTGAAGCTAATAATAGCGTGTTAAAAATAGGTATTGATACGATCAATAAGGTTCAAATTCAGATAGTACAGCCAGAAGACTCCGAACAACGATGTGACCTGCGCAACAAATACGTTAAAACTAATACTACGGCGCGCGGCGATTGCCGATCTCTACGAACCCCCACCAACGTCTTGTGTATTATAGATTCCAACGGATACAATTCGTTTTTGGGGATGCTGTTCTACTTTCCTAATTGTAGAGAAAGCGCTTTACTGGTAACAAAATGCGTCGCATTGAAAAGCTACAATTTATTTCTTAACAAAATAGCTGCATTAAAAGTAGTTCATTATTCAACAAGACTGTGCTGCAAATGGAACTGATTACTACCAATAAAAACACTGTTCTAGCAAATCTGGAATTAATATAACACTGAAGCGGGTTTGATACACTAGTAATTTATTTAATATTCCATACAGCTGCGCTTAAAATTAAAATAATAAGTTGACATTGAACATGTAAATCTTTGTTTTTCAATTCCGGACTTGTTGCGTTCTCGAAAGCCGACTCCACCGAGCATGTTGGCGCCAATATAATTCACCTTGATCTGATGTTTAAAATGACCGCTAAAAGTCATTGCTGATAATAAAATGTACCAAGTAAAAACGTATCTGTGCAAAACCACACAGTTATAAACCAAAATTAAATACGTTAATTATAGCAAATATTATGTTAAACCACCTACTCCACTGTCCTTGTCCTTAAGAAACTATTAATACAATTATCTTTTAGCAGGTAGATAAGAAATATCGTGATTCGCTGAAGATATTCCGCCTTTCTTGTCTAGAACATGTAAATTTAAAATTGCGTTTGTCTTAGTATCATTCACAGATTGGGAGACAGTGTCCGAGACGTGCATTAATTATGCACGATTGCCAGTTCTACCAAATTTTCGGGTTTGTTAATATAATATATAAGTATGCGAGAAGCAATTCTTTGGTAATTAGTTGTTTTTCAACAATGAAAACCCTTTTTATTTTAAATTTAATTATTTTTTTCTAAATAATGTTTCTTAAGGACTAAAAAACCTATAATAATGTTAATGTTCTTCTTTCTTTCACACTCAAAACTTCTTAGTTTAAAGTATATTTGTAGACTAGCTTTCAAAGAGAGTTACTGACTAACAATTGAATACTGATATAAAAAGAACACTTTTAATAAAAAGAACTTAAAGAATTTAATAAAATAGATCTGACAACCCTTGTTATGAGGTCGGTCTCTTTGAAGCCTGTTAAACGCTTTTTTAAGTCATCAAACTGAGTTTGGATACAACACTTCATCTTTCGTATGATCCTAACCTTCCTGGATGAGGCACGATAAGGCGAAACGCGTCCCAGGATAGTTCGAACGAAATAAAAGAACACCCTTCTTTGGTCTAGTTTAATTCGCCTATGGGTATAATGAGATATTGTCTGGATAATCGAATATTAAAGTTTTGCTAAATGGCGCTGGCTTATCGAATAATGACCGAAGTTGGAAGGTGTTTGAATGGGCCAGATTAGTCCGTAAATATAGCCTTAGTTTGACCCGAGTAAATATGTACACGGATGAAACTTTAGATAGGGCCAGGCTAATTGGCAGATTTTGATTTTATAGATCTGACTCATCCGTTACCGACTTGCCCACTATTAATTGCATTATTGGGGAGATCGAAAACAAATAGGTTCGAGTGGAAGTTTGGTTGGAGTGGTGTGCATGTTCTTCTTTGAAACCGATTTTTTAATAATTTACCTTTTTAAGGGGAGTGGCTCAAGATTAAGATTTAGTGAAAAAGCTCATTGAGCAAGCAATTAAATTTTAAAGCCCGGACCTGTCTATTTTCCCATTCCTTAAACGATACTTTTGCAGTGCGCATGTATAATCGTGTGTAGCTTTGTTTACATGCGCGAGGCCATCAACTTGTGACTTCCGTGATTATTGTTGGCTTATACAGGGTGTTCATTTGAAAACTTCCCACCTCGATTTTCCTGCTTTAAAATGAAAATGTGGAAAATCGCTCGGACCCGTCGATTTTTATTTCGAGGGGGACATCTTTTGCGTATATTGTCAATCTTGTTACTTTTTTGGATTCTGCATAAAATTCTGATCATTTTTTAATAAAAGCATTATTAGTCTATACTCAGTTTCTGAGATATTGACTCTTGAAAAATTACATTTTTGAATTTTGACAGCATCTAGCTTTCTAACTGTACATCTTAGAGCAAAACGGCTTACATGTCCCTATCTTCGATTTTTATTATTTTTCCAATAGTGTCAACTTTCGGTTAAACCGGATGTAAGAAATATAGTACGTCTGGTTTGACCGGAAGTTGACACTATTGGAAAGATAATAAAAATCGAAGATAGGGACATGTAAGCCGTTTTGCTCTAAGACGTACAGCTAGAAAGCTAGACGCTGTCAAAGTTCAAAAATGTCATTTTTCAAGAGTCAATATCTCGGAAACTGTTAAGTATAGACTAATATTGCTTTTTTTTTTAAATGTTCAGAATTTTATTCAGAATCCAAAAAAATTATATAAAATAGGGGTATCCATTTAATATTTAGATCTTACCCCCCTCCTTCCTAGGGGCTTGAAGTAACAAGATTGACAATATACGCAAAAGATGTCCCCCTCGAAATAAAAATCGACGGGTCCCAGCAATTTTCCACATTTTCATTTTTTTTCACACTTGTAGGTGGTACTGCCAGTATATATTCGTAATTATATTTTGCAAATATAAACCTCTTAATCCTCCATTTTCAAAATGGGACATTTTTTTTTTTTAATTACGTTAAGACTTTTAAGATGAATTTTTGGATTTTCCGATATTTGCCGCCAATTAGATTTAGGTCTAGTGGTAACAGAGCCAATGGCTTCTTAAAGAAAATCCCAGTCGGCTTTTCTAAGTAATATATTTGTTTAAATGTTCTGATATATTTTTGACAAATTGAGTTATGGCTTCAGAATTTGGATGTTTGAATAAATTGCTTCCATGATGGGTGCTAGGATTTTGAAGATATGAGATAACCCCCAGACATTATAGTTCGATGTTCATTTATACGAATTTATAAAAGTCTTTACTAAGTGGCGTATTTAGATTTGCAAGTTTTTGAAATAAAAATTTGAAACTTACATCAGCCGTACACAAATTGACGTATTTTCTACAAATCGCTTCCACCGTCAATTTTAACAGGTTCAAGACATTGTATGATATCTCTCATTTGAAATTCACTGTCATTTATAACTACCGGACTGTTCAGATCAATTAAACTCTTCTGAATACAATCTTTCAGCAAAACGAACCGTTCCAACATATCAACGAGGCTATTCCATCTTGTTTTGCAGTCAAATATTAGAGAAAGTTCTTTTCCATGTTTTTCTTTTACATACGTTTGTAAAATTGGATTTTTGGTAGGAGACCGGCGAAATATATTAACCACTTTTCGGACTTTTTAGACAATGGAATAAATATCATGATTTGGTGACATTTGAATTTGGTTCTCTGGTTCTACTTCATACATAATTTCCATGCCATCTGCTTCATTATCTCAGTCTTCATCCTCATCATTTTCAGTATCACTCGCATTAGTTTCAGGTTCTTTCATTTCAACAAGTAGTGTTTTGTCTTCCTCACGTTGCAATTGCAAAACTCTCCCTATTCCTACATTCCCATCATTGTATAATACATCCAACAGGGCTAGATGAATTGCATGTGCAAAACAAAACTGCTCTGATTACATTTTTTTAGTCACACTGGCTCCATCTGTTATGACGGAAACAATATCATTATCTAAATTTAGATTAAAAATTTTCAACCTTTGCGTTAATAAACTTGATCGTTTAAAAAATTTTCGGAATTGCTATATATCAATCCCGCCGGGATTTTCGGGGACAAAAATCTTCCGGGATCCCGGGCTGGGGAAACCCTAGTGGGGACCATTGCATTTGACGTCTTGTCGGCGTGTTATGATAAAGAGAATGAAATGTCTATCTCGCTCTGTCATCGTTGGTCTAAATGGATCTTCAAGTTACACCCTTAGTTTATCAATATCCGCTAATGGGTGGGTAATGGCGAAAACGAACCGGATCAACATTAAATATGAACAAGCCGAAACTTGGGAAAATCTTGAGGGGGAGGAAGTGTGTAAGGGGTGTTAGTTAAAATTCTGCGAAAACGCGGAGTAGGCTTTTAGGAGCGATAAAGTTTTAGTGCCAACTCTGAAGTGCCCGACGCACCTGCACATGTACAAATATTCGATTACAGGGGTGATGGCCAGGTCTGGATTTAGGGGGGTTGCTATCATAAAGGTTTATACTTCATAGAAATTAGATTATGTTGGAAGTTTTAGAAAGCTTTTATTTGTTGTATTTTTCCCACTTATTTGAATACGATAAGAAATACGAAGATGTTTCAAAATTTGGAAAAAACAACTTTTTCTCAAGAACGAATATATAGAGTAGGACAAAAAAACGTTGAATAAAAGTTATTGGAAATGAAGAAAGGAACATAAAATAAATATTGTGTACAGGGTGTTCTATTTAAAATAAGCAAGTTTGTGATAACTTCCGGTATAATCGGAAGTCGCATATCGTCGCTGTTATTTTAATTGTAGAGATTGTCTCCGAAAACCCCATTATCCAAATTTACAGAATTTAAATCGCATTACTTTCCAAAATAATCTAGGTCACCTGCCATAAAGGCAATTTGCTCCAGCAGTACTAAGTCAAAATTAGTAAGGCGCTGTCGCAACAATCTCTGCACACTTGGTGGTCAACATCGAATCACCTTGTGTTGGGTTCCTGGACAGTGGACACAGCAACATACAGGGTGATTGGTAATTCGATGCATTCCTCGCAGGAGGTTATAGTAGAGGTCATTTGTGATTTTTTTTTTCTAATTATGACCTATTCCGAAAATGCTTGGTTTTCGAGTTATTTTAAATTTTGTTTTTTTTTCAAAAACGCATACCTTCCTGCCTAATTTATTTAATTTAAAAAAATTTAATTGACATTTACTTAGTTTTGTAATTATTTTGCAAACTAGAACTCTTAGCAATACTTTATTTTTACAAATAATTAAGTAACTGTGTCACAGATAACAAAATCACACGTTCAAACTTGAAAAATAGCAAAAATAAGCACTTCGTTGCATTTTTGTACCAATTTTATTTTAACAAATTATTACTGCACCCAGTTAACAAATCATTGTAAAAGCTTCTTCTTTCTGTTAGTCTTCAGATTCACTATTCGCATCTAAACAAAAATAAGCAAGTTGGCCGTGCACTCGTTATTGTTGTTTGTCAAAATGGTAGCGTTGCTGTCATATCGAGTTTCTTAAGTCTTTCGTATTTTGCATTTTTTAAGTAATTCTGAGTAACGTAACGTTTGCTGAGCATCTTACTTGCTGAAATGGCTACATTTTCGAATGCTGAATATGCAGATATTCTTTACTTTTATGGACTTTGCGAAGGAAATGGCGCTGAAGCGCGTCGCGAATACCAGCGTCGCTTTCCAAACAGACGTGTTCCAAATATTCGTGTTTTTGCGAACACCTATAGAAAGGTCAGTGAATCTGGGACGGTACACCGCAACCAACATAACGCAGGAGATCCTCCACGTTACGATCCTAATGATGAAGAGGATATTCTTAGAGCTTTTCAGGAAGATCCGACAACCAGCACACACATTGTAGCTCCGCGTCTGGGGATGTCGCAGTGGAAAGTTTGGGTAACAATGAACCAAGCGGAACAACATCCATATCACTACACACCGGTTTAAAAGTTGCATGAAGATGATCCTTTAAAAAGAATGAACTTCTGTAGATTTTTGTCTTAAACGCCGATATGGAAGATGCAACTTTCCTCAGAAGAATTTTGTGAACCGACGAATCCAAGTTCAATCGAGAAGGGATAACCAACTACCACAATACTCATTACTGGGCTGAGGAAAACCCACATCTAACGAAAAACCATAACTTCCAAATACAGTTTAGTGTTAATGTCTGGCTTGGAGTAATAAACGATCAGGTAATCGGACCACATTTCCTGCCAGATATTTTAAATGGCGAAGGATACGAATACTTCCTTATAAATCACCTGCCACCTCTACTAGAGAATGTGCCGCTAAATATTCGCCAGAGCTTGATATTCCAGCAAGATGGATGTCCGGCACATTATCGACTAACTGTAAGGGAGTATCTCGATCAGAATTTTCCAAATCGGTGGATCGGGAGAGGAGGTCCCATACAATGGCCTGCGAGGAGTCCAGATTTAACTCCGTTAGACTTTCACGTATGGGGTTGGATGAAGGAACTGGTTTATGATCGAGAAATACAAACGAGGGACGAATTAATACAGCGCATTGAAGAAGCCGCTGTAACACTTAGGCAAACATTTTCGACCAGGGTAACCCGGGCGCAAATAAGAAAACGGGCACGTGCGTGCATTAGAAGAAGGGGGCATAATTTTGAGCAAGATTTTAAGTAATTAAAATAATAGTTTTCAGAATGATTTGTTAACTGGGTGCAGTAATAATTTGTTGAAATAAAATTGGTACAAAAATGCAACGAAGCACTTCTATAGGTGTTCGCAAAAACACGAATATTTGGAACACGTCTGTTTGGAAAGCGACGCTGGTATTCGCGACGCGCTTCAGCGCCATTTCCTTCGCAAAGTCCATAAAAGTAAAGAATATCTGCATATTCAGCATTCGAAAATGTAGCCATTTCAGCAAGTAAGATGCTCAGCAAACGTTACGTTACTCAGAATTACTTAAAAAATGCAAAATACGAAAGACTTAAGAAACTCGATATGACAGCAACGCTACCATTTTGACAAACAACAATAACGAGTGCACGGCCAACTTGCTTATTTTTGTTTAGATGCGAATAGTGAATCTGAAGACTAACAGAAAGAAGAAGTTTTTACAATGATTTGTTAACTGGGTGCAGTAATAATTTGTTAAAATAAAATTGGTACAAAAATGCAACGAAGTGCTTATTTTTGCTATTTTTCAAGTTTGAACGTGTGATTTTGTTATCTGTGACACAGTTACTTAATTATTTGTAAAAATAAAGTATTGCTAAGAGTTCTAGTTTGCAAAATAATAACAAAATTAAGTAAATATAAATTAATTTTTTTTAAATTAAATAAATTAGGCAGGAAGGTATGCGTTTTTGAAAAAAAAACCAAATTTAAAATAACTCGAAAACCAAGCATTTTCGGAATAGGTCATAATTAGAAAAAAAAATCACAAATGACCTCTATTATAACCTCCTGCGAGGAATGCATCGAATTACCAATCACCCTGTATATGGCAACGAGACCGCTGATGCGCTCGTCAGGGAGAGCGCAAGCATGTTTGTCGAACCAGCAGAGAATACTGTGGCTAGACCACTACGGGATCAGTCAAAGAAGAGATAGATCGAACAGCTAAACAACTTGCGCAAAGCAGATGGATAGGTCATAGGGCTTACAACTTGTAGCATCTCCAGGCGATTGTGGCCCCTCCTTGATAACAGGAGAACCGCAGCCTTATTACAGTAGGGTTGGGTAAATTTCACTTTCAGCCTCCTTTGAAATTTCACTTGGACATTTTCATGAAATTTATCAAATATATGAAATTTTCGCGAAACTTTCACGCTAAATGAAATTTTCGTGAAATTTATTGAAAGTTATGAAACTTTCACCCAGGCGTTCAATTTCAGTGAAATTTTCTGTAAAAATTTCGGCGAAACTTTCACTTAAGTTTCCATTATTGTAAGACTGAATCCCGGGCTTAATTCCTGTACCAAAAATAATAATGTAAAAGTTTCCCCAGATTGACTGCAACAGTAATGGCATTCTCGTAATAGAAAAAACGTATCTTTTGATTTTAGTCAAAAGTAGAATTTAAAATGAGCTACTTGCTACTTTATACTGCATATTTTTCTTTAACAATGAAGACAAATTATTGATCGTTTTCTTGATCACTAAATGATTCTGGCCCTAAACTGGAGTCTGTATCATGTAAAGTTAAATTACTTTCATCAGTTGGGCAGTCGCATGTGAAATTTTTGCGAAACTTTCACTGAAATTTATGAAATTTATGAGGTGAAAGTTTCACTTGAAATTTTCAATGTTTTCACTGAAATTTCACTTTTGAAATTTTCAAATGGCACGTCCCTACCGGCGTAATACGTGTGGCACGCAGCGAATGTATGCATCCGATTGGCTATTTCGGGAACCGTTCCATTTTAATAAATAAAGGGGCAGTCGCATGTGAAATTTTGGCGAAACTTTCACTGAAATTTATGAAATTTTAGTGAAATTTTCGCGAAACTTTCACTGAAATTTATGAAATTTATAAGGTGAAAGTTTCACTTGAAATTTTCAAAGTTTTCACTGAAATTTCACTTTTGCCTAAGTGAAATGTTTCACTTGAAATTTTCAAATGGCACATCCCTATATTACAGCACAGTCGGAAGGACCTAAGAAACATCACTGCCGTAGTCACCAGACATTGCCTGTTCGGTAGACACGCTGAACGTATGCAAATACCAACTAACGACTTCTGTAGAAGTTGCAGAGATGAAGAAGAGGAGGAAAGTATTCAGCATTTCTTGTGTGAATGCCCCGGCCTCGCTAGAAGAAGGTTCAATGCCCTGGGCGAACAATTTTTTAATGATCTGGAGGAAGTGAGCAGCCTGCAACTGGGTCGACTTACTAAGTTTATTAACAGCCGTGGCTGATTTAAATGAGCTGTTAAGATTCTTCTATGATCGCGTTAACCATCAGGAAGCTGATGCAAATAGGTTCCGCGGAACATGTGTGGTACCACAACGGTCCTTATAGGACTACGTTTGACTGTTTGAATAATGCCATAGGTCTGCCACTCCAACCTAACCTAGGTCACCGTGAGAGTATATGTATGTGAATGTGGTAAATTTTGTGCGGCGCTTTTTTAATTTGCTCAAAATACAAATTATTGACCTCCCATTTGAAATCATCACAAGACGCCACTGGGTAATGGGAATATTAATTTTATGTTGTAGCATCTTCTTTCCTGCAAATACTTTTCTAATATTTTTTTACAATGACATGTTTTTGATTAAGAACAGTTGGTTAGGAATTAATCCATGTTTTCAGTTGGTACTTTTGCTTATTAAAAACGTATTTTATATGATAATTATATTCGAGAATGTTACGTTTTTACGACGTCGCTTAGTTAACATTATCTTTGATCTTTTAATAGTAGATCATTTTTTGCAAACTTGCTTTGGGCTATCAATTGTACGCTTCATATTCAAGGGTATTCGTATATACAAGGCATTCCTGAAAAGTAACATAAAATCATGATAGACTATACATTCCGGTATTTTTTCGTGTTTTCAAGGGAATATTTTTTAGTAGTCCTGGCAAATAAAATGTTAATTCAAATTCAAATTAAATTTATTCTACTAAGGATCATACATTATGATTTAAGGTTCGTCATTGCTTACTCGATTGATGTTTACTGCTTGTCCCCCACAGTAAAATATTATAGCTGAGACGAGGATAAGCTAATGCGTAGTAAGATGTTATTTGAGTAGGGACAGGCACTGTGCATTTTAACTTTAGTATAGCGTAGTAAGCTTGTACCAATTTTGAGCATACATGATGCAGTTGAGGTTCCCACGACAGTTTGGAATCAAGATACGTTCCTAGAAATTTGGAAGAGATGAAGAAATGAATGTGTACCGTTTTGTCCTCGTTTAGTATAAGTTGATTCGAAAAACACCATATGTTAATTTTTTCTGTGACTTCTTGTATTTTCCTGTGTGCTTCAGGGTCATCTAGTGCTGATATGGTAACCGTGGTATCGTCGGCAAATTTGATGGTATATCCAGGTAGTGATAGATCGTTTACAAATAATATGAATATAAAAAGTGCGAGGACAGATCCTTGGGCAGCTAGGATGTTAACTTCATGTTCTGAGGAGGTATAATTTCCAATTGACTAACAGCCTTCTTTCGGTTAAAAATTACATTATTAAAGATGGTGCGTTTCCCCTTATTCCAACAGCATAGAGTTTCTTTTCGACAAACTTTAGGTTCAAAGTATCAAAGGCCCGTGATAAATCAAACAACATTCCGACAACCACCTTGTTTGATTCTAATTCTTGATGTATAAATTGAACAAGTTGGAATGCAGCTGTCTCGGTGGATTTACCCCGTTGATAACCATGTTGATCGTTATGTACGTACTTAAGTACCAGTTTTCATTACTTTAAATAGTCAGTACAGCAGTTCTGGTGCTATTGGTGGTAAATGTTTATTTTTCTTCTTATCTTTTAGGTACGTACGGCCAACAATAAGGACAACGTATTAATCAGTGTCGCCATAAGAGCCATGCTTACTGTTTAGTGCAAAACAATTGTGACTGACTTACCGAGTTTGTTTTTTAATTTGTTTCAAGGTTGACCCCGTATATTTTCTGACGTCACCGAAACTCTACCTATCAGGTTTTTTAAGAGGTGCGAACAGGACGCAGGCCATTATTATATATGTACGCGTATAGTTATTCACAATGCGCGGACCCGTGACAGCAGTTTTTATTAATAATAATTTTAACATTGTCGGTTGTCCGAAATGAGATACATATCAGTAAAAACGATGATGGAGCAAAGATTTAAGGAAAAATAATACAAATTTACATGTACCGGGTGGCGGACCGCCTGACTGACCATGGGGAATCCAATGTAAATGTTGCTGCCTTCAAATATGGCTCCCCTAATAATTTTACATCAAAATTGAATTAGACTTTTTTGAAGGTCTCCTTATGATGGACTCACACATCAAATTTTATAATTTTCCAATGAGCCAATTAAAACTTATTTAGAAAAATTCTCTTCTCTTTACAGCAAAATTTACATGGAATTTCTTATGGCCCACCTGACAATGGACCTTCCGGTATAGTTTTGCAGATGCGCTACTAATAATATTTTGAATCATAAAGTTAGTAATGTCAATGCGTTAATTTCATGTAGGGTTTGTTCGGGTTTGATCGTCGTTTATTGTCCTTACTCTAGAAGTGGAATTTCCTGCTAATGTAATATATTTAAAAAAGGCGCTTAAAAGTTCCTAATGGGTTAATAAACGCTTTATAATATAAAACGCGCTATATTTTATAAAACTTGACATTAATCATAATAATATTTGCTTGCTACGGTTAATAAAACATATACTTACCACTAAAAATCGATACTTACTGTAGTTCTCAAAAATGTAAATAGCTTCTAGTGCATAGGCGTAGTTAGGAGGGTACTTGGGGGTGCTAAGCACCCCCGAAATCTAAATAAGCATCCCCAAAAAAAAATTACAATATATAGGCTAATTTTACAACTAACCTATTTTTATAATATACATTACAGTTTATAGTGAATTGGCATATGGCATGTAATGAATTTTTCATATTAATATTTCAAGCATTCGAATTCTGGTACAAATTCAAGTATATTTAGGTAGTTGCGGATTCTGTTCAAAATTTCTCTCCGTGTACCGTGTAGTTCACGCCCAGTTTACTTGTCAGAGCGGGTCTATGATCTTAAAAATCTCGTAAAATACGAGAGCGGCATAATAGCTTGTGTATATCATGTTCTGCAATTCTGCATTAATTTGATAATTTAAATTTAACCAGTCGTAGTCGTTCAAATTCGCGGAAATTTTTAGCCGGTATTTTGACTATTTTTTTTGTTTATTAAGGTTTAATATGGTTTTATTGAATTCAGTTAAAGTTTAAAGTTAAGTAAACACGAAAAAACAATGAGAGCGTCGTCGGATATAAAATACACCGTGGAATTTGAAAAAATCTTTTAGGAAGTTACCGTTGGAGGAGAAAGTGATTGTCAAGAACATTGAAAGACCTAAACCTGCTATTAACATCACACTAAAATATTTACTAAAAATTATTGACCAAATTTGGGCGTGGTCTTAAAAAAAATTTCGTCTGCGGCGGGGTTTTTGTGCACCCCCACGTTAACATGTCATGAGCCGCCACTGGACTTCAGCACCCCCAGTGTTGACCGTCCAGTTCGGTTATGTACAATGTGTGTTCGACGAAATGTGTCTTCATTTTCTACAGAATGAATATACTTTAGGCTTAAAGACCTTTTTATTGATCCTTGAAAAAGTTTTTATATAAAACGAAACGTTGGGAGAAATACAATTGTGTCATTTCATTGCCTGCCCTCATTCCCGCTATACTTATTTGAATCTACTTGTAAAGGCGCTATACTTACCTTACTATGATAAACTCGGGAGAATTTCTTTATTATATTTCTTTGTAGAACAAAATTTCGAACATTTTAATTCTTATTTGTATTGAATATTGAAATTCGAACAGAATATAGGTACTAACAGAAAAAAAAAACTAGGGGACAGCAAGGCAATATGACATACTATCTTTTGAAAATCAATTTTTACTAAACCAAAAGGTATATTAGGTTTTATTCTTTGTTTTTAATATGGGCTCTTAACGTTTTAAGTGAATAAAAATATTTTACTTGTAAGAATTGCTACATTTAGGAAAAATTTTAAAAAATAACAAGCATTACAAAAACCATTTAACCTTATAGGGTAAGGCAAATTGACATACCAAATTTTTTCCTTAAAGGCAAAATGACATGGTTGTATAAAATTAACTGTCCAGTGAGTAAAAAAACAAATAACAATGCGTAAGTGTAAAATGTCTACTTATATTTTAAGTTTGTTGTACCTACATTAACGAAATTTAAAAAAAAATATATTGAAACAAAATATGAATAAATTAAGAACGACATAGTGCTATACAGGCAAAACGACACACTGCTATGTCATTTTGCCCAATGTGCAATATAAAGAATAAATATATTTTCTAGGTTATAATTTTATTCAATCATTTAAATGTTAGTGTAATAATAAAACTAGAGGGCTAATAGTTGTGGGTTAACAGTAAAACATTGGCAGCGACCTTATATTTTAACCAAAAATATTTCAACAATCACTTACCTTGATATTTTACATAGGAAAATACACAAACTCTCTAGAAAACAACAAACGATCGACTATGCTATTTTATTACGATTGACGATCTTGGCGGTATTAAGGTTGAATTCTCAACGTCATTCAATTTATTGCCAACCTATAACCTATTTCGCTTTGTCTTTTCAAGTTTATTATTTTTTAAACTAACATTTAAATAAAATCAGTATCGTCGGCACATTACTTAGGTAATATCTGATATATTACAAAAATATCAATTTATTTCATTGCTAATTTTGGGAGATATGTATAATGAAAGAACATGTCATTGCAATGACATAATAATGTTTAAAAAAATCTTACCCGATATTTTTCGTTATACAATTCTCCTAAAATAAGTTATGAAATTCCTTGATATTTATTAAATATGTCAATTATTACCTATAGAATATTAAGTCGATACTGATTTTCTTTAAATTTTGTATAAAAGCTAGAAAACATAAATAAATCTACGCGAAATAGGTTATAGGTTGGCAAGCATGTTGATACTCCTACCTTAAGATGTGTTTTGTAATAGAGAACTCAACACGAATGTAATCGAACTGGGCCGAAAACAGGTAATATGTCATTTTGCCTGCTATGCCATTATGCCTTGCTCTCCCCTATCGCTGTTGCTTTCCATAGTTTATTGCGACAATTGCGACCAAAAACCATGCAAACTTTCGAAAATTAAAATGTCAACTAATTTCATTTCAGATAACTGTCAGTCGTTATCTTACATCTATGGTAATGTTCAACTGCATTTATCAAAATCATACCTACCAAGATTTTCATATTCACAATAACAACAACGATGTGATTCTTCCCGGCCTAGTCCGGGAAGTACGTACTTCCCGGACTAGGCCGGAGAAATGCTATATACTTTCTCAAAGGAAAAGCGTCCGGAAAGCAGTGGCGCAGCGAGGGGGGGGGGTTTAGGGGCTTACCCCCCCCCCCCCCCCAGACGCCCAGACTAAGATGGTTTTTTACGGTTTCGACCAGGGCTGAAGCATTTGAAATGCTAAAAAGTGAAAAAAAATAATAGTAGGATGAAACCCATTGGAAAAGGAAGAGAATATAACAAAAATGAAAGGAAAAATAATTTACGGGCGATCCGAGGTCGGGAAGTGGAAAGGCGTCAGTTTTTAAGGGTAGAAAACGATTTATCTCGATTTCCGGCAAAACTACAAGTCCTATGGAAAAACGTTAAATGGCAAAGTTGTAGGTAATAAAAAGATCTACAACTATTGCATTTACACTTTTTTCACATAAACTCAAAATTTATGTGAAAAATTCAAATAACCAAGTTTTTGGTTTTTTATTTTTATCTTTTACAAGAAAAATTTTTTTACGAAATTTGGTGAAAACTTACCTTTTTATGTCCCAAACACACTGTAATTTTTTTGATTTAAAATATTTATTTTTTCGCCTTATTTTGACTTTTAATATCGAAAAAGCACCCTAATTTTCAATCGAAAATTCTCACGTCAAAATATCTGCTTTTTTAAAAAAGTCGGTGGGCTTTTTGTTCGTTGAAATCTCTACTTTCTGATGGTGTAAAAAAAAATACATTACTATGGTAAATGTGATGAAATCTCCTTTAAATCCTACCTTTAATTATATTTATTTAGAACAACTATTTTCGCATATTTTTTGCGATCTTTATGTTTTATGGATTTGTAATTTTTTTTGTTTATCAATGTAACATGGAATCTTACGTTTTTCGAGTAATTAAAGTATAAATTTTAATAAGTTTTTCGTTTCTTTGCATTTGTTGAGAACATTTACCATAGTAATGTATATTTTTTTTACACCATCAGAAAGCAGAGTTTTCAACGAACAAAAAGCCCACCGACTTTTTTAAAAAAGCAGATACTTTGACGTGAGAATTTTCGATTGAAAATCAGGGTGCTTTTTCGATATTAAGTCAAAGTAAGGTGAAAAAATAAATATTTTAAATCAAAAAAATTACAGTGTGTTTGGGACATAAAAAGATAAATTTTCAACAAATTTATTTTTCTTGTAAAAGATAAAAATAAAAAACCAAAAATTATTTGAATTTTTCACATAAATTTTGAGGTTATGTGAAAAAAGTGTCAATACAAAAGTTGTAAATTTTTTTATTACCTACAACTTTGCTTTTTAACGTTTTTCTATAGGACTTGTAGTTTTGCCGGAAATCGAGATAAATCGTTCTCTACCCTTAAAAACTCACCCCCTTCCACTTACCGACCTCGAATCGCCCGTAAATTATTTTTCCTTTCATTTTTGTTATATTCTCTTTTTCAATGGGTTTCATCCTACTATTCTTTTTTTTTGTTTTAAAAATTATCGACCCTGGTTTAATTTTACTTTTTAAAATTTTAAAATCCTGTTCTTTTTTTTGAAAACTCCCCCTAGTACAAAATTCTGGCTGCGCCACTGCCGGGAAGTGGGTACTTCCCGGACGGTTGCCGAAAAAGGTAATTTTATAGTGTTAGACTATACATCGGCAGAAGTATTAAAATCAGTTGTCACGTTTTCAAGAAAGAACCCCGCACTTCTCTTATGGAAAATGGCCCTCGGTTAAATTTTCTAAATTTTTAGTATGTTGTAGAGAATGCCATTCTGATCAAAAGTGTTCATGGCCACAACAATATCTGCCGATTAGTTTTTGAGATACAGGGTGTCCAAGTTGCAGAATATGAATTCTCAATACATTATAATTTCGTAGTTTATAATATTAATTCGTTTTGTTTTTCTAAATTTTTGACTGCCCTGTCGTAGATAGGATAGAATACTATAAGAATAGTCTAATTATCTTATTATATACCGGGTGAGTGACGAAAATTATTTAATATTATTTGTTAAATCATTGTATTTTCGGCATTTAATTAAATGTAAACAAAGTAATACTGTAGATGACATTAGCTTGGAGAAAGCTATCAGAGTTTATAATATTTATAATATACAGGGCAACTCAAAAAAGTTAATATTTTTTTTATTAGTTTTGAAAGAAATTTTGTAGATATTTCTTTATGTACTACTTGTCGCTTATCGTATGCTTCCAAATATATATAATTATCAAGGTTATACAGGGTGTTTCCGATGATAAGCGATAGAAAAATAACATAAAAATGCATGTATTTATAAATCACCCGGTACATTAAAAATGGATCGGTTAAATTTCGTTATTTTTTAATATTTTTTGCTTAAAGTGTCTTACTTACATATTTGCTATTGATTTCCCTTTTCCTATGACCAGTTCTGGAGATATACAGTTTCGAACAGACTCAAAACTAAAAAAATAAGCAAATAAAATAACAATTTTCTTTTAATTCCAATAAATTTTTTTATGTAAGTTCATTTTATGGTTAAAAATAAATATATTTAATGCTATACAGGGTGTTTCGAATAATTAGGGGCATACTTATTATTTTTGGATAAAATAATTTGGATATAATAAATTGTTCATAGTTTTTATATATATATATATTTCTTATTTGCAATACAGTGTTAGGATATCCTAAATATACGAAACACCCTATATAGCATTAAATATATTTATTTTTAACCATAAAATGAACTTACATAACAAATTTTATTGAAATTAATAGAAAATTGTTATTTTATTTGCTTATTTTTTGAGTTTTAAGTGTTCGACACTGTATATCTCCAGAACTGGTCATAGGAAAAGGGAAATCAATAGCAAATATGTAAGTAAGACACTTTAAGCAAAAAATATTAAAAAATAACGAAATTTAACCGATCCATTCTTAATGTACCGGGTGATTTATAAATACATGCATTTTTATGTTATTTTTCTATCGCTTATCATCGGAAACACCCTGTATAACCTTGATAATTATATATATTTGGAAGCATACGATAAGCCACAAGTAGTACATAAAGAACTATCTACAAAATTTCTTTCAAAACTAATTAAAAAAATATTAACTTTTTTGAGTTACCCTGTATAGTATAAATAATGTAAATTCCGATAGCTTTCTCCAAGCTAATGTCATTTACAGTATTACTTTGTTTAAATTTAATTTAATGCCGAAAATACAATGATTTAACAAATAATATTAAATAATTTTCGTCACTCACCCAGTATATAATAAGATAATTTGACTATTCTTATAGTATTCTATCCTATCTACGACAGGGCCATCAAAAATTTAGAAAAACAAAACGAATTAATATTATAAACTACGAAAATATAATGTATTGAGAATTCATATTTTCAACTTGAACACCCTGTATCTCAAAAACTGATCGGCAGATATTGTTGTGGTCATGAACACTTTTGATCAGAATGGCATTCTCTACATCATACCAAAAATTTAGAAAATTTAACCGAGGGCCATTTTCCATAAGAGAAGTGCGGGGTTCTTTGGGAATAAAAAACAAAAAAAAACGAGGAAATTGCGATTATTCACCTGGATCGAGCTATTATTTTCCCGGGGAAACTAACGTAAAGATACCACAGAGATTTAATAATAGTAATAATAACAATATAATAATAAAATTGATCGGGTTCGCAAACATGGCGGACAACATTCCTCGGATCAATTAATTACAATTTCCGCAGGTATAAAGGAGGATAGTCAAAGAAATCGTCGCATGTAAAAATTTTGACAAATTATTAAAAACGGCACGACCGCTGTTTTAAAGCGACCAAGGCTGAACCAAAATTTATCATTTTTGCCGCAACACGAAGCATTGATTAATGCCCTTACGGACCGAAATGAAGGACATAAATCTTGTTGAAATGCGTTCCTGCCCACCGCAGAAGTTTTAAACAAACATCCTGATGACTTTTGGGTGTAACTTGCTTTAAAATAAGAAAATATTATGGACGTTTTTAAAAAAACTCGTTTGACACTAATGAGCAATTAAAAGAAAATATTGTGGCATATCGGACAAGTGTGTAACTATTTTTTATATTGGAATACACAGAGATCCAAGTTTAATGGATACCCTGGGGCGGGGTAACTGCCTTTTATATTGGAGTTAATTCCGCTGGGATGGCGCTACGGTGTATTGATAGCCGCCTTAATTTTGCAAGGAGGCTTTTAGTATATTTCTCCGTCGTTCTTGGAATTGCTTGGGTTATGGCTGCCCGTAGAGTCCTAACAAGAACGAAACGGCCGTCGTGGTCTACCCGCCCCAGGGAATCCATTAAACTTGGATCCTTGTGTATTCCAATATAAAAAAATAGTTACACACTTGTCCGATATGCCACAATATTTTCTTTTAATTATTTTCGCGGACACTGTATTATCTTCTAAACTAATGAGCAATTTTATTTAATACATAGTCATGTAATAGCACATTACGTACCTACGTGGAAAGTGTTTCATTACTGTCGAGGGAGTTGACCGTTTCGCGCCTCGGTTAACTACCAACTCTCTCGACAGTAATGAAACATTTTCTACCGAGGTTTGTATACTATTTTATTTACAACCATTTCATCCACTTCTTATTTTTTAAATTAAAATTTTAACTTTATTGTTGAAAGCGAAATGTCGTTTGGCCTTTTTTTTAAGACCGACCAGAAAATATACACTTTCTGGACAATTTTTCGTCCAGAAAATAACGCTTTGTCGATCAAGACCGGAAAATGGACGTGAGGGACCGGCAAAAGATTTTTCCGCTCCCTGTTTTTTCATTTTTCCAATCGCTCTTTTATAATACAATCTACCTTGATTTCGTTACTATGAAAATTTCATAAATTTATTTTCAACCAATTAGAAGGCTCCTTTTTGTTTACATTGCTTATAGCAACGGGAGACTATCGCGATAGTCTATAGCCTATAACCTAATAATAGCTATTAATATAACGAGATTATTATACGATTTATAATAGTCGAGGACATCGCTAGGTGACGAGGCGACAGCCGAGTCACCCGCAATGTCCGAGACGGTGTTAAATCGCTAATAATCGAGTTATATTCAAAGCTTTATCGTATCATTGACAACGGCGATGCGAAAATAAAAACAAGGTTTTTGACATTTCATTTTGGCATTTCAAAAAGTCATCATTAAAATCATGCGAGATTTTGATATTCCCGACGATATATTAGCTGCAGCCAACATTATAAGACATATTATAGACAATTTACCTTTAGATAAACAAACAATAATCACGAATGTGGCAGTTTTATGGCCTCGCGCATGTAAACAAAACTGGGAACTATTAGACATGCGCACTGCAACATTATCGTTTGACAAATGGGAAAATAGACAGGTCCGGGCTTTAAAATTTAAATTCTTGCTCATATGCCACCATAGAGGGTTTATTTTACCTCTATTTGGGCATAATACAATTATACAACGGCTGCAACTAGTACTAGTCATTGTTTATATTACAATCCAAGTCACTAAAAGCACAAACACAATTCACTAACTAAACTACACAAAAACCAGAAATCCATAAATATTAAACACCAGTCCCACAATCCACGATAGCCGATCCGATAGCTGAAAACTTTAGAAAACTACAAGGAATCCGCAGAGAAGAGAAACCTTAAAACACAACAACAAAAATGGCGGCCGAGCCGGTTCTGGAGAGTATTCTTGAGCGCGTCGATTATTGTCGATAAAGTAGGACGGCCGATAACACGAGGTTTGTGCGCATGCACGAAGGTTCCCCGAATGAAGACAGCTGACCGACGAGTCATGCGCTCGGACGTATTTTTTCACCCATAAAACGTAACTTTTGTTTGCGCAGGAGATAAGCTGTAGGTATCTAAAGGTAAATTGTCTATGGGTTGAACTTGCTTCCGGACAAATCTAAAATCCATTATGAAAAATAATATCGGCAGTTTTGTGAGTGGCGAAACAAAGTACATGTTCAAGGTGCAGAAGAAATGGTATTGCTGGCGTATTTCTCAAAACTCTCTGAGGAATACTCTGCTTCGTCCTTATGGCCGAAATATTCCATGTTACGAGCGACATTAGAACTGAAGGAAACAGTGGAAATCGACAAATACGGCGCCTTAATACGTTTCATCAAGAAGAAAAATGTTGGATATAGAGCAAAAAAATCGAAAGTATTTACAAGAGAACAAGTCAACGAATTTGTGTGTTCTGCCTCAGACGAGAAGTTTTTAATGATGAAAGTGGCTTTTTTAATTGGAATTGGAGGAGCCTGTCGAACTAATGAATTAGCGAAGATGACCACGGAAGATGTTGACGTTTTAGAGGACAAGCTGATTGTTACTATTCCCGACTCAAAAACCCATAAGAAACGTATTTTCGCTGTGATATTTGACGGCGAAGTCAATCCTGTGCTTTTATTTAAAAAGTACGCAATGTTAAGGCCAGACCATGTCACTCACCAAAGATTGTTTGTATCATATAGAAAAGGGAAATGTACGGTACAGCCCTGCGGCATTCATTTCTTCTCTAAAATACCTCAAAAAATAGCTGAGTATCTCTCACTTGAAAATCCTAATTTGTATACTGGTCACTGAAGATCTTCGGCAAATTTTCTTGTTAATGCTGGAGAAGATATATTAGAACTACAAGAACTTGGTGGATGGGAATCGTCGAAGGTTGCTAGAGGATATTTAGAAGAAAGTGTGACCAAGAATGCTTCCATTGCTCGCAAAATTCAAATCGGCGATGTTTCCGGCAGTGGATTAGGTACTGGGGAACCGCACGAAATCGAAAGGAGTGCTTTCTCGGTCATTAATCAGTCTTCAGAGGGCATACCTAAGATCGTGGACGTTAAAGACAAAGGTGTATCCATCAAATTTGAAAACTGTCAAAATATTGTTTTAAATGTTCATGAAAAATAGTTCTAATATTATTTGGTATCTAACGTATTATGCTTTCGTAACTAACATATTAAATTATGGTAACTAATGTATTATGAGTAACTAAGGTTTTATGTAGGTTTTAGTATGTTTATGATGTTAATAATTATTAATAAAGATATCATATAAAAATGACTTAATCTTCAATGATACGATAAAATTAATAAGTGATCATTTTTCTTAGGCACGACTACTACGACTTAATTCTAATTCAAATGTCAAGTCATTTCGAAGTGACAGGTGAGACAATCCAATGTCTTTATAGTTTTAAATTCAAATATATCTTTAAAAAACATATTTCCGATGAGTTTAGTTTAATATGACGCACTATATTTTTATAAGAAGTTGATTTTACTTGTTAGTAACTAAGGTTTATTACTAAAATTTCAGGAACATTAAAAGAAACTCCAATTTATGAAATTTTCTTACCGAATCTCCTACGCGGCAGAATTAATTTCCGATAATTTTTTTTAAGGTTACGAATGGTTTTGTTGATAGAAAATTATGCTAGGGAGATTATAAGTGATAACAACATTTCGATGTATTGTCGAGTGACAGTTTGTTGATTTTTAATTTGTTGTTTATGTCAAACTTGTTTCGCGAGTGCGCAAATTTAAAAATATGAATACAGATTTTGAATTATCCGACACGGAAAATGAGATTCCAGAAGAAATTTTCGAAGCAGCAAGGAAAGCGCCTTACGATATATTGCCAGTAAAATCAAAAGCCCGTTACGAGTCATACGACGCATTTAAACATTGGTGTAGAGAAAAAAAGTGAAAAATGTAAAAGAAGAAGTCCTTTTGGCATATTTTGCTGAAAAGTCCAAAAACTGGCTTCTTCAACATTATGGAGCTGTATTCTTTTATCTGGTTTTAGTATTGTTAATCACTTTGTTATATAAAAGAAAAGAAAATAAAATAAAGAATTAAATGTAAAGTATATCGAAGTGTCGGTCTTAAAAAAAATATTGTACGCCACGCAACCAATTAATGTTTTGCAGGTCTCTCCAAGCTTCTAGGACTCGCCTATGGCTCGTCCTACGAAAATGCTTGTCTCTATCGGAAAAACACTACTTTCCGGTCTTGTTACGTAAATTACTTTTCCATTTAAAAATTAGACAGACCGCAGGTGGTACAATAACGTAGGTAATAATCCACATCACTCTTGGAAAACGCATTTTATTCTTTATAAGAATTCGCATACTCTTTATATAACTGTTTAATACTATATTATTATATGTCAGCAACGCGCTTTTCTACTGAAAGACAACGAAAATTGCTAGAACGTTGTGTAGTGATAGTATCACGGTAATTTAGTCAATAGGAAATAGGAGTTACGAATACTCACAGTAATTTTTTTTAAGTTCTATTGGGGGTGTACTTTGGTTATTTATACTGTATTAGTTCCGACTAGCAGTTGTAGTGAAACTAGGCATTATTCATAATAATATTTGCCTGCTACGGTTAACAACAGTACTGTAGTTTTCAAAAATTTAAATAGCTTCTAGTGTGATATTGTTCTTGTCTTTTAACATTGCATAAGATATCTATTATGCAACATGGTTTACTGAGATGGTAAAATTCGTCCATAGATTATAACATCCAATACTAATGATGGATTGTGCGAAATAAGAATCTTCTATTGCTTTATCTGACATGCGAAGTTAAATACAAAGTAAAAATTATTGATTGGAAACAGGTATTGGTATCTACGATCAATAAAGTTCAAATTTGGACAGTGCAGCTAGAAGACTTCGTACAACGATGTGACCTGCGCAACAAATACGTTAAAACTAATAAAACGGCGCGAGGCGATTGCCGATCGCTACGAACCACCCACCAACGTCTTGTCGATTATAGGTTCTAACGGATACAATTCGTTTTTGGGGACGCTGTTCTGCTTTCTTAACTGTAGTGGAAGCACTTTACTGGGAACAAAATGCGTCGAAATATGTGTTTTTGTTAACATCAAATTTACACGTTTTTATTCGTTTATAGTGTAGGGCCTTGTTCTAATAATAGCTTCGTTCGTACAGGTGCCAGGAACCGTCAGCAAATTAACGACGTATGCGCACGAGTTTAAAAGCGTTCACACACGACAAATCCCAAACCGCTGGCAGAAAATCCGGCGTTCGCAGAAGCCAAATTGTTGGTTGTGGATCCGATTCTAACGAGTTCACAAACCAAAAAAAATTCCAACCAGTTACAAATCATGCATAGGTACGCAGAGAACAATTGGGAATCGGTTGACAAAATTTGCTTATACGAACAAAGCTTTTATTTACAAAATACATAACAAAATAATTTTCACTCTCCCCTATACAATAAACCCAACGCCAGTATATTATGCAGAAATTACCCGGAACATACAAAAGCAACAAGCAAACTCTGAACCGAAAGTCAGGGGACGTCAATTTTAAACAGTGGAGTCCTAAAAAGGTCGCTGTAAAATTACAGTAAGCGGTAAAATCGCAGGTGCTTGGTGTGACCCAAAAAAGTTTTTTTGGAATATGTATATTTTCAAATAATTATTTGAATCATTGCTTGATCTGACGACCGACGTCGCGTCGTACGTGAAGTATTTTGCGTTTGTTTGTCCCGCTTCTATCGCTTTTTTTTAAACGGGGTTCGTTTAAGTTTCATGGCACATCGGGGAATGTCGGTCGAACAGCAACAAAGCGAGGTTTATCGTCGGGTGACGGGACTGTCGCTTTTAAAGTTTATTTTAAATAGCAGGAAATCAGTAAACAAATTGAATTAAATTTTAGGATTTGGTAATATTAGTAGATAACACAAATTCAAAGTCTACAAATACGTATTTAGAAAAACCATCTCCAGAGTATCCTCTTTAGGGGGCTCTAGCTTCGTATCAAGCAGTGGCGGCTCGTGACTAGTGAGTCAGGGGGGCGCTGGCTTTAAATAAAAAAAAATTAAAATGTCTTATTTTCGAAAGTACGTGTCTGTTTTTTCTAACTTTCTCGTTGTGAATTTTAATTTCATCAGCATTAGCACTACTTTAACAAGTTAAAATATTGGTTTGTCCTAATATCTCGAAACTTACCACATTATAACGATGTTTTGCACTATTTTCATGTTTTTTATTTTCTCTGAAAGATGTTTTAAGTCCTGCACCCCATTTTTAGTCCAATTATCATCCCCGCCAAAAAGAAGACACACGAAACAAAAAAAAAAGAATTTTTGTCCTCACAACCCACCGCATATCCAGAATATTTTATTATATATTTCTTTGTCAAACTTACGCGTAAACTCTGCCTTACTTTTACATTTTGATTGCACTTGTACAATGTTCAATATTGATAGTGGCCGCCCTGCATTTTTTAAATCAAGTTTTTCACTTAAGCTCAGAGAACTAAACACAACCTTCTGAAAATCACTGACCTTCATATTAGACGAAATTTTCCAATTTTATAACAACTAATAAATAACTCAAAACAAATAAACAAAACGTCAGCGAGTCAGCGGCATCGACAGGTCGCATCGCGATTCGCGAACAGTGGGCGCGGAAAATTGGAGCTCTCCGTGGCCGCTCGTTGTGCGATGTGTAGGAGACGTCAGGCCTCCGTCGTCATGACAACCCATCGAGAAGGCGCGTTGAATCGGGACGGATAATCGGTCGCCCGCCGCCGCCCGCGCTTAGTACAACCTTGAGAGCGCGCAACTCGCTTGTCTATGAGTATAGCCTGCCCGTTAGAATAGGGCTACGTTTGGTTTGAATTATTTTAATTGATTGCTTACATACATTGCGTTCTTGGTTTTTTAAGTAAAGTATTTTTGGATTCTGTTTGAAATAATTGTAGGAAGGGCTGCGGCCCAGAGCCCTTCATTAACCAGCCGCCATTGGTATTAAGTGGACATAGGACACAATTTTATATGAAGTTCTTACTTTATTTTTAACCAATCTACTCAATTCCAAATTATTGACCATATCTTTTTTGGACACCCTGTATATTGTATGTAAAACAAACACTAAACTCAAATAAATTTCCTTTTCGGACTTCCATTGTATTTATTTTATTACTTAACACAACGTTTCGGTTAGTTAGTCTCTCTAACCGTTTTCAAGTGTAAACTAAATTATAATTCTAACTGTCTTAAATACTATCCATGTGCAATGAAGCTATTGGAGTGTGAAGTTTGAGCTGTTGGTTTTGGACAAGAAGAGGCTTCCAGATATTGGGGATATCTACACTTGGTTTACTAAATATATGGGTATTTTGATTCATGAAACTGTTTCGTGTCCAAAACATTGGCTTCTGACCCACTGTATATTATGTTGCTTGGTCCATACATGTTCCGATCTCGAAGTTTCACCTCTTTGAGTATGTTTCAGATGTTCTTTAACTCGTACGGGAAGAGGTCTTTTTGTTTCTCCAATGTACGATTCGCCACACTCGCAAGGGATTTGATGGATACAATTTTTTGTGTTTCTATTACTGGGGGGTTTTACTTTTGTAAGAAAGCTTCTAAGCGTATTTGCTGATTTAAAGGCGCTTTTGATATTATAGTTTTTGGTTATCCTTCTAATCTTTTAAATTTTTTTTTTGTGTTTTCATTCAACAACCCCGTACGAGTTAAAGAACATTTGAAACATACTCAAAGAGGTGAAACTTCGAGATCAGATATGGCGGAACATGTATGGACCAACCAACATTATATACAGTGGTTAGAAGGCAAGGGTTTTAACAAGGAATACCACTAGAGAAAACCAAAATTCAAAGAAGCAGCTTTTATGAATCAAAATACCCATATATTTAGTAAACCAAGTATAGATATCCTCAATATCTGGAAGCCACTTCTTGTCCAAAACCAACAGCTCAAACTTTACACTCCAATAAGCACGTAGGCGGAGTCATCAAGCGTCATTGCACATGGATAGTATTTAAGACAGTAACCAGTGGCGGCGATAAGGCCCCGCAAGCCCCGCAACGCGGGAAGGCCCCCAGCTTCGCAAGGGCCCCACTCCGCCTGCCTAACTGACGTATTTCTAAATTTTAGATTAATATTATAAAAAACAACAATAAAAATTAGTATTTATGTATATTATCACATAATTTTGCGGGGGGCCCCAAATGTTTACCGCCGCCACTGACAGTGGTCTAATTTAGTTTACGGTTAGAGATACTAACTAATCGAAGCGTTGTGTTAAGTAACAAAATAAAGGCAATGGAAGTTCGACAAGGTAATTTTTTTGAAGTACTAAACTGCTAATATTTCTATAAAAGAAACATTCAGGTACCGCCACTGATTTTAAACCCCATTATAATATGTGGGAAAGCGTAGTTTTGCCTCATGGAAAATTGTTTTGACTACATTTAAAGGCTTTCGTTTGTTTTTGTGAGATAATGAAGTGTATTTTATTCTGACATTTTAAGACAACAATAAGTCGCTCATGTGAACAATTTATTTTGGTTATAAGCAAAGTATTATTCTTAAGGGGTTTACGTACCTTTGTCTTAAATATGACAAAGGAAAGCCGCAAAGGTTTACAGGGTGTGTCATGTAACAGTGGCCAATAACAACTTTCTTATTTTAAATGCATACTATATTATTCATTTCTTGGATTCTTCAGAAAATTCTAGACATATTTCATGTACAATATTAAATACCTATCTTCAACTGTTTCGGAAATATTAAGTGTTTTCAGATTTATTGCAAAATTTAACAACACATTAAAAAACTAATAAGTAATACTGTTTATTTCTTGATAATGTAAAAAACAAAAAAAACATTAATTTAGTAGGTACGTATCATTTTATAGGGATACATTTTATTTTCTTGTAATGTTCGAATAATCGATAAATGGCTAACATCGAACATTGGGGCTGCTTTTCGACTAGAAGTATGTCGGTTTTCCTCAAACTCAAGCATAATATCTAATTTCGTATCATCACTTATTGCATTGGCAGCTATTTTTTTTATCTGCTTTACATGTTCAAGCTGGCGAAATTGCTTTTCTATTTTACTAATTTTCCCTTGAGCTATAGGGGCCAAATTTGGAACTTTTTCATGAAATAAGCGAGCAACTTCAATTATTTGTGTTCGCGTTTTATCTTCATAAACAATTATCTGTAGAATTGTTATTTTGTGCATTTCTGTTAAATAACCCATTTTTCTGATATGCAGTTAACGCAGTGGCGGTTCGTGCCATTGTAGTGAAGTAGGGCCAGGTAAACCCTTAGCACCGCAGGCAAAAAATTTTTGGGTGCCACGCCCTTTTTTGTTAATAGTTCTTGCTTTTAAAGTAGGAAAAATAAGCAAAAAGTCACCTAATTTAATTTATGAATTTACAATCATATCTTGAATATACCTAAACACGATAACAAGTTGAAACACACAAGCAATGTCAGTGGTTTCATCTGCGATAACAGCGATAAACGGAGAGTCCTTTACTTCTTTTATGACTTCATCATGATACACATCTAACATACAGTCCAGAAGTTCATTTTGTAGGGGTTTTGATGTTCCTTTAAATACTTTCGATTTTTCAATATGATCTTTAAGAGTTTTGTCTAATTCTGAGCTGAAATTTATTAATTCACGAAATATGCCCCTATTTTCCGACGTCTCTTTTTCGTCATGACCTCTCAAAGCCAACTCAAATGCACCACAAAACCGAACGCAGTTTATAATTTGGTTTAATATGTATCTGTTTTTATCAATTTGTTCGTTTTTCTTCAGTATTTCATTGTGATATGCAGAATTTAATTGAGTTTTAATGTTAATTTTACCAAGCATACTGAAATTAAATATATTGTTTAAATGTACCTTCGATTTTTCATGTGTCTTCATTTTGTCCCAGAAATGGACCAAATCATCTATACCTTTTTGGGACCAAGTTTGCTTCCCACCAAATAAAACACACATAAAACAAAATAGTCTATTAGATTCATCACAACCGCAGACCCAAGTATTTTTTCCATAAAGTTTCCTTTAAAAATCTAATAGTATTCATTACTTATGTATTTCTAAAATAAAAAGTTCGTTAACCCTACATTAAATCAGCCGCCGCGGCGGCCGAACGAAAACAAATCGGGACGCGACGCGAACATCAGCTGTTTGAAACGTCTAACATCAAACGGTCAAACGAAGAGAGCCTGGCTACCCGTCGAGATTTTTGCCTGCTTGCATTCAAGGTAATTTTTCAACGTTTTTTTATTGAGGTGATGGCGTTTCGTCACCTCCCGTGTGCCTCGTCGCGCTTGGCGCGGAAGCTACATTACCGTTTTAGGCATAATCGCTTCCTTTTAGATGGAAATTTGCACCCGACTGTGTTCCATTTTTAAATTATTTTGCTAATTGCTTTAAAAACGAGAATATTAATTTTAATAGGTTTTGGTAATTTGTAAAGGGCAGGACGCTAGACAGGAGGGCAGGTAGTGCCATGGCAGTGTGGCTCTACCCCACGAGCCGCCACTGAGTTAACGAAATTCAAACGACTATAACACTGACAACTACTGTCATGCAGACATACAACAATTATTATTTGCCAAGGTCAGGAGTTTTAAACGGAAGTAAACAAAACTATTTATACTTTTTTTTTAATTTCATATCAGTAAAAAGAAACGCTGAAATGCAATAAATCTGAAAGCACTTAATATTTCCGAAACAGTTGAAGATAGTTATAGGATATTCTACATGAAATAAGTATATCTAAAATTTTCTGAAGAATCTAAAAATTGAATAATATATATATTTTTGGCCACACTCTGTATAAAAAATTTTTATTGAAAAAAATGCGCAACTAGAAATACCAATGGATGTGTCCGAGCGTTTTTTTGGACACACCCCCATGTATTTATTATCGAATTTATTCCATTTGGCTGACTGTACAGTGTAACCAGTAAAGTCCGCATCATATGGGATTTTTTTTCATTACTTAATGTCTTTATTCGAAATTTGACTTTGGCATCAAGTTCTGCCTCGATCGAAATGAAAATTAAGCAAAAAAATATATTTATTATATAAATATATAATTCAAAAGTGGGGTTATTTCTGAAAATATCGAAAAAAGTTATTAGAAAAAGTTTTTTTAAATGCAGTTTCTAGCCCACGTGCTAAATTTCAGCTGCATAAGATAATTTTGATTGTTTACTCACCACTAAAATTTATTTTTCACTTAATGAACACTTTACTGATGACACTGTGTTCTTTTTGTCTTAATATTAAGGTGTATTACTTTGTATCTGAAAGTAATAAACGTTAACGTTATTACGTTATTATGACATAGCTTGATAATAAATTATAATATAGGGGGTTTAAATTAAATCGTTGAAAATAGGTAAACTTTACGTTGTTAAACTAAAATTTATTTTCCACTTAAAAACACTTTACTGAAGACACTGTGTGTTTTTTTGTCTTAATATTAAGGTGTATTACTTTGAGACACAAACTTAATTTAAAACCCCTTTACTTCATTATTTATTTTTTTACTTTCAGACACAAACTACGTTTTCAAAAATACTTATTTTATGAAGTTTCCTTATGCAGGGTCAAAAACAAATAAAATTTGCAACACACGCGACCAAATTTTAATAGCCCAATTTTGATTTTCTACAAAAATACACATTAAATATGGCGCTACTTAAATAAAGCATTGTCAAAACTAAGAAGTTTTATGTAGGTTGCGTTGAGTCTTATTTTGCAAAAGTGGTGCAATTTACAAAATATGGGTAAAAAATCAAAATTATTTTATGCAGCTGAAATTTGGCATGTGTGCTAGAAACTGCATTTAAAAAAACTTTTTTTTAAGAACTTTTTTCGATACTTTCAGAAATAAACCCACTTTGGAATTATTTTCTGGAAAAAATTTAAATTTGACAGCTAATGCGAGTCACGTGACTACTATTTTTTTTGCTTAATTTTCATCTCGATCGAAGCAGAACTTGGTGCCAAAGTCAAATTTCGAATAAAGCTATTAATAAAAAAAACTCATATGGTAAAAAAACTGGAAGCTTGTGATATTGGAGTACATCAGAAAATGAACACGTATTTGTACAAGCAAGGACTCAATACCCTCAAAAGGTAAATGTTTGGGAGGACATATTATATGTACACTGTCACCCTATATAACAACTTTGCTAAGGCCGTATGCAAAATTGTGAAACAAATATCAAATTTAAAATATTCATATAATTGGTCTTAATAGACCTTAATTGACGACGGATTCAAAGCTGCCCTTGATTTTATAATATAGTAATGTATGTTGTCGAAGTCATATTTTTTAAGTGTACCAAGTATGCAGATGAGCCATTTTTATGGGAGGGAAATAAATTTATTGTTAATTGCATTGATGTTTTGATTTCGGTTAATTTATAGACCAGTCGCCGGTCAGAATTTATGTTGGCATTTTATACGTGGTTTAAGTGTACTTAATTTGTTTTTATGCAACGTGTAATGGGTTTATTTTTTGTTATGACCATTGTTAACGATAAAATAGTTTAGTTCTAAACATTTCTTTTAATCGTTAGAACATTATTAATTTTTTCAAGAGCGTTCGACTGGTAATCGAGAGGTTCTGGGTTCGAATCCCAGAGGAGGCATAACATTATTTCAATTTTTTTTTTAATTGTTGGCACATAATTAAAGGGCGGAATATATTCAAAATGCATAAATACAGTGTGACCAGTAAAGTCCGCATCATATGGGATTTTTTTTTATTAATACCTTTATTCAAAATTTTACTTTAGCATCAAGTTCTGCTTCGATCGAGATGAAAATTAAGCAAAAAAATAGTAGTCACGTGATTCGCATTATCTGTCAAATTTTTTTTTTCAAAAAATAATTCAAAAGTAGGGTTCTTTCTGAAAGTATCGAAAAAAGTTATTAGAAAAAGTTTTTTAAAATGCAGCTTCTAGCCCACATGCAAAATTTTAGCTGCATAAGACAATTTTGATTTTTTAGCTATTGAATGGCCGCGGAGCTCTCCCGATTTAACCCCCTTTGACTTTTTTCTGTGGGTTTACCTTAAAGGTAAAGTTTTCCAAACTAAGCCAATGGACATGGAGGACTTAAAGAATCGAATTCTTCAAGAAATACGGAGAATCAGTCCGGAAGTTGTCAGAAATGTGCAGAAAGAATTTTTCGATCGTCTAGGTTGCTGCCAATTAACCTTTGGGCAACATTTTCAACATTTATTAAAATGATAAATAATTAATTGTTGTATTTATTTTCGAACTTTAACTGTCGGTAAATCATAATGACATGTTAGATAAAAAATGTTCACAATTATGCACAGAATCCTAAAATTAAAAAAAAAAAATGTGGGTTACCATTCAAAAAATTAAAGTTGGTTCAAGCAGAGTGCTTTCGGAGACACCCTGTATGCTAAAAAATATTGAAAAAAATGCGTATTAAAAAAACAAAATCGACGTGTCCGAGCAATTTTTAAAAACATTCAGCGTTCCCTAAATAATGAATTTATTCCAGACTTTACGTCCTCACTGTATAATAAACACTCAAAGTGGGCAGAAATCACGGCTTCAAAATTAATAGGAATGTTTATTCTATCTATGTTTGTTTATAGATTTATTTATGATTTAATATTTTGACCCTATCTACGTCAATTATCATTAGCCGCCACTGCTTGGAAATAGAAACACTAAAACAAAGATTTTTTAAAAAATTTCTATGAATCTAGGTACTTTGTCTCAACGTTAGAATCAAGGCGCCTTCAATGACGTCGTCTTGTGACTGATGTCGACACATTTTGATATACCGTCGGGGTACTAGACACAGTCTTTTGTTTATTTTTAACCGTTGACTATATTTCATGTAAATTTTGATGGTAAAGACGCTACATAAACCACGACTTTAAATACTTTTCGAGCTTTACGATTTTCACATACTCATGGCCTGTTAACTAAAATAAGAAGGATTATGGCTATGCGCGCTGTAAAGTTTAACCAAACCATTAAATAGGTGTCTTAAATTCCTATATCCCGTCTGATTTATTTATTAGACCATATTTTTTTTTTATATATATTTTAGTACGTATTTTTGGAATAAGGCCAGAAATATTTTTTAACGTCCCCAGCGCATAAATAACTATTTTTAGGGCTCTAAACGAAAATTGGAAAAACGGAACACTTTTTAAATATAAATCGTGAACTGCTTTTAATACAGCAATTTTGTTAAGAAATAAATTGTATTTTCTCAATGCGACGAATTTTGTTCCCCGTAAAGCGCTTTCTCTACAATTAGCCTTTCAGGGATAACGTGGTTCCTTGTGTCATAAAGGTTAACGTCGGACTCACAGTACGCGATTCTTGTTTTAATTAAATTTTTTAAGAATTGACGAAATCTAAGTCTGTTTTGAAAAAAAAATGTATTAGAAATTAGTGGATGCTTACTTTTTAGTAAATCAATCAATTCAAAATAGCTTGCAAATTGTAAAAAAAAACTTTATTACAAAAAATAAAGGAAACTAACTTATTCATAGTATTTTAATATCAAAAAACAAAAAAATAGAACATTCTGTTAAAAATAATTTTAACAAACTTAAAAAAGCAACGCCTAACTCCAGTCCATTATTTTAATTTTAAAGTTTAATCTTCGTCACTTTCCTCAGCCAAACAGTCATTACACAGGTAATTGGCGTGTTCCAAGCAAATATATTTGTGGCAGTTTGTGCAGGTAAATCTTGTAGGCCTATTTTTTTTCTATCACAAAAAAAAACAGCGTCCTCTGTTAGTGTGTGGATCACCTGGTAATACTTCTTGCCGTGGTATATGTAAAATTTCTCTAAGGCGAAATCTGATGGTACGTGGCATATGATTATTCATAGCTCTTCGTCGTAAATGTTCATCTAGTAATTGCATGCCAAGATTTTCCAAAAATATTCTTCGTGGTGTATTATCTACATACTTTAAATTGCTCTGGTAAATAATAAATGTATTTATTCCCACTATATTTAGTGTTGAATAAAATATAGTCATTGGCCAGCGACGAGTAGCTCTGCCGCAATTATAAGCCGCACACATCTTATCTACTGTGTCAACCCCGCCTTTTGTTTTATTATAATCTATTATTAATTGTGGTTTTCCAGTTGTTTCGTCTATTGTGTCATCATCATGGTGCATTGTTGATAACACAAGCACATTTTTATTTTTTTTTGGTATATATGATGTAATCATTGCTTTTTCTTGGAATGCAAACATGCTTGTCTTTTCGGGTCGTGCGGTAGGTTGAGTAATTTCCAGTGGGAGCTCTTTTTTATTCTTTCTTATTGTGCCAAGGATCGTAAGTTTATGTTCAGTCAAAAGCATGAGTGCAACGGCCATGCTGGTGAAGAAGTTGTCCATTGTAATGTTCCTACAGCTCCCAGAAATTGGCTGACAAAGACGGGAAAGTAGAGACACATTATCGGTTTGAACTTTATATGGTCCAGGAGGTTGTTGTCCAATATAAATCTCCATTTTTGTTGTATAAAACATTTTTGCATCTACAAGAGAGTATATTTTGATGCCATATCGGTTCGGTTTGTTGGGCATATAGACTCTAAACCCACATTTTCCTCGAAATGCTACCAACATTTCGTCCACTGTTGTAAGTTCCGAAATACAAAAATATTTTGACAAATTAGAATTAACTGCGTCAAAAACCTCCCGGATCGGTGCTAACTTATCAAATTTTTGTCGTTCTAATCTAGTATTCTTATTGTCAAAACGGATATGTTGAAGCAAAAATTTAAATCTCTCAAGGGATATTGTCAAACGGAATATTTTCATAGAAGTACCATTTGTTCTAAATAAATCAGAGGCATTGACCCGATTATTTTTTGACATCGCAGATATATAAATGCATAAAAATAATATTACCTAAATTTTATAAGTGCTGCAGAGTTGTAGAGATATGAAGTTTGTAAGACAAAAGCAAAGATAATATGACAACAGTTTAACCGCTAAATTTGACGTTTTAGGTTATGGTATTCAGCCTGCGATGTGGCCAAGTTATTTTAAGTTAAATGTCATAAAAATTACTTTAACAACCGTTACTTAAAATATGTACATTGAAATGACCTACACTTTAAAATTACAATTATTACAGATTTTTGAAATTTGAAGGTAACTTTCAATCCTATTAACCCCGCTGATCCTATTTACCACATTTTACGGTACCGACGAAACGAACCGACGCGACGGCGGCCGCCCACAGGTCCATATTATGTGCCATCGAAATAATTCGGTGAATCCCCTGGTTAAGCGAGCGGTAAAATACCGTTTTAGGTTCGTTATAAAAGAAAAATCGTACGATCATATCAAAATTTAAGGTTAGTTTTAACCGAAAGTTCGTTATAAAAGGGTTCGTTATTTGCGAAAAATTAACACACGTCTAGGGATACTGACGTTCGTACTTATAGATTTGGTTCGTTATAAACGAAAGTTCGCAATAAGCGGGTTACAGGCGGACATTACTGTATTAGCTCTTTTAAATTAAGGAAATATTCTGTCCTTTTCCTTAGTTTAGTAGTAACTCGTAAATTTGCCACCAACAAGTTTTATTTTGATCAGCAACCACCATTATCATCAACAAATAAAAATAAGCAAAACAGAGACATGGTAATACAACTCAACTATTGGCAGACAGACGGGCGAGGAATTTATTCCACGGGGACTCAATTTATTCCGCAATAAAATCTCGGAAAAGAAATTCGAAAGTATCCGAAAACTCAAACATCTTTCCGGAAGTTCGATTTTAAAAGCCGCTCCCAAAGGGTCCTGTGTGCACACGCACGTTCTTGGACACCTTTTTGACATATTGGCCGGGTTTATGGGACACGAGCGTAGACGTAGAACTTTTAGGATTAACAAGTTAAAAAAGCAAATGCGTTGCGAAAAATACAAGTTAGTTAACTGAAAAATGTTAACATGCGTGCAGACATCGTTTTTTTTTTAATTGACTGTTTCACTAGAGTGTTATATACTGGCAAAATATCATAGCAACGGCCGGCCTGTTTTCTAGTGGAAAAACTCTTAATTATGTACACCTGGACACAGGGCCGTTTCTGGCCTGTTGGCCGCCCTTGTGCGACATATGAACTGGCTGCCCTTTAAATCAAATCAGTTACTATTTTACAATTTCCTACCTGAAATTATGGCGCAAAGCAATTGTCAGAAAAATAAATCTTTAATAGGTGCCCATTTTTAATATTTTTCTTTTATTCATACTTACCTACAGAGGGGCTCAGCAATTTGGCTTTCAATGGCGATAAGGGCCAAGCCACTAATCGTTTCTTGGGACATAATTGACCGCAAGTAATTTTTAATTAATTTTAACTTTGAAAAACTACGTTCGATAGATGCAACAGTAACCGGCAGAGTAATAAAAATTCTCAGCGCAACACAAAGATTTGGAAATGATGAGATTAAATCTTTTTCAGCTATGAATTTTAGCGAATCTACAATTATTATTTTGTACGTGTTATTGGAAAAATTTCTCGGAACGACAAAATTTCCTGGTCGAGCTCTGAGCGATCAATATCTTTGTTTGTGGGACTTCCTTGCTATTGAAGCGCTATATCGAGATCTTTGCAGGATTTTAACAATTTCTCGTCATTTATGGCATTAGCTTCATAGAAGTTCGACAAAAACCCAAAAGTTTCATTACACTTATTAAGTGAAACGAATCTCTCCTTAATTGATTCTATCGCAATATCCAAAGAACAAGTAACCGGTGCCCATAAAGGGTTTCCTCCCTGGCAAAAAAAAAAAAATATCCAAAATCGAAAAATAAAAATTCACATTGAAACTCTGGCCTCGACGATGGGGTCATCTTTTAATTCGTAATCAAAATGTCTGGGTACTTTTTTTCGACGTCGGAAAAGTTATTTGTAACAGCATTTGAAACCGGACATCGGCGGCAAATTTAAATAGGGTGCGTTCTTTTGCCCTGTGAGTATTTGTGCCCCCACCTACCCTACTACCAAATTAATAAGACCTATAGTTAAATTCACATAAAGTTTTAATGCCAAATGTCAAGACTTGTCATTGTCTAGTTACTTTAGATTGCACCAACTTACTAAATTTCTTATACAGCTGAGATTGGTCAGTGTTTTTTCTTTTTATTTTCTGGAATTGTTCGGCCAACTCTTTTTATTTCTATCTCTTTTTAACCGTATGAAATAATACAAGATAGACATACTTTGTGTGCAGTACAATTATACTAATTAAATTTAGCCATTAGAAATTTATATTTTATGAGTTGCTGCAGTATTTGACAAGTATGACATAACTGAAATGTCACGGCATTAAAAGTTTATGTAAATTCAACTATACCTACATAATTATTCAAATAATATCAATTAGTTTTAATTTTTTGAGTAAACCTAAGACAAAATGTAATTGACGTGGGTTGCAGGGCGGCCACCTCCGTTGAGAATTCTTTTTATTTTTCCGATACTTATCTATCTAAAAAGAAATCTCTAACACAAAGGGCGGCTGCCTCATTCTTGACAGCTACTGCATACTTTTTTTTTGAAAACTGAATTCATATTTGACCCTTCATATTTATGAAATCTCCTAGAATTTTTTTTTACGTCTAACATTTTTTTCTGTGAAACTGCAGGCGGCTTTCGCCGCCCTATAACTTTGGCCGCCCTTGTGCGGGGGCACTCCCAGCACACCACTCAGAAACGGCCCTGCCTGGACAAATCAACAAGATGAAAGAAAACTATTGTTAGTCTGACAAAATGTCATCCTGGTTTGAAAAAGACAAAATGAGTAATTTAAACGAAAATGCAAGATGTGGGTGCCAATCTATCCAAGAAATAAAAAAATCGCTAGCTGATAATATTCCACTTAACACACAGAAATCCAAGAACTCAGTTAGTGCACAGTTCTCAGAGTTTCTAATGGTAAGAAACTATAAACTGAAAAAATGTACTACTGTGATGGAACTGGCGAAAATCTTCGAAGATTACGCCTTTAATATGAAGAAGGGTAATGGCGAAGACTATAAAGAATATTTTGTAAAGGCTATATGGAACACTGCAGCAAAAATGATTCAAGAAATGTATACTACAAAATACGAAATAAAGATTGACCCTTTTACGCAGGGCCGTAGCCAGGGGGGGGGGGGGGGGTTAGGGGGGTTGTAACCCCCCCCGAAATTTTAACAAAATCAAAATAATAATTACTACTGGCTCGCTTAATACTTAAAAAGTTTTAATAAATATTTGAACATCAAACTACACCAATTATTACAGTAAAACATCCGATATTCTAAAGTTAACACCAAAACAATTTAGCAAAGCAAAAAAAAGTTTTTTCCATCTCTGCTCTTTTCAACTAGCTTGGAGAGGCAATGAGGTCGTAAATTGCAAAATTCACTATTTCCAAAAGGAGTTTGATACCATGGGAGAATTTACCGGACGAATTGAATATAACAGCAAATTTTCCAAGACAGCTCAAGGTGGGTCAAAAGGATTGGCAAACAGCAAATGGTTGATAAGAAATTCATCAAACAAAGACTTATGTACTGTAAGATTATTTTTAAAATTATTGGAAAAAAGAGGACCAAACATTTTCCCAGGCAGACTATTTCCCTCCGTTCATCCAAACTGGCAGATGGGATGTTGGTTTAAAAATACTCCACTAGGAATAAATACAGTATCTAAGTGGACCAAAACTTCAGCGGAAAGAATTGGAATAGATACGAAGAAGCATAAAATAACAAGTCATTCTCATCGATCTTCCGCTGTGTCTGCCATATTTAAACACTGTGTTGAGGAACAGGAGTTCATTAATTTAACAGGCCACTCAAACGCAAATTCCCTGAAACCATATCTGCAGCTAGATCCTGGTAATCATCTGAAGCTCATCGAAAATATCAGAACAACAAAATAAATGAATCATCTGGACCTTCTACTTCTCAAATGCAAGTCAATCATACTCAAAACCATGCTTTGATAGAAAATAATGGACAAACTATTACTTATAACAAATATTAGTAATAAATAAATAAAGTTTCTATAGTTTGCTAAATAAACAGTGTGTTTTTATTGTTTTCTCGTGAAATAGTCTTGTCGAATATCATTCGAGAGAAAATTTTCCGCTGGGATTTGAACCCAAAACCTCTCCATTACCAGTTGAGCGTTCTACCAATTGCGCCACGGAGACTTACTTCGGCAATGTAACTTTATTCTCAAATTTCTCTAAGAACACGCCGCGTCGTGGCTAAGTTATCTGTCATTTATGGCACCCTGTTGAACTCTGGTCTATTATACGTTAACGTGTTGGCGACAGAGACTGAGTTAAGTACGTTTACCATCGCATCACCATATTTTAAACTTGTACGGGGTTAATGGTTTATTAGCACAATGGCTTGCAAAAATGCAGCGTTAATTTAATTTACAATTGAAACATCGAGCTCAACGTGCGTAGATTAAAAGTTATGGCTTATTCATCGGTAAAATATTAAATTACATTTGACATACAAATGGAACACGCTATGAACGGAACACGCTATGAACAACTCCGACAACATACAAGAGTTTCGCCGCCCAAATATTGTAGCTACGAGCCAATGAAGCGGTGCGCCTGCGCATGTTTCGCGTTCAATGCTGCGTTGCCATATTGTAATTTACGTTCGTAGCGTAATACAAAGCTGTCAAAATGCCATGTGTTTTTGAATACAAATAGGTACATTAGTTCTCGGCGAGCGCAAAGTTTGGCAGCCTATTGTACCGTAATTAAAATGAATAAACTAATAATATTAAATTTATAGTAGCAAATGATGATAAATAAAATGTTTGTTATAAGAAATAGAAGAGTTAATTAACCTAAACTGGTTTTTTCTACATTGTACTCGCAGTTCAATTTAAATAATCATACAAAGAATTAAGCTAAAACATTACTAAAGTCCAGATAACCGAATCAAAACCCATAAGCATCACTAATTAAAAATCAGTGGCGGCTCGTAATGAAGGGCTCTGGGGCGACGCCCTCCCTGCAATTATTTCAAACAGAATCCAAAAATACTTTACTTAAAAAACCAATAACGTAAATGTATGTAAGCAATTAATTAAAATAATTCAAGCCAAACATAGCCATGTTCCAACGGGCAAGTTATACCGACTGAGCATTTTCTATTCGCACAGGCAAGCGCGGGCGGCCGATTATCCGTCCCGCTTCACCGCGACTATTAAGTCGGTTGCCATGACTACGGAGGCGTGACGTCACCTACACATCGCACAACGAGCTGCACGGATGGGGCTTCAAATTTTCCTTCCAACAACAGCTGTTCGCGTTTCGACGCGACCTGTCGATGCCGCTGATGTTTTGTTTTGACTAATTTATTATGTAGTTATGTAATAAAGTTGGAAAATTTCGTCTAATTTATGCAGCTTCAGTAATGCTGTCAATCAAAAAAGCGATGGTTCGGGACATAGATTATTTTAATACCAATGTCGCCGAGAAGTTTATTTCCGAAAGAAAACGAAGATTTGACTTTTCATTTCAAAAAATAATATTTGTTAGTGTCATCACTTGGTATGTTTAACAAAAATAAACGATTTGATTATAGTAATCCGCATTATTTAAAGCCAGTGCCCCCCCTGACTTGTTAGTCACGAGCCGCCACTGTTAAAAATGAGCTTTTAGATAATAATTGAGATAAAATGACTAAATATTCCATTAAATGCATTGTAGCCAGCTTCAGCTGTGCCTCAGCATGTACTAGTTCATAATAAAATAAAATTAATTAGGTAGAAATCTTAATATCCAATAAAAGTTGTAAGAACGTAACTTATCCGCGACAGATAGATGGCACTACACAGGCAATATAAAAGAAATACACTAGTAAAAGAAAGATAAATTGTTGAGTTTCTTAATTGTTTACGATGTACGGGTAGAAAAAGAAAATTACCTAATTCTTTTCGAATTTTATTACCACTTTTAATCTGTATTCGTCTAAGCACACAAAATGTCCTCGTCCCATTCATGGTTTTTAATTTTTTTTAAATTTTTTTACTTTCCTTAGTATAAGTGGCACTTGGACTCTTCGGTGCTGATGATGGTACGTTCTAGTACCGAAACATGTACCGGGTGAGTCAACGATTGCGCGGAGTAAATTTATGCCTTGAAGATAAGATTTGTCGATAATAAGCTTTTGTATGAAGATATGGTTGGATATCTGGCACATTTTAAAAATATTTTGAATTATCCAGGGTGCGCCCAAAAAGTAGAGTCTCAAAAAGTTAAATTTTTTTAAATGGGTCACCCTATATTTGCATACATTTATTAATTCTACGTGTTATTTCATACATTATTATTAATGGTTTAATATACGAAAAAGTTATAGTTTTTAAGATAATTCGCCTTATAAAAAATTTTGCATTTGCAAGCATCATCGTTGTTGTGAAAATGCTACTTACATTTTGACACTAAGCTATTCATAATTTTTATACTTAGGTATACTTAATAAAGTCAAAAATACATATTCACTATCAAATATTTTACGTCTCATGTACTTTCTAGGACCAAAGTTAGAAAACTTCTAATTGAAAAATATCACTTTTATTAAATGGAACACCCTATATATTTTTCTGTCTTATAGCTCGTCACAAACTCTTCAAACTTTCGTGAAGAACGTCCTATCCCTATCTCTAATAGTTTTTGAAATATTTTGATATTTCGAGATTTAATGACCTCGTTATAGCATTTTTTTGTCAATGGATCAGAGTAGCCATGGAAAATAAACGAAAATAATGACAGTGGATGACATAAAGAATCAGATCAATGTAAAAATTAAGCCTTTTTACTGCAAAGTTTATTGTCCAGTCATTTTATAAGTTGATACTCAAAATGGATTTTTCACAAAACAAATATTTCTGACTTTGATCCTAGAAAGTAAAACACCCTGTAAATGAGACGTCAAATATTTCACAGTGAATATGTATTTTTGACTTTATTTAGTAAGTATAAAAATTATAAATCGCTTAGAGTCAACATTTAAGTAGCATTTTCACAACAACGAGATGCTTGCAAATGCAAAATTTTCATTAAAAGTCGAATTATCTTAAAAACTAGAACTTTTTCGTATATTAAACCATTAATAAAAATGTATGAAATAACACGTACAATTAATAAATTTATTCAAATATAGGGTGTCCCATTAAAAAAATTTAACTTTATGACATCCTACTTTTTGGGCACACCCTGTATAATTCAAAATGTTTTTAATATGTGCCAGATATCCAACCATATACCCTAATACAAAAGCTCATTATCGACAAATCTTATCTTTAAGGCATAAAATTACTACGCGCAATCGTTGACTCACCCGGTACATGTTTCGGTACTAGAAAGTACCATCATCAGCACCGAAGAGTCCAAGTGCCACTTATACTAAGGAGTCTAAAAAATTTAAAAACCATGAAAGGGTCGAGGACATTTTGTGTGCGTAGGCGAATACAGATTTAAAAAAACCCGGTACCTACACCCCATTAATTTGACTTTTTAATATATTTGTGGAGACGACTGTGGGTTTTTTCCCCATATCTCAACAGCTCGACTTTCAGATAATGGACTACATCCGTAAAATAGAAAGATAAATGTATGGTCCAGAATATCGTCTCGTCTCGCAAGTACGAGACGAGACAAGAGAAAGCAAAACGAGAGTGAAACACTATATCCATCGTTTTGGGTGAAAACGCAAATTTTATAAAAATTAAATTGCTTTACTTACACTTGTCAAACTACTTCGACGAACGCCCTATGTCTAAAAGGGCGCAAGCCAAATTACCGGGTAAGTCCGTAGGGAAATCACGTCTTGAAACACGGTAATAGTATGCGGTGGCCCCTGATATAAACGCACGGGATTTTACGACTTTTAATACTTTGTGTCTAAACTTTGGATAAATCTATATTTCATCACTTTATCCAGGGACAGGTCTATTATGCATGCTTTTCGCGTACTGGGTGTCTCCAAAATGTCATTCCTTTTCACGTCGAACATTGTAAATTTAAATTCAAAATTTTAGGTGGTTTCATTTTTATTACTTTATAACTAAAGGGTGTTTTTGCATATTTTGTCAATTATACAGTCACCGACAGAAAGTACGCACCAAAGGGTATTTTTTTTTATTTCAGAACTTACCAAATTTTTTTGGCGGTGGAAAAGTTCTGCATGTCCCTAAACAAAAAAGAGCATAGACAAAACTAGTAAATATTGCGCCGTATACGAGGGAGAGGTGAAAACGTTTAATTCACTCAAGAATAAATTGCTCTTATTTTTCACTGTGGAAAATTTTTTTATTGGGAAATGTTGTTTGCACTTAAAAGTTATCCATAAATACCAAATTTCAGCTCGGTAGCACAAATATAAATATTTTTCATGGCAACTAGATTTTAAATGAAAACGATTTTTATTGTAAGGGTTTAAACTTTAATTCAGGAATCAATGGGTTTAAGAGTTTATGAAAAATTGAAAACGGCAAAATATTGTTAAGTGTATGAAGAAACCCTCATTTGTATTGCAGAAAGTTATTCCGCTTATCCATAGAATAAAAGTTAGATTATTTTTGACGTTATTTTATTAAACGTCCAGTTCTTGCGTATTTAAACAAATTTAAGTAAGTGATGTGTCTAATTGCCCAAGAGCTGTTAAAAAATTGATTTTATAGATCGCATAGCTTCTATCGATTCGTTATACGAGGGGGCGTCAAAAAAAAGTAAAAACACTTTTTTTGTGCTTCCGAAATGAAATTTGGTATTTATGGACAACTTTTAAGTGCAAACAACATTTCCTAATAAAAAAATTTGTACGGTGAAAAATAAGGGCACTTTATTCTTGAGTGAATTTAACGTTTTTACCTCTCCCTCGTATACAGCGCAATACTTACTAGTTTTGTCTATGCTCTTTTTTGTTTAACAACATGCAGAACTTTTCCACCGCCAAAAAAAATTGGTAAGTTTTAAAATAAAAAAAAATCCCCTTTGGTGCGTACTTTCTGCCGGTCACTGTATAATAAAATGCATATTTTTAATAAATTATTATTTTAAGGTGGCATTCTCAACGTCATTCCATCTATTGCCAACCTATAACTTATTTCGCGTTGCTTTTTTAGTTTATTATTAGATTAACTAACATTTAAATAAAATCAATATGGTCGGTACAATATTTAGGTAATATCTGACATATAACATAAATATCTATTCATTTTATTGCTAATTTTGGAATAATTGTATAGGGAAAGAACAATGACATAAATGTTACAAAAAATCTTACCCGAGATTTTTCGCTATACAATTCTCCTAAAATATTTAATGAAATTCCTTGATATTTATTTAATATGTTAATTATTACCTATAAAATATGAAGACGATAATGATTTTATTTAAATTTTGTGTAAAAGCTATAAAAATTAAATAAATATACCCGAAATAGGTTATAGGTTGGCAAGCATGTTGATACTCCCACCTTAAGAGCATATTTTTATGTTTTCGGCTTTATCAAAAATTTTAAAGGGTTGAAGGTTTAATGCCCAGTTTGGTATTTCTTTCAGGGATTTTCCAATCTGAAGATTATAATAATTATATTTACATTTTGGTTATACACAAGGTATTTATGGGGGTTTCCGGGGTTTGCAGGAGTTGTTTATTGCTACTTAATAATGCGTTATTATTACCTGCTTAACGAACTGTAAATTAATTTCAAATGTAAAAAAAGTTTTTTTCTACGAGCGTGTGAAAAGTTAGACTTTTCACACCCATTTCAGTGTGAAAAGTTTTACTTTAACGCACTAGTGTGAAAAGTAAATTACTTTTCACACGCCGGGTGAAAGTCTAACTTTTCACACGCTCGTAGAAAAACTCTTGTGTTTTTCACACGCTCTCTTGTATGATATACGTAAGAAAATATCTCGTTTAAGGCACTCATATGAATTGCGAAACTCGCTTCGCTCGTTCAGCAAATTTTCATAAACGAGTTGTTTTCACACTTATATCATAAATAGCTATTCTAAAAGCAACTCTAAGGGCCGGTATTTTCATCCTCGGTTAAAACTCGGTTTTTTTATTGCTTAGTTAAACTTGTTTTGTGACACATAAAGCATGTTATAAACATCAAATGTCAAGTTTAACCGAGGAATTAAAATAACCGAGGATGAAAATACCGGCCCTAAGAGTGCAGTTGTATAAGGAGAGATAACCAGGAGTTAGTTTACCTTTAGAACCTGTAATTACCCGGTGGTGAACATGGATTAAAGTCGCAACATTCTACGCAGAGCATTTAGAAGCCATTAAAGAACTAATTTTGAATTTAGATGACGACGACAAAGAGTTGTTAAAAAGTGCTAGTGTAACTAAAGATCTTGTTTTTATTAAGGTTAATTTCAGTTTTATACCGGACATAATATCCTCGTTGGAGAAGAAATTTTAGTTAAGTTTAAGAGACTCACTTAGTTTTGTTGAAACTTTTTCCGGTAAATGTAACAACATTCCCGGTAAAGTAGGAGGTCAAGTAAGGAACAAATTGGATGTAAGTGTAAAAAAGAATGAAGGATTTAAATACTTAAGTGCAGTAAAACGCATTTATGAGGGTAAACCATCCATCGAAGTTGTATCTTGGCCTTATATTTTGCTATCTAAGTTGCAGTATTGTCCGATTACATCAGTAATCTTTGTATAAACATATTTTTACTAATAAAAGACAATCGTTTTTAGTTGAAAATTTCGAAAAATATATGTTTTTTATACAATTTTAGGTTAAAAAAATATTTAGTTTTATTTTTCTTTGTTTTTTTTTGCAATTTAAAAAAAATAAACATATTTTTTAGAACCCAATGTGTTTCTTGACCTCATTTTACTATAATAAATTAAGAAATACTGCCAGTATGCATATTTGGTAAGGAAAACTGCAAATAACTGCATATTTTAAAGGCAAACAAGGTATATGCGCATATTTTGGCTGGATTTAAGTACAATACGCCCTTAACTTATAACATACCCTCAAACTATAGAAATCTAACCTTATGGAAGTAGTTCATGATCTCAGAGTGGAGTTTTTGTCCCAACACACCTAGCTCGGTGACAATAAATAGTAGAAAACTTACGTCATTTCTCTCAGATGGGTCAGAGAGGTTGAGATGAGTTAACCAGGATCTACCAGTAGAACATCAAAACTTACCTGGAAAAAAGAAAAATATTTAATAATACTCGTCAATGTAATGGTAAAATACAATTACAAATAATAAATGTATAAGCATTATTTTTTAGTTTAATAGTATATTACGACCGTATAATGTATGCCATAATACATGAGGATGATTATAACATGAGCCCCTGGAGACGACTAAAATACTATGCATTATCTTTAACCATCCTCTTATACAGTGCTGCGAATTTTAAATTGTGAATAAAAAACACAAATTTTTGCCTAATGTTGATATTTTATATTTTAAATATCAGCTGACATTTTCCCGAAACCTGAAAATTGCATGTTTGAAATTGAAAATAAGAATATAAAAACTTACATTTTCCCTTATTTTTGGTGAAACTAAAATGTAGAGACGGCAAATAACCCATTTCGTCAAGCATTTTGGTTCTAAAGGTTTATATAACTTTAGAAACTAAGAGGGGTTGGGGGACTGATAGGTACCACAGAGGCACAAAGTCCAGCAGGCGAAAACATTTTTGGACCACGCCCAAATTTTACTAAAATTGGTGAATCATTTAATATTATTGAATTAGTTTATCACTGATAAGCGCAAAAAAAATTTTGTTAAATTTAACGTAAGTTTATTTAATTGAAGCCAAGAAAGAAGTATTTTTAAATCATTAATAATATCAAACTGCATTTCTACGAAAGTTTCAGCAAAATAACTAATTGTTGTATCATCTGCAAATAGCTTTATATTGCTCTTTAAGTTCAATTTGGAAGTGGAGGAGTTAATGTAAATTAAGAATAATGACGGACCTAATATTTCTTCCCCAATTTGAACAAATTGTTTACGATAGTTTAAATAACTTTAAAGTAGTTTGTGTGTATTTCCCCTTATCCCAATACTGTATAATTTTCTTAATAAAATATCATGGTTTACGGTGTCGAAAGCCTTACACAGATCTAAGGATAGAAAGTAGCATTTTCCACTGCTGTCCCCATTAACTTATTTGTTATGATATCTCCTACAGCTATTTCTGTATCCTTAGATCTGCGAAAACCATACTGGTTAGCAAAAAGTAAATTATTGCTTTCAAGAAGGTAGCATAATTTATTATTTATCGAGTCTTCGAAAACAGCGAAAAATTCTAGAGTAAAATTGATGTTTATTATTTTTACGTGGTTTTATTGTGGAATTCGCGAGAAACCCGGTGGATATTTGCAATTGACGTCTTGTTGACTTGTTATGATAAAGTGATAAAATGAGATATACAGTGTGACCAGTAAAATCCGCATCATATGGGATTTCTTTTATTAATAGCTTTATTCGAAATTTGACTTTGGCATCAAGTTCTGCTTCGATCGAGATGAAAATTAAGCAAAAAAATAGTAGTCACGTGATTCGCATTATCTGTCAAATTTTAATTTTTTCCAAAAAAAAAATTAAAAGTGGGATTATTTTTGAAAGTATCGAAAAAGTTATTAGAAAAAGTTATTTTAAATGCAGTTTCTAGCCCACATGCAAAATTTTAGCTGCATAAGATAATTTTGATTTTCTACCCATGCTTTGTAAATTGCACCCCTTTTGCAAAATAAGACTCAACGCAACCTACATAAAACTTCTTAGTTTTGACAATGCTTTATTTCAGATACATTTTCTTTAAAGTAGCGCCATATTAAATGTGTGTTTTCCTACAAAATCAAAATTGGGCTATAAAAATTTGGTCGCCTGTGATGCAAAGTTTATTTGTTTTTGACCCTGTATAAGGTAACTTCATGAAATAAGTATTTTTGAAAACGTAGTTTGTGTCTGAAAGTAATACACCGTAATATATTAAGACAAAAAAAACACAGTGCCATCATTAAGTGGAAAATAAATTTTAGTGGTTGGTAAAAAATCAAAATTGTCTTATGCAGCTGAAATTTTGCATGTGGGCTAGAAACTGTATTTAAAAACACTTTTTCTTATACATTTTTCGATATTTTCAGAAATAACCCTACCAACTGTTGAATTATTTTTTGAAAAAAATTAAAATTTGACAGATAATGCGAATCACGTGACTACTATTTTTTTGCTTAATTTTCATCTCGATCGAAGCAAAACTTGATGCCAAAGTCAAATTTCGAATAGTTATTAATAAAAAAAATCACATATGATGCGGACTTTACTGGTCACACTGTATATCTTGCTTTGTCGTCTTTAGTTGGAGATACCTACACAAACAAGGACCAACCCACTGTGATTTATTTAATATCAAATTACCAAAAGCACCGTACAAACTAACTCCAAAGAATTTTTAATTATTAGATTAATCTTCACCGAATTCCCTGAAAAATCAGAAAATAACGAATCTCGATAAACACGAGACAAACTCCCCTAATTATTTACTTAACTTATCTTCGAATCTCTTATTTTTAAAACAACTAAAAATTAACCCTTACTCCGTGTTTCCTAATCAAATTCAACGTATTTAAATTCATTAGTCTGATTAATCTCGGAATCGTTCGAAACTTTTTAGATATCGGACCTGTTTCGTGAAGGGAGTCTAATTCGATTCTTATCGCGAAGATATTTTTAACAAAGAGCGTGCGATGAGATTTATAAGAAGGGCAGCGGGAAAGTCCAATCGACGCTGGAACAAAGAAATGGCTTAAAATGTAACTCAATAATGTATAGGTGTTTAAATTTAGAGGATTTTCGAAAAGAAATTCAATTTATTCATACAAAACATAACAATTAACAAATACAATTTACGTCACAGTCATCAGACCCCTGATGACATATGGGTCTGTAGTTTGGTGGACAAAGACACCGCAAATCACGACAGCCACAAAACTCAGCGTACAGAGGCTGGCCTGCTTGTGTATCAGCGGTGCAATGAGAAGCACCCCCACCGCAGCAATGGAAGTCATACTAGGACTAACACCACTAGATATACACATCAAAATGGAGGCCAACGGCTGCAGCGCCTCTAGGATGAAAGCAAACGGGGAATGGAAACAACGCCCTGAGAAAATAGGGCACACAAGAGCCACGGACCTTATCAACGACGAGCTCCTGGAGATGCAAACCGATCGCATGAAAGCGATATAAAACTTTACAAAACCATTTAATGTCAGGTGCGACCCTGATTTGTGGTCCAAAGGAAGATCTCCGTCGCTAGACAATGGCCTAGTTTGGTACACTGATGGATCGAAAACGGCCAACGGAGTAGGCGCAGGTATATTTGGGGAAAGGCCCAGAATGGAAATCAGCATTCCCCTGGGAAACTACGCCACAGTATACCAAGCAGAAGTTCATGCGATACAAGCATGCGTACAAAAGAATCTAGAAAAGGGCTACCACGACCAAAAGATACATATCCTGTCGGACAGCCAAGCTGCTCTGAAGGCTCTGAACTCCTTCCGATTTACATCAAAAATCACAATGGAGTGCCTTAACGACCTAAAAGACCTGGCAGCCAGAAACAACAAGGTTGAACTCATATGGGTTCCTGGTCACTCAGGGATAAAAGGCAACGAAAAAGCAGATGAACTGGCAAGAACCGGATCTGCTCAAAATTTCAGGGGCCCAGAGCCCGCCCTTGGAATATCAAAAAAGGTAACCAAAACAACATTAGACAGATGGGCGCAAAAACAACATCTATCCCGATGGAACGGTATACCTGGTCAGGCACACGCACGGGCCGCTATCGATAGGCCCTCGAAGAAGCTATCAGCTGGAATGCTGCTCTTGACGAGCACCCAGTTAAAACAAGTGACCGGCCTACTAACAGGCCATAGTCACTTAAGAAAACTCCTTCAACGAATGGGAGTCTATAATGGACCCATTAAATGTAGACTTTGCGGTGAAGAGGACGAAACCACCTCCCATATCATATACAGCTGCGAAGCGCTAAACCGTAAAAGATTCAAAATCTTCGGAAATATTCGATGTGGCGATAACCGCCCGCATGACAAACTTGGAAGAAAACTACTGGACCTCGTAGCAGGAACAAACATTTTCTAACAAGACTGGGGCGCACAATAAGCCAGCAGGCTGCAGTGTAAGAAGCTTGGGCCACACGTCGAACCCGACCCCCGCCTTTAACCAACCAACCAACCAACCAACCAACCAACAAATACAATTTACTAATAAAAAAAACAGTCTTGATAAAGTACAAATATTAATTATTGCACCTAGATCATGAGCAATCTGTATGTGCAAAAAAATCATAAAATGTTTCTATTCTATTTTAATTTGAGTAAAAAGTCAAAAGCTGAAATTCCATGTCCAATTCGATTGAAGAAGACAAGAAAGTAAAAATGTTGCAATTTATTAGAGCAGTTCGAGGAATGTTCGATAATTAATTAGAAAAATAACTGGCTTAGACATTTGAGCAAACTTTTCATGATTACCAATATTTTTTAAGTTTGTTGGTAGGAAGTTATATATTTTTGGAGCTAGACCTTTTGTAAATCTTTGGTTACCATCCTTTCTGTAAAAGGGAACAACCAAATCCTGATTAGTAATTTGTCTAGTTTAATGTGTGTAAAGCACTTTTATTTGTAAGTTTTTATTATTATGTAAGAATAGGCAGTGTTATAAAAGTACCGTGCGAGCAAAAATTATTTGCATCAAAGAGGGCTTGGATTAAAAACGTGGGGCTTGGTTTAGATCACAATGATATGGGGACGATATAATATCTAACAAAATCTAGGTTAAAATTTTGTCAAATTCATATTATGACATGATATGCCAAACTAATGAGTAATAAAATAAGTAGACAAATACAAATTTATTTTTGTTGTTTACAAAATTAACAAACTAAGAATTTACAGAAAGAAAAAAAAATAATTACATAAATTGCTGAAATTGCCCACCGCCATGCTCCAAGCATAAATTCACATGTCTCTTCATATTTTTGAAAGTGTTGACTCTCTCTCTGGAGAAATGTTACCACATTCTTGGATAATCCTTTCTTGTAATTGTTCTAAAGTTGCAACTGGTGTTTTAAAAATAGTGTTTTTTAAATGAGGAAAAACGATGTACTCCATAACCGTTAAACAAGGTGATCTAGGTGGGAATTCAATGTCTGATCGAAAACTGATCAATCTGTCGTCGAAATAATTGCGTAAGTAGTTAATAGTTTCGGCGGCTGTATATGGCCGGTTGCACCGTTCTGTTGAAAATATCCAAAACGTAGTTCGTCGTCAAGTAATTGCTCCACAAATGGATTCAAAATATTGTCTCTATACCGCTGTGTTGTAACTGTGTCATGGAAAAAAATAGGACCAACAATTCTTCTTCGGGAAACAGCTAACCAGACACCAATTTTTTGAGGGTGCAATGTGGACTCTACAAAAAAAATGGGGATTTTCACTACTCCACATGCATGTATTCTGAGAATTCACATAACCGGAGAGGTGGAACCAGGCTGCATCCGAAAAAAATGTCAGGTCTAATAAATCATTTCTTTCCAATAAATTTTGGGTAAACCATTGAGAGTAATTTCTGCGTCTTTCAAAATCTGCGGCTTGTATTTCTTGGAATACTTGCACTTTATAAGGAAATAAATTTAGCTGCTTCTTAAGAATAGTCCTGCATGTTCCATAAGATCTTCCCACTTCTTGGGACAGGCGTCTTATACAATTTGTTGGCGTATTTTGCATTATTTCACGAACGTTTGCAACAAGTTCTTCTGTTCTTACACAGATGGTCTTTCTGCTCCTTTTTTGTGTTGTATAGAACCTGTTTCCTTAAACACAGCCACGGTTCTTTTCAGGCAATAATAAAAATTCCCAGCAATAAAGGCAACGTTAGGAAAATATTCGTGAAAATCGTCCATGCACAAACCCGGATTGTATTGCCACTCACCATTTACTCTAACCCCGCTTCAAAAATACGCTTCATCCATGAATGTTTTGTGCTGTTCCGTAAAGCCCATTTTGTGAATTAGCAATGAATCAAATTACTTGTAACGACTGTCAAAGATCACGGAATAACTGATTAATTGTTAGTTGAGGTAATTACTGACACCCAACAGGTATTAACCTCTACGGCTAAGCATTACGTCCTTAAATGCAAGGCCCGCTTTGATGCAAATAATTTTTGCTCGCACGGTACTAAATATATGTGCTTTTCCACTAGTCAAATTATTTTTAGTTTCCTAATGATATCAAATTATAATGCTTTAGGAAAATCACGACGGAAACGCTGTACGGGCGTTTTTACTACTAGTGACGCAGAATATTTAATATCTAACGTTGCAGTGAGTTGGTGAACTGTGTTTGGGATCAATTGTGTTCTTCGATTAATTTTTAGTATTTTTTCTGAAACTGTGCAACTGATTGCAAACAAATGGTTTTTATGATTTGAATGTTTTGTCTCCTTATATTACATGTATGTGGGCTTTACAAGGCCATGCGACAAAAAACTGGAAATTTTTAAACTGTTAAAAATTTATTTTTAAAAAATTGCATTTTTCAAAAATTGCATGTTTCAAAAAATTGCATTTTTCAAAAAATTGCATTTTTTCAAAACATTGCATTTTTCAATTTAACAATCTAAATGCGAAGCGTGAACGGAAAATGACATAAGGCCGGCCATCCTAACCTAATTAAGGCCAGTTTAAATGGCTGCCCCGCCTGTAAAACCCGCCGCACGTCCCTGCGTCACACCAGTTTCGTAAGGGAGTTTAAATCGATTCTTATCTCGAAGATACTTTTAACCGAGGCCTGGAGAGCTTTTAGGGGATTTAGTCTGACTGATAAGATTAAATTAAATTGGGGGACACGAGAGTAAAAAGACGTTTATGCCGGATTTGCTTTTAAAGAATTTAATAATGTCGTCGGCGTCGCGTCTCTTCTGGTTCGGGTATTTTTAATACTGGGATACTGGCCATGCTAGCCTAAAAGTAACTTTAAAGAAACATTAAACATGTTTCTAACAAGGCAGTAGTTAGGAGTTATAAATCAACTATCAAAATGTCTTTATTCCAAACTAACTTTTTTAGTGTTCATTACATGGAAAGTGACAACATAATATAGAAAACTAGCGTGTACCCGGCATACGTTGCAACCCGCTGGTATAAATACAAACCCGAACAAACCCGATATATTAGTACCCGGCATGCCACTTTCTGAAATTGCACCCGTGCGAAGCCGGGGCGGGTCGCTAGTTATACATAAAAACCTTCCTCTTGAATCACTCTATCTATTTAAAAAAACCGCTTCAAAATCCGTTGCGTAGTTTTAAAGATTTAAGCACACAGACAGCGACAGCGACTTTGTTTTATATATGTTACTAGCGTGTACCCGGCATGCGTTGCAACCCGCTGGTATAAATACAAACCCGAACAAACCCGATATATTAGTACCCGGCATGTCATTTTCTGAAATTGCACCCGTGCGAAGCCGGGGCGGGTCGCTAGTTATACATAAAAACCTTCCTCTTGAATCACTTTATCTATTAAAAAAAAACGCTTCAAAATCCGTTGCGTAGTTTTAAAGATTTAAGCACATATAGGGATATAGGTACAGATGGGCGATAGCGACTTTGTTTTATACTATGTTAAGAAGAAGATTATAACCATTAAATAAAAATAACAATAAAAAAAATGGAAGTTAATCCAATTTAATTCATTAATAAAATCAATTTAAAAAAAATAGTATATACAATATATATGTATAATTTAATTAAGTAAATATATCCTTAATTGTTTTTTAAAAGTTGCCAATTTTTTAATTTTTCTGATATTTTTTGGAAGATTGTTATATTTTAATATTTCGTGCGATTTTTTTCCGAAATTACTTTTTACTGGTATAGATAATTTATACAACGTCTGGTGTTATGATCATTCTTCTGAAGTGTTATGTTCGATTTTTTTTTTAATAATAGAGTGAATTAGAATACAAGTTTTTAATTTATAAATGTTTTGAACGTGTAAATACCCTTTCGGTCTATATTATAGATTAATAGTTGGTTCTAAATGTGGTAACTTGTTTATGCATTTAATAGCTTTATTTTGCAATTTTTGTAAAGGTTTTAAGTTTGATAAATAAGCAGATCCCCATGCAGAAGCTACGTATTGTAATTTTGAATATATTAATGAAAAATATATTTTTTTAAGTATTTCAAAGGAATGAAATATCTAGCTCTGTACAGAACAGATATCAAAGGAGATATTGAGTTGATAATATACTGAATATGGCCTTTCCAATTTAAATTTTCGTTTAAAACTAATCCTAAAAATTTTGTCGTTTTTGAATATTGAATATTTTCATTATTAAATGTTAAGGGGTTAATGATGGAATTTATTTTATTTTTAGTTATAAACATAAAAGAAGATTTTGTAAAATTAAAAATGGCATGGTGCGCCGCGAGAATGGCTATGGGATATCCCATGTAAAGTTTGCTACCCTATTAATTTTACATAAAAATTGTATTAGACTTTTTTGAAGGTCCTTGCACAACCACCTTGAAAGAAGCCGTGAAACAGAAACATCGACAACACTGCTTGAAGATCCATGTGTCACGTGACTTTTTTGAGGTTAGTCATGGTTTAGTATCTAATTTACGTGCGATGTAGGTGTAGGTGTTGTATTTTCATCCGGTTTTCGATTGATATCTAATAGAAAATTTAAATGACATGATTGCTAAGAACCTCTACAAAATACTGACGAAAATTTTTGGTGTGGGTTTGCTTTAGTAGCATTAATAAAGTGAAAAATCCAACAGCCTGGCCGGCCTGGCGGTTTGCTTACGGGTCTTATAAATGGCGACAGAATTTTATTTGTTTTAATTTAAAAGTTGTGTTTTTTGTATTCTAGTTAGCTCTTTGGGATAAACTTGATTGTATTGTGGCTACAGTTAATTTATTAAATATTGAAGTGTTCATTTAACTTAAAGGAATATGTTAATTAGTTTAAAAATATCACTAGTAGAGATAGTTCATAAGTAGGTAGGATACCTCTAGATACCTAGGTACTTGGATAAGTATACTATTTTATTCTTTTAGTTTGTTTATTTATCAACTTGCCAAGCCCCTGCTGTATTCCTGGGTGTAACTCTAATTATAAAAGTGTTTTAAAAGCAGGTGAAGAAAGTGTAATATGTACCTATATTTTTATAGTTTAGATTTGACCAATGACTGTATAAATATTGTGAATCAGGTTTCAGTGGACATTGATATGAAGGTTAAGGTTTTTAAAGTTATTGAATTGGCTTACAATGATTTGAAATGGATTTTACCTTTTGAAATGAAACTAAGCAGGTGGTCTCAGCTTGAAAACTTATTGTCTCGGTACCAATTCATACATTGTGAAAGTAACGAAGTCACCCAGATAGTAAGTGACTTTCTTAAGACAAGCGTAGATTTCTTAAACAAAGCCTTAAGCTTACTAAATTTTGAGACTTCAGAAGTCGATAGTCAATCCTGTAATTTAGACGCAGAAGATACTAATTTGTATAATAGAATATTACTTTTGATCGATCAAGTAAATCTAAGTACTTGTAGTGAAACAAAAACAGCTTCTCAACGCAATATTACTATTATTTAATAATTAGGTAAGTTGTTCTTGTTATACAAAACTATTTATTACTTTTTTGTACATTTTTCAATATCAATATAGTGGCAACAGAGCCAAAAAAACACAAAAAATATCAGAAAGAATCAGAAAACTCGCCCGTTGCCGCGCGTCATAATAATAGCTTGTGGATCCGCAACTCCCAGCTGATGCGGCGTTGCCCGATGTCAGTTCATGGCTTCTTTTCAAGGTGGTTGTGGTCCTTGTATATATAATGTACACTGAGAAAAAAGCCTTTTATCCTTTATAAGAATTTACATACTCTTTATACAACTGTTTACTACTATATGATGCTTAGACGAGGTAAAGGAGGGGACGCGGCATGCGCATCTACCGCGACAGAAGCAAAGTGTGACCAAAAATTCGATAGGCCGCCATTATTCTGGTGCCAAACATTCGATTGTAACCAAGCGGGTTTTTCGTGTTTTTGATTGAAAAGTGAATGAAACATAGTAGTATTTATCTTTGAATAAAATGGTCGTTTGTTCATCTTACGGGTGCAAAAGTCGTAGCGATCGAAAGGAGCCAGGAATAAGCTTCACAGGTAATAAATGGTAGACCCTATATTTTTGCAAACTGCCATTTTCTTGGTGCCATCTGGTAAATTCTGTTCACAATCGCAAGTTTATGATGCCGCGTCCCGTCCTTTACCTCGTCTAAGACTATATTATGTGACAGCAACGCGCTTTCCTACTGTATAAGACACGAAAATGGCTAGACCGACTTGTGTATAGTAATAATATCATGGTAATTTAGACTATGGGAAATAGGAGTTGATGCTACCATAGAATGGTTTATAGCCATTATTGCTCTAAATACTCACAGTAATTATCGAGTTCTATTGGTGGTGTAATCTGGTTTTATATATTGTATTAGTTCCGACTGGCCGTTGTAATGAAACTTGAGATTAATGATAATAATATTTGCTTGCTACGGTTAATAAAGCATATACTTACCACTAAAAATCAGTACTGTAGTTCTCAAAAATTTAAATTGCTTCTAGTGTGATATTGTTCTTGTCGTTTAACATTGCATATGATTATCTATTATGCAACATGGTTTACTGAGATGATAACATTCATCCATATATTATAAAGTCCAATACTAATGATGGGCTGTGCGAAATAAGAATCTTCTATTGCTTTATCTGACATGCAAAGTTTCCAAAACTTAAATACAAAGTAAAAATAAATTAAAAGAAAAATATATTAGTACAATCAAATTCAAATTCAAAAACTAAGCCCTGCCCTGGCCACAACCATTTAAGTATGCATATGGGCAAAGGCAATATTTCTTCTTATTTTTAACAAATCCAAAACGGGCATTTCCGTTTGTTGCCATCCTTTTCTATTCCTTATACGACATACCACGGTACCGTGGACAAACCGAGTCGTTCACTTTGGTACCTGCGAAAGCGATTCTTGGTAACAAAACTGGATTTAAAAAAAAGTTTTCTCGAAGACGTTTGATGCGATGAATAATTCAATATTTTAAAAAAACCCGTAAACGTTTCATTGTGATCACACATATAAAATTTGAAAACCCGTTATAGGAGCGGCCAGTCAGTGGTTCTGGTGGTTCATAATATAATATATCCCCGGTATACGACGTACAAGCGGAACCGTTGAATTGAAAAGAAGCTGTTACCATGCTTACATCGTGACATAATAGGTAGGTACTGTTTAAGGAAATTGAAGATCTATCAGAAGAAGGTGCTTTTTGCAACTCAAATTATGGAGAGGGTAGCGAATGGATTAATACAACTCGTCGTTTACTACCGTGCGAGCAAAAATGATTTGCATCAAAGAGAGCTTGGATTAAAAAACGTGGGGCTTGCTTTAGATCACAATGATATAGGAACGATATATCTAACCAAATCTAGGTTAAAATTTTGTCAAATTCATATTATGACATGATATGCCAAACTAATGAGTAATTATATAAGTAGACAAATACAAATTTATTTTTGTTGTTTACAAAATTAACAAAGTAAGAATATACAGAAAGAAATAGAAAAAGAATTAAATAAATGGCTGAAATTGGCCACCGCCATGCTTCAAGCATAAATTCACACGTCTCTTCATATTTTCGAAAGTGTTGACCAGCATCTCTGGCGAAATGTTACCACATTCTTGGATAATCCTTTCTTGTAATTGTTTTAAATTTGCAACTGGGGTTTTAAAGATAGCGTTATTTAAATGAGGAGAAACGAAGTAATCCATAACCGCTAAGCAAGGTGATCTAGGTGGAAATCCAATGTCTGATCGAAAACTGATCAATCTGTCGTCGAAAAAATTGCGTAAGTAGTTAATAGTTTCGGCGGCTGTATGGGCGGTCGCACCGTCCTGTTGAAAATATCCATAACGTAGTTTGTCGTCTAGTAATTGCTCCACAAATGGATTCAAAATATTGTCTTTATACCGCTGTGCTGTAACTGTGTCATGAAAAAAAATAGGACCAACAATTCTTTTTCGGAAAACAGCTAACCAGACACCAATTTTTTGAGGGTGCAATGTGGACTACAAAAAATGGAGATTTTCACTACTCCACATGCGTGTATTCTGAGAATTCACATAACCGGAGAGGTGGAACCAGGTTTCATCCGAAAAAAAGTCAGGTCTAATAAATCATTTCTTTCCAATAAATTTTGGGTAAACCATTGAGAGTAATTTCTGCGTCTTTCAAAATCTGCGGCTTGTATTTATTGGAATACTTGCACTTTATAAGGAAATAAATTTAGCTGCTTCTTAAGAAAAGTCCCGCATGTTCCATAAAATCTTCCCACTTCTTGGGACAGGCGTCTTATACAATTTGTTGGCGTATTTCGCATTATTTCACGAATGTTTGCAACAAGTTCTTCTGTTCTTACAAATGGTCTTCCTGCTCCTTTTTTGTGTTGTATAGAACCTGTTTCCCTAAACACAGCCACGGTTCTTTTGGGGCAATGATCAAAATCCCCAGCAATAAAAACAACGTTAGGAAAATGTTCGTGAAAATCGTCCATGCACAAACCCGGATTGTATTGCCACTCACCATTTACACTAACCCCGTTTCGAAAATACGCTTCAACCATGAATGTTTTGTGCTGTTCCGTAAAGCCCATTGTGTGAATTGTTCAAGAAATTGGAAAAATTTAGCGATGAATCATATTACTTGCTACCTAGCTAATATAAATAGCCTTGTAGTTACTTTACTTATTTAGTATTTACCTGAAGACGACTGGAGATACTTACCAGTGAAAACGTTGTGATTTGAAGCAAATAAAGACAATGGAAGTCCAAAACTCTTTCATCATTCAAGAACCTATTTTAATTAAAAAATCCACCCTGTCAGTGGCGTAGCGTGCAGGGGGCCAGCGGGGGCGACCGCCCCCCCCCGCCCTTTAAGCCCTGTCCCAAACGGCGCCCCCTTCCCACTCTCCCAATAGTTCCCAGTTCCAGGTTTTAATTAGATTATTATTTGTTTATAACTTTAATAGTAAAGAAACATAAAATAAACCTGTTATCTATTTCGAGATTCTATTTTATTTTCACTACTTGATTTAATTTATAATAAAAATATTTTGCCACGACCAATATCTTGTATTCTTTCAGTTATTTTGCTGTATGACAAAACAAAACCTTTATTTCTCAGGCCAAAATTTACTATACAAACGAAATTATGCATTAGCAGTGAGGCGCCCTTTCAACAAGGGCGTAGATAAGGGGGTAATTACCCCCCCCCCCCCCCCAGGACCCATAATGAACCATGAAAACGAAGCACTTTTTTTTACTTGTTTAATTTTTTTGTGATTTCCTTGAGGATCTTGTGTATTTTTATTTTTCCTACTTGAAAATCAGGCAACTTCATTGAAAAAAGGGCGTGGCACCCACAAAATTTTCGCCTGCGGCGCGTTTTTTTTCGACCTCTTTTACCCCCTTACCCCCATCAAAAAAAAACGCCCTTACCTTTGAAGTTTCCGCCCCCTCCGCCCCTTCAACCACGCTACGCCGCTGCACCCTGTGTAAACCTATGGATCGAATATGTGGCTTAATTGCCTAGACAGAAAAAAACTACAGATCAGATTAACGAAAAAAGGCTGTTTTAACGTTGTTCCAGCCTCAGACACTCTAACGATCGGGCCCATTATCGGTAAACTGCCGGTCATTATAGCGCAACATGACAAAATGGCGGCAAGAAAATAAGTTAACTCACGATCGGCCATAATATATCAAATGGCCCTTTCTGCGTCTAACAAGAAAAAACATTACCGTCAGCATGGTTTTGTGCCTATTCCCCTAAAGAGAGTAATATTTCATTTGATCATTGAAATAATAGGGTGTTACTGCACGCCACGTTATTTTCTCGCAAAGATACCGTGCAAGCAAAAATTATTTGCATCAAAGAGGGCCTTGCATCTAAAGACGTAATGCTTAGCCGTAGAGCTTAATACCTGTTGGGTGTCAGTATCTACCTGAATTAACAATTAGTCAGTTATTCCGTCATCTTTGACAAGTAATTTGATTCATCGCTAATTTTTCCAATTTCTTGAACAATTCACACAATGGGCTTTAAGGAACAGCACAAAACATTCATGGTTGAAGCGTATTTCGAAACGGGGTTAGAGTAAATGGTGAGTTGCAATACATTCCGGGTTTGTGCATGGATGGACGATTTTCATGAACATTTTCCTAACGTTGCTTTTATTGCTGGGGATTTTTATCATCGCCTGAAAAGAACCGTGGCTGTGTTTAGGGAAACAGGTTCTATACAACACAAAAAAGGTGCTGGAAGACCATCTGTAAGAACAGAAGAACTTGTTGCAAACGTTCATGAACTAATGCAAAATACGCCAACAAATTGTATAAGACGCCTGTCCCAAGAAGTTGGAAGATCTTATGGAACATGCAGGACTATTCTTAAGAAGCAGCTTAATTGAAATTCCTTATAAATTGCAACTATTCCAAGAAATACAAGCCGCAGATTTTGAAAGACGCAGAAATTACTCTCAATGGTTTACCCAAAATGTATTGAAAAGAAATGATTTATTAGACCTGACATTTTTTTCGGATGAAGCCTGGTTCCACCTTGTTAATTTTGTAAACAACAAAAATAAATTTGTATTTGTCCACTTATTTTATTACTCATTCATTAGTTTGGCATATCATGTCATAATATGAATTTGACAAAATTTTAACCTAGATTTGGTTAGATAATATCGTCCCATATCATTGTGATCTAAACCAAGCCCCAAGTTTTTTAATCCAAACCCTCTTTGATGCAAATAATTTTTGCTCGCACGGTACAAGCATTTGACATCTATTTTTATGAATTTCCTTCCTCCCAAAGCATCAGAAACTCTCTAAAACATATAGGTATTTATTAAAATCGATATTTCCCCATAGTTATTATGGTTTTGTTATTAATATACCTTACATTAGATAAAAGGATTAGTCTAGCATACATACTAAATATTAATTAAATTCTAATTGATATACACACTAAAGTTTTTTATGGTTAAAAAGCATGAAATGTAGCATGCTAGCCAAAACTTTTATTACCAATATTACTTTCTTTTAAAATTAGCTGCATATGATGTCATAGATAGATATTTGTAGGCGTTGCTACAATAACAATGCCATTTCAAAAAAATTTTAAAATTTAATTTTGGTTAACAAAGTAACAACGTAACTTTTGTTTGCGCACGAGATAAGCTGTACCACAACCACCTTGAAAAACCCCGTGAAACAGAAACATCGGCAACACTGCTTGAAGATCGATGTGTCTCGTGACTTTTAGCATTAATAAAATGAACAATCCAGTAGCCTGGCCAGCGGGGCGGTTTGTTTACGGGTCTTATAAATGGCGGTAGAATTTTATTTGTTTTAATTTGAAAGTTGTGTTTTTTGTATTCTAGTTAGCTCTGTCGGATACACTTTAATGTTTTGTGGCTACAGTTAATTTATTAAACATTGAAGTGTTTATTTAACTTAAAGGTATATATGAATTAGTTTTAAAATATCACTAGTAGAGATAGCTGGATACCTAGGTACTTAAGTAAGTACTATTTTTTTCTTTTAGTTTGTTTATTTATCAACGTGCCAAGCCCCTGCTGTATTCCTGGGTGTAACTCTAACTATAAAAGTGTTTTAAAAGCAGGTGAAGAGAGTGTAATATATTTTTATAGTTTAGATTTGACCAATGACTGTATAAATATTGTTAATCCGGTTTTAGTGGACATTGATATGAAGGTAAAGGTTTTTTTAAAAGGTAATGAATTGGCTTACAATGATTTGAAATGGATTTTACCCTTGGAAATGAAACTAAGCAGGTGGTCTCAGCTTGAAAACTTATTGTCTCGGTACCAATTCATACAATGTGAAAGTAACGAAGTTACCCAGATAGTACGTGACTTTCTTAAGACAAGCGTAGATTTCTTAAATAAAGCCTTAAGCTTACTAAAATTTGAGACTTCAGAAGTCGATAGTCAATCCTTTAATTTAAACGCAGAAGATACTAATTTGTATAATAGAATATTACTTTAGATCGATCAAGTAAATCTAAGTACTCGTAGTGAAACCAAAACAGCTTCTCAACGCAATATTACTATTAGATATTTAATAATTAGGTAAGTTGTTCTTGTTATCCAAAACTATTTATTACTTTTTTGTACATTTTTCAATATCAATATAGTGGTAACAGAGCCAAAAAAAAAAACACAAAAAATATCAGAAAGAATAAAAAAACTCGTCCGTTGCCGAGCGTCATAATAATAAGCTTGTGGATCCGCTAGTCCCAGCTGATGCGGCGTTGCTCGATGTCACTTCATGGCTTCTTTTCAAGGTGGTTGTGCCAAGCCCCTGCTGTATTCCTGGGTGTAACTCTAACTATAAAAGTGTTTTAAAAGCAGGTGAAGAGAGTGTAATATATTTTTATAGTTTAGATTTGATCAATGACTGTATAAATATTGTTAATCCGGTTTTAGTGGACATTGATATGAAGGTAAAGGTTTTTTTAAAAGGTAATGAATTGGCTTACAATGATTTAAAATGGATTTTACCCTTGGAAATGAAACTAAGCAGGTGGTCTCAGCTTGAAAACTTATTGTCTCGGTACCAATTCATACAATGTGAAAGTAACGAAGTTACCCAGGTAGTACGTGACTTTCTTAAGACAAGAGTAGATTTCTTAAATAAAGCCTTAAGCTTACTAAAATTTGAGACTTCAGAAGTCGATAGTCAATCCTTTAATTTAAACGCAGAAGATACTAATTTGTATAATAGAATATTACTTTTGATCGATCAAGTAAATCTAAGTACTCGTTGTGAAACAAAAACAGCTTCTCAACGCAATATTACTATTAGATATTTAATAATTAGGTAAGTTGTTCTTGTTATCCAAAACTATTTATTACTTTTTTGTACATTTTTCAATATCAATATAGTGGTAACAGAGCCAAAAAAAAACACAAAAAATATCAGAAAGAATAAAAAAACTCGCCCGTTGCCGAGCGTCATAATAATAAGCTTGTGGATCCGCAAGTCCCAGCTGATGCGGCGTTGCTCGATGTCACTTCATGGCTTCTTTTCAAGGTGGTTGTGGCTGTGGTTTATACCCAAATTTTGCAGATTTTTGACGTCATATTGCGAGATGTTAGCAAGACGAGATTTGGAATAAATATCGTCTCACTTTGCGAGATGATGATGTTTCATCTATAGTCTATAGGTACCAACCAGACCATTGGATTTTACAAATTTTAAAAAACCCAATAAGTTATTCACATTCCTCTTTACGTCGCATGCCATTTCTACTAATACAAGCACTACTTATACAACTTGAATGAGCCGACGATGTCGCGCCACTCCGGTACCTGCTCGAGCAATTCTACGTAACAAAACTCGATTTTAAAAGAGTTTTCTCGAAGAAGTCCGATGAATTATTCAGCATTATAAAAACAGGAAATTATTCGTTTGGGGCGATGCTCGACATTTTTAAAAGCGGCAGCAAGGTCGGATGCATTTTATGCATTCATACAGTCATTCCGCAGGAACTTTGAGCTTCGCGGAAACTCGGATGGAAATGGATATTTTGTACATGTTATTAGATATATAAAAATATGAACTGGAAAAGGTATTAATACAATTCGTATAAACCATGAATTGAAATGGTAACAAGCAAATACATTATAATAATATACAGTGTGATCACTAAAGTCTGCATCATATGGGTCTTTTTTTATTAAAAGCTAAGTATATCGACCACCTAATAGTAGCATAGATGATTTCCTAACCTTATTGGAAACTATATTAAATGTACTAATATCAAATAAATCAAATGCCTGTTTTATTGCAGGTGACTTTAACATTAACTTGCGGGATACGAATAGGGATACCCTCAATTTTTTGAACCTAATGAAGTCTTTTGGGCTTCAGCCTACAATTTTGGAAATTACGAGATCAACGAATCGGGGAGGGTAAGTTGCATTGACCAAATATTTACTAATGAATGTGACTGGAAATCCAGTGTGGTGGAAAATAAGATATCGGATCATAATGCTCAAAAGGTTTGTTTTGGATTGACTGATTTGTAAGAATGAAAGCACTAAGTTTAAAAGATTTTTTAATCAGGCAGAACTCCTAATTATAACATACCTTGTCACATCCCTATTTTAAAGATCTCCACTTTACAATGGAATCATTTTCTACAATAAAATTCCAAACAACATTAAAATCTTTTTAGATCAAAGCCTTGCTAAGTATAAAAAATCTATTTTCGAGTATCTGGTAAACCTAGAACCATACAGTATTGAGGAATTCCTCAACTCGTAGGTTGTGCGATGCTATGGGTGGTCGAACATTGAATGTTCAGTATTGTTCAGTAAATGGTATTCGATTTTAATCTGTTTTGTAAACGCAAAAGCGTCCTTTCTGTTTATTTTATTACTATAACCTGTATCGTTTTTAAACGTGTCTGTTTATTCGATCTATTTTATTACTATTTCTTTTTAATGTAAGTATTTATTTTGACGCCCGACCACTATATAGTAGTAGTAGTAGTAATTGAGGGGAGGTTCCGAAAACCTGGCAAGTAGACCAATCGCGATCCTTTTTGCCTACCCCAGAGTCTTCCCCCAATCACGTTAACCACCTTGGCCCCCGCCAAAGCGTCCCGACCTCTTTATGAAGTTGAGTATGTCGCTCCAGGCCAGGGCCGTGATTTCTTCCTTCTGAAGAGCCGCTGATCCCAGGACCTGGTGCCTGAGTCTTCCCAGGGCCTCGCAGGTACCCAGAAAATGCAGTGGGGTCTCTTCCTCCTCCAGGCATCCGGCACAGATTGGGTCGTCTTCGACACCAATTAGTGATAGGTGCTTCCTCAGCGTGCAGTGTCCTGTCAGTATCCCAATCAAGGGATTTAGGACACATCGTCTTCTATTTAGAATCCAATCTAGCTTAGCCTTGCTCGGCCAAGCTATAAAGTCCTTAGCTTGTCTGCACCCTTGGATCGTCCGCCATTGCTCCTTAGAGCGGCGTTCAGCCCACTCGTTGAGTGCGGATCCTACCTGCTTTTTTGTTATTCCTATAGCCGGTTCTGGTCCAAGGAATGGGGTTTCAGCTCCACCTCTGGCAAGTTCGTCTGCCAGCTCGTTACCCTAAACCCCTTGGTGTCCGGGGACCTAGACCAGGTTTACCTCTTTCCTCCTCGAGAGTCTCTCCAGGGCATCGACGCATTCGCTGACGAGGTTGGTTGTGACTCTTGGTTTACAGATGGCTTTTAGGGCAGCTTGGCTGTCGGAGCATACATAAACCACTATATAGGTATTATACTACTATTTTGGGAATAAAGAGAATTTGAATTTGAATTTGAATTCGAAATTTGACTTTGGCATCAAGTTCTGCTTCGATCGAGATAACAATTAAGCAAAAAATAGTAGTCACGTGATTCGCATTATCTGTCAAATTTAAATTTTTTCCAGAAAATAATTCAAAAGTGGGGTTATTTCTGAAAGTATCGAAAAAAGTTATTAGAAAAAGTTTTTTTAAATGCAGTAGCCCACATACAAAATTCCAGCTGCATAAAATAATTTTGATTTTTTACCCATATTTTGTAAATTGCACCACTTTTGCAAAATAAGACTCAACGCAACCTACATAAAACTTCTTAGTTTTGACAATGCTTTATTTCAGATACATTTTCTTTAAAGCAGCGCCACATTAAGTGTGTGTTTTTCTACAAAATCAAAATTGGGCTATTAAAATTTGGTCGCATGTGTTGCAAAGTTTATTTGTTTTTGACCCTGTATAAGGTAACTTCATAAAATAAGTATGTTTGAAAACGTAGTTTGTGTCTGAAAGTAATATACCTTAATATTAAGACAAAAAAGAACACAGTGTCATTAGTAAAGTGTTCATTAAGTGGAAAATCAATTTTAGTGGTGGGTAAAAAATCAAAATTATCTTACGCAGCTGAAATTTTGCATGTGAGTTAGTAGAAACTGCATTTAAAAAAACTTTTTCTAATAACTTTCAGAAATAACGTTCTCCAAAACATAATGTGATCGTTTTGCGTTTATATTGTAACTTGTATGTACTATACCCGCACCAGATATTTAACTTCAAATTTTAGGATAGAGTACAGAGTACTTTTTTTGATATAATTGCAGAAATCGATTAAGACTTACAAACGAGATGGGCGAGTGTAAAAGTAGAAAAACGATAAAACCTAATACCGTAAAGTGAGAAATAGAGGATTCAAAACAAACGCCAAAAAAGGACACGTGAAAGCATAAACCGTTTACGATGGGCACTAAAGTAAATTTATTCGAGGCGTTCTATCAAAGCAGTTAAAAAAAGGCAACTTAATATAATGCTAAGAAGCGAAAAGTTAAGTACCTACGGGTACTTGTATTTTATTTCTGGAAAATAAAAGGTAAATGAGCTTTAAATAATGCAATTGAACCGCCCTGGCATTTAAAAATACAACATTTATTTTAAATTGTTTGTTTGTATAAGCCTATACGGTGAAAAATAAAATGCTGGTATGCACCCCCGACTTCTTAAAACTATCAAAAAGATTTAAAATATTTTAGGGTGTTAGGACCATTGACGTTTACCTTTAGATACGTAGGTACAGCTTATCTCGTGCGAAAACAAAAGTTAGGATTTATGGGTGAAAAAAATCCGAGCGCACGGCTCGCCGATCAGATGCTTTCCTTCCCAGCAGGATGGGGCATGCGCACAAACCTCTTCTTATCGGCCTGTCCTTCTTTAGCGGCATGCTCAAAATACACTACAGAACCGGCTCGGCGCCGTTTTGTTGTTGTGTTTTAAGGTTTCTCTGTGGATTCCTTGTAGTTTTCTTGGCTATTGTGGATTGTGGGTGTTTAATATTTACGGACTTTTAGTTTATGTGTAGTTTAATGTTTGTGATTTTAGTGACTCATATAGATACTAGGATAGGAATATAAACAATGACTAGTAAAAACCATTGCCCAAATAGGGGTAAAATACCGGGTATTTCATATTTTCAGTAATTATGGAATATATAGTGATGTATCTTGATATACAGCGTGTCTGCTTAAGTTCGCAGCATATGCGGAATAGTAGATTCTGTAACGAGGTTGGAATGAAAATTCGATCCGAGTGGAAGATTCCGAACGCGAGCGTGAGGAACCACGAGTATCGAATTTTCATTCTAACCGAGTAGCAGACTATATTTTCTCCACGACCATCCAGTTCCATATCTGATTCATCCGATTTTTCACTAATTTTTTTGACTTGCACTAAAATTTGTCTGAAAATAATTATTACAACGCGGCCATTTTTATCTGACACTGGCAGTTTCGAAATTCATCGCAACCTATGTCGTTTATATCAATTACAGAATATTTATTCCGTATCTTGTTATGGAATGAAAATACACGCAAAACGCATAAATCCGGAGTCCCATGCATATGATTTCCGACGTCCGATATCCGAAAATAATTTGGTTTTCGTACGAAAATGTTTTGCATATCCCATGGAGACGACTTTCGGATCCGAATTTTTGTAAACAGTACGTTAAAAAGGAGACGAAGAAGTCTGACATTTAAACATAACCTTCAAACTTCAAACATTAAGTAGTACGTTATTGGCAGTACAAATGTATTTTCTATGTTGTTTAATCATTATTATGTTAAATATCCAAAAAGCGCCGAAACCACAGACCGAAACCAAATAAAAGTCAAATATGTAGTAAAGTTAGGTTAAAAAACTTCCGACATCGGACAAAAGTTAAACTAAATTCAACTCGTACGACGCGTCGTAAATTGTTAAAATTATTCGGATAAAATTTGACGCCAAAATTTTCGACCAATGACAGCGCCGACGTATCATCGTATCGTCGGAAATCGTATGCATGGGACTCCGGCTTTAGAAGCAAGTGTTTCAGAATAAATATTCCAACTCAAGAGCGAGAATTTTTACATTCTATTATCAAAAATGATTTTGGAATTATTGCATTCAGTAATGGTCGTGGAGAAAACTTTTTATTACTATTATTTTATGAAAAAAATGTATTCTTTATAAAAAGTTCTGCATGGTCTAAAACCTAAAATACAACCATCAAATATCGAAATTTTCCAGTCATATAAAAAAGTCAAAAAATGTGAATTTTTCCCAAGAGCAAAGTACCTTTATTTTTGACATTATCAAAAATTATTATTTAAAAAAGTTGATCAGAACTAAAAACCGCGTCTAAATGTGCAATAACACGCATTAAATTAAACAAATAATTAAAAAATTAATAATACATTAATAAAATAATTTTTCAACAAAAATGCGTATAATTGCATATTTAGACGTGGTTTTTAGTTCTGATCAATTTTTTTTAAAAACAATTTTTGATCATGTCAAAAATAAAGGTACTTTACTCTTGGGAAAAATTCACATTCTTGGGAAAAATTCACATTTTTTGACAAACCTCGTATATGACTGGAAAATTTCGATATTTGATGGTTGCATTTGAGGTTTTAGACCATGCAGAACTTTTTATAAAGAATCACTTTTTTTCGCAAAATTAATAATAAAAAGGTTTTCCATGTGCTGCGAACTTAAGCAGACACGCTGCATAGCTAACCTTATTTTACTATGATCAATTTAAACACATCTAACTAGGCCTAGGCTAGGCTGCACAAACATGGTATGAGCATAAAGAGAAACCCACACCAACACAGATTATCCCGATGCATGTTTTCGTATATTTTATTTGCAGCCCTGCAATCTAATTAGGTACGCCTATTTTTCGGACAATATATTGCTTCCAAAAATATTAAAAGGCACTTTTCTCTATACTTATAGGTATTATATATAAAAAATTCACAGATCTTGCACCTTACGCAAGCATCCTATGTATTGAAAATACCTGACACAGCTTTAAAATTTTAATGACCTATGTCATGTAATTAAAGCCCACATTCTAATTTGGATTTTGTAAAAGTTTAAAAAATGTTCTTTAATTTTACAGTATTGGTTACATAAAAACTATGGATAATTTTAAATTCCTCACCTCAAAAAACCCCAAAATCCTTAATTTCGTGCTGCTACCTATGTCATTTCGTTAGGAAATAATCCCAAAAAAACGAAAACAAAAATAAAACTTTGACACCCTGTATCTTGGTTGTTATCAATTTTGGGATAATGCAAGTTTAAATAAACCGCATTATTTCGCCTTAAGAAGCCTACTGTTGCTCTGTGTCCCATTACGTTTGGGACACCCTGTATATTAATTAAAACATATTATAAATAATCCCAAAAAAACGAAAATAAAAATAAAAGTTTGACACCCTTTATCTTGGTTGTTATCAATTTTGGGATAATGCAAGTTTAAATAAATCGCGTTATTTCGCCTTAAGGAGCCTGCTGTTTCTCTGTGTCCCATTACGTTTGGGACACCCTGTATATTCACGAAAACATATTATATTAAATGTATGGTTTTATTTCTAAGAATAATTAATATAAATTTGTTTATAAACAATAATATTCACATAGCAGACCAACCAAGGTGAACTATAAATAATCCCAAAAAAACGAAAACAAAAATAAAAGTTTGACACCCTTTATCTTGGTTGTTATCAATTTTGGGATAATGCAAGTTTAAATAAATCGCATTATTTCGCCTTAAGGAGCCTGCTGTTGCTCTGTGTCCCATTACGTTTGGGACACCCTGTATATTAACTAAAACATATTATATTAAATGTATGGTTTTATTTCTAAGAATAATTAATATTAATTTGTTTATAAACAATAATATTCACATAGCAGACCAACCAAGGTGAACAATTGCCTTATATTCAATCGGTCATATTGTCTAAGCCTACTTATGCTATGTTTTTAAATTATACGTTTTTACCCAAGCGTTCAAAATAGACCATGAAGATTTTCATGAGATAGGTAGGGGTGCAAAATATAACCAATCACCCGGTACAATAACATTTTCTGAGAAATCAATAATAAAAAAATTATCCCATTTGTTAACCAAATTTGGGCGGACCCTGTAATATGCAATTATTGTGCTCCAACTTTTTGCCTCCCGCTTTTTTTTTCGATATAATATTCCGATTTAAATAACGTGAACTTACCTTAGTTATAACTTATCTCAATAAAACACTTTTTAACAAAGTTACTATGGCGTTCTTTAAAACAAAAACTAAACTAAACATTATTCATTATTTACTTGCCGACTTTACGCTGATTCATATTTATATTTCTACCAAGTCTTATCAGAGTATTATGTTACAAGACCGATCTAGATATTGCGCTGTTGGCCGCGACAGACGGCGGAGCGACATCGACTTGAGCGACATCGACATGCAATGCAAAGTTTGCGTAAACACGATCCCAATAGTATTTTCAATACTAAAAAAAGTAAATACATAGGTAAGTTTATATTAATCCAAAGAAAGTATTCGACGAGTCAAGTTCTCGGACGAAAACGTTTTCAAATTCTTGAACAAGAAATTGTGCTTGAAAATGTTTTATACGTTGCCAAGTTTTTGTCAAATTGTAAAAATCAATACAAGTTATTTACCAACTAATATTTGACTTGAGGTTACGTACGCGATAACGTCGAAGATTGGTTATTTTGCTGGTTTTGTTTGCTTTTTATATTCGATTTTATAAGACTAGTTTAATTGACTTGTTCTCTTCCTTTTCGAACTAAAAACACGACGACGAATCATTCTTAAACAAACTTTAGGAACAAACCCTTAAAAACAATTTTTTATCCTCAAAATCTGATAGGTTTGCAACATTGCAACTACTAAAAATGCCAGAAATCACTAACTTTTTCCCAACTTGATCAAAAATTGAGAAGAAATTCCAATTTTTTTTTGGGGCAAATTTTAGCTGTTTACACGTAAAAATAAATTAAAGGTCAACTTTTACAATTTCTTGAGCAAGAACTTAAATTTTAAAGCCCGGACCTGTCTATTTTCCCCATTCGTCAAATGATAATGTTGCAGTGCGCATGCCTAATCCGCTTGTCGTGTCGCTTTGTTTATATTATTGCGATTAAACCATTTCAAAATACTACTAGAATTTCACCGTATCTACGCTTTCCTGAAAAATTGAGTCAAAATCAAGATAAGCAACGAAAATATCGCAACATATTTGCTGATATGGAGGGGAAATGTAGCTAGAGTGGAGTGGGAATGTGAATCACGCTCGAACAGAAGTTGGCAACGTTGGGTCTTGATCCATCTCTTTTTAACTTGGGCCAAGTCCATTTTGTATTCATTTCTTTACATTATAAGCCGTCCTGTAACGTCAGGCTTGCCAGTACTGTATATTTCATCCGTTTATCCAAATCACCAATTCCAAAACTTCTATAAATATTTTAATAAAGTGTCAATAATATTGCAGGCCCTGCTTTTCGGGTTTCGCTCCGATTTTAATGTTTAATGACGATCAAAATGTTTCCTTTATCCCGGTTTGAAATTGGGGCACTTGGGTCACGCAGTTGTGGACCTCTTAACGTTAAAAGCGACGAGGAGCATTTTAAATTTTATGGTTTTTGCCGTATCAAATCGCAATATTACTTCTCCAAAGATATGTTTAGTTTCAATATTTGCCGACTGTTACGGGCAGATTACAAACCATTTTTGTGTGGCTGTACAAACAACAAAATCTGGTTGATCTGAAATTTAATGCGGTAAGACTTGTAGACCTGAGAGCGAGGTATGATTTCTGTCCGCCTTCAAAATAGGCATTGATATCCTCTTGCAATTATTGAGGTATCATCGACAAAACGACACCTACTGGCGTAGCCCCTGCGCGGTGGGGGAGGGGAGGGGGGTAACCCAGTATTTATTAAATGAATATATATACAGGGTGTTATTTAAGTATCTATGTGGCCAAACTCCAATAAGAAGTGTTTCTTTAAGTGATTTTAAGAAGAAAAGTTCATATAAACATACAGGGTGTCAAACTTTAAAAAAAAAATCGGATGTTCGTAAATATCTCAATACTCTTTTATTTGATTTTGTTGACATTTGGCAATTCTGTTTGCAATAACAAGAGGATAATTTAGCCTTAATTAGAATAAAATTATTAAGTTCAGTGGCGTCCCGAAAGACAGTCCAACTAATATTTTTCACAAAAAAATAGCTGGCCACTGACTTTTTAAAAATTATGTATTTTTTCGAATTAAGCAACTACAAATACAACTATTTTGTCCTTTCAGTTTTTTCATATATTGTTTCGTTTTCAAGAAAAAAAATAAAAACCACTTTATTGGATGTCCCCGGCAGAATAAGAGCTATAGTTGTTACTTTTAAAACATTGCAGTAATAAATTATTACGTTATGCGATTATTTTATGTTAATTTATTTTATCGAAAACAGTTTTAATTTGTGCGAAAAAATTCAAAAGAGGACTTTTGTGTTATTTTAATTGCTTGATAGTTTGGTAAGTAGTTTAAATTTTTTCTCTATTGTCCCGTGGACATGCAATAAAGTGGTTTTTATTTTTTTTCTCGAAAACAAAGCAAGATATGAAAAAAACTCGAAAGATAAAATAGTTGTATTTGTAGTTGCTTAATTCGAAAAAAATACATAATTTAAAAAAAAGTCAGTGGCGCGCAATTTTTTTGTCAAAAATATTAGTTGGACTGTCTTCCGGGACACCACTGAACCTAATATATTATTCTAATAGAGACTAAATTATCCTCTTGTTATTACAAACAGAATTGCCAAATTTCAACAAAATCGAATAAAAGAGTATTGAGATATTTACGTCATCCGATTTTTTTTTTAAAGTTTAACACTCTGTATCGTAAAAACTATGCATTTTCGGACCCATGGTTATATGAACTTTTCTTCTTAAAATCACTTAAAGAAGCACCCCTTGGAGTTTGGCCACATACTTAAATAACACCCTGTATAGGTACTTTTCTTTTCATTTTAGATAGTTAAAATATAACTTAGAGCAATTACAAACGAACGTTAATAAAATACTATACACGGTGTCCCATATAAGAATGCACAGTACAGGGATCTCGCAAACCACAGGAGATACATAGATGGTTAAATTAGAGAAAAGTTGCGCTTGGCTACACCCTTTAGAGTCACGTTTCGAAATCTAAAAAAATCCGATTACTTCCGAAGATATTTGGGGAAAACCGAATTTTCCCGATTACGTTTTTATTTTTTTCTGACTCTATTTAAAAGGGTATGACAAAATAAGTTTCACATTCTTGTTGCCACTTTTTCTGCTCTATAAGATGGTTTAATTAAATTTTTGATTCGACGTTTCGTTTAGTCGCAACCATTATCAACTTTGTTTTTTTAAATAGTCGGAAAATTTTGTGTTCTCTCTAAAAACTTCTAATTTTAATTCTAAATCCTACGACATATCGCTCCTTACATTTATCCGACGTTTTGGATGAAAAAATCATCATCAATATTATTTGATGATTATTACGAAGGAACGAAACGCCGGAACAAAAATCGAATTACGTAATCATGTAGAGGAGAAAAAATTACATGGGAATATGGTTTTTATTTTGACCTATCTTCTTTTGTGAAAACAAAAAAAAATTAATTGCCAAAATTTCTGTTTTAAATTGCAAGAATTTGTAGATTCTGGCAATTAATTTCTGTTTTAAGGAAAGAAGAGAGGTCAAAATAAAAACCATATTCCTATGTAATTTTTTCTCCTCTACATGATAAAGTAATTAGATTTTTGATGCGACGTTTCGTTCCTGCGTAATAATCATCAAATAATATTGATGATGATTTTTTCGTCCAAAACGTCGGATAAATGTAAGGAGCGATATGACGTGGGATTTAGGATTAAGATTAGAATTTTTTAGATAGAACAAAAAATGTTGCGACTATTTAAAAAAACAAAGTTGATGATGGTTGCGACTAAACGAAACCTCGGATCAAAAATTTAATTAAACAATCTTGTAGAGCAGAAAAAGTGGCAATAAGAATGTGAAATTTATAATGTCATATCTTTTTAAATAGAGTCAGAAAAAAATAAAAACAAAATCGGGAAAATTCGGTTTTTCTTAAATATCTTCGGAAGTAATTGGATTTTTTTAGATTTCGAATCGTGACTTTGAAGGGTTTGACAAAGCGCACCTTTTCTCTAATTTAACCATCTCTGTATCTCCTGTGGTTTACGAGATCCCTGTACTGTGCATTCTTATATGGGACACCGTGTAGGTGGACCAAGTTTTTGTTTAGTTGCTTTAAATAAAAGAAAGAAAAAAGTATGATTATTTCAGGTATTTGTAATTAGTACCTAGGTACTTATTTTAGTTCCATGGTAACAAAATTTAGAACGATAGCGGTAACAAGCTTTCCTTCTTAACGCGTCGGCCATTCACGGGTAGCAACAAAAACAGCTGTAGTAATCGAACAAATCTTTTGTTTTGTGAGTAATCGTAGTATTTGTTTTTGCAATGTTGTGGTAGTCACGTACGAATGTCTGATACAAACAAACAGGCTATTCCCGAACAAATGGCTTAGTCTATTCTATAAGAAGTCCATGGTTTCGGCAGAAGTCTACCGCAGCCAACGCGACAAAATCGTCCACTCGACAATATTTTAGAGCACTTATTCCCTTATTTTACAAATGTCATACACATACGGTCCCGGTACACGCTAAACATATTCCCGAGGGCCGTATGTTCCACCTTCAAAGAATAATTGAAAATAAATCAGGGCCGCCATGAAATGGCGTCGGCCAATTTACGGAGGTCATTTCCGTAATGACCGGAGGGCCGGCTTTCGCTCTCGGAGTTAATTAAACCTCCGCCGCGACGCTTTTTCGCTGTTATTTTCCCTTTTTCCATTGGTGGAGGTGAAAATTTATATACAGGGTTAGTTGAAATAACCGGAACGGCTAATTTTCTTTAAAACTACCAGGGCTAAATCAATGAATTTTGGTACAGGTGGATAACTTAAAAAGTTGAATTGAAAATTGACAATTGCGACGTTGCCAGATTTTTAGTTTTTCTGTAACTCAAGGAATGTTTTTTTTTTAAATGTAACACTACTCTTTTTTTATTGAATTCGATTCCTCCCATCAACATTACCATTTCCTGATAGTATCAAATTTTTATCTCAATTAGTTCTATGGAAAAAAAAAGTTAATTAGTTACAACTGTAACTCTACAAAAATCCAATCTATTTCCAGTTAAAAACGTTTTAAATAATGTGAAAAGGAAGGTTGGTAGACATAATGTACCTACGATCGAATCATTCAAACTCCATAAAACGGGGTATAATTCAAACCCTTTATCACAGAGCATCTAACGTTTGCAACAATCCGAAAGACCTTAATACAGTGTTGCCAGAGTAACAAAGCAAAAAGTCGCCATAAATCAGTATGAAAAGTCGCCACTTTGTCGCCACAGATTTTTTGAGATATTGGGGTTAGAAAACTGTCAATACTAAATAAAAAAAAAATGTTTTTGTGGAACAAGCTAAATAATAAATATAGAATAAAAATAAAACAAAAAAAAATAAAAATAAAATGTTTTGATTTACTGTCTGAATTTAAACCTGATTTAGTTTTTTCCGGTTTATTTTTATACCTATATTAGGTATATTAGTCATTTTTAAAAAGTGTTTTTTGCCGATTTTTTAACAGAAACAACAATCTATTTCTTTTCAAGTCCAACTTTACTCTTAATATATCACTTAATAATTCAATGCTAATTTTATTTCTTTTTTTTTGTCTTCACATCTAGCATATTTGAAAAAGTCGCCAAAAATAATAATTTTATTGAAATCGCCGTCACACTCTCATTGGGGCAAAAAGTCGTCATTTTGGCGACTTGTCGCCCCAAATGGCAACACTGCCTTAATACTGAAATTTGAAACATCAAATAAGATTTAAACCAGAACGGTTACCCCTGAAACCTTTGTAACTAATACCATCTCAAAACTTAAAAATCGCGAAGTAAAAACTAATACAGAAACGAAAGAGGAGCAAGCATTTCTCGCAATACCTTATGTCAAGGGGATTTCTGAAAAGATTAGGATAGGATAACCAAAAACTATAATATCAAAACAGCCTTCAAATCCGGAAATACGCTTAAAAGCTTTCTTACACAAGTAAACCCCCTCCCCCGTAATAAAAACACAAAAAATTGTATTTATCAAATCCCTTGAGAGTGTGGCGAATCGTACATTGGAGACACAAAAAGACCTCTTCCCGAGTTCCTGTACGAGTTAAAGAACATCAAAAACATACTCAAAGAGGTGAAGCTTCGAGATCAGGTATAGCGGAACACGTATGGACCAACGAACATAATATACAGTGGTCAGAAGCCAAGGTTTTGAACACGGAACAGCACTGGAAAAAACGAAAATTCAAAGAAGCTGCTTTCATGAATCAAAATACCCGTATATTTAGTAAATTAAGTATAGATATCCCCAATATCTGGAAGCCTCTTCTTGTCCCAAACCAACAGCATAAACTTCACACTCCAATAAGCACGTAGTCGGAGTCATCAAGCTTCATTGCACATGGATAGTATTTAAGACAGCAGCCTTAGAATTATAATTTGGTTTACACTTGAAAACGGTTAGAGATACTACCTAACCGAAACGTTGTGTTAAGTAACAAATAAAGACAATGAAAGTCTGACAAGGTAATTTTTTTTGATGATACTACTAGTAGGTACTATATATGAACGTATTTGTTTATTTGCTACTATGGAGGGGGAATGCTCGAGTTTCGATCGATTTTTTTTAACTTGCGCCTAGTACATTTCTTTACATTAAAAGCAGCCTTGTAATTTCAGGCTTGTCAATACTCTATATAATACAGTGTCACCAGTAAAGTCAGCATCATATGGGATTTTTTTTTATTAATAGCTTTATTTAAAATTTGACTTTGGCATCAAGTTCTGCTTTGATCGAGATGAAAATTAAGCAAAAAAATAGTAGCCACGTAATTCTCATTTTCTGTGAAATTTTATTTTTTTCCAAAAAACAATTCAAAAGTAGGGTAATTTCTGAAAATATCGAAAAAAGTTATTAAAATTTTTTTTTTTAAATGCAGTTTCTAGCCCACATGCAAAATTTCAGCTGCATAAGATAATTTTGATTTTTTACCTATATTTTGTAAATTGCACCACTTTTGCAAAATAAGACTCAACGCAACCTACATAAAACTTCTAAGTTTTGACAATGCTATATTTCACCTTTTTTCTTAAAGTAGCGCCATATTAAATGTGTGTTTTTCTACAAAATCAATATTGGGCTATTAAAATTTGGTCGCATGTGATGCAAAGTTTATTTGTTTTTGACCCTGTATAAGTTAACTTCATAAAATAAGTATTTTTGAAAACGTAGTTTGTGTCTAAAAGTAATACACCTTATTATTAAGACAAAAAAGAACACAGTGTCATTAGTAAAGTGTTCATTAAGTGGAAAATAAATTTTAGTTTAACTTAACGTAAAGTTTATCTATTTTCAACGATTTAATTTAAAACCCCTTTACTTCATTATTTATTTTTCTACTTTCAGACACAAACTACGTTTTCAAAAATACTTATTTTATAAAGTTATCTTATACAGGGTCCAAAACAAATAAACTTTGCATCACATGCGACCAAATTTCAATAGCCCAATTTTGATTTTGTAGAAAAACACACATTTAATATGGCGCAACTTTAAAGAAAATTTATCTGAAATAAAGCCTGGTCAAAATTGAGAAGTTTTATGTAGGTTGCGTTGAGTCTTATTTTGCAAAAGTGGTGCAATTTACAAAATATAGGTAAAAAATCAAAATTATCTTATGCAGCTGAAATTTTGCACGTGCGCTAGAAACTGCATTTAAAAAAGCTTTTTCTAATAACCTTTTTCGATATTTTCAGAAATAACCCCACTTTTGAATTATTTTTTGGAAAAAAATTAAAATTTGACAGATAATGCGAATCACGTGACTACTATTTTTTTTGCTTAATTTTCATCTTAATCGAAGCAGAACGTGATGCCAAAGTCAAATTTTGAATAAAGCTATTAATAAAAAAAAATCCCATATGATGCGGACTTTACTGGTGATACTGTATTATATACAACAATGCAGTTGATTGTTGAATAGAACCGTCAGTAACGGTTGTCATAATTGGCTTGTCATAATATTGAAATTAACACTTTCCAACAATTTGCAAAATAAGATAATTGAAAAATAATTTCCTTGTTTGGCACCTTCTAGCTAATCATTTAATTTTTTCAATAATAACGCGAGAACGAAGTGATAATCATAGACCAATCAAAGCTATTACCCATTTTTTGCCCTTTTTGTATAAAGTGAGCTTTTCTTTATGTTATCCACGGTAAGACGTGAACACGTACGGAAGGCTCTTAACTGAAAACATGCATCACAAAATATCATGCTCTCTCACCCCAAAGCCCAAGTTTAGCCCATCGTTCGCTAGTGATGCTTCTTGTGCTGGCCGACCCCCATGCATAGACATTTACCCTTAGATACGTAGGTACAGCTTATCTCGTGCGCAAACACAAGTTAAGTTGTATGGGTAAAAAAATACATCTGAACGCACGGCTCGTCGGTCGGATACCTTCCCTCCCAGCAGCATTGGGCATGCGCACAAACCTCTTGTTATGGCCTGTCCTTCTTTAGCGACATGCCCAAAATACACTCCAGAACCGGCTCGGCGCCATTTTTTTTGTGTTTTCTCTGTGGATTCCTTGTTGTTTACTTTCCTATTGTGGATTGTGGGTGTTTAATATTTACGGATTTCGAGTTTTTCTGTATTTTAGTGAATTGTGTTTGTGCTTTTAGTGACTCGTAAAAACCGTGGTATGATTTTATTATACCCAAATAGGGCTAAAATACCGGATATTTCGCATTTTCAGTAAGTATGGAGGAGTGATGTATCTTCATATATAACTTTATTTTACTATGATCGATTTAAACACATCAAACTAGGCCGTGGTATTATTTTATTATACCCAAATAGGGCTAAAATACCGGGTAATTCGCACACATCAAACTAGGCCTAGGCTACACAAACAAGGTATGAAAATAACGAGAAACACACCAAGAAAGATTATCCAGATGCATGTTTAGTTTTGGTATATTTTATTTGCAGCCCTGCAATCTAATTACGTGTGCCTATTTTTCGGGCAATATATTGCTTCAAAGACACTTTTCTCTATACTTCTGTTATATAAAAGAAAACAGTTAATACATAGGTATGTTTACATTAATACAAGGGTGAAAGTAATCCACGGGTCAAGTTCTCAGGCAAAAACTTTTTCAAATTCTTGAACAAGAAATTGTGCTTGAAAATATTTTACACGTACCCAAGGTTTTGCCAAGTTGTAAAAATCAATACAAGTTATGCACCCACTAATATTTGACTTGAGGTTAGGTAGGCGATAACATCGAAGATTGGTAATTTTGCTGGTTTTGCTTGTTTTTTATATTCGATTTTATAATAGCGTATGCAGATGACAACCAATTAAACGATTATATTATTATAAAAGTATTTTTTTAAATTCAAAGACCAAATGAATTTTTTTCAATCGGATTTGTGGACTTATGGTAGATTATTTTGGAAAATAAAATTATCGAAAAGAAATAGTATAGAGGGTGGTCCAACGAAAACTTAACACCGCGATTTTCCTGCTTTAAAATGAAAATGTGGAAAATCGCTCGGACCCGTCGATTTTTATTTCGACGGGGACATCTTTTGCGTACATTGTCAATCTTGTTACTTCAAGCCCCTAGGAGGGAGGGAGGGGGGGGGGGGGGTAAGATCTAAATCTTAAATGGATACCCCTATTTTATATAATATTTTTGGATTCTGCATAAAATTCTGAACATTTTTTTAATAAAAGCATTATTCGTCTATACTTAACAGTTTCCGAGATATTGACTCTTGAAAAATTACATTTTTAAAATTTGACAGCGTCTAGCTTTCTAACTGTACGTCTTAGAGCAAAACGGCTTACATGTCCCTATCTTCGACTTTTATTATCTTTCCAATAGTGTCAACTTTTGGTTAAACCGGATGTAAGAAATATAGTACTTCCGGTTTAACCGGAAGTTGATACTACTGGAAAGATAATAAAAATTGAAGATAGGGACATGTAAGCCGTTGTGCTCTAAGACGTACAGTTAGAAAGCTAGACGCTGTCAAAGTTCAAAAATGTCATTTTTCAAGAGTCAATATCTCGGAAACTGTTAAGTATAGACTAATCATGCTTTTATTAAAAAATGTTCAGAATTTTATGCAGAATCCAAAAAAAATTATATAAAATAGGGGTATCCATTTAAGATTCTAGATCTTAGGGGCTTGAAGTAACAAGATTGACAATATACGCAAAATATGTCCCCCTCGAAATAAAAATCGACGGATCCGAGCAGCGATTTTCCACATTTTCATTTTAAAGCAGGAAAATCGAGGTGTTAAGTTTTCGTTGGACCACCCTGTATTAGATTATCATCTTATCGTTATTCGGAAAATCTTAAAGGAATTTTTGTACACTTGACTTTTGTTCGGGTTTATTTACGATACTTACATGCTTACATTTCTCTATGCTGTCGATTTTTAAATGTTTGCAAAGGAAATATACGTCGTGCTATTTGAAGCGAGAACTGGCACAATAATTCTTCTGAAATAATTATTTCTTCAAGTCAGTATTGTGGACTAACCTGTTCGATCTATAAATTAAGGCCATATATCTTCGATCGGAATGGGTTAGAAGAAATGTGAACGACAACTCGCTCGTTACGTTGATTTTCTCGGTAGGACGAGTGAACATGGCGCCATAGTACTAATTCATTTATCAATTTTATTTCTCTAGAAAATAATGGTCATTATGCTTGGACTAAATATTTTTTTAAAATGAATAGAAACTCTTTAAAGTGGCACACAGACTGCGGCTTTGTTAGCTGCTTTGCTCGTGCCGCGTAGCAGTAAGTGTACTTATTAGTTCAAAGACTGCAGGTTTACACGGGGTGGCATAATATTAGTAACTACCTAAAAATTAACCAATTTTTTTTTATCTATTATCTCTATATATTCCTTTCTTCTCTTGCACGTAGGGGTCCTTTGTCCATCATAAAATGACTAGGGTATTGTTTTCAGCCCGGCGAAATATAGATCCTGCATCTGGTATCCCGCACCAATCCCTGATGTTACGAAGCCAGGAGTGCTGCTTCCGTCCTGGTCCTCGTTTTTCTTCGATCTTGCCCTGGAGTATGAGTTTTGGAATAGAGTATCGTTCTCCCCTGAGGATGTGTCCTAAGTATGACGTCTTTCGCTGTTTAACGATATTTAAGAGTTCTTTCTCTACTCTAGCGATTCTTGGAACATCGTTATTAGGTACATGTTCGGTCCAGGAAATCCGAAGCATTCTTCGTATGTAGTGTCCACATTTCAAATGCCTCGATTCGGTTTAATGTCCTGACCTTAAGCGACCAAGTTTCTACCCCATACAGTAAGATGGGCCCGACGTAGCACTTGACAACACGCATCCGAAGTCTAAGCGGTAGTGTTCTTTGACGAAATATTTTTTTCATTCTGAGAAGAATAATTGTCTTTGCAATTCCAATACGTGCTTTTACTTCTTCATCGCAATCCCATATTTCATTAAGAGTTGCTCCCAGGTATTTGAACTTAGACACTCTTTCAATTGTTTCACCATTGATTGTGAGATTGATGTTAGTATGTTCTTGTCTGCTGATGATCATCATTTCTGTTTTTGTTATGTTAATTCGCGCTCGCCAACCTCGGCAATTCTGCCAAGCAAGTCCTGCAGGTCTTCAAGACTGTGAGCCAAAATTGCAGTATCATCTGCGTATCGGATGTTGTTGATGGTCCTGCCGTTAACCTTTATACCAGCTTCTACATTGTCCAGCGCCAGCTGAAAGATCTTCTCGACATTTTCCCTAGATTGTAAGAATCACAGAGTCTCTTGTGGAAGGATAATATGTATTATGAACGTAAACAGTCCTTTAAATTTTAATTATCCACGTTCTTACTATCGAGTAATACGAGTCGGTGTCCCCCAGGGGTTTGTTTTGGGGACAGTATTGAATCATAATATATTTAAAAGCTTTAAAGGCTTCTTATCTGGGAAATGCATTAAATTTTGTACAAGCATTTCAGAGCTTGCAGAGCGTCATCCTTGATTATTCTGGATAAATCATTAACACTTTGAGTGCCATCGTCCAGTATACTGGACATACAAGTTCTTTACATATAGCCCGCGTCCAGTTAACTTGACGCAATTAAACAGCGGGTTTATATGCTTCGATTCGTTTGCGGGTCATGGGAATGAAATAAACTTGTTCAGTACGGGCTATAGTCAAAGAATAAATCATAAATTTTGAGATTTTGATAGCTATAGCGGGTCGGGCACAATATGGCAACAAGCAGTTCTTGACGTGATTTTTTTACACGGGAAAGGGAACATTAGTTTCAGAAGATTCAACGCACGCTGAAAGTGTGGTAAAGGAATTGACGCCAAGCTAAAAAAAGGTCAAGCAGTTTGGAAAAGAAGGGGACCAGTTTTACTTACTAACTGGAAGGAAAAAAGGAATGTAAGAATGATAAGTACTGCCCACAAACATTCAATGGTCGAAATTCAGGGTGTTTGTAGTTTAAAGAATAATATTTATATGGCCAGTTAACTGGACACGTATATAAAGTAAAAGCATCTTCATAGCCCATTGTTCAGTTTACTGGACATCTACTGGCGACCTTGAACATGGTCAGGGTTACTTTACAAGACCATTCACATGAATTTATTGTTAAAAAAAAATCGGTGTTTTTTTTTTTAAATAAATGCACAGAAACTTTTAAAAAAGCAGTTTTTTGAAACCACTAAAATTACCACAATTTACCTTAAAATCCTTGAAAGTAAACACGTCGGTTTTCAAAACTGAAGTAAAACAACAATTTTTACTGGTAACACGATATTTTCTACTCTATCTAGATGTCATCTATCCTAAGAATTCTAAAGAATATGTGTTTGTTTTAACAAGAAAGGTTCCGTAATTGTACAAAACACGAAAGTAAACAAAACTATTACCGGCTGACTAACACCTGCCTTGCTCTACCAGCTCCAGAATATGTTTGTCTTTCTTCTTCGTATGCCAAAAGCATAAAAATAACTACTCTGATCAACACAGCACTGCAGTGCGCATGCGAATCGTCAATAGTTAGGCAAATCGAATTGACGATAGAAAATGGCGTCGTTAATCCCACCTTAATAAATTCAGCTTTTCTAACGTATTACTGTAGGTAATTGTACTTCAAAGACGGGTGTTCGGCCGATTTTTGGATATAAAGAAAATGTATCGAAATATACAGAAACATTATCTGGTTTTTCAACTCTCTATTTATTGTAACCCCCCCCCCCCCCCACACACACACCCAATCCAAAATCGGCCCCTGCTCTACCCCGAACCAACCCAACATTAACCAATATTATATGGATACAATTTACAAAACGGTTAAAACTGTTACTGTTATTTTATAAAAGATATTTTCACGACCATTATCACTTCCTCACGCTGCTGACATGACGTTGATCATAAAAACAAAAGTATCTCGCATAATACAGGAGATACGCCTTCAAAATGTGCAATACAATTTTTACAACCACATCTTGGGCTTATCATAAAAAGTCAAAGTAGAAATAAAGTGTAATATAAAAGCTGAACCTATAATTTTCAACGGTAGGTACTAAAATTCATTACATCAAAATTATGTTATTATAAAGTTTGGAAATTTAGGGGAGACGCGGCAAATAACTCTCACCTAAGCAATTGGATGGCAGACTATTTTTTGTATGTTCTCAAAATGTTTTTATAATGCCATATGAAAAAAAATCTTGTAAATAAAATCCCGATTGTAATAATACATACAATAATTTAATAGAAAGCGTATTTTCATTCTCTCTACGAGCTTAGAACCAAAAACCTCATAATATATTTTATATACCAACAACGCCCTTTTTTCCGATGCATTTCTATTTCCCAACCATCCAACAATCTAATTTTGCTTGATGCCAAATGTTTCCAAAAAAAAATCGTCTATGAAAACGCTGAGGAAAATGATCTAATACAACAGGTTTGCTAAGACATAGTTTGTATCAAAAGTTTATTTTTTATTCTTCTTCTTAATTCGCCGTCTCCTGTCGGAGGTTGGCGATCCATCTGGCAATCATTATTTTAGATGCCGCTGCTTTAAAAATGTCCGCGGAAGTGCAACCGAACCATCTTCTCAAACCCTTTAACCATGAGTTCTGTCTTCTTCCAATTGATCTTTTGCCCTGAATTTTGCCCTCAATGATCAGTCTAAGCAGCTCATATTTTCCCCTCTCATTACGTGCCCGATGTACCCCGTTTTTCTCTCCTTAATAATATTTAAAAGTTCGAGCGGCTTTCCCATTCTGGCGAGCACCGCCTCATTCTTTACCCTTTGCACCCACGGTATTCTTAACATGCGCCTATACAGATACATTTCAAAAGCTTCTAGCCTTTTCTCCATAATTGGATCGAGAGTCCATCCCTCACAACCATACAGCAACACGGAAAATATGTAACATCTGATCATGCGTACTCGTAACTGTAGGCCAAGTTCAGATCTTGTGAGAAACTGTTTCATATTTATAAATGCTTTTCTGGCCTGTTCTATTCGGGATCTGATTTCTTTCTTGGAGTCGCATTGGTTGTTAATAATTGTGCCCAGATATTTAAAGCTTTCAACTTGTTCTATATTTGTGCCATTTATTGTTAAGTTAGCATTAATATTTGTTTTTGCGAATACAAGCAGCTTAGTCTTGGACACATTCATGCACAGGCCGTACCCTTCACTGTGTTTCACTATGCGATTCATCAAACTGTAAGTCCTCCAAGCTACCAGCGAGAATTACAGTGTCATCCGCATATCTGAGATTAATTATCACGATGCCATTCACTCTTATGCCTTTCGTTATATTCTCCAGCGCCTCGCTAAAAATAGCTTCGGAGTAGATGTTAAATAGCAAAGGTGACAAAATGCATCCCTGTCTTACTCCCTTCCTTATCACTGCGGTATCAGATGTTTCACCCTTCAACCTAACCTCTGCTGTTTAATGCCAGTTTAGATGTGAAATAATTTTAACCTCTTCGTTATCAATACCAGTCCTACCAAGAATCTCGATATGCTTATCGTGCTTTACGCAGTCGAAAGCTTTACGGTAATCGATAAAGCATGCATATACGTTAACGTTCATATCTCTACACCTTTGCGTTAGCACGTTGAGTGAAAAAAGTGCTTCGCGAGTGCCGTAACCATTTCTGAACCCAAACTGCGTTCTATCTACTTGAATGTCACACTTTTTATTAACGCTAGTGTATCAAGCCCGCTTTAGTGTTATATCAAGTCCAGATTTGCTAGAACAGTGTTTATATTGGTAGTGGTAGTAATCAGTTTCATTAGCAGCACACTATTGTTGAATAATACTTTTAATACAGCAATTTCGTTAAGAAATAAATTGTACCTTCTCAATGCGACGCATTTTTTCCTAGTAAAGCGTTTTCTCTACAATTAAGAAAGCAGAACAGCGTCCCCAAAAACGAATTGTATCCATTTGAACCTATAATCCAAGATGTTGTTGGGGGTTCGTAGCGATCGGCAATCGCCGCTCGCCGTATAGTATTAGTTTTAACTTATGTTGTTGCGCAGGTCACATCGTTGTTGGGAGTCTTCTAGCTGTCCTGTCTGAATTTGAATTTTATTGATCGTACCAATACCTATTTCAATTAATTTATTTTTACTTTGTATTTAAGTTTTTTTAAACTTTGCATGTCAGATAAAGCAATAAAAGATTCATATTTCGCAGAACCCATCATTAGTATGGAACTTTATAATCTATGGACGAATTTTACCATCTCAGTAAACCATGTTGCATAATAGATAATCATACGCAATGTCAAACGACAAGAACAATATCACAATAGAAGCTATTTAAATTTTTGAGAACTACAGAACTGATTTTTAGTGGTAAGTATATGGTTTCTTAACCGTGGCAAGCAAATATTATTATGATATGTCAAGTTTCATTACAACTGCCAGTCGGAACTAATACAGTATATAAAACCAGATGACACATGAGTATTCAAAGCAATAATGGCTATAAGTCATTCTATGGTAGCAATAACTCCTATTTCCTATTGGCTAAATCACAGTGATATTATCACTACACAACGGTCTAGCAATTTTCGTTGTCTTACAGTAGGAATGCGCGTTGCTGCCACATATAGTATTAAACAGTTGTATAAAGAATATGTGAATTCTTATAAGAAATAGAAAGCTTTTTCTCAGTGTAGTAAATGGGCATACGACACAATTTTATATGAAGTTCTTACTTTATTTTTAATTATTGACCATACCGTTTAAGATACCCTGTATATAAAATATCAATATAATATAAAGGAACCCAAAACACTAAGCGATGATTACATTAGCGGCTCGGCCAGAATACTCAACCCTCCCCTCCCAAAATTCATTACATCAAAGTTATAAAGTTCACAAATTTGTATTTTACGCTACATACTTAAATTTATGGTAATGGAGTTTGTAATAATCCTTAAATTTAAAATTTCGGTACATAATAAAGATATAAAATATTTTTGTGCTTCCGATTTTAATAAACAGTATAAGAGCTGATTTTGCTAAATTAACTACATCCAAATATGGCGTGAATGTAAAAAGAAATTGGTTCGAAATTTGGGGGCTAAGAAAGATAAAATATTTAATTTAAGCAAGCACCTAATTAGAGATAGATAGTAATAGTAATAGATAATAATAAAGATATAAATAGTGAAATTTAAAAAATCATCACTAATAAGTCTATAAAAAAAGTATTATTATTAATTAATAGTACAGGGGCAGGGTGTCAAAAAATCTGAAATATTACAAACATTTCAAGAACCACTAAATATAATGTTTTAAACATCTAATAAAAAAGCTATTTTTCTTTAGTTTTCGAGGATTTCCTATATTCCTAATGTTAATTTATTGAAAATCTGTTTTCCCTGTCATTTTGAAGAATAAGTCACTATTACCCGATCTTCCCCCGAACGACTTTTCCCTGTAAGGTCACATTACAGGGGTTATTTATTTATTGTGTTAAATAAAAAATGGTAAAAAAATTTTTTTAAATTTTTTACACTTTCCACAGATTTTGTTCCTTTTTTTACCATTTATTTAACACAATTAATAATGGATTTCCACCAAGTAAAAGCCGAATCAATTCTATTGTTATTTATTTATTTATTCATAAGTATCAACAGCACTATATATAGTGCCAATAATTAATTAGATACATCTTAAAACTAGTAGGTACGTATAACAAAAAAAAAACGAAAAAAAGCCAATGAGGCGAACAAGTATCAAAACGCCATAAAAGTGGGTACTCAACTGAGCATCACAATATTACGCCCTCTGCAACCTGAGCCGAATATATACTAGTCAATAGACATAAAACTATACTATGATCACAATTAAGCATAGATTTACTTACAAGCTGCTGCAATCAAATCTTTAGTCTGTTAATTGGTTCTCAGTTTTCTCTCGACCAAATCCTTGAACTGACCAAGACTAGTTGTGTCTACATCAATATCAGATGCATACAGATTAAAAAAGTGGCACATTTTGTTATGTGGAGAATTTTTGTACAGGTTTGTTCGAGGATAGGTCAGATAAAAAAATATTTGAGGCTCGCGAGTTGACTCTATTGAAAGCAAATAATGGTAGTTTACCAAAAAAACCGGGGCAGTCAATTTAACCTAAATTCTAAACAAAGTGCATAGTAAAATTTTGATTCTTCTTTTATTCAATGAAAGCCTGCCAAAGACACCCAAAAGGTATTCGTTATCACACTCTTTCTGAGGATATATACCATATTTCCTATAATATATACACTTCACAAACTTTATCTGCACCCTTTCAATGAGTGTAACCCACACGTTATACTGGGGGGACCAAATTATGCTTCCGTAGTCTAAAACAGGCAACACTAGGCTATCAATAAGATACCAGCTAACATCAATGCTAAAGTCTTTGGTATTCCTAACGATAAAACCTGCTATTTTTGTGCATTATCAATTTTAGATATTATTATGGTTGGAGAAAGACATTCTTGGGTCAAAGACTACACCGAGGTCCTTATGTTGATTCATCCGCTACAAATTGGTTCCATTTAAGGAATAGTCATAGGCAATAACATTACGATTCAATGTAAAAGACATACACGCACATTTACTACTCACATTTAAATTAAAACTTTTTAAATCGCACCAATCAGCCACGCTGTGAAAGTCATTCTGTAGGGTCTCACAGTCTTCTATAGAATCAATCCTATACAAGCATTTAAAATCATCTGCAAATAACAACCCTAGAGCAGTCCGGACACCACCAGCCATTTTATTTACAGCTGCTAAAAACAAAGAGTTCCCAAGTTGGAACTCTGAGGAACTCCCGACGTATTTTCAAAAACAACCAACCTGCATCCTTTAACCTCAACATACTGGAACCTATCGTTCAAGTAAGATTCAATCAAGCTTTGAAGATACGGAGAAATATTCAAATCAGCCAAAGAACTCAATATTACACAATGTCTCACTTTGTCAAACGCCTTCTCCAATCTCCATGTCGGTGTATATAACATCCACCTGAGATTTGTCGTTGATAGCTTCGTGGACATACTGACAGATGGAGGCCAAAATAGTAAATGTGGACTTTTTAGGTAGAAAACCATGTTGACATTGTGAGAGACAACCAGAGATATCATCATATAGCCGTTCGAATTCGTATGCAATCTAAGCTCTTTGTATATTATATATTTTAAGACCGTTTAGGTAGTTTGGGGTATTGCTTGGTAGCAGTTACCTTCAGTTACATGTTTGAAGGTTGGGGACAATGATGTTTCTTGAACGATGAAAGAGTTTTGGACTTCTATTGTCTTTATTTGTTTTAAATCACAACGTTTCAACTGAAGTATCTCCAGTCGTCTTCAGGTGAATAATAAATAAGTAAAGTAACTACAAGACTATTTATACTAGCTAGGTGCACTGACGTGGGTGCAGTCATGCGTTCAGTTGGCACGCGATCTTATCCTAAGATTACATCCATCTAACAAAGGTTTCCAGATATTTCTTATGTCCATTGATGGTTTACTAAAGCAGCCTGAGTTCGGGTGAACAACAGCAGCTTCCTTAAACTTTCCTTTCCTCCCGTGTGGTTCCTTATGTAGGATTTCAGCTTCTGACCACATAATATGGTGACCATGTTTCCAGGCATGGTCAGCTGCACCTGACTTTTCGGTCTCTCCTTTTAACGTATTGTTTTGGTGTTCTTTAATCCTTGTCTCGAGTGGTCTTAATGTCTCACCTATATAAGATTGGCCGCACTCGCAGGGGATCTGGTAGACGCAGTTTTTCCTATCTTTTTGACTTGTAGGCTTTGTCTTTGTCAGGTGGCTTCTTAGGGTGTCCTTCGAGTTGAATACGCTGTTGATGTTATATCGTTGTCCTAGTCTTCTTACTTTCTCAGATACTCCTTTGACATACGGAATATTAAGTGTTGGTTGTACCTCTTTGTTTGCTTCTTGCGCGTTGGGTCGATTCTTTTTTGCTCTATCAACGAGGGTTTTAACTATGCCATGTTTCGTGTTGTTTGAGTGATTTGATGTAAAATTGAGATACTGACCTGTATGCGAAGGTTTTCTGTATACCGAAGTTTGGATGCTGTTGCCATTTTTCTTCACGTTGACATCCAGGAACGGTAATTGGTTGTTTTCTTCTTTCTCCATGGTAAATTTCATTGTTGGTGTTAAGCTATTGAGGTGAAAATCTCTTAGTTCGTCCTCGGTTCCATTCCAAATAATGAAGGTGTCATCCACATATCTCAGCCAAATTTTTAGTTTCTTCTTTGCCTATTCTATCTAAGCTGCTGCTATTCACCAGAACTTAGGTTGCTTTAGTAAACCATCATTAGACATAAGAAATATCTGGAAACCTTTGTTAGATAGATGTAATCTTAGGATAAGATCGCGTGCCAACTGAACGCATGACTGCACCCACCTCAGTTATGCTTCAGTGCACCTAGCTAGTATAAATAGTCTTGTAGTTACTTTACTTATTTAGTCTTCACCTAAAGACGACTGGAGATACTTACCAGTTGAAACGTTGTGATTTAAAACAAATAAAGACAATGGAAGTCCAAAACTCTTTTATCATTCATTAAAGTTACATGTTTTTAAACATAAAGAAAAAAAGACCGAAATAATTTTGATAACTTATTGTCTTCATTTTATTTTTATCGTCGTCATACCACTGGTCGAGACAAGAAAGAAAGCACTGCCAGAGCACCCACCTATCATTTTATGAACAAAATAAGACTTATTGCTTTTGACAAATTGAAAAGAGGAAAGTTCCGCTGATGCCGACGAATCGCGACAACTAATAAATCCCAAAAGGGATTTTGGTCCGAAGCTGAAAGCTCGATTACAGAAAATTGTATTAACTCTAAAAGATAGGGTGGAATACAATATCGGGAAAGTTTAAACAAAGAAGCTTTTTTGATTTAAAGTGGAAATGAAGTTGTATTAAATATTATATCATTGATAAAGACACAAAACGTAAAATATACCTTAGATTCTGTTTTTAGTCTGTGTCAGATTTGTGCCTGTGAAACTGTTATCGGGAAGAGTTTGGAAAATAGGCCGTAGCGTAAATATAATGCCCGTCTATACCGTGTGAGCAAAAATTATTTGCACCAAAGAGGGCTTGGATTAAAAAACGTAGGGCTTGGTTTAGATCACAATGATATGGGGACGATATATCTAACTAAATCTAGGTTAAAATTTTGTCAAATTCATATTATGACATGATAACATGCCAAACTAATGAGTAATAAAATAAGTAGACAAATACAAATTTATTTTTATTGTTTACAAAATTAACAAACTAAGAATACACAGAAAGAAAAATAAAAATAATTACATAAGTTGCTGAAATTGGTCATCGCCACGCTCCAAGCATAAATTCACACGTCTCTTCATATTTTCGAAAGTGTTGACCAGCATCTCTGGAGAAAAGTTACCACATTCTTGGACAATCCTTTTTTGTAATTGTTCTAAATTTGCAACAAGTTCTTCTGTTCTTACACATGGTCTTCCTGCTCCTTTTTTGTGCTGTATAGAACCTGTTTCCCTAAACACAGCCACGGTTCTTTTCAGGCATTGATAGAAATCCCCAGCAATAAAAGCAACGTTAGGAAAATGTTCGTGAAAATCGTCCATGCACAAACCCGGATTGTATTGCCACTCACCATTTACTCTAACCCCGTTTCGAAAATACGCTTCAACCACGAATGTTTTGTGCTGTTCCGTAAAGCCCATTGTGTGAATTGTTCAAGAAATTGGAAAAATTAGCGATGAATCAAATTACTTGTAACGACTGTCAAAGATGACGGAATAACTGATTGATTGTTAATTCAGGTAGTTACTGACACCCAACAGGTATTAAGCTGTACGGCTAAGCATTACGTCCTTAGATGCAAGGCCCTCTTTGATGCAAATAATTTTTATGGGGAAAAAACACACACAGTCGTCTCCACGGCTCCACTCTGAGATAATGGACTACTTCCTTAAAATTCAAATAATTTTTGCTCGCACGGTATAAAACTCCTGCTGCTAGCCTAAGTAGGTAGACAGTCTCACCTGCTTTTTTTTAAATTCAAGATTGCTGCTAGGATGTAATGCATTATTGTTATACATATCTCAAAACAAGATCTATAAAATAAGCTTTTCCCAACGACATCCGTAATCAATGTCATATACTTTAACAATCCCGTCTTTTCCTCAGGCGAAAGATAATAATTCAAAGAGTCAGGCTACTCGGACGCTTTGCTGGTTCTTGTCTTTTCAAGGTGCTATGGTTTTTGCTACCGATAAAAATTATAAGATCATACGTCATATCTTTAAATGTACCAATACATGCATTGGTTTTAATATGTACAGTGCGAGCAAAAATTATTTGCATCAAAGAGGGCCTTGCACCTACGGATGTAATGCTTAGCCGTAGAGCTTAATACCTGTTGGGTGTCAGTAACTACCTGAATTAACAATCAATCAGTTATTCCGTTTTCCTTGACAGTCGTTACAAGTAATTTGATCCATCGCTAATTTTTTCAATTTCTTGAACAATTCACACAATGGGCTTTACGGAACAGCACAAAACATTCATGGTTGAAGCGTATTTTCGAAACGGGGTTAGAGTAAATGGTGAGTGGCAATACAATCCGGGTTTGTGCATGGACGATTTTCACGAACATTTTCCTAACGTTGCTTTTATTGCTGGGGATTTTTATCATTGCCTGAAAAGAACCGTGGCTGTGTTTAGAGAAACAGGTTCTATACAACACAAAAAAGGAGCAAGAAGACCATCTGTAAGAACAGAAGAACTTGTTGCAAACGTTCGTAAAATAATGCAAAATACTGCTGGTCAACACTTTCGAAAATATGCAGAGATGTGTGAATTTATGCTTGGAGCATGGCGGTGGCCAATTTCAGCAATTTATGTAATTATTTTTCTTTTTCTTTCTGTATATTCTTACTTTGTTAATTTTGTAAAAAACAAAAATAAATTTGTATTTGTCTACTTATTTTATTACTCATTAGTTTGGTATATCTGTCATAATATGCATTTGACAAAATTTTAACCTAGATTTAGTTAGATATATCGTCCCCATATCATTGTGATCTAAACCAAGCCCTACGTTTTTTAATCCAAGCCCTCTAAAATTATTTGCATCAAGCAAATAATTTTTGCTCGCACGGTAGAAAAGTAATTTGTGTTGTTGTTAATGTTAAAAATGCACGTTAAACAGAATCAGATGTAAATTTCAGAAGAGGTTGCCGTTGAGCCGGTAGCGGATTTAGGAAGAGAGTGCATTTTTTTTAAATTTTATGGTTTTACATTATGGACATTTAATCCGAAAATTTATAATTTATAATAAACATACTTTTACATTTAAAAAAATTACCTTGTCGGACTTCCATTGTCTTTATTTTGTTACCTTTGTTCTTTGTTTGAACCTTCAAGATCAGGTATAGCGGAACATGTATGGACCAACCAACATAATATACAGTGGTCAGAAGCCAAGGCTTTGGACACGGAACAGCACTGGAGAAAACGAAAATTCAAAGAAGCGGCTTTCATGAATTAAAATACCCATATATTTAGTAAACTAAGTATAGATATCCCCAATATCTGGAAACCTCTTCTTGTCCAAAACCAACAGCTCAAACTTCACACTCCAATAAGCACGTAGGCGGAGTCATCAAGCTTTATTGCACATGAATAGTATTTAAGACAGTAGCCTTAGAATTATAATTTAGTTTACACTCGAAAACGGTTAGAGATACTAACGGTAACAAAATAAAGACAATGGAAGTCCGACAAGGTTATTTTTTTGATATTACTTCAATGAGCCTAATGAATAAAAATGTAGCAATTTATTTTTCTTATAAAATCGAAGTAATTTCTTGAAAGCCAATGAATAAAAACTAAAGTAATTGCTTTTGCGTCCAGCAATTGCGTAAAACTGCAGGAATTGCTTCTAGTCAATGCTTTATCTTAAAAAATAGAAGCCATTGCTATATTTTGCTTTGAATGTGATTAATAAATTAAGGAATTTCTTTTTCTAGTGTAGCGATTGCTTTCAACTTTTTAAGGTAGGTCGAACCCTGCATCATTTGCGTGGTAGCAGTCAACTTTAGTTCTCCGCGGCATACACGTGCGTTGCTCATAATTTGTTTCTTCAATTATGGCTGAATATATGAACATCCGTAAAAGAAAAATCTACAGTGAACGTAAAAATTGCAGATATGATGATTGCAGAAAGTTATATCGATTTGACTGCGAAAAGGTTGGTAAATTATTTTTTAACTGATACTGGTGAAAGGCGAGGGGGTGCACTGTCGCCTTTAAATAAGATTAAAGTCTTTCTGCGGAAATTGTCGGATCTGGGCTTTCAAAATTCTGTAGATGAAGAACTCAGTGTTCACCAAACTACTGTCTGTAAGACATACACTTCGGTAATGGATGCAGTTTTGGAGAAGGCCAATATTTTTATTAAATTTCCTACAAGTGCCAAAGCTGCTGTGAAAGCTAAACGGTTGTGGTCAGAGAGATTTATTTCTGTTCCTTCAATTTGTGAACGAATATCAATTGCTTATCTTTAATTTCTTCATCAGTACGATCCCTTTCCTCATTTTCACTGAAATCTGCCATATCACAAATATAGGTTTCCTATTTTCCACAAAAACGTAACATATTACTATTGTACTAAATAAATAGACCAACGTTGTTGTATTTACGTCAACTCTTTTGCAAATTAGGCACCAAACTGAACATGAAATCTATAATCTGAACAAGTGGATAAGCCACATCTGAACTTGTGTCGAATAAGCATTTGCTACAGAGGTGTAAGAAAAGTAGCAATTGCTTCAAAATTTTATTCATATCCAGATCTAGCAATTGCTTTTACTTATAGCATTTGCTAGTCAAACAATTGTTTTTACTAAAAAGTAATTGCTTAAAGTAATTGCTTAATTTTTATTCATTAGGCTCATTGTCTACCACCTTCAAACATACTTTTACATTATTATTGTTAGAATACCATCAATGCCTATTAATATATATATATATATATAATCACCGGCGTAGCTAGGGGGGGGGGGGCATCGGGGCATTTGCCCCCCCCCCCCCCCCCCAAGAGCCATAAAAAAAAGGAATTATCAACAATATTTCAAAAACAATATTTAAATTTAATTTTTTTGCCCTTTTAAATTTAACGTAGGTAGGCTTACTTTGAAAAACAACGCGTCTGTTTTGGTCATCACATCCCTGTCGTCTTGTTTTATGTGACATTCGCGGATCTGGTGTCTGGTGGCGTAAATTTCCTTTTCTCTCTTTTATTTACGTAAATAAGACAAACTAAGTTATAAACATCGTAGGAAAACCTAGGTAATTACGTTTGGTTGTGGTTTGTTTGTGGGACTTCTAGATTATTTCAGTTGCGGATTGTACTTAGGCGATTACGTAACAATTATAGATAATAGAAAAATTTAGCAAAATTTGGGCGTGGTCCAAAAAAAAATTCGCCTGCGGCGCGCTTTACACCTCTATGCAACTATATGCCCCCCCAAGACAATACCTAGCTACGCCACTGTATATAATAATATTTTTACACTCATGCTACATAAAATGATTATAAAGTCGAGATCTCTTATAATGCCACGTATACAAAAATACAGTTTGCGTTATATTCGTTTTATTCCGGCACAAGTGACGATAAAAATTCCGGTTTATTCAAATTTATGAGAGCCCTTTCCTTAGAGATACTACCTTGTAGTTTCGTCATATGCACTTGACAGGTTATATCATTATTTCTTGACACATGTTTTTCTTTTTTTATTTCGCGCATACTGAAATACGGTGCAAGGTACAACGTTCTTAGTGCATGCTGTGCCTATTAAAAATATGAAACTGTTTATTTTCTACTCACTCAGCACATAAAATTTAAGTTTTTGTGCTTTAACTTTAAAATTTGAGCATCTGATTCAAAAACATTACGTTACTATGTAAATTAGTTGCTGTCTTAATTAAAAGGTATTTTTTGTATAAATTATTTCGATATTTCGTTTGAAACGCATTTATTAAATTAGTACAATCATTACTTTTCTTAAATACTGTAAAACATATTGATACTAATAATAATTAAAACGTCTAACTCTAACCCTGTCATATCTGGCCATTTTATATTGAGAAACGTGATAGAAACCATTTCCTATGGTCAATTTGGTGGTGTATAATAAATATTAAACAAACAAACAAGAAAATAATTGAATTTTTAAAATGACCAACTATAATCACAATAAGTATATGAATAAAAACAAGTCTTTCTTATTTACATAAAGATAATAATACCCCCGAAGTTCGGTAGGACTACATGCTATAAATCAAATATAACAAGTTGGCCATGCCATGGATGTCCATGGCAATAATACATTATTAAAAGTGACGTTTTGGGTGTTTTAATTGACGGTTTCCGTAAGCATTGAATATCAAACTATAAGAATAGCGGATCTTCGAGAAAACTTGACCACCCTGTTTTAGACTGTATTGGAGATGGTTTGGCCGCCATTGTGGACTTGATCGTAAATCTATAGTTATAAATGCAGCGCCTCGGCAACAGATGTCTCAAATTCACTGATGTGATGTCGTGGTGTTACCGCATATCGTATTTTATTGGAATTTTTAAAGATTTAAGCATTTTTAACAGACAATAAAATAGGGGGTTCTCAATTCCAGCCGAATGTATGGTTTTGATAATAATATGTACTTTAGACAAGGTAGGTAGACAGGGTAATTTTCTTTTAAAAAATCGACTTGTTAGTTTGCAAAAATTTTCCATTAGCGTTAAAAATAAGTCTATAACGTCGTGTTTTTTTTTTGATACAATAAGTAGTAATTTTTTTTTATTAAACAGGCCACGGCGTGTTTGATCCAAATTTTTTATATAACAAACTTTAATTTTAAATGTTTCCTACCCTGTAGGTAAATACAGAAAGAAATGCGACAGGACACAGAAAAAGGTATTAAAATGAAAATTCCATATTTATTTATTTTTGACCTGCTAATAGACCACATAACTGCATACCACTATTTACGATCCATTGCATCTGCCTCTCTTCTTCTACCGGAAAACGAAGTAATCTTAATCCTGGGAAGGCGCGAGGCGACTTCCCACATTGAAAATAAGCACACTTTTTGCCAGCCATATCGCGTCACTCAGTCTCATCCTTTTTCAATCAAAAATAAATATAATATATTATGCCAGTATTGCCAGTGCGAGGCAATCCAGGCACCGCACCGATGCGCGTGACGGTATGGTAGTGGGGAGAGGATCATGCAGCAAGTCAAACAAACAGGCGGCAATAATAGGTTTGTTCCTACAGCGATCAGAAACAGTCCTTGACAGTCAGGATTCTGCGCAGTAATATAAAAGTGTTCCCACAAAGATTTTGGACAGTTTGAAAACCCAAAGTCGCTGTTCCTACACGTTTCTCTGATAGTTTGCCAACTGTCAGAGCAGTTTGCGAATCTTTTGCCAGTAAAATGTCCGGAGCATGCGCGGTTAAACGCCAGCATAACATATGACATAACCTATTTTTGTTAGACGTGTTTTTGCGGTTTTTGCTTTTGTATAATACTTTTTCTATTATTAAATTGAGAAATGAGCGACATTGCGTCATCTGATGGAGATTCAGAAATGTCTGTTGTTAGGTTGCTGTTTAATATTTTATTTACTTCTTAAGCTAAAACTTCCCATAGTCTCTTAATACTTTTGATTTGAAAAATGCCAATCTTTGGAGGAGATATTAACATTTTTACAACATATTATTTAATTCAAGTTACTTATTTTGTTTAGGTTTATTTATTGGGCCGAGCCACACGAGTTTAATTAACGAAATAATAATAAACAATTTTGAGATTTGAGGTTATGTCCATCGTTTAAAATTTCTTCAGTTTTAAACACCGAACCGAAGTTAGTTGATTTCGAACGCCTGTTCCTACAAGAGTTTGAAACCGGTCAGAAATCAGACTTGCGCCGTAAAGTTGGTTTGAAAATTGTCATGAAGTTGTCGGGGATTCGCTGTAGGAACAAACCTAATAGCAGTGAAAAGGCTTGTCGTTAGTGGCTGCATCAACGCACGCTTTATTGTTGGTGAATTCATTATGCCATCTATGAATTTAACGTAGCATATTTAGGAAATCTGCTTATATGGCCTTCTTTTAGTTTGATATCCAATGCCGATACATACTATCAAAATTAGGTAAAGCAAATGTCAAAAAAATAAATTAACACAAACGCCACATGTCTACAATGAGAAAAATTTCTTTCTGGTGGCAATTAAGCGATTTTTAACATTTCTAGTATTGGTTTTTTAATTGGATAAATAAGATTATAGTTCACTACACTAAATTACTCTTGACATAATTTTGTAAAATATTTTTGATTAATTCGGGCAACTAAAAAATCGAATTGGAATATATATGGTTAAATTAACAAAAGTTTAATGCAATCAATTACAGTTTACTAATATTATTTACTTTCAATTTTCTTAATAAATATTTTATTCAAGGAATTAAGATATTTGTTAGCATAGTATGTTATAAGAAATCTAGAGATTATAATTTAATACTGCAAATAAAACAGATATTCCAAAATAAATTGATTTTGCCAGAGTTCCGCGAACTAAATTTTACTGTAGGCAAGTTAGTTGGTGATTCCCAGAATTACATCTAGAGTCCCAACGTGAAGACGACCGCGACGCGAAGCATTTAATTCGAAGCGCGCGGGTTGGTGTCGGGTGTCGGTATTTTCTTTTGTTTGTCTTCAAGTGGTCCAATTATAATAATTTATAATAATATAGTTATGGATAAAATGGAGGAAATGTTACCCATGTTAGTACCTGTATTTGTCGGTAAGTCATCAATTATTATACCTATTTTATTATCTAATATTTTAGTTGTTATCTACTAAGGTATATGGTTCTAGAGTTGCCGCGCCGCGCCGGGAAGATGGCGTACATTATTATATGCTCGATTATATGTATGTGTTGCGAATTGCGCCATGAAAATCCAACAATTTGACTAAATTTTTCAATGCGCACGCTGTATAACCGTACCAATTTTTCTACAAATAACATTTATTAATGCATTTATAAATATTCAATGGAATTTAAACCAAATTATTTTCAATAAGTACCTAAGTAGTTTGAGAAATCCTGTCTTAAATAATTGTATATAAAATATGGCTGCCAAAATAAATATGATAATAATTGTTTTAAACTTGACAATTATTTAAAATTTAATTTTTTAACCAATTAATCAGAAAATGGTAAAAATAGAATAAATATGCACATAGTAATTTAAGTTAGTGCATTATACAGGGTGTTTCACGGTAAATGGAACGTTAGAAACGGGTCAATATCTCGGAAACTATTAAGTAAATATACTATAATAATATGCATTTTTATTAAAAAATAAATATAATTTTCCGTATAGAATATACAGGGTGGCTCATTAATAAGGGACGCCGGCTATAGGTATCTCGGAATCCGTTAATCGGACGACCCTGAGAAAAAAAATTATTGGTAAATCAGCAAAGTCCACCGCTAGAGGGCGTAAATCCAACCTCGGAGCAGAAAATATTGTTTTAATCAAAATTGTTTCAAGTGAACCTATATTGAAATTTTTCTTATGTAACCTACTGAAAATATCACAATTTTTTTGTATTTACGTTTTTTCCCTACCTTGTCAAATAAAGGGTGGGGAAGGGGTAAACTTTGGTTTGAAAAAAAGTCAATAACTTTTTTTTGGAATAACCGATTTCAAATAACTTTTTTTAATTTTAAAGCACTTTTATGGGCGCTCTACTAGAATAATAACATTTTGAGTTCAGTTATTTTTCGTGTCAGTATAGGTGGCGCTTTATGACAGGTCGTAGATTTTTATGATTTTCTCGAAAATTTGAAATGGTATTTTTATTTTTCTCTAGGAAGAAAAGCATCAAAATATTACAGTTACTGGTGAAAACCGCTGTCCGAAACGCTTATTCCTTATACAGTGTCCGGCAAAAAGTTGGATCCATATGGGAAACTTTTTTATTATTAATTTTACGTATATTTTGTAACAATTATAAATTAATTTTAAAAAATACCTTGAGTGTTTTAAATGGATCTATAAATAATTGTTGAATTAATTTAACTCATTTTAGCACAATAATATATTATTTCTAAAACATATTGTTTTATTTCTTACAATCTGATATAATTGCGCCAATAAAATGATATTATTTTTGGAATAACGCATTACTTTTGAGCAAATATGATTTCGCTTTTGCAAACTATAGTATAGTTGTCACAAGAATATTAAAATCTGTTCAAAATAAAATATAATTACCACAAACAATTATTATTCATTACATGAATTAAATCGTCATTGTGACAACAAAATTTTAATTTTGCTAAATATGCAATATCCAAAAATCAAATAAATTATAATTTACGCAATTTAATTTCTATTAAACATTTTTAGTATAGTTATGGATCAATTAAACCTTTATTGAAATTCCAATTAAATTATGTAATTCTTTGAATTCGGTGATTTAGTTGCTCGTTACCAACTCGATTATTTAGTTGGATGAAATATATCTGGGTATTGGGAATTAATCCTTTTTCTCAGTAATAGGCTCAATGAAAAAATGAAATAACTCAGTAGCAGTAATTGACTTTTAAAAGCTTTGAAACTTAAGCACGTAGTAAACACACCTACTGATATACCGAGACCAAGATACAGCCCTGATATCGTAAATCTTCCGTTTTTAGTGATTCCTCAACGAAACACTAAAAAAAAAGAGGTACGTTAAAAGCGGCAGCAGGAAATCCCCCAGTTCCTTCAATTCCATTTAATTCCCGTTAAGGCAAACCTTCATAAAAAATAAATTTCCATCATGGCTGGAAATGTCTGGATAAATTTTATGACCCTGTTTTTGTTCTGGTACATTTAACCGTGATGTTTCTCGGCATTTATCGAAAGCAGAAATGCCTTGGCCCCTAAAACGGCCTCTCTCTCCTTAGGGCCTATGATTTTCTTTTGAAGTAAGCTTTCTTTTTGCAGTTTTTTTTTGGTGCGACATGCAGTGCAGGAGGTAAAAAAAGACTACTGAACATAAATAACTCAGAAAGATCGACTTAGAGAAAAATACTATTCCTATATAAAAAAGTATTTGATTTTCTAATTTGCAGTTGGCATTCGGGTGGTCCTGAGGCACCAAAAAAGAACATTTATTATGTAGAATTAGGTGTGTGTACCCATGGTGAGCAGAGATATAATCGACTATCCCTTATTTTTGTTCCCCCTTGTCTACACCAAGGTGTGTCGTTGAGCTACATATTGAAAACCTATTAACGAAGCTGACAATGAGCCTAACGGATAAAAATGTAGGGATTGCTTTTTCTTATAAAATCGAAGTAATTTTTTGAAAGCCAATGAATAAAAACTAAAGTAATTGCTTTTGCGTCCAGCAATTGCTTAAAAGTGCAGGAATTGCTTGTAGTCAATGCTTTTTCTTAAAAAAATAGAAGCGATTGCTGTCGTTTGCTTAAAATGTGATGAATAAATTAAGGAATTGCTTTTTCTAGTGTAGCAATCGCTTTTAACTTTTTAAGATAGGTCGACCCCTGCATCATTTGCTTGGTAGCAGTCAACTTTAGTTCTCCGCGGCATACACGTGCGTTGTTCTTAATTTGTGTCTTCAATTATGGCTGAATATATGAACGTCGAAAAAAGAAAAGTCTACAGTGTACGTAAAAATTGCAGAAATGATGATTTCAGAAAGTTATATCGATTTGACTGCGAAAATGTTGAGTGGTTGGCAAATTATTTTTTGGCGAGGGGGTGCACTGTTGCCTTTAAATAAGATTAAAGTCTTTCTGCGGAAATTGTCGGATCCGGGCTTTCAAAATTTTGTAGGTGAAGAACTCGGTGTTCACCAAACTACTGTCTGTAAGACATACACTTCTGTAATGGATGCAGTTTTGGAGAAGGCCAATATTTTTATTAAATTTCCTACAAGTGCTGAAGCTGTTGTGGAAGCACGGTTGTGGTTAGAGAGAATTATTTATGTTCCTTCAATTTGTGAACGAATATCAATTGCTTGTCTTTAATTTCTTCATCACTACTATCAGTTTCTTCATTTTCACTGAAATCTGCAATATCACAAATATAAGTCTCCTATTTTTCACAAAAACGTAACAGCTTACTATTGTACTAAATAAATAAACTAACGTTGTTGTGTTTACGTCAACTCTTTTGCGAATTAGGCACTAGACTGAACATGAAATCTATAATCTGAACAAGTGGATAAGCCACGTCTGAACTTGTGTTGAATAAGCATTTGCTACAGAGGTGTAAGAAAAACAGCAATTGCTTCGAAATTTTATTCATATCCAGATCTAGCAATCGCTTTTACTTATAGCATTTGCTAATCAAGCAATTGCTTTTACTAAAAAGTAATTGCTTCAAGTAATTGCTTAATTTTTATTCATTAGGCTCAAAGTCCTTTTTTGAATGGCAGATTCGTAAATTTTTTCTGTTCATCTTGAGGTATTTCTTTTTTCTGACCATCATCAGGTATTGGTACGATCAATAAAATTCAAATTCAGACAGGACAGCTAGAAGACTCCGAACAACGTATTTGGGGACGCTGTTCTGCTTTCTTAATTGTAGAGAAAGCGCTTTACTGGGAGCAAAATGCGTCGCATTGAGAAGATACAATTTATTTCTTAACAAAATTGCTGTATTAAAAGTAGTTCATTATGCAACAAGACTGTGCTGCTAATTGAATTGATTACTACCAATAAAAACAGTGTTCTAGCAAATCTGGAATTGTTATAACACTAAAGCGGGTTTGATACATTAGCAAATAATTTAATAAGGGTTAATAAAAAATAAGCTATCAAAACAAACTATGTCTTAGCAAGCCTGTTGTTTTAGATCATTTTCCTTATCTCTCTTTATTAAAAACATATTTCGGCGGTGTGTGTGTGTGTGTGAGTCTACATGCTGCATCTACAATGTGGAGTATTTTCTAGAAATTTTAAATAAGAAGCTGGATTATATTTAACTTTTTTTTTAATTCTTGGTTAATAACCTTTCATTTATAAATTGTTAAATTACTTTATACCCGCCGCTGGGTCACTTGCTATCAATTTTCCTTAACTGCGAGATACACGCACCGTACCCGGAATAAGGCCAATTTTCGTTTAGTAAATTCGGGAAAGTCGCAGAAATTTTCAGTTATATACCTTTTGAGTTAAATAATGACTTGTCTTTGACGAGCCCCGCATTAAGTTTATCTTTGAAGGTTTCTCGGCTTAAAAAACTTTCATAAAAAAAAAGAAATTACTCAAGAGGAAGAAAAAGACGTCTCTTTTTCGTTCTGAAGTTCGTTTGTGTGAGACGTGATGAATAAAATGGATTCTTGATAAGGTTGTTTACACATACGAGATAGGGTTGCCAGGTGTCCTGGATTTGGAAGGATGTCCTGGATTTGAGGTTTCAATTTATCGTCCTTCGAAGACCTTTGGAAGGACGCCTAATGTCCTGAATTTCTTAAATTCTAAAAAGCCCCTTTGACTTTGATTCAATGGTGGAAATCGTAAGTAACTTATCCATAGACATAAATATTAATAATTTGTATGAAGAATATTGTTAGTGCGTTCGGTTTTGAAAAGGTCGAGCAGAGCGAGCAGATGCAGATTTAATGTCACGTGATATTCGGGCTAAACGAGCGCGTAGCATTTACTGAACCCTTATAGAGTTTGTCGAGTTCCATCTGACATAAAATATAAAATTAACGTTAACCTCACTTTATGTTGGTGGTTTGAAGAGACGAAAATGGAAAATATTCCAGCACTTAGGGGAGAACAAATGATGATGTTTGATGATAATAGCGACGAGGAAGAAAGCTGTTCGATTACAAAAGTTGATGGCTATGCCGAAAATATTGTCCCAGCATTCTCTGACAAACAATTTCAATATAATTTTCGTATAACACCGGAAACTTTTGAAGTTCTATTGCAAAAAGTGCACAGTATTTTGCCTCCCGAAGCAACTCACAAAGGACATCCATCAATACCGTTGGAAAAATAACTTTTAGTTATGATCTGGTGTTTGTCCAATTTGGAATGATTTCGGTACGGGAATTATGTTTGATTTTGTATGTTAGGTTAGGTAAAACAAAATTCCGAATTTGCTGTCAAAACACAAATTCAATTAGTTTGATCTGTTAGCTCCATATTTTTAGGTGAGGCGATACGAGGTAACTCCGAGTGCTTGATTTTTCAAATATCGAACGGCGAGCAGTTACACCCGAGGTCATAGATCTAATAAACGAACGCAACACTGCACCAATGAGCAGACCGAGGAGACAGATTTGCATTAACCGAACGCACTAAATATATTAAAACCTACCCTTGACAAAGCTTGCGCTTTACCTGAGGAATCCATTATCCAGAAACCCCGAAATTCATTTTTTTTTAAATATAATACAGTTTGTGTTTTCAATATACGGGTCAAACGCTGACTCCGAAAGATTTTTTTCTTTATGCAATGCAGCCTGGAGCGACAGCCGAAATAAACTTTTGGTTGACCACGTACAAGCAGAGCTTCAGATAAAAACAAATTTTAATTTAACCTGTAAAGAATTTTATAATATGGCAGTTAGAAACAAAAAGCTCTTGGAAGCCGTCCGTTCTAATAAAAAATATTATGTATAATAATATATTTTTTTAAAACATTTTTAAATTGTTATTTTGTTAAAAAAACTTAGCTTTTATTAATTTTTTACATAAAATAAATTCTGTTTTAGTTTTAAAAAAATGTCCTTTTTTATTTGTGTCAGTCCTTCCTTTTTTAAAGTTGTGTCCTGCGATTTGCAGATTTAAACCTGGCAACCCTAATACGAGAACAGATTGAATTGTTGACAAATGAAATCTAAAATCTAAATATTAAATTCTAAAGAGGGCTTGGATTAAAAAACGTAGGGCTTTTTAGATCACAATGATATGGGGACGACATATCTAACAAAATCTAGGTTAAAATTTTGTCAAATTCATACTATGACATGATATGCCAAACTAATGAGTAATAAAATAAGTAGACAAATACAAATTTATTTTTGTTGTTTACAAAATGAACAAAGTAAGAATACAGAAAGAAAAAGAAAAATAATTACATGTATTCTGAGAATTCACATAACCGCAGAGGTGGAACCAAGCTTCATCCAAAAAAAATGTCAGGTCTAATAAATAATTTCTTTCATTCTTTCCAAAAAATTTTGGGTAAACCGTTGAGAGTAATTCTTGCGTCTTTCAAAATCTGCGACTTGTATTTCTTGGAATACTTGCACTTTATAAGGAAATAAATTTAGCTGCTTCTTAAGAATAGTCCTGCATGTTCCATAAGATCTTCCCACGTCTTGGGACAGGCGTCTTATACAATTTGTTGGCGTATTTTGCATTATTTCACGGACGTTTGCAACAAGTTCTTCTGTTCTTACAGATGGTCTTGCTGCTCCTTTTTTGTGTTGTATAGAACCTGTTTCCCTAAACACAGCCACGGTTCTTTTCAGGCAATGATAAAAATCCCCAGCAATAAAAGCAACGTCAGGAAAATGTTCGTGAAAATCGTCCATGCACAATCCCGAATTGTATTTCCACTCACCATTTACTCTAACCCCGTTTCGAAAATACGCTTCAACCATGAATGTTTTGTGCTGTTCCGTAAAGCCCATTGTGTGAATTGTTCAAGAAATTGAAAAAATTAGCGATAAATCAAATTACTTGTAACGACTGTCAATGAAGACGGAATAACTGATTGATTATTAATTCAGGTAGTTACTGACACCCAACAGGTATTAAGCTCTACGGCTAAGCATTACGTCCTTAGATGCAAGGCCCTCTTTGATGCAAATAATTTTTGCTGGCACGGTATGAACAGTTGGTGAAACAAGAAGTAAGAACAGACTAGGTGGATTTTCCAGCAAATAAATCAGCTAAAAAATACTGATTTTGCGACCAACTAAAAAATATACATTTCTTACTCCAATTTTGGTATATCATAAATAAATTAATGGCAAATTTAGCTCAATATGTCACACATAAATTTTATTATAAATCGTACTTCCGTGATGGTAAAGAAGTTGTTCACAGGCGAAACCAATAAAGGTTCGTATATTTATTGAATATCACCATAGGTATTCTTGTAGACCCACAACCTCTCACGCAACCGAAAATAATTTACATTGCTCATAAACCTAACAATTTGCCTGAGCAATATTATTAATGTTTCTATAAATATGGCGTATCTTTAGTCTATGGTCATATGGATAGTTTTGCTGAACCTATCCAAAGGATTGCCAATATGGACAACAGTTCGACATGTTAGATGATACTACAATTTTTTATACCGATACAAATTGGGAAAACTTAAATAATAAAATTAAAAAAGATTTTAAAATTATAAAAAATTGGTTTGATAACAATTTGTTAAAAATTAATTTTAATAAAACAAATTATATTCCTTTAACTTTAAACCTAAATAACCTACCACAAAATATGAATAGTATTCAAATAAATGAAGACATTAAAATTTTTAAAGTTAATAAAATAAAATATTTAGGAATCATTTTTGACAGTAAATTAAATTGGAATTTTCACATAGAATACTTAATTAAAAAATTAAGAAGTATACTACCGATTTTTAAAAACATTAAAAAAATTTTAAATGTAAGACATATGGAAATATTATATTACGCGTTAGTTAAAACTCATTTAAATTACGGAATTTTAGGTTGGGAAGGAATAAATAGAACTTTTGTTAAAAAATTAGAAATATTACAATTTCTAAAAATTATATTCAATAAAGATTATCTTTATCCTTCAAAAGAATTATATACAGAAACAAAAAAGTTGAACATAAGACAACTTTACATTTATAACATCTTAATATATATATTTAAAAATAGAAACCTTATACAATTTAAAAACCATAATCATAATACGTCATAAAAATGAAGTAACCATAAAACCTAAAATAAATAAGTCCATGGGACAAAGAAATTTCAAATATTTATGTTTTTATTTAAACGATTATTTACCAACACAAAAATTTAAAAAATGATTTCATTAAAAAAATTTTAAGTTGAAATAAAAACATGGATATTAAAAACAGACGATTTGAAAATATTTTTAGAAATGCTTTAATTAATTAATATTGCTCTGAATAATTTATACAAGTACCTAATATTTTTTACTTAAAAATTATAAATTAATAATTTTATTCTAGGTAATATATTTCTTCAAAAAAGCTGCGTTTATACTATAAATTAACATTTTTACTTTAAAACTTGATTTTTAATGCATATTTATGATTTATGATTTTACATACTAAAACAAAAAATAAGATTTGCCCCTAACAAGCTCAGCTTCAGGGGATTGAAGAATAAGTTTATCGAAGACAATATAAACATATTTATTATATTATTAAATTGTAAATACACTTATTATTATTATTTATGTGCTAATATTCATGGAAGCGATGAAACCATCGCTTCCCAAACACTTTTTTCTGGAATATACTAACTGACCATTTAAAGAAAACGTAGCTTCATCTGTTGGACAATTTGTACGTAATTTCACTGAGGAAAATAATCTAATACAACACTACAACAGGTTTGCTAAGACATAGTTTATATTGATAGCTTATTTTTTATTAACCCGTTTTAGTGTTATATCAATTCCAGATTTGCTAAAACAGTATTTTTATTGGTAGTAATCAGGTCCACTAGCAGCACAGTCTTGTTGTAAAATGAACTATACTACAATCTTGATTATATCTTCACAATGCGACGCATTTTGGTCCCAGTAAAGGCTTTATCTTCAATTAAGAAAGCAGAAGAGCGTCCCCGAAAAACGAATTGTATCCGTTAGAACCTACAATCCACAAGACGTTGGTGAGGGTTCGTAGCGATCGGCAATCGCAGCGCGCCGTATTATTAGTTTTAACGTATTTGTTGCGCAGGTCACATCGTTGTTCGGAGTCTTCTAGCTATCCTGTCTGAATTTAAAATTTATAGATCGTACCAATACCTGTTTCAATTAATTTATTTTGACTTTGTATTTAAGTTTTTTTAAACTTCGCATGTCAGATAAAGCAATAGAAGACATTAAAGGACCTACCTCTTTTAAATTTTTTATACTTATTTATTCCTGACGATTAGTAAGTAATAAATAATAGGTAAGTAAATAAATTAAAATTAAATATTTCAAAAAATAAATGTATAGTTATGGGTAATAATTGAAATTGTCAAAATATAAATGTTGTAATTGATGGTAAAAAATTGGAATTAGTAAACAGTTTTAAATATTTAAGGATAATTATTGATTCAAAATTAAAATTCTTTAATTATTTTGAAAGTATTATATCGAAGATTGCTGGAAAAGTATGTTATTTTAAAAAAATCAGTTCTAATATAAGTTTGTTTTCTAAAAAAAACTGTATTTAATACTATTATATTACCATATTTTCTTTATTGTTCTTCCATTCTATATTGTGCTAGTGAGGAAATATTTGATAAAATACAAATTTTACAAAATAAAGCAATGCGGATTATTTTAAATTGTGACAAATATACAAAAATTAATTTTATGTTAAAAAATTCAGATTGGTTGAATGTCAGAAATTTAGTTTTTTATTTAGTATGTAGATATCTTTATACATAAAATTAAAAATAATTTATTGCCTGATTGTTTAAAAAATGTTTGCTCTTTTAATTATGACCATCATAATAATAAAACAAAAACTAATCAAAATTTTTATGTGGATAGAGTGTCTAAAACCTTAGCTTGTAAATCTATTTTTTATAAAGGTTTGATGATGGAATATAATAATTTGGAAAGTTCTATTAAATCTCAAAAATCATTAAAACTGTTTAAAAAAACTTTAAAATTACATTTAATTAAACAACAAAATGATACGTAATATTTGATACAATTTACAAAATGTTTAACTTTTCTGTCTGTTTTTGTTAAAAGAAGGTTCCGTTTTAAAATTTAAAAATAATTCTATAAAAATGTGTTAAAAAAATGTATTAAAAAATATTTAATTGTGGCTTTTTGCTAAATAAAACATGTTACTACTAGGGCTCGGAATTGTAATCGAATAATTCGAATATTCGAATAATTCGAATATTCGAATATTCGACTATTCTAATTTCGAATTTTTTATTAGTTAAAAAATTTTACTATTCAAATTTCGACTATTCGAAATTCGAATATTTGACTATTCGAATATTCGACTATTTAAATATTCGATTAGGTATTCAAATATTCGACTATTCGAAATTCGAATATTCGACTTCTTAAATATTCGACTATTCAAATATTCGACTATTTGAAATTCGAATATTTGACTATTCGAATATTCGACTATTTGAATATTTGACCATTCGAATATTTAACTATTTGACTCTGTTCGGATATTTATATGTTTGACTATTCGTGTTTTCTGTAAAACTGTAAATTTTAACGTAAAAAAGAAAAACAAAAGTAAAATTATATAGTCAGCAAGCAGTTAAACCACTTTTACCGTGATTAAACTAGGGCTCGGAATTTTTAAAATATAAGTATTCGAATAGTCGTTTGGTATGTTATTCGAATAGTCGAATATAGTCGAATAATTCGAATAGTCGAATAATTCGAATAGTCGAATAATTCGAATAGTCGAATAATTCTAATAGTCGAATATAGTCGAATAATTCGAATAGTCGAATAGATACTTGAATAGTCGAATAGTCAAATATTTTAATTTCGAATAGTCGAATTTTTAAATAGTCGAATATTCGAATAGGTAGTCGTCTATTTAAATATTGAAATATAGTCGTTTAATCACGGTAGAAATGGTTTAACTGCTTGCTGACTTAATAATTTTATTTTGGTTTTTCTTTTTTAAGTTAAAATTTTCAGTTTCACAGAAAACACATATAAATATCCGAGCAAAGTCAAACAGTTAAATATTCGAATGGTCGAATATTCAAATAGTCGAATATAGTCGAATAATTCGAATAATCGAATAATTCGAATAGTCGAATAATTCGAATAGTCGACTAATTCGAATAGTCGAATAATTCGAATAGTCGAATAATTCGAATAGTCGAATAATTCGAATAGTCGAATAATTCGAATAGTCGGATAATTCGAATAGTCAAATATTCGAATATATTTCGAATAGTCGAATATTCGAATACAATTCCTAGCCCTAGATTAAACGACTGTATTTCGATATTTAAATAGACGACTATTCGACTATTTAAATATTCGACTATCTAAATATTCGACTCTTCAAATATTCGACTATTCGAAATTCGAATATTTGACTATTTGACTATTCGACTATTCAAGTATCTATTTGACTATTCAAATTATTCGACTATATTCGACTATTCGAATTATTCGACTATATTCGACTATTCGAATTATTTGACTATATTCGACTATTCGAATTCTTCGACTATATTCGACTATTCAAATTATTCGACTATTCGAATAACATACCAAACGACTATTTGAATACTTATATTTTAAAAATTCCGAGCCCTAGTTACTACTACTACTACCATATGAAAAGGGCGAGTAATATTGAGCACCCTTCGAAGCACATTTAATTATCGCATTCGCATTATTAGCAATCTATATGATCTTGGACTACTCAAGACTTATCATTTCCTAGATTTCATATTGCTAATGCTTGCGGCATCCTGGCGCCGTTTCGCAATAACTTTACACAGGCTCAAAAGACTTGACGAGAGCGTTATTCTGTATAATTTCCACACGCTTTTTATTACTTGGATTGGATTCGGTTACACTTATGACGCCTTCAAAAAAGTATTGAAATTGTTGGCAATAACTTACGGCTAAACAACTATGCTACGTGCTATTTTGTGTTAAATAAATATGCAATAACACAAATAACGTTGAAAGCCATTTTTCTATATTTTTTATATACAGGCAACCGTAGCACAGTTACACTGAGAAAAAAAAAGCCTTCTATTCCCTAAAAGAATTCACATACTCTTTATACAACTGTTTAATACTATACAGGGTGTTTCAGAATAAGATGCTGATCCTTAACGGTGTAAATCCTTAGGTGATTTTAAGAAGAAAAGTTCATATTAATATATGTCCTTAACCTATTAACTTTCGAACTACAGGGCGTTAAAGTTTTAAGAAAAAAATCGTTTTTCTATCATAACTTTAAAAACTTTCTAGCTATTTTTATGAATTTTTCACATATGCCCTCTAAGCATCAATAGCCATTTTTTGGTGTAGAAATTATTTTAAAATTTTTAACCAATGGCGTCCTGAAAGGGTTTGGACTAGACATTTTGGAAAAATATTATGTACGCCACTGCTTTTTCTCAAGATAAAAAATTATTTTTAAAATACTCATTCATTTTAGGCCAAATTTAATATCTTGCCTATTTATCGTCCGACAAACAGTTTCCGACAAAAAAAATAAAAACATTAAATGCGTATTCGCTATGTGCCTATGGTTTGTTTTGACACTATCAGGAATACTCCAGGAATTTTTCAAAGGGTACGAGACTTAATGAAGAGAAGAGCTGAAGAATGCATTTTTGCAAGTGGTGGCCACTTTCAATAGCTAATCTAAATTATTTTCGTTTTTGTTCGCACGTTATTTAATGTTAGTTGTTTTAATTTATTGTTAAAAATAAACCATAGGCACATAGCGAATGCGCATTTAATGCTTTTTATTTTTTTTGTCGGAAACTGTTTGTCGGACGATAAATAGGCAATATATTAAATTTGGCCTAAAATGAATGAGTATTTTAAAAATAATTTTTATCTTGAGAAAAAGCAGTGGCGTACATAATATTTTTCCAAAATGTCTAGTCCAAACCCTTTCAGGACGCCACTGGTTAAAAATTTTAAAAAAATTTCTACACCAAAAAATGGCTATTGATGCTTATGTGATGTGTGAAAAATTCATAAAAATAGCTAGAAAGTTTTTAAAGTTATAATAGAAAAACGATTTTTTTCTTAAAACTTTAACGCCCTGTAGTTCGAAAGTTGATAGGTTAAGGATATATATTAATTTGAACTTTTCTTCTTAAAATCATCTAAGGATTCGCGCCGTTAAGGATCAGCATCTTATTCTGAAACACCCTGTATGTGGCAGCAACGCGCTTTTCTACTGTAAGACAACGAAAATTGCTAGACCGTTGTGTAGTGATAATATCACGTTAATTTGGTCAATACGAAATAGGAGTGATTGCTACCATAGAATGGTTTATATGCATTATTGCTCTGAATACTCACAGTAATTATCAAGTTATACAGGGTGTTATTTAATAAGTGTCCAATATTGTACAGGACGATTCCCCAGTTATTTATAAGGTAAAAAGTTCATATAAGCATGGGTTCGCAAATCCTTTGTTTTCAAGATACAGGGTGTTAAAAATTTTATTTTATTTTTGTTATTCGTAAATAATTTTTGAAATAACGTCAGGGGGTGGACATTTTCAACATTTATTGTGATTTTAATTTAGTTTTAAAATATCTAGGGTTCCGTTGTTTATTGTTGTTTAAAACTAGCTTTGAAATGTTTCTATGATGAATAAAAAAAAGGTTTTTAAAATTATTTCACTTTAAAAAAAAGGCATCGATTAATTTAAATCAAAATATCCGGAAAACGTCTTCTTGTAACAATTTTTAACAAGCATAGCTTTTTCGAATAAAAATGATGGAAAAATTGATTTTTCATTTAAAAAATGTGATACATACACGCACAAGAAACTTGTGACTCTTAAAAAGAGAAATAGGCCTGTAGGTGGCACCCCATACAATTAAGGGCCAAACTAAGATCAAATTTGAATTTCTCATAGTAAAAAATCCACAAATACTAATTTTCTTCCAAATATCGACATTATTTCAAAAATTATTTACGAATAACAAAAATAAAATAAAATTTTTAACACCCTGTATCTTAAAAATGAAGGACTTGCAAACCCATGCTTATAATATGAACTTTTCACCTTATAAATAACTGGAGAATCGTCCTGTACAATATCAGACACTTATTAAATAACACCCTATATAGGAGGTGTATTTATATACTGGATTAGTTCCGACTGGCAGTTGCATAATAATATTTGCTTGCTACGGTTAATAAAGCATATACTTACCACTAAAAAGCAGTACTGTACTTCTCAAAAATTTAAATAGCTTCTAGGTGATATTGTCGTTTAACTTTGCATATGATTATCTATTATGCAACATGATTACCTGAGATGGTAAATTTCGTCCATAGATTATAAAGCCCAATGCTAATGATGGGTTGTGCGAAATAAGAATCTTCCATTGCTTTATCTGACATGCAAAGTTTAAAAAAATTTAAATACAAAGTAAAAATAAATTAATTGAAACAGGTATTAGTACGATCAATAAAAGTCAAATTTAGACAGGACAGCTAAAATACTTCGAACAACGATATGAACTGAGCAATAAATACGTTAAACTAATAACGCGGCGCGCGGCGATTGCCGATCGCTGCGAACCCCCACCGACGTCTTGTAAATTATAGGTTCTAACGGATACAATTCGTTTTTGGAGACGCTGTTCTGCTTCCTTAATTGTAGAAAAAGCGCTTTATTGGGAACAAAATGCGTCGCATTGAAAAGATACAATTTATTTCTTAACAAAAGTGTTGTATTAAAAGTAGTTTATTATTCAACAAGACTGTGCTGCTAATGGAACTGATCACTACCAATAGAAAGACGATTCTAGCAAATCTGGAATTGATATACTTAACACTAAAGCAGGTTTGATATACTAGCAATTTATTTAATATGGGTTAATAAAAAATAGCCTATCAATACAAACTATGTCTAAGCAAACCTGTTGTATTAGATCATTTTCTCCAGTATAGATACAGATATTTCTGTCATTTTTGCTTGTTGGTTTTGTCTTCGTCAGGTTGCTTCTTAGGCTGCCTCTCAAAACTGCATTGATGTCAATCGTTGTCCTGATGGTCTTATTTTCTTAGATAAATCCTTTGACATACGCAATGTAGAGTGTTGATTGTGCCTCTTTTTTAGCTATTTGCGCGTTTAAAAAAATGCACATGCACAATGCAAATTCATAACTCTTCTATCGTTCAAAAAACACCATTCCTTTACCATACCTTTAAACAGACAGAAATAGGTATGTTTCCCCATCATATCACATCGCACCTCATCCTCACTGGCCTCCCGCTTCTATTAATACTTCGAATAAAGATTAATATTCGTTTTTTTAACTTTAGCACATCGATCAAATAATAACACTGGCCGACAAAAAAAATTTTTTTTGTTGTAACACAAAGCTAAATAGCATCTTGTGGTAGAATGGACCTATCCAAATACGAAAATGAGAAAAAAAAAGTTGTAACACGTAACGTTTTCTTGTTACATTTATAGAACCACATTTAATGTTACAATATTTAATATCTATTGAAAAAATAATTTAGGAATTTTCTAACTGTGTATATCGACTATATTTAAATTTTTACACCTACTAAACATACCTTACATCTAGAAAAACCACAAACATTACAAATATTAACTGAACACACTAATTAAATTTTATTTTTTCCTTTTATGAGGGGTCATATCTTCTCTTTTCAAAAACCAACAGGAATCACCCATCATGGCTGGATTCCATCGTCCTTGATAGCGAATTTCCATTGTCCTGATATCCTGGTGGAACCTTTTACCCTGCTCGTCACTGACAGCTTCCAAATTTTCAGGAAAAAATGACAGATGGGAATGGAGGAAGTGAATTTTTAATGACATTCGGGCACCAAGCGATTTGTAGGAATCTAAAAGTTCATCAACTAACTGTTGATAGTTTGCATCCATATTGTTGCCCAAAAATCCCCTTACTATACTAACAAATGAGTTCCATACTCTGAGTTCCTGCCTGGTAAGCTTCTCTGTAAAGTTGACATCGTCCAGCAATTTTCTGATTTGTGGCCCAATAAAAATACCTTCCTTTAATTTGGCATCTTAACTGGGGAAAGACTTGTCTTAGGTATTTGAATCCATCACCGTCTTTATTCATAGCTTTCACAAAGTTTTTCATCAGCTCAAGTTTAATGTGAAGAGGAGGCAGGAGGACTTTTTTGGGGTCTACAAGAGGTGCAAACTTAACATTTTGAGATCCCGGCTGAAATTCACTTCTTTGTGGCCAATCTTTTATTACATAATGCTGATCTACTGCACGACTGTCCCGCAAACAAAGAAAACAGCAATATTTTGTAAATCCTCCCTGAAGTCCTACTAAAATTCCTACAGTTCAGGTAATTTTTCTGTTATAAAATGCATCCATTTTTACCGCCCCTAATTAAATTGACTACCTGCTAATGTAAAATGGTCTTATTAAGCTATTGAAAAATGGTATGTATTGGGGCTTTCCCAATATTTTTTCTATTATTAGAAGGATATTTTCATTATAAAAATAAAGAGCTGACCTGTGTTAGAAAAATCTTGTCGGCCAGTGTAATCAGTTATTGTTCACTCGCAGTGTATATACAATACAATAATACAATGATATGATACATTTTTTAAATAAGAGAAAGATGCTCCGGTCAATTAAGTTACAGTATATAAAATCAATTTTCACCGGATAGCATGAAAATTGCTGGTTAATTTCTAATTATGGGTGGAAAATATTTCGTTTTATTAATTACTTTATATAGCTGGTCGTTGGAATGATTTATAAACGCCGTGCAGTGCGGAGCTTATGCTAATAACAATAATTAATAAATTGTTATTTAATTATCTGGATTTTATATAATTACGTTCCACCCCTTTGTTATGTAAGCGCATTGTTTTTACAATTCAGCGGTATAGAGACAATATTTTGAATCCATTTGTGGAGCAATTACTTGACGACAAACTACGTTTTGGATATTTTCAACAGGACGGTGCATCCGCCCATACAGCCGCCGAAACTATTAACTACTTACGCAATTTTTTCGACGACAGATTGATCAGTTTTTGATGAGACATTGAATTCCCACCTAGATCACCTTGTTTAACGGTTATAGATTACTTCGTTTTTCCTCATTTAAAGAACACTATTTTTAAAACACCACTTGCAAATTTAGAACAATTACAAGAAAGGATTATCCAAGAATGTGGTAACATTTCTCCAGAGATGCTGGTCAACACTTTCGAAAATATGAAGAGACGTGTGAATTTATGCTTGGAGCATGGCGGTAGCCAATTTCAGCAATTTATGCAATTATTTTTCTTTTTCTTTCTGTATATTCTTACTTTGTTAATTTTGTCAACAACAAAAATAAATTTGTATTTGTCTACTTATTTTATTAGTAATTAGTTTGGCATATCATGTCATAATATGAATTTGACAAAATTTTAACCTAGATATCATTATGATCTAAACCTAGCCCCACGTTTTTTAATCCAAGCCCTCTTTGATGCAAATAATTTTTGATCGCACGGTACTTCTTAATCAGGGTGTAAAAGAAAAAGAATTTTTTTACGCGCACCTATACCACAGAGAAATGATGTGTTGGCGCTTGTCGCATCACATAGGAATAATCGGTCGGAGATTATCGCATCACGCACGATGGGTCGACGCCTGTCTCTAGACCTCCTACACTGTATTCTACCAGTAGCCTTTCGATCTCGATCTTGGTCTAAACAAATTGGTTCAAAAAATCGAAAATCGCATTGTAAAAAATCGATATTAATTTGAAATAATCGATTTAAATCGTGCATCCCTAGTTATAAATGTCAATGCTTAATCAATAATCATACAACAAACAGGACATAACATGGTACCGCTCCATGCAACCTCTAACTAATAACATGTTTGCAGATGCCCGCGGGTCGTTTTAATTTGTAATTCCTGAACCACCAGCAAATTAAGTCGGAGGCGCAACTGTTCAGCTTCTACGTCTCCGAGGCGCACTTGTCGATTATAAAATGATAACTGCGTACGTTAAGTTTTCACAATTACATATTTTACGAAATGGATGTGTATTCAATTAGAACAAAAAGAGTAGAATGCTTATTTATTTCCCCTAAGACCTGTCCTGTGTTATTAACATAGCATCTCTAGGAAAGCCTGTCTCGACGGGGATTTTTTTTTCTAGAAAAAGTTGGCAATCATTTGAAGTTATGTTAACGCCAACTAAAAACAAGAGTCTCGCCGAACCAAGGCGGCATTTCTTACAATACCTTATGTCAATGGGATTTCAGAAAAGATTGGAAGGATAACCAAAAACTATAATATCAAAACAGCCTTCAAATCCGGAAATTCGCTTAGAAGCTTTCTTGCAAAAGTAAAACCTCCCGTAATGAAAACACAAAAAATTGTATCTATCAAATCCCTTGCGAGTGTGGCGAATTGTACATTGGAGAAACAAAAATACCTCTTCCCGTACGAGTTAAAGAACATCTGAAACATACTCAAAGAGGTGAAACTTCGAGATCAGGTATAGCGGAACATGTATGGACCAACCAACATAATATACAGTGGTCAGAAGCCGAGGTTTTGGACACGGAACAGCTCTGGAGAAAACGAAAGTTCAAAGAAGCAGCTTTCATGAATCAAAATATCCATATATTTAGTAAACCAAGTATAGATATTCCCAATATCTGGAAGCATCTTCTTGTCCAAAACCAACAGCTGAAACTTCACGCTCCAATGAGCACGTAGGCGGAGTCATCAAGCTTTATTGCACATGGATAGTATTTAAGACAGTAGCCTTAGAATTATAATTTAGTTTACACTTGGAAACGGTTAGAGATACTAACTAACCGAAACGTTGTGTTAAGTAACAAAATAAAGACAATGGAAGTCCGACAAGGTAAATTTTTTTGATTCGCCTATTTTTTTGATTAGGACGTTCACGATCGTGTGAATAAACATTTTACTGAATCTCAGGATTGAAAATTTGCCAATTTTCGAGTTTTCCCTACTTAAGCATTGTTACCTTGACATTCCTTAAAATAATTCACATACTCTTTATACAATTATTTAATATTACCTATATGTGACAGCAACGTGCTTTCCTACTTTAAGACAACGAAAATGGCTAGACCGTTGGAGTTAATGCTATCATAGGATGGTTTATAGTCATTATCGCTTTGAATACTCACAGTAATTATTAAGTTCTATTGGGGGTGTAATCTGGTTTTATATACTGTATTAGTTAGTTCCGACTGGCAGTTATAATGAAACTTGACATTAATCATAATAATATTTGCTTGCTACGGTAAATAAAGCATATACTTACTACTAAAAATCAGTACTGTAGTCCTCAAAAATGTAAATAGCTATTAGTGTGATATTGTTCTTGTTCTTAACTATTGCATATGATTATCTATTATGCAACATGGTTTACTAAGATAGTAAAATTCGTCCATAGATTATAAAGTCCAATACTAATGATGGGTTGTGCTAAACAAGAATCTTCTATTGTTTTATCTGACATACAAAGTTTAAAAAAACTTAAATACAAAGTAAAAATAAATTAATTATTGAAACAGGTATTGGGACGATTAATAAAATTCAAATTCCAACAGGACAGCTAACAGACTCTGAATAACGATGTGACTCATGTGACCGGTGCAACAAATACGTTAGAACTAATAATACGGCGCGCTGCGATTGCCGATCGCTACGAACCCCCACCAACATCTTTACGGCTTATAGGTTTTAACGGAAACAATTCGTTTTTGGGGACGCGGTTCAGCTTTCTTAATTGTAGAGAAAGCGCTTTACTGGGAACAAGATGTGTCGCATTGAGAAAATACAATTTATTTCTTAACAAAATTGCTGTATTAAAAGTAGTTCACGATTGGGCTGCTAATGGAACTGATTATTACCAAATAAAAACACCGTTCTAGCAAATCTCGAATCGATATAACACTAAAGCGGGTTGGATACACTAGCGATTGATGGGTTAATACAAAATAAGCAACTATGTCTTAGCTAACCTGTTGTATAAGATACTTTTTCTCAGTGTATATTTCGGAAATGAATAACGGTAAAAAAATTGCCACACAACATATTACTTATACGATTTTACGAACTTATAAATAATATGCTATTTTCAGAACCCCTTAAATTTAATCAAATTGTTAGCACTGGATAATCTTATGTCCCGCCATAAGGCAGATAAGATGGCACGCGGTCCTAATAAATAATATAGAGATATCTCTTGATTTTGTCTCAATATCGTAAATTCGCCAATAGCGTGATATAAAATCGCCATAAAAAGACAGAGTGGAGGTAGAGCGGTCTCTATATCAACCTACGTTTGTTCGCGAAAGAAAAAATGCTGCGGGGTTAAGATAAAAGGAGATATTAAAGTTTGTTACGATTTCCTCGGGTAATAAACTTGATAACACTTGGTTTTTCTACCAAATTCGTTTAATTATTCTCTATCTATGCATATACAGGGTGTCTCTAAAACGTGCGGTAAAATGCTACTACAAATTCCTGAGGTTTAATAGTTCTTAACGATACTAGTTTAGTGTTGCTGCCGAGACGAGAGATTCTCGTCTTTTGTCTCGTCTAGCCCTCTCTCGACGAGACGAGAGATATATTTTCTCTCGAATAAATATCCGAAACGAGACGAGAAATTCTCGTCTCTCTCGGATCTCTCTCGATCTCTCTCGATCTCTCTCGATCTCTCTCGAGCAAAAAACGTTACTTTTTTGAGCTTTTTTAAATCCTCTTAAATTCCTCTTTGCAAAAATATACATAATGTCTATATTTTGACCAGCGGTTTTCGAGTTATTTAACTGCAAATAGTTTCATCTAGTTAGTCGTGCTGACCATTTAGAATAACATATTATTATGATGTTTTATCGCTGGATAAAATTATTTGCAGTCAAATAATTCGAAAACCGTCGATCCAAATATGGACATTATATATTTTTGATAAGAGGAATTTAAGAAGATTTAAAAAAATCACAATAGACAGGGTCTCCAAAAAAAAATTTATTTTTTAAATTTGCTGATTATGTGACACTCACTGTGACACTCACTGTGACAGACATACAGTTTTGAAATTAGCACAATAAAAATGTTTATATAAAGCCCGAAAAACTTTCTCTCGTGAAATAAAGTCTGTAAAGGGGTGGCAAATTATAAGGAAAAACCCAGTACCATACATCATTTTAAATTAATATTTAATAGAAGTTATATAGGTACCTAGAGAGATTTTACATAGATGAAATATGTTTTTCATTTACATATCTTTGTTCAAATTCAAGCATACCTGTTTGTAAAATTAACTATTGTTCTTTTCAATGTAACTGCGCAGGTATCTGCGATTATTTTAGTAGGATTTTATTACATCGACCGGGTATTTTAAATAATATATAATATCTTATTGTTTTGCTATTATCTGAATCTACCCTTCTCATATTTGATATACAGGGTGGCCCATTAGTGTGACAAAGGTCAATATCTCCGGTACCATTGAAGATAGCGGAAAACTTTTGACCAAGGTTATAAAGGGTTAAGAGGTGCCTATTTTAAAATTATTTTCGTCGTGCTCCAAAAAACCGTCATGGTAAAAATTTTCCATTTTTTAAATAAAACACCCTGTAAATTTTTTAAATTTTCAGATTCTACATAAATTTATAATTACTTTTATTAAATGCATTATTAGTCTATAGTTAATAGTTTTCAAGATATTGACTTTTGAAAAATTATATTTTTGAGTTTCGACAGCCTATATAGCTTTCTAACAGTACATCTTAGAGCAAAACGGCGCATATGTCTATATCTTCCATTTTCACTATCTTCCCAAATCAATCAAACTTCCGGCTAAACCGGATGTAACTCGGAAGCAGGAAATATAGTTCTTTCGGTTTAACCGGAAGGTGATTTTTTTTGGAAAGATAATAAAAATGGAAGATAGGGACATGTGAGCCGTTTTGCTCTAAGACGTACTGTTAGATCTGTCGAAACTCAAAAATTACATTTTTTAAAAGTCAATATCTTGGAAATTTCTTACCGTGCTGGTGTTCTGGAGCACCCTGTATAGACAAAAATAATTTTATAAGAGGCACCTCTTAACCCTTAATAAGCTTCGTCAAAAGTTTTCCGCTATCTTAGTGGTACAGGAGATATTGACCTTTGTCGCACTAATGGGCCACCTTGTAGTAAATACCAAGCAAAGTTTTAACGCATTTAGGTTAGGTTCTGTCATATTTGATATACAGGGTGTTTCAGAATAAGATGCTAATCCTTAACGGTGTGAATCCTTAGGTGATTTTAAGAAGAAAAGTTCAAATTAATATATATCCTTAACCTATCAACTTTCGAACTACAGGGCGTTAAAGTTTTAAGAAAAAAATCGTTTTCCTATCATAACTTTAAAAACTTTCTAGCTATTTTTATGAATTTTTCACACATGCCCTCTAAGCATCAATTGCCATTTTTTGGTGTAGAAATTTTTTAAAAATTTTTAACCAGTGGCGTCCTGAAAGGGTTTGGACTAGACATTTTGGAAAAATATTATGTACGCCACTGCTTTTTCTCAAGATAAAAATTATTTTTAAAATACTCATTTATTTTAGGCCAAATTTAATATCTTGCCTTTTTATCGTTCGACAAACAGTTTCCGACAAAAAAAATAAAAACATTAAATGCGCCTTCGCTATGTGCCTATGGTTTGTTTTGACACTATCAGGAATACTCCAGGAATTTTTCAAAGGGTACGAGACTCAATGAGGAGAAGAGCTGAAGCATGCATTATTGCATGTGGTGGCCACTTTCAACAGCTAATCCAAATTATTTTCGTTTTTGTTCACACCTTATTTAATGTTAGTTGTTTTAATTTATTGTTAAAAATAAACCATAGGCACATAGCGAATGCGGATTTAATGCTTTTTATTTTTTTTTGTCGGAAACTGTTTGTCGGATGATAAAAAGGCAAGATATTAAGTTTGGCCTAAAATGAATAAGTATTTTAAAAATAATTTTTATCTTGAGAAAAAGCAGTGGCGTACATAATATTTTTCCAAAATGTCTAGTCCAAACCCTTTCAGGACGCCACTGGTTAAATTTTTTTTTAAAATTTCTACACCAAAAAATGGCTACTGATGCTTAGAGGGCATGTGTGAAAAATTCATAAAAATAGCTAGAAAGTTTTAAAAGTTATAATAGAAAAACGATTTTTTTCTTAAAACTTTAACGCCCTGTAGTTCGAAAGTTGATAGGTTAAGGATATATATTAATTTGAACTTTTCTTCTTAAAATCACCTAAGGATTCACACCGTTAAGGATCAGCATCTTATTCTGAAACACCCTGTATATTGCACATAATTTATGTCAAATATGATAGAACCTAACCTAATCGCGTTAAAATTTTGCTTGGTTTTTACTATATTTGGTTTAAATCGCGAGAGAAGCGAGACGAGACGAGAGAAGGTCGTATGGAACTTTCAAATAAACATTCTTATTCTGCAACATCTTTTACCCAAAAAAGGTATACGTAGTAAGAGTTGATTTGAGCAGCCGTTCCTGAGATATCTGGATTTTAAAAATTTACTTCGTGAAATTTTGGATATTATATGTTATTCTGCTTCTGCACAATTTTTGCCTGGAAATGTTCTCCCACTACTGAATATCTTAGAGGTTTAATATTTGATGGGGGGGGGGGGGGCGCTGTTCTGCATTCTTTATTGTAGAGAAAGCGCTTTACTGGGAACAAAATGCGTCGCATTGGGAAGACAAACGCTGTCTCTTGGACTACTTAGCACAATGTGTCTGATCCAAGTTCATGTAGTAGTAAACCCTTAATGATTTTTTTTTAGAAATTTTGAAAGTTCAATAATACGGCTCGGCGGCATGTACACCTACCTTTCTCTTCAAGGAAAGTAAAAAAAGATGTGACTTTAAATATGATCTAAAATGTCTCTTGTAAAGGTTCAATTGTTGCCACTTTATATCACTCAACGTTTCATGTTGCAGAAAAGTGAGAGCAAAAAGACGCCTACATTTTTCTTGAGGCAGATAATATTTTCTGTTTCGTCTCCGAAACGATAATAAGCTTTAATTTAATAAAAAAAAGTATATTACGTCGTAAACGGAGCTTCTTTTCTAATGATTTACTTTGAAAGTTGCGAGTTAAAAGACTTCAACTCCACTTTAAGGATTACAAGGGTCCCTAATTCCCGCTTAATGTCCTCTGCACGCTCACACGTTTCGTTTTTTTATTGTTATTTCGGGAGCTTCTTGTTCGAAGAACGGCCGATATAAAGGTTTTCGCGAAGAAGCCAAGTTTAAAGTGTATATTCTAGAGTGTTTGAGGTAGTAAGTAGTGATTAAGACGTTTTTATACGCGGGCAATTTTATAGCACAATGAGCCTATAATGAATAAAAATGTAGCAATTGCTTTTTCTTATAAAATCGAAGTAATTTCTTGAACGCCAATGAATAAAAGCCAAAGTAATTGCTCTTGCGTCCAGCAATTGCTTAAAAGTGTAGGAATTGCTTGTAGTCAATGCTTTTTCTTAAAAAAATAAAAGCGATTGCTGTCGTTTGCTTAAAATGTGATGAATAAATTAAGAAAATGTTTTTCTAGTGTAGCGATCGCTTTCAACTTTTTAAGGTAGGTCGACCCTGCATCATTTGCTTGGTAGCAGTCAACTTTAGTTCTCCGCGGCATATATGTGCTTGCTCTTAATTTGTGTCTTCAATTATGGCTGAATATATGAACGTCCGTAAAAGAAAAATCTACAGTGTACGTAAAAATTGCAGATATGCTGATTTCAGAAAGTTATATCGATTTGACTGCGAAAATGTTGAGTGGTTGGCAAATTATTTTTTGACTGATACTGGTAAAAGACGAGGTCGCCTTTAAATAAGATTAAAGTCTTTCTGCGGAAATTATCGGATCCGGGCTTTCAAAATTCTGTAGGTGAAGAACTCGGTGTTCGCCAAACTACTGTCTGTAAGACATACACTTCTGTAATGGATGCAGTTTTGGAGAAGGCCAATATTTTTATTAAATTTCCTACAAGTGCCGAAGCTGTTGTGGAAGCTAAACGATTGTGGTTAGAGAGATTTATTTATGTTCCTTCAATTTGTGAACGAATATCAATTGCTTGTCTTTAATTTTTTCATCACTACTATCACTTTCCTCATTTTCACTAAAATCTGCCATATCACAAATATAAGTTTCATATTTTCTACAAAAATGTAACAGATTAAAATTATGGTACTAAATAAATAGACCAACGTTGTTGTATTTACGTCAACTCTTTTGCAAATTTGGCACCAAACTGAACATGAAATCTATAATTTGAGCAAGTGGATAAGCCACGTCTGAACTTGTATTGAATAAGCATTTGCTACAGAGGTGTAAGAAACACAGCAATTGCTTCAAAATTGTATTCATATCCAGATCTAGCAATTGCTTTTACTTATAGCATTTGCTAGTCAAGCAATTGCTTTTACTAAAAAGTAATTGCTTAATTTTAATTAATTATGATGATAATACATCCCTATAATAAAAATTTTCCTAGAGGGCCACATACATAGATTTCTTATAAAATAGACAAAGCCATTCATTGATGACTACCATGTTTGTTTGCATCAAACATTTGTGCGTGTGAAAGAAAGACAGAAGAGAGAGATAGCGTTAAATTTCCGACTCCGTGTGGAATTGTAATGGCTCAAGCACAACCACCTTGAAAGAAGCCGTGAAACAGAAACATCGACAACACTGCTTGAAGATCCATGTGTCACGTGACTTTTTTGAGGTTATCCATGCTTTAGTATGTCATTTACGCGTGAAGTAGTTTTTATCAGGTTTTCGATTGATATTTAATAGAAAATTTAAGTGACGTGATCGCTAAGAACCTCTACAAAATATTAGTGAACATTTTTGGTGAGGATTTGCTGTAATAGCATTAATAAAGTGAAAACTCCATCAGCCTGGCCGGCTCAGGGCGGTTTGTTTACGGGTCTTTAAATGGCGGCAAAATTTTATTTGTTTTAATTCAAAAGTTGTGTTTTTTGTATTCCAGTTAGCTCTTTGAGATAAACTTTATTGTTTTGTGGCCACAGTTAAGTTATTAAATATTGAAGTGTTTATTTAACTTGAAGGTATATGTGAATTAGTTTAAAAATATCACTAGTAGAGATAGTTTGTAAGTAGGCAGGATACCTATAGTCACCTAGGTACTTAGGTAAGTACTATTTTTTTTTTTTTAGTTTGTTTATTTATTAACATGCCAAGCCCCTGCTGTATTCCTGGTTGTAACTCTAACTATAAAAGTGTTTTAAAAGCAGGTAAAGAGAGTGTATCAGTTTTTCACTTCCCAAAAGATGAAAATCTGATAATTCTATGGCTAAAAGCCATTCCAAGAGCTAATTGGTCGCCCACACAGTATTCTGTAGTTTGTGCTATATATATATATTTTTTATAGTTCAGATTTGACTGTATAAATATTGTTAATCAGGTTTCAGTGGACATTGATATGAAGGTAAAGGTTCTTTTAAAAGGTAATGAATTGGCTTACAATGATTTGAAATGGATTTTACCCTTTAAAATGAAACTAAGTAGGTGGAATCAGCTTGAAAACTTATTGTCTCGGTACCAATTCATACATTGTGAAAGTAACGAAGTTACCCAGATAGTAGGTGACTTTCTTAAGACAAGCGTGGATTTCTTAAAAAAAGAGTTAAGCTTGCTAAATTTTGAGACTTCAGACGATGATGATAGTCAATCCTGTAATTTAAACGCAGTAGATAATAATTTGTATAATAGTTTTGATCGATCAAATAAACCTACTCGTAGTGAAACAAAAACAGCTTCTCAACGCAATATTACTATTATTTGATAATGAGGTAAGTTGTTCTTGTTGTCCAAAACTATTTATTACTTTTTTGTACATTTTTTAATATCAATATAATGGCAACAGAGCAAAAAAAAACAAAAAATATTATCAGAAAGAATAAAAAACTGGCCCGGTACCGCGCGTCATAATAATAGCTTGTGGATCCGCAACTCCCAGCTGATGCGGCGTTGCCCGATGTCAATTCACGGCTTCTTTTCAAGGTGGTTGTAGCTCAAGGATTCGAAGCGATTAGTCAACACCAGCGGCGTAGGATGTGGCAAGGATTTTTAATACAATAAATAAGTAGATAACGATTAAAAAGTTTTTATTAAAGTATTATTAAATTTTTACTTAAGTGAAGATTAAAAGAAGCCTGCCTGCCTGAAGCTGAAAAAAACATAGGCTGTGAATGCATAGTGTTATTATTATTAATGAATGGAATTAATAAAATTTTAAGCGAGAGACAATAAGAAATATTTATTTAATTTTTTTTTCATTAACGTCAGTCAGTTTTTCAAGTCAGTAATTCAGTTTCGAGTAAATAGTATAAAAGCGTGTCGTAAGTAAAATCGATGATAGTATCTTTATCCTGCCCATAGTGAATATGCACGCCAATGGTTTAAACCACAATACAATGACGACATACGTGTATTTGCACATGACTTAGCTAAATCCCCTTTACAACGAGCAGCGAGATAAGACACAAGTTGAATGTGTTTTAGCTTTCAGGCAAACACAAAAAAAAACCGACGGATGTATTTTAACAGAGAAATGAATGTCTACACCCACTGGGTTCGGGCAAAATAGGAAATTTAGGTTAAAGACCGATGGATGAAGGCGTATAAAAGAGCGATTTACTTGCATAGAAAAGCTAAAACATTGTATCTTTCAATTTCCACTTATAATTCGCCTACTCTCCTATTCATTAGCTATGCTAATTATGCTAATACAGCGACTTCTTAGGTAAATATTTCAAAAAAATTGCAAATCTGCAATTGAAATTGTTACGTATCAAATTCTTGAAACTCCCATTATTTTTTTAGTTGGAAACTTAATATTTTTCATCAAATGCTCAGTCTTACATTATTTAGTTTTTATGCGGAGATTCGATCGCATACCCCCTTAAATTGCAATCTTTGGTTCATCCAAATTTTGATTGTTTTCCTTTAAAATATGCAGTTATTTGCATTTTTCTTACCAAATATGCATACTGGTATGTAATATTTCTTAATTTATTATAGTAAAAAGAGGTAAAGAAACACAATGGGCCGTATTCATAAAAAAAAGGTTATGCTTACACTCGCAGAATATGAAGGAAATCCTTCAGCTCGCATTCATAATATTCCGAGTAAAACCTTATACTTATAGAGTATGAGTATATCCTTCCCTAAAAAGTATTTGGTTATTCGACATAAACGTTACCTTTTACGCTAAATAAAAAGGATATCCTTCAATAATTTTGAGTGTGATCAGTTGTAGCGATGGCAGATGTTCTGGAACTGAGAGATATTAAACACTACAAGCAGCGTGAAAAACACACTTCTTCGTGATTACAAAGAATTTTACCGGTTTGAAGAGGAAAATGTGCAATGGCTTGCCAACACATTTTTGGGAATAAATGCTGAATCTCGAGGAGGTGCGTTATCATCCGTCCTAAAAATGAAGATATGTTTACGCTATCTCAGTGACCCTGGATATCAGAAAGGCTTTGGTCAAGAACTGGGTGTAAGTCAACTTACAGTATCTCGTACAGTGACTGCCGTAATTGACAGCATAGTTGCGCAATCAAATTACTGCTTAAAGTGTCCTTCTACTAACAATAAACTTATGGATGCGAAACAGTTATGGCAAAGCAAGTACAGGTTTCCGACAGCAATTGATGTAGTTGACTGTACCCACATAAAAATACTGAAATCAAATTGCCATGGTGATGAGTATGTCAACCGAAGAGGTCATCCACACTGAATGTGCAAGCCACTTATGATGCAAGAGAAATGTTCACTAGTATGGACGTTAGTTGGCCTGGATCGGTCCACGATTCAAGACAATGGAGAAATTCACAAATAAGGGTTCATTTACAAAATAAAAACAACGTCGTGCTACTTGCTGATGATGGACATGGAATAGAGCCGTGGCTCATAACTCCATTCAGAAATCCCTCTCGAGGTTCTGAACTAAATTATAATAAACTTTTGAAAAAAGAGATAGTGATAATAATTAAACGTTGTTTTGGTCAACTGAAACATCAATTTCCTATTTTACAATATGTTGTGCCTGTACATATTGTGCTTCATAAAGTGGTAAAAACTTTGAAAGACATCGATTTTGAAGCACCTGAAGAAGTGTCAAAAGAAGATGACAATGATAATGACGAATTTTATCTACCTTTTCGCCAGCAAGGACAAGAAGTCCGAAGAAAGTTGAGCATTGTAATAAACAACTTTGATAATTAAATGTAGGTATGAAACTGTATAAAATAAAAGTTCAAATTTAATTTAGTTTTATTATTTACGCCATAATAATAACAAATCATTTTGGTTTTTAAAAAGAAAATTCGAATAATTATAATAAGTTTATTCACATACCCTTTACTTATTCTTGGAGGATATCCTTGCAAGTATAAGGTAATCATTATGAATACGAAAAAAAGGAAATGCTTATACTCCTACCTTTTTCTTCAACTCAAAACCTTATACTTACAAGGATATCCTTCAGTTTTATGAATACGGCTCAATATTGCAACTTAGATAGCAAAATATAAGGCCAAGATGCAAGTTCGTTGGATGGTTTACCCTCATAAATGCTTTTTACTGCAAGTAAGTTTGTTTACAAAATTTTGCAAACATCCTCTAAATTGCGGATTTTGCATTTTTTTTAAAGGTGTTTGCTGCGACCAAAGCCTTGCATAAATCTTCTTGAAAAATTTCCTTTTCAGATTTCGATTTTTCTCAACCGTTTTGAAATGCGTTTGTTACACTCAGCTGAAGTGGCTCAGATTTAATTTTTTGTAACTTTGACTTATGCAGCGGTATTTTCAAATGTTGATCGATTTGGAACATCTTTCACAAACAATAATTTGTGTACAAGCTTTATAGAAGACTCTAGCTCCACTAAACTCTAACTCTGGGAAATTTTTAATCCACGAAGACGTTTTCCCCACCATAGACATTCTGAACACAATTTTTTTTTTTTACTTTTAAAAATGTCTTTATTCCAAACTAACTTTTACAGTTCATTACATGGAAAGTGACAACATAATATAGAAAATAATATCCACAAAAAAAATAACAATAAAAAAAAAATTTAAGTTAATTCCATTTAATTCATTAATAAAATCAATGTAAAAAAAAAATAGTATAAATAATTTAATTTAGTAAATACTTCTTTAATTGTTTTTTAAAAGTTGCCAATTTTTAAATTTTTCTGATATTTTGTGAAATATTGTTATATTTTATTATTCCGTCATATAAAAGCGATTTTTTTCCGAAATTACTTTTTACTGGTATAGTTTGATAATTTATACAATGTCTGGTGTTATGATCATGTAATGTCTTATTCTCCTGAAGTGTTATGTTTGATTTTTTTTCTTTTAAAATAATAGAGTGAATTAGAATACAAATTTTTAATTTATAAATGGTTGAACGTGTAAATACCCTTTCGGTCTATATAGATTAACAGTTGGTTCTAAATGTGGTAATTTGTGTATAGATTTAATAACTTTATTTTGCAATTTTTGTAATGGTTTTAAGTTTGATAAACAAGCAGATCCCCATGCAGAAGCTAAGTATTGTAATTTTGAATATATTAATGAAAAATATATATTTTTTAAGTATTTCAAAGGAATAAAATATCTAGCTCTGTACAAAACAGATACCAAAGGAGATATCGAGTTGATAATATACTGGATATGATATTTCCAATTTAAATTTTGGTCTAAAACTAATCCTAAAAATTTTGTCGTTTTCGAAATTACTAGTTTCACACTGAAAATACTGAAATCTTTCGACAAACTAAAACAGAAGTATGTATTACAAATCGATATAAATACAATTTGTTAAGCAGGTAATAATAACGCATTATTAAGTGACAATAAATAATAATCCCCTAACAAACCCCGGAAACCCCCAATAAATATCTTGTGTAGAACCAAAATGTAAATATAATTATTATAATCTTCAGACTGGAAAATCCCTGAAATAAGTACCGAACTGGACATTAAACCTTTGACGTTTTAAATTTTTTGATAAAGCCGAAAACATAAAAATATGCTCTTAAAATAAGAGTTTATGAAAAAAATGCATTTTATTATAAAAATTACAAAATATACATTTTGCATATATTCCGGCCTTTATTTATAAATAACACTTTTAAATATGAACCACAGGACACTGGGGACTGACTCCCTGTTGCGATACTGTTGTACCGTGCTACAACACCTGTAATTTTCCTTTCTATCAAGACCATTAATTTGTATTTAATGAATCAGTGTTGTCGACGTAAAGTAGTTTTACAGAAATATTTGTTGTTAGTAAATTCACCAAGCCGACATATCCATCAATTTTCCTTCTATTTCCATTGTATGGTCCAAAGATGACGTAAAGTGGAATATAGGAAAATTCGTCTTTCAATTCCAAACACGAATATCTAATCCGACGTATTTGCTACCGGTATTTGTTGGCAATATGGGAATTGTTCGGTATCGAACGTCGCGTCGTCGGTCGGCTTCGGAAAGAGTGAATAATGTTCGAATCGACTACGATAAAGATAGACCACGCACCTCATTCATAAACGTACTTTTACGCCGATCCGACATATCACTGTTTATACATATAGGACATTCTATCATATGACATGTCTATGGATACTTACTTGTAAACGAAAATATGTCCTTATAAAGTGCAAGTATTCCAAGAAATACAAGCCGCAGATTTTGAAAGACGCAGGAATTACTCTCAATGGTTTACCCAAAATTTATTGGAAAGAAATGATTTATTAGACCTGACATTTTTTTCGGATGTAGCCTGGTTCCACCTCTCCGATTATGTGAATTCTCAGAATACACGCATGTGGAGTAGTGAAAATCCCCATTTTTTTGTAGAGTCCACATTGCACCCTCAAAAAATTGGTGTCTGGTTAGCTGTTTCCCGAAGAAGAATTATTGTTGGTCCTATTTTTTTCCATGACACAGTTACAGCACAGCGGTATAGAGACAATATTTGTGGAACAATTACTTGACGACGAACTACGTTTTGGATATTTTCAACAGGACGGTGCAACCGCCCATACAGCCGCCGAAACTATTAACTACTTACGCAATTTTTTCGACGACAGATTGATCATTTTTCGATCAGACATTGAATTCCCACCTAGATCACCTTGTTTAACACCTAGATCACCTTGTTTAACGGTTATGGATTACGTCCTTTTTCCTCATTAAAAGAACACTATTTTTAAAACACCAGTTGCAAATTTAGAACAATTACAAGAAAGGATTATCCAAGAATGTGGTAACATTTCTCCAGAGATGCTGGTCAACACTTTCGAAAATATGAAGCGACGTGTGAATTTATGCTTGGAGCATGTCGGTGGCCAACTTCAGCAATTTATGTAATTATTTTTCAAAATAAATTTGTATTTGTCTACTTATTTTATTACTCATTAGTTTGTCATATCATGTCATAATATGAATTTGACAAAAATTTTAACCTAGATTTGGTTAGACATATCGTCCCCATATCCATAGGCGTAGTTAGGGGGGTACTTGGGGGTGCTAAGCACCCCCGAAATCTAAATTAGCACCCCCAAAAAAATTTACAATATATAGGCTAATTTTAGAACTAACCTATTTTTATAATATAGGTACATTATATGTAATGAATTTTTCATATTAATATTTCAAGCATTCGAATTCTGGTACAAATTCAAGTATATTTAGGTAGTTGCGGATTCTGTTCAAAATTTCTCTTCGTGTACCGTGTAGTTCACGCCCAGTTTACTTGTCAGAGCGGGTCTATGATCATAAAAATCTCGTAAAATACGAAAGCGGCATAATAGCTTGTGTATGTCATGTTCTGCAATTCTGCATTAATTTGATAATTTAAATTTAACCAGTCGTAGTCGTTCAAATTCGCGGAAATTTTTAGCCGGTATTTTGACTATTTTTTTTTGTTTACTAAGGTTTAATATTGTTTTATTGAATTCAGTTAAAGTTTAAAGTTAAATAAACACGAAAAAACACCGTGGAATTTTTGAAAAAATCTTTTAGCAAGTTACCGTTGGAGGAGAAAGTAATTGTCAAGAACATTGAAAGACCTAAACCTGCTATTAACATCACATTTACTAAAAATTATTGACCAAATTTGGGCGTGGTCTTAAAAAAAATTTCCGCCTGCGGTGCATTTCGCCTGCGGCGAGCTTTTTGTACACCCCCACGTTAACATGTCAAGAGCCGCCACTGGACTTCAGAACCCCCAGTGCTGATCGTCTAACTACACCTATGCCCATATCATTGTGATCTAAACCAAGCCCTGCGTTTTTTAATCCAAGCCCTCTTTAATGCAACTAATTTTTGCTCGCACGGTATAATTGTTTTGTTAAATTGCATTACTATTTTACTATTTTCACAATAACTTACATGGCTTACATGTCACACCCACACAGCTGAACAAGATGACCCTTTAAACAACACGTTGGTCTTACAACATTATCGTTCTCCGTTCCCCCCTTAACTAGTAATAAGTAACTAAATTACACAGCCAATTACTTAATATGCATCTGGCTGCTTGATCACGCAAAGTCTGGATAATTATGCAAGTGAGATGCATCCAGGTTGGGGACAGTCTGCTCCTAACCTTTCCCGTTATCTTTCCCTGGGGGAGAATGGCGGGAGTGCTCCCCGGATTTCAGGGTAACTTTATGCCTGGTTGCGTACTTCTCATTAACATTCTAAGTGGAAACTACACGACGGAATAGGTAAAGGGACTGAAGTTATTGTAAGTGATGTTTGCTATTAGTTCTTTTAACATTAACATTATTTATACACTGAATGGTGTTACATTTTTTTACATAGTCAACCCCCTTTTTAACACGCTTTTATTAGCTTCACCTGTATGTATGTTTGTTTGTAACCGACTTCTTTGAACCCGATTTTGACCCACTTTAAACGGTCAGATTTAATTTAAATTTTGTACACTAAGAGAAATGCATTATAACCCTTATGAGAATTCTTATAAACATCATAAGAATATTTAATACTATTTGGGACAGCAATACGTGCTAATAGCATATATACACCAGATATAGTTAAGACCAGTGCATAAGAGTAAATAGCTATGTTATACTGTTTATATGACATGGATTGTAACCATAAAGGTTTGTTCCATAGCGAATTAAAACATGCTTATACCCATTATACATTAGTTGGAAATGAGTATAATCCAGTTTTATAATGGGTATAATTGTTTAGTAGTTAATACAAAACAGTTTTAAAATAGGTATAATGTGGTAGTATATATTTAAAAGGATTACAAAAAGAAAATAGGTAAACATTACAAAGGTCTTTATTAAACTTGAACAAAAACAACACAAGGTCATTTCTCCTTAAGGTTGAATTCTCAACGTCATTCAATCTATTGCCAACCTATAACCTATTTCGCGTTGATCTTTTGAGTTTATTATTTTAATAACTAACATTTAAAGAAAATCAATATCGTCGATACATTATTTAGGTAGTATCTGATATATTACAAAAATATTAATTTATTTCATTGCTAATTTTAGGAGAATTGTATAGTGAAAGAACAATGAGTGACAATGACATAATAATGTTAAAAAAAATCTTACCCGATATTTTTCGCTATACAATTCTCCTAAAATAAGTTATGAAATTCCTTGATATTTATTAAATATGTCAATTATTACCTATAGAATATCAAGTCGATACTGATTTTCTTTAAATTTTGTATACAAGCTAGAAAACATAAATAAATCTACGCGAAATAGGTTATAGGTTGGCAAGCATGTTGATACTCCCACCTTAACGCTTACAAATACTAAGGAACAACAAAAAATCTGAAATCATAAATACAGCTTTAAGGTTACCAAAAATACTAAAAATAGTTATACACTTTATTATGTCGCTTAAACATTGTTAAATACAGACGTTACAAAACTAAGACCCAAACCAAATATAAGTGAGTTAGAGTTATTATTATGAGCTAGTTTATCTCAAAATTCACAAAAACTATTCCGTTTCGTCCAATTTTATTTTAGTTGTATTCATATTATATATTTTGCAAAGAAAAATAAAATAAAATAGCTACTGATTAGGAATTGTTATTTGAGACTTTAAAATGCATTTATATAAACATTTAGGTTAACAATTTTACAAAATTAAAAGATCTTTGATTAATCGTTATAAACTATTTATAAGACTGGCAATCTTATTTTCTATAGCTATCAGTCATCAGTCTTATTATACGAAAGCAATGCCAAAGCTAATGTTTGTGAATTTTAAGATAAACCAACCACACATAAGTAATAATAGGTACTTACCCCCTTAAAATGGGTTTGGGTTTGAGTTTTGCAAACTATAACATGATTATGTACAATTGAATATTTTATTCATATTTTATTATTTTATACAACAGAAAAAGTTCAGCCACTAAACACACAATCCGCGAAGCCCGGGGAACAAAGCAAATGGCCACCATGTCCCGTGAAAATGTTTGAAGTTTCCCCCACTCATCGCGAAATAGAAGTGTGTTGCATACCCGTTAATAAATATTTAATGTAAACCACTATTTTAAATAATACCCCAAATAAAGCGTTTTATCGTTGGTATAATCCTAAAAACAGTTTTTTATTTCCAATAAGAATATTTTACTGAAACACATTCTTATAGTAACTGGCTTATATGTAGTATTATTCTGTCTTATTGTACGTATAAATAACGAGGTAGCAATTCTGTATGTTGTTTGTTAGTTAATTTTTTTATTGTAGTTAGAGATTGTTTAATAGTAATTATTAAAAATGTTGCTACTGATATAAGATAGTTCTTAACAATTCTGTTTAATTAGTCGATTTCCCTCTGTGTAGGCTTATCAAGAACCGCTGACAATACAATAATCTACTAATCTAGCTCAATCTACTCAAAAAAAAAATTTTCTTAACAATAACTCAAACTAAAAAATGAAAAATATATATAGTTTAAAAAAACTAAAAAACACGCCTTAATAATTAATGAAACTAAAAAGCGGAAAATAATATAGTTTAAAATAATTCTTAAAATTCTTTATATAGGCAGAAAATAATAATGAACGATAAACATTAGTATTATTGTGAAAAAAGCGTGGGGCCCTTTGTGCTATATTTTTCGTATATCGAGCACCCCTCGCTTTTTTCACAATAATACTAATGTTTATCGTTCATTATTATTTTCTGCCTATATTAAGAATTTTAAGAATTATATTAAACTATATTTATTTTCCGCTTTTTAGTTTGATTAATTATTAAAGCGTGTTTTTTAGTTTTTTAGACTATATTTATTCTCATTGCGTTTAGGCAATGACGATCAATTTTTAAGCGCTAGACTCAAATGCAAAGTTCCTGAACGGTTACTGAATGAACGTCTGCCTTCTACACTAAGAAGAAAGCCTTTGTTTAATACTATATGTGACAGAAACGCGCTTTCCTACTGTAAGAGAACGAAAATTGCTAGACCGTTGTGTAGTGATAATATCGCGGTAATTTAGCCAATAGGAAAAAGGAGTTATTGCTACCATAGAATGGTTCATAGACATTATTGCTCTGAATACTCTCAGTAATTATCAAGTTCTTTCTATTGGGGGTGTAATCTGGTTTTATATACTGTATTGGATACGACTGGCAGTTGTAATGGAAATTGGCATTCATCATAATAATATTTGCTTGCTACGGTCAATAAAGCATATAGGGGAGAGATGGGCAAGTTGACATAGGTGGGCAAGGTGACACAGTAGCCCTTCCATGGAAACTCCACCGTCATCCGAGCATTTAGCATGCTTAAACAAGTTCGCTCGTTGGCAGTGTCCACTTAGAGGTGTTTGTGGGTGGAAGTTTTTCGCGGTGTTAGAAATATTAACGATTTAAAGTAATTTACGATTTCGTTTTAATGTAAGTAAACTATGATAAAGATTATAAAAAAATTACTTGACTGTTTTTCTTATATTTTTTAATTTTGTTTAATACATTTAGTTTTCAACTATTCATTTCGCGATCAATCTTTTTTAGATTTTATTTTAAAACCCATTTTGTAATTTTTTTAAATTCACGTTGCATTGTCGGGCAGGATGGCATACCTTCATACCGAGTATGTCGTCTTGCCCGCACTGAAAATATTTTAGACTAGAAGTGTCGCCAATGGGCTCACGCTGAGTGTGCCGGCCTATCCAAAAAATCAAAACAATTTATTTGTGATTTATATTAACTAATATTTTATATTTATACCTACTTATTTTCGTATGTCAACTTGCCCTATAGGGTAGGGCAAGATGGATTTTTGTATTATTTTTGTTAAAGTGGTATTGTTTGTACAAGGAGTTTATATTTCGTTTCGTTATATATGTAGGTTAAAGACATATAACAACTGTTTTATTTTGCTTACATTTATTAAAAATTAGTCTTGGTTTTTTCTAAGATATTTTTGTTTAAACCTTAGGTATGTCAACTTGCCCACCCCTCCCCTACTTATTAAAAATCAGTACCTACGGTAGTTCTCAAAAATTTAAATAGCTTCTAGTTTGATATTCTTCTTGTCGTTTACCATTACATATGATTATCTATTATGCAAACATGGTTTACTGAGATGGTAAAATTAGTCCCTAGATTATAAAGTCCAATAATAATGATGAGTTGTGCGAAATAAGAATATTCTATTGCTTTATCTGACATGCAAAGTTTAACAAAACTTAAATACAAAGTAAAAAGGAAATAATTGAAACAGGTATTGGTACGATCAATAAAACTCAAATTCAAACAGGACAGCTAGAAGACTCCGAACAACGATGTGACCTGCATAACAAATACGTTAAAATAAAAAAATAAACCTAATACTAGGCGCGAGGCGGTTGCCGATCGCCACGAAACCCCACCAACGTCTTGTCGATTATAGGTTCTAATGAATACAATTCGTTTTTGGGGACGCTGTTCTGCTTTCTTAATTGTGGAGAAAGCGCTTTACTGGGAACAAAATGCGTCGCATTGCTAAGATTTAATTTATTTCTTAACAAAATTGCTGTATTAAAAGTAGTACATTATTCAACAAGACTGTGTTGCTAATAGAACCGATTTACTGATTACTACCAATAAAAACACTGTTCTAGCAAATCTGGAATTGCTATAACACTAAAACGGGTTTGATACACTGGCAATTTATTTAATATGGGTTAATAAAAAATAATCTATCAATATATGTCTTAGCAAACCTGTTGTATTAGGTCATTTTCCTCAGTGTAAACAAAGGGAATTTTATCTCTACAAGAATCCTTGTGACTCTTTAATTTTCTAAAATGATGACGATTATGTCACTATTAATCCTAGACCTGTTTGATCACTCCCAAACGGACTGTTTAAATGACAGCTAATAAAAATGATCTCAGCCATTTCCAATAGGCATTACACGCCATAAATAGTTCCCCAAGAGGAAGATAAAATAAACATGGCGTCTAAAAGCCAAAACAAGAAATATGATGCACTTGAAGAAACCAGCTGCATCCACTTCTCAAATTAATTAGGAAAACTATTAGTCGAAGTTATTTTTAAATTGATTTGCCGTTGAAACAGCGCAGCTTACAAATTGGAACCCCTAATTTAGATAGATATGCCTGTTTACGTTTCCTGTGGAAATGAATTTTTTAATGTGAGGGAAAACAAGCTTTTTTTGACATGGGAAATGCAGGTCCGGCGGAATTTGAGGTAACAGCGGCCGGAGATCAACGCTAAAATAAATGTGTAGCTTCGATATCAATATGGATATCGCCTATCAACAGGGGCGCATGTTATCTTTATGTTAAATATTTTTTATTTAATTTTTATATCAATAATAAATATTTTTTTCACCTAAATGTGTTTTAAATGTAAAAAATGAAGTTTGTTTTTTTATTTATGAGTTATTATAAAAAATATGTCAAAAGTGGATGAAAAAATACATATTTATGTCTTTTAATTTTTTTTATTGGATCGACACGACGCGTCGCCGTTTCAATTGACTTCCCGCGCCGGTTCGAGGTGTCCCATCCGCCCCTGCCTATCAATGGATTTGGGTATTTTAATACCGTGCGAGCAAAAATTATTTGCATCAAAGAGGGCCTTTGCATCTAAGGACGTATTGCTTAGCCGTAGAGCTTAATACCTGTTGGGTGTTGATTTAACAATCAATCAGTTAGTCCGTCATCTTTGACAGTCGTTACAAGTAATTTGATTCATCGCTAATTTTTGCAATTTCTTGAACAATTCACACAATGGACTTTACAGAACAGCACAAAACATTCATGGTTGAAGCGTATTTTCGAAACGGGGTTAGAGTAAATGGTAAGTGGCAATAGAATCCGGGTTTGTGCATGGACGATTTTCACGAACATTTTCCTAACGTTACTTTTATTGCTGGGGATTTTTATAATTGCCTGAAAAGAACCGTGGCTGTGTTTAGGGAAACAGGTTCTATATTCTATACAACACAAAAAAAGAGCAGGAAGACCATCTGTAAAATACCAGTTACAAATTTAGAACAATTACAAGAAAGGATTATTCAAGAATGTGGTAACACTTCTCCAGAGATGCTGGTCAACACTTTCGAAAATATGAAGAGACGTGTGAATTTATGCTTGGAGCATGGCGGTGGCCAATTTCAGCAATTTATGTAATTATTTTTCTTTTTCTTTCTGTATATTCTTACTTTGTTAATTTTGTAAACAACAAAAATAAATTTGTATTTGTCTACTTATTTTATTACTCATTAGTTTGACATATCATGTCATAATATGAATTTGACAAAATTTTAACCTAGATTTGGTTAGATGTATCGTCCCCATATCATTGTGATTTAAACCAAGCCCTACGTTTTTTAATCCAAGCCCTCTTTGTGCGGTATCTTATCTTAACATAGTATAAAACAAAGTCGCTGTCGCTGTCTGTCCGTCCCTACCTATATATATATATGCTTAAATCTTTAAAACTACGCAACGGATTTTGAAGCGGTTTTTTTTTAATAGAGGAAGGTTTTTATGTATAAATAGCGACCCGCCCCGGCTTCGCACTGGTGCAATTTCAGAAAGTGGCATGCCGGGTACTAATATATCGGTTTTGTTCGGGTTTGTATTTATACCAGCGGGTTGCAACGCATGCCGAGTACACGCTAGTAAGGTATAAAGGATTATTATTTCTTTCATAACAATTGAGGCACCCCTCACCCCTATATGGTACGAAGAAGTAGGTCGCGCCACTGACTGAATATAACATAATTATCATTACACAAGCATAATATCTATGGTCTTTGGAGTAAATTACATTCGCAAACACAATATGTCACCAAACAACAAATAATCAGTATATTTTTAGGATGTTTAAATAAATAATTGTAAACGATTTGTTAAAATGAGCTCATTTACTCATTTAATCCAAATGTTATTAATTTGCCGTAATCAGCGTTATCATTATTTGATTATATTTGAAATTTTACAAAAATATTTTGCAGATTAGAAGGAATTATAATTAAATTAACATCAAATTATTCATATTTAACATTCTCTCATATTATAATGTAGTGCAATTCTAGAATTATTAATTCAACACGAGAAAACAACAGTATGTTCACTAAAGTGGTCTAAATTTAATACCGTCCTATATTGACAGTTCTAGATTTAAAATGACAAGTGCTGGAATAGGTCAACTAAATCTTGTCTTGTATTGTATATGTTCAATAACTTCACTGTTCAAATTCAAATTCAAATTAATTTTATTCTACTAAGGATCATACATTATGATTTGATGTCCGTCATATAAAACTGTAAAATTAACTAACTTAGGAGGCAGTTTGCCTTAAATTTTAGACTACTAACATTAAATGTACGTAAAAAACCTAGAAGGTAACGCAAATATGGCATCGTTTAGGCATGCAAAAAGTCTTTTCAGTGTGCAAAAAGCATTTTTTATAAGAAAGTCCTTTAGTTTTCTTCCAAATATACCCCTTGTTATGGATTGTTTGATTTCTTCTAGTAGTTTATTAAAAATTTTGACGCAGGCATAGTGATTTTTCATATCGTGTTGAAGTGTTTCTAGGAACTAAACTACCGTTTGGATTTATCGTCTTTGTCTTTAGTAAACTACTCCATGCCTAGTGATGTGTCACTGGGAACGTGCCCTAGGGAACGTTCCCTGTTCCCAGCGACATTTCCAGGAATTTCCCCAGCATGTGGGAAAGTTGTAAAAAATTGGGAATGTTTTGAAAATAAAGCAAGGGATGTACAAGAAGAAAAAAAGATCAGGGAAGTAGAGCAAAAAAGTGACATCAGCATTGGAGGGCAAAAATACAATATGCGAATGCGTAACACAAGCGAAAATGGCAAAGAAAACGATATTTTTTAACTTGATCCACCAACTGAAGATCAACCTGACCGTGATAAAAAAAAATCTGAAGAATATAGTGCAGATAGTGATTCTTCGGAAAATAGTACAAGCGAGTCAAGCGACAGTGACTACAATATCACTGATACAACACACAAACTAATTGCTTGACTACATAATATTTGGCATCATTAGTTCATGAGCCTCTTATTTTTCTCATCTCTCTGCTCTTGATAATTACATTTCTGTAATTCTGTATTTGTTCTGTTCGGTTCTGTATCTTGAAGTTTCTTTAATATTATTTTTGTGATTTTATTTTGTAAGTTATTTTTAGGTTTACTCAATCTCACACATATAAATAGTTTAAATATTTGTATTAAACACTACCTTTATTTTGAATATATCTATCTATAATCTATACTATCCTTAAAATCTCAGTGTAATACTTTAAGAGGAAGTAACCCCTTTTACCACAATGAAAATTGCCGAACGTTTTGCTGGCAAACGAAAAGAAAAAATAAAAATTGGTATTTAGAAAATAAATTCTACGTTAAATACCCCATCCAGAAAAGTAAATGACGATCGAAAATATTCCCAAAAATGTTTTTAGAAATTTTTTTTATTTTTAGTAATTTTGTAATATCTTTAACAATTCTTTATTGATCAAAAGCAAAATGACTTTCCCGGGTGTAGAATGTTATACCAAACAATTTTTCTTAAAGCCATTTTTCAATATCGGCCTTACTTTTTTCTCAAAAACGTTGGGCGCGTAAAGTGAATTTAAGCGTGTAAAGTGGATTTACGCGCCCAACGTTTTTGAGAAAAAAGTAAGGCCGATATTGAAAAATGGCTTTAAGAAAAATTGTTTGGTATAACATTCTACACCCGGGAAAGTCATTTTGCTTTTGATCAATAAAGAGTTGTTAAAGATATTATAAAATTACTAAAAATAAAAAAAAAATTTTGAGATTATTTTTGATCGTCCTTTACTTTTCTGGATGGGGTATTTAAAGTAGAATTTATTTTCTAAATACCAATTTTTATTTTTTCTTTTCGTTTGCCAGCAAAACGTTCGGCAATTTTCATTGTGGTAAAAGGGGTTACTTCCTCTTAAGTATGGTTTACTTAAGTTATATATTTCCTTCATGTAAATCCTGTTTTTGGAGTTAATCAATAAAAATTTGTTAAGTGTGTGAACTTTCCCACTTCTTTCCCCTTTTTGGGAACATTCCCGAGAACGTTCCTAGGGAAATTCCCCAAAAGTACTTTCCCAGAAAAGTGCCCATCACTATCCATGCCATAGGGTTAAGTTACCAGCTATATACGAATTTTCAAAAACCCAGAGGACATTACTAAAAAAATTAAAATTCGTTAACAAACGCTATTTTTATTTATTATTATTTATTTATTTTATTTATTCCAAATAAAATCCCAAAAACATTTGTTTATGCGGGATTCTCTACTAGTAACAACATCTAAAAATATAATTGTTAAATATAACTAATTAAAATACTAGGTAAGTGAAAATAGTACTGTTAATATTCAATAAAAAGAATAAATACATATATTTAAATAATATGTGTAAAATTATTCAATTATTATTTCTTTTAATAAAATAATATAACTAATAATATCGTTTAGAAATCATTTATAAATAATTTTGAAAATAATAATTAATCATAAAATAAAAGCACGTTTAAATATTTTTTAGTTTAAAATTTAGCTTCCCCTTTTTTAAGTAGGTATTTTCTTAGTTATCATTTTAAAACGTTTTATATTTAAAAATTTCAATTCTTGGGGTATTTTGTTGTCAAATTTCATTCCTTGATACTAAATGGAGTTCTGACCTACCCTAATGTGTATTAAAGGTAAGTCAATATTGAAAACAGTTCTAGTTAAATGATCATGTATACGTCACATCTGTAATTGAACTTTATATTTGAATTTTTATTTTTTGATATAATTTGGTGAACAAAAACAATATTTTGCATTAAGTGAATATCCTTAATTGACATAATATTAAAATTTTCATATAAAAGTTTAGTTGAATATTGTCTATCCAAGCAATATATATTTTTAATTGCTTTATTTTGTAAAACTTTTAAAGGTTAAAGCAAATTTTGAAAAGTATTTTGACCTCCCCTATACGTTCCCGAGAGTATGCCATATACTTACCGGACACCCTGTATATTATTCATTTGCTCCTATGCACATAAAATGTCACTAACTTGGCCAACATGGTATGACAGCCGTGGAGTCAGCCATTAAAATATATACCTACGTCATTTTCAAACACCCTGTATTTTAAGGAACGTACTTAGACAATGGATTAATGTTACTACATGGTTAACGAATGTATTAATAATTTTTTTTAAATTTTACGAATCATGACTGATTAAAATTAATAAAAAAACAAAATGTAATTATGTCTAAATCCAAAATAGGTAGAAACGACACATTCCACCCATTCCTCATGCAGTAAAGCTATATAATATATATTTAATCGTAAAAAGTACCGTAACTATTTCCTTTTAGCCGTACGAGTGAGGTTCGATCCTTATTTGGAAAAAAGTGATCTCTTCGCGTCTGTGTGAACGCACTTCGATGCAGTTATAGTTTGGCGTGTTCAGAATTTATATTCAAAGAAAGCGGAAAGGAATAGATCTAAGGCTGGATCCACATACATCCGTGATACGCATCCGTTGTGTACCATATGATTAATATGAACCAAAGAAATTTTAGGGAATAAAATCACGCACGTTTCAAGGTCACAACGGATTGAGGTTGGTCAATTTCAACTTTTCATGCGTGATTAGGCTATTGTTGATGTAGGCTATTTTAATGTTTTTTCTTAAATTGCTTTGCTCCGAGGGAGAAGCTTTTACTAATTGTCTGATTAAACAGGACATCACTAAAGTCCAATTACTACCACTCATATTTTCAATAAAAATATTAAAATATTTTAAGGTTATGTATCAAAAACGGCGTAAAAAAACGGATTTACCTAGGTGGATGACGAAATTTTCGGAGCATCTTAAAACGCACACGCACGTCCGTGATCACGGATGTATGTGGATCCAGCCTAAGACCAAGCGATATCAAAACGATAGTCGAGTTCCTTTTAGTTACCATTAAATTGCACAGCAAAGCCAACGGCTAAGTTGAGCGTTCCATTTTAAAATTTAACTCGGCTCAGCAAAGATTTTCTTTCTTCCCCCCTGGGCGTGGTTAGGTATGCCCCTCTATATACCGTACTGTACTGTTACCGATCCCTCGGTTAAAGAGAGGGGAGCATTTGTGCTGGCAACGGTTGACTAAATCACCTTATAGCCTCGCTTCATCGATAGAAATTCATTATTCAGTAATATTAAAAAAAAATGATTGATTTTACTTTTAAAATGTAGTTATTTTTTTTTCCTACGACCACCTATGAAAATGAGAAATAAAGCACGCCTAATTTGGCTAGAAAGTCCTTTATATCACACGCGTGTTAAAATATTTTCTTTCAATACGCGTGGTGAAATATAAAACAGCTGGTGGCCGACGAATTTGACAGCAGAACTATTTAAAAAAAAGTACAAACTTACGGGACCCGTGGAGCGAATTGGGGTGCTGGGTGGGGTACAAGTACACTAGGGCATTACTGCAATTATAAAAAAATCCTTTTTTTTTCGTTATTTTTGGGAACCTAAGAGTATTTATAATAAAAATAATAATATATCAAAAAGCGAAAATATGTCAGGCAACCCACCAAACATGTCAACATTGCAACTGAGTTGGACCACAGGGTATGGTATGGGACAAGTGAATGTGCATTAAATAAGTAAATTTATTTTAGCCATATTCAAAACAAATCGAATATAGATAGAACTTTTATAATTAACAAGCTATCGATATTTAACTCTATCTCTATCTTTCTATAATACTGAGCAGTGGCGTATTTAGGGGGGGGGGGGGTCCGAGGGGTCTGGACCCCCGCCGTGGGCTCAACATTAAAAAAAAACTCAGAACAGATCAGATGCCTTGTTGCATTTAATGTAGACAGGGTGAACTGAACCTCGCTCGATAACAAAATGTAATAATTTTCTATTTTACAATTTTTGAATAAAGACCTTTATTATTATTATTATTATTAAATAAAATTATTATGACCTATTCCGAAAATGCTTGGTTTTCGAGTTATTTCAATTTTTTTCTTGTTTTTTACCTGCGTGTCTAATTTATTTAATTTAAAAAAATTGAAATGATGTTCACTTAGTTTTGTAATTTTTTTGCAAACTAGAACTATTAACAATACTTTGTTTTTACAAATAATTAAGTAACTGTGTCACAGATAACAAAACAAGATGGCCAAACTTGGCAAAAAAAAATGGCAAAAATAACTTGAAAACCAATCATTTTCGGAATCGGTCATATTATGTAGAAGTATATATTTTTAAACATAAATATTTAAAAAAATATATATTCCCATTATTGCGTTTATATTTAAAAATTTCTTAATTTCTTCCTTTTTTGGGTTCAGCTATCAAAACATAAAAATTATAAATTTTGATAGTTCAAAATAGGGCGTGGCACCGAAAAATTTTTCGCCTGCGGCGCTTTTTTAAATAGAGAAAGGAAGATAAAACGAAAGGTATAGACCCCCCCCCCCCGTGGCAATATTCTAAATACGCCACTGATACTGAGGTTATGTTTTAGTTTTGTCTTTTGTTGTTTTTGTATGTATATTTAGGTATATTATTGTTTTATTAAAAGAATGCAAGCAGCTAAAAAATCAGAAACGAAATTTATTCACTGTACGTAGATAGTAGGTATGATGTGCGTAAGCAAATAGGAGTTATTTTTTTTTATTTAAATCTAGGTTAGTTTAAATGTTTAAGTGGGCATAACTCTAGTGTTGAAAAAAATTGTTTTAACGCAATGATACCTACAAATTATTAAAAACAAATCAAACTCTTTTTGATTACTTTGTATGGTCGTAGGAAAAATTGTGTACATTACTCGTGTGAAAGTGATTTTCTCACACTCGGCTGACGCATCGTGCTAAATAGCTCCTCGTTTGAGGTGTACCACTTTCAACACGCGTTATGTAATATACTAATTCAGCAATTTGAGGAGACACCTCATGGAAGGTAATATATATATATGCACCTTAGAAAAACGGATTGCATTTATTTATTGTAAACATTTCGACATCCGAAGGGACACTTTCGGATTCAGAATCTCCCATATTTAAATTATCTTTGGCCAACACTTTGCATACAATAGAAAATTAGAGGGCAATAATGACGTTGTCAAAATCGAAATTGAAACAATCAAAAATGCGGTTACTATGATGACTAATATGGACACCTGAAAATTTTAAAATTTAGGAAAACGTTATCTGATATCAATGAAATTTAGACGAATAAAATCTATTTGCACTGTCGTAGATTAAATTTTGAATGGTTCGATATGAACTTATTTGTTAATGAAACTTGTGCAATTATAGTGTTCATATCGAACTAGTATCATTAATAACAACTATTATTGTATTATTTACTCCTGTAATGAAACTGTAGGTACCATTTATTTTGTCGTATATCCATCTATTCCTTGCCTATTCGAGATTAATCACAGAAAAGAAACTTCTCACGAAGTGTCTTTGAACAGGGTCACATTTCAATGGTGTGCAAATATTTAAGTAATTCCGAATTCACACCTTTAAAGAATTCTGCCAACATTGTTTGCAGTTCGGGTATTTCCCATTACCGTTTTGACATCCGGTGATACAACCAAATTTAAAACAAGTTATTTTTGACTAGGATACACACGTAGTATAATCTGACTTCCTTTCGTGTAGTTCAAGGTGAAAAGTATAAATTTTGCTTCCAAGGACAATCGTTTAGGTAGGTAACTTCTTTTATGTTAATTTTTAAAGCATTTAAGACTTTTTTTAAAAAAGTAGGGTAAAGTGGGCAAATCCCGGTCAGGTGGACAATGCCGGTCAGAGCGTCAAAGTACTTATAGTTAATTTTGGCAACGATGCAATGTGCGTGCACATGTGCCAGCTGACCTCTAATTTTCGATAGCCGATTTGTGAGCAGTTTGAATTAATACCTTGTTTAGTACAGCGGACCACGTGTTTTCGACAATTTTGACGTAATATTTACGGTAAGTGAAATAATACTTGAAGATAAAATCTTTCTATTGTTTTATAAAAGCTCATTTACTACGTAAAGATTGACTATTTTTCTTTCTTTTCTTGTATAAAAAAAAATAACAAAACATTTTTTTTTCTTGGAAAATGAGGCAAAAGAAAAATTGTCACAGATGGGTAATGGCGGTCACGTGCACCCTATGTGGAAGATGGGCGTATTCTGAATGCAGTGGATACATCTGTGATGAGTGTCAGCCTGTTACACAAGAAGATTTATTCTGGCTATTTAAAATTTTCAGCTATTTTAAATTCAAATTTTGTTTCATTTTTCGTTGTAACAAGTAAATATACCTTTTGTTCTTAAATAGATATGTTTTCTATATCAATAAATTTTTATTTTTTATAAAAAAATACGTATTTCCAGCTTATTGCATTATTCCTAAAATATTTCTCTGCATGACCGGCATTGCCCGGATAGGTGACTGGCATTCCCCCATATGTATGGCAATGCCAGTCAAAAGCACATTTTTGTATATTTTGTTGTCATAAAATTATACAAATAATTTTCAGATTTTTTCGCATCAAAAACGGTAGTGAGTGCACTAGTGACTTGCTATTTTAAAATCATTTACAGTTATGTATAATTTTTGTGCTTAGGATAACACATTTTTCTTAAGTGACCGCCATTTGCCCACTTTACCCTACCATCAGGGAAAATAGGAGAAAACATTGGCGTAGCTACATGTAGTAGTAGTAACATGTTTTATTTAGCAAAAAGCTACAATTAAATATTTTTTAATACATTTTTTTAACACATTTTTATAGATTTATTTTTAAATATTAAAACACAACCTTCTTTTAACAAAAACAGACAGAAAAGTTAAACATTTTGCAAATTGTATCAAATATTACGTATCATTTTGTTTTTTAAATAGTTTTAATGATATTTGAGATTTAATAGAATTTTTATATTCTATCAAACCTTTATAAAAAATAGATTTATAAACTAATGTTTTAGACACTCTATCCACATAAAAATTTTGATTAGTTCTTGTTTTATAATATGATGGTCATAATTAAAAGAACAAACTTTTTTTAAACAATCAGGCAATAAATTATTTTTAATTATATGTATAAAGATACATACTAAACAAAAAATTAAATTTCTGACATTCAACCAATCTAAATTTTTCAACATAAAAGTAATTTTTGTATATTTGTCACAATTTAAAATAATCCGCATTGCCTTATTTTGTAAAATTTGTAATTTATCAAATATTTCCTCACTGGCACAATATAAAATGGAAGAACAATAAAGAAAATGTGGTAATATAATAGTATTAAATACATTTTTACTTAAATTAGAACTGATTCTTTTAAAATAACCTACTTTTCCGGCAATCTTCGATATAATACTTTCAAAATAATTAAAAAATTTTAATTTTGAATTAATGATTGTCCCTAAATATTTAAAACTGTTTACTAATTCCAATTTTTCACCATCAATTACAACAATTATATTTTGACAATTTAAATTATTACCCATAACCATACATTTAGTTTTTTAAATATTTAATTTTAATTTATTTACTTTTAGCCAATTTAATAATATATTTATTTCAGAATTTAGAGTATTTAGAGTTTAGACCATCAAAAATATTTAAAACATCAACAACTTACACATTATTAAAACTAAAGGCGTATCGTTGATGTATAAAATAAATAATATTGGACCTAGTATACTTCCTTAACTCCTATATTATAATTTTTTTGATTTAAATGTGTTCTTGATATTTTTGTTTTTTGTGACCTGTTGTTTTGAGCAATTGTCCATTGACATGATATATAGATGTTGTGTTCAAAATAAATTTCAGTAAGTGTAACGTAATGACCTTTTCATTAAAACGACATACCGTTGTGTATGATTACAAAATTAATAACATTTCAGTAGACAGAGCTGAGACTTTTCGCGATTGGGTGTAGGTATTATTTGACAGTAAACTATCTTTTGTTCCCCACATAAATGACGTTGTTGCGGGCTGTCATAGATCCCTAGGTTTTATAATAAGACATTTTCGTGATTTTTTAAAATTGTCATACACTAAAAATACTTTTTTATGCATTTGTAAGATCTAAAATTGGAGTACGCCTCGGTTGTATGTTGTATGGTCTCCATATTATCAAGTGCACCTTAATCGCATTGAAAGGGTCCAACGACGTTTTCTAAAATATCTAAGTTTTAAAATTGATGGTCAGTATCCTGATATAGGTATTCTAGAAGAAGCTCTATTGCAAAGGCACTCGTTTTGCTCCTTAGATCCTTAACTTAAATTGCTCCATAATATCTTGCATAATAGAGCAGATGCAGTGATATATTAAAAAACAATTCCTCGTCCCTAGAACACGCCATTCCCACACTTTTTATGTACCAACCGCGCCGTACCAATATATGTAAATACTTACTCCCCTATTTATCGATTGTGCAACACATACAATCTGCACCAAAATAGATTTGACATTTTTAGCTATGGTTTATCCAGTATAAATCTAAATTAGTGTGTTAGTGTCTTTTTAGGCATAATTATTCCGTTTAAATATCATAATTTAAGTCTAAATTTCTTGTTATCACATAATTTTTTGAATTGTTATACCGTGCGAGCAAAAACTATTTGCATCAAAGAGGGCTGGGATTAAAAAACGTAGGGCTTGGTTTAGATCACAATGATATGGGGACGATATATCTAACCAAATCTAGGTTGAAATTTTGTCAAATTCATATTATGACAGGATATGCCAAACTAATGAGTAATAAAATAAGTAGACAAAATTAGCGGTGAATCAAATTACTTGTAACGACTGTCAAAGTTGAAGGAATAACTGATTGATTGTTAATTCAGGTAGTTACTGAGACCCAACAGGTATTAAGCTCTACGGCTAAGCATTACGCAAGGCCCTCTTTGATGCAAAGAATTTTTGCTCGCACGGTAAAATTACCAATTTTATTTTAAATAGCTTATTTGTTAATTGGTTCATTGTATTGTAACTGTAAAATGGTATAAATAAATATTATTTGGATCATTTTGTCATACAGGAGTCCTAAAGTTATTGATTCAACTGATGATTTAAAGGAAAATATGTGTATTTTTATATTAGTATTGTACAATTTGCGACAATTTACGTAATAGAGTAATAGCCAAAACGATTAAATATAAATTGGCATAAATATTATGCGATCATGCTAATAAGGTATAACCTACTAACTATGTAGTAAAATATGGCCATTCATCTGAGATACAACGCGCTGATTATATCATTCTAAAAATATAATATCTAAACTTAATTTTTAAATAGGTTTTTAACGACTATATTAAAACTAGTTTTATTTATGGTCTTGGTTTCGCAAAATTTAATATTCATGGTCAAGTAGTGATGTAATTTTTTTTTAAATAGTCTTATGTTTAAATGAATTGCAGACAGAAAAGTGTAGTCTGAATTTTAACAGATTTATTGACGATATTTTTAAGAAAAGGGACATTTTATTTGAAACGGCGTTGTGGTCTAGTGGTCAGTGCAGCCGCCTCACAGATCGAAGGTCCCGGGTTCGATCCCCGGTGCCGGCAACGTCGATGTTAAATTTGGAATTTGGTTTAAGAGGTGCACCGTCTTTCGGAAGAGACGTTAAACTGTGGGTCCCGTGTCATGGATGTTGGCACGTTAAAGAACCCTACCCTCGGCAAAAAGGGATTCGGCAAAAATTACCAGATAGTGTGTGACAAATTCCCTGGCGTCGGTGATTGGCCTCGTTGCGGAAATAGGCCGACGTAAGAAAAAAAAAAAAAATTGCAAATGACATCAACAGCTGATATCTGTTTCCTAAAAGTTCAGTAGTGTGCTGTAGCAAGCTCACGCGTTAGATTAGGGTACCTAACTCCTATTAATAATGATATTTTTGTGTTTAATTTATTACCCATCATAGTTATTGGGTACTTTCCATTTGTTCCTTTTAAACAACAAAGCAAAGTAAAAGTTTTTGCTTAGCTAAGTTATTAAAGGAATACGCTTCGCGAACAATTTCGTATAGTTCGTATGGGAAATAGAGAGGGGCATACTTAAACGCGGCAAGGGGGGAGGGAAAAATATTTGCTGTGCTAAGTTAAATTTTTAAAAGGAACGCTCAACTAAGCCGTTGGCTTTGCTTTGAAAGAAGCTAGTAGTTTTCCTCCTTCTTCACAACAACATAAATCGATAAACTGAAAAAAAGTTTAAACCGCTGTCAAAGAAACACCAAACGGAAATAGGGATGTTCGATATACATCGATTTTTTTTTTATGATCGAGCACAAGCACTATAGGAAAAAATCCTTTAAGGCGCTCTGGGAGCAGTGCGTGTGCAAAGAAAGCGATTCACGTTTTTCTTGAATCGTTGGAGGTTATATTCGGTTGGAAACACGGTCTCAGAAAGGCCGTTCCACAAAGATGACTTCCTCCAAATGAAAGAGTTCTGAAATAATGATGTTCGGGGTGTACTAAGTTGAACCACATAGGGATGGGCGGCAGTGTTTCTTCGTATGTTTCTGCTATGCATTACTCTAGGTGGAATCGAGCGGGCAATATCTTTCTGTCGAACACATGCCATCGAAATATCTGTAGAAGAGAGTCAAATCACCAACCTGTCTTTGATGTTCTAAGCTGTCGAGGTTCTTAGTCAGCTCGTGGTCGCCGATTAAATAAACGGCTCTCCTTTAGATGGAATCCAACAACCGAAGGGTATGCTTCGGTGCAGAACTCCAGATATGAGAGCAGTATTCCAGTGATGGTCGAATCTGGGCTTTATAGAGTGTCAAAAGTTGTTGAGGTGTATACAACTTTTTGGTACGGAAAAGTATACCGAGCTTCTGAGAAGCTGCCCTGGCGATTGCCACAACGTGATTTTGCCAAGACATATTTCCTCCCAGGTTGACACCCAGCAAATTAATAGATGAAGTCAGTGGAATTGTGTGTCCTGCCATAACAATATCGGGTTCTGCAATGTTAACCTTCTTAGAGAAAACTGCTGCCTGCTGCATCGAAAACAACGATATTTTTAATACGATGTATCGTTTTTAAGCGATCCATGTGTCACGTGACTTTTTTGAGGTTAGTCATGGTTTAGTATGTAATTTACGCGAGGAGTAGGTGTAGGTGTCGTATTAATTTGTATTTTTATCCGGTTTTCGATTGATATCTGATAGAAAATTTAAGTTACCTACATGATTGCTAAGACCTCTACAAATTATATTAGTGAACATTTTTGGTGCGCGTTTGCTGTAATAGCATTAATAATGTGAAAAATCCAACAGCCTGGCCGGCCCAGGGCGGTTTGTTTACGGGTCTTGATATAATGGCGGCAGAATTTTATTTGTTTTAATTTAAAAGTTGTGTTTTTTGTATTCCAGTTAGCTCTTTGGGATAAACTTTATTGTTTTGTGTTCGTAAGTAGGTAGGATACCTCTAGATTTTTCTTTTAGTTTGTTTATTTATCAACATGCCAAGCCCCTGCAGTATTCCTGGGTGTAACTCTAACTATAAAAGTATTTTAAAAGCAGGTGAAGAGAGTGTACCTATCAGTTTTTCACTTCCAAAAGATGAAAATCTTATGGTTAAAAGCCATTCCAAGAGCTAATTGGTCGCCCACACTGTATTCTGTAGTTTGTGCTAAGCATTTTGTCCCCAGTGATATTTTGCCTGATGGCACCACAAAAAAAAATTTTAACTAAAGTGAGACTAAATTTAACAGCTGTTCCGTGCTTTTATCCCAATTTGCCTGCTTACTTGTCAAAAACTGTTCCCATTCCTAGAAAAAGAAAAGGTCCAGCGGAACGAGGAACAACAAGAGCGTACCTCTCAACTTAATCAAGCTTTCGAGCAATCAGATTTTATAAAAAGTTTTGACGATCTCAGTAATTATTCACAAAAAATTAATACTTCTGAATTTTGGGAAGGAAAAATTGTAAATGACTCAAAAATATATTTTTATAATTTAGATTTGACCAATAGCTGTATAAATATTGTTAATCAGGTTTCAGTGGACATTGATATGAAGGTAAAGGTTTTTTTTAAGGTAATGAATTGGCTTACAATGATTTGAAATGGATTTTACCGGACTTCACCAGGGTGCCATAAATGACATCATTGACATATTTTACTTAATTTTACAATGTGGAATGTTTCCCTTATAGACCAATCGTATCATAACTGTCTAATTAAAGCAAAATCAATTTTCTGACTTCCAGTTAATAAGAAATTACCGTATTTACTTAACCTGTCAATTAATCATTCAACAATAATAAATTGCCTCGATTTAAAAAAAAAAGGATTTCAGTATTTACTGGGCAATAGGCAATAATATTATCTAAATTCAATCTCTAGTCTGGCGTGCTATAATAGTCCGTAGGTGATTTATTTAAAATGCCCGCGATCGCATTTAAATACCGGCATTAATACTTTCTTCTAATGAATGACGTCACAAATCTTACGGCCTATGGCTGCATTGCCAGCTCCGTTGTTACTGCACTCGGGTGCAATCGGGATGGATGGCGGTTGGAGTAGCATTACTTACATAATATATGTAACCAGTATGATGCCAATGGTATGCAACCAGGCTATTGAAAGGTGAGGCCACTATGCAGCTCGTTACCGGTATAGTAAGCATGCGCTTATATATAAAATATGTATAAACAACAAAAAATGTCAATCATTATTCGTTAACCTTTTTGAAAAAATGTTTTTTGGCACTAAACGATGTTTTTCCACACATTATTTTTCCACAATAGGTAACCGATCACGAGGATCATTGATGTTTTTTCGACATCGAATAGTTTACAAGGTCTACTTTTATTAAACATATTTTTTATACCAAACTAATAATTCCACGCCATGTTTTATAAAGTTATTTTGACTTCCTGGTAAAATGTAGCTTCGGATACTGCATGTTAGCATATGAAACAAATTTCGCATATAACCACATATACGTCAAATTTTTGTCAATATGATCTTAAAATGACCTCTATCGCCTATTTTCATCACAACTTGGCAACACGTAGAATTGTGACCGTCGTGACGTAGATCCTAGCGGCAATAATGCATAATCAGACCTACCATTTAATGTTCGATAGAACAAATTGGAGCCACTCGATGTGTTGTAATTATTGTGTTTTCTGAAAAATGTTGTGGAAACGTGAGTTGAGTATTAGACAAATAAATAACATACAGGGTGTTCGCCGTGGAATTAGTGATCGACTTCTTAAATGGTACGGTTGGTGATTGGTGGGAATTGCGGTTAATATTTTTGAATTGATTGTTGAACGTAATCTTGGTCTTGATTGGATGTTGCAGGCGTCCAATTTTTACGAAAATCCCTTTTTTTTAATTCTACAATATTTTTTGATATTATTATGTTAAAATTAGGGCAACTACATACTTCTTTAAGGTTTTGAACGCGTTATTTTTTATATTTAGCCCCTCAAATTTGTTTTCTAAGATGAATCCGAAAGAATTCTATATAATTTCTTTTTGTGTCGTTAACGAGAAAACTTTCCTATATAGTGCCCTCGTATAAAACCAGCATTAAATCACTGCTCTTTATTAGCATTCTATCTTATTAAGTTAGAATGATGTCATTGCTGTTTATTACTCGTTTTTAACGATGCAATGCATGGCATGTAATTTGTTGTGAGATGCAATAACAATAAAATAATATTTTACTAAAAATATCTCCCATTATGTTTAACACGTGCAGGTTATATTAACCAAAAACGATTTGAGGACGAGTGCGGGGATGGGCACCCCTCTCCCTTCCCCTTATGAACACTGGCTTAGGTCATGAGGATCAAACGTATTCCGTCTATACAGCGTGTGCGTGGATTTGCTTGCCAACTGGAGAACTTCTTTATTATCAATCTTTCGTATGTAAGTATATAAAACTAAAAATTTTGACAACTCCATAGCTACAGTAGCACATGGCTTTACTACATTGCGCCTATACTACTAAGAATCTGACTGCATAGCAACAATAAGCAAATTTACAGTGTGACTTTTGACGAAAAATACAATAGGCCGGGAAATAAGAACTTTGCAAACTACCCTATAAAATATGCGTCTACTCTACCAGATCCCCTGCGAATGCGGCCAAATCTTATATAGGTGAGACATTAAGACCACTAGAAACGAGGATTAAAGAACACAAAAACAAAACGTTAAAAGGAGAGACCGAAAAGTCAGGTGCAGCTGACCATGCCTGAAAACATGGTCACCATATCATGTGGCAGAAGCTGAAATGCTACATAAGGAACCACACTGGAGGAAAAGAAAGTTCAAGGAAGCTGCTGCTATTCACCAGAACCCAGGCTACTTTAGTAAACCATCATTAGACATAAGAAATATCTGGAAACCTTTGTTAGATAGATGTAATCTTAGGTTAAGATCGCGTGCTAACTGAACGCATGACTGCACCCACCTCAGTTATGCTTCAGTGCACCTAGCTAGTATAAGTAGTTCTGTAGTTACTTTACTTATTTAAGTCTAAAACTCTTTCATCATTCAATACCATAGTTACCAGACACTTTAAATGGTATATAATACCCTAGGGCATTAAGGAAGTTTCTATAATGCCCTCGGGCATTAAGAGAAATAAATAGGAAAAATCAAAGTAACAACTTTTGACTTTGACACAGCACAACAATGAACACTTACTAGATACCTTTGTTTATTTAGCAACTTTATAGGTAAAGAACCTTTCGTGATTTTGAATTTTCTTTAATTTAACTTGGAATTATCTGAAGTAGGACATAAAATATTGCACAAAAAATGCATGGTGGGTACATAACGTAACGAATAAGCACACCTAATTCTAAATAACCTTACCTGCCGAAAAATAGACTTTTCTTGCCTTTTGATTTGCAAACAATGAAATAATTTTACTTATATCCAACGTTCTGGCTGTCTGATTTTCAATGGATAAAATTGCCAAACTAGAAAGACTGCTTTGCGACATTTTATTTTTAAATAATAATTCTTAATCAACTTTAAGATTGAAAATGATCTCTCCGAAGTTGCTACCGATACGGGAATCGTTACAAAAAGTATATAAGCACAGCAGATGTCTTTAAATGAACTCATTAATTGAAATGTCTGCATGGATTTGATCCTTATAAACGCGTCTGAATGACAAAATTTCCTGAGCAAGCGAATGTGATAAATCGTTGGAATAAAACTTGATCAGATTCTCAGATAGAAGTACTAGATCAGCATCACAGGACTCTCTTAAGACAGAAGGGGAAAGAGCCTTTGAACTACGTTGTTTAAACTTTTAAGTCGATTTTCCAGTTGTGATATAATAACGTCCAACGTTAAATTAAACACTGACACATGGAAGTTTTCTTTGACATTAGATAGTCGTTCGTCACATGACAACTCATCGAATTGTTTTTTTACTTTGCGAATTCTGTTATTTTTAAAACTTGGATCAATTCCCCAACTACGAGCTAAATCAGATGCTTCATTCACAATTTCTTCAAAACTCTCCCTAATCTCTGTAATATCTCTTTTAGCACCTTCCAAAAGCTTTGAAGCCCGTTGAATATCCTGGTTTTTACTTTGCAATGCATTGGATTTGGGTACCACTTTTGTAATACTTAATATTTTATATTCCATCACTATCAACAACTAATAAATACTATGATTCCGATCGCTGCTCGGGCCCCTAAAGGGCCCGGGCCCTGGCGCGCAGCACCACTTGCACCCCGGTTGGAGTGAAAGGGACCTACACATAAATAAATACCGACAAATAATAAAATTTATTATTTAAGTATGAAAACAAATCTCACGAAGAAAAGAAAGGGGTTACGGTATTTGTGGTACAAGGAGCCCCTTGGGGTACACGTACGATTCAGGTAATAAGGTCGTCAATTTGGATTAACTAAGGCCAAATCCGATATTTGTATGATATCCAGTCTCATATTCAATTTGAAGGCGGCAAAAGTTAATTATATTTTCTAATCCGTAGCCGAAGAAATTTTTAATTGGAAACGGAAATATGTATACGGTATACGGCAATTCTCTGCGGGCTATACTGTAATTAAATTATGCACTGTGGGTCAGCTAAGATTTTAGTGGTATTAGAGCTATCGCCAAAAGGAATGTTTGAATTGGTTGTTGGAAATTACATATACGATACCTATGTATGGTATTTAGCCCGAATAATCGCAGGACAAGCTTATTGTCTAATTTTACAGCAGGTAAATTAATGGCAAAGTAAAATGGATTCGATCGTTTTTCCATCAGGTAGTTTTTTTTGTAATTCTTCCTATTCGAGAATAGTGACGGTAGAAATTTACAGCAAAGATATTTTATCAACGCATATACTGTGATACAAGTTTCTGTACGTACGTGCGTATAAACGATTTTACAAAAAAAAAACTATTGACGATCTGGTCGTTTTGTATCATACCTTGTATAGTACTTAGAGACATAATGTTTGTGCAGACTTGTTGAGTGTTGATGTGTTTAACTGTTTTCTGTCTTTAGGATTCTATGAGGCTCGATCACTGCCACCCCCGTTACTACCATACATCGTAAGCAACATTATAAGTGGTGTTTTAAAATTTCGATTTTGCATCATGTTTGCTGGAATATTACGTATAATGACTTAATAACTTCTTATGTTAGTCTACCAGTCTACCTAGGATTATAAAATAAATTCGAATTGATTGCTGTTTTAATAGTACGTACTTAACACATAACGTGGGTTTAACTAATTAAATTATAGTCAGATCTGGTCTTAACGTGCGGGTCCAAAGGTCACTGATCATATGCGTCAAATCAGACAACACAGAGGCTATCAAAATGTTGTGAGATTATTTACAAATATACCGAAGGAAGGAAAAATAGTTTCATTATTTTAGCTATCGCGAAAATAGCCACATATACCTAATATTATTAGTTTTGTAAGAATTATGTACAGGGGAGTTGAAAAAGTTACAAAAAAATTATATAATCGTTAATTATATACCTACTGTACCCTTTAATTAAAAACGACAATAATAAACAGTGCAATTTATTTTAACAATTTTACTACCTACTAAAACCTAAAAATACAATGGCATTTAGTCTGATAAACTATTTCGATAATGAAAGAAAAAGTGGAAATTCGCAATCCAATATGCAGGAAACCGTAATGAAAACACTGGGAATTAGTTTAAGGACTATGCAGAATAATGTGCATGAAAAAAAAGCATAATATAATACCCAAGAATACTAAAAAATGTAAACGAAAAACACCGTTTATAATTATAGCCTAAAAACTCTCATCGTCACTTATAAAATCTGAAAAGTCCTCGTCGTCTGAGTCGTCTTCGAATGGAGCAATTATCATTGGCGCTACTTCGACATCTAGTACTTGTTCTCGATCCCACCAATCCCTTATTAATATTTCTGTATGTTCCACCGATTTCTTCCAGTACTCTTGTGTAATATGATCTAACGAATCTTGCCAAACTATTTGTACTTGGTCGGATTTAAGACCATCACCTACATGTTTTTCATAATAAGACTTTGCACCAGGCCATGTTAATTCTATTGCGTTAAACTGGCAATGATATGGCGGCAGTCGTAGAACCTCATGACCATATTCACGCAGTATTTCATCTACCGCGTATATTTTGGGTTTTTTAAGAGACTTTGCTACTGATAGGAGTTCCGATTTAAGCATATTTGGTAAAGGATTTTGGTTGTGTTTTTCCAGCCACTCATAAACATCACTTTTCCTCCAAGATAAAGTAGGCTGTTTATTTAAAATTCTTGAATGATATGATACATTATCTAATACAATTAAAGACGGAGCATCCAAATTTGGTATCAATTGAACTTTTAACCATTTCTCAAACATTTCGCAATTCATATTATCATGATGGTCAGCACTTTTTGATGTTGAAGAAAAAATTAAACTCGCACCTGCAACATATCCTGTTGCAGAACCGGCATGCAAAATAATAAAACGCTTTCCCGTACCGCACCCCTTTTTCCTTTTAACACTTTTTACAGACTCATCTTGCCAAGATTTTGAACCACTTCCATTCGAAAATATCCACGTTTCGTCTAAAAATACCACTTTTCTAAATTTCGATTTGTAATTGTCCGTACCTTTTTTTAAAAACTGAACACGCTGACTCACTATCTGTGGCTGCTCACATAAAAATCTTCGGTTACAGTCTTTTTTATAGCGAAAACCTAAATTTTTTATTAATTTTGATAACGCTTCAAGTCCAATTTCCAAAACACCCCGAATTTTTAATGTTTTTTGTAAAACTGAAAGAGTTACATTGGTTTTTGATTTGTATAAATCGTAAATCACATTTCGAACTCCCATTTTAATATTTTCGCCTAAATCCTCAGTCTTTGGCTTTCTTCGTTTACACTTTTTAGTATTCTTGGGTATTATGTTATGTTTTGTTTCATGCACAATTTTCTGCACAGTCCTTAAACTAATTCCCAGTGCTTTGGCTATTGTTTCCTGAATATTGATTGGCGAATTTCCACTTTTTCTTTCATTTTCGAAATAATTTATCAGATTAAGTACCATTTTTTTTTATTGGGGATGCAAAAACCCAGAAAATTGTTTCATTTTGTCACAAACTGTCAAAGTCACAAAACTGGCATATTTAAAATAAAACGTAGCTGGTGCTATTATAAGCTTTTTTAGAATCGCTGGAAAGTAAATACATATCCTTTTTTTTCATGTCAAAATGGAATAAGTCTGTCTCATTTATCTTACGTATTTTATTTAGAGGATAAAATTAAACGCAAGTAAAGAAAAAAAAAACTGAGAGTATGTCTTTCTTGAATCGTATGACCCGCACGATAAGACCAGATCCGACTATATTACACGATTAACGAATTCAAAAATTCATAAACCTGAACCTAATAGTAATGAAAGTAGGAATTATCATTTTCTATTCGTTATAAACAGAGGGCCCCTGAAAACGTTTGCGGGCACAGTAATTTTACATGTTCACAATGTCACAAAATGTCAGAACGTGAAACAATGAAAATTTCTTACCTTGAAAGGTAAAAAAAACATCAATGATTTATCATTTCCGCTTATTTAAATAGAGATTATTATTTTTTTTAAACTTTTGACAGTCGCCATTTTGAAATAGCTTGACAGAATCGCGCCAAAATTTATGAGCATACTGTACGAGATATTAGCTTTCAAATGACGTATCACAAGCTGTATGTTTCTATTAAAAAAAAAAGATCGATGTCGTCATATCTTTGACAAATATGTCTATAAAAAAACAAATAAATAACGTCACATTGTGAGCATCTTAACATAGTATAAAACAAAGTCGCTGTCGCCCGTCCCTCCCTATTCATATGTGCTTAAATCTTTAAAACTACTCAACGGATTTTGAAGCGGTTTTTTTTAATAGATAGAGTGATTCAAGGGGAAGGTTTTTATGTATAACTAGCGACCCGCCCCGGCTTCGCACGGGTGCAATTTCAGAAAGTGGTATGCCGGGTACTAATATATCGGGTTTGTTCGGGTTTGTATTTATACCAGCGGGTTGCAACGCATGCCGGGTACACGCTAGTACCTATATAAAACTAAATTGACTTGTCCGAGCGTTTTTCCCAAAAGTTACAGGTTCAGGCTATATTAATTTTATTCCGGACTTTTGGGCAACCCTGTATGGAAATATAGTTTATTGATTGTCGTTTTGAAACTGATAGTGAATGTCTTATTTTGCCAGTGAAAGACTAAGTGTAATCATAGGTATGCGTTTTACCCAAAGTGTAGAAATTTAAGAAAATAATATTTATCAAGCACTGAACCAAATCAATCGGTTTTATCGCATGAAATTTTATTGCCAACTATTGACTGCCATTACCCAATATCGCAGAAATGCATTAGCTGAACGAGTAAACCGATTAGAATAAAAAACAATTAAACATTAATTCTACTTTGCTACAAATTGTTTTGGGAGTGTCCTATACTTTATTGACTTTCCTAATCTTTGAAATTGCCAGTGGTGACTCGTGGGGTACAATTTTGGGTGTGCCAGGCCGGCAAATAAAAAACAAATATAGTAAAAATTTTGAATACTCTCGCAAGATGGAGGCAAAGTCACGTGACACTCTGTCAATTTTGGTCTATTAAATTTTTATAAGTTGGCATGAATTTCAGGACCGGACTTGAAAAAAGGTGGGCAATAAACATGAACTTTGATATGGTTTAAAGATAAAGTGTCAAAATAGATTTAAAAACTTTATAATATTATAATTATCCAAACCTTAGAAATACTAAATTAACTGAAACGCAACTTTAAATAGGATTCTGTCACTCGTATTTACAACGGAATTTTTTTGTTTTATTTGTTCAGACCATACCTACAGTTCAACATAAACTATTTAAATTCAGTCAGATATTACATTTACTGGCAAGGAAATCCCCATATATGACTTACGTAAGGTACGTAGGTAGGCCCAAATATGTTTTTTATAGAATTTGTTGGCTATGATACGGTTACATTTCTAAACTTGTATGTAGGCTAATTTAATGTTCAAAACTTTATTTTATTGTCATACAAACAATAATAATAGTAATATCCAATAATAAATTCACTTATGTAAGGTAGGTATAGGTACTACGTAGACACAGAAAATATAATTATATATTTGTTCGCTATCCTATTACATATTAATATGGTTAGCTATTTAAACTACTATATTATAGGCTAACATAATGTTAAATAGTTTATTTCAACCTTACTACTGCCAAAAAATAATAATAACAATAATAAAAATAATTGCTTGGTAAAAGGCGAGGGAGTGCACTGTCGCCTTTAAATAAGATTAAAGTATTTTCAGGCTTTCAAAATTCTGTAGGTGAAGACCTCGGTGTTCACCAAACTACTGTCTGTAAGACATACACTTCTGTAATGGATGCAGTTTTGGAGAAGGCCAATATTTTTATTAAATTTCCTACAAGTCCGAAGCTGTTGTGGAAGCTAAACGGTTGTAGTCAGAGAGATTTATTTATGTTCCTTCAATTTGTGAACGAATGTCAATTGCTTGTCTCTAATTTCTTCATCACTACTATCACTTTCCTCATTTTCATTGAAATCTGCCATATCACAAATATAAGTTTCCTATTTTCCACAAAAACGGAACAGATTATATTATTATTGTACTAAATAAATAGACCAACGTTGTTGTATTGACGTCAACACTTTTGTAAATTAGACACCACACTGAACATGAAATCTATAATCTGAACAAGTGGATAAGCAACGTCTGAACTTGTGTGGCATAAGCATTTGCTACAGAGGTGTAAGAAAAGCAGCAATTGCTTCAAAATTTTATTCATATCCAGATCTAGCAGTTGCTTTTACTTATAGCATTTGCTAGTCGAGCAATTGCTTTTACTAAAAAGTAATTGCTTCAAGTAATTGCTTAATTTTTATTCATTAGGCTCATTATGACAAAACCGAAACCTAGGTACACCGGTACCTAGGCATATGTGAAGTACGAAGCAAAGTACGCACTAGGCGTGCAGAGCGGAAATACTAAGCGAGTGGTCTGAAGGTTTATACGCCTATGGCGCGGAAACCGCTGGAACACGAGGAGTTAAGTCGTTAGGAAGCCCCATCAGGGTTGAATCCGACACTACCCTGCTTCACAAGGTGCCAGTCTTAAGAGGATTCTCTTAAAAAAAAATGTAAACCAAAGTACAAATTTAATAATATACGTTTGTCGAAGACTACAGTATCCAAATCTATTCCATTGATCATGTTTTAGCATAAAGATGTATTTTATAAATGCCGTTTTGAATTTTTTTTTCAACAGTTATTATTTATCTGCATTATTATGCAGTTAATAGCCTACACAAAACAAGAGATGCTATTGAACATATATAATATGTATATATAAAATCGGTAAACCTAATTAGCATTTTCCGTTACCGCATTGTGGTTTATGCATTTCCACTGAAAATCGTGAATTCGTGATCGATGCCCAATCGATATTGTTTAAATTTAGCGGGGAAAGTAGTTCAGTCATGCCGCGTTAGAGGTCACCGCGCGCCTTATAAGGGCCTGGGGAATTTTCGTTATCGCCTTTGAAGAACTCAAATGGAATACGAAATAAAGAATCCTTTTTTGTAAATAAATGTGTGAGAGAATGACCAAAAACAATACGAGGATTTTGTAAACGATGCGATTGTGTAATATACTTTTGTACTACACAACTTGCCACAAGCTCACAGAAGGTCTTCTGGTCTACACTAAGCAGAAGATGATGACAATGATGATGATGACGTGGTGATAGTTTAAGAACGTCACCCAAGAGAACGAAACGATGTAAAAACAGCAATTGAAAAAAAAAGACCAGTAAAAGTGCCACAGGGCATAATATTACCTGGGCAGTAGTTGCTTTGTTGTCCATCCCATTTCTTTCGTGGTTGAAGGTATTTAGTATTTACCAATAAAAGGCAAGCTAATTTTACATGTACATAATTTTGTTGTGTAACAAATCGAGGTTAACACAAGGCATTCCAAGATCTAAACATTTTCTTCAATCAAGATAAGATTCAACACATGACATTTTGTATTTATGGTTTTTATTCAATTGCCATAAAAGTTTAATGATTAATATTTTAGAAAATACATTAATTTTGCCGCAAATACAATATCCCAAAGCAGGACCGTCTCTAGCGTTGGGGCGAGGCCTTAGGACACAAACAAATTATGCTGTTATGCTCCAGTGCTCTTCAGAGTCCAAAATTTTGGCTTCTGACCACGGTATATTATGTTGGTTGGTCCATACATGTTCCGCTATACCCGATCTCGAAGTTTCACCTCTTTGAGTATGTTTCAGATGTTCTTTAACTCGTACGGGAAGAGGTCTTTTTATTTCTCCAATGTACGATTCGCCACAGTCGCAAGGGATTTTTTAAATACAATTTTTTGTGTTTTGATTACGGGGGGTTTTACTTTTGTAAGAAAGCTTCTAAGCGTATTTCCAGATTTGAAGGCAGTTTTAATATTATAATATTTGGTTATTCTTCTAATCTTTTCAGAAATCCCCTTGACATAAGACATAAGGTATTGCTTAATTAAAGAAATGCTTGCTCCTCTTTCGTTTCTGTATTAGTTTTTACTACGCGATTTTTAAGTTTTGAGATGGCATCTTAGTAAACGAAGTATAGATATCCCCAATATCTGGGAGTCTCTTCTTTTTTAAAACCAACAGCTCAAACTTCACACTCCAATAAGCACGTAGGCGGAGTCGTCAAGCTTCATTGCACATAGATAGTATTTCCCAACTAGCAATATGGATATCCAAAACGACAAAAGTATTATATAGGTGTTCGTTAGTGCTATTTAAAGAATACTTCAGTTCTATAATGCCGATAGTTAAAACCATTCTAGCGAACGAATCAAATTATCCCATAATATAGTTGTAAGAATGAATATACAACAAATATTATAGTAGAAACGGCAATCAGGAGTATCTGTGTTTTATTAGTATTGCATAATTATTTATATCACATTTTACACAGCCCTTTTAAAATAGTTCTAAAAGATGTATATATAAACTGTATAGTATTTGTCAATACTCTTATACAACAGTTATAAAATAGTTTTATACACATTAAATAAGAAGTTGTGTAGCTTACTTTAACATAATTTATTAAAATTAGTATAATATTAAGACAATACAACTCTTACAGAACTACTTTAAAACTATTTTATAGACGTTCATAATATAAGAAATTGTCATTATTATAAAATTCTTATAACATTAAAATGTATCTTATTAGAATAAAATGTTTACTAACACCGCGTTATACAACTTAACCTCATTTCCGTTTATAGAACAAAAATTACGATAAACAAGTTTAAATTAAATCAAAACATGCTTTATTGTTGAAGAACATACAATTTCATTGACAAAGTGTATATAATAAAATAATATATTCTAGATCCTACCTAAAAATAGAGGTGAAAACAGAGAAGGGGACAAACACATCCTTAAAATTCACAAGTCAACAAACTATAAACTAAAATAAATCCCCTTACTTAATTACTTTGGACATGGTTGGCTCATAATGGTCCCAAAATTTAAAAATGGGTTTCGACTTTTGTCTAGTATTATAATACACCTAATTAAGAGTTGGCAACCTTTCAAAAACGGTATAGATGGCGTTCATGTAAGGTTTCTTTAGCGCCTGCATAGGCAACATTACACCACTTAAGTCTCCTATAATAACCCAAAAAGAACCAAACGACTTTTTAGCGTATCATTAGACAATATTATTCAACCAAAGCGTCGTATAATGACGAAAAGAGAACGAAAACATTGTATTAAAAATCCGCCATATTTTTCACTTCCTTTCGCTATTTCGACTGACGCCATTATGCAAATGTTATTTTCTTAAACAAAAAATACACGAAAATTATCAATTTTTTTAGACAAAGACCATAATTACATAATTATTCTATCGTCCACTTATTAAATCTGGTGTAAAATATACTGCAGATAAAATTTTTACTTTTTTTGTTAAATATTTATTATCGTAATAAACCCAAATTTACGACAAAGAGGCGCTTGCATTTTTTACTGTAAAAGTATATATATTTTGTCAGAAAAAGTTGCCGGGCACATAAGATTCGTCATTTAATGCCTTTTGTCAAAGTTTCTATCATTACAAAATATTTTTTATTAGAAATATTCCATCGCCATTTTAACTTATAAATGTTATCCATATTATTTTGCAAGACCTGGGTTATACAGCAATTTTACGATATTTTGGTGTAGTTCTTCAACATTATAAAATGAAACTGTTGTTTAAAATAAATGCAATTTATAAGGCAGCCCAAGAGGATATCTATATTATCTATATAACAGTTTTATAAGTGTTATTTAAATATACCTATATGAATTGTATAATGACTGTATAGCCTTGCAATACAGACACTATAGAATTAAAATATTTTATAAGAATGGGCCTTTTTTGGTTGTATAGCTATCGTATTACGGTTTAAAACCCCCTTTAAAAATAATTTGTTTTTATCAACTTTCCTTGTGTAGTGGTTTATACAATCTATAAATATAATTTTGCTAGTTGGGTTAAGACAGTAGCCTTAGAATTATAATTTAGTTTACACTTGAAAACGGTTAGAGATACTAACTAACCGAAACGTTGTGTTAAGTAACAAAATAAAGACAATGAAAGTAAAAAATTTTAACCCCAATTTCGGAGTTCCGTTTAGGCGCACAGAACGCGTGGAAAAAATTTCTATATAAGCTAATAGGATTTTCTTTTTAACGGACCCTAAAAAATATAAACCGACAGCTTTTCGCGAATTTCCTTTACAAATCTTCCTCTTTCTCTGACCGTTTATTTCCAGTTTAGTCCTCGGGGGGGCAGTAATATTTTTCAAGCTGCTGTTCGCTCCGCCCGTCCTATTGAACGGTGTTTTCCCAAAAGTATTTTTCGCGGGAAAATCTTATTCATGCAAAATAAATAAGGTTTTCCACACGATGTCTCTCGTAGGGGAATTTAACCTTTTAAATTATTTCTCGCAAAGTTTTCCTTAAATTGCGCGATGGCTTAGAAATGGTGATAAAGCCACTCTCGATAAAATTCCGTTGAATATCACTTTAGTTCAAGAGAGTTGACGAGGTGTGGGTTTGATGTTAAGGGGGTTTTGATACCTTTAATTTTACCTACGCAAACTAAAATACGGCCCTCGAGAGGGCCTATACAGGGTGTCCGGGAAAATGTGGGAAATCTCCCGGATATAAAAAAAACACGAGAAAAGAATACTACAAGTTCATATAAACTTCTTTCGTATCAGTCTCCTCTTCGGAGATATGGGCTCCCAAAGAGCTCCCATCGAATTAAGTTTTTGACGCATAATTATTAAACCAACAGGTATATTTCAATTTCTTTTTCATATGATGTATACTAGGTAAGACCCAGAAGACTCTTCAAATTACTATCCCAGAAAGTGTGGCGAATTACTCACAGCTGCATAGACTTACTAGCTGTGACACTAATGTGCCCATTTTTTTACGCCCTGTATGATAAAAACTTTGGACAACGTTTTTTGTATAGCTTCAACTATTGACTAAAAATGAAGTACTCTTCATTCATGTCGCTAATCCTAACCGTTTTCGGAAAATCTTCATTTTATTGCGATCATGTATTAATATTAAGCAGTTAAAAGTGAACATTTATAATTTGTAGGAACAAAGATGTATCTTTTATTGAAATACGCTAAATATACATGATGTAAATATGTTAAAAATTACGTTTTTTCGAAAACGGTTAGGATTAGCGACATGAATGAAGAGTATTTAATTTTTAGTCAATAGTTAATTATATTTGTAAAAACGTTGTCCAAAGTTTATATCATACAGGGCGTAAAAAAATAGGCACATTAGTGTCACATCTAGTCCGTCTATGCAGCTGTAAGTAATTCGCCACACTTTCTGGGATAGTAATTTGAAGGGTCTTACCTGGTATACTTACATCATAATCATATGAAAAAAAAATTGAAATATACCTGTTGGTTTAATAATTATGTGTCAAAAACTTAATTCCATGGAAGCTCTTTGGGAGCCCATATCTCCGAAGAGGAGGCCGATACGAAAGAAGTTTATATGAACTTGTAGTATCCTTTTCACGTATTTTTTTTTTCATATCCGGGAGATTTCCCACATTTTCCCGGACACCCTGTATAGGCCCTCTCGAGGGCGGTATTTTAGTTTGCGTAGGTGTCGGATCCGGGCTTTCAAAATTCTGTAGGTGAAGAACTCGGTGTTCACCAAACTACTGTCTGTAAGACATACACTTCTGTAAAGGATGCAGTTTTGGGGAAAGCCAATATTTTTATTAAATTTCCTACAAGTGCTGAAGCTGTTGTGGAAGCTAAACGGTTGTGGTCAGAAAGAGTTATTTATGTTCCTTCAATTTATGAACGAATATCAATTGCTTGTCTTTAATTTCTTTATCACTACTATCACTTTCCTCATTTTCACTGAAATCTGCCATATCTCAAATATAAGTTTCCTATTTTCCACAAAAAGGTAACAGATTACTATTGTACTAAATAAGTAAACTAACGTTGTTATATTTACGTCAACTCTTTTGCAAATTAGGCACCAAACTGAACATGGAATGTAGTATAATCTGAACAAGTGGATAAACCACGTCTGGACATTTTGAATAAGCATTTGCTACAGAGGTGTAAGAAAAACAGCAATTGCTTAAAAATTTTATTCATATCCAGATCTAGCAATTGCTTTTACCTATAGCATTTGCTAGTCAAGCAATTGCTTTTACTAAAAAGTAATTGCTTTTTAAATAACTATCTGCCCGGTCTAATGCCGGAATCGTTGCTTGTTGACCGGCGCCGTACCGCACTCGAAACAATTGACGTAAGGTTGTCTCACTCAGGGCCGTCTCTAGCGACTGGGCAGTCGGGGCGGCACACAGCCAAGGGCAGCAGCGGTATTAAAAAAAAAACTGACAGTGGTTTCGTTCCCATTTCTGTAAGGGAGGCTTTTAATATAAATCCTGCACTATGTAAGCGTTAGAAAAGAAAAATGTTAGTTAATAAAATGTGGTACGCAATGAAGCTGAGTTTAAGCACATAGCACAACCACATTAAAAGAAGGCGTGAAACAGAAACATTGACAACACTGCTTGAAGATCCATGTGTCACGTGACTTTTTTGAGGTTAACCATGGTTTAGTATGTAATTTACGCGCGAACTAGGTGTAGGTGTTGTATTAATTAGTATGTTTATCCTGTTTTCGATTAATATCTAATAGAAAATTTAAGTGACACGATTGCTAAGAACCTCTACAAAATATCGATGAAAATTTTTGGTGCTAGTTTGCTCTAATATCATTAATAAAGTGAAAAATCCAACAGCCTGGCCGGCCTGGCGGTTTGTTTACGGGTCTTATAAATGGCGGCAGAATTTTATTTGTTTTAATTTAAAAGTTATTTTTTTGTAATCTAGTTAGCTCTTTGGTATAAACTTTATTGTTTTGTGGCTATTTATTAAATATTGAAGTGTTTATTTAACATGAAGGTATATGTGAATTAGTTTAAAAATATCACTAGTAGAGATAGTTTGTAAGTTGGTAGGATACCTCTAGATACCTAGGTAAGTACTATTTTTTCTTTTAGTTTGTTTATTAATCAACATGCCAAGCCCCTGCTGTATTCCTGGGTGTAACTCTAACTATAAAAGTGTTTCAAAAGCAGGTGAAGAGAGTGTAATATATTTTTATTTACAACCATACATGTAATGTTGACATTACAACATTTTTAAAAGTTTGGAAGTGTCACATTACCGATGTCTACTTCCCTCTTCTACTTCCCTCACCCAATTCCCTCACTCATTTCCCTCATTCTTGTCATTCAACCAGTATATTTTTTGTTTGGCGTCAAAACAATAAATGTCATATTTTGACATTTTTACTACATTTTTTGAAAAAATCAAATATTATTTTCAATTAACGGTGTAAATAAAATAGTATACAAACCTCAGAGGAAAGTTTTCATTACTGTCACGAGATTAAAGGTAACCTCGACGCTTCGCGTCTCGGATAACTAACTAATCTCTCGACAGTAATAAAACACTTTCCTCTTCGGTATGTAATATACTATTATAGTTTAGATTTGACCAATGACTGTATAAACAATATTGTTAAGCAGGTTTCAGAGTACATTGTTATGAAGGTAAAGGTTTTTTTAAAAGGTAATGAATTGGCTTCCAATGATTTGAAATGGATTTTACCCTTTGAAATGAAACTAAGCAGGTGGTCTCTGCTTGAAAACTTACTGTCTCGGTACCAATTCATACATTGTGAAAGTAACGAAGTTACCCAGACAGTAGGTGACTTTCTTAAGACAAGCGTAGATTTCTTAAACAAAGCCTTAAGCTTACTAAATTTTAACACTTTAGAAGTCGATAGTCAATACTGTAATTTAAACGCAGAAGATAATAATTTGTATAATAGAATATTACTTTTGATCGATCAAATAAATCTACTCGTAGTGAAACAAAAACAGTTTCTCAACGCAATATTACTATTATTTATTTATAGTGACAGCAGAGCCAAAAAAACACAAAAAATATCAGAAAGAATAAAAAATAGCTTGTAGATCCGCAACTTCCAGCTGATGCGGCGTTGCCCGATGTCACTTCATGGCTTCTTTTCAATGTGGTTGTGCACATACATTCTAGCAACACCGCATGGACAGTCGGTTATTGTTATCATGTCTATGTGATTTTTTTATTTATCTAGTATAAAAACGCTCCTAATAATTGTTCGCAAAGACGTTAGAAAACGATCTAGTTGGTCCGTCTGGGGCATGGCGTATGATGAACTTTGTGTAGACAAAATTTGAATTGGTAATTTATTTAAACCTATGCTAATCGACGACGAACTGTTTAATAATGATAACAGAGTCGGCGGAAAGAATAATTTATTACCATTATTTTTTTAAGCAGTGTCGCCTAATTTTTGCTGTTTTTTGCTAACATATTCAGTATTAATGATAATAATAATCGACTTGTATTTAAGGTAACAAGAGATACAATATATAATTATTTAGCATAGCAAGGCGAATTTGAAGGTGGTAGACAGTGAAGTAATATAAAAAAAAATACCTTGTCGGACTTTTATTGTCCCTTCGGTAGTGGGTAACCTGTACAGGGTTATCCAACCAAGACTAGACAAGGCGATTTTTTGACTTTTCCTGTACTTTTATAAAAAAACTGAAATAGCCATCTTAAGTTATTTTCTCCCGCGAATTCGAATATCTTCAGCAAAAAACAATTGAACATCAAACAAAAGCACTAGGGGTCACTTTGATATTTTTTTAAATGGAACACCCTGTATATTTTTACATTTTTAAATTCCACATAGAATTATAATTATTTTTTATTAAATGCACTATTAGTCTATACTTCATAGTTTCCGAGATATTGACTCTCGAAAAGTGACATTTTTGAACTTTGACAGCTTATAACTTTCTAACAGTACGTCTTAGAGCAAAACGGCTTACATGTCCCTATCTTCAATTTTTATTATCTTCCCAAAAAAATCAACTTCCAGTTAAACCGGAACAACTATATTTCCTTCTTTCGAGTTACATCCGGTTTAACCGGAAGTTGATTTTTTTGGGAAGATAATAAAATTTAAAGATAGGGACATGTAAGCCGTTTTGCTCTAAGACGTACTGTTAGAAAGTTATAAGCTGTCAAAGTTCAAAAATGTCACTTTTCGAGAGTCAATATCTCGGCAACTATGAAGTATAGACTAATAGTGCATTTAATAAAAAATAATTATAATTTTATGTGGAATTTAAAAATGTAAAAATATACAGGGTGTTCCATTTAAAAAATATATCAAAGTGACCCCTAGTACTTTTGTTTGATGTTCAATTGTTTTTTGCTGAAGATATTCGAATTCGCGGGAGAAAATGACTTAAGATGGCTATTTCAGTTTTTTTATAAAAGTACAGGAAAAGTCAAAAAATCGCCTTGTCTAGTCTTGGTTGGATAACCCTGTACATGGAATGGTTTGAATCACACGCTATTAACACTGCCAAGATTAAACCTATATAGTGTGACCAGTAAAGTCCGCATCATATGGCATTTTTTATTAATAATTTTATTCCAAATTTCCAAATTTGACTTTGGCATCAAGTTCTGCGTCGATCGAAATGAAACTTAAGCAAAAAAATAGTAGTTACGTGATTCGCATTATCTGTCAAATTTTAATTATTTCCAAAAAGTAATTCAAAAGTGGGGTTATTTCTAAAAGTATCGAAAAAGTTATTAGAAAAAGTTTTTTAAATGCAGTTTCTAGCCCACACGCAAAATTTTAGCTGCCTAAGATAATTTTGATTTTTTACCCATATTTTGTAGCACCACTTTTGCGAAATAAGACTCAACGCAACCTACATAAAACTTCTTAGTTTTGACAATGCTTTATTTCAGATACATTTTCTTTAAAGTAGCGCTATATTAAATGGGCGTTTTTCTACAAAATCAAAATTGGGCTATTAAAATTTGGTCGCATGTGATGCAAAGTTTATTTGTTTTTGACCCTGTATAAGGTAACTTCATAAAATGAGTATTTTTGAAAACGTAATTTGTGTCTGAAAGTAATACACCTTAATATTAAAACAAAAAAGAACACGGTGTCATCAGTGAAATTTTCATTAATATAAGTGGAAAATAAATTTTAGTGGTGGGTAAAAAATCAAAATTATCTTATGCAGCTGAAATTTTGCATGTGGGCTAGAAACTGCATGTAAAAAAACTTTTTTTAATAACTTTTTTCGATGTTTTCAGAAATAAGCCCACTTTTGAATTATTTTTTGGAAAAAATTAAAATTTGACAGATAATGCGAATCACGTGACTACTATTTTTTTGCTTAATTTTCATCTCGATCGAAGCAGAACTTAATGCTAAAGTCAAATTTCGAATAAAGCTATTAATAAAAAAAATCCCATATGATGCGGACTTTACTGGTCACACTGTATGTTCCTGAAACCACAAGATGTTTTCTTTATTTAGGTTTCAATCATGATCCGCACAAACAAAATTGTTTGGACATTCCATTAAAATAATAATCAATGCATTCTTCGCTCCTATTGAACCGGTATTTTCAAAAATAAAACCCCGTTCCACGATTATTACCTGATTCTGTATATGGAAAATTTAAAAACTAATTTTACGACTAAATTTCGCTTTTACTTCTGCAAATAGGAACGACCTTGCCATCATTTTATTAGTTAATTAGAATCTGATGTAAAATCTTTCAGCAAATAAACGAGATGATGACGCCATGTCCAACGCGGTAGTAGATACGAAAATTAAGAGCTAATATACGGAAATTAGGTAGCGTCTCGTATTTACATTATCAAGGGCAATGAAAAAGGGTTCTCCCTTTATTTATTTACATACAGTATCAACAGCAGTGGTTGCGTTTTACAGATACATCAATGTAATCTAATAAAACCTTTACATGTAATGGGAGCTAAAATAAACCCTGAGTCGAGTTTTGCAGATTAGTTTTTACAGATTCTGTAAAGATACTTAGTGTTGTGGTACTTCCATCAATATCACTTGCCAACCCATTAAATAAATTGCTAGTGTATCAAACCCGCTTTAGTGTTATAACAATTCCATATTTGCTAGAACAGTGTTTTTATTGGTACTAATTAGTCCATTAGCAGCACAGTCTTGTTAAATAATTAACTACTTTTAATACAGCAATTTTGTTAAGAAATAAATTGTAGGTATCTTTTCAATGCGACGTATTTTGTTCCCAGTAAAGCGCTTTCTCTACAATTAAGAAAGCAAAAGAGCGTCCCCAAAAACGAATTGTATCCGTTAGAACCTATAATACACAAGACATCGGTTGGGGTTCGTAGCGATCGGCAACCGCCGCTCGCCGTGTTATTAGTTTTAACGTATTTGTTGCGGCGGTCACATCGTTGTTCGAAGTCTTCTAGCTCTCCTGTTTGAATTTGAATTTTATTGATCGTACCAATACCTGTTTCAATTAAATTATTTTTACTTTGTAGATAAGTTTGCATGTCAGATAAAGCAATAGAAGATTCTTATTTCGCACAACCCATCATTACTATTGGACTTTAAAATATATGGATGGATTTTACCTTTCTCAGTAAACCATGTTGCATAATAAATAATCATATGCAATGTTAAACGACAAGAACAATATCACACTAGAAGCTATTTAAATTTTTGAGAACTACAGCACTGCTTTTTAGTGGTAAGTGTATCGTTTATTAACCGTAGCAAGCAAATATTATTATGATTAATGTCAAGTTTCATTGCAACTGCCAGTCGGATTTAATACAGTATATGTATAAAACCAGATTACACCATCAATAGAACTTGATATTTACTGTGAGTATTCAGAGCAATAATGGCTATAAACCATTCTATGGTAGCATTAGCTCCTAATTCCTATTGGCTAAATCACCGTGATACCACGGTTTCTGGTGATACTATCAGTACACAACGGTCTAGCAATTTTTGTTGTCTTACAGTAGGAAAGCAAGTGGCTGTCACATATAGTATTAAACAGTTGTATAAAGAATATGTGAATTCTTAAAAGGAATAGAAGGCTTTTCCTCAGTGTGGGAGACGCCAATATGTATGCGCGTAGTGTAACCGATTAAAATGGTTCGCCTTGACTATATTGTATAAGTAGAATTTTATTGCGGTAGAAAATAATTGGTGTTTTTATATTTTTTTAATTTGCTGTTGTATTTTTGGGTTGTGGCGCTAACCTGCAAACAAGCAAAAGCCGCCACTTTTGACCATTTTTGAAAAGATTTCCAAAAATCTTCAAGCGTATAGTTACCCTTAAACTTACCTGCATTAAGGCAGCGATAAAATTGAATTTAGGAATGCAAATCGTTTTGCACACATTATTTAAGTTATTGCGTTATTTAAATCTAAGAATATGCGTCAATTATATGTCTGTATGAACATAACTATTTTTATTAAGTAATTAGATATGGAAATATATTAACATGTCGATTTGATGGACTCTTCACGGCCCAAGGATTAAAAGTTTGCTGATATAACAGTTCAACATAGTGTTCTCGCAATATGACGTCATAAAAAAATCTGCAAAAGCTCCAAGTACATACGGGATTTTATTATTACCATTACCATGTGAGTATTATAATTGCATCCTTTTGATACGATTTTATGTGTGTTTCTAAAGTTAAAATCTGGCAGTCCTGGCACAGTGTTGCTAACACTCAACTCACACATGACCAAAATAATAGTACTAGATTACCTAACAAATACGCATGCGTAAACAGGGTTGGATGAACCCACCGGGACTTTCCCGGTGTGGCCGATCGGCCCGTCGGTTGGTAGGCCGATTCCGACCTACCGATTTCGAAACGATTTTTTTTTGCGTCTGTACGATACTTCAAAAAATTCTAAAATATTCCTGCTTATTTAATACTGAAAATAGTTGTCTAGTTAAGTTTAATATTTTCATTTAATATTTTAATTTTTATTAAGATTCTTTGTTTCTGAAATTTGGTTCTTTTTCAAGCGGCATACCTATGTAAAATAGTGTTTAAACTTAACTTTATGGATATATTTTTAAATGATTTTTATTCTCAGTGTGTGCATGGTAAAAAACAACCAATCCAGCGCCAAAAACCTAATTACTTTTAATACCTAAATAGTAATTTTTCATAATTAAAACCCGAAAAGCGACAAATAATCCGATTATGACATAAAATAGTTATTTTCTATACAGGGATAAGAAAAATTACCAGAACGGTCGATTATTTCAAAATATACAGGGGTTATCAAAAAACGTCTTATATAAAAAATGTAGGGCTGTTAAAAATCTACATATCGGTGATAAATTGAAATATACAGGGTCGCCCACAAAGTTGTGGAGAATGATAGTTATATTTTTTTAAATGGAACACCCTGTATATTTTTACATTTTTCAGTTCCACATAAAATTATAATTATTTTTTATTAAATGCATTATTAGTCTATACTTCATAGTTTCCGAGATATTGACTCTCGAAAAGTGACATTTTTGAACTTTGACAGCTTCTAACTTTCTAACAGTACGTCTTAGAGCAAAACGGCTTACATGTCCCTATCTTCAATTTTTATTATCTTCCCAAGAAAATCAACTTCAAGTTAAACCGGAACAACTATATTTCCTGCTTTCGTGTTACATCCTGTTTAACCGGAAGTTGATTTTTTTGGGAAGATATTAAAAATTGAAGATAGGGACATGTAAGCCCGTTTGACGTACTGTTAGAAAGTTAGAAGCTGTCAAAGATCAAAAATGTCACTTTTCGAGAGTCAATATCTCGGAAACTATGAAGTATAGACTAATAATGCATTTAATAAAAAATAATTATAATTTTATGTGAAACTGAAAAATGTAAAAATATACAGGGTGTTCCATTTAAAAAAATATAACTATCATTCTCCACAACTTTGTGGGCGACCCTGTATATTTCAATTTATCACCGATATGTAGATTTTTAACAGCCCTACATTTTTATATAAGACGTTTTTTGATAACCCCTGTATATTTTGAAATAATCGACCGTTCTGGTAATTTTTCCTAACCCTGTATAACTAAATAAAACCCGATTTGCGACAAGCTACCCTCCCTATTGTGACATAATAGGAGTCTCCCCAAACACTTAACCTCCTAACTAGGGTACAAGGAAGGTACGAAGTAACGCACGCACCAAACGTACGGAGCAGAAATTGCAAAATAAGATGTCTGGAGGTTTTATAGGCCAAAGGCGTAGAAACTGAAGAAACACGGGAGTTCAGTCGGTAGGCAGCCCCTTCGGGGTTGAATCCGACACTATCCTGCTCGTCTCTTTGTAGCTAGGTAGGTATTTGAGTTTTTAGTTTAACTTATTTTTAACAGTTTTTTTTATAGTAAATTTTTGAGAAATTTTGGGCGTGGTCCCGAACATTTTTCTCCGGACACTATCCTGCTCGTCTCTTTGTAGGTAGGTAGATATTTCAGTTTTTAGTTTAACTTATTTTTAATATTTTTTTTCAAAGTGAATTTTTGATTTTGGGCGTGGTCGCGAAAATGTTTCGCCTATGGCGCTTCATTTCTTAAACTTAGCCTCCCCATCTAAATCAGTCACGAGCCGCCACTGCATGTGGGGGGGGGGGGCTACTGCCCCCTATAAATCCATCAATGTGTGGGCCGCTAGATTGGAATTTCCCGGGCCACTTCAAAAAGTTCGTCCAACACTGTGCGTAAATTGAACCGAATTCAAACGAAAACGGTGCCTTTCGCGGTTCGCGCCGTTGCCTTTAAATTTAAATCATATTTTTGGGGTTGCATCTGTATACAAAGATAGAATTTTAGAATATTAAAAAAGATAGACCGTTTTTGAGTATTCAAGGCACAAAACGGAAACGTATAGTTATTAAATGTATACAGAAACTACCACATTTAGGACCAACTGTTAATCTATATAGACCGAAAGGGTTTTTACACGTTCAAAACATTTATAAATTAAAAATTTCTATTCTAATTCACTCTATCATTTTAAAAGAAAAAAATCAATCATAACACTTCAGGAGAATAAGACATAACATGATCATAACACCAGACATTGTATAAATTATCAAACTATACCAGTAAAAAGTAATTTCGGGAAAATCGCTTTAAAATCGCAGTTAAGTTTTTCACCAATTTTTTGTCAAATAGATCTCAGTCGGTGCGCGTCGACGGTATGATATCGACTCCCCTTATAATTAGGAACGGGGTGCCACAAGGCTCCACTCTATCTCCTCTTTTATACGCCATTTATACATCATCTCTCTCAAACTCCTTAAAACAATGTTTAGGTCAATACTATGCCGACGACGCGCAGGTATATAAGTCATTCAGCAGAACCGATACTGTTGAAAGCTGTAAAATGATTAGTTCTGATTTAAACTCCCTAAATAAACTGTCCTTAGAACATTCCCTTATATTAAACCCTACGAAGTGCTGTGTGATGGTTTTTGGACGCAAGGCCGATCTAGACTCGGTCAAAGATGACATTAAAATTGTGATTGATGACACTATCCTGCCAGTGAAGGAGAATGTGCGAAATTTGGGTGTGACTTTTGACAGTTCCTTAAGATTTAATGCGCATGTGTCAAGTTGTATACAAAAAGCCTTTATTAGACTAAAATTCCTATATCATATGCGACACTTTTTGTCACATAAGGTTAAAACACTTCTGTGCGACTCCCTCGTGCTCTCATTGTTTAACCATGGCGACGTTGTGTACGGAAACTGTCTTACCGCAGTCGACAAACGACGAATACAACTTGTTCAGAATTCTTGTCTAAGACTTATTCATGGAGTAAGGAAATATGAACACATCTCTCATAAGCTGGACGAGTCGCACTGGTTGAATATGGCGGAGAGGAGGGAGCTGCACCAGGCCTGTTTCTTTTATAAGATCTTATGTTTAAAATGCCCTGCATATCTGTATAATCGTATTAACTTTCGAACTGATGTACACACTCTTAATACTAGATTTAAAGATAGAATAACACCGCCACATCACCACACTGTAATCTTCGAGCGAAGCTTTACATATAATATTGCTAAGTTCTATAACTCGTTGCCAGATAAATTTAAAAATCTATCACCCACTGCATTTAGGTTAAGTTATACTAAATACATCTTGAATAAACGTCTATGATTAACATGTTCCCCATACATCCTGTTATTCCGTTATATATACAGTTAGGTACCCATACACCGCTAGGTTAGGTCAAATAAGTTAGGAACAACTATAGGTTAAGTTGATCAGGGGGGCATCTTAAGATGCCCCATCTGGACTTCGCCTATTTCAGAGTAGTACCCTTAATTTTTTTTATTTTGAACCTGTACTAGAAATTTTTTTTATTTTTTATTCTGAAATAAAGACATTTATTATTATTATTATTATTATATGACGAAATAATAAAATATAACAATCTTCCAAAAAATATCAGAAAAATTAAAAAATCGGCAACTTTTAAAAAACAATTAAAGAGATATTTACTAAATTAAATTATTTATACAATTTTTTTTTAAATTGATTTTATTAATGAATTAAATTGGATTAACTTCCATTTTTTTTATTGTTATTTTTTTTATGGTTATTATTTTCTATATTATGTTGTCGCTCTCCATATAATGCACTCTAAAAGTTAGTTTGGAATAAAGACATTTTGAAAGTTAAGTTTTTATTGCTCGTTGTAATATTTGTTTCGTATTTGTGTGTGTAATAATCGAACAGCAAAATGAAATGATATTATACTTAATTGGCGAAATCGTTTATCAAACGGTTCTCTGTATCAAACGTTTCGACAAAAAACGTTATAAAAAAAGTTTTATTTTTACTTTTGGTCCTTGCCACTAATTATTACTAATCAAAGCTTGATTAATCGTGTAATAAAACTTACCATTTGAATAAAACAAATCTAGTAGCTGAAGAAGACTTACCTAAAACAAAAGAATGAGAATTATTGTTTGGATTCAGTCAAGAACAAGTATTTTGAACTTTTATAATATCTATATATCCAAAAAGCTTTATTTTGATCAAAAGTTAACAATTTTAGCAGCGCCACAGCAAGGGGGCTGCAGAGGGTGCCCTTGCACCAGGCGCCAAACTGAAACAGGCGCCCTAGAAAAAATTAATCAAGCAAATGATTTTAACATTGCTTTGTTTATTTCGTGGCGCGCCCGCCACTGTGTTGATCGTCGCTCGATCGGATCTAATTCGAAAATTTGCTAAACTACAAGCAAGAAAAGTAAAGCTATTGTAAACTATTATGTTATATTAATAATATTATGACATTTATAGTAATCAAAGTAGTTGAAATTGCAGTTTCAACACTAGCAAAATTAATTTATTAAATAAAGGAATTGAAAAAAAAAAGATCCCGAAGACTAAAAATGTTGTTTGTGACGAACCCTGAATAGTAATCGCAAATCTGATATTTAAAATTGTAGTTTCAGCACAAGCAGAGGTTTTTTTATACAGAATGCCTTTTTTTTCCACACCAACTAATTAAAAAGTTTTTCCTCTTCCAAACTCTATCCATACGCTGTACAATATAGTTTTTCCATATTTAGGGATAATCGTTAATTCAAAATTAAAATTTTTTAATTATTTTGAAACTATTATATCGAAGATTGCCGGAAAAGTAGGTTATTTTAAAAGAACCAGTTCTAATTTAAGTTTATTTTCTAAAAAACTGTATTTAATACTATTATATTACCACATTTTCTTTATTGTTCTTCCATTTTATATTGTGCTAGTGAGAAAATATTTGATAAATTACAAATTTTACAAAATAAGGCAATGCGGATTATTTTAAATTGTGACAAATATACAAAAATTAATTTTATGTTAAAAAATTTAGATTGGTTGAATGTCAGAAATTAAATTTTTTATTTAGTATGTATCTTTATACATAAAATTAAAAACAATTTATTGCCTGATTGTTTAAAAAATGTTTGTTCTTTTAATTATGACCATCATAACTTATAAAACAAGGACTAATCAACATTTTTATATTTTTATATGAATAGAGTGTCTAAAATATTAGCTTATAAATCTATTTTTTATAAAGGTTTGATAGAATATAATAATTTGGAAAATTCTATTAAATCTCAAAAATCATTAAAACTGTTTAAAAAAACCTTAAAATTACATTTAATTAAAAAAACAAACTGATACGTAATATTTGATACAATTTGCTAAATGTTTAACTTTTCTGTCTGTTTTTGTTAAAAGAAGGTTGCGTTTTAAAATTTAAAAATAAATCTATAAAAATGTGTTAAAAGAAGGTATTAAAAATTTTTTAACTGTGGCTTTTTGCTAAATAAAACATGTTACTACTACTACTACTACTACTAAAACAGTGTTGAATATGATGAATTATATTATAGAAAATAAGTCCATTTATGCAAGTTCTGCCAAGTATTTTTACAAAAAATAAAGTGTTGGTTGGGATTAATTTTTTTTTCCATCAAAAAATGTACGAAATTTAAAACGCTTCGGTATAGTTAGGTAAGCCATATTCTATTTTCACTTAAAATTTCACAACCAACGCCGCGCCGGTTGTTAAATTATCTAATAAAGTACAAAATAACTCTTTACTCTTTACAGATATCATCATTGTAAGGTTATGCCAAATTGACCTATAAAAGTCGGATTACACGAATAATAATCAGGCAAATAGCGTTCTCGTGATCGATTCACTCGGCATTGCAGAGCCAGTAATTTGAAAAAAATTATCGGTCAATTAATTGCCAATTAATATATTGTTTGGTTTGGTTCGCATTTCCATTTAATCCATACTAATGTATAAAGAAAGATACAGGGTTGCAGCTGTTGGGATTGGACAAATATGGGTCAGAAGTTTTTTAAGTTTTTGTTGCTAACACTCAACTCACACATGACCAAAATAATAGTAAAGTATTTTTCACCGTAAATGGTATTGCCTTATTGACTGCAATAAAACTACCGGTTTAATCCCATTCTTATACACAATCAACAAGCAAATACACTACAGGGTAGGACTTTAGATATTTAACACTTCCTAAGAAACACAAAGACTGAAAGATGTTATCGCAAGCACAAGATAGGTAAATATTACCTGCTATAATTACAAATTATAATCCGACCCTGACCGACAGTTTATTTGCATTTTTATGGCCGAGCTCTTGCAAAACGTCCCAGGTAGTTAAACGGAGTAAACCATTTATTGTGAAAAATACTTTACTAGATTACCTAACAAATACGCATGCGTCACTGGAACCGAATTGAAACGAAAACGATCGACTACGGTGTTCTTCGCAGTTCGCGCCGTTGCTTTTAAATTTGATTATATTTTTAGGGTTGTATAATGTATACTATTGTATATGTATACAAAAATAGAATTTTAAAATATTAAAAGTAAGATAGAGAATTTTTGAGTATTCAAGGAACAAACCGGCAACGTTGGTTGGTTGCACGTGGCGGAACAGAATGCACGCAAGTGCAAAAATAGGTCAGTTATCGGCGTCAGACTTCTAACAACACGTCTGTCTTGTTTATCTGTCATTTTTTGTAAACAATGTGTGTAATATGTTTTAAATATAACGTAAATTATAGTTTAATGTTGTTTTAACTGGATAATTAATAAACCAGGACGTTTCCTTGTGTTTTTTTCTTAAAACCATGGTGGAAATTTGAGTTTTTATTGCTCGTTGTAATATTCGTTTCGTATTTATTTTTATAATAATTAACAGTAAAAAACAATGTCGTTGTTATGATATTGTAGTTTGCGATAATATTATTGTCTGTATGTAAAGAGTGAAAATGAAGCTAGATTGTTTTGATTGAGTACGGCATTATTTTAAAATAATATCGACAACAGGGGCGGATGGGCCCGCCGGGACACCGGGAGATTTCCCGGTGCGCCGGTCCCTCAGGCGCCGATAGGCGCCGTTGCTGTTTGCGAACTTATTTCTTTTCTTTTTTAACAATTTGAATTAATTTTAATTTTGAATATAATTGAAAAAGCAAAAAAACCAGTTCCTATTTTATTTACAGTGTCACCAGAAAAGTCCGCATCATACGGGATTTTTTTTATTAATAGCTTTATTCAAAATTTGACTTTGGCATCAAATTCTGCTTCAATCGAGATGAAAATTAATCAAAAAAAAATAGTAGTCGCGTGATTCGCATTATCTGTCAAATTTTACTTTTTTTAAAAAACGAATTCAAAAGTGGGGTTATTTCAGAAAATATCGAAAAAAGTTATTAGAAAAAGTTTTTTTTAATTCAGTTTCTAGCCCACATGCAAAATTTCAGCTGCATAGGATAATTTTGATTTTTACCTATATTTTGTAAATTGCACCACTTTTGCAAAATAAGACTCAACGCAACCTACATAAAACTTCTTAGTAAGTTTTGACAATGCTTTATTTCAGATACATTTTCTTTAAAGTAGCACCATATTAAATGTGTTGCAAATTTGGTCGCATGTGATGCAAAGTTCATTTATTTGTGACCCTGTATAAGGTAACTTCATAAAATAAGTATTTTTAAAAACGTAGTTTGTGTCTGAAAGTAAAAAAATAAAAAATAAAATAAAGGGGTTTTAAATTAAATCGTTGAAAATAGATAAACTTTACGGTATGTTAAACTAAAATTTATTTTCCACTTAATGAACACTTTACTGATGACACTGTGTTCTTTTTGTCTTAATATTAAGGTGTATTACTTTCAGACACAAATTACGTTTTCAAAAATACTTATTTTATGAAGTTACCTTATACAGGGTCAAAAACAAATTAACTTTGCGTCACATGCGACTAAGTTTTAATAGCCCAATTATGATTTTATAGAAAAACACACATTTAATAAGGCGCAACTTTAAAGAAAATCTATCTGAAATAAAGCATTGTCAAAACTAAGAAGTTTTATGTAGGTTGCGTTGAGTCTTATTTTGCAAAAGTGGTGCAATTTACAAAATATAGGTTAAAATCAAAATTATCTTATGCAGCTAAAATTTTGCATGTGGGCTAGAAATTGCATTTAAAAAAACTTTTTCCAATAACTTTTTTCGATATTTTCAGAAATAACCCCACTTTTGAATTATTTTTTTTTAAATTATAATTTGACAGGTAGTGCGAATCACGTTCCTACTATTTTTTTGCTTAATTTTCATCTCGATCGAAGCATAACTTGATACCAAAGTCAAATTTCGAATAAAGCTATTAGTAAAAAAAATCCCATATGATGCGGACTTTACTGGTGATACTGTATGTTATCTTTATGTTAAATGTTTTTTATTTAATTTTTATATCAATAATAAATATTTTTTTCACTTAAATGTGTTTTAAATGTAAAAAATGAAGTTTGTTTTTTTATTTATGAGTTATTATAAAAAATATGTCGTAAGTGGATGAAAAAATACATAATTATTAAGTCTTTCATTTTTTTATTGGATCGACACGACGCGGCGCCGTTTCAATTGACTTCCCGCGCCGGTTCGAGGTGTCCCATCCGCCCCTGATCGACAACAAAATTTGCAGTGTTCCAGGGTGCAAATCAAGTTACCATAGCTCCTTAAAACAACGTGACAAATTGTATCTACCTTAAAATTTTCAGCCAGTTATGATCTATAAAACAAAATGATCAAAAGCAATTCTCAGAGACTACTGGACACCATTAAAAAAGTATGTAGTTTACTCCCTACATTTTGCCGAAAGTGGCATAATATTATACTTAATTCGCGAAGACGATTATCGTTTATCACTCCGTGTCAAACATTTCGACAAAAACTATCAACATTATAAAAAATAGGTTAATTTTTTTTTTGGTCCTTTTTTCTATTGTTTTTCGGCAACGAGTCCCGATTTTTCCATGGCCACCTTACAATATCGGTAATAAAGATAAGGTAAGGTGGGGTAAATGCAATTGGTTTTTTGAATAGTTGACTTTTGGACTTCCATAAAAAATATGAATGATGTAAATAAAATTTTGCAAAAAATACCATGGGGTGTTCAGTAATTTTGCCATTAATTTATGAAGGAATTTTGGTAAAAGCTCAAACTACATTTTTACAACATATTTTTTTTAAAATAATATCAACATATTACATTTACCCCAGCAAATGGGGCAAATGTAATAGCTGCCTGTATTTGCAAGAGGTACTCTATATGAGATTCGAAAACAGGGCAAATGTAAAAGGAACAGTTTTTACTACATATGGTTTTTATTTCAACTAAATTCCATTATAACTGAAGGAGTTACAAACTTTTTAATGAATTATGATTAATGGTATCATTTTCAATAAAATAAGAACTAAAGTAAAACACAAATGTAAATTGTTATTTATTTAAATTGCATTTTTTAAGTCATTTTTATTGTATTTTAGGCCTTGGGATTTTTTGACATATGTTCTGACCATGACGCCTAAAACAAAAAATTATCAACCATAAGTCTTAAACGAAAACAAATAATGGGGTAAATGTAACAGAGCCTATTACATTTACCCACTACAAACATGTTACATTAACCCCAAAACCGATTTCTCTCGGGGCAAATGTACTACATGAAATAAATCGGTCGTAAATAATGTATTTATTATAATTTCTGATTTGAATCGATATATTGGCCCGATCTGACCGTGTAAACTCATATTTACCTGCTAATACTTTTCGTAATGTAAAATAGCCGGCACCGAAATTTGTAACACTAATTTGAAAACTTACTGCAGTGCGCAGTCATAAGCGTCTTACTGAAGTGATAAACATAGATATGCGCATTGCAGAATGGACGAGGACACTTTAACTACGAAATTAATACATGCGGCGCCATCTCACGCTCAAGGGCGTAAATTATAGGACCAAATAACACATTTACCCCAATCTTGCATTTACCCCACCTTACCTTAGCTTTTTTTTTTCGGGTGATACTAACGGGATTCTTTTTAAAGATTATCGCAAACACTAATCAAAATCGTAAAGATTTTGCGAGAACACGACGAGAAATAGAGAGACAAGAGTGAAACATCATAGCTAGCACCATTCTATCTATGAGTCACGCTAATTTAGTAAAATTCCTAGTTTACACAGCATGCCAATTGCATCATAACCAGCTGATTTAAATTTATAATTAAGAGATATGATAATAAAGACATTTAAAGTGTTCGACACGAGGCGATAAATGCTGAGACAATGGAGAATATTTTTTCTCTCGATTTTGTCACTCAACTTAGCCCAAAGAGTTCTTATAAATTTAGGTGGTTTAAATTTACATTAATGCGCACGTTTTCGTATTTCGTATAGAATATACTTTACCACATACTACACGTACATGTGGCCTGCTATACGCGTTTCGAACAATGGCTGTACCTATATGTTGTAATATAAAAACAAAAGAGTCTAGACAAAGACTTGCAATTAACATAATGGATTATGTTGTATTTTAATTGAGATTAAAATAATCAGCTGTTAAATTTGCAAAACTGTATGTCATGAAATTATGTATATTAATGTAAGTGTTTATAGTGGATGAATACAATGACAAAAAAATTACACGTCAAAAGACAACTTTTGTTAATGATTTCTAAACAGCATTTTTTCACTGTCTGTAATAAATATAAAATATAACTAAATAGTTATTTATACAACAAGGGATGTAAGTAACATTTACCAGTCGAGAACGATTTTGCACCCGAGCGATAGCGAGGGTTAGCAATAAACTTCGAGACTAGTAAATATACTTACCTCCCGTGAAGTATAATATAACATTTTTCTCCTCCCCGCAGAATTTATTCTTGGATTTTTATTAATTTACTTCGATACTTTTCGTATGAACTTATGGACAGCTTTGACCGGTTTCTATAGCATCATAAGCATTGTTATTTTAACAACAACGTTAAGCTGACAGTTTATTATCAAAAATTGAGAGAAATTCAAATTATTGATTTGTATAACAGCCAAATGGATATGGAAGAATCAGCAAGCAGCGCTTGTCTGTCGCTGCTGCCAGAAAAATCGAGGAAGAGGTATGAAGCAATAACGTATCAATACTTCAAGAAATAGTGCCAAACAAAGACTGCTACTGCAGTTTCAGAAACCGTGCTTTTGGCGTTCTTACACGAAATCTTCTGTATTAAAGTCTCCATCAAGCCTATGGTGTGAATATTCCATGCTTGAGTCTACCCTTTTCATAGAGGAAAACATAGATATTTCCAAGTAGGTATCCTAAACTTCGACCATTTTGAAAAAGAAAAAATGACGGATATAAACCCAAAAAATCTAATGTGTTTGACAGGGAAGATGTAAATAAATTCCTGTTTGAAGCCCCCGATGATATTTATTTAATGATGAAGGTTGTAATGATAATGGGAATTGCTGGAGCGTGCCGTTCTAGTGAACTCTGTGCAATGAAAATGGACAATGTTGAATTAAGGCATGAAGTCTTATTAAATTTGTTACTATTCCTGATTCCAAAAATGGAATGGCAAGTAAATTTATTGTGACTAAAAGTGACGCTGAGAAGGTTTGTTATTTCAAAATAGTTCGAAATTATATTGATATAAGATCCCTCATGACGAATTTTAATCCTCGCTTCTTAATGCGATATCAAATGGAAAATGTTATACAATATAACGAAGCCAGAAGTCTCCTGTAGTACTTCAAGAGTAACTTGGGTAGAGATGAAGAAATTATGGAGTCAGAACATTTCATACAAATTGAGAAAAAACGAGAAAACATTTATCCAAATTTTGTAAATAATGTTCATAATAATTGTAATAATTGTACTATTAATCACTTAACATTACTCAATTTTCATAAATCATTGTTTTTATATGGCATAAATTATTACCACCCAAGGGTGGTAAGTTGACTTACAACCCGTCGTCAAGGGCAATCGATACCTTTTTGGTAATTCTTACTTACGTCCCGACAGTGTCAAAATGCGTTGTTTACAATATAGGGAGGGGAAAAAATGTTTTAGCGGTGTGCAGACAATATCTCTGTAGTGCAAATGGCAGAGCGTTCCACTGGTAATCAGGAGGTTCCAGGTTTAATTCCCGGAAAAAGCATACAACTTTTTAAATTAAAAAAAAACCTTGGTCTACACGCCGTTATTCCTCCTTCCCGCCACCAATGAATGTGGTTCACGGTTACCTATGTATATTAATTTGAGTATTTATAAATAATGGATGGGTATCATTGTTTTCTACATTCGCTTTAGTGCAATCTCGATATGTAATAGCGTTGCGTGACTAGCAGCCATAGAATTTGATCTTTATTTACGATTCTGGTACGGAGTAAAAGATTCTGTTAAAGTTAAACGCGATTTGACTAAGCGACGGTTTAAATGAGGGCATGGGGGCTCATTATGCTGATGAAATTAATTTAAACCGATGGAATTGGTTTTATGTATTCCTACTCACGGACAAAAAACAAATAAATTGGTGAATTTGTTATTATTTATGGGCTGCATTTATCCGAGTGATTTAACTCTTTCAGGTTCAGTGGTACGTAAATTGTACCACATAAAAAAAAATGGACAATTTAGGCGGCGGTCCAAAAAATGTACTACTTCCTTCAACGTTAATAACTTTGTGCGCAGTGGTTTCTTTTCTGAACCAGTCTGCTTTAGCTAGAAAATGATATATATTCCCTCACTGGATGGCGCGCTAGGTTACAAATCCACGAATTATTCATAAAATTACCATCCTCGATTGGCAGTTGGCGGTCGACAAGTGATTGTAACGGCTATTTACAAAATTCTGTTTTTTATGTGACAAAAAACTGCCAATTTTTTTTTGGGCAGGATTTTATATTTATACCTTTAGTTTAAATAAATTATGATAAAAAATATAATATTTATATTTTAGGGATTCAGAATTGAATTTTAATAGCGGTTCAATATTTGTACCACCTAGAGGTCGCCAAGTTCTTGAAAATTTCAAGATCTTGTCTTGATCTTGTCTTGACTTCAAAAGAAGATCAAGACAAGAAGTAATTTTAGATTTCAAGACAAGACAAGAAATTTTATGTCAATACGAAGATTTCTTGTCAAGAAAATAAGAAATCTTGAATCTTGAAATATCTTGACTAACAATGAAAACGCTAAAACGTATTTATTTGTAAAAAAGATAACATATTTTAACATAACGTAACATATTTTAATTTACTGAACACATGTTTTGCTAGAACAATTCACAAAAATGTAAATTAAAAATAAATGATATAGTTCTGCTGAAACTAAAATTGTTAGTCTCACTGATAGTTTCTGTCTATTGCTTGTTGGTAAATATTCTGAGCCAGAATCGGAGCCAAATGGCTCAGCAAACGAACTGTTGACTGAAGAGTCACTGTCAATCGTGGTAAAATACAAGATAATATTAATATAATGTTAATGTAGTTTTAACCATCATTCACAAACTGACATCAAAAATATAACAAAACAGGGTTCAGACTACCACTTTGTAATAATAACCTTACTTAACTAAACGTGCTATAGCGTGCAACTGCGCGACGTCCGACATCATTTGCGTTCGTCAGAAAACAAATAAAAGGGGAAATCACCGGCTTATCAAGAAATTTCAAGATCTTGAAATTTCTTGAGTCAAGACAAGATATAAGATGTCAAGAAAATGTCAAGACAAGATTTTTTTAAATCTCTTGATTTTTTCTAAAGACAAGACAAGAAGTTGTTATCAAGACAAGAATTCTTGTCTTGTCGACCTCTAGTACCACTAAATAAACCTAAATATTTTCTTTTTTTCGTAGATCTAAAAATGGATACTGTTAATGAAGATTTGCCCTTTAAATTAGTAAGTATAACTAAAAAGGAGCTAATGAATGAAATGTAGGAATAGTGATGTAGAAAGCATTACTTCAGACGTACAGTCATTGATTGATGGTAATCTGGATCAACCTGAAGAAGTTTACAATGAATATTTTGATATATCAATAACGGATTCTAAAATTGAAGGTGATCTTCCATTGGCGGAGCTTGCGAGGCGGAAAAAAAATATGGAAAATCATAATCAAAGTATACCTCGTTGGGACAAAAATAATAAGCCTCTTCGAAACATAAATGAACTTTTTTCAAATTTTGGAGTTCCAGAATTTATCAAAGATTGGGATACTCCAGATCCAGTTACTTTGTTACATTGTACAATGTAGCTTCATTTTCACTTTTTACATACAGACAATAATATTATCGCTAACTACATAATATAACACCGACATTGTTTTTTGCTGTTAGGTTATTACACACCCAAATACGAAACGAATATTATTATATGTATATATATATATGTAATCACTTCGTCACAGCACGTGGACGCGTACAGCTGCTTTTCCTTCAAATTTTTTAAAAAATGTGCAAATTTTTGAAAATTTTTACGGTTTTTAAATTAAACCTCTACGGGGTTACTGAGCCTGAAAACTCAGTACCCACTAGGCACCTTATGATTTCTTTTATTCATTATCTTACCTTACTTTCTTCAAAACTTTTTTCCCCACAATGTCTTATAGACACATACCCACTTAAAATGTCCGTTTTTATAAAATTAAAAAAAAATTTTAAAACAACTTTCGACACCTTTTTAGAAAAGGTTTTTTCTTTCCCAGTTTATTTGGTTGGTTTAGACCACAGTTACTGACCTCTATACTCAGTATGGTTAAACTTTATTCAATTTTCTTTATATCATGTCTACTTTAAACATCAAGTTTTAATTAAATAAACGATCCATTAAGGTTCTACACCATTTTCTCTTTTGCTAAAACCATCAGCACCAAATATAATTTCTGTCTTCTGATGATGAACGTTTCTACGTTCGAAACATGTAGAGACTTGTGTTAAATATTTTTATTCTATTAAACTTTGTGGAGGAAGACTTTGAGTTTTTCTTTCTTTCCCATATTATTTAGATGTTTAGGTCGAGACAGTAGCATAACTACCGGTGACAGTGGTGTAACTGTGTGCAAGGGCGTCCATAGAGCGTTTTGAGGGGGGGGGGGGGGGGGGGCAAAAACTGAAACAATATTTTTTTATGTATTTTTTATATTCAATATTTATACTAAATTATGAAATAAAATAGTAATGTGGGCGCCTAGGGGGGGCAAGTGCCCGTTTTGAACCCCCCCTTATGCCCTTGACTGTGTGTGTTCCAGGCAGTGGCGGCTCGTGACTAACAAGTCAGGGGGCGCTGGCTTTAAATAATGCGGATAACTATAATTAAATCGTTTATTTTTTTGTTAAACATACCAAATGATAACTGTGTGAATGTCAAATCTTCGTTTTTTTTCGGACATAAACTTCTCGGTGACTTTGTTATTAAAATTATCTATGTCCCATCGCTTTTTCGATTAACAGCATTGCTAACGCTATTAATCTGTCTTCATCCATAGAATTTCTACGAAATATTCTGATTAACTTTAGGGTCGAAAAACCATCTTTCTGTTTCTGATGTAGTCATTGGAATGGTAACCAATAACTTCAAAACCTTTACAATTTCCGGAAAAGCAGAATCTAAACCATGTGTGATGAGAAAATTTAAAGTCTTTAAACAGCCGAAAACATTCTTTTTTCACTACTGGAACTTCCAGGATCACAGACAGGCCCCCGAGCTTTAGGAACTTGCAGAGCTAAGTCCTGGGAAATTGTTGGAGGCCTGCAGAGATTTTTTGTAATCCGCACCTTTGGGGGCCCCTGGTCGCGCCACTGTAATGAAAGTAATGCAAACTACAGAACATGAAACTTTCAATACAGTTCAAGCGTTATTAAGTTCCAGTTTTATTTATTTTATTATATGCACACAATACGGATTTATTGCATATTCGTATATTACAGTGTGGGAGTGTATATGAATGCAGTAATTGATAGATTTTAAGATTTAGAATGGTCGGTGTCCCATACTTTTCCTCACAATAATGAGATGGATTTATTAGCTCCGCGGACTGATTTATTGTTTGTATTTTCCATTTAATTGATATGCACCTCTTTGGTTCTCTTACAGGTATTTCGTAATATCTATTAAGGGTGAAACTACTTCAGATTTATATTTAACAACAGTGTTGCCGATTTCTCCGATATTTCATTGTTCTGGCGATAATTTCGTTCCTTGAAAAAATATTAACAGTGGCAACATTGCGTTGTTGTTTTTGTAAGTACTTTATTTTCTATGCTAGCTTGACCAATTAGGGGAGACCGGGGCTAGTTGGCGCACTTTTAACGTTCAAATTTTTTATCAACTTTCAGATCCGTTTAAAAAATATTTGTTGGCGTGTTATTATAGTTTAAAGCCTTATCTACAACCTTATTATCTTAATTAATGAGTTTGTTGAAACAGTTCGTTTTAAAAAAATATATATTTTGGCATGTCAGTTGCGCCAAGTTACCCCGTGGGTGGGGTTGGTTGGCGCATCATATGGGGCAAATTGGCGCACAACCAGTGTTTAATATGAAAATAAGGTTTTTAACTGAAATAACGATTTATTAAAAATAATATTCAACACATCATATAAAAAACAACTTAAAGTAATATCACAAACCAAAGCAAAAGTTTGTAAGACATACGTAGATATATAAAAGTTTACATATCGTCATCAGAGTCACAGTTGATACACTGATAAAACAACTTGTTTTCTGGACATTCTTCATGAGCCTACATACCACAAGCAGTGCAGCGTATCCAATTTTCCTTTGGTTTGCTTTTTCTAAAGTCTTCTCCACACATTAAACAGCGCCAACCTATCCCGTTTGTTTTGAGCCAACCTGCCCCAAACCCACGTGTAAAGTTATTTGCCTCTCAAAATACACAACCTCAAAATATTTTGTAAATGCAAATAACTAATATTAATTTACCAAGTCTAGAGTATAATTTTCTATATTTATTGTGTGTGTAGTAGTACTTACCTATGAAGTATAAATAAATTTGTAAAACACAGAAAAGTTACATAAATAGTCAAAAAATCAAGTCCGTGGAGCTGCAACCATACTTTAAGAGATCTGGGTGAGAATTATCGTATGTAATGTTGGTTGCCTACAACGAGTCTCCTAGGACCATACAGTGTTGCCGATGTTTATTATAAAGTAGTCAAAATTGCATTGCGCCAACCAACCCGTGCGCCAACTAGCCCCGGTATCCCCTAAACGATTGTAGTTTTAAATATGTATACTATGGGACCTCATGGGGGCGGGAGGAGAGGAGGAGGGCAACAATAAATGGTTTAAATTTGACCAACTAAGAAGGAGATGGCTTTAAAAAATTAAAAAATGACAACACTGTAAGCTGTGTGGGATCAAAAACAATCCATGTATTTTGCAACATTTACTTAAAATATAGACCTATCTACAACATTGCTTTTAAGATATACAAAAACATAACCTGAATAACCCCACTTACCTCCGAAATATTAATCTAGGATTAAAATAGTCGGGTCTCTTCTACACAACGCACTGGCGGACCATTGTAAATAATAATAAATAGCACTAAATAGTTCTATTTTGAAAAAATACTAAAAATTAATCGAATAACGCAATTGATCACAAGCACAGGTCACCAACACTGTAACGTAAGAAAATGAATGAATATCAAAAGTTCTGCGTCACTAGTAGTAAAAACTTCCTCACAGCGTTGCCGTTGTGATTTCCCCAAAGCATTATAATTTGATAATATCAGGAAACTATAAGTAATTTTACTAGTAGAAAATTTAAAATACACACACATATTTAGCATAATATTTTTACTTGATAGGTACACATGACAAATACCTCTAATATACTTAATTATTATAAATTCGTTTGCAAACACAGGCGGTAGATCTTAGATCATACTTCAACAACAGGTGCCAAAAAATTTTCAATAAAAACAATTATTCAGAACAAATACAAATTTTGTCTGGTGTACCTCAAGGATCTATCCTAGGACCTCTTCTATCTATTATCTATGCCTCAGATATTTTAAAATCTTTAAAGCACTGTAAGGTTCAAGCATATGCAGATGATACACGAATTTACTTTCATTTCGATTGCCAAGACAATATAAGCGCATCGAATTTGCTTAACGAAGATTTAAGCATGCTAAATCAACTTTCTCAGGATCATAATCTAAGGTTGAATCCATTAAAGTCATCCTTGATGCTTTCTGGGGATAAGAACAAAATTGGCTTTTTAAATGATAATATCAATATAGTTATCGATGGTGTTAGGCTGTTAGTAGTTAAAACAGCTAAAAATCTGGGTATAATCCTGGATTCTGAACTAAGGTTTAGGGAGTATGTCAAAAAGCTAATTAAAAAGTCATATATGTCTTTAAGAGTATTATACAACAACCGTCATGTCCTAAATTTTAAATTGGGTAAAATGCTCTGTGAGAGTCTCGTTTTATCCAGCTTTAACTACTGTGATTTCATTTATGGGCCATGCCTTGATGTAGCGGATCGGACTAGGATACAAAGGGTACAGAATACATGCGCCCGCCTTATTTTTGGACTTCAAAAATTTGATCATATTTCTTATACGTTTAAAAATCTTAAGTGGCTAGTTATGAACAACCGTAGAACTTTACATTTGGGGAATTTTTTGGTTAAAACTCTAAATAATCCGGCTCTGCTTCTTTCTTTAAAAAGTAGGTTTGTATTTCGTGAAAATATACATTCACGTGACATGAGATTTCCTAATAGATTGACAGTGCCTGAACATCAGAGTGCCATGTTTCAGAGATCATTTACCTACAACTCTGTTAAATTATACAACTCCTTACCTAATGAAATGGTTTTCCTTGACAGTAACAAATTTAAATTGCAATGTAAAAAATATCTACTCAGTATTCAAAATGAACAACTTCGTTAATTATTATTCTTGTTAAATTATTTTTTTTATCAATGTTTTGCAGGTCATTCTTTAAATTATGTTTTGTCGTCTTTTCCATCAGGGCAGAATGTAGCGTACTTTTCTTATTTCTAGAATGTTAACTATTTAAACCAATTTTTTTTTATTTCTTCTTTCTACGATATTTATATAATATCTGTAAATTCATAATTCTTTATATATATATTTTTATTATTATTTTAGCAAGCAGTATGGGGTTCAGTAGAGTAGCCTTTGTGGTTAGTCTTTGTAATTGTTTTCTTTGTTTATCCTAATAAAAGACGTTTATTATTATTATTATTATTATTATTATTATTATTATTATTATTATTATTATTATTATTATTATTATCTAGCGCATTCAGCAGAAATTTGTCATCATTGGTTTCTGTTAAAACAATGGGGTTTCCTTATATGTTATATGTCCGTGGTCAAAACAATGAAATTGTGACGATAATTTTCCCGATGAATGTAATTTTGCCATTTGCATTTTATTATAGTCATATATACTATTGCTGTAAAAAAAACAATAACTGGCCATTTAATGCAGCGTGCATACAACAGCAGTTTAATAAATATTTATTAAGTGTTTTTACATGGCAAGGGAAAGCAGCAATTAAAGAAAACATCTAAAGATTAAGATAATGATCATTCTTGAACAATTATCGGTATTATTCAGCAGTAAATTATGCGTGGCGCCATTTTGATGTCGAAGGAGAAAAATATTAAAGAGCATCTGGAAATATACTATGTAAGTAAAAGTATGTATAATAATGTAAATACGGTGTCTCAATACTGCAACAAAGTAAACCAAATTTTACACTCTGGTACAGAAATATTACAATTGACTACGGTTTCAGTTTTTGAAATTTTAAATTACTGGGAAAATTTCATAAATTTATTTTCAACCGATTAGAAGGCTTCTTTTTGTTTACGTTGCTTATAGCAACGGGAGACTATCGCGATAGTCTATAGCCTATTAACCTAATGAAATTAATAAGTGATAATTTTTCTTAGGTATACTATAGTCAAAATCACGTAAAGTGTTAACGCGTTTAGGTTAGGTTCTGTTATATTTAACATAAATTGTGTGCAATATATGTCAAATATGACAGAACCTAACCTAAACGCGTTAAAACTTTACTTGATTTTGACTATACTACGACTTAATTTTAATTCAAATGTCAAGTCATTTCGAAGTGACAGGTGAGACAAACCAGCAAGTAACAATCAGTTTTTTAGTCGTACCCGGGATATTTATTGTTACAATATTATTGTGTAAAAAATGATTCGTTTTGGTAATGAATCAGCAAGTTCGATTGCTAAAGAAATTGAGCAGTTAGTAACTCATTTGTATTACTAAAATGTGAGAAACATTAAATAACAAATTTGTTATCGAAATCCAATGTCTTTATAGTTTTAAATTCAAATATACCTTTAAAAAACATATTTCCGATGAATTTAGTTTAATTTGACGCACTGTATTTTTACAATAGAAGTTAATTTTACTCGTTAGTTACTAAGGTTTATTACTAAAATTTCAGGAACATTAAAAGAAACTCCAATTTATGAAATTTTCTTACCGAATCTCCCACGCAGCAGAATTAATTCCCGATCTTTTTTTCTCGGTTTCACTCATGTTCGAACAAACCCGAGTCGAAGACGAGGGAAATTTTCTATTAACAAAACCATTCGTAACCTTAAAAAAATTATCGGTAATAATTCTGCTGCTAGGGAGATTACAACGTGTCTTCGGAAGTTCTTACCAAATGGGAAACTTTTTTATTATTAATTTTACGAAAAAAAAGTATTCTTTATAAAAAGCTCTGCATGGTCTAAAACCTAAAATGCAACCATCAAATATCGAAATTTTCCAGTCATATACGAGGTTTGTCAAAAAATGTGAATTTTTCCCAAGAATGTGAATTTTTCCCAGGAGTAAAGTACCTTTATTTTCGACATTATCAAAAATTGCGGCTAAATATGCAATTATACGCATTTATGTTGAAAAATTATTTTATTGATTTATTATTAACTAGCGTGTATCCGGCATGCGTTGCAACCCGCTGGTATAAAAACAAACCCGATATTAGTACCCGGTATGCCACTCTCTGAAATTGCACCCGTGCGAAGCCGGGGCGGGTACCTAGTTATACATAAAAACCTTCCTCTTGAATCACTCTATCTATTAAAAAAAACCGCTTCAAAATCCGATGCGTAGTTTTAAATATTTAAGCATATAATATAGGTAGGGATGGACAGACAGCGACAGCGACTTTGTTTTATAATATGTTAAGATTATTTAATTTTTTAATTATTTAATTAATTTAATGCGTATTATTGCATATTTAGACGTGGTTTTTAGTTCTGATCAACTTTTTTTAATAACAATTTTTAATAATGTCAAAAATAAAGGTACTTTACTCTTGTGAAAAATTTACATTTTTTGACAAACCTCGTAGATGACTGGAAAATTTTGATATTTGATGGTTGCATATTAGGTTTTAGACCATGCAGAGCTTTTTATAAAGAATAATTTTTTTTCGTAAAATTAATAATAAAAAAGTTTCCCATTTGGTAAGAACTTCCGAAGACGCTGTGTAAAAATAATTAAACAAAATGCGAAAACCGCAATACCGACCTCATCGCGAACCAACGAATTGACAGCCGACGGTGGCGTTCAGTTCCTGTTGTCAAAAAAATTTATTGGGAAGACGAGAAGGGGGGAACGGGTACCTAACAACTTTTGATAGAAAATATAGTATGGAAAATTATAAAATTAATGTCCACGACTACCTTGACAACAATATTACGTATAATATTTAGATTATTATTGCATTTTTTAGATAAATAAATAAAATAAAGTCAATACCAAAATATCATAATTTATTTTTTTAAAACGCCTAAGATTAATAAATATAGCCAAAAAAGCTATTCCTGTAGGATTTCAACGATTTAATAAAACATGGCAAAACATTGCTAAAAGCCCAAATTGAATGACACTCTTCCACTATTTTTGCGACAACTTTTAATAGACAAGAGGAAACGACTTGCGGTTTTTGCAGTTCTCTTTATTAACTAGTTAGCTATAGAATAGGGTTAAAATGGTTTGATGGTTGCATTAAATTTTTTTTTAAATCGAAGCTAGAAATATATTTTTTTTAAAACATTTATACAAACGTTCAAACAGGATAAAACGTTCTTTAAAATAAGCCATCGTTTGGTAAATTCGGTTAACGCAGACCGAAGTTACAGCCTTTTAAGTGCTTTAAGTCGTTACCCTTCTCCACACTGTTACCATGGTAACTACAAGAAAAATATTACAAAATTTATAGAGGATATTACAGAGCGTATAAAAACCTAATTTCTGATCTTTATTGTATTGCAGTTATTAGTAGAAATTAAGGACTTTGTATCATAGCATAGCGACTACGCACCCTAGTGGTAAAATTAGGAACTTGAAAATTATTTCCAGTGTTTTTTTTTCACATATTCATAATAAATTTTTTACCCCAAAGTTGTAGCATGCATGGTTTTGGAGATACAGCTATTTGCCACCCGTCGTGGATCACCCTGTATATAATTTAAAATGGTGAAATAGATTAATTTCTATACTACATATTTTCAAATCGTTTATGCAAACATCTCGGGGGACTGCAGTGCTCCGAATATGATAAATTCGTTTATATTATAAAAGCCTATTATAAATAATAATTATGCAACAGTGTTGAGAGCCAGTTTTTAGGCTTAAAAAATGTATAATAAAATGAATATTGCATGAGGAAATCGAATTTGTCACGTAAGATTTAAATTACAGTAATTTTATTCGTGTATCACTACAAAGTTTCCTATTACAAAATAAACATTTTCAAATTGTTACAGTTATAATTAGTGATGGGATCACTCGAGTGAAAAATAACCTATCATTCGGTTTTTTCAATCACTTGAAATATTCGATTATCTTCGGAAATAATTCGAGTGACGAACATGTGGTTTTTATTTTCCAACGCGTCTCCAAAGTTGCTGCCCGTATGTCAATCACTAACTGCGGCCAGAGCCATCTCCTAGCGAGCGGCTACACCGAGTGGTTTCGGTTATTGGCGATATAATTCAAATTAAATACTGCATTACGGGTTACCTGTGTAAGATAATATTTATGATTTATTATTTAGATTTAAATACTGCATTGCGGGTTGCCTGCGTAGGATAACAGGATTTATTATTTTATTTAGATTTAAATCGTCTGCGTCTACTGAAAACTTAATGTTTAGTGGTGAGTATTCAGTATTCATAAATATCATGAGTTATGCAATATGTCACTTTTCGAGAGTCAATATCTCGGAAACTATGAAGTATAGACTAATAGTGCATTTAATAAAAAATAATTATAATTTTATGTGGAATTTAAAAATGTAGAAATATACAGGGTGTTCCATTTAAAAAAAAATAACGTCAACACTTGACAGTTGGTGACATTACTGACATATGATATAATAGTCAAATAGTAAAGTTTTAGTCCTATAGATTGCCCAATACCCGGATCCGATATCACTTTTCGTTCGCCTGTAATTAAGCCGTTCCGGAACATTTGCCCAACCCTGTATATTTCAATTTACCCAATGGGATTTAAAAGTGCGAAGAAAAGTTTCCTCATATTTCGTCAGGTCCCTCCTTGGGCGAGTTTCACTATCATGGGCTCACCAGGAAGGATCTAAGATCAGATGAAAATGAGAAAAACGAGAGTACCTATGTCTAAAAATAATTTTATAAATCGTCTATAGAATCTTTAAACGGCTCGTGCATTATTTATCGCTAAACGGCGAGCTGAAAGGGGACCTGAGAATGGCTTAATTGTATTTTACGAAACTAGATAATAAGGGCAATTATTTGACCACCGTTAAATGAAACTTTAAATTATTACTCGTCAACGGTCTCGTGGAGATAAATTTATATCAACCTTTAAATAGTCAAAGCGGTCACAAATAATTGAAATACATAGCTAATAAATTGACGCTAATTTTAAGGTAACTTGTCAATTACCGTATATACCCACGAGAATTACTGGCGTGAAAGTAAAAGACCTAATTACATTGTCATTTCCAACATGAAAAAGACTCATTAGCCGAAGATAATGCGCTAGGGTTGACGTCTCCTAACGTGCCTTATGATAGGGTACACTCAGTGGCGGATTTAGAGGGGAGGGGGGGCACAGGGGCACGTGCCCTCCCTGTCATAATAATTTCGTAAGAACCAACCTAAGCACAACAACACCAAAAAATCCTAACACAGTGACGAAAAATTGTACTGTAACAACCAAATATATTTTTTTGATGCCAAAACTTTACAGCATTGAGGATATGGATCTTAAAATCAGTGTTTCAACGTGGTTTGATGATTAACAAAAAGATTGGCATTGGAGTAGAGGTTTTAAATATATTTATAAAGAAGCATCCTGGAAAACTACAATTAGAGTTTATTTAAACTCTTTATTCTAGTAGACCAGGGTCGATAATTTTTGAAACCAAAAAAAGTAATAGTAGGATGAAACCCATTGGAAAAGGAAGAGAATATAACAAAAATTAAAGGAAAAATAATTTACGGGCGATCCGAGGACGGGAAGTGGAAGGGGGTGAGTTTTTAAGGGTAGAAAACGATTTATCTCGATTTCCGGCAAAACTGCAAGTCCTATGGAAAAACGTTAAATGGCAACGTTGTAGGTAATAAAAAGATCTACAACTTTTGTATTTACACTTTTTTGACATAACCTCAAAATTTATGTGAAAATTCAAATAACCAAGTTTTTGGTTTTCTATTTTTATCTTTTACAAAAAAAAAATTTTTTTCACGACATTTGGTGAAAACTTACCTTTTTATGTCCCAAACACACTGTACTTTTTTTGATTTAAAATATTTATTTTTTCACCTTATTTTGACTTAATATCGAAAATTCTCACGTCAAAATATCTGCTTTTTTAAAAAAGTCGGTGGGCTTTTTGTTCGTTGAAAACTCTACTTTCTGATGATGTAAAAAAAAATATACATTACTATGGTAAATGTTTTTAAAAAATGCAAAATATTGTAGATGTCTTGTTAAATATTAACTGTATTAACCTATTTGGTTGTTAATTATAGTAGTATATTTCGACTTGCAATTTTTTGTTTATCAATGTAACATGGAATCTTACGTTTTTCGAGTATATAAAGTATAAATTTTAATAAATATTTCAAAATTGTACATAATGATTAAAAAAAATTTTGGATTCGAGTTTTTTTCGTTTCTTTGCATTTTTTGAGAACATTTACCATAGTAATGTAAGTATATTTTTTTTGCACCATCAGAAAGTAGAGATTTCAACGAACAAAAAGCCCACCGACTTTTTTAAAAAAGCAGATATTTTGACGTGAGAATTTTCGATTTAAAATTAGGGTGCTTTTCCGATATTAGGTCAAAATAAGGTGAAAAAATAAATATTTTAAATCAAAAAAATTACAGTGTGTTTGGGACATAAAAAGGTAAGTTTTCACCAAATTTCGTGAAAAATTTTTTTTTTGTAAAAGATAAAAATAAAAAACCAAAAACTTGGTTATTTGAATTTTTCACATAAACTTTTGAGGTTTTGTGAAAAAAGTGTAAATACAAAAGTTGTAGATCTTTTTATTACATACAACGTTGCCATTTAACGTTTTTCCATAGGACTTGCAGTTTTGCCGGAAATCGAGATAAATCGTTTTCTACCCTTAAAAACTCACCCCCTTCCACTTCCCGTCCTCGGATCGCCCGTAAATTATTTTTCCTTTAATTTTTGTTATATTCTCTTCCTTTTCCAATGGGTTTCATCCTACTATTACTTTTTCCATAGGACTTGTAGTTTTGCCGGAAATTGAGATAAATCGTTTTCTACCCTAAAAACTCACCCCTTTCCACTTTCCGACCTCGGATCGCCCGTAAATTATTTTTCCTTTCATTTTTGTTATATTCTCTTCCTTTTCCAGTGGGTTTCATCCTACTATTATTTTTTTTTCATTTTTTACCATTTTCAAAGGCCCTGGTCTATAGGTTTATAATAATTTAGTAAATAAACCCTTTAAAAATTAAACTATCTGGGAACTTATATCTAATGTGTGCCCCCCTGTCGATTTTTTCTGAATCCACCACTAGGTACACTACCTAGGAACCAGTAGCTTAGTGATAGACATTGCAACATTCTTTTAACAAAAACAGACAGTCACGATTACCTTTGTTTGCAAAGCACAAAATTTTGGATTTTTCCGAATTTAATTTAAGATTATGAGTATTAGATAGGGAAATAATGGTTTCCAAGTCGAAATTAATTTGCTAAATCGCATCCAAGCATAGACAATTTACCTTTAGATACGTACAGCTTATCTCCTGCGCAAACAAAAGTTACGTTTTATGGGTGAAAAAATACGTCCGAGCGCATGACTCGCCGGTCAACTGACTTCCCTCTGGGCACCTTCGGGCATGCGCACAAACCTCGTGTTATCGGCCTGTCCTACTTTATCGACATGCTCAAAATACACTTCAGAACCGGCTCGGCCGCCATTTTTGTTGTTGTGTTTTAAGGTTTCTCTGTATATTCCTTGTAGTTTTCTTAGCTATTGTGGATTGTGGGTGTTTATTGTTTACGTATTTCTAGTTTTCGTGTAGTTTAGTGAATTGTGTCTGATTGTGAGAAAATTAATTTTGTCAAAGTTGCTGGTTGCTTAATTTTTTGGTTAAAATCTGTACACCCCGACATTCATCTTTTAATAAAGCCAGTATTCCACGGGTCAAGTTCTCAGGCAAACACTTTTCAAATTCTTGAACAAGAAATTTAGTTTGACAATGTTTTACACCCAAATTTTTGCCAAATTGTAAAAATCAATACAAGTTATATACCAAATAATAACTGACTTGAGGTTAGGCAGGCGATAACACCGTAGATTTGTTATTTTGCTGGTTATGTTTGTTTTTATATTCAATTTTATAAGACTAGTTTAATTCACTTGTTCTTATTTCTTCCTTTTCGTACTAAAAACACGACGACGAATCATTTTTCAACAAATTTTAAAAACAAAACCTTAAAAACAATTTTCTATCCTTAAAATCTGATAGGTTTGCTACTACTAAAGATGCCAGAAATCACTACCTTTTTTCCCAACTTGATCAAAAATGCAGAAGAAAGTCCAATTTTTTGGCAAGAATTTAAATTTTAAAGCCCGGACCTGTTTATTTTCCCATTGGTCAAACGATACCTAATGTTGCAGTGCGCATGGCTAATAGTGTCTAGCTTTGTTTACATGCGCGAGGCCATAAATCTGCCACTTTCGTGATTACTGTTTGCTTATCTAAAGGTAAATTGTCTATGCATCCAAGCAGTTTGTTGTGGAGAAGCTCAGGTGAAGTTGAGTATGAGATAGAATGGAGCCTTGCGGAACCCCTGAAAGAATGTCAATCGGATTGGAGTTTATGTTGCCAACAACGACTTTTTGAGCACGGTTGGTTAAAAAAGATGATATTAGTTTAACAGAATCCACGTCAAACCCATAATAATGTAATTTAGAGGACAAAAGCCTATGATCGAGTGTATCGAAAGCTTTGGAGAAATCCAACAAGATCAATACGTTGGCCTGGCCTTTATCATAGGCGGTCATGATATCGTCTATAACTGAACTTATGCTGTGGCCGTACTGAAATTTTTTCGAAAACCACATTTGTTGTCAGGAAGAAGTTGATTTTCTATAAAAAAAAAGAGTAAGCATTTGGTCGTGCAAAATTTTTTCTAGGATTTTCGACATTGCCGGAAGAATACTAATTATTCTTAAATCCGAAAAAAATGTAGGGTTATTATTTTTGGCAAGGGGTTTCCCAATGGCAACCTTCCACGAGTCAGGAAAATATTTATGCTCTATACAACAATTACTGATAATAATATGTAGAATATAAACGGACTGCAAAGTTTTAGGACCAACGCAGTCAGTTTTAATAGAATGTATGACTTTATTGATATCCTACACTGTGTTTCTTTTTTAGTCAATGCTCTTTATCAGTAAAATGCAAAATGCCGAAGTAAAAAGAATGGAGATAAATCTATCCTTCAATGCGACCTGTAAGTTAACGAAATAGCAAATTCCCCAAATATGTCGCAGGATAATGTGGTCCGTAGTTTGACCTATACGCTCTCGTTATACAAATATCAAAAATAGGATTCTTTGTAATAATAATAATCGATTCACCGATTTGCATAGGAATTTTATTTTGTCACGCTTTGTGACAACTTAGCCCAGTATAAAATTTAAATTAAAAATTTAATTTTATGTTATTTAGTTTAATGACATGCAAATCCCTAATCATAGCTGGTATATTAGTTGCGTGGGTGAAGTAAAACGTTTAATGTGAGGCACACCTTAAAAAAAAGACATGTCAAACAATATGTGTACCTACATATGTATGTATATAAAAGTTTTTATCTATTTCAGAAGTCGTATATTACTTTACACCAGCATATTATTCCTATTATTAAGTACTGTCTCTTTGTTTTCTTATCTGATGATAATATATCCAATGTGATACACTGTGTCTCTAGTAGGCGTACTAGGGTACGACCATAGACCCGTAGCCTATTTCGTGCGAAAACAAAACCTAAAATGGGTGAAAAAAACACGTTTGTACACCAGCATATTATTCCTATTATTAAGTACTGTCTCTTTAACAAATTGGTTTAGGCTTTCGCGGCCAGTCGGTGAGCTAGTGTAGTCATCATTCGGGTCTAAAGGCCGTCGTCAGTTGGAATTGCTTCCTAACGTTTCGCTAGCACCAAGGTACCCCTAAAAGAGTGTCTAGTGACCAGGTTCTTCACGCCCGACATCTGCAAGCTATTTGAGATCTGCCTCACCGGAAGCTACTTCGTGTGAGGAGGAGACTTCTACGAACAAGTGGACGGAGTGGCAATGGGAAGTCCACTGAGCCCAGTTATAGCCAACCTCTTCATGGAGAGCTTTGAGAAAAGGGCGATTAACACCTCACAGTACAAGCCGACAACATGGTTCCGGTACGTGGATGACACATTCGTGATTTGGGGACACGGTATGGACAAGCTCAACGTTTTTCTGCAGCACCTTAACAGTCATCATCCCAGCATCCAGTTTACCATGGAAACTGAGAAAGACCAACCACTGGCATTCCTAGATGTGCTAGTAAGGAAGCGGGGAAACAAGCTGGGCCATACAGTGTACAGAAAACCAACACACACGGACAGATACCTACACGCTCTTTCCAACCATCACCCAAGTCAAAAGTATGGAGTCATCAAAACCCTGACAGAACAAGCTCGAAGGATTTGCGAACCTGAGAACCTCCAGGCGGAACTTGAACACCTAAAATCTGCATTCGAGGCAAATGGCTAAAACAAGAGAGAGATAGAGAGATCAATGGGCTTGAGATCATCTAGGCCACGGGAAACCGAACGAACATCCACCACCTCTCGGGCATATCTGCCATATGTTCCTAGAGTCACGGACAGGATTAGCAAAGTTTTAAGAAGACACGACATCGGAACAATCTTCAGACCAACAAAGAAGATCCAGCAAACCATTAGATCAGCAAAGGACAAGAGGGACCCACTTGCAGCTGCATGCGTCTACCGCATACCCTGTTCCTGCGGAAAAGTCTACATTGGAACTACTAAAAGATCAATGGGAACGAGACTCAAGGAGCATAAAGCAAGCTGCCGACTAGGACGAACTGAGAAGTCTGCAGTAGCCGAACACGCACTGAGTAACAAGGACCACAGGATACATTTTGAGAACTGTAGGTTACTAGCTTCAGTCGATGGCTATCACAACAGGCTCGTCAGAGAAGCCATTGAGATCCACAAACATCCTGACAATTTCAACAGAAAGAGGTTGAAATGAAAGTTAGTCGATATAAAATAAAAATTTTAAAACCATCATTCTAGTTATCACTAAAATAATACTAACTACAAATTAATATAAAACATTTTAAAGTCTGAGCAGGTTATGGGCCTAGTAGGTGAAATAAGGGCCAGTTTACACCAATTCGTATAACCAGGATCTATTCCCAAGATAGACTTTCCTCCAGCTCCTCATCTTCCAAAGATAAGGACGAGGAGCGTGAGAAAGAAAATGATAGAAAAGATAGGGATAAAGACAGGGAAAAGGATAAAAATAGCGAGAAAGGCCCAGATAAAGAGAAAAAGATAAGAAGCAAAGTAGAAAAAGTTAGTCAGTTAGATTATGTAAATACAGAGGATCAAGTTGCCGATATTTTTACCAAACCATTGAGCAAGATCAAGTTTAAGAAGCTGAAAGAATTTTTATGTTGTTAACTTTTTGCTTGCACGTTTTTTCAATTAAGGCAATGTGTTAAAATAAGGTACAAGGTACCTTAACTGATTAATTAATCGTGCAAGTATACCTAATCTATACAGGGTGTTACAAATTCGACATACCAGCATTGGAATCTCGGAAACCATAGGAGTTAGAGAAACGGTTAAATGGGGGCAAAGTTGTGCAATTCAGTGCTGATTATAATGCCGCTTTAAAAGTTTTCAAATTCCGAATATTTCCGATTTTATTCGAAAAAAACCGAAATTTTGCAAAATCGTTTTTATTTTTGCCTGAGCTCATTTGACTAGCCATTTAAAAATAAACGACCTTTTGTCATTGCCACTTTTTCTCCTCTACAAAATGACGTTACTAAACTAAAGATCCGCCGTTTCGTCTCCGAGAGGCCATCACCAACTTTACTTTTTTAAATACGGACCTGGATTTTTTTAAACCGATTTTTAAACCCTCCTACCCTCAAAATGTAATGGCGATATTACTTTCTCATAATGATAAATTTTCCTTGCTTATTTTTTAAATTCATATTTTTTACACTTCTTGTCAGTCCGGCCCTGGCAACGAATCACAATATTAATTAAAAAATTTATTTCATTTAAAACTTTTACAAGAAGTAGTCCATGCTTAAAGTGGAGTTAAAGTATACGAAAGAAAGGAAAAACTAAAAGTCTTCCTCCACAAAATTTAATAGAATAAAATGCTTAGTCTCTACATGTTTCGAACGTAGAAACGTTCATCATCAGGAGACAGAAAATATAATTAAAAAGTGCTGATGGTAAATAAGTTTCAAGAAAAAGTTTGTCTAAAGTTCATGTTAGGTATTTAAGTACCTAATACATGTAATACCTACCAAAAAGAATTTTGACTATTTAAACATTTAGAAAATTAGGATTTATAATTATTAGTAAATTTAGAATTATTAGAAAATTCTTATAAAATAAATTATATTACTTATGTATGAATGTTTTAAATAAAATAAAGTTTTTAATTAATATTGTGATTCGTTGCCAGGACCGGACTGACAAGAAAGTGTAAAATATAAATTTAAAAAAATAAGTAAGGACAATTCATCATTATGAGAAAGTAATATCACCATTACATTTTGGGGGTTGGACGGTTTAAAAATCGGTAAAAAAAAATTCAGGTCCGTATTTAAAAAAGTAAAGTTGGTGATGGCCGCTCGGAGACGAAACGGAGGATCTTTAGTTTAGTAACGTCATTTTATAGAGGAGAAAAAGTGGTAATGACAAAATGCCATTTATTTTTAAATAGCTAGTCAAATGAGCTCAGGAAAAAATAAAAACGATTTTGCAAAATTTCGTTTTTTTTTCGAATAAAATCGGAAGTGTTCGCAATTTGAAAACTTTTAAAGCGGCATTATAATCAGCACCGAATTGCACAACTTTGCCCCCATTTAACCGTTTCTCTAACTCCTATGGTTTTCGAGATTCCAATGCTGGTATGTCGAATTTGTAACACCCTGTATAATAATAAGGTTACGGAAATGAAAGTTAGTCGATATAAAATAAAAATTTTAAACCCATCATTTTAGTTATCACCAAATTAATACTAACTACAAATTAAAATAAAACATTTTAAAGTTGGTTGGGAATAAAGTAAAATTAATATTAATATTAAAAAAAGTCTGAACAGTCCATAAATAATTTTGACCGCCACCCCTAGAGTCTGGGTACGCCACTGCTATTTACCTTACTAAAATATTTTTTTAACGGTTTAGAAAATCCTATTATTAAATTCTTAAAAGGCCTATAAATTATCATAAATATAGTCAAATCAAATGTGATCATAGAACGAAACCCTATAATATCAAAACAGAAAACATTCGAAGTCGAGTTAATTTATGGCTCACCTTACGCGGTATGAAAAAATTCGAAACGTCGGAAATTTCAAACCATGACCACAAACGGAGAATACGGAGATACTTTAAGCGAATGGGTGTTGGTATGTCAAAGATATAAATTATATAGTTGAGGGGCATTTCCAATGCGCGTATCAGGTTCGGACGGGCGCGAGCCTGGGAAAAATATGTTCTTTCATTTTCTCGGATTCTCACCGAAGTGTCCGAAGAGGTCAATTGAATAAATTACTTTCTATACATATCGGACTATTGCATAGATATATACTTTTACAGCGGGTAGAAACCGTCAGCAAACTAACGACGCGTGCGTTTAAAAGCATTCACGCACGATAAATCCCAGACCGCTGCCAGAAAATTCGGCGTTCGCACAAGCCAAATTGTTTATTGTGGTTCGGTTTCTAACTGTCAGAATAATTAGATTAGAAGCGAATTTCTAGGTGGAGACTTGCGCAGGTTGGGTTTTTTAAAACTGTCATTTTATGTATAGTAGTAGTAGTAACATGTTTTATTTAGCAAAAAGCTACAATTAAATATATTTTGAGTAATAGATGTGTTTTGGACTTAAATTGCCTTTAGTTTTTCATATCACAACGTTTCAACTGGTAAGTATCTCCAGTCGTCTTCAGGTGAAGACTAAACAAGTTACAAAGCTACGAGCCTATTTATACTACCTAGGGGGGGCGGAGCTAGTGACGAATTCGGGTGGAGTCGTGAGTCATCTGCTTACGTCACCATGATTATTCATCTGCTGACGTCATCCGCTTACGTCATCACGTTTGCATCACTACTCAATCTGAGCCTACACCTATTTAACAAGGGCTTCCAAATGTTTCTTATATCTGCAGAAGGCTTACTGAAACAGTCAGGGTTCTGGATTATGACAGCTGCTTCTTTGAATTTTCTCTTCCGCCAATGCTCTTCTTTAAGTATAATTTTTGCGTTTTCCCATTGTAAATGATGGTCGTGGGTCCAAGCGTGGTCTGCTGCACCGGATCTGTTTGTTTCTCCTTTCAGTGTGTGGTTTCGATGTTCATTGATCCTTGTTTGGAGAGGTCGTAGAGTTTCACCAACATAGGATTGTCCCATTGTCCGCATTCGCAAGGTATTCTGTATACACAATTCTTCGTGTCCTTTTGATTTGTTGGTTTTGTCTTCGTCAGGTGGCTTCTTAGGGAATCTTTGGAGCTGAAGACTGTTCGGATGTTGTACTGTTGTCTTATCCTTCGAATTTTTTCGGAGATTCCCTTGACATAAGGTACATTCATGGTGGGTCCAGATTCATTATCTTTGTTCGTTCTAGTTTTGTGATTTTGACGCTTTTTGATGGCCTGATCGACTAGTTTCGTAGGGTAATCATTCATGCCAAGGTCTTGCTTGATGTTGTTAAGTTCTTTCGTCAAAGTCCCCTGCGAGTTGCAAAGTGTGAATGCTCTATCGACGAGTGTTTTGACTATTCCATGTTTGGTGCTGTTTGAATGGTTTGAGGCGTAGTTAAGATATTGACCTGTGTGGGTTTGTTTTCTATATACCGATGTTTGGATGGTGCTCCCGATTTTCTGTACTACGACGTCTAAGAACGGTAATCTGTCGTTATCCTCCTTCTCCATGGTAAACTTAATTGTAGGTGCCAGGTTGTTCATATGTTGTAGAAAGGTTTGAAGTTCGCCATCGCTTCCATTCCAAATGATGAATGTGTCATCTACGTAACGAAGCCATAGCTTTGGTTTGATATTCGCCTTGTCTATCGCCTGATCCTCGAACCATTCCATGTAAATGTTGGCTATTACTGGTGATAGGGATAAGCCCATTGGTAGTCCGTCCTTTTGGCTAAAGAATCTCTTCTTCTCCTGAAAGTAAGAATTATTTAGGCAGCATTCTAGAAGCTCCATTATGGCATTGATGGGTAGCGACGTTCGTTCTTCGAGTGTTCGGTCTTCCCCAAGTTTTCTTCTAATGATCTGCAGTGTTTCCTTCACTGGGACGTTAGTGTAGAGACTTTCCACGTCGAAGCTTACCAATCGGTCCTCTGGTTGAATTTCCATTCCACTTATCATCTCGACGAAATGCTGTGAATTCTTTACATATGATGCGCTGTGTCCTTGGAGCGGTTGTAATATTGGAAGCAGATACTTGGAAAGTTCGTAAGTTGGAGAGATTCGGGAGCTTGTAATGGGTCGTAGAGGCATGTTGTGTTTGTGTATTTTTGGCAATCCGTATAGATGTGGGGGTTTGCTGTGATGCGGTGTTAAGCGTGTTCGTGTCCTTTCCGGAATGTGTCGTTAAATATATTTTAATACATTTTTTTAACACGTCATATATATAGATTTATTTTTAAATTTTAAAAGCCAACCTTCTTTTAACAAAAACAGACAGAAAAGTTAAAGATTTTGCAAATTGTATCAAATATTACGTATCATTTTGTTTTTAAATTAAATGTAATTTTAAAGTTTTTTTAAATAGTTTTAATGATATTTAAGATTTAATAGAATTTTCCAAATTATTATATTCTATTAAACCTTTCTGAAAACTAGACTTATAAGCTAATGTTCTAGACACTCTATCCACAAAAAAATTTCGATTAGTTTCTGTTTTATAATTATGATGGTCATGATTAAAAGAACAAAATTTTTTTTAAACAATCAGGCAATAAATTATTTTTAATTTTATGTATAAAGATACATACTAAATAAAAAATTAAATTTCTGACATTCAACCAATCTAAATTTTTTAACATAAAATTTATTTTTGTAGGTATATTTGTCACAATTTAAAATAATCCGCATTGCCTTATTTTGTAAAATTTGTAATTTGTCAAATATTTCCTAACTAGCACAATATAAAATGAAAGAACAATAAAGAAAATGTGGTAATATAATAGTATTAAATAGAGCTTTTTTAGAAAACAAACTTAAATTAGAACTGTTTTTTTTTTAAATAACCTTCTTTTGCGACAATCTTCCATATTATGATACTTTCAAAATAATTACAAAATTTTAATTTTGAATCAATAATTATACCTAATTATTTAAAACTGTTTACTAATTCCAATTTTTCACCATCCTTTACAACATTTATATTTTGACAATTTAAATTATTACCCATAACCATACATTTAGTTTTTGAAATATTTAATTTTAATTTATTTACTTTTAGCCAATTTAATAATATATTTATCTCAGGATTTAGAGTATTTAGAATTTAGACCATCAAAAATATTTAAAACATTAATGTAAATTAAGGTGTCATCAGCAAACTTTTGTAACTTACATATTTTTAAAACTAACGGCATATCGTTGATGTATAAAATAAATAATATTGGACCTAGTATACTTCCTTGAGGAACTCCTATATTATTTATTTTTTTAATTGAATATGTTTTTGAAATTTTTGTTTTTGTGATCTGTTACTTAAATAATTTTTTTCTACTGACGTTTTATAATAACCTCTTTTCGATTGTCATTATGGTTTTTTAATAACCTCCTTTTAAGCGCAGCGTGCTTAAAAAACTTTTAAGCACGTTAGCAGGAGCAACGTGCTTTAAAGTAACGCAGGTAATTATTTACAATTAAAACGTAACCACAGACTAGGTATAATTTAATATTTTTTGGCGTGTCAATGAAACATAGGTAATAAAATGTTAGTAAAATTAAGTTTTTTATTATAAAACCTCAGTAGAAAAAATATTGTATACAATTCGTTACGAAACAATGTCTTTTAGTCACTTTGACGTGTTGTCCAACTCGGCTTTGCCTCGTTGGACAATTTCACGTCGCGTGCCTAAAAGACACTCATTTCGCAACTTATTGTATAAATAGCTATTAAACCATTTATAAACGTTTCCGCGAATACCATATTATACAATTTACTCAATAATCTAGCCCTGTCAATTGTTTCGAATGTCCGCTTAAAATCCAAAAATACAGCTATAACATTTTCCCCTTGATCAATGGTTCTTTTCAACGTCTCAATCACACATTAAATGGCTGTCTCTGTCGAGTACCCTTTTCGAAAACCAGCTTGAAAGGAAACCAAAATTTTGTTGGCATCAATGAATTCTAATAACTGTTTATATACGACTTCTTTAAATAACTTCTCAATATCCCATAAAACATTTTCTGGCCTCATCTCATCCCATCTTTTAGTGTTTTTTACTTTTGGCACTGGTGTAATGTAAGAACATTTTAATTCATCCGGCATATTTCCATATTTTAAACAAGAATTTATAAAATTTAATAATGGGTAACCATAACCAATGCTGCATGTCCATCGTTACTGGACGTCCACCAGAGATATGACAGGTGAACCGTAAGCATAAACGTATTTTTTCACCAATAAAACTTAAGTTTTACGATGTGCATGTAGGTACATGTCTATGGATGTCCGAAAGAGTTTATTCAATAATTTACTAACCAATTAACTTTGATATAAGGAAAAAATCATTTAATTCAATGTCATTGAGTTCACAATCATGACATTATTTCGTTTTTATATTCTATTGTTTCAGATTAACAATGTGCATCTGTACATTGTTTAGTTTCAAGAAACTATTTTCAATTTATTCTTATATTAAGCGTATATTATCTTCACTTAAATAGGTTAGCGTAATCTTACCTCGAACGAAATATGTTTAATAACTCCAGAATTGGTGTTTGAAGATTTTCTCTCTGTGTAGAACGTGTGCTTAAACCGAGGCTTCAAAGAAAATATCGCAAATCTGTGGCAAAACCTGGTTTATTATAATCTGATTAGTCCAATTTTGTTCTCACGCCAATTTCCATTCTCATATTAAGTCTTCCGGTACAATTTCGTGGGGAAACGATAAAAATTGCTTGTGGGACTTTTTGCATATCACGTCAATATTTTAAGAATTCGTTATTCATTTTCTGGTTGCAGTTAAGGCTTTTCTGACCTCATGTAATTTTTACTATTGTCTTTCCTAATATTACCTACCTAAGACATCCATTTTTCATTTATGGTCCCAAAATGTACTATTGCGGCCAAAAAACACTGGGACAACGATTGACACAAATCAAATCAAATCCAAATATACATTTTATTGTTATAAGAAGTACATATTGTTAACAAAGCTTTGGACAGTAATAAAACTGTTATGGAAATTACAATGTTCACTATATAAAGTAAGAAAAAGTAATCCAATAAATAGATAAATAAATAGATAATCAGACCTTATGAGACAACAAAATAGTCATGGTCAAAAATTTACACACAAATCAATTCAAGACGAAGACAAGCTCAATCGTACAAAAAATCTGGCAAGAACATACACTATTCAAAGTTAAAAAAAAAAATTAAGGGACATGCCTAGATATTATCATTGTAAAATTCCTGGATAGTATAGTAGGGTCAAGTAATTAGTTGCCTTCTTAGGCTTTGCCTAAAAATCCTGTCATCAATCACCTGTCGATAAGCCAGTGGTATGTGGTTATAAATTTTGATGCTCTCAAATATCAAGGAATTTTTGGAGACCGTTGTTTCTGGTATAGAAAGAGGAATATCATTCACAGTACGTATGTTATAGGAGCTGTTAATAGCATAATTTTTATATTTTTTATGGATAAGATCAAAATTCCAATCAAAGTTAAAATCTTTTCCCTGAAAAATAAAGGTTTACAGTGAGTACCTATGACAATTAACACCACACAAGTATCTTAATGCCCTCTTTCGCAAAACCAATGTAGAGCCCAATAGGCCCTTACTACTAAATTCCCAAAAAGCAATACCATACCTAAAGTGACCCTCAACAAGTAAAAAATAAACCATTCTACCCACACTCTTCTCCAATTCTCTTGAGACAACTCTCACTGCGTAAGAACCGGACGCTAGTCTCCCATTCAATGCGAGAATGTGGTCCTTAAACTTAAGTTTGTCGTCGATTTGAACACACAAGAATTTAGCAACGCCCGATTTTTTAACAAAATTATCTGCCAAAGTTAAGCCAGAAAACGAAAACTTAAAGGTGAGAATACTAGTTTTGATGATATTAAAACATAATAGGTTCGCATCACACCATTGTTTGGCAAGCAGTAAATCGTTCTACACAATTAGCATCAACTCTTCTGCATTTTTCCACGCCACAAGATATTAGTATGGTCGGCGAATAAAGTAAATATACCACCGATCTCAATGGAAGGCAAATCATTAACATACAATAGGAATACACAATAAAAGGCCTTGGAAAAATCACACTGCTACTGCCACATCATCCTCATTATGATCAAAATAAAGCCTCTTCAAAAAGTCAAACATTGCATCCTCCGTAGACCTAACCTCCTGAAACCCATACTGATAACTATTTACTCAAAATACTGTGACGCGTTCTACATTCCATCATTCGGTCCTTGACAAGCCTCTCAATTATCTTTGATTTGGATTTGTCGATCATCAACTTGTCAAATCATATATTATATTGTCATCAATATCAAAAAACGATAATGCCCGCATTAACTGTAGAACAAAAAGCTGCAATTTATACCCAACAACATGGTTGAACTCCTGTGGGTTCCTGGTCACTCAAGAATCAAAGGCAATGAGAAAGCAGAGGAACTGGCGAGAGTAGGATCTGCTCTAAATTTCAATTTTTAACTTTGCAGGGAATATCGGAAACAGAATAATAGACCAGGGTCGATAATTTTTGAAACCAAAAAACATAATAGTAGGATGAAACCCATTGAAAAAGAAAGAAAATATAACAAAAATGAAAGGAAAAATAATTTACGGACGACGGTCGGGAAGTGGAAGGGGGCCGGGTGAGTTTTTACGGGTAGACAACGATTTATCTCGATTTCCGGCAAAACTACAAGTCCTATAGAAAAACGTTAAATAGCAAACTTGTAGGTAATAAAAAGATCTACAACTTTTGTATTTACACTTTTTTCACATAACCTTAAAATTTATGTGAAAAATTCAAATAACCAAGTTTTTGGTTTTTTATTTTTATCTTTTACAAAAAAAAAATTTTTTTCACGAAATTTGGTGAAAACTTACCTTTTTATGTCCCAAATACACTGTAATTTTTTTGATTTAAAATATTTATTTTTTCACCTTATTTTGACTTAATATCGAAAAAGCACCCTAATTTTCAATCGAAAATTCTCACGTCAAAATATCTGCTTTTTGAAAAAAGTCGGTGGGCTTTTTGTTCGTTGAAATCTCTACTTTCTGATGGTGTGAAAAAAATATACATTACTATGGTAAATGTTCTCAAAAAATGCAAAGAAACGAAAAAAACTAGAATTCGAAATTGTTTTTTTAATCATTATGTACAATTTTGAGCTTTTTATTAAAATGTATACTTTAATTATTTGAAAAACGTAAGATTTTATGTTATATTGATAAACAAAAAAATATAGCTCAAAAAAATAGCTAAAATAATAGCTCAAAATTGTACATAATAATTTTTTTAAAAAATTTCTGATTCGAGTTTTTTTCGTTTCTTTGCATTTTTTGAGATTTGTATATTTTTTTTACACTATCAGAAAGTAGAGATTTCAACCAACAAAAAGCCCACCGACTTTTTTAAAAAAGCAGATATTTTGACGTGAGAATTGTCGATTGAAAATTAGGGTGCTTTTTCGATATTAAGTCAAAATAAGGTTAAAAAATAAATATTTTAAATCAAAAAAATTACAGTGTGTTTGGGACATAAAAATGTAAGTTTTCACCAAATTTCGTGAAAAAAAAAATTTTGTAAAAGATAAAAATTAAAAACCAAATACCTACTTGGTTATTTGAATTTTTCACATAAATTTTGAGGTTATGTGAAAAAAGTGAAGATACAAAAGTTGTAGATCTTTTTATCACCTACAACTTTGCTATTTAACGTTTTTCCATAGGACTAGTAGTTTTGCCGGAAATCGAGATAAATCGTTTTCTACCCTTAAAAACTAACCCATTCCCAAACTCGGATCGCCCGTAAATTATTTTTCCTTTCATTTTTGTTATATTCTTTTCCTTTTCCAATGGGTTTCATTCTACTATTATTTTTTTTCACTTTTTACCATTTTCAAAGGCTTCAGCCCTGGTCTATAATTTGTGGGAAAGAGTAATTTTTTTTTGGAAAAATTTTTGAATAGCGATTTTAAAGTAATTTGCGCAAAGATTTTGCTACATATTACTGCTATAAATTTATCCGGTAAACGGTAAATTATATTGTGGGAAAAATAAAAAGTATCTGTAACGTAATATTTGTAATTTGGCTTATTCGGGTGGGTAGGTAGGTACCTACTTAAGTTAATACCACCAAGGTAGTGAAATTTTACCTCGTGATATATTATTTGCTTATTATCTGTCACGCAATCTTGAGAGAAAATTACAGTACCAAAATTATTAAGCTTGAAAGAACCCTATATTTAAAGCACGAGCAAAATTTGCCATATTAAAGCTTCTTATGTCGCGGTTTTATCGATGTAAGGTAGGTAGGTACAGTTGACGACAGATAATTTCGTACACTAAACTGTGATACTGTAAATGCAACTTTTTTATTTTTCTTACCTTTGTAACGTGTTAACTGTTATCATGATATCTGTCAAAGTATGGTCGTTATCTTATTTGATTTAAAAATGCCTCATTTAAGTATTATTGAAAAAGCAAGAAAAATATGTTTAGTAGAAATAGGGTGGTCTTATGGAAAAATAGCTGATCATTTTAGAGTACCTAGAAGTAGGTACTGTTCAAGGAATTATTAAAAAATGGCGCTATTATCAAACACTTAAAATGTCTGTTGGGTCAGGTTTAAATAATAGAAAATCATCAAATGAAAAAGACCGAAGTTTGGTGGAGTATTTAAGGCAAAATCCATTTGAAACTGAAGTATCTGCTATGCACATAACAGGATTCCCTGCTTCATCTAGAACTGCGCAACGCCGAGTAAGACAATGTTCCGAACTAAGAAATCGAGCAGCTGCATCCAACCCGTTTTTAAAAAATAGTGATAAGGAACAAAGAATTGGGTTTGTTCGGGTTTGTTCGTTGAACAAACAATAAATTTGGAAAAAAAATATTTTCTTGGTGACAAAAAGTGACAAGTGACACATCGTTGTATTTATAATGTCATATGGAGTCAAAAAAAGTAAAAATATACCAGGTGTCCCATTTAAAAATCGAAAGTGTATGTCACTTCCGGTTAAACCGGAAGTTCCATAATGTTGAGTCATCTGTCAAAAAATGCAGTTTTATGTCGTATACAAATCCCCCGAATTTTATTTCATTATCTTGAAAAACAAAAAAGTTAAAGGGGCGAGCCACCTTCCGTGGACACCCGGTATTTATTTTTCTTTTTTAATTTAAAATTAATTTATCTAATAGTTTTATCAGAGTTTAGCAGACCGATTCGGCATTTTGTCGTCAATCTGTCAAAAAATGCAGTTTTATGTCGTATACAAATCCCCCGAATTTTATTTCATTATCTTGAAAAACAAAAAAGTTAAAGGGGCGAGCCACCTTCCGTGGACACCCGGTATTTATTTTTCTTTTTTAATTTAAAATTAATTTATCTAATAGTTTTATCAGAGTTTAGCAGACCGATTCGGCATTTCCGATGTCAAATTAAGATATCTACGCCCCGACAGTCGCATCTATTATTGGTTTCGGTCGTCTTCTCGTTTAATTAAATTGCTTAAAATCAATTTTCTACAAGTAGGGTTGGAGTTTTATTTAATTTTTTTTAAGCAAAATGGAAGAAAATAAGTTAATTAAAAATATTTTAATAAGAAATATAAAACTACTTATTTAAATTTACATGCACAATAATTTTTATTAAGGACTGCCTTGATACAGTAACCATGTTATAACTTGGTAGGCAATGAAGTAAGATCAAAAAATTACCTTGTCGGACTTCCATTGTCTTTATTTTGTTACTTAACACAACGTTTCGGTTAGTTAGTATCTCTAACCGTTTTCAAGTGTAAACTAAATTATAATTCTAAGGCTACTGGCTTAAATACTATCCATGTGCAATAAAGCTTGATGACTCCGCCTACGTGCTTATTGGAGTGTTGTTTGAGCTGTTGGTTTTGGACAAGAAAAGGCTTTCAGATATTGAGGATATCTATATTTGGTTTACTAAAAATATGGGTATTTTGATTCATTAAAAAAGCTGCTTTTTGAATTTTCGTTTTTTCCAGTGCTGTTCCGTGTCCAAAACCTGGGCTTCTGACCACTGTTCATTATATTGGTTGTTCCATACATGTTCCGCTATGTAGTAGTAGTAGTAAAAATATTTATTTAGCACGTGGCTACATGATACATTTTAACAATTTTATACCCTTTTTTATTTATTTTTTGAATTAAATGACCTTTTGAAACTTTATTTGTCCTGTTGAGTTAATAAGAAAGATTTTAAACTTTTTTTAAAAGATTTTAAACTTTTTTGATTTTTAATTGACTTGTTTAATTTATTAAATTCAATAAGACCCTTATGAAAAACTGATTTATATGCAATATTTTTTGAAAAATTATTAAGAAAAAAATTATTGGTATTTCGTGTTAAATAATTATGTTGATCACTATTTAGAACAGTCAATTGCTTTAAATGTGGCGGTAACAAATCATTTTGAATTTTAAAAATAAATATTAGAACCAAAAATAATACTAAATTTTTTACATTTAACCATTCTAATTTTTTTAACATCACATTAATTTTTGTATATCTATCCATATTAAGTAAAATTCGCATTGCTTTATTTTGTAAAATTTGTAATCTATTTATTACACCTTCATCCGCCATAAACAAAATTGTAGAACAATAAAGAAAATGTGGTAAAATTAAAGTATTGTATACAATTTTTTTTGAATAAAATTTTAAATTTGAACCTATTCTTTTAAAATAACTAATTTTTCCCGCAATTTTGGAAATTAAATTTTCGAATTGGTTATTAAATTTTAATTTTGAATCAATCAATATACCTAAATATTTAAAAGAATTGACTATTTCTAGTTTATCACCATCAATTAAAATATTTATATTTGTATAATTATTTAAATTTACACCCATAACTATACATTTTGTTTTAGAAACATTTAATTTTAATTTGTTAACTTTTAACCAGTTTGACAATAGAATCAGTTCTGAATTTAAAATTGCCAAAATTTCCAAAAGATTTTTACCGCTTATATAGATAAGAGTATCATCAGCAAACATTTGTATTTTAAGAAATTTTAGGACTAATGGCATGTCATTAATATATAAAATAAAAAGTAAAGGCCCCAAAATACTTCCTTGAGGTACTCCTATGTTATTAAATTTCTTTGTTGAAAAAAAATTACCAAATTTAGTTTTCTGTGATCTATTATTTAAATAATTTTGAAACCATTGATAAACTTTACCCCTTATACCATATTCAAATAATTTTTTTAATAATATATCTCTATTAATCGTTTCAAAAGCTCGCTTAAAATCAAGAAATACTGCTATTACATATTCTTCTCTTTCCAAGGCTCTTTTCCAATTTTCTACTACATATTGTATGGCTGTTTCACTAGAATATCCTTTTCGAAACCCAGCTTGAGAATAAATAAAAATTTTGTTTTTATTCAAAAAATCCATAACTTGTTCATAAACTACTTCTTCTATTAATTTTTCTATATCCCATAATACATTTATTGGTCTCATTTCATTCCATTGTTTTGAATTTTTAATCTTTGGAACCGGAGTAATATATGAACATTTAAGTTCGACTGGAATTTCTCCTTTGTTTAAACAAACTTCAATAAAGTAAAGAAGATAATATCCAATAACTGTAAATGTTTCTTTCATCAATTTCTTAGTTAAAACCTCGTTGTAATTTTCATTTGAATTTAAATCATTTATAATTTTTCTTAAATGATTAAGAGATACTTTAGAAAAATTTTCCATAATGTTTTTATTTCTAGAAATTTTAGGACATATAGAATGGTTTCCAACATTTATTGAGGCAATAATATCTTCAACGCTCTGAACATAATATGAGTTTAATTTTTCAGCAATGATATTCTTGTTTGATATTTTACCTTCTTCAAATATTATTTCTTTAATATCTATTTTTGTAGTTGGTTTAACTAAATTCCTTAAGGTTTTCCACATTTTCTTACTGTTTTTTTTATTATTATCTATTTGTTTTTCATAATAATTTGTTTTTTCTTCTCTTAATACTGAAACACAAATGTTGCGATTTTTCTTATAAACATTCCAATCCTCTTCACTTTTTGAAATTGAAAATTTCTTGTATGCATTATCTCTTTTTTTTCTAATGTCCATAATCTTTTTATTAAACCAAGGTGTTGGATGTCTTCTTAGAAATATAGTTTTTTCTTCTTTTACTTTATTAATTGCAATCTGTACATTGGTTATCAGGTTTTCAAATATAATATTGACATCTGTAATAGTATAGTTCCAATTGTACAAAATAAGTTCCTTTGATAATTTTTCATAGTCAATAAATGTCATTTTTGTTACTTGTTTTTCATTTCCAGTAATATTTTCAATTTGAACAAATGTCCAGTCATGATCGCTTAGTTTCGGAACATTCATTATCCCAGAATTTAGAGAATGTTCATTGGTGATAATAAGGTCTATAATTGTTTTACTTCTGTTTGTAGTCCTTGTAAAATCTGTTATTAATTGTTTCATTCCAGTTATATTAATAATTTGTTTAAATTTCTTAACGTAGTTATCATCATTTAAAAAATTTATATTAAAATCTCCAATGTGTATTTTAATACTATTAACATCCCACACACTTTCACATTTCTCTTCAAAAAAGTCTAAAAAAGTTTTGACACTTCCATTTGGTGATCTATAATATGCAAATAAATTATACGTTTTCCAAATTTTAAATTTAATGTGTATACACCAAAACTGGTAGTCAACAGAGAATTTTTCAAAATAATTTATTGAAATTTTTGAATGTAGGTAAATTAAAACTCCACCTGTATGTTTTGAATTGGATTTGCAAATATATAGGTTATAATTTTCCATTTGTAATTCTGATTCATCAGTTTTTTCGGTAATATGGGTTTCTGAGAGACATAATGCAACAGGTTTTTCTTTAAATAAAAACATTTTAATTTCATCTTTTGAACTAAAATATCCTTGAATATTTATATGAAATATTTTATTAAATTCATCATTCGGTTTTGGTATTTCCTGCTTTTTTAATGGCTATATTTCTTTATCATATTGTGTTTTAGATTGAACAATTTTGACATGTCTTTGAAAAATTTCACAATTTCTATCAAATGGGCTATGGTTGATAAAATAACCAGCATCAAATTTTGAATTTGCCTCAGAACAATTTGGACATTTTAAATGAGCCTGATCTGTAATACACGACATAGCGTTATGGTCCGGGTTTCCACATTTCATGCAAATTTGAGATTTAGTACAATTTTGGGCAGAGTGATAATACCCTGTACATTTATAACATCTCAAAATATCTAGATGTTCAAACACAGTACATACAGAGAAATCTACAAAAATAATTCCCTTATCTATTGCCTTTTTAAAGCTAATATTATCAATTTCCAATATCGCCATAAACTTTGTTTTCATTTTTTTTATTTTTATAACTTTTATTTTTGCATCTTTTAAAAATTCATTTTTTTCTAGTATAGCATTAATTAATTCTGCTTCATTTATTTCATCCTCTATTCCAATAATTTTAATTCGGGGTATTCTATTTTCCTTTGGAGTTACTACATAATTATTTCTTAATTTTTTATTTACCTCATTTTCAATTTTTTCCAGTTCCTCCTTATTCTTACATTGAATTTTTACTGTTCCACCTCTTAGATCTTCAATTTTTGTAATATTTACGTTTAATTTTGCAGGATTTATAAACTTTCCCAAATCTTTTCTTGTTAGTTTATTTTCTTGAATAGAATTTGGCTTAATTATTATAAAATTATTATTAGCAATTACTTCTGATTTCTTCTTAATGCTATTTGTTTCTTCAGTTTTTTTTAGACACTCACTGTAAGATAAATTATTTATAATTTTGCTACCACTTGTACTATTTTCGGAAATTGTATTTGGAATTTTGGTAATATAATTTATTTTTTCCTTCAGTAATAAAATTTTTTCTTGAAGTTCATTTATTATAACATCCTTAGCTTTTATTAGTTCATCTTTTCCATCAATAATTTTTAAAAACAAATCACATTTTGATAGATTTTCTTCCGATTTGACAAATGTGTCAGTATTGACAATTTCCACTTCATTATTTTGAATTTTTAATACATCATTTTCTAAAATATCCTCATTAGTACTATTTTTTGCATCTTTTCGTTTCTTCTTTGGCTGACTCATATCAAACTCCTTTTACTTGAATTGACTTCTTAAAGGTCGCTTTTTTTAGTTTTAAGTTGACGGATATTAAGACGTCTTGTCAAAATTCAATTAACCCAACTATATACCTGATCTCGAAGTTTCAGATGTTCTTTAACTCGTACGGGAAGAGGTCTTTTTGTTTCTCCAATGTATGATTCGCCACACTCGCAAGGGATTTGATGTTTTTTCATTACTTCTAAGCATATTTTCAGCTGTTTTGATATTATGGTTTTTGGTTATCCTTCTCAGGGGCGTGCAAACCAGCCCCTGCGGACCCTGCAGTGCGGGAGGGCCCCGTTCTATCTGTCTTGAATTTGAAATGATTGAAAATGATTTAACACCGAATTTAGCTACTGAACAAAAAACTTACTTGAAAATCAATTAAAAGAAATGCGTAGTATCAGAGAATTTCAAGACTTCATCTTTCACAAAAATGAATTACTGATCAGTAGCATACCTGACTTGTGTACAGTATATCAATTATTCTTAGTTCTCCCTGTTACATCAGCCCAATCTGAGAAGACTTTCTTAAAGCTAAAATTAATAAAAAACTTTGTAAGATCAACGATGACTCAAAGCCGTCTTAGCTCCTTGGCAATAATTTCTGTAGAACACGAAAAAACAAAGCATGTAGATTTGGACGCAGTAGTAGATAGGTACTTTTTTTTTTTTTGGATCATATTTGTTTATTAAATTAGTCACAGACTATAATTTATATTTATGTACAGTATTGCCTTTCGGCGGATCTTGAATGAAGTGGTTGACTGCTGAATAATTATTTCATTTTAGTTGAGGTAGTGGGCGGAGGGCATCGGGAAAGTAATTACTTCTAATTTATTGAGCAGCCGTGGCTGGAATGAGCCAGTCTCTCGGTAGTCTGTACGGTTTTTGTGGGTTGGAGTGTATGTGTGATTGCGTTATGAGTGGGTTCATGGATACGTCTGTACGTTTGTAATAGTTGATAATAAGTTTGTCTATATGTTTCGTGATTGTTGGTATCTGTAAGTCATTGTGCAACGTATGAACCATCGTAAATCGTGGAGCATTTGTTATTATTCTTAAAACTTTATTTTGAAAAATTTGAATTTTTTTCATCGTTGACTTATTTACTGTGCACCAGGAGGCGATACCATAAGTAAGTACGGGTCTAACAATTGTCTTGTAAAGTAAAGTCTTTGTGCGTAAGTCTAGTCTACTTCTACTGTTGATAAGTGAGTAGATGGCGCTGAGTTGACCATTTGCTTTTCTTAAGCGTTGGTTAGCGTTGTCAGTCCAAGCCAGCCGTTTGTCAAAGCTCAGACCCAGGTATTTTACTTTTTCGCACCAGTTTAATCTGGAGTTTTTGACTTGCAATCTGGTCAGTGGAAATTTACATGTGGACCTTGAAAAATAGATGGCTTGTGTTTTAGCGTCATTAAGACGAATTTTCCACTTATCTAACCACGCCTCGATAAGCTTTATATGACGTTGTAGCTTTGAGACGATCAACCTGGGCTGTTTTGCAGTGGCGGTCATGGCGGTATCATCAGCAAACAGATATAGTTGAGTTTGACCAAATTTAGGAATATCGCTAGTATAGATATTGTACAGAGTCGGCGCAAGGGGGGAACCCTGCGGAACTCCTGCTCTAACATGTCGCACCGTCGATATCGCATTTTCTGACGATACCGCGAAAATCCTGTCTGTCAGGTATGAATGAATTACCTTTATTAAATAGTTCGGCATGCCTGCCCTTATTAACTTTAGAATGAGTCCGTTGTGCCAGACCTTATCAAATGCCTTGCTGACGTCGAAGAAGACCGCTCCTGTACTGAAACGTTTATTAAAACCATTTCGTATATTAGAAGCAAGTCTAGTGGTTTGCCTTACCGTGCAATGAGAGGATCGAAAGCCGAACTGCTCTGGTGGTAAAATGTTGTTGTTAAATACAAAATCATTAATCCGATGAAGAATAAGTTTCTCAACAACCTTGCCAAGACACGACAATAGGCTGATGGGCCTATAGCTGGTAACTAAAGATTGATCCTGCCCAGACTTTGGAATCAGAACCACTTTAGCTTTTTTCCACACTTGGGGGAAATGTCCTACTACGATAATAGCTTGGGCTATGTTTGCTATATCCGTAATCACGTTATCAGGCAAGTTCTTTAGTGCTTTATTTTTTATACCGTCGAAGCCCGGAGCCTTTTTTGGTTTAATGGATTTAATAACGTTTTTTACTTCATCCATATTAATATTCCGGATATTTTGAATGGGGTGCTCTATAGACTTATAAATACGTATCGTCCTGGAGATCTGAGCGTCCCTTACTGGATCAGATGTCGGGTTTTCGTTGAACTGTTCATAGAGACTATCCGCGAACATTTCGACTTTTTCCCTAGGATCTGAAACAATGTTGTTGGTTGTAGTATTAGTAGTAGATAGGTACTTGTCTACACGATATAAACGTAAAACGTAAAAGTTGTAGTGTTGTAGATAGATTAAATCAATCAATATTACTAACTTTCTTCTTTTGCGTCTTTGATTTTTAAGTATTTTGTTTATTCCTATTTATTACAGATTTTTTCCTGTTTTAAAAAAATTCTAAGTATGATCGGGGGCCCCGTAAAGAAAAGAGTGTGGCGTATCGTACATTGGAGAAACAAAAAGACTTCGAGATTAGGTATAGCGGAACATGTATCAATGTATACGTATATGTATCAACCAACATAATATACAGTGGTCAGAAGCCAAGGTTTTGGACACGGAACAGCACCGGAGAATACGAAAATTCAAAGAAGCCGCTTTTATGAATCAAAATACCCATATATTTAGTAAACTAAGTACAGATATCCCCAATATCTGGAAGCCTTTTCTTGTCCAAAGCCAACAGCTCAAACTGCACACTCCAAATGCACGTAGGCGGATTCATGAAGCTTCATTGCACATGGGTAGTATTTAAGATAGTAGCCTTAGAATTATAATTTAGTTTACACTTGAAAACAATTAGAGATACTTACTAACCGAAACGTTCTGTTAAGTAACAAAATAAGGACAATGGAAGTCCGACAAGGTTATTTTTTTTTATTTATAGGCTTGCAGTAAAAACAGTTTAAAGGGCTTAAATGATTTTTTTTTTAATTAAACAGTCCTAATTATTTAAAAATACACTTTTCGTGTACATATAATTTAGAAAAAGCTCACCGGGATATTTTTTAATTAAAACCAGTTAAAGAAACAAACAAAAAAGACCCCTCGGCAAAGCCCGGCAAAAGAAATTTTGAATTTAGAGGGATATATTCCATTTTTATTAAATTTTGGAAGAGGGTAAGTAATTGAATTTGTTTTTTTAAGGAAAAATACTTTATCCTTTATCCTTTCGGGCTATGGAGATAAATATTTCGGTAGAAATAAAGTAAAAGGTTACGGTTTTTATATTATTCTTTTAAAATAATAAATTTAGACCAAATCCTAATGTGAAAGCACAAAAACAAAAATAATTCCGTCACATCAAAACCAATGTTTTCTATTTCTTCGACTTACATCTGCAACTACTTGTCAACGGATGTTAGACTGCGGCCGACTACCTATCGACTTGCGGCGACGATATTGCGACACCGCGGTTGTCGCTGCGACATGCCGTCGAGAAATAAAAAATGTTTTCTTAAGGTAGGATGTTTTACTTGCCGACACTGCGACATGCGATAGCGACGTGCGATGAACTGTGGCGACGCGGATTGTGAGTTTGCGACAAATGTGTGTTTTACCATGCGACACTTCAGTCTAGAAAAAGGTTCGGAGCAGTAAAGTTGTCAAGATGGCCACTATTCGTCGTAATATTGCTGCGGCTCTCTTGCTCTATGACGAAGAAGAAGAAGAAAAGTCTTTAGCCACCTTATCCTTATACGAGTTTTTTTTCATCTCCCAAATAACTGGAAATGTACGGACACAATCTACTAAACGCTCCTCGAATTCATCATCCAGTGTTTGTGTCATGACTATGGAGGGCTTTAGGTTAGGAGTCCGATCGCAATACATTGGTTTCGGGCAAAGTTTTGGATCGGTAAAGCAGCTTTAAAAATGGCCGTCAGGGGCGCATGTGTTCCTTTAAATCTGTAAAATGCATTGGTTCTTATGGGATAATCAACTGTTTTATTGAATTTAGTTAACTAAAACCCTCTACAGGCTGAGATATGTATATATTATATCTAATAAAGCTTATTTTATTAATTATTGGATAAAAATACCGCTGACGTCTATCAAAACCTGTAAAAAGTCAAACACTTGACGATCACTGCGCCGCGACCGGGAAACAGCGAACTAACTACTAAACAGGGACGTAAATTTAAAGAACAGCCATTTTCGATCGGACTCCTTCCTAAGCCCTCCAAAGTCATGACAAAAAAAAAAAGACGAAAAATAAATTTAACGACAAGAAAATACCCTCTCGTTTTAAAAACGGACCAACTACTCCACTAGCGTGCTACAAGACTACCGCAGTACTGCGATGCGATGCCGTTGAGAAAACATTTTTTTCTTTCTCGACGGCATGTCGCAGCGACAACCGCGGTGTCGCAATATCGTCGCCACAAGTCGATAGGTAAAACATTACATTCATTTGACTACTGCTAGAGTAACTCGCCGACACGCAGCAGTGTCGCACGTCGCTATCGCATGTCGCATTGTCGTCAAGTAAAACATTCTACCTTTTAAGAGTTAACTGGTCGGAGGCGGTCAATCGATTGGTATTTCCCAAATACCTCTTGTAAATAGATCAGATTGAATACGTCTTAAACCAATCAAAGATTTCAGACTAGTTAGCTGTTTGGTTCACTATAGTTAACACTTGCATCAAAAAATAGCTGTTGCCAAACTTACTGTTAACAGGTTTTTGTATTTAGTACCTATATATTTTATTTTTGAAGAAGTAGTCCATACTGAAAGTGGAGTTAAATGTATAGAAAAAAGAAAAGCACAAAGTCTTTTTCCACAAGTTTATTAGAATAACTAGGCGAACCTAGATTAATTCATAATAATTCGACATGTTTCGAGTGTAGAAACACTCATCATCAGGAAAACAAAGTAAATAGTACAATGCTGATGTTGTTAGCAATAGAGAAAATAATAACTGGAATTGAGCAATACCCTCTGGTTTTTCAGAGGGTATTGGATTGAGCCGTATTGTAGCTTCCAATGGTGTTTAGTATTTGTAGGATTATACCGTTGATCTTTTGACTGCAATAAACCATCATTATTCCTTTGACCATAAAATAAATAATGAACTCCCAAATTTTAAAACCTTTTCGAGCAGAGCCGGACCAGGTACAAATTCAATTTATACCTATGCCTGATTCATAATTTTTAGTTAGGCTTATTAGTGGTAGAATGTGGCGTCCTTGGAATTGTGCTGATAGGGGGGCATCTTCAAGTGTCATTTTTAAAAGAAAGCATTTATCTGCCGATGCCAAACTAATAATTAAAAATATGTATCAATCTTTGTTGAGTAGAAATTTTAATTCGATGGATTATTTAGCAGAGACGTCTACTTTGACAAAAACTCCTTTATCTTCGGTAAGAGACATGGTACTTAAACCTGTTAATCCTAGAAAAAATCGGAGTGATTCTGGCATATTTAGAAGCATTGACGAAAATGACATGGATTTATTAAGAAGAAAGATTTACCAAATGTATGAGGCACAAACTATACCCACTTTGATTTCCCTCAAAGAGCGGCTGATTAAAGACGAAACAAATATATCTTGTTGCCTTTCAATCCTTAGGAAAATATTGCGTAAAATAGGTTTTAAATACCGAAGCATTAATAAAAGACAAACATTAATGGAATCTCAACGTTTACGGGAATGGAGACTTAAATATTTAACAGCTGTTAAACAATTTAGAGAAAAAAATCGTCCAATTATTTACCTTGACGAAACATGGCTCGATACCCATGACACTCCAAAAAAAGGTTGGGATGATTCTTTCAAAAAATGTCAAACCAAGGCACCATCAAATAAAGGCAAAATAATCACAATATTACATGCTGGTCAAAGAACGGGTTTGTTCCAAATTGTCTGTTGCTTTCAGCTAAAAACATAGCAGATTCTTCTTTAGATTACCATCAAGAGACATCTTTTTGAAGATTGGCTTAAACATAAACTCCTTAAAAATATACCTGAAAATAGCGTCATTGTAATGGACAATGCTAGTTATGATAGTCGGCAAACAAGAATCATTCCCAATTCTAATAATACAAAAGCAGAAATTCAAAATTTTATGATTGAAAATGATTTATATTTTAAAGAAACTTACAAAAAACGAGAACTGCTAGAAGTATTAAAAGTTTTTAAAATAAATAAGGAATACGAGTGTGACAAACTTGCAGCAGAAAATTGACATACAGTGTTGCGTCTTCCTCCAAACTATTGTATATTCAATTCTATTGAGCTAATATGGCACCAATTAAAATCCAATATTAGGAGAAATATTATTTCTCCTACATTAAATGCATATGTAGAAGAATTAATTAAAAACGAAGTGAGAAAAGTTTCTGAAGACAGCTGGAAAAACTGTGTACAGCATGTACTTAAGGTGGAAAATTCTTACAATTATTGTATGATTACAAATGTTCAACCCTTAATTATAAGTTTAGGCTTAGATGAAGATAGTGATAGTGATACAGAGTTAAATTTTGAATAAATTATCAATAGTTTTTTAGAATTTAATAAATTTTTATTGTACTTGTTATCCTAATAGTTATACTTTTAAATTATATTATTTTCAATTATCATTAATTGTTATCATTATTTTACATTTATTATAGGTACCTACCTAAAACTAAAAATACCTATCTATTTATTTTAAATTATAAAAATAAATCATGTGGTGTAGGTACATTTTCAAGCCGACCCTGATCCCATTTAATCCCCTTTGAAGAGGTTGAGGCGTATACAATAGGGTTTAATCAGGTAGTTTATTTTTGGCAGTAAGAGTCAACGGTATAATTCTGCAAATACTATACACGAGGTGTAAAAAATGAATGATCAGAAGACCGACAAGACTTCAGCATACTGGAAAGTCAAGGACTAGTGCAAAGGCCCTGTCTTGGGCAGAAAAATGAAGAGAGCAAAAGAAAAATTAAAGAGTTTTAACAGACTTTGTAAAAATCATTCAGGTATAAGTAGTGAAAAATCTTGAGTTTCAATAAACTTTGTCGGAGACATGTAAAATTAGTGAAATGAGAGGGAAAGAAAAAAGAAAAAATTGGTTTTTGTAAAAGTCAAAGCATCGTTTAGCTTGAAGTAAAATGCTGTTGGGGTACCAGGCTTGTTACGGCCCAGTTATCCTGGCAGAAGTCAAAGCATACACATTGTGTGCAAAATTGAATTCATGAAAATACCCTAAAAAAGTATGCACGCCGCTGCAAAAATAACAGTAACTACCTAAGTCGTTGACAGTATGATACACCGTATCAAAATCTTGACACAGACGACTGTGAATAAATTAACAATTTTTTTATAGGGCGATGAAATTTTTTTTCCGCACGCAATACGGCAATATAATTAAGTAAAATAATAAATCATTATCCTGTCATAAAAGTTATAAGAGTATCCAATTTGGGCCGGTAAAATTAAAACTCGTTGTCGGACATTTCGCTTTTCCTTTTGCAGTAGATACCTACCTATACATGTACCGAAAATAAAACCAGGTTCTCATAAAATAACACCAAAGAATGCCGAACAGTTTATTGATAAAATTCATGTTCACTTGTTTTAACGATAAGTTTCTTAAGTCTTGAATTATCATAATTAAACAGTATACTGACGTTTTGTCGTATTTCGTCCCCCGCGTCCTTCCCCTAATTCCGCCACTGACAAAGAATAGTTCCTATAATATAAATAATAAAACAATAGCGATAGAACGTATATTATAATTTTTATTAAAATATGTAGGTGTATAGTAAAAATTTTAAATACTCTTGCAAGATGGAGGCAAAGTCACGTGACACTCAATTTTGGTCTGTTAAATTTTTATAAGTTGGCATGAATTCCAGGGCCGGACTTGAAAATTATACATGTGATACCTTCTAAAACAATTGATGCAATAGTCTCATTGGTTCTACCCACAAATCTGTTAAAACAAGGAGATTTGTGGTTCTACCGCTTTAATATTCCCAAATAATAATAATAATTTCTTTTGAAAGTTTTGTTTTATAAATATTATAATTTAAGGTAGGTAGGTAATAATAAACATGAGTTTTTATATGGTTTAAAGATAGTGTCAAAATAGATTTAAAAACGATATAATATTATAATTGTCCAAACCTTCAAAATACTAAATTAACTGAAACGCATCTTTAAATAGGATTCTGTCACTCATAATATTTACAACAGATTTTTTTTTGTTTTATTTGTTCAGATTATACCTATAGGTAAAATACAATACCTACATTTAACATAACGTAATTGAATCTAGTCAGATATTACATTTATGACGTAAAGTACAAAGACCCAAATACAGTTTTTATAAAATGTGTTGGTTATGATACAGTTACATTCCTAAACTTGTATGTGGGCTAACATAAAATTAAAAGCTTCAATTTAGCTAAAGGAATAAATTTTTCTGTCAGTGAAAACCCTACCTAAACAATTTTTGACTTACGTAAGGTACGTAGACCCAAAAGTGGTTTTATCAACCTACCCGATTTTGTCCAACTCTCCCGTACCTACCTAAGACTCTGTACCTAAGTCAGAGAAATAATTTCTACTTATTTTTCTTGAAACAGAGAAGAATAACTAGATAATGCAAAATTCAAAAATTATACATTAGAAACCTAACCTTTACGAACAAACATTTTAGGAACAAAAATTTCACAAAGTAACTTTTAGACAAAAACGGCGTTCAGATGAAATGAAACTTGTTACTTATCGATGAAAACAACTAACGAGCAAGGCACGCATTAATAATTATGATCCCTAATGAAAAAGAATTAAAAAATTTTAACCTGTAAGTTTTTGGTCAAATGAATAATAATTATAGGTATAGTGTTTCTTAGGTCAATTTAATGACAAAAAACAGTATGAAACTCCTAACCATAGGCGTCCCAAACAAATAATTAATATGCATATACACACTTATAAGTTTGTTTAACATTAGGTGTTTGTACATACTACACTTTATAAACCCACTGTATATATAATAATATTATATTAAAATAATAAATATAAGGTAACTCAAAGATTCTATACACAAAACTAAAACCAGAAAAATAAACCTGACACGGCACGACACTGCTCAGAAAATGCTTTAATTTTTTTTACCAGAACTCCATTCTGGGACCCTTCCCCGGCCCGTCCATAAGTTCCAAATCACGTATATTTTATCTTCGTCTCTTCCACGCCATCCGCGGTCACTGGCCTATCTCTGTCTGACAGAATCGATCGTTGAACGGGCCGGGGACCGCTTCTGCTATACCAGCTGCAGGTAGCTGGCGCTTATCACCCCTGACAACGTGCGTAAATTGCGAACGGTTGCCAGTTCTACCAAATTTTCTGGTTTGTTAATATATTATGTATAAGTATACGAGAAACAAGGGTTTGTTAATTAGTTGTTTTTAAACACTGAAAACACTTTTTGTCTTGATTTCAGTTATATTGTTTCTTAAGGACTAAAGAATGTATTACTATAACAATGAATGGCTTGTTATTTTTTTCTGTCACACTTAAAACTCCTCGGTTTAAAGTATATTTGCAAACTAGCTTTCAAAGAAAGTTACTGACCAACAATTGAATACTGATATAAATGAAACATCTTTAATAAAAAAACTTAAAGAATTGAAGAAGAAAGATCTGACAACCCTGGTTGTGAGGTCGGTCTCTTTGAGACTGTTTACCGCCGTATGGAATGATTGGAGTGTCCTCAAACTGAGTTTGAATAAATTATACTTACCACCGGCCACACAAAAGTAATTAAAATTCAATGAAAGTAAAAATAAAAGGCACCATAACAACAAAATATTTTAAAAACGTAATTAAATGTAACAAAAAGTACAAAAACGCAATTCATAACTCGGTGTTTTGGCTCATTACGGTCCAGTTCTAATCTGGGGATATTATTATATCCCAATATCAGCTGATCGATGACAAATTTCTGCTGTCATCTGTTTTAAAACGAGAGTATTTGTGCCATTTTCTATATATTATAGTTTTCAGTAAACGTGTAGTGCGGCATGATCGCCAATAATTTAATTGGCCCTTTTTTTTGGAAAATCGCCTTACATGGGAGCACTACTTAAGTTTTTTACAAAATGAATTGCAAGGACTACTGGAGGAGATTCCTTTAAACATCAGAATTCAAATGTATTATCAACGCGACGGAGCGCCTGCCCATTTCGATCGTCGGGTCAAGCAATATTTGGACCAAAAGTTTCCAGAGGTTTGGATTGGTCGCGGTTGGCTATTAGTTGGCCTCCTAGATCGCCGGACCTCACACCGTTGGACTATAATTTATGGGGTTGGTTTAAAAATGAGGTATACAAAGTAAAAGTAGATAATATGGATGCATTAATTAGACGCATTAGAAATGCTGCACTCAATATTAAAGAAAGGCACTTTACCTACACTTTAAATTTACTAAACCAATGATTTATTTAAAACAATGTTAATGTTGCATATTTTGGTTTAACAATATTATTATATTTAACGCTGTAATTTGAAAACAAGTGAATATTGGGTAACAACATTTGGGGTTTTTCTTATTATTTTGATGCATAGATTACACCCTTAGAGTTTGGCCCATTCCTCCCGACTCACCTTAATAATATGGCTATGGCTACCTGCATATCATATTTTTTTCTACAGTCCATGCATGGTAAGAATTTAGGCTCGAGCACACTCGAAATACCTAACTTCCTTAATAATTATTATAATGTGGTATATCTGGTATGCAGCCCCCATATCAAAAAACAACAGCTGCCAATGGCACGTGCCTTTTCAGTCCATCTGCTCTCGTTTCCGAAAGAAAGATTTTGGTGGGCGATGAAGATATTCGAACATATATACACACAGGTAGGAATTATTACTGTTATTATTTGTTCGGATAATAGATGGAATAAAATTTCACTAATTTCGGCCTTCATATAAATACCATGCACCATGTAAATTGTTGTATATTTTAATATTAAATCGATGTGTATTTATGCAAATGTTCAATGAAATAAATACAATTTTTGTTCCGTTGCAGCGTTGGACGGTTTATTTGTTAACTAACTAATGCCAAGATAAGTAAAAAATAATTGCTGGCGTTCGAGTGTCACGAGGTATCCAGTAAAGTTTAATTAAACACATATAAATTTGGTATCACTATAGTCCGCCCTACGAGTGTGTGGCTATGACGCCTGAGAAGACTTTAAGCGAATTCGGTTTCACATAGGTTTTTATTGCCATTAAGTTTTAATATTAAGCAGTTAAAAGTGAACATTTATAATTTATAGGAACAAAGATGTATCTTTTATTGAAATAGGTACGCTAAACATACATTATGTAAATAATATGTTAAAAATGACGTTTTTCCGAAAACCGTTAGGATTAACGACATGAATGAAGAGTACTTAATTTTTAGTCAATAGTTAAACCTATGTAAAAAACGTTGTCCAAAGTTTTTATCATACAGGGCGTAAAAAATGGGCACATTAGTGTCACAGCTAGTCCGTCCCTGCAGCTGTGAGTAATTCGCAACACTTTCTGGGATAGTAATTTGAAGGGTCTTACCTGGTATAGATCATATGAAAAAAAAATTTTAATATACCTGTTGGTTTAATAATCATGTGTCAAAAACTTAATTCCATGGGAGCTTATTGGGAGCCCATATCTCCGACGAGGAGGCCGATACGAAAGAAGTTTATATGAACTTGTCGTATTCTTTTCACGTGTTTTTTTTCATATCCGGAAGATTTCCCACATTTTCCTGGACACCCCTGCATTTTGCATTATTTTCCGCCCTTTAATCATAACCCTGTATATAATAATTGTTTCATTAATTAATCCCTAATTTAATCCTCGCGATCGTGATCGACAAATTTGTCAATGGCAATAAAGGTAACTCAATCAAAATTCTTAAGGCAGCTGATAATATCTTTATTTCAGATGTTAAGAAATTTTACAGCCGCAATCTCCTCTTAAACTGTTTTTTAATTAATAACGCTGTAAATAAATACATGTGGGCTAATGGAAAATATAAATTAGGTATTTTAAGACTTGTAAATGCAGTTATTGACAACCTAACATGCAAATAGTTCGATTTTTATCGGTATTAATGATTGGGTGTCTTTGACTGATCATGGTAAAGCATTAAGATGGGACCGTACTTAGGTTTCCAAGCTAGGACGGTTTTTGAATCCATGAAACTAGAAATTTTTAACCTGGGGTACTTACTAATTATGCTTTATTACGGATCATTTCTTTTCTTTTTTAACACGCTATTATTAGCTTCACCTGTATGTTTGTCCGTAACCGACTTCTTTGGACCCGATTTTGACCCACTTTAAACGGTCAGATTTAATTTAAATTTTCTAGACTTATCAAGAACCGCTGACAATACAATAATCTACACTACACGCAAAAATTATCCGGTCAAATTTTGACAGGTTGTGGTTGTAAGGTATAAAACGAAAAAGCGATTTTGACGAAAACGAAGAAGCGATTTTGACGAAACAAATTATGGGGTCGTATAGTATTCGATGCGGAGACTTCAGGAAAAATAAGCAAAAAATTTTCCTGTCAAAATTTGACAGCTGTCAATATGTCAAATCGTTTAAAAAAATTATATTAATGAAAAAACTATAAGGTCGTATGTATATTGACGGTGGAAAGTTGAAAAAAATTCTCTTGTTAAAATTAAGCACCTGTCAATATGTCAGAATTTTTACAATAACCGATAGTAATGAAACAAACGTGGGGTCGCATAGATAGTGTCGCTAAGAATAGAGAAAAATTTAAAAAAAATTCTACCCGTCAAAATAAAATTTTGACAATTTTTTTTTTATTTTTGTCGTTTGTTCTGGTTTGTATGTATGTTTGTTTGTAACCGATTTCTTTGAACCCGATTTTTACCCACTTTAAACGGTCAGATGTAATTTAAATTTTGTAGACTTATCAAGAACCGCTGACAATACAATAATATACTAATCTAGCTCAATCTACTCAAAAAAAAAATTTCTTAAGAATAACTCAAACTAAAAAATTAAAAATAAACATAGTTTAAAAAAACTAAAAAACACGCTTTAATAATTATTAATCAAACTAAAAAGCGGAAAATAAATATAGTTTAAAATAATTCTTGAAATTCTTAATATAGGCAGAAAATAATAATGAACGATAAACATTAGTATTATTGTGAAAAAAGCGTGGGTCGCTTTGTGCTATATTTTTCGTATATCGAGCACCCCACGCTTTTTTCACAATAATACTAATGTTTATCGTTCATTATTATTTTCTGCCTATATTAAAAATTTCAAGAATTATTTTAAACTATATTTATTTTCCGCTTCGCGCAAATCGTGTTTTTTAGTTTTTTTAAAACTATATTTATTGAACTGCAGTTGAAACAGTGGCGTAGCTACCGGTGTTCAATGTGTGCGAAGCACACGGGCCCGGGTGAAAAAGGGGCCCGGGAGCGGAGCCACAAAAACATAAAAATGCAAAACAAAATATTCTCATAGAAAAAAAAAATGCAATATCCGCAAAACTACTCTACTCAATACTTTTATAGATAGTAATTCTAATTCATCTTCCAGTTTTAGTGAAATTGTAACTGCCTGCATTATTTTTTTAGGCCATCCCTATTTCGGTTGCATCATCTGAACGGTCTTTTTCCAAGTTAAAGTTAATTAAAACTTATTTGAGAAATTGCATGACCGATAAAAAATTATCAGCTTTAGCAATTATTTCTATCGAAAATGAGGAAGTTCAAAAAATAGACATTTCTAACCTGGTTTCAAACTTTGCGCATGCAAAAGCAAGAAAAAAAAATTTTTTCGGCAATCGTCCACAAACCGACATCTTTCTGGCGTGATTTGACGCCATGCACAATAGTAATTTACGTTACAAGACCGGAAAGTAGTGTTTTTCAGGTCGAGACAAGCATTTCCAGGGCGAGCCATAGGCAAGTCCTGGAAGCTTGGAGAGACCGACACTTCGATATATTTTATAATCTACGCGAAACAAGTTTGACATAAAGAACAAAATTAAAAATCAACGAACTGACACTCGACAATACATCGAAATGTTGTTGTCATAATAACGAAATCAAGGTATCTTGTATTATCAAAGAGCGATTGGAAAAACAAAAAACAGGGTGACAGTGACATTAGAGACCGGAAAAACGTTATTTTCTAGACAAAAAATTGTCCAGAAAGTGTAAATTTTCTGGTCGGTTTTAAAAAAAGTTGATTATTCCAGTATTGTTAACCGTTGCTACGCAATGAGACATATAACGGTACGGGAATATATTATTCTCGGCCTAGGCCCTAGGCCCTAGTACTACTTTCAGACGCAAACTACGTTTTCAAAAATACTTATTTTTTGAAGTTATCTTATACAGGGTTAAAAACAGATAAACTTTGCATCACATGCGACCAAATTTTAATAGCCCAATTTTGATTTTGTAGAAAAACACACAGTTACTATGGCTCTACTTTAAAGAAAATATATCTGAAATAAAGCTTTGTCAAAACTGAGAAGTTTTATGTAGGTTGCGTTGAGTCTTATTTTGCAAAAGTGGTGCAATTTGCAAAATATAGGTAAAAAATCAAAATTATCTTATGCAGCTAAAATTTTGCATGTGGGCTAGGAACTGTATTTAAAAAAAACTTTTTCAATAACTTTTTTCGATATTTTCAGAAATAACCCTACTTTTGAATTATTTTTTTGTAAAAAATTAAAATTTGACAGCTAATGCTACTATTTTTTGCTTAATTTCATCTCGATCGAAGCAGAACTTGATGCTAAAGTCAAATTTTGAATAAAGCTATTAATAAAGAAAAAATTCCATATGATGCGGACTTTACTGGTGACACTGTATATATAAATTATAATTTTTTGTTTTTGATAATATGTACTTGCAGATATTTTTCTATGTTCAGGAATATAACTACTTAGCATAACAATAATTATTGCTTTTTTGTGTACCTACTCAAAATTCATAAATTAATATGGTTATCAATAATAATACTCCGTATCATAATGGGGGCCCGGCACAGTTTTCGCACACGGTCCCGTGGCTACGTTGTTACGCCACTGAGTTGAAAGTATTGTTTTTAATGAAAAATAACTGTTAGTAGGTAGATATTATTATGTATATGTCGGTTTGGACGAAAATATTATACTATACTTGTTTTTTTGGACGTTTTAGATTTTATTTTGACATAACGAGTTTTGGGGTACCTAACCATCTAGGGATTTCTGCTGCTACCAATCTGGCAACACTGGGTGCCACACACTTTTCTTTATTTGTTTTGTCGAACAGTCGGAATCCCGGATTCTGACATTCACTTTTAGATAAGCAAACAATAATCACGAAAGTGGCAGTTTTATGGCCTCGCGTATGTAAACAAAACCACACCGGATTAGGCATGCGCAACATTTTCATTTGACAAATGGGAAAATAGACAGGTCCGGGCTTTAAAATTACAGTTTTTCTTCAAGAAATTGTAAAAGTTGACCTTCAATTTATTTTTACGTGCAAACAGCTAAAACTTTCCCCAAATTTTTGCCAAAAAATTGGAATTTCCTCTCAACTTTTGATCAAGTTGGGAAAAAAGGTAGTGATTGCTGGCATTTTTAGTACAGTAGACAAGATTTTAAAAAATCCGACCACGGTTCTGCATTGAACTACCTTCTTGCCTCCGTTATTTATAAAATAATGGGGAATTTTCGACAGCTTTGGTAATTTTTTAAAGTTTTTATCTGAACTGCTCGATAATATTTACTTCATTAGTGCCACCAGTAAAGGAGTTTTAATTTTTTTTATATTTTATGGCACTTTCTTGATAAAAAGTAACTAAATTGTTGTAAAAGAATTGCCACCGTAAAGTTGCTACATTTTAAATTTATTCTTGTAGCGTTTTAAGTTTTTGGGTGGTCCATTTTCTCTTAACACGTTAACTGCCACAGTGCATAAAAAAAAATTGGTCGCTGGCGCCATTTACTTTGTACGTTTTCTTAATATAATATATATTTTTTAAGATTTTATTTACAATATTTACTACTAATATACTAAAAATACCCGGGGTTTTTTCATTTTTGGGTCTTCAGCGCCGTACTCTAACGAATCCCATTTAAATGTACAAGCTTCATGGCTCCAGGTCTGTGCCGCCGAATTTGAACCGATGACTACATTCATGGCCTAAATTCGTGCCATAAAACATAAGGAGAAAAATTCTTAAGGCACAGATACTGTGCCATGTGGCAGTTAACGTGTTAAGAGCAAACACTGCTGGCGCCTTCGCCCTTTCGATTTTTCATCAATATTTCGATACTTCTTCGTTTTATCGAAAAATCGACCAAATACCCCTCTTTCGGACATAAAAATTAATGCAGGGGAGGGCACTCCCCGTAATTCCGTCACTGAGGATAGTGCGGACACCCTGTACAGTATAAAGGCCAAATTTCAAATAATAATGCACTAATGTTAGAGACATTTAAATTTCGTAGAGGCCATAAATCATTGTATCGAATTTAAACTATAGCACTTTAATTGAATCGTTGCCTTTACCCACGTTATATAGGTTAGCAAACAATTAAAATCAATATCGCATTTGTATGTATAAAGATAATAAGCGTGTTCAACTCATTTATTGGTAACGCAGATTATTTCATTTGCGTACTGTCGGCAGCGTCGTAGCATGGGGCTGGGCAGGCGGGCGGCTGCCAGGGGCGCAACTCTTAGTGGGCGCACTTTGTAGCTTATTACAGCGCGACCATATAAGTATGGGAGTTTCGATTATTGTTGATGCCGTCACGGGTGAATGTAGCTTCGTCAGTAAAAAGTATGTGCGGTACAACATGACGATTACTAATTATCTACTCACAAAATTGCATAACGCTTGGCGTAGTCTCGAGGTTGAAGATTCTGTACACGCTGTACATGGTACCTACGGGTATAAGCCTTGCTCGTGAAGCGTATTAATCACTCTTTTTTGAGGAATCCTGTGATCTTCGTGAGCTGGTCGTTGCATCTTCTTCTACTAAAGCTAGAAAATTTTCTATTTCTTCTAAATCCTGTCGAATGGCTCGTTCGGACGTTACATTAGCACTTGGAAGCGCTCCGGTCTCGCACAGTCTGTTAAAAACTCTGATAAAGGCTTTTCTGTTCGGTGTTCTTTGATGTGGAAATTGTTGACGATACTCTTCAGCAGTCGCTGTAGCATTACACAAACCATAAATAAACAGCATATTGGCGTATTCGAGATAAAAATTAAATGATACAAATCGGAAAGTTAACGGTGAATCAATGTAAAATTTTATACTGATACTATTTATACTGACACTAACAGGACAGTGACAGCACAACACAACAATCAAAACCATTTATTACAGGAAAGCTAAATTAATGCAATATTTTGTTTTTGCGTTATAATTTAAAAACAAATGAATATTGGATAACAACATTTGAGTTTTTTCTTATTATTTTGATGCATAGATTACACTCTTAGAGTTTGGCCCATTCCTCCCGACTCACCCTGTACCCTGTATACCTTAAGATCAGCAAACAATTATCACGAAAGTTGCAATGGCATTGGTACTACAAGTTTATCGTTTAACAAATAGAAAAATAGACAGAGCCGGGCTTTAAAATAATTTTTACAACTTACCTACATATCTATAAAAATAAAGCCTGGTTTGATGAGCTAATGCAAATGAAATATGGCCAGAAGACAGCAAAATAATTAGGGTATGTGTCCTGCTTAACTAACCGGGACTCAGATTATTTAAACGGTGAACTCGGTCAAGTGTCGATTAAACCGGCCATGTAAGTCAATGCAATAAAAGTACAGTCAATTAAGCTGCCTAATGAACATTCAAAAAATCGGCGAATAATTTGTTTCCGTAATTGTTGTAGTCAGAGTGAGACGAAAGCAAAAACGATTCCCACATTATACTTAATTGAATTAAATGACAGTTTATATTTTTATCATGTACTAAGTAATTAACCGACTTCCAAAAGAAGAAGGTTCTTAAATTAATTGGTAATGTTGATTCACACGCTAATATTGGCAATTTTGTGTGTGTGTTTTATTACCTATTATATTTCGGAGCTTTAAAATTAGGTTTTTTGGTTATAGCTATACAGGGTGTTATTTAAGTACGGGGCCAAACTCCAAGGGGTGCTTCTTTAAGTGATTTTAAGAAGAAAAGTTCATATAAATATGGGTACGAAAATGCATAGTTTTTACGATACAGGGTGTCAAACTTTTAAGAAAAAATTGGATGTTCGTAAATATCTCAATACTCTTTTATTCGATTTTGTTGAAATTTGGCAATACTATTTGTAATAACAAGAGGATAATGTAGCCTCAATTATATTAAAATTATTAAGTCCAGTGGCGTCACGGAAGACAGTCTAACTAATATTTTTGACAAAAAAATGCGCGCCACTGACGTTTTTTAAAATTATGTATTTTTCTAGAATTAAGCAACTACAAATACAACTCTTTTATCTCTTGAGTTTTTTTCATATCTGGCTTTGTTTTCGAGAAAAAAAATAAAAACCACTTGATTGCTTGTCCCCGGGAAAATAAGCTAATTTGATTTTTACATAAATGTCATAACTTAAAAGAGTGACAAGTAATTATTTGAAGTGTTTTTAACAGTTTTAAGAGTATAAAATTATTAATTATTGTAAAATGGTCCAATTTACCAACTCAGAAATGGCCGATATGCATTTTGTTTATGGAATGGCCCAAGGCAATTCCACAGAGGCTGTGCGCATTTATCAAGAAAGATATCCACATCGTATTGTACCAAATAGAAAAACATTTGTGAGAATACATGAAAGGCTCTGCGAATCAGGCACCTTTCAAAGGTCGACTGCTGTAATTGGGAGACCTGCCACAATAAGAACAGTGGAGATGGAGGAAGCAGTTCTACATGAAGTTGAACGTAGCCCTGATACAAATACACGCAAAATTGCAGAACAATTAAACATTTCCCACTTTACTGTATGGCAGATTTTAAGGGAAAATCAACTGTATCCTTATCACATACAACGTGTTCAAGCGTTATTATCTGCCGATTATCTCCAACGAGTTGTTTATTGTACTTGGCTTTTGCAACAACGTGTAGCATCTCCGAGATTTCTATCGTGTATTTTGTTTACCGATGAAGCGTGTTTTTCCCGAAATTCCATTATGAACTTTCATAATAATCATGTCTGGGCAGAAGAAAATCCCCATGCGGTTACAGAAACTAATTATCAACACCAGTTTTCCGTGAATGTTTGGGTTGGTATTGTAGGTGATTTTCTCATTGGACCTCATTTTTTACCCCCGAGATTAAATGGTCAAGAGTATCGTAATTTTTTGGAATTTATTTTACCTGGACTTTTACAATATGTCCCACTGGTAGTAAGAAGAGCAATGTGGTTTATGCACGATGGGGCTCCACCCCACTTTAGCATAGTAGCAAGACAATTTCTTGATGCAACTTATGGAGAAAACTGGATAGGTCGCGTAGGTCCACAGGCATGGCCACCCAGATCACCGGATTTAAATCCTTTAGATTTTCCTTTGGGGGCATTTAAAGTCTCTCGTTTACAAAACTCCAGTCAACACTGAAGAAGAACTAACCCAAAGGATACGGGATTCATGTGATCAGATAAGACATACGTCGCGAATATTTCGACGAGTTCGGAAATCAATGTTAAGACGAGCCAATGCTTGCATTGAAGTTGAAGGAGGGCATTTTCAGCAACTATTATAGGTTTCGTCTTATTTTCTCTTAAATACATAAGTAAACATCGCAGTTATAAATACCGTTAGGCAGTTGTTTATGTTTATTTCTTTTATCGAACCCAGTTTTATTCTGTGCAAAAAAATTTCAAAAGAGGACTGCTTAATAGTTTGGTAAGTAGTTTAAATTTTTTACGCTTATTTTCCCGGGGACAAGCAATCAAGTGGTTTTTATTTTTTTTCTCGAAAACAAAGCCAGATATGAAAAAAGCTCAAGAGATAAAAGAGTTGTATTTGTAGTTGCTTAATTCTAGAAAAATACATAATTTTAAAAAAAGTCAGTGGCGCGCATTTTTTTTGTCAAAATATTAGTTAGACTGTCTTCCGTGACGCCACTGGACTTAATAATTTTAATATAATTGAGGCTACATTATCCTCTTGTTATTACAAACAGGATTGCCAAATTTCAACAAAATCGAATAAAAGAGTATTGAGATATTTACGAACATCCAATTTTTTCTTAAAAGTTTGACACCCTGTATCGTAAAAACTATGCATTTTCGTACCCATGTTTATATGAACTTTTCTTCTTAAAATCACTTAAAGAAGCACCCCTTGGAGTTTGGCCCCGTACTTAAATAACACCCTGTATATGATTAAAAAATGTTAAATTGGCAACCATCAATATTATTATGACAAAGACACGGATTACCTTTTTATTTAGAATACCGCCGCGCATGAATGCTGAAGAAGTTGTAAAAGTTGACCTTCAATTTATTTTTACGTGTAAACAGCTAAAATTTGCCCCACATTCTTGCCAAAAAATTGGAATTTCTTCTTAATTTTTGATCAAGTTCGGAAATAAGGTAGTGATTTCTGGTATTTTTAGTACTTGCAAACCTCAGATTTTGAGGATAGGAAATTGTTTTTAAGGTTTTGTTTCTAAAATTTGTTTAAAAATGATTCGTCGTCACGTTTTTAGTTTAAAAAGAAAGAGAACAAGTCAATATTAGTCGGTAAGTATACATTTTGTATTGATTTTTACAATTTGGGAAAAACTTGGGTACGTGTAAAACATTTTCAAGCACAATTTCTTGTTCAAGAATTTAAAAGAGTTTTTGCCCGAGAATGTGACCCGTGGAATACTTTCACCCTTGGATTAATATAAACATACCTAGGTATTTACTTTTTTCTTTTAAACAGGGTGTTCCTAAGTATCATGTAAAGCATGTTTCACGAAAAATGGATACGACTTAATGACTGCAGTAAAACTACCTGGGTCGGTCCCATTGTGTCGACAAGAGCTTGGCAATAAACAAGTGAAGTATATAGGGACGGACTGTAGATATTTATGTAGATATTTTATTTATATAATTTAATAAGGATGCGTTTCTAAGGAAAACAAGTAATGATATGATTATATTAATGTAATCAAATGAAATAACATTTTTTTTAAATATTACTAGTCATATTTATTTACATTTATAATGTCATACTATACGTAGTTCTGTATAACATTATTTTTTAAATATTACTAGTCGCCGCTGGTGCGGCTACAACCACAAGAATAAATAACAATCAGAAGGGAAACAGAAAAAGAGGTCCGATACGGTCGGCTATGACCTTGGCCGAGTGTAAATTATGCAAATCCCGGGGTGGACTTAGGTATATTACCCAATATTTAAACACTGCCAAACAGGACCGGCCTAAACTTTTAGTGATGGTTAAATAATACATATTATTAGATGTTTCAATATAAATATTGTTTATTCTCATTTCTAATTTACAAATTTCATTGAAAATTATAAATTTAATTAGAAGTAACTAATATTAAAATAAAATAGAATAGATACAATATAATAGGTCTTTTGCACATTATTTATAACATTCTACATGTACATATAAACAATTAGTTGTTATTATATACTTAAGAATGTACAAAAAGGCGAGGTTCAGTTTGACAGATAAAATCTGTCATCTGTTCAACTAACCCATAAACAACTAAGACATAAACCTAATTTTGTGAAATTTTAACTATGCAACAAAATAGTAACGTAAATGATTACAAATATCGCGAAATGATTAATTTATTTTTATTAGGTAATATTTTTGAAGTTCCTATTTATACAGAGTGATTCACGGTGGATGGAACGTTAGACGTTTCTGACGAACCAGTAAAGGAATCGTTCTGAAAATTTGGTCCCGTACATAAACGGACATGCACTACCAACCTAAAATATTTTTAACAAAACACTGAAACCCTGAAATTTGGTAAATAGTTAACTAATACCATAGGGCTCTTTGCCCTAGTCCCAAATCTTAGTTGCAATATACAGGGTGGTTGAAAAATACACTTATTCCAATTGTAAGGAAAGTAATGGGGGATTCGAAAATAAAATAAAATATATGGTGTTGCATTTAAAAAAATCGAAGTTACTATTATCTTTGTGTGGAAGCGGCCACACTGTATTGTTAAAAATATTTTAGGTTGGTAGAGCATGTCCGTTTATGTACGCGACCAATTTTTAGAACGATTCCTTTACTAGTTCGTCAGAAACGTCTAACGTTCCATCCACCATGAATCACCCTGTATATTATTTTAAAGTATAAAACAATTTCACTCGTATAAATAAAGTAACAATATATTCCTGGGGGAAATGTGGACAAGGGTAAATGTAAGTTATGTTTTTACCTATTTCTACAAGACGTTTTACAATATTTGGGTGGGTAGAAAATTTTTGAAAATTGTCAATAAAAACTGTATTCAAATTAGAAACAAAGTAAACAAAATTGTCATTCGGTATCATAAAGTTACCGAACAAGTTCAAGTTTGCATTTTGATAGGCTTTTAAATAACAAAAAATTGATGCACTGTCTATATATTTGTGTGCATTTGCGTAGCTTTCGCAAATTTCACAATTATGTTTCATTAGTGATTTTCTAATTAGATACCCGCTAATGTATCGTTTTAAATTTGTTTCTAAATTATTTCCGTTAACTTTCATTATCACAACTTTTTACTAAACAAACGTGTGATTTGGATTTATTCTCCATTTTTATAATAATATCAATAACACTACGACACTGGCAGAACAACTGATTACTACAATAGTCACTGCGGCACTGATAGATACGTTCTTCCAATTTCTTCCAAAGCCGCGTGCTAAAAATCTACCTGACCATCGGACCTCTTTCTCTGTTTCCCTCCTGATTGTTATTTATTCTTGTGCTACAACTTATTTGGGTTTCATCATTGGTAAGCCGTTGCTTCAGAGAATCTAATGTAGGTAAGCGTTGCTCCTCGTACATGGTGTAGATTCTTCGTCTTATCAAGTCCTTGTCGTTTTCGTCGAAATATTTGGTGAACCGGCATCTTTACGCTTTTTTCTAGATTTAATGGGATTTGACGCGATTCTTTTCACTGTAGTCAGAGGTATCTTAGTCAAATCAGACGTTTCAGTCGCAGCAGCACTAGCATTAAGTCCTCTGTTGAGTAAAAAAGTATATACTCTTTTTACAATTTCCCTAGCATCGAGAAATAAATGCATTTTCTTCACTGCAACATTAGAAGAAATCAATGTTTTTCCACGGACGCCACATACTGTTTTTTTATACGTTTGGTAAAATGATATCGGTAATACAACTAAACTCTTCCAGCAAGAAATAAAAACTAACAAATTTTACCACAAAAAGGTATTTAAATATAAATTTATTTATTATATTTATATTTACAATAATTTTATTATATTTCTTACAATCCGGTCCTTTCAAATAATTATACCAAACGGTCATAAATAATGGGATCGCCCCAGGTACTTTTACTGCAGTCATTAAGTCGTATCCATTTTTCGTGAAACATGCTTTAAATACGAAAAGGGGTAATTCTTTGGCTTATTTAATGACTAAAAGTTCATATAAAAAAAAAGAAAAAAGAGATAAGGGGGCATGACCGCTGAAAAAATATCTCCCTGCCAATTCTTAAAACCATTTGGTATGCCCAATGATGTAAGTCCTACAGCGTAACCTATATTCCAAATTAGAGCCAAATATCTCAAAAACTACAAGAGCTATAAAGAAAAACTAAAAAAATCTTGAAATTTCAACACCCTGTAGATCGGCAACGAAGCATTTGCGGACCTATGTTTATATGAATTTTTAGTCATTAAATAAGCCAAAGAATTACCCCTTTTCGTATTTACGTGATATTAGGTATAATATAAGTATAGAGAAAACTGTATTTTAAACTTTTTGAAGCAATATAGCCTAAAAAATAGGCGTACCAAATTAGATTGCAGGGCTGCAAATAAAATATACCAAAACATGCATCGGGATAATCTGTCTTGGTGTGTGTTTCCCTTTATTTTTATACCGTGTTTGTGTAGGTCTAGTTTGATGCGTTTAAATTGATCATAATAAAATAAAGTTATATAATATCAAGATATACATCACTACTCCATACTTATATTGAAAATACGAAATAGACGGTATTTTACCCCTAAATATCTATGAGGTTTTCAAATACAATCATTTGCTGTAGCTGAAATTGTTGCTGTCAAAACAGAAAAAATTAAACTTTACTGTATTTCTACTAAAGTTTCCCAACAAAAACCAGAATTTCCTTTAATTTCATCGGTTATACAACAAACATTACTTAACTGCGTATAAAAAACTAATTTTAGCATTCCACAGGATTTCGGGATGGCAGCGGATGAAACGGGTACAGGAAGTGAAAGGGCGGAGGAGAGCGTGATTGGCGGCAGTGTGGCAGCTTGTGTAGGCCTGTGCGTGCCATTGAATAACGGGTTGTCAATAATTTTTTCCATTGTGGTTTTAATTCTGCGCGGTTGAAAAAATACACCCGCGCTATTATTAGATTATTGTCTTATATTTACAGTTGAATATTTTTAAAATATTTACCAAAAAAGGCCTAAATTTATATATGTTTTAACTTGACAATTTAGAAACCATAACGCGGCGAAACGTATGTAAGGATGCCTAGCCTGACTCTTGTAATTGTAACTTTGGTCTTTGCAAGTGATTTTCTAATAACATTTGACTTAACTTCGAATCATGACTCGAAGAAGAATATCTGGATAAACAGTAGTCGTCAGTCTTCCCTGAATAATTAGCTAAAGTCCTGGGCCAATAGCACTAATCCAGCCCCAAATATTAATCGAAAAACGTCCTCTTTGATTAGTTTTATACATTTCCTCATAATATGCCCTGTTTCTGGATCTATATACGGGAGGACCACTGTCTATTATGTTGGTTGGTCCATACATGTTCCGCTATACCTGATCTCGAAGTTTCACCTCTTTGAGTATGTTTCAGATGTTCTTTAACTCGTATACGGGAAGAGGTCTAGAAACTAACCTGTACATGGAATGGTTTGAGTCACACGCTATTAACACTGCCAAGATTAAACCTAAACTTTGGCTTAGATATGTTGATGATACCTTTATTATCTGGACAGACAGCAACGAAGAGCTGATACGGTTTTTGGCACATATTAATAATATAAGACAATCCATTAAATTTACCATGGAAACAGAAAAACATTCCATTCTACCATTTCGCGATGTTCTCGTCAAACGAAGTGTTGAAAACATAAAAACTTCAGTGTACAGGAAACCCACTCACACGGGGCAATACGTTAATCACGGATCAAATCATTTAAACTCCATAAAACAGGGCATAATTCAAATTCAAACTTTTTATCACAGAGCATCTACCGTTTGCAACAATTCGGAAGACCTTAATATGGAAACTTCAAACATCAAAAAAGATTTAAAACAGAATGGTTACCCTAAAACCTTTGTAACTAATACCATCTCAAAACTTAAAAAATCGCGAAGTAAAAACGAATACAGAAACGAAAGAGGAGCAAGCATTTTTACAATACCTTATGTTAAGGGGATTTCTGAAAAGATTAGAAGGATAACCAAAAACTATAATATCAAAACCGCCTTTAAATCCGCAAATACGCTTAGAAGCTTTCTTACAAGAGTAAAACCCCCCCGTAATGAAAACACAAAAAATTGTATCTATCAAATCCCTTGCGGGAGTGGCGAATCGTACATTGGAGAAACAAAAAGACCTCTTCCCGTACGAGTTAAAGAACATCTGAAACATACTCAAAGAGGTGAAACTTCTAACTTCGAGATCAGGTACAGCGAAACATGTTTGAACCAACCAAAATAATATACAGTGGTCAGAATCCAAGGTTTTGGACACGGAACAGCACTGGAGAAAACGAAAATTCAAAGAAGCAGCTTTCATGAATCAAAATACCCATGTATTTAGTAAACCAAGTATAGATATCCCCAATATCTGGAACCTCTTCTTGTCCAAACCCGACAGCTCAAACTTCACACTCCAATAAGCACGTAGAGTAGGCGTAGGAGTCATCAAGCTCATTGCACCATGGATAGTATTAAGAAGAATTATAATTTAGTTTACACTTGAAAACGGTTAGAGATACTAACTAACCAACACGTTGTGTTAAGTAACAGAATAAAGACAATGGAAGTCCGACAAGGTAATTTTTTTGATATTACTTTATTGTTTACCACCTTCAAACAAACATTGACATACTATGTCTATGTATACGATATTAGTCCAAGTAATTAAAGCATATTTCTTTGTCACTTAATCCCAATATTTGTTGCTGGCTGGCGATGTTAGACTACTTATTTCTGGCATGCGAAAAGACAAAAATTAACTAGCTATGCGTAAAAGTATAAACGTAAAGGTGCACCTTTAGATGTATTTTTGTTCCTTCACATTCATTCCCACAAATGTATGAATTTTCGTTTTTATGGGAGCAGCTGGCAATAAAATTTAAATGGTATAGGGTAGTGAGGAGACGTAAAATTTGTTTTAAATATTAGCCGTGTGTGTTTATGACAGATTTATGGGGATTTTGGCCGCTTTTAGTTGGAATATGGGGGGAAATGTTGAAAGGGTATACCAGACAGTGTTTTCAAAGTAGAAATTGTTCTATTTTTACTTTACAAATTTGGTATCACACACATTTTCAGCTGACGATGATGGTCCAAAGGTTGTTATCTAATAGATTCTTAATTTAAGAAATTTTATTTTGTTGGGAAGGAATAATAAAGGCTATTATTATGTATAATGTCGGAAACTGTCTATACAGGCTGCTTCATTATGAGTGGCCACCGGAAACTACTAAGCGTAGAAACTTGGGAAAAAAAAATTACGATTACAGCGGTCATGAGAAAATTCTGGAAATTATTTTTAAGTTCCTCATTTCGCCGCAAAGGGGCACAATTGAAAATAATTTTTTTAAACTCTAAATTTCTTCGAAAATTCCCATATTAAGGTATAACTCTGATAACATCATTAGAAAGTTAAGACAATTCTGCATCATTTTGGTTTAAGGCTCATTGGCGTACCGACCTTCATAAGAGTGGGGGGAGCTATTGAAAGTGTCAACATTAAAATCGCTGTAACTTCTAAACGACTTATCCGATTTTACTAAATTTAAGCTTGTTAGGAAGAGAAAGGTAAGTAACTTCAATTGCCGTATACAACGGTACACGATAGTTTCTAATAAAATTGCTAGAGGGCGCAATTTGTAATAATAACAGTTTTTTCGATTTTATCCCGAAAATTCAAATCATACGGTATAACTATAACATCATAATGGGAAAATAGATTAAATTTGCAAGAAAAAATGAAAAGACTGCAGTTCGATATCTTTGTTCGTTTCAGAGTTATTGCCGAAACAATAACTTTTAACAGTTTATTTGAAGAAATTATTGTTTTTATAGCTTCGTCGCCAAAGCATTTGACGACAAAGAAATATTTTTTAACTTTTGAATTCTGTAATGTGTAGGTTTGTTTATTTTATTTGTGTTATTTGTAATAGGTATTTGCATTTATTGAAGTAAAGAAGGTAAAACCTTATTGTTCGATTTATCATTAAAAAAAATCGACAAAAAAGGTACTGTCCATAAAGTCGATCGTAACATAAAATATTTAATCTTAAAGTTTGCTTTAATTTTAACTTGCAAAAAATGGCTTTATCCGCATTTTTGCATTAAAATGTTTCTAATATAACAAAAATCAAGAAGAAATTCTACAGGCCTTATATCACACCAGAACCAAGTGACGATAATGTAAAATACTATCATACCTGCCTACCACGCACCGCGCGGGGGCCGGCCAGCCGGGGGGCCCACATTGACGGCCCATTTAAAATTTGCTGCTAGCGTTGCTTTTCATAGGTATTTCATTTCATAATTAATTTTATTTTTTTATATCCTGAGAATTTAACTTCGTTAAGTGAAGAAGAATTATACGTGAAAGCGCGGAATTTACAAACGATAAAATATACCATAAAGACTTGTCCATTGACTTTCCTAGTCAAATTTTAAGCCTTAGAAAGCGACTTGGAGATAGTATTTCAAAATTAAAAACAGTGTATGAACTTGCTGATCATTTATTAATAAAAAATCAGTGTATTGCTTCAAATTTTCCAGATGTATCTAGTGCAGTGATGCATGTTATTTCTTACTTTACCAGTTAGTGTAGCATCAGCGGAACGATCTTTTTCCAAAATTAAAATAGTAAAAACCCATTTACGTAACACCATGGGACAACAACGCCTTTCGGATGTGTATCCTTACTCAGTATCGAACACGAGTTTGTTAAAACATTAAATATCGACGAAATTATAAACGATTTTGCAAAAAAAAAACCCTCGACGATCTGGTCGGTTTGTATAATACCTTGTAGGCAGTGGCGCAACCAGAAATTTTGTTCGGGGGGGGGGGGCTTTAACTTCTTGTGCTGAAGGCGCTCTTTTGCGCCACAGGCGAAAAAATTTTTGGGTGCCACGCCCTTTTTTGGGTAAAATACGTATAATTGACGAGAGCGACAGCCCACTAAAACTTTTGCAATAATACGCCGCTGGCCCTAACAAAATATTTATGAAAAAAAAATTTAGAGATTTTATTTTAATTAGTAAAACTGTAGTAAAAATAAGTGACGCATATATCAAGCATACTTATACTAAAACAAAACAAAAACCTTATACAATAAGTTGTAAGTAATCACAATAATACTAATATTAAAGTAAAATTCTTCGTTTTGTTTTTGCCATTTCGTCCAGAATTACTTCCACGGTAATATAATTTAATTAGTATAATTGTACTGCACACAAAGTATGTCTATCTTGTATTATTTTATACGATTAAAAAGAGATAGAAATAAAAATAGTTGGCCGAACAATTCCAGAAAAGAAAAAGAAAAAACACTGACCAATCTCAGCTGTATAAAAAATTTAGTAAGTTGGTGAAATCTAAAGTAACTAGACAAAGACAAGTCTTGACATTTGGCATTAAAACTTTATGTGAATTTAACTATATCAATATCAATATCGTGGTTCGCATAAATAGGTAGACCAGGGTCGATAATCTTTTAAACAAAAAATAATAATAGTAGAATGAAACCCATTGGAAAAGAAAGAGAATATAACAAAAATGAAAGGAAAAATAATTTACGGGCGATCCGAGGTCGGGAAGTGGAAGGGGGTGAGCTTTTAAGGCTAGAAAACGATTTATCTCTATTTCCGGGAAAACTACAAGTGCTATGGAAAAACATTATATGGCAAAGTTGTAGGTAGTAAAAAGATCTACAAATTTTGTATTAACACTTTTTTTACATTACCTCAAAATTTATGTGAAAAATTCAAATAATCAAGTTTTTGTTTTTTTATTTTTATATATCTTTTACAAAAAAAATGATGTTTTCACGAAATTTGGTTAACTTTTTATGTCCCAGACACACTATAATTATTTTGATTTAAAATATTTATTTTTTCACCTTATTTTGACTTAATATCGAAAAAGCACCCTACTTTTCAATCGAAAATTCTCACGTCAAAATATCTGCTGTTTTAAAAAAGTCGGTACGCTTTTTGTTCGTTGAAATCTCTACTTTCTGATGGTGTAAAATTATATACATTACTATGGTAAATGTTCTCAAAAAATGCAAAGAAACGGAAAAAACTCGAATCCGAATTTTTTTTTTTAATCATTATGTACAATTTTAAGCTATTTATTAAAATGTATACTTTAATTACTCAAAAAACGTAAGATTCCATGTTACATTGATAAACAAAAAAATTACAAATCCATAAAACATTGAGATGGCAAAAAACATGCGAAAATAGTTCGCGTGACATGAAAAATTGGTTTGCAATTAAACGAATAGGCTAAGTTTCTAAGCTCGGGGGGGGGGGGGGCTGCAGCCCGGCAGCCCCCCCCTGGTTGCGCCACTGCTTGTAGGTACCTATATAGTACTTAGGGACATAATATTTGAGTGTTCATGTGTTTTACTGTTTTACTGTATTTTGGATTCTGTGAGGATCGATCACTGCTACCCCCGTTACTACCATACATGGTAAGCAACATTATGAGTGGTATTTTAAAATTATTACGTATAATGACTTAATAAGTACCTACCTATGTTATGTCCACCAGTATACCTAGGATTATAAAATAAATACGAATTGTTTGCCGTTTTAATAGTAGATACCTAACACATAATGTGGGTTTAAGCTTAATTAAATTACTACACGATTAACGAATTCGAAAATTCATAAACGTGAACCTAATAGAATAGAAATGAAAATAAGACTTCATTTTCCATTCGTTATAGAGATGGGGCCCCTGAAAACGTTTGCAGGGGGGGCATTCAGTGCGCTAGCATTGTAAAAAGACGGTGTCGCGACGCTCGTAGTTTGGAATCAGGTACCTACTATTTATTTGTTTCTTGCATCGGCTTCACATAAAACTGCGCCATTTTAAAAACATAGCTAACTTACCGCTTATTTTTCTCATATCCACATAAACTCCCACACGAAAAATTTTCCAAAAACACACCAAAAATGTATAAACACAAAAATTCTGCACACAAAAGGTTCAATCAAACAGTTCAATCAATTATATGAAACACCGATCATGACCCGACCCATTCGTCTCCGATAAGAAACGTAAACAAATAAAAAAAATTGCACTATTGTTTTTTCGCTGCAGGAGCGATTCTCACCGCAAAAAGTACGTGCACGCGCAGGCCGTTAAACGAGTGTAATGTTTCGCGGTCAAATTAAATTTAAATGTACCTAAACGTTCATTTCGGTATTAATTTCGAAAAATCTAAAGCCGAAAAAATACGTAAAATTCACGGGTTAACCGGAAAAACTACGAGATACATGCGACGCCACAACACAACCGAATGTTTCGATGAACCGCGGAAAGGACGAATGTCGTGGCGCTGTTGCCAGTGGCTCCGGAAATTATCCTGATAAAAGATTCGAATAGGCGATGAAGAGGATAACTTCGTGTTATCCTGTAGGGATAATATATTTTTTTTTTCGATGAGCGTCTTCAAAAGACTAACCCCCTGCGATGATACCAGCAGGGGAGTGTCGGATTCAACCCCCTGAAGGGGAGCCGCCTACCGACTAAACTCACCGTGTTCCAGGGCCGTAGCCAGGGGGGGTTAGGGGGGGTTGTAACCCCCCCCCCCACTAAATAAAAAAATGTATTTATTTTAGACTTTTATTAAGTATTAATGAGACTGCAGTTATATGCAGTGCGCCCGTCTCACTTTGTTGTTACACAACATAATAGTTAATCTTATTTACGGGCTACAATGGATGCAGATCGCCTTAATGGTCTGGCTTTCCTATATGTCCACTGTGATATAAACGTAGATGTAAACAAAATCATAAATATTTTCTCTTCTAAGAACAGGAAACTTGATTTGGAATTTAGTACAAAGTAAGTATAGGTACTTCAGATATTTTTTTAGTTCTTATTGTTTATTTTTCGTTTTTATTCTTATTTTGTTTTTGATCTTATTATTACATAATATAAATTATTAAAATAATTATTATACTTAGATATAATTATGACTTAATATAAGAGACATGGTAATTAGTAAAATAAGTAATTTATTGTTTATTTTGTCGACCGACCTTTCAAATTTCGAATTTCTTTTAAATTAAAAGAGTGTTTTAAAGTCTGGCATATTGCCGCAGATTAAGCTTTACGGTTATTTTACCCAAAAAAGGGCGTGGCACCCAAAAAATTTCGCCTGCGGCGCAGTTCCCTTTCGCCCCCCCCCCCGAAATTATTTTTTGGCTACGGCCTTGCGTTCCTGCGATTTCCGCGCCAGAGATGATAGGAATACGGACTAATTATTAGGAACCAGGATTTCTCACAAGATGATAAAAGGAAACAGGGAACAAAAATAACATTGGCGTATCAAGAGAGAATGATTATAACGCCAAAACTATGCTTCGTAGGTATCTCATTTTCACTATTTTCAAAATGCATTATTACTTATTAAACACAAAAAGCAAAACGTAAACATTTAAATAAAGATACTTGGGTACATTGACATTTCTCGTTTCCATAGTAACGACAATGCGGCGCGACGTGAACAACATTAGATAGTCCGGGATTATGCGAGTGATTTTGATCGAGAATAATTTTATGTTATAAGAAATTATGTTATCTGAAAACGTAACAAAAATAAAGTTCAGTAAATATAAAACCAATAAAGATAAACATTAAAATTTTTATTAGCTTTTAACCAAAACATATGTATGTATACATAACTTAGCCCCATCTCTATAACGAATGGAAAATGAATTCTTATTTTCATTTCTATTAGGTTCAAGTTTATGAATTTTTGAATTCGTTAGTCGTATAGTAATTTAATTAGGCTTAAACCCACATTATGTGTTAGGTACCTATTATTAAAACAGCAAACAATTAGAATTTATTTTATAATCCTAGGTAGACTGGTGGACATAACATAGGTATTAAGCAATTATACGTAATATTCCAGCAAACATGAAGCAAAATAAAAATTTTAAAACACTACTTATAATGTTGCTTACCATGTATGGTTATTAACGGGGGTAGCAGTGATCGAGCCTCATAGAATCCAAAAGACAGAAAACAGTAAAACACATGAATACTCAACAAGTCTGCACAAACATTGTCACTAAGTATCTACTATACAAGGTATTATACAAAACGACCAGATCGTCGAGAGTTTTTTTTTGCAAAATCGTTTATAATTTCGTCGATACTTAATGTTTTAACAAACTCGTGTTCAATACCGATTAAGGATAAATCCGAAAGGCGTTGTTGTCCCATGGTGTTACGTAAATGGGTTTTTACTATTTTAAATTTGGAAAAGGATCGTTCCGCTGATGCCACACTAACTGGTAAAGTTAGAAATAACATTACTACACTAGACACATCTGGAAAATTTGAAGAACACACTGATTTTTTATTAATAAATGATCCGCAAGTTCATACACTGTTTTTATTTTGAAATACTATCTCCAAGTCCCTTTCTGAGGTTTAAAATTAGACTAGGAAAGTCAATGGATAAGTCTTTATGGTATATCGTTTGTAAATTCTGCGCTTTCACGTATAATTCTTCTTCACTTAACGTAGGTAGTTAAATTCTCAGGATGGGTAAATCTACTCAAGTAGGGAAAAACGAAATTCTAATTTAATATATTTTTTTTGTTGTTGTTTTGATTAATTTTTTTTATGTAAATTCTATTGCCTACTATTATTAATACAAGGTGAAGGGCTATACATTAAAACGATTATTTAAAAAAAATAATAAAAAAGTGTTTGACGGATTTGAGACATGTAGTAACGGTACTGAGATATTTAAACAATAGTTATATTGTCTAACAATTTTATTAACCATTTATATTAAAGTAAGAAGAAAGAAACACAACGGTTTATAATGTAACAGATAGGTAAGCAATAGTAAGCATAGTATAGGGCTTCGTAAGGGTATTAAAAACATTTCAGTTTATATTGTAATGTTGGGTAACTCAAAGAAATATTGACCACGTCTATTTTTAAGTGGGTAATTTAAAACCGATGAAATATCATCATTGTTAATGACGGATGTATCATCAATGACTGGAAATTGGGCTTAGTACTGACAATACTTCGGCTATATAATTTTTTTTTATTTTTTTTTTGTTAATAACTGAACTACAACAAAATCATGCATGTTAAGGGAATGGGAGTTATTAACCAAGTCGCTTAAAGGAAGACCGTCTTCATCGCTGTCAGAATAAACATATTGGTAGCGAAGCCTATGATTTATATACCTATTTGTATTTCCATCTATAAGAAAATAATTAATTAAAATTATGTTCCAAACAAATAAAATAAATTAGTCACCATTTGGTGAGAAGACCATATTGCTCGTTCCAGTTTGTTGCTCCATGGATAAATCTAGGTAAAGCGTTAAGAAGTGAAATATCCGTTCTGTTACATTTGAACCATGGCATTGTCTTACGTCATGGTTTGTTTTACGTTTTTCATGACTTCTCATTTGCGTGAATACAATCTCAGCTCCGTTACATTAGTATAGTAACGGAGCTGAGACCACGGAGATGAGGATTTTTAACCTTTTTACACGATATTTTGATTAGTTATTATTAAAAACTATATTGTAACTTTAAGATATTGTTTAGAATATTATTTGGAAAATTACGTGTAAAAATAGTTACAATATTATAAAAATTAAGCTAAAAAAAATGCATTCACGGAGAAGAGAAAAATGGATAACGAACTTACCGCCATCTTAGAAACACTGCCACAAAACTCTTATAACGAACAAACACGTCTTTTATCGTGCACGTGCTAGAAGCAAATGTCGGCTGAATCTCCAAACTCGTACGATATAGTGCCGCAGTGTCCTCTATCGGATTTCATAGAAGATAGAAATCATATTCACGGAGCTGAGAAATATATGGGGGACATCGAGTTTTAGTAAAATAATAACGCTGTTTTAATATTGTTTTTAAAAGTTCCTTGTATGAGTATTGACTATTGATCTTACCTTTGTTGTTAAGTTGATCAAAAAATATTGACAAAGTTGGTTCGAATTATACAGCATTTCACAATAAAGCACGTAAATAATGGCGGGGGACATGCCACGGAGCTGAGAAATTTACTGTTTGAAGCTGAAATACTAAAGTATTTAAAAAAAATTATGAATTCTATGATTTAAAAACATAAAGACCTCAAAAAGTACCTATTGTTACTACACTTTGTTTACAGAAATGATTTCAGATTATTGGGATATTTAACGGGGACCATGAATATCCCGGTTTAAATAGAATGACCCGGATATAAAAAAATAAAATTAATTATGTTATGAAATACCTATGAAAAGCAAAGCTGGCAGCAAATTTTAAATATACAGGGTTTTTTGTAAATGTAAATGGTTAATTTTCGCAAAAGGAATAGGTACGTTAAATTTTTTTACTTTACTAACGTTAAAAAAATACAATTTTCTATATAAAGGTCTAATTAAATAATGTCAGGGTGATGAACAGGGTCGTGAGGCGGAATCTTTTGCGATCAGTTCTGGTCTAACTCAACTCGTGGAAGAACCAACGCGAATTCCAGACCGAGATGGAGATTTTGCTAGTCTTTTAGATCTCTTTTTGACATCCAACCCTGACCTATACACAGTCACCGTTCATCCTCCATTAGGATCTTCCGATCACAAACTTATTTCAACTCTAAGCGAGCTGCCAATTTGTTCTGAACAACCTCCTAAACCTCGTAAAATTTGGCACTACACATCAGCTAGTTGGGAAGACCTAAGGGACCATTTTCGCACTTTTCCTTGGCTGGAAGTATGCTTCTCTTCAGATGATCCATCCGCTTGTGCTCAAGAGGTCTCCGATGTCATTCTTACTGGCATGGAAGCCTTTATTCCTTTCTCCAAGAAGCGCCCTTCAAATGGCAAGCCCTGGTTTAGCAAGAACTGGCGTAAAAATCCTACCGATGTGAATCGCACCATCTTTGTTACCGCTCGAAACCAGTGCAAGCAAACGATAGATCAAAACAAAGAGGCTCACAACATGAGGATCAAAAATAAACTTCTCGCCAGTCCTAACGGATCTAGGTCCTTTTGGTCAGTCGCTAAGGCCGTCAGTCAAAATTTTACCAAATCAAATATTTCACCGCTAACACGTTCTGACGGCACAATAGCAACCACGGCTGAAGATAAAGCGAACTTACTCGCAGAACTCTTTGCTTCACACTCCACGGTAGACTTTCAGGGAAAAACACCCCCGAACATTCCAGCAGTTCGATCGGAAATGACTGATATCGTATTCCGTCAGCGTCCTGTCAAACGAATTCTGAAGGGGCTCGATGCCAAAAAAGCTTCTGGTCCAGATGAAATTCCTATTATAGTGCTCAAGAAATGCGCCGATGAACTCACACCAGTATTTTGTAGACTTTTTAACTTATCCTACAAAAAAGGAATATTTCCATCTTGCTGGAAAAAGGCGCGAGTCCAGCCTATACCAAAGAAAGGCAAGAAAACCCTGCCAAACAACTATCGACCAGTCGCATTGCTTTCAGTTATATCAAAGGTGATGGAGAAAGCTATTAACCAACAACTTATAAAATACCTGGAAGGCCTTAAAATTATCAGCGACCATCAGTATGGTTTTCGTAAGTCCAGATCAACAGGAGACCTGCTAGCCTATGTCACTCATCTTTGGAGCAACGCAATCGAACATCATGGGGAGTCCCGGGCTATTGCACTGGACATCTCTAAAGCCTTTGACCGTGTCTGGCACGAGGGGCTCCTAAGCAAACTGCGTTCTTATGGTATGCCCGGTCGATTTTGTTCATGGTTGTCTAGCTTCCTCAAGGACCGCTCTCTGCAAGTGGCGATTGACGGGTTGCTCTCAGACACCTTCACCATCAATGCTGGTGTTCCTCAAGGGTCCATATTATCTCCCACTCTCTTCTTACTGTACATTAACGACCTTCTAGCGAAAACAGAAAATCCATTATATTGCTTTGCTGACGACAGCACACTTATCTCATCTTTTACTTTGAAACCTCAAACATCGGCTACTGACGCACATCTTCGCAGACAACATGAGGTATCACGCCTCAATAAAGACCTGGAAGAAATTTTGTCTTGGGGTGACAGTAACCAAGTCGAATTTAACGCTCAAAAAACCCAGGCTGCAGTTTTCTCTAAGAAGGTCAACATTGCAGAACCCGATATCGTTATGGCAGGACACGCAATTCCACTGACTTCGTCTATTAATTAGCTGGGTGTCAACCTGGGAGGAAATATGTCTTGGCATAATCACGTAGTGGCAATCGCCAGGGCAGCTTCTCAGAAGCTCGGTATACTTTTCCGTACCAAAAAGTTGTATACACCTCAACAACTTTTGACACTTTATAAAGCCCAGATTCGACCATCACTGGAATACTGCTCTCATATCTGGAGTTCTGCACCGAAGCATACCCTTCGGTTGTTGGATTCCATCCAAAGGAGAGCCGTTCGTCTAATCGGCGACCACGAGCTGACTAAGAACCTCGACAGCTTAGAATATCGAAGACAGGTTGGTGATTTGACTCTCTTCTACAGATATTTTCATGGCAAGTGTTCGACAGATATTGCCCGCTCGATTCCACCTAGAGTAATGCATAGCAGAAACACACGACGAACCACTGCCGCCCATCCCTATGTGGTTCAACTTAGTACACCCCGAACATCATTGTTTCAGAACTCTTTCATTTGGAGGACGTCATCTTTGTGGAACGGCCTTTCTGAGACCGTGTTTCCAACCGAATATAACCTCCAACGATTCAAGAAAAACGTGAATCGCTTTCTTCGCACACGCACCGCTCCCAGAGCGCCTTAAAGGATTTTCCTATAGTGCTTGTGCTCGATCATAAAAAAAAAAAAAAAAATGTCACTATCCCTGGTCTTTAATCCTTTTGGAATTATAGGCATTTCAACTCTATAGTGATGGGTAAGATTTTATCTAAAGTGCATAGTTTTTTTCGCCTGCGAAAGAATATATTTTTCTTCTTGTCTTCCACGAGGGCAACTAAATTAGAAACCTCTTATTCTTCGTATCGAAGTATATATTTATAATTTAATAATTCAGGACTAGTTAGTAAACTTGGCAACACAGCTTAGATCGCGCGAGACAGCGCGGTGGTAGCGGAGTATTATAGCGGATTCAAGGCCTACTATCTTGATATCAGCAGTAAGGTCGTATACATAATAGGTGCGTAATAAAAAGGTAAGATATCAACACAATGTAAAAATAATAATATCCATTTCGTGCAGCAACAGCAATTAATCATTGTTTAAACCGAATTGTATTGACAATTAGATAAAAGAGCTTAAATTAGTTCGAAATGTGATAAAATGTAATAAAAACATTTTTAGAAGGTTACTGATGGGAGGTACCCAAGTACCCAGTTTTATCATTATCGACATAGTAGTTACCAACAACGACTTACAAATAAGGCAATGCGGATTATTTTAAATTGTGAAAATATACAAAAATTAATCTTATGTTAAAAAATTTAAATTGGTTGAATGTCAGAAATTTAATTTTTTATTTATTATGTATCTTTATACATAAAATTAAAAATAATTTATTGCCTGATTGTTTAAAAAAAATTTGTTCTTTTAATTATGACCATCATAATTATAAAACAAGAACTAATCAAAATTTTTATGTGGATAGAGTGTCTAAAACATTAGCTTATAAGTCAATTTCTTATACAGTGAGGACGTAAAGTCTGGAATAAATTCATTATTTAGGGAACGCTAAATGTTTTTAAAAATCGCTCGGACACGTCGATTTTCTTTTTTTAATACGCATTTTTTTCAATATTTTTTATTATACTCCGAAAGCACTCTGCTTGGACCAACTTTAATTTTTTAAATGGGAACCCACATTTTTTTTTTAATTTTAGGATTCTGTGCATAATTGTGAACATTTTTTATCTAACATGTCATTATGATTTATCGACAGTTAAAGTTCGAAAATAAATAAAACAATTAATTATTTATCATTTTAATAAATGTTGAAAATGTTGCCCAAAGGTTAATTGGCAGTAACCTAGACGATCGAAAAATTCTTTCTGCACATTTCTGACAACTTCCGGACTGATTGTCCGTATTTCTTGAACAATTCGATTCTTTAAGTCCTCCATGTCCATTGGCTTAGTTTGAAAAACTTTACCTTTAAGGTAAACCCACAGAAAAAAGTCAAGGGGGGTTAAGTAGGGAGACCTCCGCGGCCATTCAATAGCTCCCCTCCTTGCAATCTATCTATTTTCAAAAATAGTATTAAGATAAGCGCGAACTTTTGAAAATAGATGGATTGGAAGAAGCTATTGAATGGCCGCCGAGGTCTCCCGACTTAACCCCCCTTGACTTTTTTCTGTGGGGTTACCTTAAAGGTAAAGTTTTCCAAACTAAGCCAATGGACATGGAGGACTTAAAGAATCGAATTGTTTAAGAAATACGGTCAATCAGTCCGGAAGTTGTCAGAAATGTGCAGAAATAATTTTTCGATCGTCTAGGTTACTGCCAATTAACCTTTGGGCAACATTTATAACATTTATTAAAATGATAAATAATTAATTGTTTTATTTATTTTCGAACTTTAACTGTCGATAAATCATAATGACATGTTTGATAAAAAAATGTTCACAATTATGCACAGAATCCTAAAATTAAAAAAAAAATGGGGGTTCCCATTTAAAAAATTAAAGTTGGTCCAAGCAGAGTGCTTTCGGTATAATAAAAAATATTGAAAAAAATGCGTATTAAAAAAACAAAATCTACGTGTCCGAGCGATTTTTAAAAACATTCAGCGTTCCCTAAATAATGAATTTATTCCAGACTTTACGTCCTCACTGTATAGGTTTGATAGAATATAATAATTTGGAAATTTCTATTAAATCTCAAAAATCATTAAAACTGTTTAAAAAAATTTTAAAATTACATTTAATTAAAAAACAAAATGATACGTAATGTTTGATACAATTTGCAAAATGTTTAACTTTCCTGTCTGTTTTTGTTTTTTGGTAAAAGAAGGTTCCGTTTTAAAATTATAAATAAATCTATAAAAATGTTGTTAAAAAAATGTATTAAAAAATATTTAATTGTAGCTTCTTTTGCTAAATAAAAATGTAAAATGTTACTACTATTACTACTACCAACTTTTGATTAAACAGCGCAAACAAAAAAATTGTTAAACATTTACGATTTGCTTAGTAAAAATAAAATATGCTCTTAAAAACACCAACATGGCAACATGTCTAAAGTTAAGTAACTTAAGCGCGATCTAAGTTTGGTCGCAAATGTGACTGCTGAAGAAAAGGCTCTTTCAGCTTCCACACTTGCAGGTGGTACTGTCAGTAAATATTCGTAACACTTCTGTTATAAACCTCTTAGTTAAGTTTTATGGGTGAAAAAATACGTCCGAGCGCACAGCTTACCGGTCAGATGCCTTTCCTCCCAGCAGGACTGGGCATGCGCACAAATCTCTTGTTATCGGCCTGTCCTTCCTTAGCGACATGCTCAAAATACACTCCAGAACCGGCTCGGCGCCGTTTTTGTTGTAGTGTTTTAAGTTTTCTCTGTGGATTCCTTGTTGTTTATTGTGGTATTGTGGATGTTTAATATTTTACGGATTTCTAGTTTTCGTGTAGTTTAGTGAATTGTGTTTGTGCTTTTAGTGGCTCGGATAGTCGGATTGGAATATAAACAATGACTTGTAACAGCCGTTGTATAATTTTATTATGCCCAAATGCCAAATAGGGGTAAAATACCGGGTATTTCGTATTTTCAGTACGTATGGAGTAGTGATGTATTTTGAAATCTAACTTTATTTTATTATGCTCAATTTAAACACATCTAACTAGGCCTAGGCTACACAAACAAGGTATGAAAATAAAGAGAAGCACACATTAAGGTAGATTATCCCGATGCATGTTTTGGTATATTTTATTTGCATCATTTGCAATCTAATTAGGTACGCCTATTTTTCGGGCAATATATTTGCTTTAAAAAGTTTAAAAGACACTATGCTTATATTATAAAAAAGAAAAAGTAAATAATAATAATAATAATATAATAATAATAATATATTTCCAAATCTTAACAACTACATACAATTTATTCCCTGAAAAATAGCAAGTCAAGGAAATATATAGAATACTCACTGAAATCTATTAAGATTTGTGCGTGAACAATTCTTTACTTATTTTCAAAATCTTGATATTCAAATCATTACGTTAAAATTTCAAGTTTCTTAGAAAAGTATACTTATCTCAATATACAAAAAATATTAACATCGTTAAAAAAATTACCCATATAATAATATACATTATAATGTATAATGTTACTTGTAATGAAAAATAAATAAAATACTATACCAATTAAATACCCGTACCTAATCTAGAATTCTACCATCACCAGTTTTTATTAAAGCATTTCTCTTGCAACGATTTATAAGTACATTTTCGGAATTATCATTTCATTTATTACAGAATTTATCTGATAGTGCAGAAATCGAAAAAAGAAGCATGCACATTTTTGGACAAGTTATAATTATTTTATTTTTATTCAAATGTCATAAGATGATAAACGAAAAAACACAAAAACAAAAAAAAAAAAAAAAAAAACAGAAAACTTGGAGCAAAGTATAGAAAATATTGTTGATGAATCTAATTGTGTAAATTTGAGATGATAGTGTAAAGCATGTATGTTGTAGATAACGTTATGAGGATAAATCTATAAAATTGCGAATTTGTTTCCGGGGTAGTGATAATATCCATATTTTTGTTAGTTTTTTAAAGCGCCTGTAATTTTCCAGTCTAATGTTTTCTGGAATTAGAATGTAAATATGGGGAGCTAAAAATGAAAAGGACCTTTGTCGAATCGTTTTATTGGCCCTTAGTGTCTTGGTGTGTTTAGATTTTTTGTATCTGGTATCGTGTTCATGTGAAATTAATTTTAGTTCATTTCTTTTTTTGTGCTGTAAGCAAACGATTTTGTAGCAGTAGCTTTGACAGATATCCATAAGACCGCTTTCTAGAAATAATAAGTCGCTTGGGTAATAAAAGTCCTTATTGTAAATAGATTTTATAAACAGTTTCTGAATAACTTCTAATTTAGTTAAATGAGATTTATAAGCCCCACCCCCTGTGCTTATACCATATTGTAAGATCGAATAAACCAAAGAAAAATAAACTGTTTTTAGGTGATTTTCAGATAATATAGTTTTTAATTTTTTAAATTTATATAATATTGACCTACATTTTTTTGTTAATATCTTAATATGTTCGTCCCATTTTAAAAATTTGTCAATTTGCACTCCAAGATATCTAGTGCTCGTCTCTTCTTTGATTACAATATCCTTTGCTTGTTGTTTAACTGTTATTTCCTTAAAGTGTGGAACTGTTTTTTTGGTACAACTGAAAGCGATATAATTTGTTTTCTTGAAATTTATTGTAAGGTACATGCTGTCGAACCAATTTTTTAGTAATACCAAATCACTTTCTGCACGCTCTTTAACTTCTTTCCAAGTAGTTCCAGTATATAAGACCACGGTGTCATCCGCAAAAGAGGAAATAGAACCAGTACTCCTCAAACTAAATAACTCATTAATATATATTGTAAACAGAACTGGCCCCAAAACCGTCCCCTGCGGAACACCGTACTCTACTTTTCTTGGATCGCTTAACAAATCTGTTAATTGGACATACTGCAGTCGATCTTTTAAATAACTTTGCATTAAATTTAGAGCTATACTTCTTATATTACAATGCAGAATAGAAAACCCATTATAACTCGATTGTTTATATATAGGTAAAAATTGGGCTGCATTATTGATATCTTTAGAATCTATTTCAAGAAATGATAATTCGTCCAAGTACGAGTTCATACTTTTATCCTGTATCTACCTATCACAATTATATAATATATGTACCTATAATAAATTTTATTTAATAATAATAGTAAAAAGGTAAACGTATATTAAAAAAGTAGATATTTTTATAACTAGAAAATAATGAAAATGTAAATAAGGTTTTTTTTTTAATTTAATGGTACCTATTTATATTAAATTTAGTCCTTTTGTATTGCACATTTGGTTTGACTTCTGGTGATAATATTTGCACCAGCGGTATGGGGACTGTATTTGATTTTTGTCCTCTTCCTTTTTTGTGACTCCTTTCTTTCTCTTGACTGCAGATTAGTATTTTTTTGCTGTTGCTGAGTTGTTGTTGCTTCGTCTAAATCGTCGTTTGATATTTCGACTTCCGAATCGGTTGAAACGCACTCCTGATTTTCCAGTTCTTTTAGTTTTTCCACTGTATATGGTTGATCATTAATAAATAACGTCGCTCCTTTTATTCGCGTTTGAAGACCTTGAGCTCTAGCAATTTTTTGATGATTTACCAGGGTCTTTTGGGTTTGTCGATCCTCTAGACATAAATCGTTGGATATGGATACGTTGGTACCTTTAAGGCGGTTTAAGTGACGGAACAGCGAAGCCTTTTTTAAGTACGAAATGAACTCAATTACTACTGGAGGAGTTTCACTTCTGCCGATAAATGAGATATTGTTTATATCACTTTCTGATAGTTGAACTGGTATCAATTCACTGATTCGAGTCAAGGAGGCTTTGATAAGATTTTCCCGCGAAATGTTTTGTTTTAAGCCAAGTCCGAAAACAACAATATTGTTTTTGCGTAACTTTCTTTGCAAATCAATATTGCTTTTCTTTAGGTGTCCAATTTCCTTATTAGCTGAGTCGATTTTATCATTTACTGCCTTTGATATATTTTTTATTTCTTCCCGCAATAGTTTTGTTTGTTCCTCACTATTTTCCTGTATTTTCTTAAACTGTTGTTCGTTAGTTTTATTTAGGATATCAAAAAGTTTTTCTTCAGTAATTAGCGACATGGTCCTAAATAATACCCGTGGTGCAAAATGTAAATTTTTGCCGTACAACAAAAAGTTCTAACAATGTTTATTGTTAATAAAATGCTGAGCGATTTTCGCCCTAATGGATTAGTACTTACAGTATTTTTGCTGTTTTTCACATTTTATTGTTTTATTATATAAGTGGCGCTTTTGTTCTTCGTAGAGTGCACTCAAAACACACAAATTGCATTATTTATATCCACAAAACTATTTAATTTACACATTAACCCTTGAAAATCACAACTTATAGGAGAGCTGTAGTTGCTAGTGGACTTCACGTTTCACAGGTTTTTAAATGTTTTTCAATACCTAAATAGGTATGTTTATATTAATCCCAAGGGTGAAAGTATTCCACGGGTCAAGTTCTTGGGCAAAAAGTTTTTCAAATTCTTGAACAAGAAATTGTGCTTACAAATGTTTTACGAGTACCTACCCAAGTTTTTCCCAAATTGTAAAAATCAATGGAAGTTATATACCAAATGATAATTGACTTGGGTTAGGTACGCGATAACATCGAAGATTGGTTATTTTGCTGGTTTTGTTTGTATTTTATATTCGATTTCATAAATTGTATAGTTTAATTGACTTGTTCTTTTCCTTTTTGAACAAAAAACACGACGACGAATCATTTTTAAACAAATTTTAGAAACAAAAACTTAAAAACAATTTTCTATCCTCAAAATCTGATAGGTTTGCAACTACTAAACATGCCAGAAATCACTACCTTATCTCCCAACTTGATCAAAAATAGAGAAGAAATTCCAATTTTTTGGCAAGAATTTGGGGCAAATTTTAGCTGTATACCTACATGTAAAAATAAATTGAACTTTTACAATTTCTTTAGCAAGAACTTAAATTTTAAAGCCCGGACCTGTCCATCTTCCCATTCGTCAAATGATAATGTTGCAGTGCGCTTGTCTAATCGTGTGTAGCTTTGTTTACATGCCAAATTTGCCACTTCCGTGATTACTGTTTGCTTATCTAAAGGTAAATATATATGACACCTACTCGTCAATCAGACGTCGTTAATATGGGGTACTCTATCACTCATCTCTTAAACCAACTAGGGGAGAGCCAGCAACAGTGACCACCTTTTTTTTTATTTCCACGTATTTCAAAAACGATTAAGAAATTTATGCTTTTTCCATTATTTTTGACTACATATACGATAAGGCTGTACAAATATGACTATTTAATTTTTAAAAGTATAGGATCTTTTCCTCAATATTTTTTTAAAAACATACCACTATGGCCACGGTACAGAACCGTATAGTGGTACAGTGGTTTCTCTGAAAAGCATACTAAAGACTGTTTTTAAGTTGGTAATAAGTAATAAGACTTCATACAAAATCCTTTAATTAGGAAATTCATAAGTCCTATACACATCGAAAAACAAAAGAAACATGTATCATATAAATGCAAAATTTTGTATTCAAATAATGTAAGGAACAGTGGCCACCCCTTTATAATACATCAGAGTAGTGGCCAATGTACCCTCCGTTAAGGTGACCACTGTAAGAAAGGGAACATAAAAAATAAAACCTAACCTAACAGAAAAACAATGCATATTCTTTAGCCTTTTACCACTGAACTTCGTACTGCAATAGCACATCCTTAAGAAGCATGCAATAAAGTGACTGAAACACTCAGCTTTGAATGATTAAAACGATAAGTCACTCTAATAAAAAAAAACTTTCCACACCGAATTCAATGTCACACTTATTACGACGAAGCCGGCCATTTAACTGAAAGTATTCGGCGCGCCATGTGCTGGAAACATACTTAAGCACGGATACAAGAGAGGGCGCTAGCGGTGTACGTTTTGTAAGAGAATATTCACTGGCGGCCACTGTACCTGCCATGGCCACTGTTGGTGGCTCTCCCCTACTTCTTTTAGGAGACAACAGGTGGTATTTTTAAAACGTCGTGTATTCCGGAGTCAGACGCGCTTAAGATGATTTTTTGTAAAAATCTGGAATACGATGCGATGTATCGAAAATAATATTTTAATCAATCGGAAATGACGAACTATTAAAATAATTATTATCTTTCATCTCAGATAGCTTCAGCATGAATTATAATGATTTTATGCCGCAATTATAATTTATCTCACCCACACTACACACTACACTTCCCTATTTGGCCTTTTTCAATTTCTAACTGCTTTTCATTTTGATCCAACTTATTTAATTACTGACTTACTTATTAATACATTAACGTATAGTGAGCTAGCGTAAAGTATTTTATATATAGAATAACGGTATAATATGGAATGAACCGATACTATACCGAAGAAAATTATCCATACCACAGGTTCGCTAAGATATAGTTTGTATTGATAGCTTATTTTTTATTAACCCATATTAAATAAATTGCTAGTGTATTAAACCCTCTTTAGTATCACATCAAATCCAGATTTGCTGGAACAGTGTGTTTATTGGTACTAATCAGTTCCATTAGCAACACAGTCTTTCTACACTGAGGAAACTGATCTAATACAACAGGTTTGCTAAAACATAGTTTATATTGATAGCCGACTTTGTATTAACCCATGTTAAATAAATTGCTAGTGTATCAAACCCTCTTTAGTATCACATCAAATCCAGATTTGCTAGAACAGTGTGTTTATTGGTACTAATCAGTTCCATTAGCAACACAGTCTTTCTACACTGAGGAAACTGATCTAATACAACAGGTTTGCTAAAACATAGTTTATATTGATAGCCGACTTTGTATTAACCCATGTTAAATAAATTGCTAGTGTATCAAACCCTCTTTAGTATCACATCAAATCCAGATTTGCTAGAACAGTGTGTTTATTGGTACTAATCAGTTCCATTAGCAACACAGTCTTTCTACATTGAGGAAACTGATCTAATACAACAGGTTTGCTAAGACATAGTTTATATTGATAGCTTATTTTGTATTAACCCATATTAAATAAATTGCTAGTGTATTAAACCCTCTTTAGTATCACATCAAATCCAGATTTGCTAGAACAGTGTGTTTATTGGTACTAATCAGTTCCATTAGCAACACAGTCTTTCTACACTGAGGAAACTGATCTAATATAACAGGTTTGCTAAGACATAGTTTATATTGATAGCTTATTTTGTATTAACCCATATTAAATAAATTGCTAGTGTATTAAACCCTCTTTAGTATCACATCAAGTCCAGATTAGCTAGAACAGTGTTTTTATTGGTAGGTAGTAATCAGTTCCATTAGGAGCACAGTCTTTCTACACTCAGGAAACTGATCTAATACAACAGGTTTGCTAAAACATAGTTTATATTGATAGCCGACTTTGTATTAACCCATGTTAAATAAATTGCTAGTGTATCAAACCCTCTTTAGTATCACATCAAATCCAGATTTGCTAGAACAGTGTGTTTATTGGTACTAATCAGTTCCATAAGCAACACAGTCTTTCTACACTGAGGAAACTGATCTAATACAACAGGTTTGCTAAGACATAGTTTATATTGATAGCTTATTTTGTATTAACCCATATTAAATAAATTGCTAGTGTATCAAACCCTCTTTAGTATCACATCAATTCCAGATTAGCTAGAACAGTGTTTTTATTGGTAGTAATCAGTTCCATTAGCAGCACAGTGTATCAAACCCGCTTTAGTGTTACATCAATTCCAGATTTGCTAGAACAGTGTTTTTATTGGTATCTAGTAATCAGTTTCATTAGTAGCACAGTCTTTCTACACTGAGGAAACTGATCTAATACAACAGGTTTGTCAGGACATCGTTTGTATTGATAGCTTATTTTGTATTAACCCATATTAAATAAATTGCTAGTGTATCAAACCCGCTTTAGTATTACATCAATTCTAGATTTGCTAGAACAGTATTTTGTTAGGAGTAATCAGTTCCATTAGCAGCACAATCTTGTTGAATAATGAACTACTTTTAATACAGCTATTTTGTTAAGAAATAAATTGTATCTTCTCGATGCGACGCATTTTGTTTCCAATAAAGCGCTTTCTCGACAATTAAGAAAGCATAACAGCGTCCCCAAAAACTAATTGTATCCGTTAGAACCTATATATATAATACACAAGACGTTGGTGGGGGTTCGTAGCGATCGGCAATCGCCGCGCGCCGTAGTATTAGTTTTGACGTATTTGCTGCGCAGGTCACATCGTTGTTCGGAGTATTCGTACTTCAGTACAAACGGTAGAGACAGTCCTGGAAATCATATATCAATCATGAGTTATGCTCTCATCACTATAGGTCTACAACTGAGTTAGTTATGATGAATGAAAAACTGACACTACACACACAGCGCGTAGCGAAAATACTAATCGAATTGGTGTTGCTAAAATGCTTCAATCATTAAATAATATTAATTAAAATGTCATCTTGGACACATATTTAATAGTTTAAATCTTCATTCCGCTAGTATAACTGTTATTCATCACATGTTTTGACTGGAAAACATTTACTCTATAAACTGGAAAATTACGAAAACAACGCTTTCTGACGCTTGATGGGCAGGAGAAATTAGCGTTCGTATTTGTTTTCTTGATATGCATAAGAGATTGTTCCGTTTTATGTAAATGATAACGTTTAGAATAAACCTATAAAGCCTGCATGTTTACCGGAGCGAGGGCCAATTAATAGTTGGAGACAATGGACGGGTACTTAACTAAAGAAGATAAAATTGGTAAGATCTGAAAGACGATAGATGGTTACTATTGTCAAGTTTAAGTATTAACACTGGAGATAGCAGCACGTTCAAGAAAGTTTTTTATTGGACAAATATCCAAGTGTCTAGTCCAGCGACAATGTAGACCTATTGTTTTTCTGTAATATTAGTGGGGTACCCTCTTTACATGTTTACAAGTGGACGACAGAAATCCCACAACGACAAAACGGTACGACAAAAAATCTATTTATCAAACTCATATTGTGTAACCTACCGGTTGGTTTTCAAAAGACGTTCACCCCTATAACTTTTCTGTATTTATAGATATTAAAATGAAATTTTGAGATTATGCATAAGAGATGAGTCTGCATTCATTGGCAGAATTTTCAATTTGTTGCACTTCCGGTTTGACCGGAAGTCACCTTGACTTTGGTATTTTAAATGGGATATTTAAGATTTAATTTAAGACAAATTTGCCTTAAGTCCCAATCGCAAATTTAAAAGCGTTATGCATTATTGCCGCCCTATCTTTTCTAAAGAAATGTTAAGGCGGCTTTGAAAAACAATGGAATATTTGAAGAAATAGTCCATGCTTAAAGTGGAGTTGAAAGTATGGGAAAGAAAGAAAAACTCAAAGTCTTCCTCCACAAAGTTTAATAGAATAAAAATATTCAACACAAGTCTCTACATGTTTCGAACGTAAAAACGTTCATCATCAGGAGACAGAAATTATATTTGGTGCTGATGGCTTTAGCAAAAGAGAAAATGGTGTCGAACCTTAATGGAGCTTTTATTTAATTAAAACTTGATGTTTAAAGTAGACATGATATAAAGAAAATTGAAGAAAGTTTAACCATACTGAGTATGTGAGAAGTCAGTAAATGGGGTCTAGACCAACCAAATAAACTGGGAAAGAAAAAACCTTTTCTAAAAAGGTGTCGAAAGTTATTTTTTTTTTAAATTTGTTATTTTATAAAAAAGGACATTTAAGTGGGTATGTGTCTATAAGACATTGTGGGGGAAAAAAAAATTTTGAAGAAAGTAAGGTAATAAATAGAAGAAACCATAAGGTGTCGGTTAGTGGGGTACTGAGTTTCAGGCTCAGTAACCCCGTGTGGGTTTTAATTTAAAAACCGTAAAAATTGACAAAAATTTGTACATTTTTTGAAAAATTTAAAGGAAAAATGTACAAATTTTTGTCAATTTTTACTGTTTTTAAATTAAAACCCACACGGGGTTACTGAGCCTGAAAACTCAGTACCCCAATAACCGACACCTATGGTTTCTTCTATTTATTACCTAACTTTCTTCAAATTTTTTTTCCCCACAATGTCTTATAGACACATACCCACTTAAATGTCATTTTTTATAAAATAACAAATTTAAAAAAAAAGAAACTTTCGACACCTTTTTAGAAAAGGTATTTTCTTTCCCAGTTTATTTGGTTGGTCTAGACCCCATTTACTGACTTCTCACATACTCAGTATGGTTAAACTTTCTTCAATTTTCTTTATATCATGTCTACTTTAAACATCAAGTTTTAATTAAATAAAAGCTCCATTAAGGTTCGACACCATTTTCTCTTTTGCTAAAACCATCAGCACCAAATATAATTTCTGTCTCCTGATGATGAACGTTTCTACGTTCGAAACATGTAGAGACTTGTGTTGAATATTTTTATTCTATTAAACTTTGTGGAGGAAGACTTTGAGTTTTTCTTTCTTTCCCGAACAATGGAATAGTTTTGAAAACCAATATGGTTTTAAATTAAAATTTTAATGTCATTCGTTTATTAAACTTACATTGTAAATCAGATAAAACGGTTAGTTTTACTAGAAATGAACAAATTGATATGCTCCTAATTTTTGGAGTGACCAGAAAAAATCTTCTGAAGCCGCAAGATTGTATTTATTGTATGTTTTATAAACTAATGACATTACAACTTTAAATTAAAGCCATATTACTTTTCAAAACCATTCCATTGTTTTTCAAAGCCGCCTTTATATTTCTTTAGAAAAGAGAGGGCGGCAATAATGCATAACGCTTTTAAATTTGCGATTGGGACTTAAGGCAAATTTTTCAGTGTCAATTTTAAAATAGCATAGGAGCGTATGGTATCATATTGTTGGAAAAAAAATGCTCATTTAAATATATCCTATACTCCAAACCCAAAAATATAGGCAGGGACGTAGCTATCATAACCATGGAAACCAATGCAAACCACCAATGACAATACAGTATTTTGGCCGTTTCCATGGTTATGACAGCTACGTCACTGCCTATATTTTTGGGTTTGGGGTATAGTGAACTACCATCGTTTCATTTGGAAAAATGGAGTAAACGTCAAGAAGACAAAATTTAATTTTTTAAACGCTTGTGAAACTTAGAAAGTCAATTATTGTTATGACATAATTTTAATTTTCATATACTACTTGACTATAAATTACCAGATTTAATTAATTTGTAGCACTCTAGATTGAAAATAAAAAATAAACATAGAAATGTTATAACACGTCAAAAAAATACAAGTGAGGTGTCATTTCACTCATAATGTTATGCTGAACCCAAATAAGTAAAAATATACAAGATGTCCCATTTAAAATATCAAAGTCAGGGTCACTTCAGGTCAAACCGGAAGTGCATAATCTCAAAATTTCATTTTAATATCTATAAATATAAAAAAGTTATAGGAGTGAACGTCTTTTGAGAAACACCCGGTAGAGGGTATCTTTAAACTAAATATGTCTTTCTTACCCTAAAAACTTAACTACACCAAATTGGATTTATATACGCTTAGTTAGCCATTTTCAAAAAAAAAATAACAATTAATTATTAACTGTTTTCAAGTCCATCATCTCCTGTTGCTGTGTGGCCTCTTAGTTATTGGACACCCTATATATAAGTTTTAGCGATGATAAAGGTAGGTCCGGGCGTATAAAAAAGAACATCAATTTTGTGCCATAGATCACCACAATGGTAAATCATTCTGCATGCTATTTTAAAATCAACAATAGTCGTGACTTAATGTTATGAAATGTTGATCGAATCAGACAGACCTATATACCCAGTTAATAGCAATATTATTAGCAATATTAAATGGCCAATATTGCAATGTACCGTCACTTACTGACAGATAAAAATGGAACATGAAACAATAAATAAAAGTGATAATTGACGGTTATGCTGTTACTTAAATAACAATGAATCGGTTCGAGTTTATTGTTTAATAGTAAATGTAACATATAACATATAACTAACCATTATATTAAATTAGAGCAATATTATAGGAAAAAATAGGGGAGAGTCGTTCAGTATCGAATTTTATAATAAAAATAGCTATTGAAAACATTAAATAAAAAAAATGCCTTTATTACGATATACCTACTACGTAGGAAAATTTCACACCTGTCATTCTAAGCCAATCACACACTTTCATTTCGACAGTAGTTACCAATGACAACCTTCAAATTTTTCGGAAATTTTTCTCCTCCTGCCAAGCTAGGCGAACAAAATTAATAAGTGGACATTTTTTCTTGATAGCTATCATATGATCCGTAAATCAGTATTCAGAATCAAATTTTGGTATTTAATGTTTTTATTCATTTTATAATACTAAATAAATACAAATATTTATTTACCAAATATTTCTTTCATTAAGGCTAAATATTTTTGGAATTCTGGTTCGAACTCTTCTCTTCGTAATGGAGAATAACAAGGATAATGGTTATCTTCCCTTTCCACTTCTATCAGATGTCTATGTTTAATATAATAGATGTAATATTTGGATGCAATTTTGTTCTGCTGAATTCTGGTTTTTCTTAAAAAGGATGGGATATCTTCCTCCAAAATCTTCTGGATAGCTGAGAAAAGGTTTTCTTGATGGGGATTTAATTCAGTTTTTTCCATTAAACATTGCAAATACTTTAAATTTTTATGCGACATATTAATGTCCCCTATTTCAGAGCAAGATTTACAAAAACCGTATAGGGCTTAAAATAAGTTTCTTGATTGTTTACTGCCATGATTTAATTATTGTGAACTAAAGAAGCACGTTTAAGAAATAACTGTCGACGTGACGTATAGCAGAGACAATTTTGACATCACAAGCCTAAGCCTACTTGACTGTGGTATCTACTATCTACCTAGATTTTAAAAATTGTTTTATCTGGCATAACTAGCCTAAACTAGACTATACTATGCTTTCCCTTTGTTTTAGTAAATGAAATGTAGTAAAAATAAATAAAAAGGATAATTTTCACTTATATTTTTTGCATTTCGTTTAACTAAACGGTGAGGAAACTTTTTTTTGAAAGTTTGAGTAGGTATTCCCATAATTATGGATAATTTATAACCTATAACCCACAAGACGTTGGTCGGGGTTTGTAGCTATCGGCAATCGCCGCACGCCGTAGTATTAGTTTTAACGTATTTGTTGAGAAGGTCACATCGTTGTTAGGAGTCTTCTAGCTGTCCTGTCTGAATTTGAATTTTATTGATCGTATCAATACCTGATTCAATTAATTTATTTTTACTTTGTATTTAAGTTTTTTTAAACTTTGCATATCGGATAAAGCAATAGAAGATTCTTATTTCGCACAACCCATCATTGGTATTGGACTTTATAATCTATGGACGAATTTAACTATCTCAGTAAACCATGTTGCATAATAGATAATCATATGCAATGTCAAACAACAAGAACAATATCACACTAGAAGCTATTTAAATTTTTGAGAACTACAATACTGATTTTTATTTGTAAGTACCTACCTATATACTCTATTAACATTAGCAAGCAAATATTATTATGATTAATGTCAAGTTTCATTACAACTGCCAGTCGGAACTAATACAGTATATAAAACCAGATTACACCCCCAATAGAACTTGATAATTACTGTGAGTATTCAGAGCAATAATGGCTATAAACCATTTTATGGTAGCATCAACTCCTATTTCCTATTGGCTAAATTACCGTGATATTATCACTACACAACGGTCTAGCAATTTTCGTTGTCTTACAGTAGGAAAGCGCCTTGCTGTCACATATTTATAGTATCAAATAGTTGTATAAAGAGAGTATGTAAATTTTTATAAGGAATAGGTTTTTTTTTCTCAGTGTATCCATATATTTCTATATCTGGTTGGCCCGATATGGAGGCTTTAGTAAAGCAGACCGCCATGGTATTTTCTCTTCATAATAGATGAAAAATTTATATATATATATACGCCAGATTGAAGCTGACAAATATGTTAAATTTCCTACTTTATACATTGATTCTATTGCGAAAGTTATATCAAACTTTCCTGGAACAGTTGCAAGACGTATTTTAACTTGAAACACAAAGTCTATATTAAAGTAATATGATAAATTTTGGTAAAAGAGAAGACATGGATTATTTGTTTGCCTCTCATTGAAAATGATCTATGCGGTCGAGCAGACTCTATTGTTTTTCGCCGTTATGCTTTTGTCTTTATCTTTTATTTGTTTAGGCATTATATGAAATTTCTAAGGAGTGTGTTTGCTTAATGGGATATTTCTTCGACATTTTCGTTTCTGGAATCACTGCGCTTCGTAAATTTCGTACGCGTTTTGAGACTGTTCGACTTCTCTACGGCGATGTATGAATCACACGCATATAAGAAAAAAGTAGAAGGCTAGAGACCTGTGTTTTTAAAATAGCATCTCTAGGATAGGATGTCTTACACGGATGACTAGACAAAAAAATATATGGTTCAATTTTAAATTTTACAAATGAGTTTTATTTATTTTTCAGTAAATTTAAAATAATTAAAAATTTCATACTGATTTTCAAAAACAAAATGTTTCATCCCATGATACCTTTTACAGTAAATAAACGGCTTATTTCTGACCTTATTAACAGTAGAAAAATAATAACTAAAAATTTGAAAAAACGCACTTGTTTTTACACATGCATCCGTCTTTACGTAGATCAAGCCTAAGAAAAATCACAACATTTACCACCTGTAAGTCAAACTGATTGAATTAATTTACGACGTGGAAAACCTTAAAAAAATAGTTAAACCTACAGTTAAAAATAACATTAAAGAAATAACTTTTGAAGATAAAAAAGAAACGGAACCATTTATTATTGCTGAAAAACTAAATTCTTATTATATTCATAGCATTGAAGAAATTGTTCAGTCAATAAATTCAGGAAATGAGAACTATGCCAAATTGTTGTAAATAGAAATAATAATTTTTTTTGAAGAATTCAATGAAATATCCTAAATAAATTAAAACTATCAATTTCAAAATGAAATTCAAATAACAACTATGGAGAAATCTTGAATAAAAATGTGTTAAAAGAAACATTTGACAGCATTGGTTACCCATTATTAAATTTAATAAATTCTTGTTTAAAATATAGACATATGCCTGATGAATTAAAATGTTCTTACATTACACCAGTGCCAAAAGTAAAAAACCCTAAAAGATGGGATGAGATGAGGCCAGAAAATGTTTTATGGGATATTGAGAAGTTATTTAAAGAAGTCGTATATAAACAGTTATTAGAATTCATTGATGCCAGCAAAATTTTGGTTTCCGTTCAAGCTGGTTTTCGAAAAGGGTACTCGACAGAGACAGCCATTTAATGTGTGATTGAGACGTTGAAAAGAACCATTGATCAAGGGGAATATGTTATAGCTGTATTTTTGGATTTTAAGCGGGCATTCGAAACAATTGACAGGGCTAGATTATTGAGTAAATTGTATCAGTATGGTATTCGCGGAAACGTTTATAAACGGTTTAAGTAACAGGTCACAAAAGACAAAAATATCAAAAACATATTCAAATAAAAAAATAAATAATATAGGATTTCCTCAAGGAAGTATACTAGGTCCAATATTATTAACTTCATTACATCAACGATATGCCTTTAGTTTTAAAAATGTGTAAGTTACAAATGTTTGCTGATGACACCTTAATTTATATAAATGTTTTAAATATTTTTGATGGTCTAAATACTTTAAATTCTGAGATAAATATATTATTAAATTGGCTAAAAGTAAATAAATTAAATTTAAATATTTCAAAAACTAAATGTATGGTTATGGGTAACAATTTAAATTGTCAAAATATAAATGTTGTAATTGATGGTGAAAAATTGAAATTACTAAACAGTTTTAAATATTTAGGGATATTCATTGATTCAAATTAAAATTTTTTAATTATTTTGAAAGATAATATCGAAGATTGCCGGAAAAGTAGGTTATTTTAAAAGAATCAGTTCTAATTTAAGTTTGTTTTCTAAAAAAACTGTATTTAATACTATTACATTACCACACTTTCTTTATTGTTCTTCCATTTTATATTGTGCTAGTGAGGAAATATTAGCTAAATTACAAATTTTACAAAATAAGGCAATGCGGATTATTGTGACAAATATACAAAAATTACTTTTATGTTGAAAAACTTAGAGAGGAAAATTCTATTAAATCTCAAAAATCATTAAAACTGTTTAAAAAAACTTTAAAATTACATGAAATTAAAAAACAAAATGACACGTAATATTTGATACAATTTGCAAAATGCTTTACTTTTCTGTCTGTTTTTGTTAAAAGAAGGTTGCGTTTTAAAATTTTAAAATAAATCTATAAAAATGTGTTAAAAAAATGTATTAAAAAATATTTCATTGTAGCTTCTTGCTAAATAAAACATGTTACTACTACTACTACTACTACGTACCGCAAATATAGAGAATATAACGGTCAGCGGCCATTGAAAAGACTTTAATTGTATTCCAAAGATGGGTATTCGGCCAATTTTTGAATTTTAAAAAACGAAATGATGAATGCTTAACTAGTTTTTGTTCTTAATAAATTTATATTTATTCCGCAGGAACTAGGAGCTAAAAAAACGGGTAACGTCGTCATCCCTAGATCTTATCAGGTGACGTTGAATTTTCGTAGGAAATTTTGCTGGTGTATGAACCAACAATCCTGAACAAGCAGGAGATAAACGCACGCCGATTTAATATTCGTGTGCTTTCCAAATGAAAATTTCACCCATCATTTTCTTGTCACTTTTGGGCGTTCTTAATTATGATAAATAAAAAAGAAAAATCGCATAATTACTCTGAAAGTTCCGTTTCCGAGTACTTTATCTTAGAGGAAATAAAAAAAAAAAACGGAAGTAACCGGAGAAAGGAATTAAAAGTTTACCCGGGTTATTAATTAACCCGGCTCTAGGGCCGAGGAAACGAAATAAAAAACGAACGAGTCATGAAATTAATTCGCTTGCACTTACAATTTGAAAGGAATTAACTATTTATGTAACCAGTTGGGGAATGTAGGTACAGGGCGTTTCGGGATATGGCCTCTATAAATTGTATGTTATAATTAGAGCTGGGCAATTACAAAAAATCATAATCGATTAGTTAGTTAGAAATTATTACATTATAATTTTTTATTTAATTTTGATTAATGAAAATACCCTAAACGCAAATCAAAATATTACCGTCGACCAACCTCTGAACTATGCTGGCTGCGGAGTGCAGCTAATGACCCGACCAGCGCTTATAATGCCACATCATGATACAACCACATTGCTTAAAGGTTCGGCTACCACTCGGTCGCTGTGAAATATTCGGATACTTCCGCCAAGCTCAAAATCCACGAGGACAATTCCGGACGCCAGCCCAATGCCCGGGTTTGATTACGAGGGATGGTTAAAATATTATAAGGTGCAATTTTTAGTTAAATTAATTATATTTACGAGTAAGATAATTTATTAAAACACATAATACCGTGCGAGCAAAAATTATTTGCATATCTTAGCCGTAGAGCTTAATACCTGTTGGGTGTCAGTAACTACCTGTATTAACAATCAATCAGTTATTCCGTCATCTTTGACAGTCGTTACAAGTCATTTGATTCATCGCTAATTTTTCGAATTTCTTGAACAATTCACACAATGGGCTTTACGGAACAGCACAAAACATTCATGGTTGAAGCGTATTTTCAAAACGGGGTTAGAGTAAATGGTGAGTGGCAATACAATCCGGGTTTGTGCACGGACGATTTTCACGAACATTTTCCTAACGTTATGCTTTTATTGCTGTGGATTTTTATCATTGCCTAAAAAGAACCGTGGCTGTATTTAGGGAAACAGGTTCTATACAACACAAAAAAGGAGCATCTGTAAGAACAGAAGAACTTGTTGCTAACGTTCGTGTAATAATGCAAAATACGCCAACAAATTGTATAAGACGCCTGTCCCAAGAAGTGGGAAGATCTTATGGAACATGCAGGACTATTCTTAGGTCTTTACTATTTTAAGTTTGGAAAAAGATCGTTCCGCTGATGCCATTGCTACACGAACTAGTAAAGTTAGAATAGTAGATTCTGTAACGAGGTTGGAATAAAAATTCGATCCGAGTGGAAGATTCCGAACGCAAGCGTAGCGAGCGTGAGGAACCACGAGTATCGAATTTTCATTCTAACCGAGTAGCAGACTATATTTTCTCCACGACCATCCAGTTCCATATCTGATTCATCCGATTTTTCACTCATTTTTTGACTTGCACTAAAATTTGTCTGAAAATAATTAAATACAACGCGGCCATTTTTATCTGACACTGACACTGACGTTTATATCAATTACAGAATATTCATTCCGTATCTTGTTATGGAATGAAAATACATACGCATAAGAAGCAAGTGTTTCAGAATAAATATTCCAACTCAAGAGCGAGAATTTTTACATTCTATTATCAAAAATGATTTTGGAATTATTGCATTCAGTAATGGTCGTGGAGAAATAATATTACTACACTAGATACATCGGGAAAATTTGAAGAAACACACTGATTTTTTATTGATAAATAATCCGCAAGTTCATACACTGTTTTTATTTTGAAATACTATCTCAAAGTCCCTTTCTGAGGATTAAAATTTGACTAGGAAAGTCAGTGGACAAGTCTTATCACAAACATCATACAATCCGTGTTCATTTTACGAAACCTGTCTAGCGAACATTAAAGACCATGTAATGAATGCCCATAAGAGAATCTCTATTTACATTAATAACTTATTATTTGACTTAAGTATATTTCACAAGACTTTATTAGCATTACCTGAGAATATACGTGTAATTGGCATGTAGTAAGGGTACTTGTAATTTTTTGCTTGGGTTAAAAGCGCCCATCACCAATGTAAAAGAATCTGTGGGAATCCGTACCTATCATCATGATGAAGTTATTTGCATGCACATGAAGATTGAAAGTATGTTATTATCTTGTAACACCGCTGATCCGCCTTTAATTTGGATCAACTGCTGATTAAATATAGTCATATTTTGATTGGTTTTTGGGGCAAAATATGAGAAGCCATCTGACGTCTGAAAGAATGTTAGCACTTGTTTTCGGTAACAATTTTAGGGTCAAGTCGATAAGTCTTGTGAAACTTAAGGAAGGTGATAAAATATACGAGGTTTTATTTTTGTATACAGGGTGTTCATTTGAAAACTTCCCACCTCGATTTTCCTGCTTTAAAATGAAAATGTGGAAAATCGCTCGGACCCGTCGATTTTTATTTCTTTTAAGATCTAAATCTTAAATGGATACCCCTATTTTATATAATTTTTTTGGATTCTGCATAAAATTATGAACATTTTTTAATAAAAGCATTATTAGTCTATACTTAACAGTTTCCGAGATATTGACTGTTGAAAAATTACATTTTTGAACTTTGACAGCGTCTAGCTTTCTAACTGTACTTGTTAGAGCAAAACGGCTTGCATATCCCTATCTTCGATTTTTATTATCTTTCCAATAGTATCAACTTCCGGTCAAACCGGAAGTACTATATTTCTTACATCCGGTTGAACCGAAAGTTCACACTATTGGAAAGATAATAAAAATCGAAGATAGGGACATGTAAGCCGTTTTGCTCTAAGACGTACAGTTAGAAAGCTAGACGCTGTCAAAATTCAAAAATGTCATTTTTCAAGAGTAAATATCTCGGAAACTGTTAAGTATAGACTAATAATGCTTTTATTAAAAAATGTTCAGAATTTTATGCAGAATCCAAAAAAATTATATAAAATAGGGGTATCCATTTAAGATTTAGATCTTACCTACCCCCTCCCTCCTAGGGGCTTGAAGTAACACGATTGACAATATACGCAAAAGATGTCCCCCTCGAAATAAAAATCGACGGGTCCGAGCGATTTTCCACATTTTTATTTTAAAGCAGGAAAATCGAGGTGGGAATTTTTTAAATGAACCCAGTGGCGACCCGCGAGGTAGAACCATGCACAGGCTCTATCTGTCCTACAACCTACAATTTATATTCTTAATTTTAAAGCGCAATTAGCAAAGCTTATTTATCTGGAACACCGTCGGTATCCGCAAGGTAGTCCTCGTGAGCATGGATCCATGCAGTTTTTCTTTCTCCAGGCGCCCAAGGCTCCCCACCAATGGAAATATTTTAAATTTAAATTTATTTTTTGCGTTGAGGACTTGTGTTAAACGAAAGAAATATTTACTGTGATATATATTTATAAATAAAGGGCGGAATATAGGCAAAATGCATACATATATATATACAGTGTGACCAGTAAAGTCCGCATCATATGGGATTTTTTTTTATTAATAGCTTTATTCGAAATTTGACTTTGGTATCAAGTTCTGCTTCGATCGAGATGAAAATTAAGCAAAAATATAGTAGTCACGTGATTCGCATTATCTGTCAATTTTTTTTTTCAAAACATAATTCAAAAGTGGGGCTAATTCTAAAAATATCGAAAAAACTATCAGAAAAAGTTTTCTTAAATGCAGTTTCTAGCCTACATGCAAAACTTTAGCTGCATAAGATAATTTTGATTTTTACCATTATTTTGTAAATTGCACCACTTTTGCAAAATAAAACTTAACACAACCTTAATAAAACTTCTTAGTTTTGACAATGCTTTATTTCAGATACATTTTCTTTCATGTGTGTTTTTCTACAAAATCAAAATTGGGCTATTAAAATTTGGTCGCATGTGATGCAAAGTTTATTTGTTTTTGACCCTGTATAAGGTAACTTCATAAAATAAGTATTTTTGAAAACGTAATTTCTGTCTAAAAGTAATTCACCTTAATATTAAGACAAAAAGAACACAGTGTCATCAGTGGTCACGTGTTCATTAAGTGGGAAATAAATTTTAGTGGTGGGTAAAAAACCAAAATTATCTTATGCAGCTGAAATTTTGAATGTGGGCTAGAAACTGTATTTAAAAAACTTTTTCTAATAACTTTTTTCGATATTTTCAGAAATAAATAATTTGAATTATTTTCTGAAAAAAAATAAAATTTGACAGATAATGCGAATCACGTGACTACTATTTTTTTGCTTAATTTTCATCTCGATCGAAGCAGAACTTAATGCCAAATTCAAATTTCGAATAAAGCTATTAATAAAAAAAATCCCATATGATGCGGACTTAAATGGTCACACTGTATGCATTTTTTGCATATTTTGTCAATTTTATAATAAAATCCATATTTTTCATAAATTATTATTTTAAGAGCAAATTTTTATGTTTTCGGCTTTATCAAAAAATATAAAACGTTAAAGGTTTAATGTCCAATTCGGTACTTATTTCAAGGATTGTCCAAACTGCAGACTATAATTATATTTAAATTTTGGTTATACACAAGGTATTTATTGGGGGTTTCTGGGGTATGCACTATGCACTAGTATGCAGGTATATTGTTAGGGGTTGTTTATTGTCATTTAATAATGCGTTATTATTACCTACTCAACAAACTGTATTTATATCGATTTGTAATACATACTTCTGTTTTAGTTGGCTAAATGTAAGTGCTAAGTGTAATTCCCGGTAAAGTAGGAGGTCAAGTAAGGAACAAATTAACTGTAAAAAAGAATGAAGGATTTAAATATTTAACTGCAGTAAAAAGAATTTATGAGGGTAAACCATCCCTCGAAGTTGTATCTTGGCCTTATATTTTGTTACCTAAGTTGCAATATTGTGGGATTACATCAGTAGATGTTGAAAGAAGATTCTCTTAGTATAAACATATTTTTACTAATGCTTTTTAGTTGAAAATTTTAAAAAGTATTTAGAAATAAATGCCTTTTACGCAATTTTAGGTCACAAAATTCTTTACTTTTATTTTTCTTTGTTTTTTTTGCATTTTTTTTTTTAAATAAACATATTTTTTAGAACCCAATGTGTTTCTTTACCTTTAAAATTTTACTATAATAAATTAAGAAATATTGCATACCAGTATGCATATTTGGTAAAAAAATGCAAATAACTGCATATTTATTTTAAAGGCAAACAAGGCCTATTATATGTATAGGCGCATATAATCTGCCCTTTATTTATAAACCTTTGGACCTTTAAGTACTAATATACTACTCGTATATTGACAGATATCGGTAACAGTTTGATTTAAAAAAAAATCTCTCCTCCATGTCAGCAACAACCTAAAATTACCGGAGATAAAAGGTGTTATGTTTATATTATGTTCTCTTGGATTATACTGACTGGCAGACGGTAACCTTTCATCGTCGAATTTGAACACTATTTTCTAGAATAATAAATTAATGTTGTTGAAATAAGTAAAAAAATAATTATACATTCACCATTTTGTCAAGATTATACTAAAATAAAAATCCATCATATTTTTTTTGTTATTTAAATGTCATAGTTTATACTAAAAAATATCACACAGAGGTTATTGCCTTGGCCAGAAGGTCTCGGTAAATATGTAATGTAGAAGTCGAATATGAACAGTTATTAGAATTCATTGATGCCAACAAAATTTTAGTTAATTTTCAAGCTGGTTTTCGAAAAGGGTACTCGACAGAGACAGCCGTTCAATGTGTGATTGAGACGTGGAAGAGAACCATTGATCAAGGGGAAAATGTAGCTGTATTTTTGGATTTTAAGCGGGCATTCGAAACAATTGACAGGGCTAGATTATTGAGTAAATTGCATCTGTATGGTATTTGCGGAAACGTTTATAAATGGTTTAAGTAACAGGTCACAAAAGACAAAACTATCAAAAACATATTCAAATAAAAAATAATAAATATAGGAGTTCCTCAAGGAAGTATACTAGGTCCAATATTATTTATTTTATACATCAACGATATGCCTTTAGTTTTAAAAATGTGTAAGTTACAAATGTTTGCTGATGACACCTTAATTTACATTATTGTTTTAAATATTTTTGATGGTCTAAATACGCTAAATTCTGAGATAAATATATTATTAAATGGCTAAAAGTAAATAAATTAAAATTAAATATTACAAAAACTAAATGTATGGTTATGGGTAATAATTTAAAGTGTCAAGATATAAATGTTGTATGTAATTGATGGTGAAAAATTGGAATTAGTAGGTAAACAGTTTTAAATATTTTGGTATAATTATTATTGATTCAAAATTAAAAATTTTTAATTATTTTGAAAGTTTGCCGGAAAAATAGGTAGGTTATTTTAAAAGAATCAGTTCTAATTTAAATTTGTTTTCTAAAAAAACTGTATTTAATACTATTATATTACCACATTTTCTTTATTGTTCTTCCATTTTATATTGTGCTAGTGAGGAAATATTTGACAAATCACAAATTTTACAAAATAAGGCAATACGGATTATTTTAAATTGTGACAAATATACAAAAATAAATTTTATGTTAAAAAATTTAGATTGGTTGAATGAAATTTAGTGTTATATTTAGTAGGTATGTATCTATACATAGATAAAATTAAAAATTATATTATTGCCTGATTGCTTAAATAAATTTTGTTCTTTTAATCGTGACCATTATAATTATAAAACAAAAGAACTAATCAAACTTTTTTTCTGGATATACAGTGTCTAAAAGATTAGCTTATAAGTCTATTTTTCATAAAGGTTTGATAGAATATAATAATCTGGAAAATTCTATTAAATCTCAAATATCGTTAAAACTATTTTAAACATCTTTAAAATTACATTTATTTAAAAAACAAAATGATACGTCATATTTGATACAATTTGCAAAATGTTAAACTTTTCTGTCTATTTTTGTTAAAAGAAGGTTCCGTTTTAAAATTAAAATAACATGTATTAATAAAATATTTAATTGTAGCTTTTTTTGCTAAATTAAACATGTTACTACTACTACTACTACTAGAACAGGTGCTTCCTTTCGATAATTGATTATTTTATCAAACTATTCAAAAATCCATATAATTTGATTTAAAACTGAGTTTTAAAAGCCGCTTGTCTTAATAAACCTTAATCCAATATTGAGGATTTTTAGAACACTTTCTAATTAATATCCATCCAGATTTTAAAACTCTCTTACCTTATAATGATCGACTTTCTTACGTTCTTATATTGATTCAAATTTCAACTCATCACTACTAAGTCATCAGTTTATGCCTTTTAGAGCCACTTAACCTAAAAATCCTCAAAATCCCACATCTCACAACAAAAATTCTTCGTCTCTATTACCACACTGCCCGAGTTCGCGAAAAACTCGCTAATTTGTCAACAAAACACAATTATTTATTTTCTAGGTTAAAAACGCTCTATTTTGAGTTAGAGCACCCGGCTTGACGTACGAACTGTCAAAAATCCTACTAGGGTCAATTGCCTCGGCCCTCAGTTGGAACAGGATAACACATTCGAGCAGGAAAATTATGTCACAGTCACAGAAAAATGTTACGTTTCTGCAATAAACATCCGAAAAAAAATTAATGATAGTCGAGGAAGGCGGTCAAAATATCGAGAATTCGTTTCACTAATTAAGTTTTTCGTGATTTTTTTTGTAAATATAGTAAAAACCGATATAAAAAAATACTATGTAGTGTATAATAAATGAGAAGGTTCAAATTTCTATACTGTCAGACTGTAATATTGATTACTATGTTAGTAGTTGCGCTGTTTGTGACGAGAGACGCATGGGACGGCGGTCGTCGTTCACTGACGCTCTGGCCGTCGAAAGGATAGCGTCGCGGCGCCCCGCAGTGTTGCGGATAATAGGAAGGAATGGACAAGAATCAATGACACAGTTAAATTGGCTACGTGGTTTATTTCAGACCAAGTTTTTTAAAGAATTCAATAAGCCAAACTGACTTGAGTCATAATTTTTATGCAGTCTATCCAAAGTTATTTAACAAATATTATCTTTTATATTCCTAGAATAAATAGCTAGTACACGGATCTGAAATATTTTAATTAGCCAGTATACAGACTGTCCGCGGATAGGGTTTACAATAGCACAAATGAATGAAAAATTTAATCTTTCGGGAAAAAGTCATTCTTGATAAAAAGTTTTGCTTGTTAAAAAAATGCAATTCACGAAGAGAAAATTTTGATTTTTTATGCAGGGTTCGCAAAAACTTCAAAAACATGATTTTTCTCCAAGAGTAAACTACCTTTATTTTTCATTTTTGACCAAAGTGCCAATTAGAAAACTTATTTAGAATAACGTTTGTAATTTAAATCCGAGTCTTCGATTTTTTTAGTTTTTTTAATTTTTAGAGGTAAATGGAAATTTTGCTGCTCAATAAAAATATTAATATAAAATTTTATTAGACTCTATTTTCATAATGGGTGGTGTGTATCTTATTTTAAATGCATTCCTACCATCTTTTGTAAAAACAAGGAATTTTTTTACCTTTTTATTACTTTGCTTTACGTATGGGGCAAATTGGAAGTTGTCAAATAGAATTTGATGTGTTTTGAAAATGTTGACCTTAGAACAAAGGGTTGATTTAGTTCAATGTTACGGTGCGGACGAAAGTTCTTACAACTTAGTGATAGAGAAATTTAATCAAAGATACCCTAACGTTTACGTCTCAAAAATGGGAATTCATAAATTATTACGAATATTTCCCTCATATGTTAAAGTTCCCATAAGAGAAATGCAATTTTCGCAAAATTACAGCGAAAACAGCACTGCCAGAAATCGAAAATTGCATCGCATTGTAATTTTTAAGCATTTTAATTTTATTGTTAGTATTTTCTGTTAAATACAATTAATATTTAAATTTACTTGATTGGAGTTCTTAATTAATTTGGGAAATATTCAAATAAATTACACTCGTGCATAAAAATAACCAGATAATTTTTTTATTCAATGTGTTTTTTTTACAAATTGCAATCGTTTGTTTTCATATTTTACGAAAATGCCCTCCTCCTGCGGAGTCGGGCTTTTTCGCGACAATATGAAAACAAACTCTTGCAATTATAAAAAAACACATTTCATTTAAAAATTATCGGTAATTTTGATGCACTTGTGCACTTACCCCCGAATATTTCCCTCATATGTTAAAGTTCCCATAAGAGAAATGCAATTTTCGCAAAATTACAGCGAAAACAGCACTGCCAGAAATCGAAAATTGCATCGCAAGTTAATATTGTTGACGAAACGTCAAAGCGGGATTTTATTGTTAACAAACGTCAAAAAATGTAATATTCTGACAATTAACGTCATCTTATTGAGTGACAGCAGACAAAAAAGTCAATGTCAACGAATGTTTTCTTGTAATTTTTAAGCATTTTAATTTTATTGTTAGTATTTTCTGTTAAATAAAATATTTAAATTTACTTGATTCGAGTTCTTAATTAATTTGGGAAATATTCAAATAAATTACACTCGTGCATAAAAATAACCTTTTTTATTCAATGTGTTTTTTTTACAAATCGCAATCGTTTGTTTTCATATTTTACGAAAATGCCCTCCTCCTGCAGAGTCGGGCTTTTTCGCGAAAATATGAAAACAAACTCTTGCAATTATAAAAAAACACATTTCATTCAAAAATTATCGGTAATTTTGATGCACTTTGTGCACTTACCCCCGAAAATTTCAGCGAACTGGTACAGTTTCCAATTAAAAAAAAAACTATGATCAGAATGACGCAGCTTCCCTAATCGTATTGCAGTCTGTTGCCGACAATCCTACCATTTCATTCAGAAACCGATCTCAAGAACTTGATGTAGTAAAAAAATGGATGCCCTGCGCATTTCGCAATTGAAGTAAGGGAATTGCTTAATAATACATTTGGCCAAAGATGGATTGGTCGGAATGGTCCGGTTCTGTGGCCCCCAAGAAGTTCCGATTTAACTATTTCAGATGCCTATCTTTGGGGGCGCCTCAAACAATTAGTGTACTCCCGTCCAATTGAGAACGACGTACAGCTTCTAAAACAGCGAATTGTTGAAGCTGTTCAAACAATTTCCATTGAAGAAATTCGAAGAAGTTTTGACCACATTCGTTTACAGCTGAAAAAATTTATTGAATATGAAGGGGGAGTGTTTTATTAGCAAATTATAAAATTATTATTTGTTGTTATTTTAAGATTTTTTTTGTGTTATTTCCGGGGTCATTTCATTTTTGAAATTAAAAATACATATTTCTGGTAACACCAACAATCAGTTTTTGAAACTTTTTGATACCCCTCTGTCATTAATAATGTATGTATTTCGACCGCTAATGCTGCTATCCAAGAAAAAAATCCTAGGTACCTAGTTTACTCTTGGAGAAAAATCATGTTTTTGAAGTTTTGGCGAACCCTGTATAAAAAATCAAAAATTTTTTTTCGTGAATTGCATTTTTTAACAACAAGAATATGACTTTTTTCCGAAAAATAAAATTTTTCATCCATTTGTGCTATAGTGTAAACCCTATCCGCGGACAGTCTGTAGATATTATACAAATCATTTTAAAAATAGATTTGCTTTAATTTTTGGGAAACATTTGCACTTTTGTCCATCACGCCACTGTGCGCCCGAAGGAACTTTTGGGCACCGACAGACGGCCTTGAAGTTTTAGGCGTTTTGTTTGCGCGGGGATTTATTTTAATTAGGCAATAGATCGTGACGTCACACACATAAAATCACTTTCGATGGGGGGACAAACAAAGCGTTGTTACATCGAAGTTAATGTGATTGTTTTGTACTTTTCGAGTTTTGTGCAAATTTTTGTAACTTTTTTGATACGCTTTAGGATTTGGACCTTATAAACTTGTATGAGAGAATAATAACAAGATGAGCAAATAAACAACGTTTTTACCTTGTCCTTATTTAAGCGATTCCCACGTTTAACAACCGAATAAAACTTCACCATTCTGGAAATCAACTAAAATTAAAATAATAGAAAAAAAAACAATAGTAACCTTGCTTTTAGTCCACACTTTACAATCTTTGAAAAGCTAGAGAAAGAAGGTACTTTTAACACTAATAATAGTATCAAAAATTTAAAAAAAAACACCAACTTGTTAGTCCTAGAGTTCACACTTTAACTTTTAAGCTTAAGATTACACGATTATTTTAACACTTTCGAATCACTTTAAAGAATTTTAATTCTATTAAATTTTGTGGAGGAAGACTTTGAGTTTTTTCTTTCTTTTCCATATTATGATTTTGCTGGTTAAGTCAATTAAAATATTACGTAAATAAATAGTTTGTTTGTCCCCCTATCGACGGGAGGTAATGTGATTTGTGACGCAGTAGCCATAGTGCCTAATTGCTTTTTGGGAATGGATGAAAATAATTTATTAGTAGCTCCGAGCTCTCTGGTACAGGCTATATTCTTGAGAAGGATTATTTTCTTTTCTTTTTAATGTATTTTCTTTCCTTTCGTTAAGAGCGGTTTTAATAATGGAGTTTTTCCGTTTAGTGTTCGGTTTTCAAGATTACATATTAGGATAATTTGTTTTAAGATTTTTTATTACAGCGAGGCGAAAATGCGTATATACCTTTTAGGTAAGGGTGTTTTTTCAAATATACAGTGTGACCAGTAAAGTCCGCGGCATCATGGGATTTTTTTTTATTAATAGCTTTATTCGAAATTTAAATTTGGCATTAAGTTCTGCTTCGATCGAGATGAAAATTAAGCAAAAAAATAGTAGTCACGTGATTCGCATTATCTGTCTAATTTTAATTATTTCCAAAAAATAATTCAAAAGTGGGGTTATTTCTGAAAGTATCGAAAAAAGTTATTAAAAAAAGTTTTTTTAAATGCAGGTTCTAGCCCACATGCAAACTTTTAGCTGCATAAGATAATTTTGATTTTTTACCCTCCACTAATATTTAATTTTTCACTTAATGAACATTTTACTGATGACACTGTGTTCTTTCTTGTCTTAATATTAAGGTGTATTACTTTCAGATACAAACTACGTTCCAATCGCAAATTTAAAAGCGTTATGCATTATTGCCGCCCTGTCTTTTCTAAAGAAATATAAAGGCGGTTTTGAAAACCAATATGGTTTTTAATTAAAATTGTAATTTCATTCGTTCATTAAACTTAGATTGTAAATCAGATCAAATGGTTACTTTTACTAAAAATGAACAAATTGATATGCTCCTAATTTTTGGAGTGACCAGAAAAATTCTTCTGAAGCCGCAAGGTTGTATGTATTGTATGTTTTATAAACTAATGATATTACAATTTTAAATTAAAGCGATATTGCTTCTCAAAACTAGTGATGGGAAAAATCGAGTTATTTTAATAACCGATTACCGAGAATTCGAGTGATTTAAAAAACCGAATGATAATCGATTGTTCACTCAAATGCTATATTAGGGGCAATTTAAAAAAAATTAATTTTTTTAATCACTTAAATAATCAAGCACATATATTTTTAGACTTCTAAAAAAAAAAGGTCGCCAGTTCCATAAACTAACTACTTTGTATAGCCCCGCAATGAGTGATCGGTTATTTTTTAACTGGAGTGATCCCATCACTATCAAAAACCATTATGTTCATCACTTATTTCGTCACTCGAATGATTTCCGAAGATAATCGAATTATTCGAGTGATTGAAAAAACCGAGTGATCGGTTATTTTTCACTCGAGTTATCCCATCACTACTCAAAACCATTCCATTGTTTTTCAAAGCCGCCTTTATATTTCTTTAGAAAATAGAGGGCGCCAACAATGCATACCGCTTTTAAATTTGCGATTGGGATTTAAGGCAAATTTTTTAGTGCCAATTTAAAATAGCACATAGGAGTGTATGGTATCAAATTATTGGAAAAATAAAGCTCGTTTTAAAAACTCTAGTGAACCACCATTGTTCCATTTGGAAAAATGGAGTAAACGCCAAGAAAACAAAATTTCATTTTTTAAACGCTTGCGACATTTAGAAAGACAATTATTATGACATAATTTTAATTTTCATATAGGTACTATACTTGACTATAAATTAACAGATTTAATTAATTTGTAGCACTATAGATTGAAAATAAAAAACAAACATAAAAATGTTATAACACGTCAAAAAATGACAAGTGAGGTGTAATTTCACTCATAATGTTATGCTGAACCCAAATAAGTAAAAATATACAAGATGTCCCATTTAAAATATCAAAGTTAAGGTCACTTCCGGTCAAACCGGAAGTGCTAACAAATTGAAAAGTATGCCAATAAATGTAGACTCATATCTTATTAATAATCTCAAAATTTCATATTTTAATATCTATAAACATAAAAAAGTTATAGGGGTGAACGTCTTTTGAGAAACACCGCTACGTAGCTATATATTCTGTGCCTACACCCATGTCGGATCATGCGAGCTTTCAGCCCTCAACATTTGACAAGGAATAAAAATTTGAAAATTTGGTACTTATTTTTATAACTTACTTAATATGCACTTTAAAAATAGTTAATTAAAAACTAGGGTTGGCATTCAAAGACCACAACTTAAAATGTAAATACTAATGCCCAAGCATTTTTCTAAAAAAAACTGTACCGATTTATTTATTCCAAGTTAAATTCACACTTAGTGGCGGTTGCTCTATAAGGCCGCGTGGCCGCGCGCCCCTCCTAGGAATTTTAACATAACACACAAATTAAATGTTTATTTAAATATTTATTATTACTAAAGTCGATTCACCCTGTAAACCTGCAAGATGGCCGACATGTCATATGACAAAAGTCTTATATTCCAGCTAAATAAAATGAATTTTTGCGTTTTCAATTACTTTTCATATGACATGTCGGCCATCTTGCAGGTTTACTGGGTGAATCGACTTTATTCATTTTAATACTAATATTTCTAAATTTTAAAAACCCATAGCAACTCACCAATTCTGAACTCATCTCTCTTGTCCGCAAGCCTCCACGTGTGAATTTTAGATAATTGAATTCGGTCGTTGAAACGCTGCGACGGACGGTGAATCTCGCCAGGCGTATATAAATTTCGCCGAACGAACCCGAACGTTACCCGGTTATATCCGATTTATTTAGGGACTCTTACGGCCGCGGTATTTTAGCGCCTGCATTGCTTTATACATTTCGGACTTTGTTGTGGCGTAAGCGCGCGTCGAGTTCGAACTAATAAAAATGAATTTCGTCAATAATATAATGTGAACGACGGGCCGAAAACCGATCTTTTACGCGTCGGTTTTCAAAAGACATTTATAAATGTATGTATTAATTTACCTAAAATTTTTTTTTTAAATAGATACTTTTTCGAGCAATTTGCTTATATGTCATTTGGTATTGGATTTCTATTGTGCCCCTCCAAACACAAACCCCACGACACGCCACTGTCACACTGTATAGGCAACGCACAGTGCGGCACATATCAGTTGTTTCATACGGAAGTTGATATTTAATTCTTCATCGTCAGTGGGGCAGACACTCTATCCTTATACAGAATCCTGTATAAGGCATACACCTGTGCATTTATTATCTCTTTGACCAGGTATTTATGTTTGCAATTTGCAAAGGCCCAAAGATCATTAACGTCAAAGCATATTAGAATTTAAAGACACCCCTTCATTTACTCATTTAGTTAACGTAAGAAACTAGAAGTACACGAAGCACTTTCGAGTATACATTAAAATTCTAGGAATTATTAATCATTTTCCATTAGTTTACCCAACTTTAAGAGTAGTTTTCCTTAAACATCTCTCTCCCGTTGCTATTGATAAATTATTTTACTTAACTTGAATGTTCCGGATTCTAGGTCCTCATTTATTACAAATTCCTGTATTATACGTGCCCATAATTAGAGACTTATATACGCAAATACGATATGATTTTAAGGCGTTAAAATAATAGCTCAATTAGCTCAATAGTTAATGATGACTTGACGATGGTTTACTTGGAGTTAGTTCCCATGAAGTATCTACCTATAATAGCAGAGATCCCACTGTAAATGGTAAAGTTCAAGCATTCTTTAGTTCTTAGTCCATGCAATACTGATGGCGCTTCAATCGCGTTGGGGTTAACACCACATATTATATACCGTGCGAGCAAAAATTATTTGCATCAAAGAGGGCCTTGCATCTAAGGACGTAATGCTTAGCCGTAGAGCTTAATACCTGTTGGGTGTCAGTAACTACCTGAATTAACAATCAATCAGTAATCAGTTATTCCGTCATTTTTGACAGTCGTTAGTGCAAGTAATTTGATTCATCGCTAATTTTTCCAATTTCTTAAACAGTTCACACAATGAGCTTTACGGAACAGCACAAAACATTCATGGTTGAAGCGTATTTTCGAAACGGGGTTAGAGTAAATTCTAAGTGGCAATACAATCCGGGTTTGTGCATGGACGATTTTCACGAACATTTTCCTAACGTTGCTTTTATTGCGGGGATTTTTATCATTGCCTGAAAAGAACCGTGGCTGTGTTTAGGGGAACAGGTTTTATACAACACGAAAAAGGAGCAGGAAGACCATCTGTAAGAACAGAAGAAATTGTTGTAAACGTGCGTGAAATAATGCAAAATACGCCAACAAATTGTATAAGACGCCTGTCCCAAGAAGTGGGAAGATCTTATGGAACATGCAGAACTATTCTTAAGAAGCACCTAAATTTATTTCCGTATAAACTACAAGTATTCCAAGAAATACAAGCAGCAGTTTTTGAAAGACGCATGCAGGAATTACTCTCAATGGTTTACCCAAAATTTATTGGAAAGAAATGATTTATTAGATCTGACATTTTTTTCGGATGAAGCCTGGTTCCACCTCTCCGGTTATGTGAATTCACAGAATGCACGCATGTGGAGTAGTGAAAATCCCCATTTTTTTGTATAGTCCACATTGCACCCTCAAAAAATTGGTGTCTGGTTAGCTGTTTCCCGAAGAAGAATTGTTGTTCCTATATAGTTTTCCATGACACAGTTACAGCACAGCGGTATAGAGACAATATTTTGAATCCTTTTGTGGAGCAATTACTTGACGACGAACTACGTTTTGGATATTTCCAACAGGACGGTGCAACCGCCCCTACAGCCGCCGAAACTACTTACGCAATTTTTTCGACGACAGATTGATCAGTTTTCGATCAGACATTAAATTCCCACCTATATCACCTTGGTTAACGGTTACGGATTACTTCGTTTTTCCTCATTTAAAGAACACTATTTTTAAAACACCAGTTGCAAATTTAGAACAATTACGAAAAAATAATTATCCAAGAATGTGGTAACATTTCTCCAGAGATGCTGATCAACACTTTCGAAAATATGAAGAGACGTGTGAATTTATGCTTCATGGAGCATGGCGGTGGCCAATTTCAGCAATTTATGTAATTATTTTTCTTTTTCTTTCTGTATATCCTTACTTTGTTAATTTTGTAAACAACAAAAATACATTTTTGTATTTTGTATTTGTCTACTTATTTTATTACTCATTAGTTTGTCATATCATGTCATAATATGAATTTGACAAAATTTTAACCTAGATTTGGTTAGATATATCGTTCCCATATCATTGTGATCTAAACCAAGCGCTACATTTTTTTAATCCAAGCCCATCTTGATGCAAATAATTTTTGCTCGCACGGTAATTTACTTTGGCAGAAGCCGTCAGAATGTCAATTTTCTTCAAGGCACCTTAATGATTTTGTTTTATCAGTTTTGTTGGTCACAGGCTACTTGATGCATTTAAACCTTATTTTATTTTCAAAAGATGCTTCATTTTAGAAAAGTTCTAATTTAATTTTTAAACGTTTTTTAACGGAAGATTAGACAGACAAATTACGTAATTTTGTCGCCTTTACTTCAAGCGTCGTAAGATCTCTAATAAAGCAGACTCCTTAGGTCCTAAACAGAAAAGGGACAGAGAACATTTATGTAGGTGGGTCATAACGGGTATATTCTCTGGTTAATGTAATCAATGTCAAACATTACCTTCTACTTGTAACCTGGACCTTTAATAATTAGTGAGGTAAAGGGTACCTAATACTAACTCATCCCTGCTTTTGATTATTAGTCGTTGAGCTAACGCATCGGTGGCGTAGAGTTTTTAATCCGATTTGCATTACTATACAGGGTTCGTCAAAAACAACATTTAATTTTTTGGATTTTTTTTTCAATTTCTTGATTTATTAAATGAATTTTGCTTGTGCTGAAACTACAATTTTAAATATCACATTTACGATTACCATACAGGGTTTATCAGAAACAAGATTTTTAGTTTTTTGGATTTCGTTTTAAATAAATTTACGTAAAAACAAACTATTGTTGCTGTCTTACTTCGAATATGATTTTATATCTGGCCGATTTTGTTGTAAAAAAACAATTTTTTATTTGCCTACTTTTAAAGTATTTTTATTATTACATGTCATATTATTTCAATTCATTCAATCAGCTTAATCTTAACATAGTATAAAACAAAGTCGCTATCCTGTTCATGTCCCCTTATGTGCGTAAATCTTTAAAACTACGCAACGGATTTTGAAGCGGTTTTTTTAAATAGATAGAGTGATTCAAGGGGAAGGTTTTTATGTATAATACATGCATAATATTATAGAGAAACACTGATAAATTAGAGCAGGGAGAACGAACGACCCAACCTAACCGGTCCCCGGCCCGTTCAACGATCGATCCGAAGCCGGGATAGACGAAGACAGACTATGTTTTATGCATGGAAATTGTGGACGGGCCGGCAAACGGTTGAGTTTGAGGTTCGCCTTATTATCTCACGTCGTATAATGACGGGCTGCAACGCAGGCCGGGTACACGCTAGTAAATTATAAAACATGTATTGAAACGTGGTACCACCGAGTAAACGCAGAGTTCAACTCGACATCTGAATTTCCGATAACAGTTCCTAACTTGCTGTATTGAAATATTTACAATAACTATAGGTACTCTTATTTTTTCTGTCAAGAGATCTAAGTTTTTATTAAAATTGGTTTTATACTCGTGTGGCTTCAGATATCCCCATAAATGAAAGTCGATAAAGGAATTGAAAATTAGAATTGAAAAAAAAATCCAAAAAACAAATACTGTTGTTTCTGAGGAACCCTGTATAGTAATCGCAAATCAAATAGTTGAAATTGTAGTTTTAACATTAGCAAAATTGATTTAATAAATCAAGGAATTGAAAAAAAAAAAAGATCCAAAAAACTAAAAATGTTGTTTGTGACGAACCCTGTATAGTAATCGCAAATCTGATATTCGGAATTGTACTCAGTACGAGCAGGCGTTTTTTTATAAAGAATGATTTTTCCTTCTATACCTACTAATAAAAAAGTTTTTCCTCTTCCAAACTCTATCCGTGGACACACTGTATCTAAAGTCGCCACAGTGGTTCTTTTCCCGTGCGTCATCACTTTCACGTCATCAAAATCGTATGAATCAAATCAAAATTACGAGACGAAAAAAGTCGAAACTAAGTCTAAGTTTATAAAATGGACGTGCCTGCCTACCGTTTGACGTAATTACATAATATCCCGAAAAATTATTATTTATGTTAAGTTTTGCCCGGCATTCTCTATTATCTAAAAGAAATTGACAAACAAATGTTATTACATTTAATACTATTTTTAAAGCTTAAAATCTAGAAAGGTTTTGTGTTTTATTGACTATTAAAATCGCAAAAGTCAAATTTTTGACATCCTTTCATTAAAGGGAATTTAGCCACTGCCGTAAACTTTTCAAAGAACTTTTACGGTTAGAATATTTAAAATAAATAAATTTGGTATTATAAAAATCCATAAATACTTACCGCCAAAACAGATGGTGGGTAAAATTAGCTCTAAGAAGAACTATTTTTAGAAAAAGGAACAGTTTTAAAGCACACAAATTTACAAAATACGAATTAGATTGGCAGATCAAAATATAGGTTGACAATGACGTTCTAAAATGCAACGGTAGTCAACTAACCAAATAAAAAAAGTAATTAGTTGACGTTTATAGTTTTATTCTTGTCTAGCACGTTATATTATTGCGGAATCTTGGAGACGTTCTTTTATGCTTTTATTCAAACTTGTTACTGTAATAAATAAGGATGCAGAGTTACTAACCACGTTAAGTCCTGATCGTTGATTGATGACGCACGGGAAAAGATCCACTGTGGCGACTTTAGTTGGCTTATGTACCATGACCAAAGAGTTATGCACTACTTAGTGTATTACTCTTTGCCATGACATTTATTCATCTGGAACTGTAGTAGACTAAAAAAAAACAACATATTCTGTTACAAATAAAATTTATGTTACTACTAAGAGATTGCACAAAAATTGCTATATTATTTAAGAGATTCTAGCAAAAAATTATTTTTAGCTTACATTTTATAGTCACATCACAATACAATAATCAAAAAATGAAAAAAAAAATTAAAGCAAAGCCTATACTGATTATTCTTTATGACCTTTCTAAAGTCTACTTATTGGCAAGACAAAAAATATAAAAGTCTGTCGATATAGGCATACTTTGAGTTCAAAATTTCTGTCAGTGGCTCGCCTGTACTATATTCCGATTTCATTTACGCTAGTATGCTTATTCCTCATAAGACATTTATGCTATTAAAATAGCATCACTCGGAAAAGCAGTGTTGTCGGGGTATTAATTTTTTTCTCTAGAAAAAAGTTGGCAACCATTTGAAATTATATTAACGTCAACCAGAAACGCGATTCTCGCCGAACCACGGCGAGCAAATCAAGCCTATTGTTATTAGAGTCGATTCACTCAGTAAACCTGCAAGATGGCCGACATGTCATATGACAAAAGTCATATTCCAGCTAAATAAAATAATTTTTTGCATTTTCAATGACCTTTGTCATATGACATGTCGGCCATCTTGCAGGTTTACTGAGTGAATCGACTTTAACAATGCCACTGTGTTTACTTTATAATTGTTTTAAGAGTGAAAAAAGTGCGGCAGAGGATATCTCTTTCAACGGGTAATGAATCTCTTCTAGTTATTTTAAAAGCCTGATGTGGACCCTGATTATATTGATAACCCCACAACTCTTTTTACCTATTAAATAAAATATTCTGCTTAGAATTTCAAAAATGCCCGTCACTGGGACTATTTCCACTCACCTCGCCCTACCCGCTGCTGTCTGTGAAAGCAATGAGTCACTAACAAAAATATTGGACTTATAATAAAACACATGTACATACAGTTGACGACAGATAATTTCGTACACTAAACCGTGACACTGAAAATGCAACTTTTTTACCTTTATTGCCTTTGTAACGTGTTAATTGTCATCATGATATCTCTGTCAAAGTATTGTCATTATCTTATTTGACTTCAAAATGCCTCATTTAAGTATTATTGAATAAGCAAGTGTAATATGTTTAGTAGAAATAGGGTGGTCTTATGGAAAAATAGCTGATCATTTTCGAGTACCTAGAAGTACTGTTCAAGGAATTGTAAACAAATGGCGCTATCATCAAACACTTGAAAGGTCTGTTGGGTCTGGTTTAAATAATAGAAAATAATAAAATGAAGAAGATCGAAATTTGGTGGAGTATTTAAGGCAAAATCCATTTGAAACTGCAGTATCCGCTATGCACATAACAGGATTCCCTGCTTCTTCCAGAACTGCGCAACGCCAAGTTCAGAAATACAATGTTCAGAATTAAGAAATCGAGCAGCTGCATCCAAACCGTTTTTAAAAAATTGTGATAAGGAACAAAGAATTGGGTTTGCATATTTACCAGAAAATGATTTTTTTTTCTGTTGAGAAAACTTTTCAGTCTACATAATATAATGGAAGGATTCCAAATTTCCGATATGAGGAGAAGTATATTCAAAAAAAGCAAACCAGTGGACGTTTCTCCGTTAATGTGTGGGCATGGATAAGTGTTTACGGTGCAGGTGTATGCTAGAATATTGGTGGAACACTAAACAGTAATTTATATTTTTAGATTTTGAAAAACGTTTTTCTTCCTTCTGCCGCAATAGTTTTTGAAGGAAATAACTTTATATTTCAGCAGGATAACTGCCCTGTGCATACTGCAAGAAATATAGGAAACTGGTTTAGACAAAACAACGTAACATGTCTGCATTGGTGCTCAAGAAGTCCTGATTTAAATCCAGTTAAAAATGTTTGGGGATTGATGGTAAAAAAATGTACAAAATAAATTTTAAACCACATCAGAATGAAATAGAGTTATTTGATAAAATAAACTAAAAGAATTTTGGGAAGGGCTAACTACGGATTATACCAGAAGTATTATTTGTCAATGCCAAGATTACGATTAGTGTTAGAATCCAATGGAGCAGCAATTAAATATTAGTATTTTGTTTGCTGTTTGTTAATAAATGTACCCTTTTTGGATTTATACTTTTGTAGTTTTCCTGGTATTATTTTACAATTTTCTTATTTCGCGGCTGTGATTTAAACACAAAAATAGTAAGAAATAACCATTATTACTTATGGTAAAAAATCGTACATACAATAATTTACAGCTATGTATCTAGCTGGTGTTGTATCCAGGTATAAGCCGCAAGGTGAGAAACCCGTTTTACCCAATTTTGTTGTAATTAGTTATGCATGGGTGGAGCGTGCAATTTATATGTCGTCAACTGTCCCTAAAAAAAGGTTTTAAAATTATTCTCAATTTTTACGGCTTAAAATACATTTAGTCCAAGAGCTGGTGACATTTTTACTTGCGTCATTTTAGCAAGCCCTATATTTCGTGCCAGTATTGTGGTTTACAAGTCGCAAAACCTACATTTAAAAGCCAATACTGAATAATGGTTTCAAGATCTCACCAACCCATGTGTAGGGCTTAGTAGGCAAAGCCCTCGTCAGATGGCCGGATATTCCTTTTTGTTTTCGACTTGTAAATTAGAAGACAAAATATCGAATGCTTTACGTAAAAATATCGTCAGAACTATGGCTAACATTTAATTTATTGTATAATTAAAAATAAATCCTCATAATAGATATTATTATATTAAATATGTATTTATATTTTGCGCGAAAAAAACATATTACACTGCTTTTAAATAAGGAGAGTAATCAGTAAAAATTATTTATGTTTTAGCATATTTTTCCATGGTTTTTTAAAGAAAATTGACTATGCTTTACTTACATGATACCTCGAAGATACCGGGTGTTTCTCAGAGACGTTCAACCCTAGATATAACTTTTTTATATATACAGGGTGTTCCGATGATCATGTTACAAAATTCTAGGGTAGATAAAACACACGAAAATAAGAAAAAAAGTTCATGTGAACATGGGTCCGGAAACGCTTCTTCAGGGAGCTAGGGCCCTTCGAAGATGACCTTCAAAAACTACTTTTCGTTTTATAGCTTCGGTACTACTGCAGCTATCGCAACCAATTTTTGGACATGAAATCTAGTTCGTAGGTTCATCAATTTGAGCCTTCCGGATTTTGTCACCTTTAACCAGGGGCGTACAAACCAAGGGGGTATTTGAGTAAATTTGACCCTACTCCTCTTAGGCTTTAATTTCTTACCATTTTTATATCTGATTATGATTCTCCAATGCCTTTTACATAAAAAAGGTACTCTTAGTAAAAATCGCTATCTGTCACAGTTTCCTCCGAAAATGGCTAAATCCTCCTCCCTCCCTGAAGAAGCGTTTCCGGACCCATGTTCACATGAACTTTTTTTCTTATTTTCGTGTGTTTTATCTACCCTAGAATTTTGTAACATGATCATCGGAACACCCTGTATAGATATTAAAATGAAATTTTGAGATTACGCATAAGAGATGAGTCTGCATTTAGTTGCATAATTTTCAATTTGTTAGCGCTTCCGGTTTGACCGGAAGTGACCTTGACTTTGGTATTTTAAATGGGACATCTTGTATATTTTTACTTATTGGGATTCAGCATAACATTATGAGTAAAATGACACCTCACTTGTCATTTTTTGACGTGTTGTAACATTTTTATGATTAATTTTTATTTTCAATCTAGAGTGCTACAAATTAATTAAATCTGTTAATTTATAGTCAAGTAGTATATGAAAATTAAAATTATGTCTTAATAATTGACTTTCCAAGTTTCACAAGCGTTTAAAATATGAAATTTAGTTTTCTTGACGTTTACTCTATTTTTCCAAATGGAACGATGGTAGTTCAGTAGGATATTTAAAACAAGCATTTTTGTTTCCAACAATTTGATACCATACAATTTTGGTTGATATTTTAAAATTGACACTGAAAAATTTGCCTTAAATCCCAAAAGCAAATTTAAAAGCGTTATGCAATATTGCCGCCCTCTCTTTTCTAAAGAAATATAAAGGCGGCTTTGAAAAACAATGGAATAGTTTTAAAAAGCAATATGGCTGTAATTTAAAGTTGTAATGTCATTAGTTTATAAAACATACAATACATACAATCTTGCGGCTTCGGAAGAATTCTTCTGGTCACTCCAAAAATTAGGAGAATATCAATTTGTTCATTTCTAGTAAAACTAACCATTTTATCTGATTTACAATGTAAGTTTAATAAACGAATGACATTACAATTTTAATTTAAAACCATATTTGTTTTCAAAACCATTCCATTGTTTTTCAAAGTCGCCTTTATATTTATTTAGAAAAGAGAGGGCGGCAATAATGCATAACGCTTTTAAATTTGCGATTGGGACTTAAGGCAAATTTTTTCGGGTCAATTTTAAAATAGCATAGGAGCGTAGGTATCAAATTGTTAAAAAAAAAATGCCCGTTTTAAATATCCTAGTGAACCACCATAGTCCCTTTTGAAAAAATGGAGTAAACGCCAAGAAAACAAAATTTTATTTTTTAAACGCTTGTGAAACTTAGGTCAATTATTATGACATAATTTTAATTTTCATATACTTACTTGACTATAAATTAACAGATTTAATTAATTTGTAGCACTCTAGATTGAAAATAAAAAATAAATATAAAAATGTTATAACACGTCAAAAAATGACAAGTGAGGTGTCATTTTACTCAGAATGTTATGCTGAATCCGAATAAGTAAAAATATACAAGATGTCCCAAAATTTCATTTTAATATCTATAAATACAGAAAAGTTATAGGGGTGAACGTCTTTTGAGAAACACCCGGTATATGCGAATTTTACAAATAAACCTGTATAAAAAGAAATATACCTGTTTTAAGGAAGCCGTTTTTATCAACGCAAAGTCAAGTGTATAGCCCAAATAATTAATATGTATAATGTTTGTTATAATAGAGAAAAAGAACCCTTAAAACATAAGAAATGAGAAAATACAGATCCTAAACATAACAGATCTTAGGCCAGGTCTACCACTCCGAAAACAAAATATACTAATTCCAAAAAAAAATTTCAACATGATTTCCATTATCACAGCGAACATTTTTGTCTCTCAGGGTTTTGACTAGAATTTTACATACTTTTTTAGGTCTGACCTAACTCTAAAAAAAATTACACATAAAAGAGATTTTTTTTTGAACAACCTATAACTAACTATTTGCCGTTTTGGCTGCATCGCATTAGTTACGCCTACAGGACATTTTAATAGTTTCTTACAAATGTCAGACTTTCCCTTATATCATTTATTTTTGGCCTATATCAAGTACAATTTTGGAATCTCAATTTAAAAATAAACCTTCACTTTTTAAGTACGAAAAATATCACAAATAAAAATACTATCAATTTTCCTATTTAAAATAAATAACGAAGAGGTCAAAGGAACTAAAAATATAAAAATAATTTATTGGAGAATTTGTGAACTTATTTTGAAAGTATGGAAGATGTTCCATATTTGTTACATTAAAAAAAAATAACATTCTTCGTCCTGTGCACGATACAGTGCCGTTCAAAAAGTTTGCTGTATACAGAAAATTCCCATGATAACTGAACAAGATATTAGGTACTTTCCATTTACTTCTTTTAAACAGCAAAGCAAAGTAAAAATATTTGCCTAGCTAAGTTTCGCGAACAACTTCGTATAGTCCGTATGAGAAATAGAGAGGGGCACACTTATTCGCGGCAAGGGGGGAGAAAAATATTTGCTGTGCCACATTAAATTTTGAAAAGGAACGCTCAACCTAACCGTCGGCTTCGCTGTTTAAAAGAAGCTTAAAGGAATTCGGCTATTATTCTCTATAGGTTTGTTCCTACAGCGATCAGAAACAGTCCTTGACAGTCAGGATTCTGCGCAGTAAATATAAAAGTATTCCCACAAAGATTTTTGACAGTTTGAAAACCCAAAGTCGCTGTTTCTACACGTTTCTCTGATAGTTTACCAGTAAAATGTCCGGAGCATGCGCGGTTAAACGCTAGCATAACATATGACATAACCTATTTTTGTTAGACGTGTTTTTGCGGTTTTTGCTTTTGTATAAGACTTTTTCTATTATTAAATTGAGAAATGAGCGACATTGCGTCATCTGATGAAGATTCAGAAATGTCTGCTGTTAAGTTGGTGTTTAATATTTTATTTACTTCTTGAGCTAAAACTTCCCATAGTATCTTAATACTTTTGATTTGAAAAGTGCCAATCTTCGGAGAAGATATTAACATTTTTACAACATATTATTTAATATAAGTTACTTATTTTGTTTAAGTTTATTTATTGGGCCGAGGCACACGAGTTTAATTAACGAAATAATAATAAACAATTTTGAGGTTATGTCCATCGTTTAAAATTTTTTCAGTTTTAAACACCGAACCGAAGTTAGTTGATTTCGAACGCCTGTTCCTACAAGAGTTTGAAACCGGTCAGAAATCAGACTTGCGCCGTAAAGTTGGTTTGAAAATTGTCATGAAGTTGTTGGGGATTCGCTGTAGGAACAAACCTTGTATCAGGCTGTTGTCAAAGAATATTGACTCGCCAATTAATTTAACACAGAAGAAAATCCAGTGTTGCCAGATTTGTGGGACAAACAAATGGTACAAACCAATAAATTTTATGGTATTTTTCAAGAAATAATGGTACCTACTTTAAAAAACCTAATAAACAAACCTATTGACGAGATCGATTCAGTGAATATTTCCTTATTTCCACCACCAGAGTACCAAAAAAAAAGTTTTACGGAGAAAAGTATGTCAAACTTTTCGTTGATACAATTTTTTTTTTAAATTTACCTTTTTTTTTTAAACAAACTACGGTAATTCAAAAATTCCTTATTAACAATTTTTCCAGTATAATGCCAACTTTTTAAAGGACAGGTATCTCAAAAACTATCTTTAAAGGATATTAAAAAATTACTGTGGAACATTCTGTAAAATAATATTTGTAAAAAGCTGCAAATATCTTAACTAGGTACCTACCTACGTCTGATAAGATTATGCATATATCATAGCTTTAGAATCTAAAAAATTATTACTTTCAGATATTTTATAAAATTTCTTCGCGTTAAAATTCGTAGCGAAAATATTGGAGTAAACCAGGGTTGGCAAATATCATGATATTTATATAAATATCCAAATATCCGATATATGTATATCCAAATTTGGATATTTATTTATATTTTTAATTATTTTTAAATTATTTCATGTTTTCTGTAAAGATACATTTTAAAAATTCAAAATCACCTAATTTAATATGTATAAACATTTTTTATAAACCTGTAAATTTGTATTTCAATTCTATTCAATGATAGCTGCTATCACAATTAGTGCGTTCGGTTTTGAAAAGGTCGAGCAGAGCGAGCAGATGCAGATTTAATGTCACGTGATATTCGGGCTAAACGAGCGCGTAGCATTTACCGAACCCTTATAGAGTTTGTCGAGTTCCATCTGACATAAAATATAAAATTAACGTTAACCTCACTTTATGTTGGTGGTTTGAAGAGACGAAAATGGAAAATATTCCAGCACTTAGGGGAGGACATATGATGATGTTTGATGATAATAGCGACGAGGAAGAAAGCTGTTCGATTACAAAAGTTGATGGCTATACCGAAAATATTGTCCCAGCATTCTCTGACAAACAATTTCAATATAATTTTCGTATAACACCGGAAACTTTTGAAGTTCTACTGCAAAAAGTGCACAGTATTTTGCCTCCCGAAGCAACTCACAAAGGACATCCATCAATACCGTTGGAAAAAGAACTTTTAGTTATGATCTGGTGTTTGTCCAATTTGGAATGATTTCGGTACGGGAATTATGTTTGATTTTGTATGTTATGTTAGGTAAAACAAATTTCCAAATTTGCTGTCAAAACACAAATTCAATTAGTTTGATCTGTTAGCTCCATATTTTTAGGTGAGGCGATACGAGGTAACTCCGAGTACTCGATTTTTCAAATATCTAACGGCGAGCAGTTACACCCGAGGTCATAGATCTAATAAACGAACGCAACACTGCACCAATGAGCAGACCGAGGAGACAGATTTGCATTAACCGAACGCACTAAATAACAAGTTTTTTTTTACTACTCCTATGTTAGGAATGTAAAATGTAGGTAAAAAATACAAGTTTATGAATATATATGAACACATCATATATTTTTGCTTTTAACTATGTTTCAACTTAAAACCCTGAATTACTGGGCTTGCTAATTAAATCTAAATGAACCCAAACTGGATTTTTTATATTTGGCATTGTAAAATTTTTATTTCATAAAACAAACAGCAAAATATTGCTCCGTTCAATCAGCAATCGGAACTAAATAAAAATGCCACGCGGCAAAGATAGTGCTGGGCGATGTTCATCGATGTTTTTGAAACATCGATGTTCTGTTATCGATGTTCGATGTTTTCGACATCGATGTTAGAGGTCAAAAACATCGATGTTTACCTTTCGATGTTCAATACTATGTTATAATTCGAGTGCTGAAAATTCGGTTTTTATTCACGTCTCTCCCGCCTTTCGTGTTGCGTTGCACTCAATATGGCGACCTTTTTTCTTTTTAGAAGTGAAAAAACAAAAAAATATTTTTTATTAGTATTCGAGGAGTGAAAAACCGGTTATCATCCGGTATTCTCGGTAGTCGGTTCTTAAAATAAGTCGGTTATTCCCAACATTATTAAATATCGATGTTTAGAAAACATCGATGTTTTACAACCGATGTTTTTAAGCCATCGATGTTAGCTTTTGATGTTGACATCGATGGTCAACATCGATGTTCCGTTTCGATGTCCCAGCACTACGCAAAGAACAACAGGTGGGGAATCACCGCATCGTAAGCAGCATAGTACGCTGTTGTCGGCTCAGCGGCAGCGGGGCCATATTTGTATACTGATGAATAGAATTTTAGAAAAAAAAATATTGATATATATCAGGATAAAATCGTCTCATAAATATCATGATATTTATCACGGATATATTATATCCTGCCAACCTTGGAGTAAACTGGGCAAATCTTAAACCACTCTAGTCCTAACGCGAATAAAATATATTTTCCTGTAAAAAAAACTCTAATTCTCCTCGTAACGGTGTTTATCCTCGTTCTTCCACGAGCTTACTTGAATATGCGGAGGAGGTAGGAAACTTCGCAGAGACTGGATCAGTTGGATTGTGTCCATTAAAGCTTAAAATAAGGGAAAACACAATAACAAAAATGGTTACCCGTCTACCGTCTACATTATTGTCACTATTTTATTAAAAGAAGTTCAATCAATAAATAACATTCATGGCATCCCGCCTTATAAGCTCATAACTATACAGGGTGATTCACGTTGAGTAGCCTATTAGAAAATCTCGAAAGCGAGTGAATTTATCTTTTTCAAAATTTGGTAACAGGTATATTGACTTTAAACTTTAGAATACCCGGTATATTTTTTTAGCAGCTGTAAAAACGGTTACAAAGTCTCAGCGTTAGTTATTTTATCACTTACTTTTTTGTAAAGCCTCCGATTGCTTTCCGTACGGCTTGCACATAGCCGGACGCACATACGTCTTCATTCTCTGCATATTTTTCATCACTTCGCTAAAAGCTCTGACGATCTTTTCCTGTCCTCCTTCGGACAATCTTTTGTCCTCGTTTGATGACGACACGCTGTTCGAAGTGGCCCATGCGCCATTGTGAAGGGCCAGTAGATCTTTATTTGAAGCGCCTAATCCTATTTTTTTTAAATATTAGTTGTTTAAAGTAAAAGTATGAGAGATGATACATGCATCATGGCATTGGACTATCTATATTATTCTAAGTTACCTTCCAAATTTTCTAAATTAGCTCGAAGAAAATCCGTTAGCTTATGGTCCATCAACGGCAAGTCAAAGTGCTGCTTTTGTTGCGATTGTTGTTGCTGCTGCTGCTGCTGCTGCTGCTGCTGCTGCTGTAGTTGTTGCTGTTGCTGAAGTTGTTGCTGATGCTGTTGTTGTTGTTGTTGTTGTTGTTGCTGCTGCTGCTGCTGTTGTTGTTGCTGTTGCGCCGCTTGTTGTTCCTGCTGCTGTTGCTGCTTTTGTTGTTCTCTTTCTCTTTTTGCGGCTAAGTCCATCTGTTGCTGTAAGTGTAACTAAGAAAGTTTTGGGTTAGTAAAAGAACTATTATTTTTTAGTATTAATGTCCGCAATTGTAAGGCAAATACCTATGAATACCTCATTTTTTTTTATTCAACAAAAAAATCCAATTGATTGGCAATCTGGCAAGTAAGTGAAGAAATCAATGGTAAACATAGGAAAAAATGTCCTACCTGTTGTCGTTGCTTTTCCAAATTGGCATTGATTTTATCCAAATTCTGCTGTGCAATAACCCTGCTTTGTTGCTGCAGCAGAGCAGCAGTAATTTCTTGCTGAGTGGGGGCAACAGACTTGGGTCTGTCCAGCAGGGACGAAGTTTTCGGATCCATTGCTTGTGAGCTCGTAAGATCAACAGCACCCAAACCTACGGCCAAATTAGGGGTCAAGTGGAAGTCCAATTTGCATTACAAACATAGTTTAATTGGTGTTATAACTTCATTTGTATCCAATCCAGTTTCACGCCCAATGTTTTAAATAAAATTTTATTCTAGCTCTTAACCCACTTCTCTAGGACAGTGCCCTCCAAGCAGTTTGCAGACCTAGGGTTACCTCTGTATTTGTTAAGAGTCGAGCCTTTTAGAGATAAAAGAGATACAGCTAGTCTGAGTTCCTCGACATTCGGGTGCACGGCAACGCATGCACGGCAGCGTAAGAGCTGCGCTCGCTAGAGGTTCGGAGGTGAAACGCTGACTTTAGGGAATTAGAACGCAATGGGAAGAGTCCCTAGTCTGCACGATGTTCTGAACAATGGCTGCAAACCCAAATTGATATTGAGGAGGCCCAATTTATACAGGGTGTCAGGAAGAGAGGAAGATAGGTACGCTGCACTCCCTGGGCGCTTGTGGAGTATTAAGGAGACTGGTTTTTGGATCTGCGCTTTTCATACAAGATCAGGTTATGGTAATAAATTATCACCTGAAAGTACATACATCCTGCCTCCATAATAATAATAATAAAGAGGTCGAAAAAGTTCGGTAAGGACATGTGATTAAAAGACGTTAGGAGAAAAATCGGGGTAGGCAAAAGCAATCTCGTCCCGATCTACTTTTCAGGTTGTAAGTCTCCTACTACCAGAGAGTTAATATAATTTTATACTTACGTCCCCTCACGTCAGCACTGGTGGGAGCCCTTTCACCCAGGTATCCTGGTGCCAAATGCTGTAGAGTTTTCTGAGTAAGCTCCATCTGATTTTTGTAATATCTACAAGCTGGATTGGGGCAGTTCTGAACTACCTCTATAATGAATTCCTTTTCCATTCCAAAATTCTCACGACCTAAAGTTTGTTTAATGTCAAGTTTTTGCTGTCTTTATTAAATAATAACTGTAAAAGGCAGGATAGCAACCTGCCTTGCCCCGGATTCGATCCCCGGAGGAGATATAAGCGGTTTTAAATATTAAAAATTAAGATGAACACCGCCAAATATCTTAGATTATAAAATATATCTTCAACCATTTTTTACCTATGGTATATGATTCCATAACGGCCCTTACAGTTGCTTCTACGCCCAAATGAAGACCATGGGGCCCATTCATATGCTTAAGCATCACAGCATTTGCAAAATGTTCGAATGGTAGAATAATTTTACCATTTTCACGCAGTATCAGTCTTCCTTGGGAATCCAATGTAACTCTTGACGTCATCATTCTGTAGAAGCAATAAAAATGTATCTTTGGGGTGCCAACTTGAATACAAAAACAACTATTGAAGTTGACTCCATGTTTCAGGAGTTAAAAGTAGTAAATAGAAAGTATAATTTCTGAAACGAGAAGTCAACTTGAAAGGTAATTTTTTATAATTTGATAATATTTCCATCAAAATTATTAAAATTCTAAAATATAATATAATTCCTATATTACATCATTTAATCACAATTTTTTTTTAAACCGGGTTATTTCCAGATAAATTAAAAATAGAAAAAGTATCACCAGTTTTTAAAAATGCAGAAAAATATTTTAGTAGTAACTATCGCCCAATTTCTGTTTTACCTGCATTTTCAAAGATTTTTGAAAAAATTTTTTAATAATAGAAGAGTAAATTTTTTAGAAGAACAAAAATTACTCTCTCCATTTCAATATTGTTTTCGTAAATTAAGAGATACAGAAGTTGCAACTGCAGATATTATCAAAGATATTCAACAAAACGTTGATAGCAACCAAAAATGCTGCCTACTGTCCCTAGATTTATGTAAAAGATTTGATACAGTCAATCACAACATTTAACCTTAAATGCCTATACAGCGTGTCTTCGGAAGTTCTTACCAAATGGGAAACTTTTTTATTATTAATTTTACGAAAAAAAAATATTCTTTATAAAAAGCTCTGCATGGTCTAAAACCTAAAATGCAACCAGTCATATACGAGGTTTGTCAAAAAACGTGAATTTTTCCCAAGAGTAAAGTACCTTTATTTTTGACATTATCAAAAATTGTTATTAAAAAAAGTTGGTCAGAACTAAAAACTACGGCTAAATGTGCAATTATACGCATTTATGTTGAAAAATTATTTTATTGATTTATTATTAATTATTTAATTAATTTAATGCGTGTTATTGCATATTTAACGTGGTTTTCAGTTCTGATCAACTTTTTTTAATAACAATTTTTGATAATGTCAAAAATAAAGGTACTTTACTCTTGGGAAAAATTCACATTTTTTGACAAACCTCGTAGATGACTGGAAAATTTCGATATTTGATGGTTGCATTTTAGGTTTTAGACCATGCAGAGCTTTTTAAAAACATTTTTTTTTTCGTAAAATTAATAATAAAAAAGTTTCCCATTTGGTAAGAATTTCCGAATACACGCTGTACAATATTGAAATTCAGGGAAATATTTATTTATTGTTAAAAAAATACTTAAGTAATAGAAAGCAGTTTGTTCAAATTGAAAAATTATTAAAAGTTCACAAAAAAACGTAACTTGTGGTGTTCCACAAGCATTAACCTTAGGACCTCTTCTTTTTTTAATCAACATTGATTCTATAGCAAAATTAAATTTAAAAGGTAAAATAAAATTGTTTGCCTATGATACTACTATTGTATATTTTCATGAAGACTATGCTCAAATTCATAATAACATTAACCACGACCTAAATAATTTAATATGTACCTAAATGGCTTGAAATTAATAAATTATCATTAAATTTTAATAAATCATCTTTTATGTTTATAAGTAAATCAAAACTAAAAAATAATAATATTTATTCACTGTCTTTCAATAATCATTTAATTAAAGACACTAATACAATTAAACTTTTAGGTTTATATATTGATAAAATTTAAGTTGGAAAAAACATATTGAATAGTTAAGACGTTACATCTCATTAATAATTAGCATTTTAAAAATTATATACCGTTAGAATATTTAAAAAATATAATATATTATTCATTGGTTTATTCAAAATTACAGTATATGATTTCAATTTGGGGATCAGCGAATTTAACTACAAGTCAGCCATTAAAAAAACTACAAAACAAAATATGGATGGAAAAATGGATATTTAAATTTAGAAAAGCTTTATAAATTAAAACTATGCATTCTAATACACTCTATTATTATTAAAGAAAAACAATCAAATATAATATTTCCTTCGACCAACATTATTGACATCACGAGACAAAATCATCATATTCAAACGCCAATGGTAAAGAGTACTTTTGGCCAAAAATTAATATTATATAAAGGAATAACAATTTACAACAGTTATTTTTTTAAAACTTTAAAGGTATTATAATATATTAATATTTTTTTTGTAAATGGTTATATATATATATATTTTTTTTTAATAATTTCGATGGAGTTGTTGGATTAATAGTTACTAAACATGGTTTTTATTATTTGTGAATTTATATATTGTATATTTGGTGTTATATTCTCTGTAATAAACTTTTTTAAGTTGGTTGAGAATAATAAATAAAAGTAAGTAAGGTATCTATATTTTTAAGGTGTGTTTTTCATTTTTAAAAATACAAAACAAAAATATAAATTTACGCCTGTAACATATTTTACGGCCACCTAGGTATATAGTTTAAATTCCCTCAGACAATGTCCATATGTTTACACCACTGAATATAACATACTTACTGCAAATATGTAGCACTTGGCAGCATCGAAGATTCCTTCAGTTCTGTAAAGCATTGCAAGAGTTCCACAGATGGGTTCCATCCCTTGTTCTGTAGGTAGAGCTGTAAAAGCATGTACAGCTTCTCTGTGACGTACCCAGCGCCGGGGAATCCCATGCCCGCGGCCCCCGAAATATCGCTTACTGAGGCCTGTTGCAGTCCTTTTGCCAGAACGTTCTTCATGGTTTCTGCCAAGTCCATTTTGGTGTCGGTTATTCTGGCTACTTCTTATGAAGGGTTTTAGCTAAATAAAACTTATATATTATTATATACTTATATACTTAAAAAGCTTTTTATTATTAGATTCAGTAATATAAATTATGTATTATTAATAATTTTGAAGTAGTGTAGTACGATAATTACTCAGATAACTTAACTATAAAAATATTATCTGCTTTCAGCAAATTTGTTAGCGAAGTTCTTTTCAGAAGCTTCACAAGGCTAACAATTGTACGGAGAGTCATTCTTGTAAAACTCAGGGAATGTGTTAGTGCCACAAGTGTAAGAGGGCAACAGAGCAACACCAGAAAATTACTATTCTTAAGACCAAATTTAATAATAATAATAATAATGATGTGATTCTATGCATAACCCATTTAACGGTGCTGCTTGCTTATGCTCAGAATGTATGAAGATATATAGTTATTTTGCATACACAATACCTCTATTAAGTAGGTAGGCAAGTAATGAATCGGCCCATACATTTATTACCTGAACTGATCTTTTTACACTGACTTAGTGACTTGACTTAACACTAATTTGACTTTACAAAACAACAGGATGAAAATTGTTTACTGGCTTAAGTAGGTAACCCTCACTGGTGTGTTCCTAGACCAGGTCGGATTAATGATATTATAGAAGATAAAAATGTCACACAATATAATTTTCGAACATAAATCTATGTCTAAATTTACACTGAACCTCACTACATCCAACTAATAAAAGCTTTATTATGAGGTTAATTACAATAATAAGGAATCTACTTACGCTATTTCCTGAATTAAACAATATAATTTGCATCCGGCAGCATAATTGCAAGTGAAAACGGGGATTATCATTATTTACAGCTCATTTTTTATTGGTTCTTTTTTTTTACAGATTTTAGATGAATTGTTTATCGCAAGGATCACCGTTGCAAGCAAGTTTGCTAATATCCGACGCTTCATTTGCTGAAAAGAAAGATTTTTCGCGCATTCGATGAAAGCAAAATCATTAAATATTATAATGTACACCACTTTTTGTCCCTATATTAAATGAAGGCACTTTTCATCGAGGAGTTCACAGTCTAAAAGCTCATCTCATGAACATGTTCATCAATGTTCATTTTCTCATTCCATATACAAGGATGTGGTATATCCGGTTGCCTAGCTTCATGCAACAAGCATGAAGCTAGGCAAGATGTGTATGTCTCGGACTCTCGGCAATCGGCACAGAGAAATCATAGGAATGTGTTATCAGAGTTGAACTCATGTAAGATAGGATAAATATTTGGATTGACTAGCTAAGTGGTGAGTCTCTTTTGGCTTGGCCCCCGTCTATGTCTATGCCCCACGGTTGTAAATTTGACAGCGTAAGTGTGACGTGATTGGTCGGACTATCAATCAATCACTTCAAAGAATTGGTACGCTGTCAAATTTACGCCCCTGGAGACCCACTCCGTGTCTCCGTGCCAAGACCAGTCGGATAATAGCAGAATTTAGTTTAGCACAGAAAAGATTTTTCCTCCCCCTTTGCAATGGTTAAAGTATTCCCCTCTCCCCTCTCTACTTCCCATACGAAGTTGTTCGTGAAGCGTTCCTTTAACAACTTTAGATTTTTACTTTGCTTTGCTGTTTAAAAGAAGCAAATGGAAAGTACCTAACGGTAGTTCTCGTTCAACAGCGCCATCTCTTTAAAACCAAAAATATTATAATTTTCGTGTCACATGCTCACATGACAGAACTGTCAGTAGATCATATGATCAATCGACACCCGAGTTTTTAATCTCGATTATAGCAAGGCGTAGTCGTTGGGGCTCCATTCAAAGGAAGATTTTAAGTGGTTCTCTTCGAAGAAATTAAGAAAAAACATCAACCATGGCGCTCAGCGATGCCGACGTCCAAAAGCAGGTAATAAACTGGATTTTCTATTAAGTATTTCTCTACTTTTTTAAGTTACTTTTATGCTACCTAGTCCTGTAATTAAAGTTTTACATCTTTTACAAATGCCTCACTTATTCAATTTAAGATTCTATTATTTTCTTCTTACTAGATCAAGCACATGATGGCCTTCATCGAACAAGAAGCCAATGAAAAAGCCGAGGAAATCGATGCCAAAGCGGAGGAAGAATTTAACATCGAAAAGGGGCGTTTGGTGCAACAGCAGAGGCTTAAGATAATGGAATATTATGAAAAGAAAGAGAAACAAGTCGAATTACAAAAGAAAATGTAAGATATTCTATTTCTCTATACACATTTTATGGATGACTTGGTCATGTGACCACCAATTTCGCTCCCTTAAAGCATCTATATCTTATATAGTAGCTTACTTATTCTTGGTACAAATGAAGTCAATCTAAAAGAAGCAAAATTTTGACCTGTTTTTGTTAAATAGGTCAACTAAATTTTGGGAGAATGTATAATATGTTATTATTAGCCTCATAAGTTCAAAACGATAATAAAGCAATAATAGAAACATTGAAACAAGCAATGTTTGCAGTGGCATAGGTACATGTTAAAGGATTATTATCCTTCCTTACTTAGTTTATTTAAATAAATGTCCACTTCTTTATATCATTTTTTTTATCGCACAGCCAATCGTCAAACATGTTAAATCAAGCTCGTCTCAAGGTTTTAAAAGTCCGAGAGGATCATGTCAGAGCCGTCCTAGAGGATGCCAGAAAACAATTGGGCGAAGTAACCAGGAACCAAGGCCGCTATGCACAAATTCTTGAATCCCTGATTTTGCAGGGTCTGTATCAAGTAAGTTGAATTTCTATTATATTATTTCATTTGTGATTCATAGTTTTCGTTAAAGCGGGTATTCCACCGGCCAGGTTGACAAGAACGTTTTCAAATTCTTGAACAAGAAATAGTGCTTAAAAATGTTGTTTTACACGTTTCCAAGTTTCTGCCAAATTGTAAAATTCAATGCAAGTTAGATATATTTTTTGTATTAGGTGTGTAGGTACCTAGTAAATTTTATTTGTGGTACAATATTTTTTTAAGATAATTATTGTTATAGTTACACCGTAACTAAAGGCCTTGGTGCCAGTATTATGTACTGTTTTGAGGTCTGAAATAAATACATAATAAGTAAGTAATACAGTGTCACCAGTAAAGTCCGCATCATATGGGATTTTTTTTTATTAATAGCTTTATTCAAAATTGACTTTGGCATCAAGTTCTGCTTCGATCGAGATGAAAAGTAAGCAAAAAAATAGTAGTCACGTGATTCGCATTATCTGTCAAATTTTAATTTTTTCCAAAAAATAATTCAAAAGTGGGGTTATTTCTGAAAATATCGAAAAAAGTTATTAGAAAAAGTTTTTTTAAATGCAGTTTCTAGCCCACATGCAAAATTTCAGCTGCATAAGATAATTTTGATTTTTTACCTATATTTTGTAAATTGCACCACTTTTGCAAAATAAGACTCAACGCAACCTACATAAAACTTCTCAGTTTTGACAATGCTTTATTTCAGATACCTTTTCTTTAAAGTAGCGCCATATTAAATGTGTGTTTTTCTACAAAATCAAAATTGGGCTATTAAAATTTGGTCGCATGTGATGCAAAGTTTATTTGTTTTTGACCCTGTATAAGGTAACTTCATAAAATAAGTATTTTTGAAAACGTAGTTTGTATCTGAAAGTAATACACCTTAATATTAAGACAAAAAAGAACACAGTGTCATTAGCAAAGTGTTCATTAAGTGGGAAATAAAATTTAGTTTAACTTAACGTAAAGTTTATCTATTTTCAACGATTTAATTTAAAACCCCTTTACTTTATTTTTTATTTTTTTACTTTTAGACACAAACTAAGTTTTCAAAAATATTTATTTTATGAAGTTACCTTATACGCGGTCAAAAACAAATAAACTTTGCGACCAAATTTTAATAGTCCAATTTTGATTTTGTAGAAAAACACACATTTAATATGGCGCTACTTTAAAGAAAATGTATCTGAAATAAAGCATTGTCAAAACTAACAAGTTTTATGTAGGTTGCGTTGATTCTTATTTTGCAAAATTGGTGCAATTTACAAAATATAGGTAAAAAATCAAAATCATCTTATGCAGCTGAAATTTTGCATATGGCCTAGAAACTGCATTTAAAAAAAGTTTTTCTAATAACTTTTTTTCGATATTTTTAGAAATAACCCCATTTTGAATTATTTTTTGGAAAAAATTAAAATTTGACAGATAATGCGAATCACGTGACTACTATTTTTTTGCTTAATTTTCATCTCGATCGAAGCAGAACTTGATGCCAAAGTCAAATTTTGAATAAAGCTATTAATAAAAAAAAATCCCATATGATGCGGACTTTACTGGTGACACTGTATAAAAGTAAATAAATTAAAATTAAATATTTCAAAAACTAAATGTATGGTTATGGATAATACTTGTCAAAATATAAATGTTGTAATTGATGGTGAAAAATTGGAATAAGTAAACAGTTTTAAATATTTAGGGATAATTATTGATTCAAAATTTAAAATTTTTAATTATTTTGAAAGTTTTCCGGAAAAGTAGGTTATTTTAAAAGAATCAGTTCTAATTTAAGTTTGTTTTCTAAAAAAACTGTATTTAAATAGGTACTATTATATTATCACAAATATACAAAAATAAATTTTATGTTAAAAAATTTAGATTGGTTGAATGTCAGAAATTTAATTTTTTATTTTAGTAGGTATGTTTCTTTATACATAAAATTAAAAATAATTTATTGCCTGTTTAAAAAATTGTTGTTCTTTTAATCATGACCATCATAGTTATAAAACAAGAACTAATCAAAATTTTTTTGTGGATAGAATGTCTAAAATATTAGCTTATAAGTCTATTTTTCATAAGGTTTGATAGAATATAATAATTTGGAAAATTCTATTATATCTCAAATATCATTAAAACTATTAAAAAAAAAACTTTAAAATTACATTTAATTAAAAAACAAAATGATACGTTATATTTGATACAATTTGCAAATGTTTAACTTTTCTGTCTGTTTTGGTTAAAAGGAACGTTGCGTTTTAAAATTTAAAAATAAATCTATAAAAATGTGTTCAAAAAATGTATTAAAAAATATTTAATTGTAGCTTTTTGCTAAATAAAAGATGTTACTATACTACTACATGCCAACTAATATTTGACTTGAGGTTAGATACGCGATAACATCGAAAGTTGCTGTTTTGTTTCTTTTATTTGCGATATGATAGGGTAAGTTTAATCGACTTCAACTGCCTCCAACTTGGTCAAAAAGTTAGAACAAATTCCCATTTTTTGATATGATCCACTGAAAATTATAATATTTTTGGTTTTAAAGAGATGGCGTTGTTGAACGTTATTGAACCGAGAACTAGGGCTGGGCAATATATCGAATAACGATATTTTAAAAATAAAATATCGGTATTATCGATATTATTGATATTTATCGATATTATCCACTATATCGATATTCCATTGGAATTTGGAAGGTACGGAGTTTTATAGTGCACATAAGAAAATATTGATATATAATATATAATCAGAGGTGGGTAAAATGGTTTTAAAAATGCATTTAAAATGAAAATACAAAATAGATGCCTCAAAATCCATTTAAGATAAAAAATAGAAAATGGTTTTTAAATTTTCATTTAAAATATAAAATGGAAAATAGGTATTTTAAATAAGTTTCTATGGAAAATGCTTTCTCTTTATTAATGTACTTTACATATTATGTAACACCGAAGATTCTAAGTTTCTAAAAACGTTGTTAGCTCTAATTATCAATAATAGGCTTGGGCGGACGATTTTTTTTATTTAATTTCAGTTGTTTCTTGCCTCTTTACGGATTTCACAATTTTTCCCTCGCAATTTGACAATTTCTCACAACGTCATCATAACCACAATTCAATTGTCGAATGTCAATCATTTGTCAGCTGACAATCGTTAGAAACGGCGAATCTCGTTCGTTAATCAGGTAAAATCGGGTGTACGAAATTGACCAATCAGAGCATCTATTGTTGAGTAGCTGATATTTATCAGCTAGACTTCGCCCTTTAAGAATTGTAATTTATAATTTATATTCTTAATAAAGACCAGGGGCGGCTAGTGCATGAGAGCTGCAGAGCTGCAGAACCCCCAAAATTTTCACATTATTTGACTATTTTTCTAATATAATTATTATATTTCTAAAATTTTTGGAACAGCAGTATATTTTCGGTCGGGTGTTGGTATAATAGGCCTTCAAATCGCGTAGGTGTGTTGAGTATGACGCCGTCGCCGAAGCCCGCATTTCACAGTCGGTCAAATGAAGTTATTGGCATTATTGCGCTGCTAAATTGCAACACGACGTAGCTGGGACGCTAACGAGCTCTGTGCTCGGCTAGGAACCCCTTCCTTCGCCCCGTACCGCACTTGCTCATGGGTTTAGATAGCGAAATTTAAGCAGAAATAGAGCTGCAAAACGTGCAGTACAATTCCTGATGGCGGGCTCAGCGTTGGTTGCGTGTTCGCAGTCGCATTTATTTATTTAGTTTAGAAGACGCCAAACGGATGAGCGGGAGGTTATGGTCGTGTTTGTTATTTGTTTTTCTTTTGTAAAAACGTTGGACTTACGCTTTTTAGCTATTTTTTCCTAGACATTGTAATTTTTGCCAAACCAAACTTGGCAATTTTTTACTTTTTATAATAGACACGTGATCTAGAGACTGTAAAAAAATAGCGTTTTTTATACCCTATCGGCAGAACTCACAAACTTTACTGTCACGAGCCGCCACTGATAAAGACTATTTATTATTATTATTATTATTATTATTATTATTATTATTATTATTATTATTACCTATATAACTATTTTAAATAGAAAATTGTTCATTTATTCTATTTCAAATATAAAATAGAAAATACTTTTTTCGAAAGTATTTAAGATAGAAAATAGAAATGCAATTTTCTATTTTGCATAGCCATTTGAAATAATTTCATTTCAAATAGTTACCCACCTCTGTGTTTAATAATATAATATTTTTATGTTTTATCGATAATCAGTGTCACCAGTAAAGTCCGCATCATATGGGATTTTTTTTTATTAATAGCTTTATTCCAAATTTTACTTTGGCATCAAGTTCTCCTTCGATCGAGATGAAAATTAAGCAAAAAAATAGTAGTCACGTAATTCGCATTATCTGTCAAATTTTAATTTTTTCCAAAAAATAATTCAAAAATGGGGTTATTTCTGAAAATATCGAAAAAATTATTAGGAAAAGTTTTTTTACATGCAGTTTCTAGCCTACATGCAAAATTTCAGCTGCATAAGATAATTTTGATTTTTCACCTATATTTTGTAAATTGCACCACTTTTGCAAAATAAGACTCAACGCAACCTACATAAAACTCCTCAGTTTTGACAAGGCTTTATTTCAGATACATTTTCTTTAAAGTAGTGTCATATTAAATGTGTGTTTTTCTACAAAATCAAAATTGGGCCATTAAAATTTGGTCGCATGTGATGCAAAGTTTATTTGTTTTTGACCCTGTATATTATCGATATATCGAATAACGATATTTAAAAAATAAAATATCGATATTTATCGATATATCGACAATATCGATATTCTATATTGAAATTTCAATATCGCCCAACCCTACCGAGAACTGTTAGGTACTTTCCATTTGCTTCTTTTAAACAGCAAAGCAAAGTAAAAATCTTTGCTCAGCTAAGTTGTTAAAGGAACGCTTCATATAGTCCATATGGAAAATATAGAGGGGCATACTTAACCGCGGCAAGGGAGGAGGAAAGAATCTTTGCTAGGACAAGTTAAATTTTCAAAAGGAACGCTTAACTTAGCCGTTGGCTATGCCATTTACAAGAAATCAGTTGATAGGTACTTTCCTTTAGCTTCATTTAAACAGCGAAGCAAAGTAAAAATCTTTGCTTAGCTAAGTTAAAGGAACACTTTGCGAACAATTTCGTATAATGGAATGAGAAATATAGTTAATAATATCGTCGGCTTAGTAAGAAAACCGCGTAACTCCACTACAGAAAGTTTTACAGGAAACAACAAAAACTCATAACTTGGGTTGTGTTTTCTTTTAAACTTACAAACTTTTATGACGTTAAGTTTAAGACATTTGACGATAAAATTTGTTTAGGGAAGTAATTTTAATCAAATATGGGTACAATTAATATGGACTTACGCATCTTTCTAAAAAAAATTTAAATAAAAGTTAGTTAGTTTATTTTACCGAAAAATGGGAGTTACGCGGTTTTCTTACTAAGCCGACGATATGCTGCTTGTTATGTGTTCTTTAATAAACATTATTTTATTCAGCTCTTCGAAAACAATGTTACTGTTCGCGTAAGGCCTCAAGATAGAGAAATCGTCAAATCGGTCTTTTCAACCATCCAAACCAAGTACAAGGACGTGACAGGACGAGAGGTGAAACTAAGCATCGACGACGAGTCCCATTTGTCACAAGATACAACTGGAGGAGTGGAACTTTACACCCACGGAAATAAGATTAAAATTAATAACACCCTTGAAGCGCGTCTTGAGCTGATTTCACAACAGCTCGTTCCGCAGATACGTAATGCCCTCTTTGGACGTAACGTCAACCGCAAATTCACCGATTGAGAAGCTTATTTGGTCGTTTGCTTTTTGCTTTATTGTAAAAGCAAGAGGCGATATATAATCGTATTATATAGTGTAAAAAATTATTAATTCACGAGAAGTAACTTTATAATTCCATACTTTTTAGAAATGTGCTGTAAATAAATAATATCAAATTGATGCAATTTTATTGATTCAGTAATTCCTGTAGAAAGTATTATTGTAATATGTAAATTAAGTGTTGTTTTTTAGTTGTTGAAGTTTAATTCAAACACAGATTCAAATGTATATGTTACCAATAAAAATGTATTAGAAAATTATTGTTTTAATTTATTCAACACACCAGTAACCCCACCTTACTGAGACGTTGTGAAGAGGATATAGAACAGACACTTCTATTATGTAATCTACTTAAAGACATTTCATAGTAGAGGCCTACTTGTTGCCGAAAATACCTTGCAAAATCCGGAGTCCCCTAATTAATGTGGTTCGAGTCCAAGGTTCTTATGACCCTCTAAGCAAAGAAAATTTATAGGGTTAGAAATGTTAACTCCTTGTCAAAAAATCGCAGCACAGTGGAGAGAGATAGAAAGAAGAGTGAGAGAGAGCGGGTTTAGTGTGCCTGCTGACCATCAGAGGCGCAGTAATGGCGGGAAACTTGAACAGCGGTTTTGGAACTTTTCAATTTTATTATTAACTTTTGAACGAGTTTTTATTGATTTAATATAAATATTAAATCAATAAAAAGACGAGCAAAAGTATTTATTTTATGGAATAAAAGCACGTTTTTATATTAACCAAGATTTGGAAAGTAAAGATGGAAGCACTTTATCGTAAATATTATTTCTACGTTTATTTATAAATAAAAAGTGCATTGACAACCCTAACAAAAAATAACTGTTTAGAATAAACTAATGTCCTTAGGTTACGTCTCACTCATCAGTATAAAAAATTGGTGAAAGTGTAAAATCAATTTGATAAACAATAAAAAAATAATTACCTGATGCATGGTAGGCTAAAATAATAACTGAACAATTACACACATCGGTAAACTCTTCTAGAATAGAAACTAATAGCATTGCACCTATTATCCCAGTAAACCAAAGCTGGCGGTAAAAGTTCGGCCGCCTTCCGGCACTGACGGGAAATCGACGGCTCTTGTTGCCGATTACTGGCCGCTTCTGGCTATCGCGTTATTCCATGCGTCGAACTACCACGGCTAATAGTCTGCCACCCGATGGTGGTAGTAGCGAAGCACATGAGAAACGGACCTTATCTTTCGAATCGGACACGGTTAGAAGATATCTCGCCGGTTGTGACAAAAGAGTCGACGCGCGCGGGTAGCTCACTACTACGTTCCTCGTTTTACTTGTTTGGCTACGGCTAATCGCAAGCCAGCCGCGTATTTTTGAAATTCGAGCCGTTGTGCTTCTGCGAAAGAACTGACACTTGACAGGTAAATGACGGTAGACAGAACATTAAAATTATTTTTCCACGAGCACGAGGCGTTCATTTATTATTATAAAAGCTACATTTCTCAAGAAGATTCACTGCCTGTAGGCAGAATACAGGATTCATCATTAGACGAACTTTTACTGATTTCCAAGATAAAAAGACACCCCTCAGACAGATAATTCAGTACCAGAGAACAAAAGTAAGTTTAAGTTTCATACCTATATAATTTTGTGTAAATTTTTTTATACCTCTGTTACTCTCATAATATGTAAAGTTGAAAGTGTTAAAACAAAAAAAAATAGTGCATGCTTGGCTATTCTTTGTATGCAGTATTATAGTACTTATATAAACTTAACCAAACCAAATCGTTTTTAGGTGCTGTACGAAGAAATCCAATAGCGTCCAATGCAACAAATTCATATATTGTTCTGACCATTAGAAACTGAATAAAAATGCTTCCGACAGAGAAGGCGGGCGGATGAGTCGCAAAAAAAAAAATAATAAAAAGTTATGTGTAAATGAATCAGAATAACGTCTTATATTTGCAGGGTTTGTTAAACAATAAAACTGTTGTTTTCTACTTTACGGTGAGTTTTAATGGTAAGACTTCCCTCTAACCATGCGCGGTCCCTCGCATGGTATTTAAATGAATTGCCAGCGAACCGTCCGCGGTCTCGTCGAGATGCCGCGCGCTAATCAAATCTGTTCAGCCCGCGGCTCAGTGGTAAAAAGTAGCGTCTGTACCGCACAACCAGGTTCGTTATGTAGCTATTAAGCCGCCCGGCGACCGAGCGGTCATGCCCTACCTCCACGCCGCCGATATTGTAGCTAGCGGCCCGACACTGACGTTTCGGCAATGCGCCTTCTGTCCACCTCCGGAGCTTTCATGGCGTGTTTACTGGGATATTTCTAAATTCCTTATTCTATTCTCCTGATGATGAATGCTTATGCGTTCGAAACATGTAGAGAATTACCCTGTATTAAACCTTGAAACTTATTTTTTAATATACCAGTGGAGGAAGACTTAAAGTGTTTTATTTCTTTCCCTTTAATAGAATGGTATTAAACATTAAAATGATAATAAAAATTTATTTTATTTCCTGAGAAAAAAAACGTGGACAAGAAAAAAAAATTGACAGTTTTGACATGGCGGGCTGGCTGGTTTGTTCCAATTAGCACCTGGCGCAGTTTGGGCAGCGTTATAGTAGGTCAGAATATAACTGTCCTTCTCTTCTATATGTCAAAAATATGCGATAGAACCCGGTTACTCAGCCAGCTGGAGAATCATCAAGCGACAACAGCGCCAATTTGACTCTGTTGGCCAGCTGGCCGCGGCTTGAGATAAATATGACCTTGTGATGCAAGATCGCCCATTTACAGTTTCACGGGGGTGCCTCTAAGAACCTTGGTTCGAGTCTATCTTCAAACGTTAAGTGTTGTTGTTGTTGTTGAACAGTGTCGCCATCCAGGGAGCACCCAAGGAGTTCTCTCTTCTACCCATTAACTGATTTTCAATAACATTTCAAACATGGCATATCTAGGACTTGTAACTAGGACTCAATAAGGTGAAGGGGAGCGACGCCCGGGGCTCACTTGTCAAACGGGCAACTAATGATAAACCAGCTGATGTGTCACGTATTATCAAATTGTCGTCAGTTAACAAGCCTCGGGCGTCTTTCATACGTCAACCTCGCCTCTGATTTATTTTACAATGGCCTGAGAGTTATGTGTTTAGTTTGTCTGCACGTATATCGTAAATATAATATATAATATATGAGATGAGTCAAAATATGTAAACCGTATACGATACGCCAATAGTACGCAACCTATTGAAACGTAAGGCCACTATTTGAGTCGTTACCGGGATAGTGAGCAATGAGCATGCCCAATATGTAGTATAAACAACAAATCTCAATCAAATGTTGTTTCCATGCTAACATAACCGTTACCCATTATTTTCATTTTATGTCTTCTGGTGTTAATTTGTGAGATTTTTAAGTGTTGTGCTTAGCTCAACAAAGATATTTACTTTCCGCTATTTAAAAAAATAAAATCGGGAGTACCTTTTGTCTACTCTTAAACATCCTAGAAGGCCATATCAGAACTTTATCATTCCGTCCGATGTGCTTGTATCTACTCTCATCTTAGAACACGTTTCACCGCCATTCCGCATGCGCTACTACGTGTCAACCTGACAGGTCACCATTTTTGTTGTTTTTCCCCCCGCTGCCCGCACTTTTCGGTTTGTCTCAAGAGAGAACAGACGTGTCACTATCGGATATAAGTTTTATACATTATTTTCTGTTAAATTTTCTGAAGAAGTCCTTAAATATTACCTAAAAGAATGGCTCCCAAACAAAGAATGCGTATCGCCAACGAAAAAGCTAGTAAAATGGTCACTATGAGGGGCAACGTACCAAAATCATCGGTAAGTGTTACATATTTTACCATATTGAAACGTTTTTTAGGTCAAATTTGATAGTTTTAGATCCGTTTATGTGCTTGTTCGGCCCGCTTGCAAGTACTTACCCATTTAAAGCTAAGGGATATCTTACAAATAGTCAATTTTTCTTATTTTTTTTAACGCGCCCACTAGCTGTGATCTACCAATGTTATCGCTTTGCATACTTAATAATTTTGCTACTATCAGCATCAAATTCCTTGATTTATCATACAACATACTTAAAAAGATCTTTTCCTTTAGAAGCAAGACAAAGAAAGTTCTCCCGTTGGCCCCTGGCTGCTAGCTCTCTTCCTGTTCGTTGTATGTGGATCAGCCCTATTTCAAATAATCCAATCCATTCGCATGGCATAAAAGGAAACTCTCTAACTTTAAATAATATAATGAAACTTTTCCACCTTTTTTAACTGTACGGTTTATCATAAATTGTTTCTAATTTTATATACTTTGTAATACCTTTTTGTGCAATTAATTTTATCCAGATTTGTAATGTTATGTATTAAAAGGTTTTTGTATAATTACTGTGTAGTTATTTAACAGAAATAAATTGTGTGTGTACAATAAAATGTAGGTACTTTTAGTGAATATATTATATTTTTACATTGCATATTTACGATGTGTGAACATTACTTTACCTAAAGAGATTCTATTGTAATTGTGTAAAAATATCATTCCACTGTTTTTATTTGCAATCTATGTAAGATTTTTAAAATTAAATAATATATTATTATTTTCGAATATTTTGTGTTTTATTGAGTTTGGTTGGCTTTTAGGAGCATCGGCTTGAATTTCATTATTCATTTTCTTAGTTTGAAAATTAAGTAATCTATAATAATTGCTTTACTTGTTTTTAAGAGCTCTTTGGATTATCAGTTTTAGGTACAAGTTTTAACCAGAATTTTAATTTTTTACTGGCCATCACAAGGTATCTACGAACAAACTGACTCCTTAGATGTCCTATAGAAATACCTAATACTATTTTTATTTTTTAAATTGACTGTCTATAAGGTTGGTGAATACCCCTTAAATCAGGCTTGCTGCGCCGTCAATGACCTGGTCTGTTAAGACAGTAGTGACAGGCCAAACATTTAAAAGACAAATTGTTGTAAATATTCTTGCCTATATACAGTGTGACCAGTAAAAAGTCCGCATCATATGGGATTTTTTTTATTAATAGCTTTATTCGAAATTTTACTTTGGTGTCAAGTTCTGCTTCGATCGAGATGAAAATTAAGCTAAAAAATAGTGGTCACGTGATTCGCATTAGGTATCTGTCAAATTTTAATTTTTTTCAAAAAATAATTCAAAAGTGGGGTTATTTCTAAAAATATCGAAAAAAGTTGTTAGAAAAAGTTTTTTTAAATGCAGTTTCTAGCCCACATGCAAAATTTCAGCTGCATAAGATAATTTTGATTTTTTACCCACCACTAAAATTACTTAATAAACACTTTACTGATCACACTGTGTTCTTTTTGTCTTACTATTAAGGTGTATTACTTTCAGACACAAACTACGTTTTCAAAAATACTTATTTTATGAAGTTACCTTATACAGGGTCAAAAACAAATAAACTTTACATCACATGCGACCGGATTTTAATAGCCCAATTTTGATTTTGTAGAAAAACACACATTTAATATGGCGCTACTTTAAAGAAAATATATCTGAAATAAAGCATTGTCAAAACTAAGAAGTTTTATGTAGGTTGCGTTGAGTCTTATTTTGCAAAAGTGGTGCAATTTACAAAATATGGGTAAAAAATCAAAATTATTTTATGCAGCTGAAATTTTGCATGCGGGCTAGAAACTGCATTTAAAAAAACTTTTTCTAATAACTTTTTTCGATACTTTCAGAAATAACCCAACTTTTGAATTATTTTCTGGAAAAAATTAAAATTTTACGGATAGGTAATGCGAATCACGTGACTACTATTTTTTTGCTTAATTTTCATCTCGATCGAAGCAGAACTTGTCAAATTTCGAATAAAGCTATTACTAAAAAGAAACCCATATTATTATGATGTGGACTTTACTGGTCACACTGTATAGTAAAAATTGAAAAATATTTTTCTGCCATGTGTTTTTAATGTGTCATTTCAATAGCATCATGTACAGGGCCGTAGCCAGGAGGGGGGGGCAGGCATGGCGCCGCCCTTCCTAGAGAAAAATTCGCCCTTCCTGGAAAAAAACAACAATTTTTTATGACAATAACCCTTTCTGGATATTTTAACTTTATACCTACGTTATAAAAATGTTCATTCATGTTAGATTTTGAACTCTTTAAAAAAATTTAATGAAAGAGGCAACAGGAAATTACAACTGTTTTAAGTGTTAAAACAGTTGTTGTAATTATCTAAACGTGTTTTAGAATATTTTTTGATTTATTATGTTACCAATTTTTTTTTTCATTTTTATATAGAATACTTACCTATGTACTACCTACTAAATTAAAAAAAAAGTTTAATAGGTTCGCCCTTAAATCTGCTTTTCTGCCTAGTAAAACATATAATTTTTTCTCCAAATTTGTTCCAATTTCACGCGAAATCGTATTTTTTATATTTATGTATGTTATTTATGACATTTATTGAATTGTTGTGTTTACTTGTCATTTTAAATTTTAATTTTTAATGACACCTTTTGAGCCTGTCAGGTGTCATTAAAAGACCGCTTTTAATGTAATTTGGAGAAAAACAATATAACAAAAATTAACTTAATTGAAAAATAAAAGAACCTTTCTGTCTATCTTTAATACTTTTTCGTCAATATTATGCTCAAAACGTTGTCTATTCATTATTTTGCAATATCCTTAACGCAAGTAAAACTCGTTTTGACTTTTGTTTCGGGAGAAATTGACCTATACACTCATGTCTTATTCGTACTTTCAGTTCTTCAACATTTGAAAAGGAATAAAAATTTGAAATTTGGTAGGTAGGTACCTACTTATGTATAATGTAATATGCAGTTTAAACATAGTCAATAAAAACTATAGGGTTGTCATTTAAAAAAAATTATCGATATAGTCATATTTTATACAGTGTGACCAATAAAGTCCGCATCATATGGGATTTTTTTTATTAATAGCTTTATTCGAAATTTGACTTTGGCATCAAGTTCTGCTTCGATCGAGATAAAATTAAGCAAAAAAATAGTAGCCACGCGATTCGCATTATCTGTAAAATTTTAATTTTTTTCGAGAAACTAATTCAAAAGTCGGGTTATTTCTGAAAGTATGGAAAAAAGTTATTAGAAAAAGTTTTTTTAAATGCAGTTTCTAGCCCACATGCAAAATTTTAGCTGCATAAGATAATTTTGATTTTTTACCCATATTTTGTAAATTGCACCACTTTTGCAAAATAAGACTCAACGCAACCTACATAAAACTTCTTAGTTTTGACAATGCTTTATTTCAGATACATTTTCTTTAAAGTAGCGCCATATTAAATGTGTGTTTTTCTACAAAATCAAAATTGGGCTATTAAAATTTGGTCGCATGTCATGCAAAGTTTATTTGTTTTTGACCCTGTATAAGGTATCTTCATAAAATAAGTATTTTTGAAAACGTAGTTTGTGTCTGAAAGTAATACACCTTGATATTAAGACAAAAAAGAACACAGTGTCATCAAAGTGTTCATTAAGTGGAAAATAAATTTTAGTGCTGGGTAAAAAATCAAAATTATCTTATGCAGCTGAAATTTTGCATGTGGGCTAGAAACTGCATTTAAAAAAACTTTTTTCGATAGTTTTAGAAATAAGCCTACTTTTGAATTATTTTTTGAAAAAAATTAAAACTTGACAGATAATGCAAATCACGTGACTACTATTTTTTTGCTTAATTTTCATCTCGATCGAGGCAGAACTTGATGCCAAAGTCAAATTTCGAATAAAGCTATAAAAAAAAATCCCATATGATGCGGACTTTACTGGTCACACTGTATATATAGATCTCGAATTTCAGACACACTGTATGAATATTTTTTATAGAAAGGACCACAAACTTAAAATGTTAATACCCGTGTCAAAGCATTTTTCCAAAAAAAAACTACTTTTTATTTGCTGAATTTATTGCACGTTACAAACTGACACTGATAGGACCACTATTATACATTTAAGGTTGAATTTTTAACGTCGTTCGATTTATTGCCAACCTATAACCTATTTCGCTTTGTTTTTTCAAGTTTATTATTTTTTAAACTAACATTTAAATAAAATCAGTATCGTCGGCACATTACTTAGGTAATATCTGATATATTACAAAAATATTAATTTATTTCATTGCTAATTTTGGGAGAATTGTATAGTGAAAGAACAATGGGTGACAATGACATAATAATGTTAAAAAAGATCTTACCCGATATTTTTTCCTATACAATTCTCCTAAAATAAGTTATGAAATTCCTTGATATTTATTAAATCTGTCAATTATTACCTATAGAATATCAAGTCGAAACTGATTTTCTTTAAAGTTTGTATAATAGCTAGAAAACATAAATAAATCTACGCGAAATAGGTTATAGGTTGGCAAGCATGTTGATACACCCACCTTAACATCTGGGGCAGGGCAGGCATAGGCGTAACTAGTCTATTTTCTCCGGGGGCCCAAGCCCCTGAAAGAGATGAGGTTCAGTAATCCGCAAAAGCGAAACAGGCAAGCGCCGGCGCCGTAGACGACATTTTTTTCGGTCCACACCCACACCCAAATTTGAACCAGTATAACTTTTTCTTAAAATTGTATGGCTACAAACTAATTAAATACAATAGCACACAACAAGACAAGTTTAGTAATGTATTTACTTGAATTTGCCAAAGGGGGTTATGTTAATATACCAAGGTGGGCTTAGGGGAAGGTCCTTTGATGGCATACCACAGGTATCTCTGGAATAAACCGCTTTTGCGTCATCCCGCATAGTTAGAAGGACGCGCGTATTGGACCGTTCAATTGTGAGTCGAATTTCAGTCGTGACGGACGTTTTTATGTTAAGTTATTTAGTAGAACAGAAATGGTTAAGTGCCGAAGTAATATTAGCCAGTTTTTAAACCAAAAATTTATTATGTTAGGTGCATTAAATTAGAATGCACGATTTTTTCCGATAACTATAGGATATAGATGTTACTTTGCTATGATTATTTTAAATCTAAGTTGTGGTTTTAATTTTTTATAATTTATTTACTAGAAGTGTGACATATTCCTAAGATGGCATATCCATTGGTTTCCTATGATGTCATACATATATAAATAGGTATATATATAATATATGCCATCATAGGCGTCATATTCAAAACGGCGCTACTTTTACTTTTCTTTTAGATATGTCACTATATATGCTTTTTAAAGTTTTTTAATATGTCTTTAGATTGTACATGCCTGATAATGTTTTCATTATATTTTTTAAAAGTTTTACACATGTGGCAATGCAGTTAAATAGGATGGCATACTTGGTGATTTTTTCCCCTATAGTAACAAATATTTTAACATGGTTAAATGGGTTAAAACCTTTGAACTAAATATATATTAGCTGGTAAAAAAATGTGCCATCATAGGCGACCTTCCCCTATATAGCCCCCCTCCCCCAGCACCTCCTTAACTACGCCAATGGGGGCGGGTCCACGGCGGGGATCTCGAAACTGATTAAAATAAACTTTGCATGGTCGAATAAGCTAAAACTCAAAATCGTGTTAATTTTACCCCATTTTCCTCTCCTGATCCTCCCCTGTTATCACCCAAGGTTTTGTTTTTGACCTTTTTTTTAATATGTAAGCATAATGAAAATTACAACAAATTTGCAAAAATAACTTTATAATCGAATTTGATGATAATGTAAGTATAGTAATAAACAAACAATACCTATATTATTATATAAAAATAAATAAATTTACGATAAAGAATTGCGCACCGAATTATTTTGCGATTATTATGAGATAAGCATAAGTGTAAAGTAAAGCTTGCCATATTGTTATTGTCTGATTAACTTTTTATTTGTTTCAAAAAATTTATAAAAACATATTTATCTTATTTATAATTAACCTAATTATAGTTAACCTGCCTAAAATCCCCCCCGCTTAAAATTGTCAATACTGAGACATGTTTAAGGTACTGCGTAGCGTATGATACTGATAGGATGATATATAGGAATATTTTGGACGAATTATTGCACTTGCCAACCTGCATTGAATAAAGCACTGATGGCCCACAGGCATATTTTATTTTATTTTACTTTACACCCAACCAACTTTACAAGTTTATTACAGGGATAAATAACTATAGAAAAATAACCAACAATTATTACTCTAACTAGTAGGTATATTTATATAGTTACCTCTCTATAAAAAAAAAGACAGTTAAAAAAATATTAGTTTCGTATTTTATAAACGTTTGATGACGTATCCTATACTAGGAAATATTTTTTTAAATGAAATTTAAATAAGGGTAGTTTTTTTAATGTTTTAATATTTTCGGGTAAAATATTATATTATTTTAATCCATTATATAACAATTACCGTTTTCCAAAGTTGTCTAGTATCACGTCTGTGAAGATCATGAACTTTTGTAAACGTAATGTTAGAAATTTTTTGTTTTAAAAGTAAAAAATGAATAAAAATGTCCAAATTTTTAAATTATACAGTGTGTGTATAAAGTCTGGAAACGGCTTAATAACATCACAATTTACTGGCCGATTTAAACCAAATTTGGTACAGTTGTCTAAGAGGATCTAACGCACCGAATGACGATATTGGCGTTGTTGCCAGCTTTTTAGTTTGTCTGGAATTCGAACGAATTTTATATTTTTAAATATAACACCCAGTATATTTTTACATTTTTAAATTCCACATAAAATTATAATTATTTTTTATTAAATGCATTATTAGTTTATACTTCATAGTTTCCAAGATATTGACTCTCGAAAAGTGACATTTTTGAACTTTGACAGCTTATAACTTTCTAACAGTACGTCTTAGAGCAAAACGGCTTACATGTCCCTATCTTCAATTTTTATTATCTTCCCAAAAAAATCAACTTCCGGTTAAACCGGATGTAACTCGGAAGCAGGAAAAATAGTTGTTCCGGTTTAACTGGAAGTTGCTTTTTTTGGGAAGATAATAAAAATTGAAGATAGGGACATGTAAGCCGTTTTGCTCTAAGACGTACTCTTAGAAAGTTCAAAAATGTCACTTTTCGAGAGTCAGTATCTCGGAAACTATGAAGTATAGACTAATAATGCATTTAATAAAAAATAATTATAATTTTATGTGGAATTTAAAAATGTAAAAATATACTGGGTGTTATATTTAAAAATATAAAATTCGTTCGAATTCCAGACAAACTAAAAAGCTGGCAACAACGCCAATATCGTCATTCGGTGCGTTAGATCCTCTTACACAACTGTACCAAATTTGGTTTAAATCGACCAGTAAATTGTGATGTTATTAAGCCGTTTCCAGACTTTATACACACACTGTATAAATTATTTATATCTAGGTATTTATATTCGGTTTATATAAATTTGTTGTTGGTTCTAAGTGCGGAAATCTATGAATACATATTTTAGTCATTTAATAATTTTATTTTGTAATTTCTTTAAAGGTTTTAGTATCGAATTGGCTGAACCTCAAGTAGAAACAAGATACTGAATTTTTAAATGTACTAACGCATGATAAATATGTTTTAAATAATTTAAACATTATATTATATATATACAATGACGAATTTTAAAGAATATCCCAATTAATGGAGAAATGTAAGTTCGAATATGCTCTACGTGTTTTCTCCAGCTTAAATTTTGATCAATACTTCATGTTATCTTTGTAATTAATATTTTCCCCATTAAATATTATTGGTTGCTCCTCCATATCTAGTATTTGTTTGGCAATGTACTAAAATACATAAATGAAGATTTCTTAAAATTTAAAGTTAATTTATAATATTCCAAACAGTCAAATATAATTTTTAAATCTTTTTTGATATTTAATTGGATGTAACGTATATAATATATTAATTAAACTATTAGCGCTTCTCAAATTTAAATTATTTTACTACTTTTAGTAAGATTTTAAATTATTCAAAATAAATTAGAGCCTAAACAGTATCTGGATTTAATCTAGATTCATGGCTGCCATACTAAGGCCTAATATTTCCTATATAATTGTAACAATGTAATAATGTTAAAGAATGAATTATAACAATAAATGTATATTATTATTAGTATTGTATATTTTATCGTAAAAAGAGGCTATAAAAATTTTAACAAGTAAAAACTAAGAAACAACAAAAATCTTTAACTAAACAGATTAATAGTGGATTATTTAATTCATATTTATTAAATTCATAGGAATATGAAATTGAATATTTTTTTATACAGGGTCCTGCATCTCACTTCCCGTCTTCTCTATAGCTCACTTATTAATTAAGTTAGGATTTTGATATTTTTCAGACCTTACCTGTATCTTGGTGCGCATTTCATAAAAATATTTTTTTTCATACAGGGTGTTCCAAAAAAGTGTGACATCATAAGGATGTATTTGTTAGATTACACGCCATATATTTTCTTACTTATTTGAGTGCCTCCTATAATTACATACATATCCCTAAAATTTTATTAAAATCGATTCAGTATTATAGGCGAAAAAAAAATAAAAACTAAAAAATATCAGTTTTGCACCACTGGTTTTAAAAATGAATAAAAAATAAAAATAATGCCTCGTTAATAAAATTATACAAAGATACTTATTAAATAAAGTCTAACAGTCTCGTTAACCAAGTTTGACTAATACGAATTGTACAGGGTGTCCAAAGTTTAGTGTCAAACTTTGCAAAGTTTAAAGCAATTTATTTTTCCTATTTCATATAGGAACCCCTATATCATATCTTTTTATGTCATTCGATGCAGAATTCAAAATCAAACATTTTACCTAATTACAACCTTATCGCAATTCCTAACGCATCAAGACTTATTTGCAGAAAACTTATTTTATCAACTATTCCAACAGTCATTATTATGAAAAAATGTCGAAGGTGTCATTGAAAAACAATTTATGGGTAGGTATTAAAGTTTATTAAAGTGATAAGAGACTATTTTGACTTTAGTAATCTAAAAGTTTCAAATATTTTTAAATTAGTTAGTAATAATTATTAACTGGAAATGATAATCGTGAATATTGTTATCCTTTAAAATTCGTTGAACTGTTCTTTCGTTTACATCTACGGCATCAGCGACTGCTGATTGACTAACTGCGAGATGAATTGATTTTCTTTAGTTCGTACCAGTTTATTTCTCACTGGTTTTGGGTAGTTTACATTTCCCGTTTGTACAAACCTCTCTAATATGTTTTGCAGGCTCCTTTTGTCTGGATGTCGTTGTTCCGGATAACGCTGTGCGTAAACTCGGCTTGCCAAAAAAGAGTTCTTTTCGCATGCTCATAATATAAAAATCATATCTACGAGCTCTTCTTGGTTTTAGTCTATTACAAAAAACAATATAAATTACTTATAACCAGCTTAAATAATTACTTACAATTTAACAATATTCGAAACTTCTAGATTAGGTACTAAAGTCAAAATGGTCTCTTGTTACTTTAATAAACTTTAATACCAATAAATTGTTTTTCAAAGCCACTTTCGTTATTTATTCATAATAATGAGTTTTCTGCAAATAAGTCTTGATGCGTTAGAAATTGCGATAAGGTTGTAATTAGGAAAAATGTTTGATTTTGAATTCTGCATCGAATGACATAAAAAGATAGAGGGGTTCCTATATAAAATAAGAAAAATAAATTGCTTTAAACTTTGCAAAGTTTGACACTAAACTTTGGACACCCTGTACAATTCGTATTAGTCAAACTTGGTTAATGAGACTGTTACACTTTATTTAATAAGTATCTTTGTATAATTTTATTAACGAGGCTTTATTTTTATTTTTTATTCATTTTTAAAACCAGTGGTGCAAAACTGATATTTTTTAGTTTTTATTTTTTTTTCGCCTATAATACTGAATCGATTTTAATAAAATTTTAAGGGTATGTAGGTAATTATAGGAGGCACCGAAATAAGTAAGAAAACATATGGCGTATAATCTAAAAAATACATCCTAATGACGTGACTTTTATGAAAAAAAAAATTTTCCTGAAATGCGCCCCAAAAATATCAAAATTCTAGCTTAATTACTAAGTAAGCTATAGAATGCTGGAGGTGAGGTGATCCTGTATAATAACTTTTATTGATATTTCGTCATCTAATACTAATTTTAATGACAAAATATATTAGCTTCGTTCCTACAGCGGTCAGAAACCATCAGCAATTTAAACGACGCATGCGTACGTGTTGTAAATGCGTTCGCACACGACAAATCCCAAACCGCTGGCAGAAAATCCGGCGTTCGCAGAAGCCAAATTGTAACGCAAACGCAAAGCAAACAATTTCCAACAACTTCAGAACCATTTAAAACAGGTTATACAGCCGGGTGTCCCACCGGGAACTGAATCGATCGATTATGGAAAAACTGTAATTAGGAAAAATCTGAAAATTTGGTGGCTTACTAATATCGATGGGGGACATCCGTCTAAAATATTTTTAAGAATCTGACACTTCTGGTTATACCGGAAGTAGATGTCAACTTGCTTATTTTAAATGGGACACCCTATATAGGGTGTTAATTAATGTCATGCAGATATTTCAGGGGATGATAGTACTCGTCAAAATAAGAAAAAAAATGCAAATATATGCATAGTCCAAAACGCGTTATTTTCGTTATACAGGGTGGCAAAGTTTCAATTTTTTTTCTCTTATTTTGCGTTTTCTCTCTTATATTCTGCGATAATTGTTTCAAATTTGGAACATTCACCCTTTTTTAAAATATCTACAATAAAGTATCAAAATTGCCGGTCGCAGTATACAGGGTGTTACATTTTCTTGAATCGGCAACAATTTTATCTTTCAGAACTTTTTTTTCTGGCTCCCTGTATGAATTCCGGTATAAAATTTGAACTCTCTGTTCCTTTGTTTAGCGTTCTGGTCTCTTGCACTATTCTCGTATCTGTGACCGTTTTCAATTTATTTGCAAAAATATCCATCGATGAAAATTAAGTGTAGGCGAAATAACGCAATAATGAATATAAGAAAAAAATAGAGTGTCTGTCAGTCCATGAGGCGAAGACTTGATTCGTGCATTTTAGCAAGAGGCGGCCATTTTCAACAGTTTTTATAATTTTGTTTTATTTTTATTTGATTAACTAATAAATTGTTTTGATACACAGCTTTTTACTCGGCGTTATTTCGCCGACACTTAATTTCCATCGATGGCTATTTTTGCAAATAAATCGAAAACGGTCACAGATACGAGAATAGTGCAAGAGACCGGAACGCTAAACAAAGGAACAGAGAGTTAAAATTTCATACCGGAATTCATACAGGGAGCCAAAAAAAAAAGTTCTGAAAGATAAAATTGTAGCCGATTCAAGAAAATGTAACACCTTGTATACTGCGACCGACAATTATGATACTTTATTGTAGAGATTTAAAAAAAGTGTTGAGGTTTCAAATTTGAAACAATTATCGCAGAATATAAGAGAGAAAACGCAAAATACGAGAAAAAAAATTGGAACTTTGCCACCCTGTATAACGAAAATAACGCGTTTTAGACCATGCATATATTTGTATTTTTTCTTATTTTGACGAGTACTATCACCCCCTGAAATATCTGCATGACATTAATTAACACCCTGTATATTATTTCATTTTTAGCTTCCACGTGACATTCCAATTACTTTTTATGAATAATGTTCTATACCTAAGTCTAACCGTTTATGACATATTTCAAATTTTATGTCAAAAACTACGTTTGCAGGTTATAAAATAATAATTATCAATTTTTCCTATAAGGAAGTTTTTATTATTCAATTTGGGTTCAATTTCTTATTATAAAGGACCTGCTTTAGTAGATTTTGTATAATATTTTTGTAACCATTTATGCAGGGTGTTCAAAAAATAATAATAAAAATGAAATCGAAAAAACTGCAGAAAATCTAGATTTTCAAATGGAAACCCCTAAATTTTATAATTATTTCTTATTTAGCATTAAAAATAAAGGTAAGTTTGTATAAGGTTGTTCGTTAAAAAAAGTTGTAGTTTTAGAAATATTGCCAATTTATTATTTTTATATGGCAATTTTGCTACGAATATTAAGTTTAATTATTCCCAGTTGGCTATGACGGCGTCCAAAACAGTAAAATGTCAAAGAAATGTTTAAGGCTGTCGTTTACCATTAGAAAATTATTATTAATGATGCCGGGGCGCCTAAATTATACAAACGAAGACTATTTAAACTTATTTATTATTTACGGAGAAAGTGATGGAAAATCAGTTTCTTTTAGATGTTGGACTATGAAAAATGCTTATGGATAAAATTTATGTTTGCATAATATTCTCTGAACTGTTGACTTGGATTATCCTAACGCAGCCTGTCTTACAGACATGGTTGGATATGCGGCGAAATATCCCAAAATAGCAATTTCAATATTCTCATTATTAACCAGAGGTTTATTTCTTTGCACATTTTCATTAACGGATCCAAAGTTCTTGACATTTTCTATAATTTGTTTAACAGCACCTTGTGATGGCTTCTGTTTTTGCGGATATATTTCGAATGGCAAATGTGTCACATGTTCTTGATATAACTTTATCACTTTCTCCGTAAATAATAAATAAGTTTAAATAGTCTTCGTTTGTATAATTTAAGCGCCCCGGCATTATTAATAATAATGTTCTAATGGTAAGTGACGGCTTTATACATTTCTTTGACATTTTACTGTTTTAGACGCCGTCATAGCCAGCTGGGAATAATTAAACTTAACATTCGTAGCAAAATTGCCATATAAAAATAATAAATTGGCAATATTTCGAAAACTACAACTTTTTTTAACGAACAACCTTATACAAACTTACCTTTATTTTTAATGCTAAATAAGAAATAATTATAAAATTTAGGGGTTTCCATTTGAAAATATAGATTTTTTGCAGTTTTTTCGATTTCTTTTTTATTAGATATTATTTTTTGAACACCCTGTATAAATGGTTATTAAAATATTATACTAAATCTACTAAAGCAGGTCCTTAATAATAAGGAATTGAACCCAAATTAAATAATAAAAACTTCCTTATAGGAAAAATTGATAATTATTATTTTATAACCTGCAAACGTAGTTTTTGACATAAAATTTGAAATATGTCATAAACGGAGACTTAGGTATAGAATATTATTCATAAAAAGTAATTGGAATGTCACGTGGAAGTTAAAAATGAAATAATATATAGGGTGTCCTATTTAAAATAAGCAAGTTGACATCTACTTCCGGTATAACCGGAAGTGTCAGATTCTTAAAAATACTTTAGACGAATGTCCCCCATCGATATTAGTAAGCAACAAAATTTTCAGATTTTTCCTGATTATAGTTTTTCCATAATCGGTCGATTCAGTTCCCGGTGGGACACCCTGTATACAGACGAAAAATATCCAGTTACTTGCTAGAAAATTGTGAAGTAATTAACGCAAAACCATAAAAATGTTTGTTACGTAAATATTCATTAAAGCTAAACATTTAGTTAAATTGGTGGTTACATGACTCGATATGTACAGTGTCACCAGTAAAGTCCGCATCATATGGGATTTTTTTTTATTAATAGCTTTATTCAAAATTTGAGTTTGACATCAAGTTCTGCTTCGATCGAGATGAAAATTAAGCAAAAAAGTAGTTGTCACGTGATTCGCATTATCTGTAAAATTTTAATTTTTTCCAAAAAATAATGCAAAAGTGGGGTTATTTCTGAAAATATCGAAAAAAGTTATTGGAAAAAGTTTTTTTAAATGCAGTTTCTAGCCCATGTGCAAAAATTTCAGCTGCATAAGATAATTTTGATTTTTACCTATATTTTGTAAATTGCACCACTTTTGCAAAATAAGACTCAACACCAACATACATAAAACTTCTTAGTTTTGACAATGGATACAGATACATTTTCTTCCGTATTAAATGTGTATTTTTCTACAAAATCAAAATTGGGCTATTAAAATTTGGTCGCATGTGATGCAAAGTTTATTTGTGTTTGACCCTGTATAAGGTAACTTCATTAAAGAAGTATTTTTGAAAACGTAGTTTGGGTCTGAAAGTAATACAGTTAACGTTATTATGACATAGCTTAATAATAATTTATAACATAGAATATAGGGGTTTTAAATTAAATCGTTGAAAATAGATAAACTTTACGTTGTTAAACTAAAATTTATTTTCCACTTAAAAAACACTTTACTGAAGACACTGTGTTCTTTTTTGTCTTAATATTAAGATGTATTATTACTTTCAGATACAAACTACGTTTTCAAAAATACTTATTTTATGAAGTTACCTTATACAGGGTCAAAAACAAATAAACTTTGCATCACATGCGACCAAATTTTAATAGCCCAATTTTGATTTTGTAGAAAAACACACATTTAATATGACGCTACTTTAAAGAAAATGTATCTGAAATAAAGCATTGTCAAAACTAAGAAGTTTTATGTAGGTTGCGTTGAGTCTTATTTTGCCAAAGTGGTGCAATTTACAAAATATAGGTAAAAATCAAAATTATCTTATGCAGCTGAAATTTTGCATGTGAGCTAGAAACTGCATTTACAAAAACTTTTTCTAATAACTTTTTTCGATATTTTCAGAAATAACCCCACTATTGAATTATTTTTTGAAAAAAATTAAAATTTGACAGATAATGCGAATCACCTGACTACTATTTTTTGCTTAAGGTTGAATTCTCAACGTCATTCAATCTATTGCCAACCTATAACCTATTTCGCGTTGATTTTTTGAGTTTATTATTTTAATAACTAACATTTAAAGAAAATCAATATCGTGGGTACATTATTTAGGTAGCATCTGATATATTACGAAAATATCAATTTATTTCATTGCTAATTTTGGGAGAATTGTATAGTGAAAGAACAATGACTGACAATGACATAATAATGTTGAAAAAATCTTATCCGATATTTTTCGCTATACAATTCTCCTAAAATAAGTTATGAAATTCCTTGATATTTATTAAATATGTCAATTATTACCTATACAATATCAAGTCGATACGGATTTTCTTTAAATTTTGTATAAAAGTTAGAAAACATAAATAAATCTACGCGAAATAGGTTATAGGTTGGCAAGCATGTTGATACTCCCACCTTAATTTTCATCTCGATCGAAGCAGAACTTGATGCCAAAGTCAAATTTTGAATAAAGCTATTAATACAAAAAATCCCATATGATGCGGACTTTACTGGTGACACTGTATAAGAATCTTAATTAATTTTAAAATAAAATTACTCAAATATTTTTACCACCTTTTGGGATTTCCTGGATTGCGCCAGAGTCAGACCATATTTAGCAAAATTATTTCTTGCAAAATGAAAGCCCAATATATAAATTAAATATTTATTAGGTAGGTGCCTGACAAACCAACTTTGAACCATTTTGCTTTTATTGGACTGCTTGATTACTTAATTAAACAATCATTGTCCATAATCAGAAATGCGATAAATCTTAGGCACTTCCGCAAACGTCACAGATCGCCTAGCCCCCTTTCCATGATTTTCTACGGGCACAGACAAGTTCCCCTTGTTCGATATGGACATGATGCTCAATTTTCTAAGGCTTCTTCTGAAACTGGCCATGCGGGACAATGGTTGTTGTGACTCTTCTTGAGCTCGTTTAAAATAATTCACCGTTATCGCATCGTTGAGACAGTTGAGAGTTATCTCGGGGACTTTGCTGGGACTGGCGTTGGGATTGAGGTCTAGGTAGGTGAGGACTTGCTTGAGAACTTTGATTTCTTGTTCTTGGGTGATCTAAAATCATTTAAGAATCCTATACAGTGTGACCAGTAAAGTCCGCATTATATGCTGATCGAGATAAAAATTAAGCAAAAAAATAGTAGTCACGTGATTCGCATTATCTGTCAAATTTTTATTTTTTCCAAAAAATAATTAATAAGTATTAGACCAGGTTCGATAATTTTTGAAACCAAAAAAAATAAGAGTAGGATGAAACCCATTGGAAAAGGAAGAGAATAGAACAAAAATGAAAGGAAAAATAAATTACGGGCGATCCGAGGTCGGGAAGGGGGGGAGGGGGGGTTTTAAGGGTATAAAACGATTTATCTCGATTTTCGGCAAAACTACAAGTCCTATGGAAAAACGTTAAATGGCAAAGTTGTAGGTAATAAAAAGATTTACAACTTTTGTATTCAGACTTTTTTCACATAACCTCAAAATTAATGTGAAAAATTCAAATAACCAAGTTTTTGGTTTTTTATTTTTATCTTTTACAACATTTTTTTTTATCCACGAAATTTGGTGAAAACTTACCTTTTTATGTCCTAAACACACTGTAATTTTTTTGATTTAAAATATTTATTTTTTAACCTTATTTTGACTTAATATCGAAAAAACACCCTAATTTTCAATCGAAAATTCTCACGTCAAACTATCTGCTTTTTTAAAAAAGTCGGAGAGCTTTTTGTTCGTTGAAATCTCTACTTTCTGATGGTGTTAAAAAATATATACATTACTATGGTAAATGTTCTCAAAAAAATGCAAAGAAATGAAAAAAACTCGAATCAGAAATTTTCTTTTTTAGATCAATATGTACAATTTTGAGCTATTTATTAAAATTTATACTCTTTTTTTATCAATGTAATATGGAATCTTACGTTTTTCGAGTAATTAAAGTATAAATTTTAATAAATAGCTCAAAATTGTACATATATTGATCTAAAAAAAAAATTCTGATTCGAGTTTTTTTCGTTTCTTTGCATTTTTTTGAGAACATTTACCATAGTAATGTATATATTTTTTAACACCATCAGAAAGTAGAGATTTCAACAAACAAAAAGCCCACCGACTTTTTTAAAAAAGCAGATATTTTGACGTGAGAATTTTCGATTGAAAATTAGGGTGTTTTTTCGATATTAAGTCAAAATAAGGTTAAAAAATAAATATTTTAAATCAAAAAAATTACAGTGTGTTTGGGATATAAGAAGGTAAGTTTTCACCAAATTTCGTGGATAAAAAATTTTTTTTGTAAAAGATAAAAATAAAAAACCAAAAACTTGGTTATTTGAATTTTTCACATACATTTTGGGGTTATGTGAAAAAAGTGTAAATACAAAAGTTGTAGATCTTTTTATTACCTACAACTTTGCGATTTAACGATTTTCCATAGGACTTGTAGTTTTACCGGAAATCGAGATAAATCGTTTTCTACCCTGAAAATATCGAAGAAAGTTATTGGAAAAAGTTTTTTTAAATGCAGTTTCTAGCCCACATGCATAAGCTGCATAAGATAATTTTGATTTTTTACCCACCACTAAAATTACTTAATGAACACTTTACTGATCACACTGTGTTCTTTTTTGTCTTACTATTAAGGTGTATTACTTTCAGACACAAACTACGTTTTCAAAAATACTTTTTTTATGAAGTTACCTTATACAGGGTCAAAAACAAATAAACTTTGCATCACATGCGACCAGATTTTAATAGCCCAATTTTGATTTTCTAGAAAAACACACATTTAATATGGCGCTACTTTAAAGAAAATGTATCTGAAATAAAGCATTGTCAAAACTAAGAAGTTTTATGTAGGTTGCGTTGAGTCTTATTTTGCAAAAGTGGTGCAATTTACAAAATATGGTTACAAAATAAAAATTATTTTATGCAGCTGAAGTTTTGCACGTGAGCTATAAACTGTATTTAAAAAAACTTCTTCTAATAACTTTTTTTGATATTTTCAAAAATAACCCCACTTTTGAATTATTTTTTGAAAAAAATTAAAATTTGACAGATAATGCGAATCACGTGACTACTATTTTTTTGCTTAATTTTCATCTCGATCGAAGCAGAACTTGATGCCAAAGTCAAAATTTCGAATAAAGCTATTAATTAAAAAAATCCCATATGATGCGGACTTTACTATGGTCACACTGTAGTTTTCCATATACAGGGTGTCCGGAAATGAAAAGCAAAAAATTTAGGTGATAATGCTAGACCGAAAATAGTTAGAAAATAGAAAGAGATAGCATTTATTTTTGGTCTAGAATTATCCCCTAAATTATTTTCTCATCATTTCCGCACACCCTGTATAGGTTGAAGCGGTTCCCTGTATACCTAAGGTCTTCCATTTGAAAAAATTAAACTTTGTGTCCTATTTTAACAGTCAGGCCATCAGTTTCGATGTTTTATCCCTTATTACTGGGCACCTCCTCTGTCAGTTTATTTATACTTACCTTACTCAAACACTGTCGAATCTTAATCTCATCCTTTGTGGACATCCAGTATACCATGTGAGGTTTTTTACTACAAAGCCACATGTAGTTGTTCGGTTTGCCAAAAATACTCTCAGTATACTTAATATGCTGGGTTTCCATTAATAACTGAACCTACAAAAAATATAGCAATTTGATTTTGTCCCTATTTATGGGGCCTAAGTAGGCAGCGCTTTTATTTATTTTTTAAATGACTTGTAATCCTTTAAGGATCAAAAGGACAAATACACAAAAACATCGACACAATATACAATATCAAAAATTTGCGAGAAAAAAATCTAATAATAAGTTTTAGCATCTAATTAATGTATTAAAAAAACTATATTGTTTCAAAATTTTGATTTATTTAAAATGTTTCTTCTTCTGTTCTGTTCTTGCGGCTCGGGGTCCAAACTTCGCAATCTATTAAAATATCTTCCCTATTTATATATAATTATTAGGTATTACTTATATATATATTACTTATAACTAGCATTGTCCATTACAATGACGCTATTTTTAGGTATATTTTTAAGGAGTTTATGTTTAAACCAATCTTCATACAGTTGTGCGTCGGTATCTTGATGGTAATCTAAAGAAGTATCTGCTATGTTTTTAGCTGAAAGCAACAGACAATTTGGAACAAACCCGTTTTCTGAACCAGCATGTAATATTGTGATTCTTTTGCCTTTATTTGATGGTGCCTCTTGGTTTGACATTTTTTGGAAGAATCATCCCAACCTTTTCTTGGAGTGTCATGGGTATCGAACCATGTTTCGTCAAGGTAAATAATTGGACGATTTTCTTCTCTAAATTGTTTAACATCTGTTAAATATTTAAGTCTCCATTCCCTTAAACGTTGATATTCCATTAAGGTTTGTCTTTTATTAATGCTTCGGTATTTAAAACCCATTTTACGCAATATTTTCCTAAGGCTTGAAAGGCAACAAGAGATATTTGTTTCGTCTTTAATCAGCCGCTCTTTGAGGGAAATCAAAGTGGGTACCGTTTGTGCCTCATACATTTGGTAAATCTTTCTTCTTAATAAATCCATGTCATTTTCGTCAATGCTTCTAAATGTGCCAGAATCACTCCGATTTTTTCTAGGATTAACAGGTTTAGGTACTATGTCTCTTACCGAAGGTAAAGAAGTTTTTGTCAAAGTAGGCGTCTCTGCTAAAGCATCCATCGAATTAAAATTTCTACTCAACAAAGATTGATACACATTTTTAATTATTAGTTTGGCATCGGTAGATAAATGCTTTCTTTTAAAAATGACACTTGAAGATGCCCCCCTATCAGCACAATTCCAAGGACGCCACATTCTACCACTAATAGGCCTAACTAAAAATTACTCGCCGGAAAACCACTAAAGACTAAAACTATTAAAAATCAGTTTGTATTTATATATGAATCATCATAGGTATAAATTGAATTTGTACCTGATCCGGCTCTGCTGGAAAAGGTTTTAAAATTTGGTATTTCATTATTTATTTTATGGTCAAAGGGATAATGAGGTTTTATTGCAGTCAAAAGATCAACGGTATAATTCTACAAATACTATACTATATATTATATTATTTAAAACACAGTAATTTAAAAATAAATCAAATGGATTCTTTACCTGTTCAATAAATTGGGATTTCATTGGAGAAGCGCTTTGTCGCTGGGCCCTCTGGCAGATAAAATGTAATAAAGCTAATATAGAATTAAGCCAAATAATATTTGATAAGCTCCAAATAATTATTATGGTATAATGAGGAAAATATATCTTGATAACTACAGGGAAACTTAGCTATACAGTGTATCCATGCAAGGATAGAGTTTTAAAGAGGAAAAACTTTTATTACTATTTACTATAGATATAGAAGAAAAAGCCATTCTTTATAAAAACGTCTGCATGTGCTGAAACTATAATTTCAAATATCGCATTTGCGATTACTATACAGGGTTCGTCAGAAACAACATTTTTAGTTTTTTGGATTTCGTTTAAAATAAATTTACGTATAAACAAACAATTATTGTTGCTTTCTTACACCGAATATGATTTTATATCTGACCGAGTAACGATTTTGTCGTAAGAAACCCATTTTTATTTGCCTACTTTTGAAGTATTTTTATTATTACATGTCATATTTATTCAATTCATTCAATAATAAATTATAAAACTTTTATTCAAACGTGGTACCACTGAGTTAGCGCATAGTCCAACTCGACATCTGAATTCCCGATAACAGTTCCTAACTTGCTCTATTCGGATATGTGCATTAACTATACTCTTATTTTTTCTTTCAAGAGATTGAAATTGGTTTTATACACATATATTATTATGTGGCTTCAGATATCCCCATAAATGAAAGTCGATAATTGTGAGATCGGGACTCCTAAGTGCAAACTGATTTGGACCATATAGGGACCATTTAATCCATTTGTTCCCAAAGTGACGATTTAGTTTAGCCAATCATCAAAAGGAATTGAAAATTAGAATTGAAAAAAAAATCCAAAAAACAAAAACTGTTGGTTTTGACGAACCCTGTATAGTAATCGCAAATCTAATAGTTGAAATTATAGTTTCAACACTAGCAAAATTCATGTAATAAATCAAGGAATTCAAAAAAAGATCCAAAAACTAAAAATGTTCTTTGTGACGAACCCTGTATAGTAATAGCATATCTGATATTCGAACTTGTAGTTTCAGCACAAGCCGACGTTCTTATAAAGAATGACTTTTTCTACTATACCTACTAATAAAAAAGTTTTTCCTCTTTCAAACTCTATCCGTGGACACACTGTACAGTGTCACCAGTAAAGTCCGCATCATATGGGATTTTTTTTATTAATAGCTTTATTTGAAATTTGACTTTGGCATCAAGCTCTGCTTCGATCGAGATGAAAATTAAGCAAAAAATACTAGTCACGTGATACGCATTATCTGTCAAATTTTAATTTTTTCAAAAAAATAATTCAAAAGTGGGGTTATTTCTTAAAATATTGAAAAAAGTTATTAGAAAAAGTTTTTTTAAATGCAGTTTCTAGCCCACGTGCAAAATTTCAGCCGCATAAGATAATTTTAATTTTTTACCTATATTTTGTAAATTGAACCACTTTTGCAAAATAAGACTCAACGCAACCAACATAAAACTTCTTAGTTTTGACAATGCTTTATTTCAGATACATTTTCTTTAAAGTAGCGCCATATTAAATGTGTGTAAATCTACAAAATCAAAATTGGCTATTAAAATTTGGTCGCATGTGATGCAAAGTTTATTTGTTTTTGACCCTGTATACGGTAACTTTATAAAATAAGTATTTTTGAAAACGTAGTTTGTGCCTGGAAGTAAAAAAATAAAAATAAAAAATAAAGTAAAGGAGTTTTAAATTAAATCGTTGAAAATAGATAAACTTTACGTTATTTTTTTGAAGAAATTAAAATTTGACAGATAATGCGAATCACGTGACTACTATTTTTTTGCTTAATTTTCATCTCGATCGAAGCAGAGCTTGATGCCAAAGTCAAATTTTGAATAAAGCTATTAATAAAAAAAATCCCATATGATGCGGACTTTATTACTGGTGACACTGTATATATAAAATAGTTTCAAACCATTTGGTTCGCCCCCAACAAAATTAGTCATGTATATTTCTTATTTATTTTGTAATACAAATTAGATCCTCAACCAAAAGAGGCGTTCGTAATAAAAGTGTCACTTAAAGGGACTTTTATTACTACAAGAATCGTCTAAACCAGCGTCTTAAATTTCCGCAAAATTTTTGTTAAATACAATATAATTAATAGGATCTGGAAGGTGTGAAGGGTGAGCTAATGCTACACAAGCACTTGTGCCACAGTTGATTCACCACAAGCACTTGTGATACAGTTGATTCACAGTGCATCCTTCAGCACGAAATAGAAATAAAGGGGATGATTGTAGCTTGTGAACCAACCTACAGATCCAAAGTGGCAATGACGGCAACAAAATGTGACCGATAATATGCATCCCTTTCTTATCAAACAGCGCCTTGTTAATGCCTGTATTTAAAAACAAATTCAAGTGACATAATGTCGTGTTGCTGTCGTATGGCCGTATGAGAATAATACCGTGCGAGCAAAAATTATTTGCATCAAAGAGGACCTTGCATCTAAGGACGTAATGCTTAACCGTAGAGCTTAATACCTGTTGGGAGTCAGTATAACTACCTGAATTAACAATCAATCAGTTATTCCGTCATCTTTGACAGTCGTTACTAGTAATTTGATTTATCGCTAATTTTTCCAATTTCTTAAACAATTCGCACAATGGGCTTTACGGAACAGCACAAAACATTCATGGTTGAAGCGTATTTTCGAAACGGGGTTAGAGTAAATGGTGAGTGGCAATACAATCCGGGTTTGTGCATGGACGATTTTCACGAACATTTTCCTAACGTTGCTTTTATTGCTGGGGATTTTTATCATTGCCTGAAAGTGAAAAGAACCGTGGCTGTGTGTAGGGAAACAGATTCTATACAACACAAAAAAGGAGCACGAAGACCACCTGTAAGAACAGAAGAACTTATATTCTTGCAAACGTTCGTGAAATAATGTAAAATACGCCAACAAATTGTATAAGACGCCTGTCCCAAGAAGTGGGAAGATCTTATGGAACATCTTATAGAAATAAATGGTACAATCTTTATTCATGGTCGACGGGTAGTATTTTTTTAAAATAAACTTTATTGTTGGCCGTGTCTGTTAATGGGGATAAAAAAAGGTAGTTGGAACTTTACTGGCTTTGCAGAAAGAAATTTCATTTTTAATAAAATAAGTAGTGAATCATAAATTTTTAAAATATTTACTAAAAATTATTGACCACATTTGGGCGTGGTCTTAAAAAAATTTCGCCTGCGGCGCATTTCGCTTGCAGCGGTCTTTTTCTTTCCCGAACACTTCACCTGTTTCACAGCTCACGAGCCGTCACTGGTATAGGGACGGCAAATTTAATCCGCCACTGCTTTGTTAATTTTGTAAACAACAAAAATAAATTTGTATTTGTCTACTTATTTTTTTACTCACTAGTTTGGCATATCATGTCATAATTTGAATTTGACAAAATGTTAACCTAGATTTGGTTAGATATATCAGCTTTCCCATATCATTGTGATCTAAACCAAGCCCTATATACGTTTTTTAATCCAAGTCCTCTTTGATGCAAATAATTTTTGCTCGCACGGTATATAGCTAGCAAAACAGCTCGTAGATTTTCTGTAACCCTGTATTTATCGAAAGTAATAAACTGCTATTGATAAATACATTATAGTTAATATTGAATTTAGAATTAATATAGATTCTAATTGCAAATTTATTTACTTAATCTGCGATAACTATATTTCTGGAAAAATATATTGCTTATATTTAGGAAAATCGATATATTATGTCGCACTGCCGTTAATAATGTGTATACCGTGTGGTACATCGCCACATTGGCCATGGAAAATTCCATGTCCGTTTTGTTATCCTCAAATATTGGCTTTCCTATTAATTTTACATCAAAATTGCATTAGACTTTTTTGAAGGTGCTTGCATGATGGACTCGTGGACCAAATTTTATTATTTTCGAATAAGCCAATTAAAAGTTATGTAGAAAAAACTATTAATAGAATTTTAAAAAATTAAATACTGCTCTGATACGTAATACCTCGAATCAACAGTAATAATTATTATATGATAATATCGAATGTCACTAAATGTTTTAGTTTTATTAGTTTCAACATTTTTTTACAGTGTTTAAGAAAAAATAATGATTGCACTAATTTAATAAATTAGTGTATTCTCTATGAAAAAAGCAAGTATACTTAAAACAAAACCTAAAACTTTATTTACTTCAACTTGCATTTAAAGTCAAAAGTGGAAAAATATTTTTTTTTAGTGCCTATTAAGACAACATCTAATTTAGTTAGTTATAAGTAGTACACTGAGAAAAATCATTCAATACAAGTTAAACTATATCGGGTTCCCTCTGCGACTACTTATTAGTATGTTTTGTATTAGCATTACCACATTACCTAGCAAAAATGTATTACTTATATAAAGACTTTTAAAATTACAACAGAAATATCGTTGAAATACTGAATTTTTATGCATAAAAGTGATGAATTGCCCTTACGTACGTGGGCAAGTTCCAAAATGTATCCCATTTGGTCCTTATTTCATATAAAAAAGAAAAACTCCTATTTAGACCCGTTTCTTAATTTAATACAACTTACCAACCAATCGCTATTAAATATTAGCTCGCCAAACCGTAAATCCGTAGTTCCGCAACGCAGAACAAACAACTACATAAACGCGCCCTTAAATATTGGGTAAAAACCCCGTTATCGTGAGAAAAAATTACCCCCATACTTTCGTACTAGCGGGTGTTTAGACACCAATTTGACGTTTCCGAAAACATAACATAACCTCTCAAACGTGTTTGTGTATGTTTGTGTTTTTGACAGTACTACAAAAAGGCGAAGAATAACTAATAATAACTATGAAATAAGTAAATGGGGAGCGAAAATCATGGCAGAAGCACTTTCTGGTATTTTGGGTAACATTCTAAAAGTCGAGGGCATCGAAGAAGCATTTAGCTGTTTCCTAGTGCATCGCTCCGATAATGAAAATCAAGGTATCACAAAGTGGCGACAGGAGGTTTCCGACTATTTTGCTGCGTTAAACCAGGATCATTTAGAGACTGCGCTACGTCAATACCTAAATGTCACCTCACAATGCTCCCAAAGTAGAATGCAGCTTCTTTTTGAGCTTTTGGAGAATTCCATTAAAAAAGGGACTCCACAGGCAAGAAAGGCTTGTGAGTTTTTAATTACCAGCGAACTTTTGCAGTATAGTAATGCCCTATTTTGGATAGAATGCTTTAAGCTTATAAAGAATGTAATAGAGTTGGTGGAATACAAGGGGGTAAGAGAAATAATGAAGGGGTGCTGTGAAAAGGCCAAAGGGCTACCCTTAAAGCTAACAGCAGGAATTCAACCGCAAACCGTAGCTCTTCTGGATGTAGCAGAGAAAATAATGAACAGAAATGCCTGTCTCCTGCCAGGATATTTACTTGTAAACGAATTACAGAAGGCATATTCTGAGTGTCCTCACTGGAGTCTTGCAGCTCTGTTTTCTGATTATATTGAAAGTTTTAGACCGTGTGCACAAATGTTATCTATTATTGGGCACTCACAAATGCGCCCCGTTGTTGAACATAGCGGTTGCCCTGAGCATCTGGTGAACCCTTGGAAATTAGATCCACTTAACCTCAGGTTTGCGTTGAAAGGTAATATATCTATTGATTGTTTGTTAGGTATAGGTAATAAGATGATGTAATTTATTATTTAAATTCTACTTTAGTTTTAAAATTAATTATGTTTCAGGTACCCTTCCCTATGAGCCAGAGTTACTTGAAAAACAGACTGGTCTTCTTCGTTATGTTTTGGAGCAACCATATAGTCGTGACATGGTAAAATTACATTTAATTTATTGGAAACTTTGAGATTACTCTCTTTCTTTTAAATTTAAGGTATGTGGTATGCTTGGTCTCAACAAACAACACAAACAGCACTGTCAAGCAATAGAAGAACAACTTGTGGAATTAGTAATCTCTGCTTTAGAGAGAACCGAGACAGAAGGAGATGAAACTGATGGGTTATGGTTACATTTGTCTTCACAATTGATTTATTTTGTATTGTTTCAGTTTGCTAGCTTTCCCAATATTGTTATGTCATTGCATTCAAGATTACAAGTAAGTGCCTGAAAATAAAGCTCTTGGTATAATGTATACTTTCTGCCTATCACTGTTTACTTACACACCATGTTTTTTTGCAGGGTAGAGATTTGAGACGTGGCCGAGATCAACTTATGTGGGTTCTCTTACAATTTATCTCAGGATCAATACAAAGAAATCCTTTAGCTAATTTTCTACCCGTGCTTAAACTATATGAGCTCTTGTTTCCTGAACAGGAGCCCCCATTACCAGTGCCTGACTTTAACCAGGCTCAGTGCACAAGACAAATGGCTATGACTTGTATTTGGATACACTTATTAAAAAAGGTAGGGTAAAATGTTTATGAAATATAGGTACAGGGTGGCCAACATGCATAGGTACCGGATGAACGCTATAACTTTGGGATAGGTATAGGGAATTACATGAAAAATTCTAAGTGTTTATTTGTTCTATTTGTATTAGAAATATACGTGTTTATTTGAGTATTTCTTTTAGACAGAAATATTCCTGGGGTTTCAGAATGTCTAAATCTTATATTTTTTTACAAAAAGTAAGTACCTGCACCTGATGATAAAAAAATCTTAATCTTAATCTGTGAGTAAAAAATAAATTAATTTAATTTATCTTTAGTATTTATTTATGTAATATTTGGTTAGTTCATGGATACCATTTTAATTAAAAAAATAATGGATGAGGTTTTCTCCCCTTTTATAACTATATTATAAAGAGCAAAGAAACTAATAAGTAATACCTAATTTATAAAATTTTATAAGTACATATTTTCCTGTCTCAGAATATAATGTTCATCCGGTATATGGATTGACTGTTCTATCAACGAATTCCAAATTTATCTATGGATTCTATAGTCTGGGTATTTTTTAAATTTAAACTTGTTAAATATCTTTCTCATAGGAAAGTATACCGGGTGTTTCTCAAAAGACCTATAACTTTTTTATATTTACAGATATTAAAATGAAATTTTGAGATTATGCATAAGAGATGAGTCTGCATTTATTGGCATAATTTTCAATTTGTCAGCACTTCCGGTTTGACCGGAAGTGACCTTGACTTTGATATTTTAAATGGGACATCTTGTATATTTTTACTTATTTGGGTTCAGCATAACATTATTAGTGAAATGAACACCTCACTTGCCATTTTTTGACGTGTTCTAAAATTTTTATGTTTATTTTTTATTTTTAATCTAGAGTGCTACAAATTAATTAAATCTGTTAATTTCAAGTCAAGTAGTATATGAAAATTAAACATACGTCATAATAATTGACTTTCTAAGTTTCGCAAGCGTTTAAAAAAATTAATTTTGTTTTCTTGACGTTTACTCCATTTTTCCAAATAGAACGATGGTGGTTTACTAAGATATTTAAAACGATCATTTTTTTTCAACAATTTGATACCATACACTCCTATGCTATTTTAAAATTGACACTGAAAAATTTGCCTTAAATCCCAATCGCAAATTTAATAGTATATTAAAGTACGAGTTTCATAAGAAGCGGTTTTATCGCCCGCGTCTATTTGAAAAAACGAGCCACGAAGTGGCTATTTTTTTTATTGACACGGGCGCTAAAACGCCTTATGAAACATGTGCTTTATACATTTTTTTCTATTTCACCTTTTATAATCAAGAAAAATACATTTTAAAAAGAAAATAAATCCTTCAAATTTGTATGTCTAAATGTTATGTTGGTAATACTATTTTTTATCATAGGAGCCTCTGGACAACAAAAATTATTTTGCAAACTGTCATTTTTTGATTTATTGACCCATTTCCACCACGAGATTCTAAAGTTATTTAGCGATATGAGATTTGAAATTGGACGAAATACGTTGTGTGATCCTTGTACATTCGGTACATATACAGAGCGTTCGGAGATTCGGGAGATTTTGCTACTTTTTTTCGAATTTCAAAAGACGTGATTTTACGTCACGGCATTGCAATTTAGTATAGGGAAGATGGAAAATTCAAATAAAGTTGAAGTTAAAATCGACATTAGAAGGTTAGTAGATTGAATTTTGGATAGGATTTGGCAGAAAATGATAGCTTGAAGCATCTACAAAAGATTGATTTATAGATTTATGCAACCAACATACATGACTGTTATCCACACAGAATAAAAAAGTAAGTTATCAAGCTAGTTTTCCTCTGCGAAAAATGGGTTTTCTCGTAAATCACAAAGGCCGCGCAAGTCAATGAAATAAAACATTTAAATGTTACCAACATCAAATAAAGAAAAAACGCGTATCGAAATAGCTTCATTACGATCCGCAAATGAGGGTCGTACTAAACTCATTATGAACGTGAAATAGAAAAAAGCTTTTATGCATTATTGTCGCCCTCTCTTTTCTAAAGAAATATAAAGGCGGCTTTGAAAAACAATGGAATGGTTTTGAAAAGCAATATGGCTTTAATTTAAAGTTGTAATGTCATTAGTTTATAAAACATACAATACATACAATTTTGCGGCTTCAGAAGAATTTTTCTGGTCACTCCAAAAATTGGGAGCATATAAATTTGTTCGTTTCTAGTAAAACTAACCATTTTATCTGATTTACAATCTAAGTTTAATCACAGTTTAATAAACGAATGACATTACAATTTTAATTAAAAACCATATTGGTTTTCAAACCCATTCCATTGTTTTTCAAAGCCGCCTTTATATTTCTTTAGAAAAGACAGAGGGCGGTAATAATGCATAACGCTTTTAAATTTGCGATTGGGACTTAAGGCAAATTTTTTCGTATCATTTTAAAATAGCATGGAAGTGTATGATATCAAATTGTTGGAAAAAAAATGCTCATTTTAAATATATCCTAGTGAACTACCATCGTTCCATTTGGAAAAATGGAATAAACGTTAAGAAAACAAAATTTAATTTTTTAAACGCTTGTGAAACTTGGAAAGTAAATTATGACATAATTTTAATTTTGATATGCTACCTACTTGACTATAAATTAACAGATTTAGTTAATTTGTAGCTCTCTAGATTGAAAATAAACATAAAAATGTTAGACCATTTAAAATACCAAAGTCAAGGTCACTTCCGGTCAAACCGGAAGAGCTAACAAATTGAAAATTATGCCAATAAATGCAGACTCATCTCTTATGCATAATCTTGAAATTTCATTTTAATATCGATAAATGCAGAAAAGTTATAGGGGTCAACGTATTTTGAGAAACATCCGGTATAATATATCTATATACAGTGTGTCCCCGGATGGAGTTGACAAGAGGAAAAATATCTTTATTATTGATTTTACGACGAAAAGTTATTCTTTATAAAAAATTCTGCTTGTCGAGAAAATTAATTTACCATATAAAAATTTTAGATCAGATGTGATAAATTAGGAAAACATGAAAATGCTTTAAGAGAGAAGTACCGTTATGTATTATTTTAGACAAAATGTTTATAAAACAAAGTTGTTTATAATCCAAAATAAAGCCTAAATACAAAATTAGAAATCTAAATTCTAATTTTTGTTTTTTATTTTTTACAATCGAATTTATGAACATTCAAAATGTACAATTATTGTGGAAAATGTTATTATTCTACATATCCTCCTCCAACACATTTCTCCAAATTAGAAATAAATTGAATAAATAGTTCAGCACTCTCAGGTTTTTATTTAGAATGTTCATAAATTCTATTGTAAAAAATAAAAAACAAAAATTAGAATTCAGATTTCAAGTTTTGTATTTAGGCTTTATTTTGGATTATAAACAACTTTGTTTTATAAACATTTGGTCTAAAATAGTAAATAATGGTGCTTCTCTCTTAAAGCATTTTCATGTTTTCTTAATTTATCAACACCTTGTACATCTGATCTAAAATTTTTATATTGTAAATTCATTTTCTCGACAAGCTGAATTTTTTATAAAGAATAACGTTTCGTCGTAAAATCAATAATAAAGATCTTTTTCCTCTTGTCAACTCCATCCTATATAAGAAACATTTCTCTGTACAGGGTGGCCCATTAATAAGGGACGCCGGCTATATCTCGGAAACCATTAATCGTACAGCTTTCGGAAAAAAAAATTTATGAGTAAAGCGGTCATGAGAAAATTCTGGAAATTACTTTCAAGTTCCTCACTTCGCCGCAAGGGGGCACAATTGAAAATTAGTTTTTTAAATTTCTCCGAAAATTCCCATATTAAGGTATAACTCTGATTATATCATTGGAAAGCTTAGACCATTCTGCATCATTTTGGTTTAAGGCTCGTTGGCGTACCGACCTTGATAAGAGTGGGGGAAGCTATTGAATGTGTAAACATTAAAATCGCCGTAACTTCTAAACGACTTATCCGGTTTTACGAAATTTAAGCTTGTTTGGAAGGGAAAGGTAAGTACCTTCAATCATCGTATCCAATCGTACACGATAGTTTCTAATAAAATTGCTAGAGGGCGCAACTTGTCATAATAACCGTTTTTTTGATTTTATCCCGAAAATTCAAATCATACGGTATACCTATGACATCATAATCGGAAAGTAGATGGAATTTAGAAGAAAAGTTGTGAAAACCGCAGTTCGATATCTTTGTTCGTTTCAGAGTTATTACCAGAACAATAATTTTTAATACAAATTGCGCCCTCTAGCAATTTTATTAGAAACTATTGTGTACCATTGGATACGACAATTGAAGGTACTTCCAAACAAGCTTAAATTTATTAAAATCGGATAAGTCGTTTAGAAGTTACAGCGATTTTAATGTTTACACTTTCAATAGCTTCTCCAAACTTATCAAGTGAAAGTGTAAACATTAAAATCGCTGTAACTTCTAAACAACTTATCCGATTTTACTAAATTTAAGCTTTTTTGGAAGGAAAAGGTAAGTACCTTTAATTGTCATATCCAATGGTACCCAATAGTTTCTAATAAAATTGCTAGAGGGCGCAATTTGAATTAAAAGTTATTGTTTTAGCAATAATTCTGAAACGAACAACAATATCGAAATGCGGTCTTTACATTTTTTCTTGCAAATTTAATCTACTTTCCGAATATGATGTCATAGTTATACCGTATGATTTGAATTTTCTGGATAAAATCAAAAAAACTGTTATTATTACAAATTGCGCCCTCTAGCAATTTTATTAAACACTATCGTGTACTGCTGGATATGACGATTAAAGGTACTTACCTTTCCTTTCCAAACAAGCTTAAATTTAGTAAAATGGGATAAGTCGTTTAGAAGTTACAGCGATTTTAATGTTTATACCTTCAATAGCTTCCCCCACTCTTATCAAGGTCGGTACGCCAACGAGCCTTAAACCAAAATGATGCAGAATTGTCTAAGCTTTCCAATGATATAATCAGAGTTATACCTTAATATGGGAATTTTCGGAGAAATTTAAAATTTAAAAAACTAATTTTTAATTGTGACCCCTTGCGGCGAAATGAGGAACTTGAAGGTAATTTCCAGAATTTTCTCATGACCACTTTACTCATAAAACTTTTTTTCCGAAAGCTGTACGATTAATGGTTTCCGAGATAAAGCCTGCCTCCCTTATTAATGGGCCACCCTGTACAACCTACATAGAACCTTTATTCCATATTGTGTATTGGACACCTGGTACCTACGTTATTTAAATTTTCTCGTCAAGAGATAACTGTTCTCTCATTTTCGAGGCTCAGTCCGAACAAAGCAACATCAGTTGGCCGCTACCGAATAAACTCAGATCGCATCATGAATTTTTGCAACATCTGGTTCCGCCCACCAACAGTTCCTTGGCAATGGGCAATGATTATAGGATAGCGTTGTTGTGTAATGCGTATAGCACGAACCAAGAATGTTTTAGGTAAGTTATCGTTCGCGAGGAATCTGGTGGCCCTTTGCATTCGACATGTTGTCAGCTCGTAATGATAAAGAGAATGAGAGGTCTTTCTTGCTCTATCTTCGTTGGTTTTATCATTGAATATCAAACTATAAGAAGGCCATATGAGCCGATTTCCTAAATCTGCTACGTCAAATTCATAGATGGCACAATGAGTTCACCAACAAGAAAGCGACTAACCTTTTCTCTGCTAAATTAAAACATTGTTGCCGCCTGTCTATTTGACTTGCTGCATGAGTTTTTTAAATTCATTTTTATAGCTTATCGTAAAACTTGATTTCACATAAGTACCTACACCTATCCTAGATTTAAGTAGCTTACATTTATTTACCTACCTATAGTATAGTCTAGACTTTAAAATGTCCCTATTTTTAATTGCTTTGTAGCTTATAATATTTTCAACCTTTTGACGTCCCAACGTTAATTATATGAAAACATATGGACCGCCATGTATTCTATTTCTAACAGAATTAAATGACGACTCTCACTATTCAATACCTACCTAGGCTACAACGTATACCTATGTTGGGTAAAATATGAATGATGTGGGGTTTGTTTGTATAACTTGGTTTTAATTTGCAATTATTACTACTTTTCAAAATGGTTAAAATAAGTAGGTTTTACTTTCTTACTTAAGAAACATTCAGTTTGTTTGTATTAGTGTATTACGTATTTTGCTATTTTTCGACGAAATAGAACCTATTTTAGATATACTTGCTGTCGCTTTTTATCTACTTTTATTTGTTTAACATTTAACACCTAATGCAACTGTAAAATCATTGTGAAAATCGGTCCAATTACCCCGGAGTAATCAGCGTACATATTATTATCAAAAACATACATTCGGCTGGAATTGAGAACCTCCTATTTTATTGTCTGTTAAAAATGAGTGAATTCTTAAAAATTCCAATAAAATACGATATGCGTCAACACCACGACATCACATCAGTGAATTTGAGACATCTGTTGCCGAGGCGCTGCATTATAACGACAGACAGGCGACAGATTTAAGGTTAGAGTTACGATCAACTCCACAATGGCGGCCAAACCAGCTCCAATACGTCAAAAAATGTTTTGTCAACTTTTCTCGGACATCCGTCATTCTTATATAGTTTGATATTCAATGGTTTTATCTACAGTTGTATTTATAAAAAAAAAGCGTACAAGAATTAGAATGAGAGGTAAGTTTTGTCATATTTGCGTAAAACCGGCTTGTCTAAATGATTGTTTATTGGAGGTTATCACACGTCACATATTATCAAAAATGCAACGCATTGGCGTCGGTGTAATTAATGTTGAAACGTTTGAACGTTTGAAACGTGGTAACGTTTGATAAACTTTGACAGGAGAACACAAAAATGCCTCGTCAGTTGTCTGAAGTTGAAAAAGCTTAAATTGTATCAAGAATCGAAGAAGGAAGGTCAATCCGTGCTGTAGCGCAGTTGTATAATAGAAATAAAAAGCTATATTGAAAATTAAGCAACGCTGCGAAAAAGAAGAATCCCTAAAGAGGAAATTTGATTCGGGTCGTCCCAAACGTTCCAACCCTAAACAGGATGCTGCTTTTCCGGGATATTTAAGAAATAATCCATTTGCAATTGCAAGTGATGCCGTTATTGATACAGCATTTCCTGCCTCCCAACCTACCGCCAGTAGGAGAGTCAAGGAATCTGAACTAAAATGTCGCGAACCTGCGAAAAAAATGTTTCTTACCGAAAAACAGCGACAATCAAGAATTATCTTTGCTTTAAATTATATATACCGCAATCCTTAATTTTGGAACAGGGTCATTTTTACTGATGAAAAGACGTTCCAGTCGACTTATAACGGACAAATTCGTGTGTACCGTCCAAACAATACCGGGTTTGAAGAGCGATATACTAACCCCGGGCACTTCTAGACATGGGCGTTTCTCTGTAAATGTATGGGACTGGATAAAGTGTTCATGGACCTGGTGTTTGCTGGCGAATAGAGGGAAGATTTAATGCCGGAAATTACATTAACATATTAGAAAACATATTGTTACCATCTGCTGAGCAAATATATCCCAATAATACTTTCATATTTCAACAAGATAATTATTGTCCAGTCCACACCGCCAATGCTGTAACCCACTGGTTTCAAACCCATAATGTGGAAGTGCTGCCTTGGGTCGCTTATAGTCCCGATATCAATCCAATTAAAAATATTTTGGGGTATATTCGTAAAAAAAATATGTAATCGAAATTTTAGGCCACAAAATTCGGAAGATTTATGGGAAATAATACATGCGTGCTGGGAAGAGCTTGATCCAAATATCGTATCAAATATAATTCGGTCAATTTCGAATAGACTGGCTCAAGTAATAGAAAAACAGGGATATATGACCAAATATTATTTTATTTATTCTTGTTAAACGTTTTTTTGTTTCTATTGTAATTTTTATAAAACTGTTAAGATATATTATAAAATAAAAAATAAAAATTTTGTTATTCTATTAAACTAACGCCCAACGCCAATGCATTGCATTTTTAATTACATTTAACATGCGATAAGCCTGTTTTACGCAAATATGTTTAAGGTTTCCTCTCATTCTAATTCGTGTACGCTTTTTTTATCAATACAACTGTACATTTACCTGAATTTACATACAGTGTGACCAGTAAAGTCCGCATCATATGGATTTTTCTTTTATTAATAACTATTTGACTTTGGCATCAAGTTCTGCTTCGATCGAGATAAAAATTAAGCAAAAAAAATAGTAGTCACGTGATTCGCATTATCTGTCAAATTTTAATTTTTTCCAAAAAATAATTCAAAAGTGGGGTGATTTCTGAAAGTATCGAAAAAAGTTATTAGAAAAGTTTTTTTTAATGCAGTTTCTAGCCCACATGCAAAATTTTAGCTGCCTAAGATAATTTTTATTTTTTAGCCATATTTTGTAAATTGCACCACTTTTGCAAAATAAGATTCAACCCAACCTACATAAAACTTCTTATCTTTGACATATGCTTTATTTCAGATACATTTTCTTTAAAGTAGCGCCATATTAAATGTGTGTTTTTCTACAAAATCAAAATTGGGCTATTAAAATTTGGTCGCAATATGATGCAAAGTTTATCTGTTTTTGACCCTGTATAAGGTAGCTTCATAAAATAAGTATTTTTGAAAACGTAGTTTGTGTCTGAAATTAATACACCTTTATGCTAAAACAAAAAAGAACACAGTGTCATCAGTAAAGTGTTCATTTAGTGGAAAATAAATTTTAGTGGTGGGTAAAAAATCAAAATTATCTTATGCAGCTGAAATTTTGCATGTGAGCTAGAAAATGCATTTAAAAAAACTTTTTCCAATAACTTTTATCGATATTTTCAGAAATAACCCCACTTTTGAATTATTTTTTGGAAAAAATTAAAATTTCACAGATGATGCGAATCACGTGACTACTATTTTTTTGCTTAATTTTCATCTCGATCGAAGCAGAACTTGATGCCAAAGTCAAATTTCGAATAAAGCTATTAATCCCATATGATGCGGACTTTACTGGTCACACTATACAGGGTGTCCCATAACTTATGGGCCGTAGAGTAACTGGAGATACTAGACATCAAACTAAGCCGATTAAGTCATATAAGTTTTTTCGGATTGTTACTCGTTCTAGAGATACAGGGTGTTGAAAGTAAAAGTTTTTTTCTCGAAAATAAGCCATAATTTTAAAACCGTTTAATGAATCGAATTGAAAGTTGGCAGTATTATGTTTTTATGAGCAAGAAATAAGAATTTGTAGAAATTTTTAAGTTTCACACTAGAGGGCGCTAGTTGCATACACTGGGCTACATAAATCTATGATTTTTTTTCTTACCTATGATATTAGGTGTTTTTCAATAAAAGTTTCTTAAAGAAGGGCATTTTCTGAGTCAAAAAGGTGTACTTGATTGATCTTAATATCTTTAACGGTTTTCGAGATATTTCCCTTTAAACATCCCAAAGCATAAAAAAACATGGTACATAATTAAATTAATATTTTAATTATCACAACGCAATAAATTCGAAACAGTGGAACAAAAACAAGAAGCTCACTTTAGTAAATGTTGAAAGTGACCACCGTTGACCCCAATACACTTTATTAAACTTTTAACTAAATAAATAATAATATTAATAATAATAATAATAAACTTTTACTTTCAACACCCTGTATCTCTAGAACGAGTAACAATCCGAAAAAACTTATATGACTTAATCGGCTTAGTTTGATGTCTAGTATCTCCAGTTACTCTACGGCCCATAAGTTATGGGACACCCTGTATACACATTTTGTTCTATTTTAGTAAACCGATGGCAGCACTGGTTGAAACAATACAAGGTAGCACAAAAACAGCTACTTCAAACTGTCCATTACCGACATGTCCCCTAAGCATGGCCGTACTCGATTCTCTAACTGTCCATTCGAAAATGAGTCTGATACACAGCATCGTTACGCACGTTATAAAACTGGCAGGCAGCAAAACAGGTACAGGTGCGGTCAAGGAAATATCCATTTAATTTATAGTCTAAGCAACATCGGCATTTAGACTGTGCGATATTATTATTTTAAGTGTATTAATACTTAACTGATATAAGTTATAGAAAGTAGTTTGTTCAAATTGAAAATGTTAAAGTTCACAAAAAAACATAACGTGTGGTGTTCCGCAAGGATCAACCTTAGGACCTACTTTTTTTTAATCTACATTAATTATTAAATAATAAAAATAAAATTGTTTGCCGATGATACTACTATTGTATATTTTTATGAAGACTATGCTCAAATGCTTAATAACATTAACCACGATCTAAATATAATATAAGGAAAATAAACCCACAGTCGTAATGGCTTCAAATTAATAAATTATCATTAAATTTTCATAAATCATCTTTTATGTTTCCTAAATCAGAATTAAAAAATAATAATATTTCTTCACTGTCTTTCAATAATCATTTAATTAAATATACTAATACAATTAAATTTTTAGGTTTATATATTGATGAAAATTTAAGTTGGAAAAAACATATTGAATATTTAAGAAGTTACATCTCACCAATAATTGGCATTTTGTTTAAAGCTAAAAATTATATATCGTTAAAATATTTAAAAAATATATATTATTCTTTGGTTTATTTAAAATTACAGTATATGATTTCAATTTGGGGATCAGCGAATTTAACTACAATTCAGCCATTAAAAAAACTACAAAACAAAGTAATTAAATGCATACATAAACTGCCTTTTTTAGAACCAACTATAAATTTGTATGAACCAAACGGATATTTAAATTTTGAAAAGCTTTATAAATTAAAACTATGAATTCTAATACTATTTTACTACTATACTCTATTATTATTATTAAAGAAAACAATTGAACATATTTCATCCGACCAACATTATTCACAACACGAGGCAAAACCATCATATTCAAACACCTATGGTAAAGAGTACTTTTGGCCAAAGATCAATATTATATAAAGGAATAACAATTTAGAACAGTTTGCCGAAAAAAATTAAGAAATATCAAAATTATGGACTTTTAAAAAACACAAAAAAAATATTTTTTAAAACTTGAACGTATTTTATATTAATATATTTTTTTTTTAATAATTTCGATGGAGTTATTAATAGTTACTAAACATGGTTTTTATTATTAGTAATTTTATATATTGTATATTTGGTGTTATATTCTCTGAATAAACTTTTTTAAGTTGGTTGGGAATAAGAAATAAAATAAAATAAAATAAACTTAAGTTTCTTGGCTGTATATTTAAATACGCTACTATTTTTAGGCGTTCCTTTAGCTCCCGCCCTAGTGGAAACCTACAGCAGGCTCTTGGTGTATACCGAAATCGAATCTCTGGGTATAAAGGGTTTTATAAGTCAGTTGTTGCCGCAAGTTTACAAGTTTCACGCTTGGGGCACACTGTACACTTTACTGGAGATGTTCAGTTACAGGATGCATCATATTCATCCCCATTATAGGTGAGTTAACAATAGTTGGTCAATCTATTAAAAAAATTAATATTTCTAACATAGACGTAGTCTTCTTTGAAACTTGTTTGTTCTTTATCATATACAGGGTGCAGCTGTTAAGTCACTTACACTCCTTAGCTGCGGTACCTCAAGCCAATCAAACTCAGTTGCATTTGTGCGTGGAATCAACTGCCTTGAGGTTAATAACTGGTAAGTTCTTTTTTGAGGTGAATGAGAAGAATCGAAAAAATATTAAATTTATTGATTGAAACCAAATGGCCAGCTTTCCTCTTTATTTTCCAATTTTTTTCAATACATTTACATCTAGATAAATACTATTTATAGTACCTTTTTTAAATTTTTTTATTTTGTTTTTCGCCCTTGTTTGTATCGCTATATACGGGATGTTTCTCAAAAGACGTTCACCCCTATAACTTTTAACCTTTATTTTTTATTTTTAATCTAGAGTGCTACAATTAAATTAAATCTGTTAATTTATAGTCAAGTAGTATATGAAAATTAAAATTGTCATAATAATTGACTTTCTAAGTTTCACAATCGTTTAAAAAAGGAAATTTTGTTTTCTTGACGTTTACTCCATTTTTCCTAAAGGAACGATGGTGGTTTACTAGGATATTTAAAACGAGCATTTTTTCCAACAATTTGATAGAACATACACTCCTATGCTATTTTAAAATTGACACTGAAAAATTTGCCTTAAATCCCAATCGCAAATTTAAAAGCGTTATGCATTATTGCCGCCCTCTCTTTTCTAAAGAAATATAAAGGCGGCTTTGAAAAACAATAAAATGGTTTTGAAACCCAATATGGTTTTAATTTTTAAATTAAAATTGTAATATCATTCGTTTATTAAACTTGCATTGTAAATCAGATAAAATGGTTAGTTTTACTAGAAATGAACAAATTGATATGCATTAAGGGTAATAAATATTCACTCCACTGTGAGATGGACTACTTCCATAAAATTGATATGCTCCTAATTTTTGGAGTGACCAGAAAAATTCTTCTAAAGCCGCAAGATTGTATGTTTTATAAACTAATAACATTACAACTTTAAATTAAAGCCATATTGCTTTTCAAAATTTCATTGTTTTTCAAAGCCGCCGTTATATTTCTTTAGTAAAGAGAGGGCGGCAATAATGCATAACGCCTTTAAATTTGCGATTGGGATTTTTTGTTGAAAAAAAAAATGCTCGTTTTAAATATCCTAGTGAACCACCATCGTTCCATTTGGAAAAATGGAGTAAACGTGAAGAAAACCAAATTTCCATTTTTAAACGCTTGTGAAACTCAGAAAGTCACTTATTATGACTTAATTTTACTTGACTATAAATTAACAGATTTAATTAATTTGTAGCACTCTAGATTGAAAATAAAAAATAAACATAAAAATGTTATAACACGTCAAAAAATGAAAAGTGAGGTGTCATTTTACTTAGAATGTTATGCTGAATCCCAATAAGTAAGAATATACAATATGTCCCATTTAAAATACCAAAGTCAAGGTCACTTCCGGTCAAACCGGAAGTGCTAACAAATTGAAAATTATGCCAATAAATGCAGACTAATCTCTTATGCATAATCTCAAAATTTTATTTTAATATCTGTAAATATAAAAAAGTTATTGGGGTGAACATCTTTTGAGGAACACCCGGTATACTAACGTTTTTTTTCTATACGTTTTTTTGATATCATTTTAACAACGGGTATAGGAATCGTTCTTTTTTTCGTGTATCTTGAAAAGGAGGAAGTAATAATCATAATAATAATACTAACTCTACTTTCTAGGTTTAGGCAGTGGCGACGTACAACCAGAACTGTCCCGTTTTCTCCAAGAACCGAAAACAATAGTCTCGGCCGAATCGGAAGAACTAAACCGAGCACTCGTGCTGACTCTAGCACGGGCCACTCACGTGACCGGCTCGGATGGGTCCTGGTGCCATGATTTGTTGGCCACGATAGCGCAGAGCACTCCTCACGCCTGGGCACCCCATACGCTGGATTGTTTTCCAAGAGCTTTGCAGGTGAGGACGTGGTAACGATGAATCTATAAATTCCTTGTCATCTTTTCACTTTACTGAAAGACCTTTTAAAATAGAGACCTACTTGTTTACATTTTTACCCGATTCCTTATCAATCCGTCCTTTTCTTCCATTTCATTCCTCCCACGTTGGATTTTGCTGGCAAAAATAATACAAGGCCTACTTTTGACGTTTTGTTTTTTGACAAGCCCTTTATTACCTTTAAAGACAGAGAATATAATAGCAAATATTACTAAAAAAATACTTTAAAGAACAGTTCCTTATAGGAGATCAAAAGACAATTTGGAAAAATTTAAACTGTATTATTTCAAATTCTACAATTAAAACAAAATCAACAACCATTGATTACCTCATTAAAGAAAATAAGAAAATCGAAGAACCAAGCAAAATTTGTGAAGAAATAAATAACCATTTCCATCAAAGTTGGAGAATATTTGGGCAAGAAAATTCCAATGAATCCAAAAGAAAATTACCCAGATGTAGAAATAAATGCAAGTTCTATGTTTTTAATTATTAAAAATAAAGAATATATCACATTTGAATAAATAGGCAAAATAATTGATGAGCTTAATTCGAAGAAAGCAACGGGAATTGATAATATTTCCATCAATATTATTAAAATTCTAAAGTATAATATAATTCCTATATTACATCATCTAATCACAATTTCTTTTAAAACCGGGTTATTTCCAGATAAATTAAAAATAGCAAAAGTATCACCAAAATGAAGAAAAATATTTTAGTAGTAACTATCGCCCAATATCTGTTTTACCGCATTTTCAAAGATTTTTGAAAAACATTTTAAATAATAGAATAGTAAATTTTTTAGAAGAAAAAAAATTAACTCTCTCCATTTCAATATGGTTTTCGTAAATTTAGAGATACAGAAGTTGCAGCTGCAGATATTATCAAAGATATTCAACAAAACGTTGATAGCAACCAAAAATGCTGCCTACTGTCCCTAGATTTATGTAAATTACTTAAGTAATAGAAAGCAGTTTGTTCAAATTGAAAATATTAAAAGTTCACAAAAAACATAACTTGTGGTGTTCCGCAAGGATCAACCTTAGGACCTACTTTTTTTTATCTACATAAATTCTATAGCAAAATTAAATTTAAAAGGTAAAATAAAATTGTTTGCCGATGATACTACTATTGTATATTTTCATGAAGACTATGCTCAAATTCATAATAACATTAACCCCGACCAAAATATAATATTTAAAGGGCTTGAAACTAATAAATTATCATTACATTTTAATAAATCATCTTTTGTGTTTATAAGTAAATCAAAATTAAAAAATAATAATACTTCTTCACTGTCTTTCAATAATCATTTAATTAAATATACTAATACAATTAAATTTTTAGGTTTATATGTATATTCATGAAAATTTAGGTTGGAAAAAACATATTGAATATTTAAGAAGTTACATCTCACCAATAATTGGTATTTTGTTAAAGCTCAAAATTATATATCGTTAAAAATTTTTAAAATATATATTATTCTTTGGTTTATTCAAAATTACAATATATGATTTCAATCTGGGGATCAGCGAATTTAACTACAATTCAGCCATTAAAAAAACTACAAAACAAAATAATTAAATGCATACATAAATTGCCTTTTTTAGAACCAACTATGAATTTATATGAACCAAATGGATATTTAAATTTAGAAAAGCTTTATATATTAAAAGTATGCATCCTAATACACCATTATTATTAAGGAAAAACAGTGGAATATAATATTTCCTTCAAGCAACATTATTCACATCACGAGACAAAACCATCATATTCATACACCTTTGGTAAAGAGTACTTTTGGACAAAAATCAATAATATATAAAGGAATAACAATTTATAAGTTTGCCGAAAAAAATTAAAGAGATATCAAAATTATGGACTCTTAAAAAAACACTAAAAAAATATTTTTTAAAACTGAACTAATTTTAACGTATTTTATATTAATATTTTTTTTATAAATGGTTATTATTATATATATTTTTTTGAATAATTTCGATGGAGTTATTAATAGTTACTAAACATATTTGGTGTTATATTCTCTGTAATAAACTTTTTTAAGTTGGTTGAGAATAAAGATATATATTATTATTATTATTATTAAAATGAGGTAGCATACTTATGATATTTTCCATAAATTACCTCGCTTGCAGGAATTCTTTACCCAACACGCTGTGCCCCAGGAAAACAAGCAACAGCTAAAAAAAGCAGTTGAAGAAGAAAATAGAAAATGGGCGTCGATGAATAACGAAAATGATATTATGGCCCATTTTGGCGTACCAGGAGCGCCACCTTTATTTTTGTGTTTGCTGTGGAAAATGCTGTTGGAAACAAATCATATCAGTCCTATTGCTTACAAGTAAGTATTCGCTAACTTGTTGTTAATTTTTCAAATACTGTATAATATATAATGTAACTTAAATAATAAAATTTAAAAAATATTTTAAAATTATAAAAAATTGGTTTGATAACAATTTGTTAACAATTAATTTTAATAAAACAAATTATATTCCTTTTACTTTAAACCTAAATATCCTACCACGAAATATGAATATTATTCAAATAAATGAAGACATTCAAATTTTTAAAGTTAATAAAATAAAATATTTAGGAATTATTTTTAAGAGTAAATTAAATTGGAATTTTCACTTATATTAGAATACTTAATTAAAAAATTAAGAAGTTTACTACCGATTTTTAAAAACAAAATGTTTTTAAATGTAATACATATGGAAATATTATAATATTACGAGTTAGTTAAAACTCATTTAAATTACGGAATTTTAGGTTGGGGAGGAATAAATAGCACTTTAGTTAAAAATTAGAAATATTACAAAAAAGGTTTCTAAAAATTATATTCAATAAAGATTATCTTTATCGTTCAAAAGAATTATATTCAGAAACAAAAAAGTTGAACATAGGACAACTTTACATTTATAACATCTTAATATACATATACAGTGACCGGCAGAAAGTACGCACCAAAGGGGATTTTTTTTTATTTCAAAACTTACCAAATTTTTTTGGCGGTGGAAAAGTTCTGCATGTCCCTAAACAAAAAAGAGCATATATAGGCAAAACTAGTAAATATTGCGCCGTATACGAGGGAGAGGTGAAAACGTTAAATTCACTCAAGAATAAATTGCCCTTATTTTTCACTGTGGAAAATTTTTTATTAGGAAATGCTGTTTGCACTTAAAAGTTATCCATAACTACCAAATTTCAGCTTGGTAGCACAAATATAAATATTTTTCTACTACTAGATTTAAATTAAAACGAATTTTATTGTAAGGGTTTAAACTTTAATTCATGAACCAATGGGTTTAAGAGTTTTTGAAAAATTGGGAAAGGCAAAATATTGTTAAATGTATGAAGAAACCCCTCATTTGTTTTGCATAAAGTTATTCCGCTTATCCATAGAATAATGTACGGTGTGCACTAGAAAAGTTAGATTATTTTTGACGTTATTTTATTAACGTCCAGTTCTCGCATATTTAAACAAATTTAAGTAAGTGATGTGTCTAATTGCCCAAGTGCTGTTAAAGAATTTATTGGTCGCATAGCTTCTATCGATTCGTTATACGAGGGGGCATAAAAAAAAAGTAAAAACACTTTTTTTGTGCTACCGAGCTGAAATTTGGTATCTATAGACAACTTTTAAGTGCAAACATTTCCTAATAAAAAAAATTTCTACAGTTAAAAATAAGGGCACTTTATTCTTGAGTGAATTTAACGTTTTTACCTCTCCCTCGTATACAGCGCAATACTTACTAGTTTTGTCTATGCTCTTTTTTGTTTAACAACATGCAGAACTTTTCCACCGCCAAAAAAATGTGGTAAGTTTTGAAATAAAAAAAAATCCCCTTTGGTGCGTACTTTCTGCCGGTCACTGTATATTTAAAAATAAAAACCTTATACAATTTAAAACCCATAATCATAATACACGTAATAAAAATAAAATAACCATAAAACCTAAAATAAATAAGTCTATAGGACAAAAAAATTTCAAATATTTATGTTTTTATTTAAACGATTATTTACCAACAAAAATTTAAAAATTGATTTCATTAAAAAAATTTAAAGTCGAAATAAAAACATGGATATTAAAAACAGACAATTTGAAAATATTTTTAGAAATGCTTTAATTAATTAATATTGTTCTGAATAATTTATATAAGTAATATTTTTTACTTAAAAATTATAAATTAATAATTTTGTTATAGGTAATATATTTCTTCAAAAAAGCTGCGTTTATACTATAAATTAACATTTTTACTTTAAAAAAAACTTGATTTTTAATGCATATTTATGATTTATGATTTTACCTACTAAAAAAAAAATTACATTTGCCCCTAACAAGCTAAGCTCCAGGGGATTAAAGAATAAGTTTATAGAAGACAACATAAACATATTTATTATATTATTAAATTTTAAATTAACTTATTATTATTATTATTATATTATAACATTTAAATCCGTTTCCGTTAGAATTCTAGAACGAATTGGGGCCAGAGCACTATCGGCTCATCTTCGCAAGTTCTGCGACTGTCTGGTGTTTGAATTCAGTAATTCCCCTGGCGGCCAGCACGTGAACAAATGCGTGGACACTATAAACGACATGATATGGAAATATAACATCGTTACCATTGACAGACTGGTGTTGTGTTTGGCTTTAAGGACGCAAGAAGGGAGTGAAGCACAGGTAAAAGTCGATTGTTGTACACTAAATGTCATTTGTCAAATGTCAATGCATTCGTCGGTAAAACGAACATTGCGTGGGATTCCCCCATGGTTATTTACCCTTTCCATTACTTCAAAGCAAAAGTTTGCTCTTCGTATTTCATCACCCTCCCTTAATTCCTGACGTTTTTGATATTTATACGTAGGTACTTTGGGCAGGACTGTGTAGTGATGGTTTCCTACAGTTTTGCCAAAAAGCATGGTGCTAATTCCATTATTTTCTTCTACATGGTGTAAAAGTTCTAAATTTACATCATTTTCTTGTGAATTAGTGAACAGTTTTAAATATTTTGGGATAATTATTGATTCAAAATTAAAATGTTTTAATTATTTTGAAAGTATCATATCGAAGATTGCCAGAAAAGTAGGTTATTTTAACAGAATCAGTTCTAATTTAAGTATGTTTTCTAAAAAAAACTGTATTTAATACTATTATATTACCACATTTTCTTTATTGTTCTTCCATTTTATATTGTGCTAGTGAGGAAATATTTGATAAATTACAAATTTTACAAAATAAGGCAATGCGGATTATTTTAAATTGTGACAAATATACAAAAATTAATTTTATGTTGAAAAATTTAGATTGGTTGAATGTCAGAAATTTAATTTTTTTTAGTATGTATCTTTATACATAAAATTAAAAATAATTTATTGCCTGATTGTTCAAAAATGTTTTGTTCTTTTAATCATGACCATCATAATTATAAAACAAAAACTAATTAAAATTTTTTTGTTAATAGAGTGTCTACAACATTAGCTTATAAGTCTATTTTTCATAAAGGTTTGATAAAATATAATAATTTGGAAAATTCTATTAAATCTCAAATATCATTAAAACTATTTAAAAAAAACTTTAAAATTACATTTATTTAAAAAGCAAAATGATACGTAATATTTAATACAATTTGCAAAATGTTTAACTTTTCAGTCTGTTTTTTGTTAAAAGAAGGTTCCGTTTTAAAATTAAAAATAAATCTATAAAAATGTTGTAAAAAAATGTATTAAAAATATTTAATTGTAGCTTTTTGCTAAATAAAACATGCTACTGCATTACTACTCCACCATCGAGTACATCATTAGTTTGCTCTAAGCAGTTACATTTATGTAGGGTTGTGGATTTGACCGGTCAATTTGTTTTTGGTCAATTGACTAAAATAAATTAAAATTTAAAAATTCAGTAGATGAACCTAACTATACCTGCCAAATTTCTTATTTTGTATTTTGGAATAAATTAATTTTTTATAACAAGTTTTGCTTGTTCTGAAAAGTCTATTGCCATACCTAAATTTTATACAGGGTGGTCAGATGGATGATATAGTTAGGTCCATCCAGGTACACATTCTATAAGTGTATATCTCAATAGTTTATTTTTATATAACCATGAAAACATAAAAACATGAACACTAAAAATAAAATATCAGACTCGGGTAATTAGGTAGCTGAATTATTACGAGCAGTAAAGTATGTAGCCAATGGTAAGTTTTCATCTTCGGAGTCAGATTCTAGCTGCTCGGCTTCGGAAGACGAAGATACATCAGCTTCGGAAGATGAAGATAAATTTAGGTCGGGTATTCTTCCACATTTATTAATTACTAGCGTGTACCCGGCCTGCGTTGCAGCGCTTTCTCTGAGATAATAAGGCGAGTTCACCATCACGTCAAGATTTATAAATACAAACCCGAACAAACCTCTAAATTTATCAGTGTTTCTCTACAATATTATGCATGTATTTTACATAAAAACCTTCCTCTTGAATCACTTTGTCTAATAAAAAAACCGCTTTAGAATCCGTTGCGTAGTTTTAAAGATTTAAGCACATACGGGCTACAGCGACTTTGTTTTATACTATGTTAAGATATTTAAATTGTATTTAACATACACCAGTTTTCCGGGTCGTGTTTTCTTAAATAACGGCGCTATAACGATACATTAAACATTATCCTGGGTGGTAGGAGGTAATCTGGACAGATCACAAATGCATAAATAATAAAATAAAATTGATATATTTTGACCGAATTAGACCGGTCAAATACGTCATGGTCAATTGACCATGCCCAACTCTACATTTATGTGTATGTATTTATGTGTCTTGGCCAAGCTTTGCTAAATATTGTCGTGGTTTAATTACATATTTTTGTTCTCCGTAGGTTTGTTCCTTCATAATACAACTTGTCCTTTTAAAAGCAACGGAGTTTCGCAATAGAGTGTCGGATTTCGTAAAAGACAATTCTCCAGATCACTGGAACCAAACGAACTGGCACGAAAAACATTTGGAATTTCACCGGAAATATCCGGAAAAGTTTGCCCCCGAGGAGCAGTCGAGCGGCTATCATCCGTATTTTGGAAATGTGTGTCTCAGATTTTTGCCAGTGTTTGACATTGTAGTTCACAGGTAAGTTTCCAAAAGGATTTGTTTGGCAGGAATGTCATTTTTAAGGTTACATGTACCATTGAATATCAAACTATAAGAAGGCCATATGAGCCGATTTCCTAAATTTGCTACGTCAAATTCATAGATGGCACAATAAGAACGCGACTAACCTTTTCACTGCTAAATTAAAACATTATTGCCGCCTGTCTGCATGAGTTTTTTAAATTTATTTTTATAGCTTATCGTAAACCTTGATTTCACATAAGTACCTACACCTATCCACGTCTAGACCTAAAAATGTACCTATTTTTAATTGCTTTGTAGCATATAATATTTTCAACCTTTTGACGTCCCAACGTTAATTACATGAAAACATATTGACCGCCATGTATTATATTTCTAACAGAACTAAATGACGACTCTCACTATTCAATACCTACCTAGGCTACAACGTATATGTTGGATAAAATATGAATGATGTGCGGTTTGTATAACTTGGTTTTTATTTGCAATTATTACTACTTTTCAAAATGGTTAAAATAAGTAGGTTTTACTTTCTTACTTAAGAAACATTCAGTTTGTTTGTATTAGTGTATTACGTATTTTGCCATTTTTCGACGAAATAAAACCTATTTTAGTTATACTTGCTGTCGCTTTTTATCTACTTTTATTTGTTTAACATTTAACACCTAATGCAACGGTAAAATCATTATTAAAGTCGGTCCAATTACCCCGGAGTAATCAGCGTACATATCAAAACATACATTCGGCTGGAATTGAGAACCTCCTATTTTGTTGTCTGTTAAAAATGCTTGAATTCTTAAAAATTCCAATAAAATACGATATGCGGCAACACCACGACATTACATCAGTGAATTTGAGACATCTGTTGCCGAGGCGCTGCATTATAACGACAGATTTAAGGTTAGAGTTACGATCAACTCCACAATGGCGGTTAAACCACCTCCAATGCGGCTAAAACTGGGTTGTCAACTTTTCTCGGACATCCGTCATTCTTATATAGTTTGATATTCAACGCATGTACCAATTGCAAAATAGTATTTGCCTACAGCCGTCAATATTGACACATCGTTGGACGACCTATATATAATGAATAATGTTTGACGTTATTAGTAGTTTGAGGTTAGAAAATGTTGAAACTTAACTATAATAAATATAGTTAAAAAAAAACTAAAAAACACGCTTTAATAATTAATCAGACTAAAAAGCGGAAAATAAATATAGTTTAAAATAATTCTTGAAATTCCTAATATAGGCAGAAAATAATAATGAACGATACACATTAGTATTATTGTAAAAAAAGCGTGGGGTGCTCGATATACGAAAAATATAGCACAAAGCGCCCCACGCTTTTTTCACAATAATACTAATGTTTATCGTTCATTATTATTTTCTGCCTATATTAAGAATTTCAAGAATTATTTTAAACTATATTTATTTTCCGCTTTTTAGTTTGTTAGAGTATTAAAGTGTTTTTTAGTGTTTTTAAACTATATTTATTTTTTAGTTTGAGTTATTGTTTTTTTGAGTAGATTGAGCTAGATTAGTAGATTATTGTATTGTCAGCGGTTCTTGATAAGTCTACAAAATTTAAATTAAATCTGACCGTAAAGTGAGTCAAAATCGGGTTCAAAGAAGTCGGTTACAAACAAACATACATACAAACCCGATCGTCTATGCCGAATTATATGAAAAGAACGATATGTGCAAATTTTTTAAAAATTTTAATTTTCCGACATGTTTCAGGAAAATTTCGTAATATTCATAAATTGCAATTTTTCTCAAAAAGTATAAACTTTAGGAAAAAAGTCTATATAGCTAAAAAGTTGTATCTCGAAGAAATCTACATCTCAGCTTCTTATTATTTTTTCGTATCTCTTACGGTTTTCGAGATATCCGCCAAAATATGATTTCTATATTTTGCCTCATCTATTGAAACTGATACTACTTAGACGAAAATTTTTTAAATAAAAAAGACGCGTCTTCGAACGTTCCATAAATATAGTTATATAACATTTTTCTCTGAAACTTACAATAACGGAGTTATTAGGAAGAAATTAAAAAATGACAAAAATTTTCAAAATTAAAAAAAAAAGTTGTCAAAATTTTATTTTGACGGGTAGAATTTTTTTTATAATTTTTCTTTATTCTTAGCGACAATATCTATACGACCGCACGTTTGTTTCATTACTATCGGTTATTGTAATAATTCTGACATATTGACAAAGGTCAAATTTAGATAAGAGAATTTTTTGCGTATTTTTTTCAACTTTCCACTGTCAATATACATACGACCATATAGTTTTTTCATTAATATAATTTTTTTAAACGATTTGACATATTGACAGCTGTCAAATTTTGACAGGAGAATTTTTGCTTATTTTTCCCGAAGTCTCCGCATCAAATACTATACGAGCCCATAATTTGTTTCATCAAAATCGCTTCTTCGTTTTATACCTGACAGCTGCCAAAATTTGACAGGAGAATTTTTTGCGTATAGATTATTGTATTGTCAGCGGTTCTTGATAAGTCTACAAAATTTAAATTAAATCTGACCGTTTAAAGTGGGTCAAAATCGGGTTCAAAGAAGTCGGTTACAAACATACATAGGTACCTACAAACATACAGGTGAAGCTAATAAAAGCCTGTTAAAAAGGATTAATCTAGAACTAAACCGTACCGAAAACACGAACTTGGAGAAAGTTTGGAGGTTTTTGCCGCCTGCTTCTCTCTGTATTTAATGGATTTGTTTTAACAGGTTTTTAGAAATAGCACAAGTTCAAAAGAGCCTAGAGATTCTACTGGAACACCTAGGATGCCTGTATAAGTTTCACGACAGACCTGTTACCTACATGTACAATACTCTACATTATTATGAGGCCAAGCTGAGAGATAGACCGCCATTAAAACGAAAGTAGGTATTATTAATTAATTATGTGTCGTCTAATATCGGAATCGTTTAGTTGTCGCCTGGCGCCGCGCCGTTGGCGAATAGTTTACTTTTGATTGCTTGCGAATACAACACATTGTTAACATTTTTAGCCTGCTTATATTGACAGTACTTATTGCGCATTAGGTGTATACTTATTGTGATTTTTTTTAGGTTGGTAGCTGCAGTACTTGGTAATCTTAAGGAAACTTTATCGGAGCCCTATCAGGCTTTTCTGAATAGAAATTCAGATGACGTTTGGCTACCGGAGTTGGATTATTATATTCAGCTTGTTAAGTATGTTAAGTTAAAAATATTTCGAGTAATTTAAATTTGAATACTACTTGCCAAACTTTTTTAAACAAAAGGGATACGAAGCCTTAATTTAGAAGACAAATTTGCGTAGTTTGTACTTCATACTGTGATTACTTCAAATATTCCAAATCTTTTTGGAAATATAGAAAGCTGGAATTTTTTTTTCTTTATGCGATAAGGTAAAAAAACTAAACTAATTTAATTTTTTTTTAGTGAAATATTTTTGAATTACTTACCTACCTACTTATATTTTTAAATATGTTTATGATGTGATTAAAAGTAATAATCTAAATGGGTGTATATTTTTTCATTACAAAATCGGACAGATTTGTTAATCTATGGTTTTGTAATGATGCTTTCATTGGATTTATTTTTATTAAAAAAAAACCTGCAAATAAATAAATAAAATAATCATAAGACGTACAGTTGACGACATATAAATTCGCACACTCCACCCATACATAACTCAATTACATACAACAAAATTGGGTAAAACGGCTTTCTCACCTTGCTGCTTATACCTAGATAGAATTGTATGTACGATTTTTTACCATAAGTAATAATGGTTATTTCTAAATATTTTTATGTTTAAATTACAGCCGCGAAATAAGAAAATTATAAAATAATACCAGGAAAACTATAAAAGTATAAAGCCAAAAAGGGTAAATTTATTAACAAACGACAAACAAAATACTAATATTTAATTGCTGCGCCATTGGATTCTAAGACTAGGTAATCGTAATCTTCTTGGCATTGATATAATAATACTTCTAGCGTAATCCGGAGTTAGCACTTCCCAAATTTCTTCTATTTTATCAAATAACTCTATTTCATTCTGTGGTTTAAAATTTATTTTGTAAATTTTTTTTTACCATCAATCCCCAAACATTTTCAATTGGATTTAAATCAGCACATCTTGAGCACCAAGGCAGACATGTTACGTTGTTTTCTCTAAACTAGTTTCCTATATTTCTTGCAGTATGCACGGGGAGTTATCCTGCTGAAATATAAACTTATTTCCTTCAAAAACTATCGCGGCAGAAGGAAGAAAAACATTTTCCAAAATCTGAAGATATATATTACTGTTTCGTGTTCCACCAATATTCCAGCATACACCTGCACCGTAAACACTTATCCATGCCCACACGTTAACAGAGAAACGTCCACTGGTTTGCTTTTTTTGAGTATGACTTCTCATCATATGGGAAATTTGTTGGTTTATATACTTGAATCGTTCCATTATATGTAGACTGAAAAGTTTTCTCAGCGGAAAAGATAACATTTTGCAAAAAAAAAAATTTTCTGCCTTTCTGGTAAATATTGCATAGCAAACCCAATTATTTGTTCCTTATCACTATTTTTTAGAAACGGTTTGGATGCAGCTGCTCGATTTCTTACTTCGGAACATTGTCTTACTCGGCGTTGCGCAGCTCTAGATGAAGCAGGGAATCCTGCTATGTGCATAGCGGATACTGCGGTTTCAAATGGATTTTGCCTTAAATACTCCACCAAATTTCGGTCTTCTTCATTTGATGATTTTCTATTATTTAAACCAGACCCAACAGACCGTTCAAGTGTTTGATGATAGAGCCATTTTTTTACAATTCCTTGAACAGTACTTCTAGGTACTCTAAAATGATCAGCTATTTTTCCATAAGACCACCCTATTTCTACTAAACATATTATTCTTGCTTTTTCAATAATACTTAAATGAGGCATTTTTAGATCAAATAAGATAATGACAATACTTTGACAGATATCGTGATAACAATTAACACATTACAAAGGTAATAAAGGTAAAAAAGTTGCATTTACAGTGTCACAGTTTAGTGTACGAAATTATCTGTCGTCAACTGTATATACGACTGTACGAGTACGGTTTTTTTGTGAACTGAACTGTACATGCATATGCGAATTAGAGTCCCTTGTAGATTATATTACTAATGAGACTTTCTTTAGGCGCGTTGTAGATATAATAGGTGGTTCCAATTCAAACTCTATGACCGACTGGAGGTTTAACGAATTTCCTAACGCGGGTGCCCATATATTATATACTACTTGCGTTGAATTGATGGCACTATCGGCAGGACCAAATGCTGTGGCATATGGACTCTTAGATGTTGTAGCTAAAGGTGGGTCTTTATTCATAGTTTAGATAAAGGAGCATTTGATTTTCCTTCTTTTCCTGTCCTGAAAGTTTGAATTTTAAAGTTTGTTTTGCAAGATGCACTAGTAAAGTACAAAGATCCTAAACACAATTTCACCAACAGGATACGTAATGATTCCTTCAGACGACATCCACCAATGGATTAACGCCATCGGTTTAATTTTATCCGCGTTACCAATCAGCTATTGGAGCGTACTTCACGAAAGACTGTTGACAACTTTGTCAGAGCTGGATTCTTGGCCCTTTGACTGTTCTCCGTTTAGGATGTTTAATTTTAAGGTTAGTATTAATTTTAGAGCTTATATTCTACAGCTTTGTCTTTAAAGGTGATTTTTAAAGTTCACAAAAAAACATAACTTGTGGTGTTCCGCAAGGATCAACCTTAGGACCTACTTTTTTTTAAATCTAAATTAATTCTATAGCAAAATTAAATTTAAAAGGTAAAATAAAATTGTTTGCCGATGATACTACTATTGTATATTTTCATAAAGACTTCTCAAATTCATAATAACATTAACCACGACCTAAATATAATATGTAAACGGCTTGAAATTAATAAATTATCATTAAATTTTAATAAATCATTTTTTATGTTTATAAGTATGTATATCAAAATTAAAAAATAATAATATTTCTTCACTGTCGTTCAATAATCATTTAATTAAATATACTAATACAATTAAATTTTTACGTTTATATAGTATTGATGAAAATTTAAGTTGGAAAAAACATATTGAATATTTAAGAAGTTACATATCACCAATACTTGGCATTTTATTTAAAGCTAAAAATTATATATCATTAAAATATTTAAAAAATTAATATTATTCTTTGGTTTATTCAAAATTACAGTATATGATTTCAATATGGGGATCAGCGAATTTAACTACAATTCAGCCATTAAAAAAACTACAAAACAAAATAATTAAATGCATACATAAACTTCCTTTTTTAGAACAAACTATAAATTTATATGAACCAAATGGATATTTAAATTTAGAAAAGCTTTATAAATATTAAAACTACGCATTCTAATACACTCTCTTATTATTATTAAAGAAAAACAATCGAATATAATATTTCCTTCAACCAACATTATTCACATCACGAGACAAAATCATCATATTCAAACACCAATGGTAAAGAGTACTTTTGGCCAAAAATCAATATTATATAAAGGAATAACAATTTATAACAGTTTGCCAAAAAAAAATTAAAGAAATATCAAAATTATGGACTTTAAAAAAAACACTAAAAAATATTTTTTAAAAGTTTAACGTATTATAATATATTATTATTTTTTTTTGTAAATGGTTATTATATATATGTATATATTTTTTTTTGAATAATTTCGATGAAGTTATTAATAGTAAACATGGTTTTTATTATTTGTGAATTTATAAATTGTATATTTGGTGTTATATTCGGGGGTAAGTGCACAAGTGCATCAAAATTACCGATAATTTTTGAATGAAATGTGTTTTTTTATAATTGCAAGAGTTTGTTTTCATATTTTCGCGAAAAAAACCGACTCCGCAGGAGGAGGGCATTTTCGCAAAATATAAAAACAAAGGATTGCAATTTGTAAAAAAAACACATTGAATAAAATATCTGGTTATTTTTATGCACGAGTGTAATTTATTTGAATATTTCCCAAATTAATTAAGAACTCGAATCAAGTAAATTTAAATATTTTATTTAACAGAATGCAAAGAGATAGTTATTAACAATTCTTGACAAAATGAAAGGAAAACATTCGTTGACATTGACTTTTTTGTCTGCTGTCACTCAATAAGATGACGTTAATTGTCAGAATATTGCATTTTTTGACGTTTGTTAACAATAAAATCCCGCTTTGACGTTTCGTCAACAATATAAACTTGCGATGCATTTTCGATTTCTGGCAGTGCTGTTTTCGCTGTAATTTTGCGAAAATTGCATTTCTCTTATGGGAACTTTAACATATGAGGGAAATATTCTCTGTAATAAACTTTTTTCAGTTGGTTGAGAATAATAAATAAAAAAAAATATGTATGAACATTTTATTTTAGGAAACTCATTTGGGCTTATTACATAACCGATTTAGCTACATGTTAGCGCTGGCGCACTCGGTATGGCACCATGCAGGTCCGGGACAAATCGCCAGTGTACCCCGTTGGGTCAGAGAATGTCTACCCGCAGTCGTGCGAACCGAGGAACAATTTTTATTCGTTTGTCACCTCGTGGGGCCCTTCTTGCAAAGGTAGGAACGTTTTTTTCACCAATTAAATTAAATATTTAATTTATAGTTTTGCAGATGATACTACAATTTTTTATACCGATACAAATTGAAAAAACTTAAATAATAAAATTAAAAAAGATTTTAAAATTATAAACAATTTGTTTGATAACAATTTGTTAACAATTAATTTTAATAAAACAAATTATATTCCTTTTACTTTTAACCTAAATAACCTTTCACGAAATATTAATAGTATTCAAATAAATGAAGACATTCAAATTTTTAAAGTTAATAAAATAAAATATTTAGGAATTATTTTTGACAGCAAATTAAATTGGAATTTTCACTTAGAATACTTAATTAAAAAATTAAGAAGTTTGATAGCGATTTTTAAAAACATGAAGTAATGTTTAAATGTAAGACATGGAAATATTATATTACGCGTAAGTTAAAACTCATTTAAATTACGGAATTTTAGGTTGGGGAGGAATAAATAGAACTTTAGTTAAAAAATTAGAAATATTACAAAGAAGGTTTCTAAAAATTATATTCAATAAAAATTATCTTTATTCTTCAAAAGAGTTATATTCAGAAACAAAAAAATTGAACATAAGACAACTTTACATTATTTATACCATCTTAATCTATATATTTAAAAATAAAATCCTTATACAATTTAAAACCATAATCAGAATACACGTCATAAAAATTAAATAACCATAAAACCTAAAATAAATAAGTCCATAGGACAAAAAAATTTCAAATATTTATGTTTTTATTTAAACGATTATTTACCAACAAAAATAAAAAAATTGATTTCATTAAAAAAAATTTAAGTCGAAATAAAAACATGGATATTAAAAACTGACAATTCGAAAATATTTTTAGAAATGCTTTAATTAATTAATATTGTTCTGAATAATTGGATACCGCTTATCTAAAAGGAACCAAGTGACTTTTGGACAATTTGAGAAAAATCGATTTGAATATTACAAGTTATATTACAAATCTAATTGTAGATATTTTGGAATAACTTTCAGTTTAAAAAAAATATTATGATTTAGGTAACACAATTAGACTTATTCAGATTGGATTAGAGTTTAATATTAAGTTTAAAAGGTAACTTTTGGTACTTGGTTCCTTATTGAAAAATTAAATAATCCATGACCTCGTTCGTTTGTCGTTTGGTTCCATATTATAAAACAGTCGATGTTAAAATTATTGTAAAATAAAAAACACTTAAATCAAACAGAAAGCATATTTATTTTATAAAAAGCATAATTTTATTATGACAAATTAATTTGAAGATATTTTAGTTTTCTTCTACTTCAAAATCAATGTCAGGTCCAAAACCTTTCAAGTCTTCTTGAAATTCGGCTGTTTCTATATTGGTGTTATAAAATTGTTTACACTCCTCAGGAACTAAAGACATTAGACTTTGGATATCAGCCGCCTTTTTATGAGAAATCGGCTTTCCTGCTGGATACAATATTTTTAATTTTCCCGCAAATAATATAATAATAATCAGCAAGTACTTACCAAATCACTGTCTTGAAATATTTTCTGGGCTAATTCCACCAATTTTTCCGTTCTTGTAAGGGCCTTTTTAGACATTTTGATTCGTATATTACACTATAAAACGGAAATACTCCTAGCGCACAACACAGAACTTCCCAAATATCTACTAAATCTATTAGTTTTAGGTTAGATTACGCCTAGGCAAAAGGTGTAGAACCAAGCGCCATCAAACAATTTCAGTTTATTTAAATAGAACCAAGTCGCTTGGATCCGTTTAGATAAATTAGAAATACATTTTAAAGGTGCTTTTAGTGCTACGGAGATTTAGCGATTTGGGTATTTCGGGAATGACACCATTGGTTGAAATGATCATGTGACCCCAAGGAGAAACGTCAAAATCCCCGAATCCCCGATCTCCCAAAAGTTGGTTCAAGTTCAACTTTTCTCCGATGTTCTTTGGTTTTTTTGACATTTTGACGTTAATTTGATTTTAATTCATAGGTATAGGTTATGTTTGTTAGGTCTCCAACGGAAATTTTTGTGCTGCGCCAAATTTTTACTGCCTTTGGAAAAAATAAATAACAAAAATAAAAGTATAATCTCCAACAAAACCCATGAAGTATGTATGGATGAATGTAATAGTATACAATACAAAATAATTTTCAGGTTATACGGTAATCTAATCTCCAATTCTCCAAATAACCGCCGCAGAAAAAGCCCTTAGTAACTGAATCGCCGGACACGCCCATAATAACACAAAACCCGATTACCAAAATACCCAGATATCCGTAGCACTAAAAGCACCTTTAAGCGAGAGGCGCTTGGTTCATTGGCTCATAGATGGCGCCACGGTAATTGATTCCGTATAAATATTTTACTGAAGGTAGACAACCGATAATTAAGTCGCTTGGTACTATTAGGTCATTTTAGCTATTTTGGCGCTTGGTTCCTTTTAGATAAGCGGTATCCAATTTATATAAGTAATCTTTTTTACTTAAAAATTATAAATTAATAATTTTATTATAGGTAATATATTTCTTCAAAAAAAAACTGCGTTTATACTATAAAGTAACATTTTTACTTTAAAACTTGATTTTTAATGCATATTTATGATTTATGATTTTACATACTAAAACAAAAAATAAGATTTGCCCCTAACAAGCTCAGTTTCAGGGGATTGAAGAATAAGTTTATAGAAGACAACATAAACATATTTATTATATTATTAAATTTTAAATAAACTTATAAACTTATTATTAAATATAAACTATATTTTTCTTTAAGGGTCACGAATATGGCACTGGTTCAACTGACGACGTCAATCTACGAACTGCTCGCTCAAGTGGACTCCAGCCAACAGGAACTTAAATACATGGACCCTATTTGCGATCTCCTTTATCACATTAAGTACATGTTCATCGGGGACAGTATGAAGAAAGATATCGAGGCTATAGTGAGAAAGCTGAGGGCTCCTTTGCAATTGAGGTTGAGGTTTATCGCTCATTTGACGTTGGAGGAAGTGAGCGCCACCTAGTTTTGTAAGATGTTTGGATTTTTAAGTTGTTTTTTTAGTTGGGAGGGATCACAGACTAGACATCTGTTGGTTTATCAAACCTAAAACCATTACTGAAATTTAGTTATCTTCTGAAACATTTGAAATAAATCGAAAATTTAAAAAATTGATTTAAGGAATAAAGTCGATGCAACACAGTAAGGCCAATTTTGTATGCCATATAAAAATCTAAGTAACTTTTATTAATAACTAGCTATACTCTGCGCGCGTTGCTACGCTACTTACTAAAATAAATTTGAAGGAAAGGCATTACACAAATATCCGGCATCCGTTGCGCCACTTTTTTTTATGCCGAAACCTTCCTCGGCCTGCACACAACAACTCACCAAATTTTCATCGTAATCGGATAAATGGTATAGGAACGCATGCGTAACATACATACAGCCAAACATTCATTTATACAGTGTGTGTATAAAGTTTGGAAACGGCTTAATAACATCACAATTTACTGGCCGATTTAAACCAAATTTGGTACAGTTGTGTAAGAGGATCTAACGCACCGAATGACGATATTGGCGTTGTTGCCAGCTTTTTAGTTTGTCTGGAATTCGAACGAATTTTATATTTTTAAATATAACACCCAGTATATTTTTACATTTTTAAATTCCACATAAAATTATAATTATTTTTTATTAAATGCATTATTAGTCTATACTTCATAGTTTCCGAGATATTGACTCTCGAAAAGTGACATTTATGAACTTTGACAGCTTATAACTTTCTAACAGTACGTCTTAGAGCAAAACGGCTTACATGTCCCTATCTTCAATTTTTATTATCTTCCCAAAAAAAACAACTTCCGGTTAAACCGGATGTAACTCGAAAGCAGGAAATATAGTTGTTCCGGTTTAACTGGAAGTTGATTTTTTTGGGAAGATAATAAAAATTGAAGATAGGGACATGTAAGCCGTTTTGCTCTAAGACGTACTGTTAGAAAGTTATAAGCTGTCAAAGTTCAAAAATGTCACTTTTCGAGAGTCAATATCTCGGAAACTATGAAGTATAGACTAATAATGCATTTAATAAAAAATAATTATAATTTTATGTGGAATTTAAAAATGTAAAAATATACTGGGTGTTATATTTAAAAATATAAAATTCGTTCGAATTCCAGACAAACTAAAAAGCTGGCAACAACGCCAATATCGTCATTCGGTGCGTTAGATCCTCTTACACAACTGTACCAAATTTGGTTTAAATCGGCCAGTAAATTGTGATGTTATTTAGCCGTTTCCAGACTTTATACACACACTGTATATATGTCGTAGGCTGATAGTGAAATCCGTCATTTCATGAAAAGCCTAGTCATATCATGCTGCACGCTAAAAGGTATATTTGCAACTGGTTTGTTAGTTGTTCCCCAGAGCATTTTTTTCAATTTTTTCAACTATTATTTTATAAGACTAAAATTTAAATTAAATTAAAAAAAAATTGAAAAAAATGATCTGGGGAACAACGAACAAACCAGTTGCAATATACCTTTTAGCCACGCTTCATGATATGACTAGGCGTTTCATGAAATGACGGATTTCACTATCAGCCTACGACATATACACGTAGGGAAAATGTTTGTCCGCCCATCTCTTAGTAATAAGTTAGAATAGTAAAAATATGAAGTATCGCAAAGTAAACAGAAATAGGTAGATTATGTTTCCCCCACTCCATCACATCGGATCTGGCTGGCTCGATGCGTTTTGCTTGATCCTGATCCTTTTATTCAGGATTCAGGCTAGTTTCAGGCGGCAACGTACGAAAGAATGAATATTTATTTGATATTAATAGAATCGAAGCGGCGCAGCGTGCCACCAGCGAGTGCCATGAGCGAGATACAATACGATGGAGCGGGGGAAACATAATCTACCTGCCTCTGTTTGCTTTGTGATACTTCATATTTGTACTATTCTAACGTATTACTAAGAGATGGGCGGACAAACATTTTCCCTACGTGTATTAGATAACCTACACCTATCTCTAACCTTTATCTAAAAAAGTCACAAAGTTTTTACGCCCCTATTCACGAAAGAGTCTGAAATTAAGGCTCCTTTTATACTGGGATTCTGAATGCGAGATTCAGTATCTGGAATTCAGAATCTCACGTGAATTCTAACGAGATTCGGAATGCATACTTTTTTAATATTGCGTGGTTTCGGCAATTTTGTGGAGAGGCGATTAATTCCAGGGCCGCACGCTTCTGTTCAGTCGTTCAGTGTTAAAATGAATGCAGTAGAAGAAACACTGTCGCTATATAATTATCAGATCGTGTGTAAAAAAACTAAAAAAAAATTAGGAAACGTAGAATGTGGGTTCATCCAATAAGCAGCGAACGTAATACAGCAAGAGGATACGTTTTACTGTATAAAAATTTAGGAGAACACCCTGATAAATTTTTTAACTGTTTTAGAATGTCAATTCGGTCTTTTGACGAGCTACACAATATCTTAAAAGATAAAATTTCTTTAGCTACTTCCATCCAGTGTAATTTTTTTATTCGAATACTCTTCTGCCGAAGTATCCCATAAGCTTGGACATGCCTGTATTGTATTAAATTCTTTATTCGCAAACCTAACAGAAACGACCCTTAATACAGAGCTGGCAAGAGGCTACTGAACGAGAATCGCAGTGAAAATGCTTACATATAAAACCAACGCTAGACATGTCGCCGATTCGAATCCCGTAGCCGAGCGGCTGAAATTAGTGCGATTCCGAAATTTAGAATCGCGATTCTGTTTCCGAGAAGACGCCCGTCTAAACGCTTTGCTTAAGCGCTACGTTAAATGTGAAGCCGAGATTCCGGAATCCGAGATTCAGAATCCCAGTATAAAAGGAGCCTTAGTTCTTCTTTTTGTCAGAAGGCGGTTGCTATTGACAGTGGCAGAAAAATTCAATAGCACTTAATTTAATATAAACACGTTATAAACCTCTAAATTTGTATTTCAATTCTATTCAATGATAGGTAGCTGCTATCATAATAACAAGTTTTTTTTTAGTACTCCTATGTTAGGAATGTAAAATGTAGGTAAAAATACAAATTTATGAATATGAACACATCATATATTTTTGCTTTTAACTATGGTTCAACTTAAAACCCAGAATTACTGGGCTTGTTAATTAAATCTAAATGAACCCAAACTGGATTTTTTATTTTTGGCATTGTAAAATTTTTATTTCATAAAACAAGCAGCAAAATATTGCTCCGTTCAATCAGAAATCGGAACCAGTGTTGCCAGGTCCCACAGAAATAATGCATGAAAAATCTTTCTAGAAAGCATGAGATTTAAAAAAAAAGCATGAGATGGCGCGATAGTCGCTGTAGCCTTCAGCAAGGGTCAATTATTGCAGGTGTTTTTTCATTTAAAATTTTTCATTACCTATTAAAACGTGATTTGACTTGAATAAGCAATTTAGAAACAAAGTACTCAAATACTCTTAAAAGTTAAGGTAGATATTGATCAGTTTCACTACCACTGCTGTCACTATCACTTAGCGCCATAGTGCTTATTTATCTGTTGACAATATAAATTAATTAAATTATTTCGATCGATTATGGTTTTCGGGGAATAACCATAGACAATTTACCTTTAGATAAACAAACAATAATCATGAATGTGGCAGTTTTATGGCCTCGCGCATGTAAACAAAACTGGGAACTATTAGACATGCGCACTGCAACATTATCGTTTGACGAATGGGAAAGTAAACAGGTCCGGGCTTTAAAATTTAAATTCTTGCTCATATGCCACCATAGAGGGTTTATTTTACCCCTATTTGGGCATAATACAATTATACAACGGCTGCAACTAGTACTAGTCATTGTTTATATTACAATCCGAGTCACTAAAAGCACAAACACAATTCACTAACTAAACTACACAAAAACCAGAAATCCATAAATATTTAACACCACTCCCACAATCCACGATAGCCGATCCGATAGCTGAAAACTTTAGAAAACTACAAGGAATCCGCAGAGAAAAGAAACCTTAAAACACAACAACAAAAATGGCGGCCGAGCCGGTTCTGGAGAGTATTCTTGAACGCGTCGATTATTGTCGATAAAGTAGGACGGCCGATAACACGAGGTTTGTGCGCATGCACGAAGGTTCCCCGAATGAAGACAGCTGACCGACGAGTCATGCGCTCGGACGTATTTTTTCACCCATAAAACGTAACTTTTGTTTGCGCAGGAGATAAGCTGTAGGTATCTAAAGGTAAATTGTCTATGGGAATAACACATTGTTAGGTGCATCGCTTGGTTTACATGATGAGATGAATTCCAGCCGCGGTGTTGTAGTTTTACGATCAAACACGATCCAACGATGCCAAATACATTTTTGGCGACACCTTTTTTGCGACGGCGTAAGTCGAATGATTTGTTACTTTTATTATGGTTTATAATTACATTTCTAATTAATATGTATAATAATTTATATTTGTCACCATAAGCTAAAAAGCATGAGATTTTGAGATAAAATAATGAGAGCATGAGATCTCATGCAAAAGCATGAGACCTGGCATCACTGATCGGAACTACATAAAAATGCCACGCGGCAAAGAACAACAAGTGGTCAACGTCTCGGAAAGATGGGGAATCACCGCATCGTAAGCAGCATAAAACGCTGTTGCCGGCTCAGCGGCAGCGTGGCCATATTTTTTTTTGATGAATAGAATTTTAGAAAAAAAAAATTGATATATATCAGGATAAATATCGTCGCATAAATATCATGATATTTATCAAGATATATATCACGGATATATATCCTGCCAACCTTGCTATTTGCTATAAGAATATAGAATAAAAACTCAAAATATTTTGCAATATACAGGACTTAGTTGACACTTGTCATTTTCAATCTAGAACTGTCAAATTAATTAGGACCATTTTAAATTGACAATTCTAGGTTTAAAATGACAAGCGTCAGAAATAAGTCAACTAATGTCATAATAACTTCCGGTATAACAAGAAATGACAATAATTGTCAAATGTATTATCAAATTTTTAATAAGATAACTTTACCGACTCTCCTACCTTGTTTTGTAATTAATTTAGCAACGCTAGGTTTTTGCAAGGAGGCTACCTGACCAGTTCTGTTGACCCTTGGACCCAGTTCAGATCAACCTGTACTTTTTTGATTAATAAATTGATCATCCCAGAACACCTGACTTTAATAAGTCAGCCATGTTTTCTGGAGAGCACATATATCGATTATTTCACGTTTAAAATAATGTGTTTTCGATAGCTCGACCCGTTATAGGTTATTAATTTTTTGGCGTTATTTTGCTAAATATCAAGTAAAATGTTGAATATTACTGAACTTAAAAATCATACACGGAACGTTGTCTTAATCCGTACAAGTTACCAAATATAAAATATTATCTACCATACCTGGTGATTTATTATTTTTTTTAGTCATGTCATAGTTTTATTTTGAACCAAATTGTAGTGAACAACAGCTGAAGACTGATAAAAGCTTGCAAGCTTACAAATACTAATTTGTTATTATTTATTTAATAACCGTTTATAAAATGCTGCTTGTTTACATTTAATTAAAAGCAACACCACTTGACTGTGTGCCCTCCAGAAAACATGGCCTACCTGTCAATGACGTCACTACTACGCAATGGTCAATCATTAACTAATTGTAATATATTTTAAAGATCTTAATTTATTAAGTACTTTTTACTCTTTATTAAATAGTAGGTTTAGAAGTTTAAACTTTTGTAATACAAATATACAAATTTATACATGTATGAATTACTTTTATTCCCCTCTTTGCTTGCCCATTTAGGTTAACTTTCACTTGAATCTGTGTCGCTATCACTTGGTGGAAAATCTCGTGAACCTAAAATAGTAAAAACCTTTTAATTCACCCTGGTATTCACAGTAGTTCGAATGCACCATTTTACAGGGGCCGCGTCAAAACTAGTTGAATATAAATATTTGGTTATCAGCAACGACGATAGAGCAATATAGACATCTGATTCTCTTGATCAAACAATGCAAAGGTACGTGACGTCACACGGCGAACTTTAATAATAAATTATTATTTTTTTTATAAAAAATTAAGGAGTGATATTTAAGACGTAATATTTTGTATTATGTTATTTTTTGGTGTGGCTGAACATATTTATGCAATAAAAGAAACTTGTACAAGTTTCCTGTTATATATACAGGGTGTCCCGAAATTAGCTGACAATATTTTAAGGGGATAAAGTACATCCAAAAATAAGACTAATACCCTATATTAATATACCTTCAAAAACGCTTCGTTTTGGGGCTAGAGCCCCCCGAATCAGAGCCATGATAAGCAGTTTTTTCCCAATATCTCAAAAACCGATTGGGGTATCGAAACAAAATTTGATACATGTTTTACCCATGACAAGACGCAATAAACGTTTTAATTAGCTTAACTTTATTTCTTCCAGTGGCGTCTCACTGGGTAGGTAGTTGGGAGAATATTGCTCTAAGTTTTTTATTTTTAGGATTTTTTAACTTCAGGTGCAGTTTTTAGAAGCCTTGAAGTCTTTTGTTGAAAAAAGGTACTTTTGTTTCATTGAGGTAGGATTCACCATTTTCCAGTAAAATCGATTTTAAAATTTTCGGTTTTTTGAAATCCGGTGAAAAGGCTAAGGTTTTTTTGCATATCTCAGCAAACACTTAATATTAAAACATGAAATTTATTAGAAGTTCTACTAGCGACAAGACATATGTATTAAAGGATGTTACTTTAAAATATTTTTCCAGTGACGTCGCACGGGGTGGAGCCTTAAGTAAATATTACCATTATTTTTTTTTTTATTTCATAGTTTTAATGTAATTTTTTTTTAATTTTAAATTTTTTGTTAATAAAACCTTCTATTATTGTAATTTGATAGAATGTAACGTTTTAAATTAAACATATTTTTAGATTCCTTTATTTTTTAAATATTTATTTTCATGGAGATTTTAAGAGAGTTTTAAAATAAAACAAAAAAGAATAACAAATTGCAAATCAAATTTGATTGGCACGGGAAACTAATTCTTAAGGAAGTACCAGTCATGTGTCCCCAAAAATAATAATCAAGGGGATTTAAATCAAGTGATCTTGGTGGCCAGGCCTACCAATCCACCTGGTAATTTTCTTCAAGCCAATTCCTCAGTTGACATCCGTAGTGAGCTGGTGCCCCATCATATTGAAAGAAGTGCCCTAAACGTAAATCCAGTGGCACATTATCTAATAAATCCCCAAGTTGATTATGTATTATTATTACTTGTCGCTAGTAGAACTTCTAATAAATTTCATGTTTTAATATTAAGTGTTTGCTAAGTTATGCAAAAAAAGCCTTAGCCTTTTCACCGGATTTCAAAAAACCGAAAATTTTAAAATCGATTTTACTGGAAAATGGGGAATCCTACCGCAATAAAACAAGAGTACCTTTTTTCAACAAAAGACTTCAAGGCTTCTAAAAATTTCACCTAAAGTTAAAAAATCCTACAAATAAAAAAATTAGGGCAATATTCTCCCAGCTACCTACCCAGTGGGACGCCACTGGAAGAAATACAGTTAAGCTAATTAAACCATTTATTGCGTCTAGCTATGGGTAAAACATGTATCAAATTTTGTTTTGATACCCTAATCGGTTTCTGAGATATTGTAAAAAAAACTGCTTGTCATAGCTCCAATTCGGGGGGCTCTAGCCCCATAACGAAGCGTTTTTGAAGGTATATTAATAGAAGATTTTAGTCTTATTTTTGAATGTACTTTATCCCCTTAAAATATTGTCAGCTAATTTCGGGACACCCTGTATATAAATTCTCTACATGTTTCGAACGCATAAGCATTCATCATCAGGAGAATAGAATAAGAAATTTAGAAATCGTAATAAGTGTACTATTTCTTCAAGTTAAAAATAAATTTGTATTTATAAATCTTTATTGTCATTAAACATTCTTGTATTTTGTTAATTACAACTTACCTTGTCTTTCTTGCTGTAACTTCTGTTCCTTCTCAATGTACTTTGTTTGTTCTTGCACAACACTTTGACTATCACTACATGTCGAATATATCTCCAAAAGCTCCTCGTTCAATTCTATGAAAGAGTGCCCCCATGAAAACTTATCCAAGTAAAATTTAGCTTCCTTTTTAAACCCTGTAATGTACATGGTAGCACTTATAGCCTCTACGCAACTTAACTGTAGGGGCTTGCCATAATTTATTGGATTTGCTGCAACAAGAAAAGGTAGAAGTCTACCGTGAGCAGGTTTTAAAGCTGCTATTGGCGTCTCGTCAATTTTAGCCCAAGAGCAATCGACTACTGCAATGCCTTTTGTGTTAACAATATCTCTATCTGAGGGGCTAACACATTTTTGGGCTGTGGGAGTTAATACGAGTCCATGAAAGCGTTGCTTGATTTTAAGTGTCTTTATAAGCTTCATACGGGAAAGTTTGCGTCCCGAACACTTTCTGGGATCGCACTGATTAAAATCCCACATTGCCACATTAAAGTTAACAGTAACTTCATCTAAAAAATGATATAAAAAAAGGGTTAAAATTATAAAACTGCTACTTAAAATTAAATAAAAATTGTATTATACTACCTTCTTCTTCACTAGAGGAGTCGCTTGTTGCGGCGCCAACATTTTCAGGCCCATTTAAATCCAATTTATTGAGGTTTCCATCAATTTCCATATTTTTAAAAATTCTAACCCGATTTCTTTTTGGTGGTTGTTTACTTGTTTTGTTATCGGTCCGATCCCGATCCGACGGAATTATCGTAAGAATACGCAAGTCTCGGCATTGAATAAAGAATTCTTTATTCATCGCTACCACCCCTCTTTTTTCTGTGGTCTTCATCGAGTAAACCGAACAAACCCTATAAATTTTCTTTGGGGTAAACATAACCCCACTTTTATCGTAAATTACCAATTTTTTATTTTTGTCCTTTCGCACTTAAATTTGTATTTTAATTGGAACTTATTAAAATGAGTGATCCAGAAGATTCTGAACGCAACCCCCCTGAAAAACGCCAACATGAAAGCGACAGCAATTCAGAATCGGAACTGGTGGGGCCCTTGCCAGCAGTGGCCGCCCAACCGAAAAAGCGTAAAGTTTTACCTTTTGAAAGACTTTTCCTGGATAACCTACCTTGTGCGGAATCATATGAACGCAGTTACATGCACAGGGATGCCATAACACACTGTGTAGTTACACCTACGGATTTTATTATAACAGCAAGTTCTGATGGCCATATCAAATTTTGGAAGAAAGTAGACCTTGGGATAGAGTTTGTAAAGCATTTTCGTAGCCATTTAGGACCTGTAACTAAAATAGCAACAAATTCCTCAGGGAGTTTACTTTGTTCAGCTAGTATGGATAAATCACTAAAGATTTTCGACGTGGTTAACTTTGATATGATAAATATGATAAAACTAGAATATATCCCGGGAACAGTAGAATGGATACATGGTTCTGGAGATGCTATCCATTCGCTGGCTGTTACAGACCAGACTAGCACAAGAATATTTGTGTATGATGGAAGGGGTACAGAGGCACCACTACAAATACTTGAAAAACTGCATTCAAAACCTGTCACACTTATTAAATATAATCCTAAGTATGATGTTGCTATTTCTGTGGATAAATCCGGGATGATGGGTAAGTACTTCCTACTGTAAATGTCCTAAAAGACATTTTTACTTTTACGGTACGGTATTAGGTATATACAATGTTTAAGAGTGAAAGTTCATATGGATTTTTATAATGGAGAGAACGATCATCATTTCTGATTTTAGTATGGAAGATTCTTAAATTCTATATTTTTTTTAGAATACTGGACAGGCATGAAACAAGACTTTATATTCCCTAAAAATGTCCTTTTCAAATCAAAATTAGACACAAACCTATTCGAATTTGCGAAAAACAAAACGTTGCCATCTTCCCTAAGCTTCTCACCAGATGGCAAAAAATTCGCCACTATCTCAACCGACCGTAGAGTCAGAGTTTTTAATTTTTTAACTGGAAAATTGACCAGAGTCTACGACGAAACTTTACCCAGGTTTACAGAGCTTCAGCAAAAAACTCAACAGCTACCCAACATGGAATTCGGCAGGAGAATGGCTGTCGAGCGGGACTTGGAAAAATCCGAAGCCTTTCATTTGGCTAATGTAGAGTTTGATCAAAGTGGGAATTTTATACTGTACGCCACGTTACTGGGAATCAAACTTATAAATCTGTACAGCAACAAGCTGGTGAAAATTATCGGGAAGAATGAAAATCTTAGGATGTTGAACATTGCTTTATATCAAGGTAAATTATATGATTGGAGCTAACTTACATCACAGTCTCAGCAACGATTGTCATAGGAAGAAGTTAGTAGATGTTATCTGACTGTGATGTAGATTGACAATTTTTAACACGCTTTTATTAGCTTCACCTGTATGTTTGTCCTTAACCGACTTCTTTGAACCCGATTTTGACCCACTTTAAACGGTCAGGTAGTCAGGTAGACTTATCAAGAACCGCTGACAATGCACAATACATAACCTACACGCAAAAAATTCTCCTGTCAAATTTTGACAGTTGTCAGGTATAAAACGAAGAAGCGATTTTGACGAAACAAATTATGGGGTCGTATAGTATTCGATGCGGAGACTTCGGGAAAAATAAGCAAAAAATTCTCCTGTCAAAATTTGACAGCTGTCAATATGTCAAATCGTTTAAAAAAAATGATATTAATGAAAAAACTATAAGGTCGTATGTATATTGACGGTGGAAGGTTGAAAAAAAATTTGACACCTGTCAATATGTCAGAATTATTACAATAACCGATAGTAATGAAAAAAACGTGGGGTCGTATAGAAATTGTCGCTAAGAATAAAGAAAAATAAAAAAAAATTCTACCCGTCAAAAAAAAATGTTGACAATTTTTTTTTTAATTTTGAAAATTTTTGTCGTTTGTTCGGGTATGTATGTTTGTTTGTAACCGACTTCTTTGAACCCGATTTTGACCCACTTTAAACGGTCAGATTTAATTTAAATTTTGTAGACTTAACAAGAACCGCTGACAATACAATAATCTACTAATCTAGCTCTACTCAAAAATTTTTTTTTTCTTAACAGTAACTCAAACTAAAAAATGAAAAATAAATATCGTTTAAAAAAACTAAAAAACACGTTTTAATAATAATTAATCAAACTAAAAAGGGGAAAATAAATATAGTTTAAAATAATTCTTGAAATTCTTAATATTGGCAGAAAATAATAATGAACGAAAAACATTAGTATTATTGTGGAAAAAGCGTGGGGTGCTCGATATATGAAAAATATAGCTCAAAGCGACCCACGCTTTTTTCACAATAATACTAATGCTTATCGTTCATTATCATTTTCTGCCTATATTAAGAATTTCAAGAATTATTTTAAACTAGGTATATTTATTTTCCGCTTTTTAGTTTGGTTAATTATTAAAGCCTGTTTTTTAGTTTTTTTAACTATATTTATTTTTAAATTAGTGGCAAAAAGTAATTTTTTTTCTTTTCAAGCAAAATTTATTTTTGGGGCTAAAGTGTAGAACTTTTTTCAAAGGTGTAGGCAGCTTATTCTGGAAGAAAACACCTAAAGTAATATTTTTAAGCTTGATGATTGATTCAGAGGACTAGATGGAGTACCTCAAGGTTCTGTTCTTGGTGCCTTACTATTTTCTTATAACTGGCTGACCTATCGGCGCTCTAGGCGAAAATTTGACAATGTACTACTAAATCACCCTGAACTTCTTCAAAATCCAGTACAACTCCATTGCGCGAATGGCAATTCCGGTCCCTAGGTTTTAGTTAAATTATTTTTTATTTGCAGGTTCATCTGGAAAATCAAAAGCGGCGGTAACATTCGAAATGGAAGCCTCAAATAATCCAACTTTGGAGTCTATACAGGTAGACCCTACTATTATTTCTACTGCATATAAAAAGTCCAGGTTTTACTTGTTCAGCAGGCGAGAGCCAGACGATTTGCAAGGTGATCAAGACAGGTGAGATAAACAAACATAAATAGTTATTTTGAGTTAAAAATTCATATTCAGCACCCTGTATATAAATATCTACTTTTATCTCCCTGAGATAGATTTACTTAGTAAACAAAGATTATCTTCCTTAATTTTTAGGGATGTATTTAATGAAAAGCCCTCAAAGGAAGACACAATGTCGGCCACCGAAAACTTGGCGGTGCAAAGGTTGTACGAGAACGCCATACTACACACAGTATTTGGAGACATTCACCTGAAGCTTTTTGTAAAAGACTGTCCGAAAACTGTTGAAAATTTCTGTGTTCATAGCAAAAACGGATATTATAATGGACACATTTTTCATCGGTAAGTTGATTTAAAACCTATTTTGGCAATTCAGAAATTTTAGGTGGTATATTGTGGTTCGTATCAAAAGGTATTATTAAAAAAACGGGGTAAAAAATAATCAATATTTTTATAGTTCCTGTAATATTTTGACATCGAATCCTGTCTATGTTTTTTAGTAGTATTGCCTGTCTACATACGTCACATTACCCTGTATCAAAAGCCAGTTCGAAAACAAATACATGTAATTAAAAAGGTATCTTAACTGAAAATAAAACTATTTACAAGAAAATACAGGGTTCGATTTAAAATAACCCAAAAAAAAAATTTTTTTTAACCACAACGTAGTTGTCGCTCCTTTTGGACCCCCGAGTGTCTCCAGAAAACTTGAAATTTATATACCGTGTGTTTCTCAAAAGACGTTCACCCCCTATAACTTTTTTATATTTATAGATAATAAAATGAATTTTTGAGATTATGCATAAAAGATGAGTCTGCATTTATCATTTATTGGCATAATTTTTAATTTGTTAGCACTTCCGGTTTGACCGGAAGTGACCTTGACTTTGGTATTTTAAATGGGACATCTTGTATATTTTTATTTATTGGGATTCAGCATAACATTCTGAGTAAAATGACACCTCACTTGTAATTTTTTTGACGTGTTATAACATTTTTATGTTTATTTTTTATTTTCAGTGCTACAAATTAATTAAATCTGTTAATTTATAGTCAAGTAATATATGAAAATTAAAAATATGTCATAATAATTGACTTTCTAAGTTTCGCAAGCGTTTAAAAAATGAAATTTTGTTTTCTTGACGTTTACTCAATTTTTCCAAATAGAACGATGGTGGTTCACTAGGATACTTAAAACGAGCATTTTTTTTTCCAACAATTTGATACCATACACTCCTATGCTATTTTAAAATTGACAGTGAAAAATTTGCCTTAAGTCCCAATCGCAAATTTAAAAGCGTTATGCATTATTGCCGCCCTCTCTTTTCTAAAGAAACATAAAGGCGGCTTTGAAAATCAATCTTATGGTTTTGAAACCCTATATGGTTTTGAATTAAAGTTGTAATGTCATTAGTTTATAAAACATACAATACATACAATCTTGCGGCTTCAGAATAATTTTTCTGGTCACTCCATAAATTGGGAGCATATCTATTTGTTCATTTCTAGTAAAACTAATCATTTTATCTGATTTACAATGTAAGTTTAATAAAAACGAATGACATTACAATTTTAATTTAAAACTATATTGGTTTTCAAAACCATTCCATTGTTTTTCAAAGGCGCCTTTATATTTCTTTAGAAAAGAGAGGGCGGCAATAATGCATAACGCTTTTAAATTTGCGATTGGGACTTAAGGCAAATTTTTTCGTGTCAATTTTAAAGTAGCATAGGAGTGTATGGTGTCAAATTGTTGGAAAAAAAATGCTCGTTTTAAATATATCCTAGTGAACTACCATATCGTTCCATTTGGAAAAATTGAGTAAACGTCAAGAAAACAAAATTTCATTTTTTAAACGCATGTGAAACTTAGAAAGTGAGCTGTCATTTTACTCAGAATGTTATGCTGAATCCCAATAAGTAAAAATATACAAGATGTCCCATTTAAAATATCAAAGTCAAGGTCACTTCCGGTCAAACCGGAAGCGCTAACAAATTGAAAATTATGCCAATAAATGCAGACTCATCTCTTATGCATAATCTCGAAATTTCATTTTAATATCTATAAATACAGAAAAGTTATAGGGGTGAACGTCTTTTGAGAAACACCCGGTATATATATTTTTAATTCCGGACATAATAATGTTCCTAATCTTAATACCATTATATCCTTCAGAGTCATTAAGGGATTCATGATACAAACGGGTGACCCCACAGGCAACGGCACGGGAGGGGAAAGTATCTGGGGAGGGGAATTCGAAGACGAAATAAGACCCCACTTGCGACACGACCGCCCCTACACAGTTTCCATGGCGAATGCCGGTCCCAACACTAATGGGAGTCAGTTTTTTATCACATTGACGCCCACCCCATGGCTGGACAACAAACATACGATATTTGGAAGGGTGACCAAGGGTATGGAGGTTGTCCAGAATATCAGCAACGTGAAAACCAACCAGAAGACTGACAAACCGTATGATGATATAAGAATAATTTCAATATCTGTAAAATAATAAATTAATGTGTATTTTGTAATATAATTAAGATAGTATAAGTTTTACCTCGTATTTTTTATTTTGCGTTCCCTTCTAAACCCCTGTTTAAAATACCGTGCGAACAAAAATTATTTGCATCAAAGAGGGCGTGGATTAAAAAATGTAGGCCTTGGTTTAGAGTACAATGATATGGGGACGATATATCTAACCAAATCTAGGTTAAAATTTTGTCAAATTCATATTATGACATGATATGCCAAACTTATGAGTAATAAAATAAGTAGACAAATACAAATTTACTTTTGTTGTTTACAAAATTAACAAAGTAAGAATATACAGAAAGAAAAATAATTACATAAATTGCTGAAATTGGCCACCGCCATGCTCCAAGCATAAATTCACACGTCTCTTCATATTTTCGAAAGTGTTGATCAGCATCTCTGGAGAAATGTTACCACATTCTTGGATAATACTTTCTTGTAGTTGTTCTAAATTTGCAACTGGTGTTTTAAAAATAGTGTTCTTTAAATGAGGAAAAACGAAGTAATCCATAACCGTTAAACAAGGTGATCTAGGTGGGAATTCAATGTCTGATCGAAAACTGATCAATCTGTCATAAAAAAAATTGCGTAAGTAGTTAATAGTTTCGGCGGCTGTATAGGGGCGGTTGCACCGTCCTATTGAAAATATCCAAAACGTAGTTCGTCGTTAAGTAATTGCTCCACAAATGGATTCAAAATATTGTCTCTATACCGCTGTGCTGTAACTGTATCATGGAAAAAATAGGACCACCAATTTTTCTTCGGGAAACAGCTAACCAGACACCAATTTTTTGAGGGTGCAATGTGGACTCTTCAAAAAAATGGGGATTTTCACTACTCCACATGCGTGTATTCTGAGAATTCACATAACCGGAGAGGTGAAACCAGGCTTCATCCAAAAAAAATGTCAGGTCTAATAAATTATTTCTTTCCAATAAATTTTGCGTAAACCATTGAGAGTAATTCCTGCGTCTTTCAAAATCTGCGGCTTGTATTTCTTGGAATAGGACTTGCACTTTATAAGGAAATAAATTTAGCTGCTTCTTAACAATAGTCCTGCATGTTCCATAAGATCTTCCCACTTCTTGGGGACAGGCGTCTTATACAATTTGTTGGCGTATTTTGCATTATTTCACGAACGTTTGCAATTGCAACAAGTTCTTCTGTTCTTACCGATGGTCTTCTTGCTCCTTTTTTGTGTTGTATAGAACATGTTTCCCTAAACACGGCCACGGTTCTTTTCAGGCAATGATAAAAGTCTCCAGCAATAAAAGCAACGTTAGGAAAATGTTCGTGAAAATCGTCCATGCACAAACCCGGATTGTATTGCCAGTCACCATTTACTCTAACCCCGTTTCGATAATACACTTCAAACATGAATGTTTTGTGCTGTTCCGTAAAGCCCATTGTGTGAATTGTTCAAGAAATTGGAAAAATTAGCGATGAATCAAATTACTTGTAACAACTGTCAAAGATGACGGAATAACTGATTGATTGTTAATTCAGGTAATACTGACACCCAACAGGTATTAAGCTCTACGGCTAAGCATTACGTCCTTAGATGCAAGGCCCTCTTTGATGCAAATAATTTTGGCTCGCACGGTACGTATTTCCCATAAGTGGCCAATTTTATACCCGTCACTGTATTTTATTATACCATATACGGTGACATAAATAACATTCAATATTCCATATATGGTGTGGATTTTATTTTTTATCTATTGTAAATTAAATTATGTAATAAGTCATTCATTTTTATCGCATTATTTTTTAAATTACATACTTATAAAAGCAAACAATAACAGTCGCTAAATTTAGAGTTGTAAAGTAAAATTTCTCTAGGAACACTCTATATCGTTGTTAAGGCATTTATGGAACCCTGTTGAAGTGTGGTCTATTTTACGTTAAGATGATGGAGACAGGACTGGGCTAAGTTCTTTTACCATCGCGTTGACCATATTTTAAATTTGTACGGTGCGGCGGTCTGAATGGTTTATAAGCTAACTAGCGTGTACCCGGCCTGCGTTGCAGCCCGGCATTATACGACGTGAGATAATAAGGCGAACAAACCTCAAACTCAACCGTTTGCCGGCCCGTCCACAATTCACATCCATGCCTAAAACATAGTCTGTCTTCGTCTATTCCGGCTTCGGTGCTTCGGATCGATCGTTGAACGGGCCGGGGACCGGTTAGGTTGGGTCGTTCGTTCTCCCTACTCTAATTTATCAGTGTTTCTCTATAATATTATGCATGTATTATACATAAAAACCTTCCTCTTGAATCACTATCTATTAAAAAAACCGCTTCAAAATCCGTTGCGTAGTGATAAATGAAATGTTTGTTATTGGACTGGAGAGTTAATTACCCTAAACTGGTTTATTCTACGCACTTTTCAACTTAAATAATAAACACCACGAAAATTTAGTCTCCGAAATCTAACGCGTGAGCTTGCTACAGCGCTCACTATGAACTCGGACCTTATTTAGGAAGAAACCAGTATTAGCTGTTAATATCACATGTGGGCGTCGACTGTCGAAACGCTTTGTTTTAGAAAAAGTTGATTCTGGTTGGAAGATTATCCTGTATTTAAATTTAAGTGGTTGGCGTCTGGTCAATCATCAATTACATGAAGCGCTACAATAGTCAATAAGATAAGAATAGTAACAAATAGTAAATAGTCGTCAAGAATTAAAAACAGAATCACAAAAAGTCTGCTAAATTCTAAATTAGACATCAGTTATTTAATTTAGAACTTTTATATACAGGGTGTCTCACGGTCGATGGTACCTTAGACGTTTCTGACGAACCAGTAAAAGAATCGTTCTGAAAATTTGGTCGCGTACATAAACGGACATTCTCTACCAACCTAAAATATTTTTAACAATACAGTGTTGCCGTTTCCACACAAAAATAATAGTAACTTCGATTTTTTAAATGCAACACCATATATTTTCTTTTATTTTCGAAACCCCCATTACTTTCCTTAAAATTTTTATTAACTCTACTCTATACTTATCTCTTACCGTTTCTAAGATATAAATTAATTTCCGTTTTTTTTGGTCCGAAAACGTCACTTTTAAAAATGCTGATAATTTTGAACTCTAAAACACTGAAACCCTGAAATTTGGTAAATAGGGCCATAGGGCTATTTGCTCTAGTCCCAAATCTTATTTGCAAATACAGGGTGGCTGAAAAATGCACTTATTCTGGTAACTTGGAAAAGTGACCATAAGTCCTTTTTTTCAAATGTATCACCCTGTATATTATTACGGATTTGAAAAGCTGCTAAAATTTCACTTCATTCTTGTATATTATACCTGTACCGAACTAACTAGTTTAACCTTTTTTTTTGACGTATTAAGCATAATTTGTAAAATTTCCTATACAATTCAATTTTTATTCGGTTATTAGTAAGTTAGCCATGACAAAAACTGATGTTTACGTATGTTACTATGGTTATCGTTTTGACATTTCATTGAGTTTAGATACAAGATAGAAATACACTTTAAATTCACGGAAGAAAACTATACAAATGCAGTTCTTTGAATTTATTTATTTTATTTGGACAATTATCGCCAGGGCATGTATAAAGTTTAACGAAATGTACTCTAATTTACCGCCAATGAATCTTAGAAAATTCATAAGGATCCAGGACAGTTTTATTAAAAATGTTAACTAATAGGTAGGCAAATAATAAAAGACTACTAAAATTATAACTAATAAAATGCTATTTTAACAGATGTTCAAAACGCTGGCCGTTTACATCCAAACACTTTAATATGCGGGTGTTGACTGCATGGATTTCAAGAAAAATTTAGTTTTAATGTTTTTTGCATGTTAATGCAAACACACATTGTCCAAATAAAATAAATAAATTCATAAGAACTGCATTTGTATTTGTATCGTTTTCTTCTATGACCTTAAAGTGTATTTCTATCTTGTATCTAAACTTAATGAAATGTCAAAACGATAACCATAGTAACATGCGTAAACATGAGTTTTTGTCATGGCTAACTCACTAATAACCGAATAAAAATTGAATTGTATAGAAAATTTTACAAATTATGCTTAATACGTCAGAAAAAATGGTTAACTAGTTAGTTAGGTACAGGTATGATATGAAAAAATTAAGTGAAATTTTAGCAGCTTTTCAAATCCGTAATAATATACAGGGTGTTACATTTGAAAAAAAGGACTTATGGTCACTTTTTCAAGTTACCAGAATAAGTGCATTTTTCAGCCACCCTATATATTGCAAATACGATTTGGGACTAGAGCAAAGAGCCCTATGGTATTAGTTAACTATTTACCAAATTTCAGGGTTTCAGTGTTTTACAGTTCAAAATTATCAGCATTTTTAAAAGTGACGTTTTCGGACAAAAAAAAACGGAAATTAATTTATATCTTAGAAACGGTAAGAGATAAGTATAGAGTAGAGTTAATAAAAATTGTAAGGAAAGCAATGGGGGTTTCGAAAATAAAATAAAATATATGGTGTTGCATTTAAAAAATCGAAGCTACTATTATTTTTGTGTGGAAACGGCAACACTGTATTGTTAAAAATATTTTAGGTTGGTAGAGCATGTCCGTTTATGTACGCGACCAAATTTTTAGAACGATTCCTTTACTGGTTCGTCAGAAACGTCTAAGGTACCATCGACCGCAAGAAACCCTGTATTTTAATTTTACAATTTTTAAAAAATCATTTTTTACTTTCCAATTTCCATTCCATTACTATAATGACCTTGTAAAAGTAGTGAAAGTGGACATTTGAGTTGAGTTGATTTGAAACCACCATTCGCTCCCTTAAATTTTCGGAAGTGTTAATGGGAGTTTTATACACTCACTAGAGTTTTAAGATGACCCACAAGAAAAAATCCAAACTATTGAGATCAGGGGATCTTGCTGGCCATTGTTGAGCTTCTCCGCGACCTATCCAACGATTCGGATAAACTGCTCTAAATGGTCGCGAGCGATTACACTAAAATGAGCAGGAGCTCCATCATGCATGTACCGCATTTGATTCCTTAGCGCATACGGTACATCTTCAAGTAACACAGGTAGTTCTTCTTGGAGGAAATGCAGATAAGACTGTCGTTAAGGCGTTAATTATGTTTTTAAGAACGTCACCGTTCCAGGACAACTAGATTTATGTGATCAAAAATTATTCGTCAATACTGCAAAATGAAGCTAATTTAATTTAATTATTTTAATTAAGAACGGCGTGCCTGAGGAGAAAAACTCAAGAGACCATTTTTATGTAGAATTGACCAGGCGAATCAGAAATAATATCCACATGAAAAAATGTCAGTGGTGTACCACTTTTTTTCTAAAAAATATCAGAGGACATGTTTGCAGGGACGCCACTGGTGGGACAAAAAAATAACTTTTATAACTAAAACATGCGGTTTTATGTCCTATTAGCACATGCCAAAATGAAAATTATTATCTAAAGTACTTTCGGAGATATTACAAAAAACGCATTAAAAAAAATTCAACACCCTGTAGCAAAAAATTTAAGCCGTTTAGGACATATGTTTATGTGAACTTTCCTTCATAAAATGACTTGAGGAATCACACCCTAAAATATTAGCACGTCATTAAGGAACACCCTGCATAGTGAATCTTTCGCCTTTTTGGATAAAATGAAAATGTAACGAAATATTGGTTTTAAAAAACGAACTGGTGAATGCACCAGTAGTGTTTGTTCTTAAGAGGACACCCACTATATGAACTTAATAACGGACACTTTTTCTTAGTGGTTCGTTTGTCGCAAAACTCAAACACAACAGATAACAGCTATTTTTAGAAAAAAATAACAATGTATGACGATAAGAGATTATGTATAAAGCATGTACTTATTTTAATAGGCGAGTTTTTATATTAACCGGTAAGCATGCCTACTTTCTTTGTTTTGCTTATCTAATTAAGGGAGAGATTAGGCTTACAACCGGTGAATAGAATGATTCGTCTTATTTTCTAGATACTTATTTAATACATCTAGCCAGTTGGAAACTTTTAAAACTGTTTATTTTAGAAAAAAAAACATTATACGCATAAAAAGTTTATTAAGAACTATGCGATGCGATGATGATTAGTACATACTTGGTAGACACAGAATAATGGGAAGATAGATTTACTAATACTAGTCTTATTACAAAATCTCAATAAAACATACTGGGTGTTCTAGTGATCTATCAAAAACGCCTCGTAGTACTCTCTACTATATACAAACTGCAACCTAGAATGATTCTAGGTTGCAGCTTGTGAGCATAAGCAGCAATCTTTTAGCAATTTTATTTATAGAATAGGGGCGATAATTTTTGAAACAAAAAAATAATAGTAGGATGAAACTGATTGGAAAAGGAAGAGAATATAACAAAAATGAAAGGAAAAATAAATTACGGGCGATCCGAGGTCGGGAAGTGGGGGCGGTGAGTTTTTAAGGTTAGAAAACGATTTATCTCGATTTTCGGCAAAACTACAAGTCCTATGGAAAAACGTTAAATGGCAAAGTTGTAAGTAATAAAAAGGTCTACAACTTTTGTGTTTGCACTTTTTTCACATAACCTCAAAATTCAAATAACCAAGTTTTTGGTTTTTTTTTTCTTTTACAAAAAAAAATTTTCACGAAATTTGGTGAAAACTTACCTTTTTATGTCCCAAACACACTGTAATTTTTTTGATTTAAAATATTTATTTTTTAACCTTATTTTGACCTAATATCAAAAAAGCACCCTAATTTTCAATCGAAAATTCTCACGTCAAAATATTTGCTTTTTTAAAAAAGTCAGTGGGCTTTTTGTTCGTTGAAATCTCTACTTTCTGGTGGTGTAAAAAAATATTCATTACTATGGTAAATATTCTCAAAAAATGCAAAGAAACGAAAAAAAATCGAATCAGAATTTTTTTTTAATCATTATGTACAGGGTCTTCCAACGAGGACTGAACAGGGGCTCATTTTTGAGCTTCCTTGTATTTAAAGAAAAATCCAAAATAGCCAATCGATGTACTTTTTCCTGCAGAATTCAAAAATGAAACCAAAAATTTATTTGAACCAGAAACAAAAGAGTTACGCTATGGATAAGCTGTTTTTTAAATGGAACATAGCTTTTTTTATACGATTTTTGGAACGAGTGATTTTTTTTTGTCCGTTCTGATTAAAATATTTAATATTGGGACAGCTATTTTTATTAAATTTTAATGTTTTATCCAGTATAATTTAACTTTAACCTGTTTGAAACATACACTAGGTAATAAAGGTATAATCACCTTTGAATCCTTCAAAGTCATTTCGGCAATATTATAGTAAATTTGTCAAATTTTTTGACTTTGAAGGATTCAAAGGTGATTATACCTTTATTACCTAGTGTATGATTCAAACAGGTTAAAATTAAATTATACTGGATAAAACATTAAAATTTAATAAAAATAGCTGTCACAATATTAAATATTTTAATCAGAACGGACAAAAAAAAATCACTCGTTCCAAAAATCGTATAAAAAAAGCTATGTTCCATTTAAAAAACACCTTATCCATAGCGTAACTCTTTTGTTTCTGGTTCAAATAAATTTTTGGTTTCATTTTTGAATTCTGCAGGAAAAAGTACATCGATTGGCTATTTTGGATTTTTCTTTAAATACAAGGAAGCTCTAAAATGAGTCCCTGTTCAGTCCTCGTTGGAAGACCCTGTACAATTTTGAGCTATTTATTAAAATTTATACTTTAATTACTCGAAAAACGTAAGATTCCATGCTACATTGTAGTTTTGCCGAAAATCGAGATAAATCGTTTTCTAACCTTAAAAACTCACCGCCCCCCACTTCCCGACTTCGGATCGCCCGTTATTTATTTTTCCTTTCATTTTTGTTATTTTCTCTTCTTTTTCCAATGGGTTTCATTCTTCTATTATTTTTTTCACTTTTTACCATTTGCAAAGGCTTCACCCCTGGTCTATTAATGATTACAAGGCGTTTGAAAATCATTCTAACCTAGACACCCTTCTATCAATAAAATGCAATAGTGTAGTCCATAGGGACACGTCTAATAGGCTTTTTCACTAAACTTTGATTTTTTCCCTATTGCATAGAGAAAGAAAAAATACAATTTTGTACGGTTTCAGTTTTTAAAATTTTCAATTATTTACTGAGAAAATAAATAAACAAGATACGCTCTTTAATAAAAACACGGGAATAAACTCAATGACGTCCAGTGGCGTGTCGTGGGGTTTGTGTTTGGAGGGGCGCAATAGAAATCCAATACCAAATGACATATAAGCAAATTGCTCGAAAAAGTATATATTTAAAAAATTTTAGGTAAATTAATACATACATTTATAAATGTATTTTGAAAACCGACGCGTAAAAGATCGGTTTTCGGCCCGTCGTTCACAAGTTTGTGATAACTTTATATCTGGCAACGGCCTCCCCAGTTCTTTAATTTTAAGTTTATCCGCTAATGGCAGCCTACAAAAATTTATTTGAATTATATTATTGACGAAATTCATTTTTATTAGTTCAAACTCGACGCGCGCTTACGCCACAACAAAGTGCGAAATGTATAACTAAAGCAATGCAGGCGCTAAAATACCGCGGCGGTAGAGTCCCTAAATAAATCGAATATAACCGGGTGACGTTCGGGTTCGTTCCGCGAAATTTATATACGCCAGGCGAGATTCACCGTCCGTCGCAGCGTTTCAACGACGGAATTCAATTATCTAAAATTCACATGAGGCGGCTTGCTTATCGTTGGTCAACGAAAACGGACAATTAGAGATGAGTTCAGAATTGGTGAGTTGCTATGGTTTTTTAAAATTTAACTACCTATATGAATAATAATAATATTAGTATTAAAATGAATAGTAATAATAAATATTTAAATAAACATTTAATTTGTGTGTTATGTTAAAATTCCTAGGAGGGGCGCGCGGCCACGCGGCCTTATAGAGCAACCGCCACTGGTGACTTCACATCTGCCTCGAGCTATGGGTCCCAGTTATTCAGCTGAAGGTCGAAGGCCGCGACTACCTGAATATCGGGCGGGTTGTTTTCTATTTTTAAGCTGTTCTTGTCTATTTAGTTTATCAAAACAAAGATAGCAATATAATCCGTCGAGGCTGACAAATAAAAAAATTGCACGGATAATGGGATGACGTAATAAGGTTTTGATCTCGTGTTTTTAAACTTTCTGCTTTCTTTTTAATTGGTTCTAATTCATTATAATGCTGAATAGGATATGAATTCGTTTATAGTGAAAAGGCCCATTATAAAAATGCTAAACTTGACTAAAAATATTCTTACTACTAGGGAATTGTGTTCGAATTTACAGTGACGGCTCGTCCTTGCAATGGTTGCCTTACAGCGCATATTATAAAGTTCCAGATCCAGAGGGGATCAGGCAAACCTACGGTAAAGCTGCCACTGCGCTTACGTGTATTATAAAGTATGAAAAAATAAAGCAATATGGAAATTAAAAACTGTCTTATTAATAGGATAGGAACACCAAGAATCGCTCCATGTCTTTAAAAACATGTGTTGGTTTTTGTTATAGACAAAAAAAAATAGATTTTTTTTGGTATACAAGGGTGTTTAATAATAATTACAGGTATTACAAAGTGGACCTAGAAAATATCTAAAACATTTTCTCCTTATTTACTTACAACTTCTAACAATAAAAGGCGCATATAATGCTTCCGATAGTAAGAGCATTATGCTATTCATAATACAAGTGTTATTATGAATTTGTAATTCGATCACTTATTACAGTGTCACCAGTAAAGTCCGCATCATATGGGATTTTTTTTTATTAATAGCTTTATTCAAAATTTGACTTTGGCATTAAGTTCTGCTTCGATCGAGATGAAAATTAAGCAAAAAAATAGTAGTCACTTCAGTCACGTGATTCGCATTATCTGTCAAATTTTAATTTTTTCCAAAAAATAATTCAAAAGTGGGGTTATTTCTGAAAATATCGAAAAAAGTTATTAGAAAAAGTTTTTAAATGCAGTTTCTAGCCCACATGCAAAACTTCAACTGCATAAGCTAATTTTGATTTTTTACCCATATTTTGTAAATTGCACCACTTTTGCAAAATAAGACTCAACGCAACCTAAATAAAACTTTTTAGTTTTGACAATGCTTTATTTCAGATACATTTTCTTTAAAGTAGCGCCATATTAAATGTGTGTTTTTCTACAAAATCAAAATTGGGCTATTAAAATTTGGTCGCATGTGATGCAAAGTTTATTTGTTTTTGACCCTGTATATGGTAACTTCATAAAATAAGTATTTTTGGAAACGTAGTTTGTGTCTGTGTGTAATTTGTGTTCATATTATTGATAATTTGTTGGCGTTTTTACAAATAATTTCTAATTACTTCTTTGTTTTATCTTATTTGACCAAAAATAATTCAACAACCCTACTTATATCCCAGAGGACCTTGATCCGAAATCTCGATTGAAATTATAAAAATTTGCGCTGTCAAAAAAGGCCGAAAATGAGGTATTTTGACTTCAGTTTCTAAAGTTATATAAACTTGTCGAACGAAATGTCATTTGGGATGTCTACATTTTAGTTATACGAAAAATAGTCGTATTTATATTTTTAATTTTAAATATGGTCTGTAATTTTCGAGGTTCACAATAAATTGCGTTTTTAAAAAACGTTGTTTGACTAAGTTTTGGTCCACTTTGTATACTTTAATTGATGAGTAATGACATGCATAATGTATGTTTATGTAGGAACATTTATTTAAAAATTATCTGTTTAAGGCTACGCTTTAACGCAGTACTTTTCAAATTTATTACACTAATTTAGCTCTAAAATTAACGTTTTTGTATTAAGGCAGCTGCTAGGTCTTGACGTGAACTAGATTTATACCTGTTATTATAAATAGTTAAAAAAAATTCATGAGAAAGCAACAATAATTGTTTGTTTATACGTAAATTTATTTTAAACGAAATACAAAAAACTAACAATGTTCTTTCTGACAAACCCTGTATAGTAATCGCAAATCTGATATTCGAAATTGTAGTTTCAGCACGGCAGTTTTTCCTCTTCCAAACTGTATCCGTGGACACACTATATTATGTAAAAAATATAATCTAACAATAAAAACAAAAGTTTTTTTTTAAATCGCTGAAAAATTAAAGTCTAGATTTTTCTAAATTTTATAATTTTATTTAAAAATTACAACCACTTTTTAATAAACTTCCAAAATATTTATACTGTGGTGTAAAAATATTTGGTGTTTAAATCATTACCCTAGGTATAGTCAATTACTGACAATATTTACAACAGGCATAAATCTAACACATATTGCAAAAAAAATGCACTGGTCCTTTTAAATCCTGTTATATCTAGCCAAAAGTATGAAAAATTCAATTGCATAGGAAAAGCACAGTCAGTGTTTCTTATAAAAAAAATTGAAATAAATGTTACCCACTGATATGATTGAAAAACGTTATACCTATGATTAGGTATATGAATTTTATGCAAAAATCTAAAAAGTATCTCCTCTACAGCCTACCTTTCTTGAAAAAGGGGAAAGGTATGATACAGTGTGTTTAAAAAAGTTGCAATACTTTAAGATTATGGGAAAATTAAAACAAAATTGACATCATTTTTCATCTAAATAAACAGAACATTTTCTTATTTTTCCTGAACTTATCCACTTTCAAATCAAGGTGGGCAGGATATATATCCGTGATAAAATCCTGATATATATCTTGATAAATATCATGATATTTATGCGACGATATTTATCCTGATATATATCAATATTTTTTTTTTCTAAAATTCTATTCATCAGTAAAAAATATGGCCCCGCTGCCGCTGAGCCGGCAACAGCGTATTATGCTGCTTACGATGCGGCGATTCCCCGTCTTTCCGAGACTTAGACCACCTGTTGTTCTTTGCCGCGTGGCATTTTTATTCCGATTTCTGATTAAACGGAGCAATATTTTGCTGTTTGTTTTATGAAGTAAAAATTTTACAATGCCAAAAATAAAAAAATCCACTTTGGGTTCATTTAGATTTAATTAACAAGCCCAGTAATTCTGGGTTTTAAGTTGAACCATAGTTAAAAGCAAAAATATATGATGTGTTCATATTCATAAACTTTTATTTTTTAACTACATTTTACATTCCTAACATATAGGAGTACTAAAAACACTTGTTATTGTGATAGCAACTATCATTGAATAGAATTGAAATACAAATTTACAGGTTTATAACATTTTTATATTAAATTAAGTGATTTTTGAATTTTTAAAATATATATTTACAGAAAACAGATGAAACAATTAAAAATATAAATAAATATCCACATTTGGATATATAGGATATTTGGTTATTTATATAAATATCATGATATTTGCCAACCCTGGTTCAAATAGAGTATTTTGATTGTTTGTTACTCTGCCAATTATTTTTATCTTTCAATTTAGATTAAATTTCGAAAAATGTCTCCCCTTTGATGCCAACTTTTTTTTAGCACACTGTACAGGGTGTCCCAAATTCGAGCCTCATCATGGGGATCTCGGAAACTATAAGAGATACAGCATCGGTCAAATTGTGGCAAAGTTGCGCAATTTCGTACTGAGCAATATCGCAAAAAAAAATCTCGGCTATCTTTTTTAGTTTTTGAAATTTTTGCAAAAAACTAAAATTTTGAGTTTTTGTTTTTTTAAATTGCTCGACTTATTTTATCCGCTACAGAAAAACAAGCACAATATTGTTAAGGCAACTTTTTACGCTTCATATTGTGACATTTTTAGAATTTCGTTACAACGTTTCGTTTTTGTGGAATTATTATCAACTTTAATTTTTTAAATACGGACCTGCATTTTTTATTTTATTTTTTGATAGCCCTTTAAGCCCTGAATTCAACCATGTACCACACTTAATTATATTTAGACGTTTTGATGTCATTATTACATCTTCAGGAATGTGATAATTATTTTTAAATACGGCCCTGTTGTTAGTTACTTAATCTTTTTACCACATACAACATGTAAATGGATCCAGAATTTTATACAAATAATTTACTATATTTATGTTTTTATATAAATCGTAACAAAGTAAAAAAAAAAATTGTGTGTGCTTAAGACCACACGACAGAAGTGAAAACGTCAACAAGGTGAAATTAACAATATTAAATACACGAGTGTCTAGACAACGCACACTGACTGTTTCCACGCCGATACGTCGATACTGAAAGCGACCGATGGCGGCATGCTCTTTCATATAACGTTCATTCGGGTCAGGGTCAGTTCGGATTGAATATAGCAATTGAATTCGAGCGTAGCACACCCGAGTCTGACGCCTGACGCGTGACGGCTCAGTTTAATTCAGTGCCCACAAAAAGTGCTAAACGCGCCTAAAGAAGTTTTCACTTCAATAAAACCAAACAAAACAAAGGTGGCTATGACAAGAACTTTTACTTGTCTTGACAACTGCAGTACCATTTATACTGAATATTTCAGCAAAATTATGTTTTCTGCTTTAGAAAAGCGCGACATGTTACTAGTTTATTATTCTTTCAATAGGAATTCACAAATTTCTTGTGACCGTTATTTACAGGACTATCCTGAACGCTTGCAGCCTCCTTATAGTTATTTTGCTACGCTTGATACTAATTTAGCCCAGTATGGTAGTTTTAATAAACCAAGAGTCAAATATGGTACACGAATGGAACGGAAGAACAACAAAATATTTTAAATTCTGTAACCCACCAAAATCCCGCTAAACGATATTTCAATCTAACAACTAACACCAGGGCCGTATTAAAAAATAATTATTACATTCCTGAACATGTAATAATGACATCAAAACGTCTAAATATAATTAAGAGTGGTACATGGTTGAATTCAGGGCTTAAAGGGCTATCCAAAAATAAAATAAAAAATGCAGGTCCGTATTTAAAAAATTAAAGTTGATAATAGTTCCACAAAAACGAAACGTTGTAACGATATTATTATTTATAATATTCAGTATAAATGGTGACTGCAGTTGTCAAGATAATTAAGCCAAACAATCAAGTAAAAGTTCTTGTCATAGCCACCTTTGTGTTGTTTGGTTTTATTTTTACTTTGTTACAATTTATATAAAAACAATTATCACATTCCTGAAGATGTAATAATGACATCAAAACGTCTAAATATAATTAATTGTGGTACATGGTTGAATTCAGGGCTTAAAGGGCTATCAAAAAATAAAATAAAAAATGCAGGTCCGTATTTAAAAAATTAAAGTTGATAATAGTTCCACAAAAACGAAACGTTGTAACGAAATTCTAAAAATGTCACAATATGGAGCGTAAAAAGTTGCCTTAACAATATTGTGCTTGTTTTTCTGTAGCGGATAAAATAAGTCAAGCAATTTAAAAAAACAAAAACTCAAAATTTTAGTTTTTTGCAAAAATTTCAAAAACTAAAAAAGATAGCTCAGATATTTTTTTGCGATATTGCTCAGTAAGAAATTGCGCAACTTTGCCACAATTTGACCGATGCTGTATCTCTTATAGTTTCCGAGATCCCCATGATGAGGCTCGAATTTGGGACACCCTGTATACTGTACAGAGGTTATTCAGCCACTTACTACTAAAAGCAATAAAAAGTCCTTAATCTTCCTAAGTAGTCTTTAAAAGCAAAAAAAAATATGTTTACGTATTATGCAATAACTTTAAGTATTGGTATTTATGAATTTATAAAAACAGTGATTACTTACCTAAGTTTTAATATTACTAATTAATTATTTCTTCGGAATTTTACCTTACACAGGATTTAATTGTTTTAAATCCTAACAATTAGACTGACTTTAAAAAATGTCTTGACAAAATTTAGTCAAAATACTTTAATTTAATTTTTTAAGGTTTAGGTGTGTTTTAAGTATACAGGGTGTTACAAATTCGACATACCAGCATTGGAATCTCGGAAACCATAGGAGCTAGAGAAACGGTTAAATGGGGGCAAAGTTGTGCAATTCGGTGCCAATTATAATGCCTCTTTAAAAGTTTTCAAATTCCGAATACTTCCGATTTTATTCGAAAAAAACCGAAATTTTCGTTTCGTTTTTATTTTTTCCTAAGCTCCTAGTTATTTAAAAATAAATGACACTGTTACTAAACTAAAGGTCCACCGTTTCGTCTCCGAGCAGCCATCATCAACTTTACTTTTTTAAATACGGACCTGGATTTTTTTTAACCGATTTATAAACCCTCCTACCCTCAAAATGTATGGCGATAGTACTTTCTCATAATGATGCATTGTCTTTGCTTATTTTTTTAAATTCATATTTTTTACACATCTTGTCAGTCCGGTCCTGGCAACGAATCACAATATTAATTAAAAACTTTATTTTATTTAAAAACTTTGTTTGTCTAAAGTTCATATTAGGTATTTAAGTATAATTTATCCAAAGTCAGTGTGATGACATTCCAATCATTCCACACGCATACAAACGGCGGTAACTCTTTGAGACTGTTTACCGCCGTATGGAATGTCATCACACTGACTTTGGATAAATTATAATACATGTAATACTCAAAGAATTTTGACTATTTGAACATTTAGAAAATTAGGATTTATGAGTAGTAAATTTAGAATTATTACAAAATTGTTATAAAATAAATTATATTACTTATGTATGAATGTTTTAAATAAAATAAAGTTTTTATTTAATATTGTGATTCGTTGTCAGGACCGGACTGACAAGAAGTGTAAAAAATATGAATTTAAAAAATAAGTAAGGACAATTCATCATTCTGAGAAAGTAATATCGTCATTACATTTTGAGGGTAGGAGGGTTTTAAAATCGGTTAAAAAAATCCAGGTCCGTATTTAAAAAAGTGGCAATGGCAAAGTGTCATTTATTTTTAAATAGCTAGTCAAATGAGCTAAGGAAAAAATAAAAACGATTTTGCAAAATTTCGGTTTTTTTTCGAATAAAATCGGAAGTATTCGGAATTTGAAAACTTTTAAAGCGGCATTATAATCAGAACCGAATTGCACACCTTTGCCCCCATTTAACCGTTTCTCTAATTCGTATGGCTTCCGAGATTCCAATGCTTTTTATGGTGAATTTGTAACACCCTGTATGTTACATATTTTAATGTAATGGGTAAAAATAATCCTTAAACAGTGGCAAAATATTGTCTTTTGACGTTTGTTACTAATTTTTTTCGAAAGTATGGATTAAATGACTAACAATCTCAAAAAAAATTAAAACTTTAAATTGCAAAAATTCACTAACTTTCCTTTGAATTTTAATAATGAATCTCTTAAGGATGGTTAAGTATTACCATCTATGCCAAGAAAAGTTTTAAAACCGCCTGCTTATTTTTTACATAATATCATGTAAACCTAAAATTATAGAAATTCTACCTCTAAACTAAACCAAGCAAAAGTTCTATAGTTTCAGGTTTTAAAAAAATTATATCGACCCCATTACTTAACCCTTGTTTTCTATAATTTCTGTCTGCAAAGTTTTCTGGGCAGAAATTCTAGTCTTGAATTGTTCCGGTACAGGATACTCTACAAAATCTTCCCCTTTAGGTATTAAAATGTTCATTTCTGATGATTTGGAGCTGATGATCTCAACAGCTAAAGAATCATTGCTAAGATATACCTGACAGCCGTCAGTTTTGTCGATCGAAATTGTCGGAACTTTACCTAGTACCTGCATTTGCACAGACTGACAATTAATGAACTCCATGGAAGATACTAGATTATCAAAAACTATTGATGTTTTCTTGCACGAATCCATAGTTATAGAATTGATCTTACCCCTAACCTGGATAGTAGAATTTTCACATTTAAACAAATAAATAACATTGTTCATTTCCGCGTTTTCCACCAGCAAATCTGTTTTATTTTTTTGGTATTCTATTAACCATTTTTTACCATCGCGGGTAAACACTGGAGTTTTATCCGCACTCACCGGTTTAACCGCTGAAACCGGTTTTTTAGCAACTGGGGGCTTAAATGGAGCAGGACCCTGTCTTAGTGTTGTATTTTTATGAGTCTGCATCTCTGAAGTCACTTTTTTAAGGCTTTTCGTGATATTTTCACCTTTGTTGATTTCCTCAAATAGGGCTGATCGGTCTAAACCTGCAAAAATTTTACAAAAGTATCAGCTGAAACTGAATTTTTTAAATTGGAAATAGACCATCAGGGCTGAAGCCTTTGAAAATGGTAAAAAGTGAAAAAAATAATAGTAGGATGAAACCCATTGGAAAAGGAAGAGAATATAACAAAAATGAAAAGAAAAGTAATTTACGGGCGATCCGAGGTAGGGAAGTGGAAGGGGGTGAGTTTTTAAGGGTAGAAAACGATTTATCTAGATTTCCGGCAAAACTACAAGTCCTCTGGAAAAACGTTAAATGGCAAAGTTGTAGGTAATAAAAAGATCTACAACTTTTGTATTTACACTTTTTTCACATAACCTCAACATTTATCTGAAAAATTCAAATAACCAAGTTTTTGGTTTTTTACTCAGTTTTTTATTTTTCTTTTACACAAAAATTTTTTTTTTCACGAAATTTGATGAATACTTACCTTTTTATGTCCCAAACACACTGTAATTTTTTTAAATTAAAATATTTATTTTTTCACCTTATTTTGACTTAATATCGAAAAAGCACCCTAATTTTCAATCGACAATTCTGACGTCACAATATCTGCTTTTTTAAAAAAGTCGGTGGGCTTTTTGTTCGTTGAAATCTCTACTTTCTGATGGTGTAAAAAAATATACATTACTATGGTAAATGTGATAAAATCCCCTTTAAATCCTACCTTCAATCATAATATTTAGAACAACTATTATCCTATATTTCTTGCGATCTTTATGTTCTATGGATTTGTAATTTTTTTGTTTATCAATGTAACATGAAATCTTACGTTTTTCGAGTAATTAAAGTATAAATTTTAATATGAGATAGTAAATTTTGTATTCTTACATTGTTAAATTGTTGTGGAATAAATTGAAATTGAAAATTGAAAATAGCTCAAAATTGTACATAATGATTTAAAAGAAAAATTTCGTTTCTTTGCATTTTTTGAGAACATTTCATAGTAATGTATATTTTTTTGCACCATCAGAAAGTACAGATTTCAACGAACAAAAAGCCCACCGACTTTTTTAAAAAAGCAGATATTTTGACGTGAGAATTTTCGGTTGAAAATTAGGGTGCTTTTTCGATATTAAGTCAAAATAAGGTGAAAAAATAAATATTTTAAATCAAAAAAATTACAGTGTGTTTGGGACATAAAAATGTAAGTTTTCACCAAATTTCGTGAAAAAAAAAATTTTTTTGTAAAAGAAAATTAAAAAACCAAAAACTTGGTTATTTGAATTTTTCATATTAATTTTGAGGTTATGTGAAAAAAGCGTAAAAACAAAAGTTGTAGATCTTTTTATTACCTACAACTTTGCCATTTAACGTTTTTCCATAGGACTTGTAGTTTTGCCGGAAATCGGGATAAATCGTTTTCTACCCTTAAAAACTCACCCCCTTCCACTTCTCGACCTCGGATCGCCCGTAAATTATTTTTCCTTTCATTTTTGTTATATTCTCTTCCTTTTCCAATGGGTTTTATCCTACTATTATTTTTTTTGGTTTCAAAAATTATCGACCCTGGTCTAAAATTGAATTCTTTGATATAATTTTATAAATAATCTTTTCTATATTATTATCAAAATAAATACCTGCATCACCTGCAGCAGAAGACAAGTCAATCACTGGGGGAGGAGGGGGACATCCAGGTGGGGGAGGAGGGGGGACACCTGCGGTTTTGGGAGCCCCTTTTCCAGCCCATACTAAGCCGGTCGTATGGTGTTGCTTCACAAAAGCTTGTAGTTCTAAAAAGTAATAAAATATTATGTGTATGTTATGTACCTAAGTGCTTGTTGCAATGGATCTGAAGTAGGTAGTGTAGGTACCCCATATACATACAGTGTAAAGTAAAATGTCTTGGTTATATTTGTCAGGTTGTATGACCACATACCGCCCCCTATCTATTTCTGATTTGAATACCAAAGTAATTGTTATAACCGAGGTTATAACTTAAATGTTATTTAATAAATTATTCCTAATAGTAATATTTCTAACCACATCCTAATCTAAAATAAATCCCTAATCTAAAAATAAGAATAGAATTTAGCTATTAAAAGAGAAAAATTAAATTACTGTCTTACCAGTCAAAGTTTGCAGCCAGGCTTTGACCCATTCAACATGCTTCTTTTCCTTTTCTTTCCATTCCTTTAAAACCCTGTTGGCATAAAACTGACCGGCATCATTCAGTTCCTTCACATAAGGAGAAGGAGCAGGACTAATCGTAACCCATCCAAGTGCCGGAATACTTTCGCTTATTACTGATAAATGATTAAAAAAGGGTGAGGTTCGGTGCTTCTCTCGATAATCTTGAATAGCGCTTATTTTATCACTTGTAGGTTTAAGAAAGTTTAACATGTCTGATTGTCCTGGTTGGGAGGATTCGGAGGCCAGCTGAATGTACTGCAGCTGGGCCTGGAAAGCCGCTCGTACAAGCTTGGCATGTTCGGCAACATCCCCGCCTATTTCTTGAGAAATTCGAAGATATAGAGCCAGAGGGCCCTGGACAATGTCTGAGTACCCCAAAACACTCATTTTTTACAGAGACTCGCCCAGTTTTTCACACGGACCGATGAAATCACAATCACTTTTATAGCACTTGAATTGCAATTAACAGCCGGTGACCCTAAACCTGCGATATATAGGTGAGAATTGAACGGAAAAAAGCCGAATGAATCACTTTTTGCCGATGAGTAACAAAAAAACTTGTTTATCAAGCCCAATTTTGACGTTCCGCGATGTAAATAAAAGTAGGGTTAGCTTTTGTGTCAACGTCATCCGATCGACGCCCTTTTGTTTTTTTGGCCGTGACTAAGCGAATGTTCGAAGGCAAAGGAAGATCGAATTTAAATATCCGTCCGTTTGTCGGTGACACTGACAAGCCGTGATTCTTGATCTTGTCAAGAATTTGAGGTTATATTTCTTTCGTCCTGTCTTTATGCTTGTATTTTTCAGATTTGTAGTAATTTAAACACTACTTGCAATTCATAATGTTTGATTTTGGAGACACATTAGCCTTACTAATTATTCTGTCTTTAACAGCAATAGGGTTAATTGCATGCCTTGGTGCGTACGCTCGGAAAAGGTCTTACATGGAATCCCTGTGACTTATACAAGGTAATTATTTCAAATATACATACCTATATTTAATCAGTGAACCTTACTGCTATATCCGTCAATCTATATCCACCAGTTAAGGTCAAGGTAGGTACCCAAGAAACAAGAACACCTCACATTGAGATTTTTTCATGGTCTCGACATTAACATTTTTTATGGTTGGCCATATTTAGCACTAATGTGGGCTTACCCCTTACTTCTTCACTGCACCAAAAGTTTGATTTTTTATTGGTAATGTCACCTAGACTCTCGGCTGAAGTAGCTATAACTTATTTTGACCGCATTCTACTTTTTCCCTGGATTTATATTAAAAAAAAATGTTTCCATGCATTTTGTTTCAGGTTTATACAGACAAAGGGGCACAAGAAGAATATTATTTATAATAAATACCTAACTATGCTTACCTACCTATAATTAAAAATATTGTTTGATATGCTATTTTATGATTAACGCCAAAAAGAATTATTTTAAGTCAGGCAAAGTTTTATAAGTGATGTGTCAAAAGGTTTTTCCACAAAATTTTCTTAATTTTTGCCAAGACATTATTATAGTTAATAACTTTTTAATTGATATGTAAATAAAATACTTTTTATACAATAAAACTTTTTTTATTGAACTTAAAAATACAAATATGATATAACTTACACACTAATACAATGATGAAAAGTATCTACAAGTTCAATTCTAATACCTAACCCTAATTTAACAATACATATAGGTTGTGTGGTTTTGAATAAGAATTACGTGTGTCATGGGACCTGCCCATATCATGCACCTATGTTGTTTATATTGTTACTTTGGTTTAAAAAATGCGGTAAAAAAATCCTGTACTATTATTCTAGACTAGACAGTTAATAAAGGAAATTGGGCCTCACTTAATCAATTTGAATTAAAAGATATAAATAAAACAGAAATTTGAACAATATAATTATAAAAAAACCCTCCAGAGTAGAAAATTCCATTTTAGACAAACCCTATCTAAATTTTTTCACCTAAAATAAATAGCCTAATTACCACTGTAATCAATAAAATGAATGCCAGTATTGATAATATTTAATAACCACAGATCAATTATGTAATGGTATTTTAAAATAAGCAAGCTAAAAATCCTTAAAATACATAATCAGTATTACTTACTGGCAATACTAACAAAGTAATGACATTTTTTTTTTCATTGTAAAATATGTAGTATTGTATTGTGTTATTGTATTGACCAGTAAGATTGATCATCAATAGACCGACCCATTGAAACTAAATGTGCATAAAAGGCATATAAAAATTATAAAATGAATTTTGAAAATGTAATGTACAGAAAATGTAAAAAAAAATGTGTAACATATACAAAACAGTAAAAAATTAATATTTAATCAAATCATTAATGCCATTTATCAGGTGCGAATTAAGCTCTTCATGATTAATGGGCTCCACCCTAATAGCAACTGTTTTAAGACGTTGTTCGTCCTGAAAAAATAAATGATTGCTTTTATACAGTAATAATAATTTTATTATTATACAGTCGTTTCACAGTTCAGTTCATTTTATTTAATTCAAACGGGTAAAAGGTAAAAACACGTAACTTACAATAAATATTTTTAGCATAATACATAACCGATTTTTAAAAAAATGTTATTTTTTCTCGTCCACTCTTTGTTTTTTTCGCAACGGGAAAAATGGGAGTTAATCCAATATTAATAAAATCAATTTTAAAAAAAATAGTATAAATAGCTTAATTTAGTAAATATCTCTTTAATTGTTTTTTTAAAGTTGCCAATTTTTTAATTTTTCTGATATTTTTTGGAAGATTATTAGTTATATTTTACTAGCGTGTACCCGGCATGCGTTGCAACCCGCTGGTATAAATACAAACCCGAACAAACCCGATATATTAGTACCCGGCATGCCACTTTCTGAAATTCCATCCGTGCGAAGCCGGGGCGGGTCGCTAATTATACATAAAAACCTTCCTCTTGAATCACTCTATCTATTAAAAAAAAACGCTTCAAAATCCGTTGCGTAGTTTTAAAGATTTAAGCACATAAGACAGGATAGCGACTTTGTTTTATACTATGTTAAGATTATTCCGTCATATAAAAGCGATTTTTTTCCGAAATTACTTTTTACTGGTAGATACTTTATACCCGTCTGGTGTTATGATCATGTAATGTCTTGTTCTCCTGAAGTGTTATGTTTAATTTTTTTTCTTTTAAAATAATAGAGTGAATTAGAATACAAATTTTTAATTTATAAATGTTTTGAACGTGTAAATACTATTTCGGTCTATATAGATTAACACTTGGTTCTAAATGTGGTAATTTGTGTATACAGTGTCACCATTAAAGTCCGCACCATATGGAACTTTTTTTTATTAATGAGGTTAGTTAAAATTACCTATCAGCAATCGTTTTTGCTTCAAATTAGACTAAAAATTTTATATTCAATTGTCACCATCTGTCATTCGGTATCTGTCAAAAATGACATTTTTGTTAAAAAATGCTGAAAATGGCATTGTTTTACCGAATTTCAAAAAATGTTATTAGAAAAAGTTGTTTCTGGTACAATTTTAGGCCTAAATACAAAGTTTCAGATGTCTAGCGCAAAGTTGAATTTGTTGCCATTTTTTCAAAGTAACTTTTTTTTATATAATGTAAGTTGGCTTAATGGATTTTTAAACTATTTGTTTATACCATAATTAATATTTCATTTAGTTTGTATGCTTATTTTTTCACTAGAATACCATTTTTTTTTCGAAAAATAAAATTAGAGGCAAAAAAAATTTACGCGGGTGGTGCAAAGTTATCATAATTTAAAAAATTTAACAGATAGACGTCATATGTTCTATTTTTTTGATAGAACATACACGTAAAAAGTTTTAAAAACTTATAATTAAATTTTCAGATATCAGATTAGTTCACAAATTATATTATTTAATATTTCATAAAAATGTTACTTTATACTAAATATAATTTGTCATTTGAAATTTGGAAACTAATCTGATATCTGGAAATTTAATTATAAGTTTTTTAAACTTTTTACGTGTATGTACTATAAAAAAATAGAACATATGACGTCTATCTTATAAAATTTTTAAATTATGATAACTTTGCACCACCCGTGTAAATTTTTTTTGCCTCTAATTTTATATTTCGAAAAAAAAATGGTATTCTAGTGAGAAAATAAGCTTACAAACTAAATAAAATATTAAGTATGGTATAAACAAATAGTTTAAAATCCATTAAGCCAACTTACATTATATTAAAAAAAGTTACTTTGAAAAAATGACAAAAAAATCAACTTTGCGCTAGACATCTGAAACTTTGTATTTAGGCCTAAAATTGTACTAGAAACAACTTTTTCTAACAACATTTTTTAAAATTTGGTAAAACAATGCCATTTTTTAGCATTTTTTGACAAAAATGTCATTTTTGACAGATACCGAATGACAGATGGTGACAATTGAATATATAATTTTTAGTCTAATTTAAAGCAAAAACGATTACTGATATTTAATTTTAACTAACCTCATTAATAAAAAAAAAAGTTCCATATGGTGCGGACTTTAATGGTGACACTGTACATTTAATAACATTATTTTGCAATTTTTGTAATGGTTTTAAGTTTGATAAACGAGCAGATCCCCATACAGAAGCTAAGTATTGTAATTTTGAATATATTAATGAAAAATATATATTTTTTATTTCAAAGGAATGAAATATCTAGCTCTGTATAACACATATACCAAAGGAGATATTATTATAGAGTTGATAATATACTGGATATGGCCTTTCCAATTTAAATTTTCGTCTAAAACTAATCCTAAAAATTTTGTCGTTTTTGAATATTGAATATTTTCGTTATTAAAAGTTAACGGGTTAATGATAGAATTTATTAACATAAAAGAAGATTTTGTAAAATTTAACGTAAATTTATTTGATTGAAGCCAAGAAAGAAGTATTTTTAAATCATTATTAATATCAAAATACATTTCTGCAAAAGTTTCAGCAAAGTTGTATCTGCAAACAGCTTTATACTTGAAGCTTGGAATGAAATAACTCCAAAATTGACAAGAAATTTTGTGTTAAGAATGCCACGTCGCCGTCGTCTACAAGCCGTCATTCATCGACAGCAAGGGTTTAATTTAATAAAAAATAAAGTCCATCATTAACCCATTAACATTTAATAATGAAAATATTCAATATTCAAAAACGACAAAATTTTTAGGATTAGTTTTAGACGAAAATTTAAATTGGAAATGCCATATCCAGTATATTATCAACTCGATATCTCCTTTGGTATCTGTTTTGCACAAAGCTAGATATTTCATTCCTTTGAAATACTTAAAAAATATATATTTTTCATTAATATATTCAAAATTACAATACTGCTTGTTTATCAAACTTAAAACCATTACAAAAATTGCAAAATAAAATTATTAAATGTATACACAAATTACCACATTTAGAACAAACTGTTAACCTATAATATAGACCGAAAGGGTATTAACACGTTCAAAACATTTATGAATAAAAAATGTGTATTCTAAGTCACTCTATTATTTTAAAAGAAAAAAAAATCAAACATAACACTTCAGGAGAATAAGACATTACATGATCATAACACCAGACCAGACGTTGTATAAATTATCAAACTATACCAGTAAAAAGTAATTTCGGAAAAAAATCGCTTTTATATGACGGAATAATAAAATATAACAATCTTCCAAAAAATACCAGAAAAATTAAAAAATTGGCAACTTTTAAAAAACAATTAAAGTAATATTTTTTACTAAATTAAATTATTTATACTATTTTTTTTAATGGTTATTATTTTCTATATTGTGTAACCTAATAACTTTCCATAATGATAAATAAGAATAAATCGCGTACAAAAAAAAAACGTTTCAAAAACAGAATGCTGCGCCGCATTTTGAAAAAAACCTTCCTCTTTACCTCGTATACTAAAGTACAGCAAGGTAAAATCATCATAAATTACAGTTCCATAACACAGGCCTGCGTTTAAATACATTGTAAAATGTGAATTGAATTTTTCAACTGAAATTAAGTATTTCAGTGGTGCTGATTTCAAATCTGTTTTCAATTTTTTTCTATCACGTAAGGTTTTTAAACAAAATTGTAAGACAATACAAAACGTAAAAATATTTATATATATTTAGCAAAAACAATAAAAATAATAAACCAACCAAACAAATAATGAAACCGCGGAAGTAGTAAAAAAATAACATACATTAATCCTTTATTTTCTTGGAAAATCTTTCTCTTTTTCCAGAAAAGCTTCTTTTACTTGTTTTTCTTGCATATTCTGCGGTAGGACGGTCCCTTTTATGTATCCAGCAATAGTCGGCCATCATTCGAACATCCCAACGCCCCTGATATCGCCGTTCCATCTCTTTTATGTCTTGGTGGAAGCGCTCCCCTTGCTCTTCACTGACATCGCCAAGGTTATCCGGAAAATAGTCCAGAGGAGCATGTTGAAAATTAACTTTAATGCTCATGTTACAGCCTAACTTTTTAAATTTGTCCAACATGTTTTCAACAATACTTTTAAATTCCGGGTCTTTGTAGTTTCCTAGAAACTTATTAATAACTTCTTTAAAAGCTGTCCATGCTTCTTTTTCGTTTTCCTGCATAACCATCTCAATTTCATTACTTTCCATCAACCTTCTTATTTGTGGCCCAACAAAGATGCCTTCTTTTAGTTTAGCTTCAGAAAGACGTTCTCTCCAGACCATTGGTACACCAAACGGCAGGTCTTTTCTTGTTCCTTTAAACCAATGCCTTGCAGATAACATGTGGTGCCAAAACTTTATCTTGATCTCCAAGTTTTACTGCAAAATATGCATTTTTTACGAAATCAGTAATGTTTCTTTTAAACTTTTTCACTATGAACTGTCCACAAATATAACAAAAGTCATCAGGTCTATTTTTACAACACCAAGTAGACATTTTGCACAATGAAAATAAAAAGTACACAACGAAACGCCGATAGATTTCGGTGGACCACGCCCGAGAAAATGCCTGTATCAATACCACAACGATAGTAAATAATATTGCTCTCTAAGCCTAAATAAACCGAGTCTCGGGGAATCCCCAACAATATTCTAGTAAGGACTGGTAAATCCCCCAACGAATGTTTAAAAAAAAACACGGGGTTTAACGCGTCTCAACGTTTCGAACAAAAAGAAGCAATTTAATTTAATGTTTTTTGTAGTGTTCAGAGATAATAACTTTATACTGGTTTACAAAAAAGTGTACGTGATAGAATAAAAAGGGGGTTATTTAAGCTAAATGTAAGTCCTAATTAGGCGAAAAAAATGAAAATGGCTTAATCACAAATTTTTCGCAGGCCTGTGTAATAGTTTAGGAACAATATATTTTCATTCTTTTTCTTGTACCAGTATTTTTTCACCGCAATGCTCCATAACTATAGAATAATCTTACTTACATTGTACGTTTCCATTTTAGCCCTGCACTTTAAAATAAATTGTTTAAAGTGAGCCTTTTCCATGGCTTCGATGAAGCCCATGGGATCGGTGTCTTGAAGCACTCCCGCTTCTTGTGCGGTGATCCCTATCACTTTTTCAGCTTCATCGCTGAACATGCTCACCCATTGGTTACCGCTCCAATCTCCAACGTTCATCTACAAGAATTTAAAATACACTTTGCAGAAGAAAAAAATTACATGAGAAATTTTGTAGAAATTTACTCTTACTTAATAATAATAATAATAATAATAAGTTTATTTAAAATTTAATAATATAATAAATATGTTTATGTTGTCTTCGATAAACTTATTCTTCAATCCCCTGAAGCCGAGCTTGTTAGGGGCAAATCTTATTTTTTGTTTTAGTATGTAAAATCTTAAATCATAAATATGCATTAAAAATCAAGTTTTAAAGTAAAAATGTTAATTTATAGTATAAACGCAGCTTTTTTGAAGAAATATATTACCTATAATAAAATTATTAATTTATAATTTTTAAGTAAAAAATATTACTTATACAGTGTGGTTTTTTAAGTGTGCAACATATGGGAATTTTTTTTATTATCGATTTCTCAGAAAATTTTATTCTTGATAAAAGTTGGTGCATGTTCGATAATCATATTAGGTGCACTTGGAATGGTTGCAAGTCAAACGGCATACAGGGTAGGCCAAAAAATATAAAACTTGTACAAGAATAAAGTACCCCTATTTCAAAAAACTTAGCAAAATGTTATTAAGAAAAGTTGTTTAGAATTAAAAGTTATGCATAGATTCAAAAACCCGACCTCCTAAAATAAAAAAAGAATTTTTTTTAAAAAAACATTAATAATTTCTCACAAAAATTTTTTTTTTATTTTCACCATAAAGACCTTCATAAATTAATTAAGATCAAATCAACTTAACATATCTTTGTTCAAATTCAAGCATATTTGTAAAATTTACTTAAATTTTTAATTTATTAAGGAATCACTAACTTCATGTTTGTTGCAAGGGTATTAAACACAATTTTAAAATATCCTAAAAATTCTTTTTAACAAGATAAAACATTAGTAATGATAATATGCTAATTAAAAAACTATCATTTAAAGTGCAAAATTTTTATTTTAAATGTTTATTAAAAAATTTTTTTGGGAAAATATTAATGTTTTTCAAAAAAATATATTTTTTTATTTTAGGAGGTCACGTTTTTGAATCTATGCATAACTTTTAATTCTAAACAACTTTTCTTAATAACATTTTGCTAAGTTTTTTGAAATAGGGGTACTTTATTCTTGTACAAGTTTTGTATTTTTTGGCCTACCCTGTACGCCGTTTGACTTGTAACCATTCCAAGTGCACCTAATATGATTATAGAATATGCACCAACTTTTATCAAGAATAACATTTTCTGAGAAATCGGTAATAAAAAAAATTCCCATGTTGCACACTAAAAAAACCACACTGTATAAATTATTCAGGACAATATTAATTAATTAAAGCATTTCTAAAAATATTTTCAAATTGTCAGTTTTTAATATCCATGTTTTTATTTCGACTTTAAATTTCTTTAATGAAATCAATTTTTTAATTTTTGTTGGTAAATAATCGTTTAAATAAAAACATAAATATTTGAAATTTTTTTGTCCCATGGACTTATTTAATTTAGGTTTTATGGTTATTTCATTCTTATTTTTAAACTGTATAAGGTTTTTATTTTTAAATATATACAGTGTGTCCAAGAAAGTATGCAACATATGGGAAAGTTTTTTATCACCGATTTCTCAGAAAATTTGATTCTTTATAAAAGTTGGTGCATACCTTAAAACTATAAATGCATATTTCATATTTCACCTGCGGCTAATAGTAAGAGAGTAAATGCCATTTTTTAAAAATTGCCTTAAAAGTAAAGTACCTTAATTATTAGAAATACAGCAAAATTTTACATGGAAATGTTCTTGCAAATTAGTAAGCTAGTCTAAATACGGAATTTGAGTTCGGTGTCACAATTTTTAATTTTTTTTGGTTAATCTCTATTTTCCCCTAAACGGTACACCTCTGGTCGATTTTTTGTGTATGCAATTTTAATATATTTATTAAATAACTTAAACGTGGGTTTATAATAAAAATGGATTAAGTAGTTGCGTAATTTAAATGAGTTTTAACTAACGCGTAATATAATATTTCCAAGTTTTACATTTAAAAATTTTTTAGTGTTTTTAAAAATCGTTAGTAAACTTTTTAATTTTTTAATTAAGTATTCTAAGTGAAATTTCCAATTTAATTTACTGTCAAAAATACTTCCTAAATATTTTATTTTATTAACTTTACAACTTTGAATGTCTTCATTTATTTGAATACTTCTCATATTTCGTGGTAGGTTATTTAGGTTTAAAGTAAAAGGAATATAATTTGTTTTATTAAAATTAATTGTTAACAAATTGTTATCAAACCAATTTTTTATAATTTTAAAATCGTTTTTAATTTTATTATTTAAGTTTTCCCAATTTGTATTTTATTATTCTACTTAATTCGCTTTACCACCAAAAACAAATTTCATTTGTACTTACACTGCACAAAAGCCTGTACTTATAATTTTCAAATTCCTTGTTGCATTTTTCGCATCTGTACATTCCGTTGTTTTGGTCGATCACTTTCTTGTTGCAGTCCTGGGTGGGGCAAGCTTTGTAAATACAATTCTCGGATCGCAAGAGCAAGATGGTTCCCTTCACCTGATAGTAGTCTCCTTTCTCTCGGTTAATAGAGCCATATTGTTGATCTGCAACCTGATACCCAAAATAATTAATTAAATAACTATAAAAAAAAGTGAAATGTGACTATTTTCTAATAAAGTTACCTGTTTAAAGCACATCCAGGGAGTATTGAAACTGCCACCCATTCCAGTTCTAGCGCTGAGGTCGGCCGCTTCCATATCTTTGCCCTCAGAATCAAACCTAGAATTTGTCAGTGTTTATTAATCACTTATGTATTCAATAATAATAAGTTTATTTAAAATTTAATAATATAATAATAGTATATTAACGTACACGTTTTATAAAGCATCATTTTATAGCACGCGTCCATGTTAAAAAACGAGCCGCTTGCGGCGAGTTTTATAACGGGACAAGTGCTTAAAACTGCTTTATATAACACGTATGTTATACTATTTTCTCTAATTTGTAGTTTTTTCAATAAAAAACACATATTTAAAAAGAAAATAAATCCTTCAAGTTTTGTTAATTTTTATGTCTAAATTTTATGTTGGTAATACTATTTTTATCATAGTAGCCTCTGGACAACAAAAATTATTTTGCGAACTGTAATTTTTTGATTTATTGACCTATTTTCACCACGAGATTCTAAAGTTATTTTAGCGATATGAGATTTGAAATTGGACGGAATACGTTGTGTGATCCTTGTACATTCGGTACCTATACAGAGCGTTCGGAAATTCGGGCGATTTTGCTACTTTTTTTCGAATTTCAAAAGACGTGATTTTACGTCACGGCATTGCAATTTAGTATAGGGAAGATGGAAAATTCAAATAAAGTTGAAGTTAAAATCGACATTGAAAGGTTAGTAGATTGAATTTTGGATAGGATTTGGCAGAAAATGATAGCTTGAAGCATCTACAAAAGATTGATTTATAGATTTATGCAACCAACATACATGACTGTTATCCACACAGAATAAAAAAGTAGGTTATCAAGCTATTTTTCCTCTGCGAAAAATGGGTTTTCTCGTAAATCACAAAGGCCGCGCAAGTCAATGAAATAAAACATGTCATGTAGGGCCAACCTTTAAATAATAAAATTCGGAGTTCGAAATAGATATATTTCGAACTCTCTAGCGCGTTCGAAACAGATCTGTTTCGAGACAAAATTAGAAAAATATGTTTATGTTGTCTTCTATAAACTGATTCTTCAATCTGAAGCTGAGCTTGTTAGGGGCAAATCTTATTTTTGGTTTTGGTATGTAAAATCATAAATATGAATTAAAAATTAAGTTTTAAAGTAAAAACGTTAATTTATACTATAAACGCAGTTTTTTTGGAAGAAATATATTACCTATAATAAAATTATTAATTTATAATTTTTAAGTAAAAATTATTACTTACTTACATAAATTATTCAGAACAATATTAATTGATTAATTAAAGCATTTCTAAAAATATTTTGAAATTGTCTGTTTTTAATATCCCTGTTTTTATTTCGACTTAAATTTTTTTTAATGAAATCAATTTTTTAATTTTTGTTGGTAAATAATCGTTTAAATAAAAACATAAATATTTGAAATTTTTTTGTCTTATGAACGGACTTATTTATTTTAGGTTTTATGGTTATTTCATTTTTATGACGTGTATTATGATTATGGTTTTTAAATTGTATAATGTTTTTATTTTTAAATATATTTATTAAGATGTTATAAATGTAAAGTTGTCTTATGTTCAACTTTTTTGTTTCTGAATATAATTCTTTTGAAGGATAAAGATACTCTTTATTGAATACAATTTTTAGAAACCTTTTTTGTAATATTTCTAATTTTTTAACTAAAGTTCTATTTATTCCTCCCCAACCTAAAATTCCGTAATTTAAATGAGTTTTAACTAACGCGTAATATAATATTTCCACATGTTTTACATTTAAAATTTTTTTAATGTTTTTAAAAATCGGTAGTAAAACTTCTTAATTTTTTAATTAAGTATTCTAAGTAAAAATTCCAATTTAATTTACTATCAAAAATCAATCCTAAATATTTTATTTTATTAACTTTAAAAATTTGAATGTCTTCATTTCTTTGAATACTATTCATATTTCGTGGTAGGTTATTTAGGTTTAAAGTAAAAGGAATATAATTTGTTTTATTAAAATTAATTGTTAACAAATTGTTATTAAACCAATTTTTTATAATTTTAAAATCTTTTTAATTTTACTATTTAAGTTGTCCCAATTTGTATATATTACTTATAGGTACTTTCCTTTTGCTCCTTTTAAACCTAATTTCTTGACCAAGTTGGGGAAAAAGGTAGTGATTTCTGCTATTTTTAGTGGCTGCCAACCTATCAGATTTTGAGGTTAGAAAATCGTTTTTAATGTTATTTCTAAATTATTCGCCATCGTGTTTTTAGCTCAAAAAGCAAAATAACAAGTAAATTAAACCCACCTTATCAAATTGAAAATAAAAAACAAACAAAGCAGCAATCATCGATGTTATTGCGTACCTAACGTCAAGCCAAATATTAGGTGGTAACATTTAACAATTTGCCTACGTGTAAGACAACATTTTCGAGCACAATTTCTCGATCAAGTAATTGAAAAAGGTTTCGGTACCAGTCATTGTTTATAGCACAAACATAATTCACTAACTACAAAATACACAAAAACTAGAAATCCGAAATATTAAACACCCAAAATCCACAATGACAGAGTTAGATGCTTTTAAATAGCAAAGCCAACGAGTTGAGCGTTCTCAAAAAGTTTTTCAAATATTTTTTTTTACATTTAATGCTAATATATACAGTGACCGGCAAAGAGTTCGCAACATATGGGAAAAATTTTTATTAGCGGAATATTGAAAAATCTTTTTTGGGGGATTGGATGTGCATGTCCCATAACCTTAAAATCGATTTTAACATACGTCACGTGACAAATGGTATGGCGGGAAAGTTGAAAAACCAATATGAAATCATCATAAATCAGATAAGTTGATGAGATATCGAAAAAATTCCAAGAATAAAAAGTGTTTAGAATTCCATTAGAACCTTCAATACAATGTTTGGGATATCTACTTAAAAAAACATAAAATCGAATATTTTTGTAAATATTTTTTTACCGAATTAAAAATTTCCATATTTTTCCTTTCTTAAAGCTTCATTAAAGTAAAACTGACATCTGGTGACCACAACTAGAAATATTCTTTTGTTTTTCTGACAATTTGGAGCAATAATTCAAAAAATTCGTTTACACTTGGATACCAGCTGTTGCAATAGTATATTTCTAATAACCTTATCGATATTTTTTATATCGAAATATTCTATTATGTTAAGAAATCCTTAAATTCATTAATCCAAAGAAAATTTTATTTTTATAACCGTAAAAAATAATTTTGAATTTCGCAGAAATCTTTAAAAAAATCTAAAAATTTAAATTATTTTTTACGGTTATAAATAAAATTTGCTTTGGATTAATGAATTTAAGGATTTCTTAACATAATAGAATATTTCGATATAAAAAATATCGATAAGGTTATTAGAAATAGACTATTGCAACAGCTGGTATCCAAGTGTAAACGAATTTTTTGAATTATTGCTCCAAATTGTCAGAAAAACAAAAGAATATTTCTAGTTATGGTCACCAGATGTCAGTTTTACTTTAATGAAGCTTTAAGAAAGGAAAAGTATGGAAATTTTTAATTTGGTAAAAAAATATTTACAAAAATATTCGATTTTATATTTTTTTAAGTAGATATCCCAAACATTGTATTTAAGGTTCTAATGGAATTCTAAACACTTTTTATTCTTGGAATTTTTTCGATACCTCATCAACTTATCTGATTTATGATGATTTCATATTGGTTTTTTCAACTTTCCCGCCATACCATTGGTCCCGTGACGTATGTCAAAATCGATTTTAAGGTTATGGGACATGCACATCTAATCCCCCAAAAAAGATTTTTCAATATTCCGCTAATAAAAATTTTTCCCATATGTTGCGAACTCTTTGCCGGTCACTGTATAATTTTTTTGTATAAACTATCAATTCCGAACTCAGAAGTAAAATACTTGTTTTGAGTTAAATCATATAATATATTTCATAATTCAGGCACAACTAGATTATAATATAAAAGGAATATGACAATATTTTATTGGTATATTTTATATCACTACAGTATACAAAGATACAATACGTCATTTATATAATATATATATTTATTTATTATATTCATTATAGCTTGGTATATTTATTATTTATTAATGACGTTTTTGAATATATCTCTTGGATTGGATAATATCCAATTTTTAATTTTATTTCTATAATTATTTAATGATTTAATTATTTTAATTGACTGTGTGTGGTAGCATATTATTAAAAATATATAGATTGATGTTTAAAAAATGTTTGTGTGCTATTGTTTTGTTTACTCTATTTTTATATGTAATAATGTTTTTATGACGAGTTTCATGTGTGTGATTAATATAAATAATTTATTTTATTTTTATGTTTAAAAATATATTTTATCTACAACCATTTAATAATAGGTGCATAATACTTCTGATAATAAGATCATTATGCTATCCATAATACAACAAGTGTAATTATCATAAAACAACAAGTGTAATTATTATATTTCCCATACGAACTCAAATTTTTTTCTGATAATAAGAGCATTATGCTATCCATAATACAACAAGTGTAATTATCATAAAACAACAAGTGTAATTATTATATTTCCCATATGAACTCAACTTTTTTTCAGGCACTGTATAAATGGATGGTTTTAGATAAAGTATAGTATTTGACTCGCGTCTAATGAAGCATAATACACTCGGATGATTTACAACACTCGCCTTTGGCTCGTGCCGTAAACTTCATCCTCGTTTTATTATGGTCTACATTATACGCTAGTTAAATAATATACTATTAACATGTTGTAAGAAAATATTTGTTTAGTATCCATTTTTTTGCTATCTTTAAATAGTAAATCAGAAGAATATTGGTGCTCTTTTTCGTAAATAATTTTCAAAATGTATTTTTGAATAGTTTCAATATTATTAAGATAATTCTTATTTGTGCCTCCCCATCCTAGTATTCCATAATTTAAATGGGTTTGTACTAAAGAATAATAAAATATTTCTAATTCTTTTATATTTAAAAATTGTTTAAGGTGTTTAAATTTTGGTATAAGAATTCTTAGTTTTGTAACAATGTAGTTCTATTAAGTAATTTCTTACCATCCTTTCAATCGGAAACTTTCCTTTATTTCTGGATTATGTCTGATTGACGTGCCTGAAACCGTTGTCAGCGTTTTTCCTCCTCCAAATTCAGATACTCGAGCCCCTTTTATGGCTATAACGGGGTTATCAGAAGCGGTAAAACTTTCTGCATCGTTGCCCCAAAGAGTAAGCGTAATCTTTAAGATTAAAAAAAATGCATATGTTAATTTATGTCAGTCTACAGACTGTCCGCGGATAGGGTTTACAATATTAAATTTTTCGGGAAAAAGTCGTTCTTGATAAAAAGTTTTGCTTTTAAAAAAATGCAATTTACGAAGATAAAATTTTGATTTTTTATACAGGGTTCGCAAAAACTTCAAAAACATGATTTTTCTCCAAGAGTAAACTACCTTTATTTTTCATTTTTGACCAGAATGCCAATTAGAAAACTTATTTAGAATAACTTTTGTAATTAAAATCCAAGATTTAAAGTAAATCGGCGATTTTTTTAGTTTTTTTTAATTTTTAGAGGTAAAAGAATTTTTTTTTGGATAGCAGCATTAGCGGTCGAAATTCATACATTATCAGTGACAGAGGGGTATCAAAAAGTTTCAAAAACTGATTTTTGGTGTTACCAGAAATAGGTATTTTTAATTTCACAAATAAAATGACCCCGGAAATAACACCAAAAAATCTTAAAATAACAACAAATAATAATTTCATAATTTGCTATTCAAACACATCACACAACACAACACATTTCCAGCTGTAAACGAATGTGGTCAAAACTTCTTCTAATTTCTTCAATGGAAATTGTTTGAACAGCTTCAACAATTCGCTGTTTTAGAAGCTGTACGTCGTTCTCAATTGGAGGGGAGTACACTAATTGTTTGAGGCGCCCCCAAAGATAGGCATCTGAAATAGTTAAATCGGGACTTCTTGGGGGCCACAGAACCGGACCATTCCGACCAATCCATCTGTGGCCAAATGTATCATTAAGCAATTCCCTCACTTCAATTGCGAAATGCGTAGGGCATCCATCTTGTTGAAAGTACATTTCGTTCCTAAATTGGAGAGGCAATTCTTCTAGGTTGTCAGAAAGGAATGTTTCCAACATTTCAAGGTATGGGCCAATAATGCCATAATCGTCACCTTAGAGTTATACTGTTGTATGTCGCATTTTTTCTGAAATTGACTTTTTGGTGTTAATAAGTTGTGTACCTCAAACTTGCCTTCCAGAGAATTACAATGTTGTATGTTACACCATATGTCATTGGCAACCATAAATACATTGTTGTATCAACGTGAATTGCGGTTTTTAGAGTCTCATAGTTGTATATGTGTCACATACACCTTTGTAATTTTATATTTTATTCCTATGGTCACAAATAATACACATACAACTTTGTTTTTATTTGGTTGGGTCGTTGAGTTAGTGTGCTAGTGGATTCCTGAGGTGGATAAGGCATACTATATGGCTATACTTCCCAAAATTGATAATGCCTAACATATTTATTTCTCTAGTTCTGGATTATATTCTTATTTGTAGTTATTTTGTTTTTTTGTAACGTTACAGAGTTGTATGTTTTCATAATTAATAAAAAAATAGAGTTACATAATTGTATGTGTTTTTCTAGTGCCCAAAATATAGAAAAAACAATGTATATGTGTATATTTTTTCTATAAAACCGTAATAATTATAATGAAACTAACTAAGTACAAATTTTCTTAAGTGTAGGTCTGTCCATAGCACTGTAACAAAAAGCCAATTTTTCATAACGCTTTTTCTCAAAACTTGGTTTACTGCACATACCACAGTATAACTCTAAGGTGACGTAATATGAAATCGCACACCAAACATTTACTTTTTCTAATATTGTCTTCTTGCAGGAATTCTAAAACGGGGATTATTTTCGCTCCAGTATCTAATAAGCGCAGAAGACAGTTTCCCATTTGTTGAAAATGTCGATTCATGGAAGAACATGATAAATTTATGAAAATTCCTGTTTTCACTTACAATTTTGTTTCCGGCTCAAAGACAAAAATTCAAACGTTTAGCTTCGTCTTCTTTTTCCAACGTTTGATTAAAAGTTGGCTTAAATGGGCATATTTTGTTTGCCTTTAAAATATACTGAATATGAGTTTTTTTTTACTACATCAAGTTCTTGAGCTTGGTTTCTTAATGAAAGGGTTGGATTGTCAGCAACAGACTGCAATACAATTAGGGAAGCTGCGTCATTCTGATCATAGTTGTTTTTTTTTTAATTGGAAACTGAACCAGTTCGCTGAAATTTTCTTAATAATTTATGAAGTCCCATTTTTGAGATGTAAACGTTAGGGTATCTTTGATTAAATTTCTCTATCACAAAATTGTAAGAACTTTCGTCCGCACCATAACATTGAACTAAATAAACCCTTTCTTCTAAGGTCAACATTTTCAAAACACATCAAATTCTATTTGACAACTTCAAATTTGCCCCATACATAAAGCAAAGTAATAAAAAGGTAAAAAAAAATCTCGTTTTTACAAAAAATGGTAGGAATGCATTTAAAATTTTAAAATAAGATACACACCACCCATTATGAAAATAGAGTCTAATAAAATTTTATATTAGGTAATATTTTTATTGAGCAGCAAAATTTCCATTTACCTCTAAAAATTAAAAAACTAAAAAAATCGAAGATTTATTTTAAATCTCGAATTTAAATTACAAACGTTATTCTAAATAAGTTTTCTAATTGGCACTTTGGTCAAAAATGAAAAATAAAGGTAGTTTACTCTTAGAGAAAAATCATGTTTTTGAAGTTTTTGTGAACCCTGTATAAAAAAATCAAAATTTTCTCTTTGTGAATTGCATTTTTTTTACAAGCAATACTTTTTCCCGAAAAATAAAATTTTTCATCCATTTGTGCTTTTGTTAACCCTATCCGCGGACAGTCTGTATACTAATGGCATATGACACAAGTTATTTAAAAATTGAAAAACTTGTGTGTTCACAGGAAATCAGTTATCAAAGTTATAAACCTTTGCAACAAAGTTATTTAATGGGCATGATGTCATGAATTCTTTAATAAAAATGTCAGTGTTGTCAAAGATAAAAAAGTAAAATAACTATTTTTCTTTTTGTAACATTTGCCAACTGGTTAGGGTCGACAATATGGCTCAGGCAGTTGTATAGTAAAATATAAATAACATCCTCAAAACAACGAAACTCGACAATGATACTTACACTGGTTTTGGATTGATCAACAAGCTGTATTTCCTTTTTTCTTAATTCTCGATTGCTAGTTTTGGCATGGAACGATTGCAACTCGCCAACTGCTTTAACTACCCCAATAACATCTAAAAAACCACAGACCAATAAATAAAAGTTTGAAACCGACGTTAAAAACATCGAAAAACGACTATAGGTACGTCGGAAAGAAAATAACCTATCTACGATCTTGGCCCTAAGGGCATGTAGATAATGAGGCAAAAATCGGTAGTCATCTTCTCAATTTTTAAATCAAAAAATAATCTCTTGAAATATGTATATACAAGGTGTTTTATTATCTTGCAGCTGCAGATATTATCAAAGATATTCAACAAAACGTTGATAGCAACAAAACATGCAATGCCATGTCCCTAGATTTATGTAAAGCATTTGATACAGTCAATCACAACATTTTACTTAAATGCCTATACAATGTTGGAATTCGGGGAAATATTTATTTATTGTTAAAAAATTACTTAAGTAGCTAATAGAAAGCAGTTTGTTCAAATGGAAAATGTTAAAAGTTCACAAAAAAACATAACTTGTGTTCCTCAAGGGTTAACCTTAGGACCTCGTTTTTTTTAATCTACATTAATTCTACAGCAAAATTAAAATTAAAAGGTAAAATAAAATTGTTTGCTGATGATACTAATATTGTATATTTTGATGATAAGTATGCTCAAATGCATAATAACATTAACGACGACCTAAATATAATATGTAAACGGCTTGAAATTAATAAATTATCATTAAATTTGAATAAATCATCTTTTATGTTTCTGCAAAATTAAAATTAAAAGGTAAAATAAAATTGTTTGCTGATGATACTACTATTGTATATTTTGATGATAACTATGCTCAAATGCATAATAACATTAACCACGACCTAAATATAATATGTAAATGGCTTGAAATTAATAAATGATCATTAAATTTAAATAAAATCTTTTATGTTTTTAAGTCAATCAAAATTAAAAAATAACTTTTAATAATCATATTATACTTATCTTTCAATAATCATATTATACTTAATTAAATATACTAATACAATTAAATTTTTAGGTTTATATATTGATGACAACTTAAGTTGGAAAAAATATATTATTGAATATTAAAGAAGGTACATCTCACCACTAATTGGTATTTTGTTTAAGCTAAAAATTATATATCATTAAAATATTTAAAAAATATATATTATTTTTTGGTTTATTCAAAATTACAGTATATGATTTCAATTTGGGGATCAGCGAATTTAACTACAATTCAGTCATTAAAAAAACTACAGAACAAAATAATTAAATGCATACATAAACTTCCTTTTTTAGAACCAACTATAAATTTGTATGAACCCAATGGATATTTAAATTTTGAAAAGCTTTATAAATTAAAATTATGCATTTTAATACACTCTATTATTATTAAAGAAAAACAATCGAATATAATATTTCCTTCAACCAACATTATTCATATCACGAGACAAAACCATCATATTCAAACACCTATGGTAAAGAGTACTTTTGGCCAAAGATCAATATTATATAAAGGAATAACAATTTACAACAGTTTACCGAAAAAAATTAAAGAAATATCAAAGTTATGGACTTAAAAAAAAAACTAAAAAAAAATTTTTAAAACTAAACTAACTTTAACGTATTATATATTATTATTCTTTTTTTTTTTGTAAATGGTTATTATATATATATATATATTTTTTTGAACAATTTCGATGGAGTTATTAATAATAATTACTAAACATGATTTTTATTATTTGTGATTTTATATGTTGTATATTATTTGGTATTATATTCTCTGTAATGAACTTTTTAAGTTGGTTGAGAATAAAGATATATATTATTATTATTATCTAGTGCATCATAAACATATTATTTGCTCTGTTAGATAACAAATAGCATTTTGCGTCGACTTTATACGAAAATAGCCCATTTCATTATTGGAGTAGGTTTATCTTTTTTTTTTTTTATATTATTTTATTTTTTAATATAATATATCAAAAAAACTGTTATAGTCTTAGCGAATTTTTCTTGTAGTTGCTTCATTTGTCTGACGTTTTTTCCAATTATTGTAGTGCCCTGTATTACCTTTCAATGGGAGAAATAAACGATATTATTATATTATTATTAAATTCATACCTATCATGGTGTTAGGATCCAATTCGCCGATTTGATTGATAGGCACAAATGTATAGGTTATTTGGGGTAAACTGGACAAATCGTCATCCGTACACTCTTCGATCACTGTTTCTGATGCCGCTGTCATCTCATAATCATTTTTCAAAGTGCAAAATTGTTTGTTGGCCGTTTTCAATACACACTTTGAAATGTAATACACTTTGTCAACCTAAAAATTGGACAAGTACGAGTTTTTGAATATATCTCAAAACCACAGGTTACACATGTAGGTATGCCTAGCTAAATAATAACAAAAAACATATTTTATATGGATATGGCATCTAAAAATGCTAAAATGTATAGTAGACCTGGGTCGATAATTTTTGAAACCAAAAAAAATAATAGTAGGATGAAACCCATTGGAAAAGGAAGAGAATATAACAAAAATGAAAGGAAAAATAATTTACGGGCGATCCGAGGTCGGGAAGTGGAAAGGGGTGATTTTTTAAGGGTAGAAAACGATTTATCTCGATTCTCTGCAAAACTACAAGTCCTATGGAAAAACGTTAAATGGCAAAGTTGTAGGTAATAAAAAGATTTACAACTTTTGTATTTACACTTTTTTCACATAACCTCAAAATTTATGTAAAAAATTCAAATAACCAAATTTTTGGTTTTTTATTTTTATCATTTACAAAAAAAAATTTTTTTTTCATGAAATTTGGTGAAAACTTACCTTTTTATGTCCCAAACACACTGTAATTTTTTTGATTTAAAATATTTATTTTTTCACTTTATTTTGACTTAATATCGAAAAAGCACCCTAATTTTCAATCGAAAATTCTCACGTCAAAATATCTGCTTTTTTTAAAAAATCGGTGGGCTTTTTTTTCGTTGAAATCTCTACTCTCTGATGGTGTAAAAAAAGTATAAGTACATTACTATGGTAAATGTTCTCAAAAATAAATATTAACTTTATTCACTATACTTTACTTATTTGGTTGTTAAGTATAGTAGTATATTTCGACTTGCAATTTTTTGTTTATCAATGTAACCATGTAACATGGAGTCTTACGTTTTTTGAGTAATTAAAGTATAAATTTTAATAAGAGATAGTAAATTTTGTATTTTTACATTGTTAAATTGTTGTTGAATAAATTGAATTCAAAATTGAAAATAGCTCAAAATTGTACATAGGTAATGATTTAAAAGAAAAATTTCGGATTCGAGTTTTTTTCGTTTCTTTGCATTTTTTGAGAACATTTCATAGTAATGTATATTTTTTTTACACCATCAGAAAGTAGAGATTTCAACGAACAAAAAGCCCACCGACTTTTAAAAAAAAGCATATATTTTGACGTGAGAATTTTCGATTGAAAATTAGGGTGCTTTTTCGATATTAAGTCAAAATAAGGTGAAAAAATAAATATTTTAAATCAAAAAAATTACAGTGTGTTTGGGACATAAAAAGGTAAGTTTCCACCAAATTTCGTGAAAAAATTTTTTTTGTAAAAGATAAAAATAAAAAACCCAAAAACTATGGTTATTTGAATTTTTCACATAAATTTTGAGATTATGTGAAAAAGTGTAAATACAAAAGTTGTGGATCTTTTTATTACCTACAACTTTGCCATTTACCGTTTTTCTATAGGACCTGTAGTTTTGCCGGGAATCGAGATAAATCGTTTTCTACCCTTAAAAACTCACCCCTTTCCACTTCCCAACCTCGGAGCGCCCGTAAATTATTTTTCCTTTCATTTTTGTTATATTCTCTTCCTTTTCCAATGGGTTTCATCCTACTATTATTTTTTTTCACTTTTTACCATTTTCAAAGGCTTCAGCCCTGGTCTCTAGGGTTCTAATTGAAATACTAAAGTTGTCACCAACTTCTGGTAAAAATGGAAGTAATGAATGTGTCATATGTAGCAGTTAATAAACTATTAAGATTTGTATTTGCTATTTACCTGAATTAATTCATAAAACTTATCAACTTGTTCCCTAAAAAATGTACATCTTATTTCTCCACTCTCATCTACCAGATCCATACTGAAAAGTTTTCCATCTCCCTTGGAGTTAGACCATGTTCTGATTGAACCTTTGTTTGTGACTCTTGCTTTAATTATCCATCTAAAATAACATTCAAAAAATTTCAATAAAATTCATTGTAGGAAATATATCATTACATAGTATAAACCGAGGGGTAATTCACTGAGAAAAATTGGTACACCATTTTCCATATTGCCGAATTTTCTTCGTATTTTCCTTGTATTTTCTTAATTTTTCCCATATTTTCTGTATTTTCTTTGTATTTTCCTGGTATTTTCTAGAACTTGTACACCATTTTCGCCAAAAAAATTGGCTTTACTAAATCAACATCCATTCGAAAAAAATGTTTTAATAATAATCACGGAACTAGCAACCTTTTTTTTTTTTTATAAGTCAAACTAAGCAGCATTGTTTTTCCAGAATCTTAAGTCGGTTATTCCCATCATTAAAACCGTCGAAAACCCGGCAGCGTTAAGGATTTAACGTCATTGCCAAATTGATTGCCGCGCGTATTTTCTATATTTTCCCTATGTTGCCTGTATTTTTCTCGTATTTTCTGTATTTTCTTCGGATTTTCTTCGGATTTTCTGCATTTTCTGTATTTTTTTTTGTATTTTCTAGAAGTTGTACACCATTTTCGCCAGTGAATTACCCCTCGGTATAAACCTTCTTTATATACTAAATTTTATTTTTGTGTACTTACTTGTTATGGTAGGGACTTAAACTCGATATTGGATGAGTAATGCGCCCGGAAAGACTAGTGTTTGCCTCCTGACTACCATTCATCCTTGAACTGTTAATTAAGTTGGAGCCGCTTAGTTTTGGCAATTTAGCAGCTGGGCCATCATTTGAACTGTTATTTCTAGCATGGCCATTCATGCTTGAAGAACTATGGGACCCTGTAGCAACCCCATTTGATTTTGCCCCTGCGTCAGCATAAGGAGCAGGATTACCCAGTTTTTCCCCTATATCATCCCCATCTACAAGGACTTCTAGGTCTAGAATAAGCAGTACACGGCTACAAAGTTAATAAAACGAAATCAGACATACAACATCACAATTAAAACAAGGAATAGAATATAAAGAGTAAATGATCTTTACCTATCTCGTCCCTCAGTATTATTTATCACACTTGTAATAAATCGAGATATCTTAATAATCGAGAACTTGGGCAGTCCCTTGTCGCCAGCCTTAGCATAAACGGGGGCGGTCATCATGGCAAATGAAACTGTATATTTTCCGTCTGACAAGAAAGCCCTGTATCGGTCCTTGTCAGGTTGCCCTGAACTTGTATTCATCTTTTTCACACTCAAGACTTGTACGATCGGGTCCGTAAAGTCTCCTCCTTGCATAATCGTCTAAAAAAGATTATTCACGATATAATAAAACAATACTAAACTAGAAGCAATGCCTTACTCACCGCTAGGGCTCCTTCAGAGAGATCTGGGGCCATTTTAACGCGTTGTTCCAAAATAATTGTAAAATAGAAAAACCTGCTACACTCTGAAAAAATTTATAAAATCACTGCTAATAGTGCTAATAAATTAATAAATACACCAAAGAATTGCTTAAAAACTTTAAAAAACAAGTAGATTCTTGTTGATTTTTCTATTTCTAGCTAGAATATGGAATTCTGGCGGGAGCTCTGACATTTAAATGTCAACGTACTTCTCCGTTCTTCTTCCCTTTCCCAGTTTAGGGTTGTAAGAACCAGTTTTTATTGTTCTCATGGTCGCGTTTAAAGGTCCGATGGTTCAATGCTTAACAACGGTCACCAAAAGAAACTAACCTCACTTTGTGGTTCATTGTTTGTTTGTATTTTTATGCAGTTTTGTGACTGAGTTTCTATTTCTAAAGATTCATTACCGGCAAAACTTAAAATGGAAGAGGATTATGACGATAGACCGTGGGACAGTGGAGACCGTGATAACGAGGTATGCATAGTCGCTATATTTACTTCCTCTTAGACTACGATTTTTTTAAATGTTTCAGTCAGAAGGGCTCGATGAAACAGAATCCCCAGAACAAATTCTGGCGGATTGCGCTGAGAAGTTTGCTACACCAGATTATATTATGGAACCGGGAATATTTTCTCAACTTAAGAGATATTTTCAAGCAGGTGGGAATCCTTTGCAAGTAATAGAAGAATTGTCCCATAATTATACTGCTGTAGCGCAGATGGCAAATCTAATTGCTGAATGGCTTATTATTGGAGGTAGGTATGTATGTACTTAGTACTTGGATATTATTATGGATGACCTCACACAGGTACCTTTTACATACATACAGGCATGAGTTACCTATACCTTATTTGTTTTATAAAATATTTCTAGGTGTTAAAGTACAAGATGTTCAAGCTATGGTTGAGAATCACCTTAAAGAAATGATTCTTAAGACTTTTGACCCTAAGAAAGCTGATACTATTTTTACTGAAGAGGGAGAGACTCCAGCTTGGTTAACACAACTAATTGAGCATCCAACCTGGAGATCCTTGATTTACAGACTTGCAGAGGAGTATCCTGATTGTTTGATGTTGAATTTTACAATTAAGGTAAGTAGAAAAGAAATAGAATGTATGTATTGTAGTACTATATTATTAGTGGTATCTATACCAACCTAGATAACTTAGTAGTAAGTATTTAGTTTCAACTACACAGTTGTTAAATTTTTAGCTCATATCTGATGCTGGTTTCCAAGGGGAAATTACAAGTATATCTACGGCTGCACAACAATTGGAAGTATTTTCAAGAGTGTTAAAAACATCAATAACAAGTTTTTTGACTAATCCTGATGAGTGGCAAAATACCAGCAAAGAATGTGCAGTAAGCAAGGAATGTGCAGTAAGTATCGAAATGTACAATGAAAAAATAAAATACTCCACATTGGCTTGAAGTATTTTTATTTTTGGATTTACTTATGTAAAACAATGAAATTTATTGTTTTAGAAAATGGTTTGTCATGGGCAACATACATATGTTTATAGTCAATTGGTGATACATATTTTGGCGAGGGAGACTAAAGGAGGATCAAGTATGAAAAGACTGTCACAGGAAATTACCAAGTGTGCTCAAAAAAAGTAATCAATTTAATTATTTAATCAGGATTATCTTTAGGTATCCTTCAAAAGAATTATATTCAGAAACAAAAAAGTTGAGCATAAGACAACTTTACATTTATAACATCTTAATATACATATTTAAAAATAAAAACCTTATACAATTTAAAAACCATAATCATAATACACGTCATAAAAATGAAACAATCATAAAACCTAAAATAAATAAGTACATAGGACAAAAAAATTTCAAATATTTATGTTTTTATTTAAACGATTATTTACCACCAAAAATAAAAAATTGATTTCATTTAAAAAATTTAAAAGTCGAAATAAAAACATGGATATTAAAAACAGACAATTTGAAACTATTTTTAGAAATGCTTTAATTAATTGATATTGTTCTGAATAATTTATAGTATTATTTGTTACTTAAAAATTATAAATTAATAATTATTTTATTATAGGTAATATATTTCTTTAAAAAAAACTGCGTTTATACTATAAATTAACATTTTTACTTTAAAACTTGATTTTTAATGCATATTTATGATTTTACATACTAAAACAAAAATTAAGATTTGCCCCTAATAAGCTTGGCTTCAGGGGATTGAAGAATAAGTTTATAGAAGACAACATAAACATATTTATTATATTATTAAATTTTAAATAAACTTATTATTATTATTAATTAAAGTTCTTTTCAAAATTTATTTTAGCTATTTTCGGTTAGTCAATAATTGGATAATGCCCTAACCAATTTTTTTTCCAAATGGATTTTAGTTTTATTACTGCAAAGGTTTGATAAATATCACAAACAAATTTTTTTGCAGTGGTAACGATATTACGCCTATAACTATGGCGCTGAACGGTGCCTCTGCGTACCCACAAGCCTGCCAGGCATTGACAGCTATGCTTTCAAAAAACACATTGAATCCGGCAGATATCTCGGTTCTTTATAGAAATTACAACTCTCCAGATCCACCTCCACTGGACTTGATCAGAACTCCTCAATTTTTAGGTAAGAAACGATAAAACTTAAGTAGAAACATTACTAACTTACAAACGTTACTAGGCAACACGCAGTTATTTGTTTCTATCATGAAGGCCAAATTACTCTAAAGAAATGAAGACATTCAAATTTTTAAAGTTAATAAAATAAAATATTTAGGAATTATTTTTGACAGTAAATTAAATTGGAATTTTCACATAGAATACTTAATTAAAAAATTAAGAATTTTACTGCCGATTTTCAAAAACATTAAAAACATTTTAAATGTAAGACATATGGAAATATTATATTACGCGTTAGTTAAAAGTCATTTAAATTACAGAATTTTAGGTTGGGGAGGAATATATTTTTTTTTTCTTTTTTTTAATTTATTTATTTTACGTCGGCCTTTTTCCGCAACGAGGCCAATCACCGACGCCAGGGAATTTGTCATACACTATCTGGTAATTTTGCCGAATCCGTCTTTGTCGAGGGTAGGGTTCTTCAACGTGCCAACATCCATGATACGGTGCCCACAGTTTAACGTCTCTTCCGAAAGACGGCGCACCTCTTAAACCAAATTCCAAATTTAACATCGACGTTGCCGGCACCGGGAATGGCCGCTGCGCTGACCACCAGACCACAACGCCGATTGGGGAGGAATAAATAGAACTTTAGTTAAAAAATTAAAAATATTACAAAAAACGTTTCTAAAAATTATATACAATAAAGATTATCTTTATCCTTCAAAAGAATTATATTCAGAAACAAAAAAGTTGAACATAAGACAACTTTACATTTATAACATCTTAATATATATATATTTAAAAATAAAAACCTTATACAATTTAAAAACCATAATCATAATACACGTCATAAAAATGAAATAACCATAAAACCTAAAATAAATAAGTCCATAGGACAAAAAAATTTCAAATATTTATGTTTTTATTTAAATGATTATTTACCAACCAACAAAAATTTAAAAAATTATTTCATTAAAAAAATTTTAAGTCGAAATAAAAACATGGATATTAAAAACAGACAATTTGAAAATATTTTTAGAAATGCTTTACTTACTTAATTAATATTGTTCTGAATAATTTATATATAAGTAATATTTTTTACTTAAAATTATAAATTAATAATTTTATTATAGGTAATATATTTCTTCAAAAAAGCTGCGTTTATACTATAAATTAACATTTTTACTTTAAAACTTGGTTTTTTAATGCCTATTTATGATTTTACATACTAAAACAAAAAATAAGATTTGCCCCTAACAAGCTCAGCTTCAGGGGCTTGAAGAATAAGTTTATCGAAGACAACATAAACATATTTATTATATTATTAAATTTTAAATAAACTTATTATTATTACTCACAAAATATACTAATGTCCTGTATTTTTTAACAGAACTTTTAGTAGATGCTCTCTTTAAACCTGGAGTTAAATTAAACCCCGACCACAAACCGAAGTATATACATTTGCTGGCGTATGCAGCCAGTGTCAGTGAAGTACTACCAAAAAAAGGTTTGTATTAACTGTAAGGGAGCCGTATGTAATTATTTCTATGTCATGTGAAAAGAGGTGTTATCACAAACCTCTTTTTTAGTCACTGGGTACAAGAAAGTGGAATGTTTGCATGTATAGTGTTTCTCAGGATAATTTAATGACATAAAAAAGTATTAAACTCCTAACCATAGGCGTCGCCAACCAAAAAATTAAAATGTGTAGAGTAGAGTATTGTTTTAATTTTTTAAGACGATAATAATATAAATAAAGCAACGTTAACATAAAAAAGCATTAAACTCCTAATCATAGGCGTCGTATCTCCAAATAATTAAAATGCATAGGGTATAATATTGTTTTCAATTTTTTAAATAATAATAAAATATAAATAAAACAATTTCAATAGGTAACACGTTGTAAACGAACATTATTGATTTAAAATGCAGTAACAATTGAATTGATGGAATCATCATAATTCTCAGAAGTAGAATCGTTTTCAGGTTGGATCACTATTGGTGCTATAGGCGATAAAACAGGAATATTCCACTTCTACAGTAACATGTGACAGTGATGATGACTCAATTATCTTTTAGCAGGTAGATAAGAAATATCGTGATTCGCTGAAAATATTCCGCCTTTCTTGTCTAGAACATATAAATTTCCAATTGCGTTTGTCTTAGTATTATTCACAGATTGGGAGACAGTGTTCGAGAGGTGCATAAATTATGCACGATTTCCAGTTCTACCAAATTTTCGGGTTTGTTAATATAATATATAAGTATACGAGAAACAATTGTTTGTTAATTAGTTGTTTTTTAACAATGAAAACCCTTTTTATTTTAATTTTAATTCTTTTTTTCTAAATAATATTTCTTAAGGACTAAAAAACCTATAATAATATTAATGTTCTTCTTTCTTTCACACTCAAAACGTCTTAGTTTAAAGTATATTTGTAAACTAGCTTTCAAAGAGAGTTACTGACTAACAATTGAATACTGATATAAAAATAACATTTTTAATATAAGGAACTTAAAGAATTTAAAAAAATAGATCTGACAACCCTGGGTGAGGTCGGTCTCTTTGAAGCCTGTTAAACGCCTTTTTATGTCATCAAACTGAGTTTGGATAAATTATACTTACTAATTTTAGGCAAATCCGGTGGATTGTTACCGACATCTGAACGCACATTGTTAAAGAAATCAAATATCAAATTCTTGCGCGTACATACATGGTGATCTTGAAAACGGTAAGAGATATGAAGTTGTGTATTTTGGGGCCTAATTACTTTTAATGAAAAAAAATTGTAAATATTTTCCGAATACCCTGCAAAAAACGAAAACATACCGCTTTTTATAACGGCATCAGTGGCTTCGTGGTTAACGCGGCAGTCGCTGAGAACTGTAGGACGAGAGCAGCGGCGGATTTAGGGGAGGGGCGACGGGGGTTTCGCCCCCCCCCCCCTCCTGAGCCTTCTTAACCACACCTAAAGTCAAATACGTCATTCGCGAATTCCTGTGAAATAAATATAAGAAAAACCTTAATTTCAACTTCACATAATTAATAATAGAAATAATAGAATATTTTATAAAACAAGCCAGCCAATGATATAAATAAATTTATTGTCATGTTTTAAAAATAAAAGAAAAGATCAACACTGTTATTTTATGATAAATGCATATGGCTTAACTGGTAGCAGCGGTGGATTTAGGGGGGGGGGGGGGGGCTCTGTAAGGACTGTAGCCCAGGGCGGCAAATATTAGGGGGCGGCATTTACAACATTAAAATTAAAACAAACCAAACACGCAGACCTTCGCAGAAACTTCATTATAAGCAGCTTTTCAATGATATTTTAGATACTACAAAACTAACTAAGATTTTCAGATTTGCATGAATTAGGTACAATTTTTTGACTTAATGAATAAAAATCTTTTTTTAAGTTTTTCAGAAAATGTCCCAAATAATCTTTCAGATAGTTTAAGTCTAAGGTACAACTTTATAAAAAAAGAGTTTTTAGTTTAACTTATTTTTAACAGTTTTTTATAGTGAATTTTTGAGAAATTTTGGGCGTGGTCAAGAAAATTTTTCTCCCGACACTATCCTGCTCGTCTCTTTGTAGGTAGGTAGATATTACAGTTTTTAGTTTAACTTATTTTTAACATTTCTTTTCAGAGTGAATTTTTGATTTTGGGCGTGGTCGCGAAAATTTTTCGCCTGCGGCGCATTTTCGCGCCTACGGCGCTTTATTTCTAAAACGTAGTCGCCCCCCCCTCAGCAAAATCCTGGATCCGCTACTGGACGAGAGTTTGTGGCTTCGTATCCCACTGCCGGCAAACTGGTTCGAGCCCGGTGGATTTTAGTTTAGTGGTATAAGTCTGGACATAGGTCCAGCCACAACCACCTTGAAAGAAGCCGCGAAACAGACACATCGACAACACTGCTTGAAGATCCATGTGTCACGTGACTTTTTTGAGGTTAGCCTTGCTTTAGTATGTAATTTACGCGCGAAGTAGGTGTTAACTTTGCGGTTTTTCTTATTAATTTGTATTTTTATCCGGTTTTGATTGATATCTAATAGAAAATTTAAGTGACATGATTGCTAAGAATCTCTACAAAATATTAGTGAAAATTTATGGTGCACGTTTGCTATAATAGCATTAATAAAGAGAAAAATCCAACAGCCGGCCCAGGGCGGTTTGTTTACGGGTCTTATAATGGCGGCAAAATTTTATTTCTAGATACCTAGGTACTTAGGTAAGTACTATTTTTTTTCTTTTAGTTTGTTGATTTATCAACATGCCAAGCCCCTGCTGTATACCTGGGTGTAACTCCAACTATAAAAGTGTTCTAAAAGCAGGTGAAGAGAGTGTATCAGTTTTTCACTTCCCAAAAGATGAAAATCTGAAAATTCTATGGCAAAAGCCATTCCAAGAGTTAATTGGTCGCCCAGGCAGTATTCTGTAGTTTGTGCTAAGCATTTTGTCCCCAGTGACATTACTCGTGAGGATATTTATATTTTGCCTGATGGCACCACAAAAAAAATTCCAAGTAAAGTGAGACTAAATTTAACAGCTGTTCAGCGAACGAAGAGGGAAAAATCCGAAAATAACAACAATAACTGCTTTTTATGTTCTACAAAATACCGGTATTATTTATTTAAGCACATAAGTCTTAACAAGTTTTACCCCATTTGTAAGACGTACATAATCAAAATCCTAAAGTAAAGTACCGTACGAGCAAAAAGTATTTGCATCAAAGAGGGCCTTGCATCTAAGGACGTAATTAATGCTTAGCCGTAGAGCTTAATACCTGTTGGGTGTCAGTAACTACCTGAATTAACAATCAATCAGTTATTCCGTCATCTTTGACAGTCGTTACAAGTAATTTGATTTATCGCTAATTTTTCCAATTTCTTGAACAATTCACACAATGGCCTTTACGGAACAGCACAAAACATTCATGGTTGAAGCGTATTTTCGAAACGGGGTTAGAGTAAATGGTGAGTGGCAATACCATCCGGGTTTGTGCATGCACGATTTTCACGAACATTTTCCTAACGTTGATTTTATTGCTGAGGATTTTTATCATTGCCTGAAAAGAACCGTGGCTGTGTTTAGGGAAACAGGTTCTATTCAACACAAAAAAGGAGCAGGAAGACCATCTGTAAGAACAGAAGAACTTGTTGCAAACGTTCGTGAAATAATGCAAAATACGCCAACAAATTGTATAAAACGCCTGTCCCAAGAAGTGGAAAGATCTTATGGAACATGCAGGACTATTCTTAAGAAGCAGCTAAATTTATTTCCTTATAAAGTGCAAGTATTCCAATCAATGGTTTACCCAAAATTTATTGGAAAGAAATGATTTATTAGACCTGTCATTGTTTTCGGATGAAGCCTGGTTCCACCTCTCCGGTTATGTGAATTCTCAGAATACATGTAATTATTTTTCTTTTTCTTTCTGTATATTCTTACTTTGTTAATTTTGTAAATAACAAAAATAAATTTGTATTTGTCTACTTATTTTATTACTCATTAGTTTGGCATATCATGTCTTAATATGAATTTGACAAAATTTTAACCTAGATTTGGTTAGATATATCGTCCCCATATCATTGTGATCTAAACCAAGCCCTACGTTTTTTAATCCAAGCCATCTCTTTGATGCAAATAATTTTTGCTCGCACGGTATAGCTACTTAGTATAAGTTATTATATTATTATTGATATATTATATTTTGTTAAATCTAATAAAGTGTTTTATATATTAAGACTAGAAGTCATATTACATCACAAGTCATATTGCAACTCCAAGGAGCACAGCCTTGGTTAGAATACTGATGGCAAATTTCCGAACATATTTAGTCTTTTTTTTTTACCAAATTATTAAGCCCCAATTCAACAATTTTCGTATCTCTTACCGTTTCTGAGATTCCCATGTATGCGCACGAATTTGCAGCACCTTTGTTTGCTATAGGTTTAGACTTATTTAATTCAGCAAATAATAATTGAACGAAAAATCGGTAAAAATTTGTCAAGAAAACAGTAGAGTTATAAATTACAAAATGTTTCAGGCCAAAAAAGAGTATGTAACAAGGACGAACTTCAACCTACTGTAAGAGCAATAGAGACAGTACACAATATATGCAATGGTAACAAAGGCAGCAGTGAGCTTATGGCCGAGTTGGCTACTATTTATCAATCTTTAAGGTGTGTGTCATTCAAATTTAAATTGTTTAAACTTTTAATAAACTTTTGACGTCTAAATCCATTCTACTCGGGCCTTAATTATTGACAGTACCTTTAAAGATCATTTTTTTCCCCTAGATTTCCCGTCGTATCTCTTGGTGTCATTCGATGGGTGGAATGCACCGTCACTGAACCGAGTTACTTCAAATTGTCAACCGAACATACGCCGATACATTTGGCTCTACTAGACGAAGTGGTAACTTGCCATACTCTTTTACATAACCAAGTTTTGGATTTGCTTATACGACTGTTCGAGTCTAAGCAAGATGAATTAGAAATTTTAGTTCAGGTAATTACACATTTGAAATATACGTGTTTAAAAATATGTCCTTTCCATGAGCAGAAATGAATAAGTTATTAGTAAGTTATGTCCAATTTAAAAAAAAAATAAATCAACACAAAACGCTATTTGCTATCTAACAGAACAAATATATGATGCACTAGATAATAAAAAACCTTGTATTAGTATTTTTCTAGATTTAGCAAAAGCCTTTGATACAGTTAGCCATAAGTTACTGTTAAAAAATTTGAAAATATTGGATTCAGAGGAAAGCAATTAGAATTAATTAAAAATTATCTGAAAAATAGACCAACTTATGTTCAAATAGATAAAGAAAAAAGCTATCCAAAAGTATTTAAGTATGGTGTTCCTCAAGGAACAATTTTAGGACTATTATTTTTTTCTATTTATATTAACGACTTATTTAGTATAAATTGCGATGGACAAATTCATAGTTTTGCAGATGATACTACAATTTTTTATACCGATACAAATTGGGAAAACTTAAATAATAAAATTAAAAAAGATTTTAAAATTATAAAAAATTGGTTTGATATCAATTTGTTAACAATTAATTTTAATAAAACGAATTATATTCCTTTTTTGTAACCTGCCACGAAATATGAATAGTATTCAAATAAATGAAGACATTCAAATTTTTAAAGTTAATAAAATAAAATATTTAGGATTTTTTTTTTTGACAGTAAATTAAATTGCAATTTTTACTTGGAATACTTAATTAAAAAATTAAGAAGTTTACTGCCGATTTTTAAAAACAGTAAAAAAATTTTAAATGTAAGACATGTGGAAGTATTATATTACGCTTTAGTTAAAACTCATTTAAATTACGGAATTTTAGGTTGAGGAGGAATAAATAGAACTTTAGTTAAAAAATTAGAAATATTACAAAAAAGGTTTCTAAAAATTATATTCAATAAAGATTATCTTTATCCTTCAAAAGAATTATATTTAGAAACAAAAAAGTTGAACATAAGACATGACAACTTTACATTTATAACATCTTAATATATATATTTAAAAATGAAAACTTTATACAATTTAAAAACCATAATAATAATACACGTCATAAAAATGAAATAATCATAAAACCTAAAATAAATAAGTCCATAGGACCAAAAAAATTTCAAATATTTATGTTTTTATTTGAACGATTATTTACCAACAAAAATTAAAAAATTGATATCATTAAAAAAAATTTTAAGTCAAAATGATAACATGGATATTAAAAACAGACAATTTGAAAATATTTTTAGAAAATAAATGCTTTAATTTAATTAATTAATATTTTTCTGAATAATTTATAAAAGTAATATTTTAGTTTTATTATAGGTAATAATATATTTCTTCAGAAAAACTGCGTTTATACTATAATTTAACATTTTTACTTTAAAACTTAATTTTTAATGCATATATGATTTATGATTTTACATACTAAAACAAAAAATAAGGTTTGCCCCTAACAAGCTCAGCTTCAGGGGATTAAAGAATAAGTTTATAGAAGACAACATAAACATATTTATTATATTATTAAATTTTAAATAAACTTATTATTATTAAGTGGAATAGAAAGGTTAATCTTGTTTTTTATATTTTCAGCTGGAAATGCGGAAAATGGTTTTGGATAGAATGGTGAACTTACTATGTTCAGGATGTGTGGTACCAGTGGTAAAGTACATTAAACAGTGTTGGCAAAGGGGAGACACGGATATTTCGTTAATTCGATATTTTGTCACCGAGGTAATATGAGTATTGTTTTTATGCTTAACATATTATTATTAAATTCTTTAAGGCAAGAACATTCTATAAAGTTTGTACTTTTTTTAGGTATTAGAAACCATAGGACCACCTTATAGTTCAGAATTTGTGCATCTATTTATGCCCATGGTAGAAAATGACGAAATTACAGGAACTATGAGGGGCGACGGTGAAAACGACCCTGTATCTGAGTTTATAGGTAATATACTAAACAAATATTATTATTTACAATTTTTTTTAAGCTATATTACAGCTAGGCGGAAAATTTGTCTATACAGCCAAGATAAATTAATTATACTACTTTGGAAGACGATTTTTTCTTGTAACAAGTGAGTTTCGGCAAAGAACTTGTACAAGATTGTTTTCATAAATTTTGAAACAAGAAGTGTGGGAGTTTTCGTAAACCAGTTAGCTGAATAAATTATTATACTCACGACAATGCGCCAGTCCACAAAACAGCCAAATTCTAACTCATCAATAATAAGTAATAATATTTATTATTACTATTCATTTTAATACTAATATTTCTAAATTTTAAAAACCATAGCAACTCACCAATTCTGAACTCATCTCTAATTGTCCGTTTTCGTTGACCAACGATAAGCAAGCCTCCACGTGTGAATTTTAGATAATTGAATTCGGTCGTTGAAACGCTGCGACGGACGGTGAATCTCGCCTGGCGTATATAAATTTCGTCGAACGAACCCGAACGTCACCCGGTTATATCCGATTTATTTAGGGACTCTACGGCCGCGTTATTTTAGCGCCTGCATTGCTTTATACATTTAGGACTTTGTTGTGGCGTAAGCGCGCGTCGAGTTCGAACTAATAAAAATGAATTTCGTCAATAATATAATGTTAACGACGGGGCGAAAACCGATCTTTTACGCGTCGGTTTTCAAAAGACATTAATAAATGTATGTATTAATTTACCTAAATTTTTTTTTATAAATAGATACTTTTTCGAGCAATTTGCTTATATGTCATTTGGTATTGGATTTCTATTGCGCCCCTCCAAACACAACCCCCACGACACGCCACTGAACTCATCCTTCGCCAGGGTGCTGCTATTTTCTTCATATTTACTATTTTTAGTTATTTTTGGAACAATAAAAACAAAGGACTCAATATGGTAAAAAGATAAATTTTAAATTTCAACAAATAAAAACTAAGAAACAACAAAAGTATTTAACTCATTGATTAATACCTTGGTTTTTCAATCATTTAACATTTTCATTAAAGTCCTGGGAATCTGAAAGTATTGGTTGTATTTGGTTATAGTGCCTTATTCGGGAAGAATATTATTTGTATGTACCTACTCCTAATACAAATAATAATTTAGATTCGAATAAGTATAGCGGGAATGAGGGCAGGCAATAAAATGACACAATTCTATTTATCCCAACGTTTCATTTTATATAAAAACTTTCTCAAGGGTCTGAAAAGAGAGAGAAGACAATTACAATAAATAAATGCGAATAAAATTCAAATTACAAATACAGTCATAACAAAAATTAAAATGAGGCAGTAGGTCCCTAATCAATACACAGTGTGACCAGTAAAGTCCTCATCATATGGGATTTTTTTTATTAATAGCTTTATTCAAAATTTGACTTTGGCATCAAGTTCTGCTTCGATCGAGATGACAATTAAGCAAAAAAATAGTAGTCACGTGATTCGCATTATCTGTCAAATTTTTTTTTTTTTTCAAAAAATAATTCAAAAGTGGGGTTATTTCTGAAAATATCGAAAAAAGTTATTAGAAAAAGTTTTTTAAATGCAGTTTCTAGCCCACATGCAAAATTTCAGCTGCATAAGATAATTTTGATTTTTTTACCCACCACTAAAATTTTATTTCCTCTTAATGAACACTTTACTGATGACACTGTTCTTTTTTGTCTTAATATTAAGGTGTATTACTTTCAGACACAAACAACGTTTTCAAAAATACTTATTTTATGAAGTTACCTTATACAGGGTCAAAAACAAATAAACTTTGCATCACATGCGACCAAATTTTAATAGCCCAATTTTGATTTTGTAGAAAAACACATTTAATATGGCGCTACTTTAAAGAAAATGTATCTGAAATAGAGCCTTGCCAAAACTGAGAAGTTTTATGTAGGTTGGGTTGAGTCTTATTTTGCAAAAGTGGTGCAATTTACAAAATACGGGTAAAAAATCAAAATTATCTTATGCAGCTAAAATTTTGCATGTGGGCTAGAAACTGCATTTAAAAAAACTTTTTCTAATAACTTTTTTCGATGCTTTTAAAAATAGCCCCACTTTTGAATTATTTTTTGGAAAAAATTAAAATTTGACAGATAATGCGAATGATGACTACTATTTTTTTGCTTAATTTTAATCTCGATCGAAGCAGAACTTGATGCCAAAGTCAAATTTCGAATAAAGTTATTAATAAAAAAAAAATCCCATATGATGCGGACTTTACTGGTCACACTGTATAAATACATCACAACTTTGGCCATTAAATAAATTGTCGTTTAGAGAAAATATACATGAAAAATATGATTTAATTGCAAATTTTTTCATTTTTTTTTTCATACTGTAGAATATGACAACACATTGGATACATATATAGATCCGAACTGTCAGGTCAGTACTAATTTGAGAGTAAAACGTAAACAGTGAAGTTAGATTTAATTATGAAATTTTAAGATTATGCATAAAGTCGCCACAGTGGTTCTTTTCCCGTGCGTCATCACTTTTACGTCATCAAAATCGTATGAATCAAATCAAAATTACGAGACGAAAAAAGTCAAAACTAAGTTAAGTTCATAAAATGGACGTGCCTGCCTACCGTTTGACGTACAGTTGAGTTCAAAAAGAAGTAGGACACGGATTCTTATCCTATGTAAACCAGGCTTTTAAAAAACATCAAAAGTTTGACATGACACTGACATCCTTTTTTTAAATATAAAAAATATATATTTTATAAGTAGTTATTGATTCGAAGCATAATGCCTAGGCTTGACAATGTTCAAAGGACTCAAATAATTGTGTTCTTAAATGACGGAATACCTATACGAGACGTTGCCGCTATAATGCACGTAGCAAAAAAACGGTAGACAATATTAAGTACAGATGGGAAGCGGATGGAACTTTGGATAAGAAAAAGCCTTTTCAAAGACCAGGAAAAAGAACGCAAGAACATAACAATGGTCTTGTGCAATACTTGGAGGAAAATCCCTTCCAAATAATGCGAGCTGCTATTCAGCAAACAAATTTTCATGCTTCGAGACCGGTAGGTTGGTTGGTTTAAAAAATTATGTTGCCACCAAAAAGATGAAATTAGGGGAAGAACACAAGCAGACACGAATTATTTTGCGGCCAGACTAGAATAGAGTAGTCTTCACTGACGAAAAAGTTTTTCAGTCTACGTTCAACGGATATATTCAGGGTATGTATACAGACCTCGCAATACAATATAATATACTGAAAAATTTATCAGTAATTCCGAAAGATCAGGGAGATTTTCGGTGAATATGAGCATGGGTGAGTTATCATGGACTTGGAGTGTGTTGGATTGTAAATGAAAAGTTTAATGCAGTCACTTACAAGAACATTTTGGAATATATTATGATGCCTAGTGTATCGCAACATTTCTCTGATCAGAGATTTGATTTCCAACACGACAATTGCCCGGTTCACAGCGCGGGTATGGTCAAAGATTGGTTCCAGAGAAATAACGTGGAAACTTCAAAATGTCCCGATATTAATATAATAGAAAACGTGTGGGGTCTAATGACACGAAAAATATATAAAGCAAATTTCAGACCAGCTAACAAAAATTAACTTGTTCCATTTATTGAAGAAACGTGGAATGAGTTAAGTGATGATCAGGATTTTGTGAGTGGTCTATACTTATCGATACCCAATAGACTGAATGAGCTTTTACAAAAAAACGGAGCGATTACTAAATATTAAATAGGTATAATTTTTTTTTTAAATTAATTATTGTGTACAATAAAATGTTTGAATTAAATTAGACTTGTTATTTCTTAATGAAACGAAGAAAAAATGGTAATAAAAATTATAAATATGACACGTTTAAGTCTAGCCCAATAAATAAAAAAATTAGTTTGTTATAATTTGAACACAGTTAATAGCATGTCCTACTTTTTTATGAACTTTCGGGGATTACGGGTAGGTTTACAACACACAATCGATGTCCTACTTCTTTCTGAACTCAACTGTACCTACATAATATCACGAAAAATTATTATTTATTTTAAGTTTTGCCCGGCATTCTCTATTATCTAAAAGAAATTGACAAGCAAATGTTTATACATTTAATACTATTTTTAAAGCTTAAAATCTACAAAAGTTTGGTGTTTTATTGGCTATTAAAATCGCAAAATTCAAATTTTTAACATCCTTTCATTTAAGGGAATTTAGCCACTGCCGTAAACGTTTCAAGGAACTTTCACGGTTAGAATATTTAAAATAAATAAATTAGTTATTATAAAAATCCATAAATACTTACCGCCAAAACAGATGGTGGGTATAATTACCTCTAAAAAGAACTACTTTTAGAAACAAGAACAGTTCTAAGGCACAGATTTACAAAATACGAATTAGATTGGCAGATCAAAATAAGGTTGACAATGACGTTCTAAAATACAACGGTTGTCAACTAAACAAATAAAGAAAGTAATTAACTGACGTTTATAGTTTTATCCTTGTCTAGCACGTTATATTATTGCGGAATTTTGGAGACGTTCTTTTATGCTTTTATTCAAACTTGTTACTGTAATAAACAAGGATGCAGAGTTATTAACCACGTCGAGTCCTGATCGTTGATTGATGACGCACGGGCAAAGATCCACTGTGGCAACTTTAAGAGATGAGTCTGCATTTATTGGCATAATTTTCAATTTGTTAGCACTTCCGATTTGACCAGAAGTGACCTTGACTTTGGTATTTTAAATGGGACATCTTGTACATTTTTACTTATTTGGGTTCAGCATAACATTCTGAGTAAAATGACTTGTCATTTTTTGACGTGTTATAACATTTTTGTTTATTTTTTATTTTCACTCTAGAGTGCTACAAATGAATTAAATCTGTGAATTTATAGTCAAGTCGTATATGAAAATTAAAATTATGTCATAATAATCGACGTTCTAAGTTTCACAAGCGTTTAAAAATTGAAATTGTGTTTTCTTGCGTTTACTCCATTTTTCCAAATGGAGCGATGGTAGTTCACTAGGATATTTAAAACAAGCATTTTTTTCCCAACAATTTGATACCATACACTCCTATGCTATTTTAAAATTGACACGAAAAAAAAATTTGCCTTAAGTCCCAATCGCAAATTTAATAGCGTTATGCATTATTGCCGCCCTGTATTTTCTAAAGAAATATTTGCTGGCTTTGAAAAACGATGGAATGGGTTTGAAAACAAATATTATGGTTTTAAATTAAAATTGTAATGTCATTCGTTTCTTCAGTGGCGCAACCAGAAATTTTGTTCGGGGGGGGCTTTAACTTCTTGCGCCGGAGGCGAAATTTTTTTGGGTGCCACGCCCTTTTTTGGGTAAAATACGTATGATTAACGAGAGCGACAGCCCCCTAAAACTTCTGCAATAATACGCCGCTAGCCCTAACGAAATATTTATGAAAGAAAAATTTAGAGATTTTATTTTAATTAGTAAAAATGTATTTAAAATAAGTAACGCATATATTAAGCATACTTATACTAAAACAAAACAAAAACCTTATACAATAAGTTGTAAGTAATCACTAATAATACTAATATTAAAGTAAAATTCTTCGTCTTGTTTTTGCCATTTCGTCCAGAATTTCTTCCACGGTAATATCAATATCGTGGTTCGCATAAATAGGTAGACCAGGGTCGATAATTTTTGAAACAAAAAAAAATAATTTACGGGCGATCCGAGGTCGGGAAGTGGAAGGGGGTGAGTTTTTAAGGCTAGAAAACGATTTATCTCGATTTCCGGGAAAACTACAAGTCCTATGGAAAAACGTTAAATGGCAAAATTGTAGGTAATAAAAAGATGTACAACTTTTGTATTTACACTTTTTTCACGTTGCCTTAAAATTTATGTGAAAAATTCAAATAACCAAGTTTTTGTTTTTTTATCTTTTACAAAAAAAAATATGTTTTCACGAAATTTGGTGATAACTTACCTTTTTATGTCCCAAACACACTGTAATTATTTTGATTTAAAATATTTATTTTTTCACCTTATTTTGACTTAATATCGAAAAAGCACCCTTATTTTCAATCGAAAATTCTCACGTCAAAATATCTGCTGTTTTAAAAAAGTCGGTGGGCTTTTTGTTTGTTGAAATCTCCACTTTCTGATGGTGTAAAAAAATATATACATTACTATGGTAAATGTTCTCAAAAAATGCAAAGAAACGGAAAAAACTCGAATCCGAAATTTTTTTTTAATCATTATGTACAATTTTGAGCTGTTTATTAAAATGTATACTTTAATTACTCAAAAAACGTAAGATTCCATGTAACATTGATAAACAAAAAAATTACAAATCCATAAAACATTGAGATCGCAAAAAACATGCGAAAATAGTTCGCGTGACATGAAAAATTGGTTTGCAATTAAACGAATAGGCTAAGTTTCTAAGCTCGGGGGGGGGGCGGTAGCCCCCCCCCCCTGGTTGCGCCACTGCGTTTCTTAAACTTACATTGTAAATCAGATAAAATGGTTAGTTTTACTAGAAATGAACAAATTGATATGCATTAAGGGTAATAAATATTCACTCCACTGTGAGATGGACTACTTCCATAAAATTGATATGCTCCTAATTTTTGGAGTGACCAGAAAAATTCTTCTGAAGCCGCAGGATTGTATGTTTTATAAACTAATGACATTACAACTTTAACTTAGAGCCATATTGCTTTTCAAAACCATTCCATTGTTTTTCCAAGTCGCCTTAATATTTCTTTAGAAAAGAGAGGGCGGCAATAATGCATAACGCTTTTAAATTTGCGATTGGGACTTAAGGCACATTTTTCAATGTCAATTTTAAAATAGCATAGGAGTATATGGTATCAAATTGTTGGAAAAAAAAATGCTCGTTTTGAATATCCTAGTGAACCACCAGCGTTGCCAGAGCTGGTACAATTGTACGAATCTGGTACATTTCGAACCCGTCTGTACACAAGTACATTTACACATTTTCTGGTACATTTTCATCCTTGTGCCGCCCTCTATCATTCAAAAGGCAAAAATCACAAAAACCGTCAGTTTTGCAGTACATTTTTAAGATACATTGATACCTACTATTCCTACATACATACCATTAAATTTTTTCCATGACTGATGATGATAATAATAACTTAAAATTATTTAAGAAATAAATTAAAAATAGGTTAAAAAAAATAAGTAATTTCTGATGTCTGTACAAAAGTTTAAAATCTGGTACATTTTCAGTTTGTGATCTGTACAATTTTTTAATACCCTCTGGCAACACTGGATGCTGAACCCAAATAAGTAAAAATATACAAGATGTCCAATTTAAAATATCAAAGTCCGGTCAAACCGGAAGTGCTAACAAATTGAAAATTATGCCAATAAATGCAGACTCATCTCTTATCCATAATCTCAAAATTTTATTTTAATATCTATAAATACAGAAAAGTTATAGGGGTGAACGCCTTTTGAGAAACACCGGTATAGTATTTGCAGAATCTTACTGCCAATAATAAACTACCTGATTAAACCCTATTGTATACGCCTCAACCTCTTCAAAGGGGATTAAATGGGATCAGGGTCGGCTTGTACCTACACCACATGATTTATTTTTATAATTTAAAATAAATAGATAGGTATTTTTAGTTTTAGGTAGGTACCTAAAATAAAAATGTAAAATAATGATAACAGTTAATGATAATTGAAAATAATATAATTTAAAAGTATAACTATTAGGATAACAAGTACAATAAAAATTAATTAAATTCTAAAAAACTATTGATAATTTATTCAAAATTTAACTCTGTATCACTATCACTATCTTCATCTAAGCCTAAACTTATAATTAAGGGTTGAACAGTTGTAATCATACAATTGTAAGAATTTTCCACCTTAAGTACATGCTGTACACAGTTTTTCCAGCTTTCTGCAGAAATTTGTGTTACTTCGTTTTTAATTAATTCTACTACAGATGCATTTAATGTAGGAGAAATATTATTTCTCCTAATATTGTATTTTAATTGGTGTCATATTAGCTCAATAGGATTGAATACACAATAGTATGGAGGAAGACGCAACACTGTATGTCCATTTTCTGCGGCAAGTTTGTCACACTCGTATTCCTTATTTATTTCAAAAGCTTTTGATACTTCTAGCAGTTCTCGTTTTTTGTAAGTTTCTTCAAAATATAAATCATTGTCAATCATAAAAATTTGAATTTCTGCTTTTGTACTATTAGAATTGGGAATGACTTTTGCTTGCCGACTATGATAACTAGCATTGTCCATTACAATGACGCTATTTTCAGGTATATTTTTAACGCCACATTCTACCACTAATAAGCCTAACTAAAAATTACTCGCCAGAAAACCACTAGACTAAAATTATTAAAAATCAGTTTGTATTTATAAATGAATCAGGCATAGGTATAAATTGAATTTGTACCTGGTCCGGCTCTGCTCGAAAAGGTTTTAAAATTTGGGATTTCATTATTTATTTTATGGTCAAAGGGATAATGAGGGTTTATTGCACTCAAAAGATCAAGGGTATAATTCTACAAATACTATATACATGTATCCAATGTGTTGTTACAGGCTTAAAGACCTTTTTATTGGTATGTATACCTAATGTGTATTTGTTATTAAATCATATTTTTCATGTATATTTGATCTAAACAACTATTTTTATTTAATGGCAATATGTATATATTGATTAGGGACCTACTGCCTCATTTTAATTTTTGCTATGGCTGTAACTGTAATTTGAATTTTATTGGCAATAATTTATTGTAGTTGTCTTCTCTTTCTCTCTTTTCAGACCCTTGAGAAAGTTTTAATATAAAACGAAACTTTGGGATAAATACAATAAAATTGTGTAAATTCATTGCCTGCCCTCATTCCCGCTATACTTATTCGAATCTACTAGTAAGGGCGCTAAACTTCCTTACCTAACTATAATAATTTAGGTTAGTTTAATATATTTTTCTGTTTTTAGTTTACTGTAAGGCCAACTACACAACAGCGAATTAACAATACTTTAGATAAAAGAAAATCTAGTTTTAGATGTGTACAGTAGCACCAAAATGTGCGAAGTAAAGGAATAAACTACGTTTATATATGTATATAACCGTCGTTTCTTTACAAGTGTTTCCTACCCTTACCACCATATACCAAACTCAAGTTATTTGATAAAGCATTAAGGCCCATAGTCCCTATTCTGGCCAAGATTATAGGTAATGAAATTAAACTGTTGCACAGGAAGAAAAAATAACAACTACCTACTTGCTATGTTTCACAAATTTAATCAGTTTTCTGACACGTGTTTTGGCCCTATCTGGTACTCCTTTGACAATGACCCGCAAGGGCCGAAACACGCGTCAGGAAACTGATTAAATTTGTGAAACATAACAAGTAGTTATTTTTTCTTCCTGTGCAATGGAACAATAGTTTCACCAAGCATGTAGCCCAACACAAATTAATTATAAAAAATTAAACTGGTTATCTTCTACAGAAAACCGTGTCATATCTCTATCTTTGCTTGATCGTCGTCGTTTAGTTCTTATAGGAACGCAAATAAAAACACGTAGGAATAGATATTTTATAATGAAACGGTTGCTATATTCCAAATAATTTTCTTGTCACAATATAAAATAAAATCGATTATTATAAGTAGGTACCAAAAAAATGGTACAAATAGTAACAGGAAGGGATAAACATATGTAACAGCGAAAAGTTTGTACAAAATTGTTTGTTAACATCAGCACAATGCTAACTAAAAGCCTTATGAATATTTTCTTCTTACCTTTAAACAAAAAAATGAACAAGTTATTATTAAATCATAAAATATAAAAATCTCCCCACTAGAAATTCCTTTGTTAGAAAGCAGCAAGTAAATCAGATAGATTAATTTTTACTTTCTAACTATGAAGTTAACTAACAGAAATTATATTGGCATAATTCATAATATTTCTAATACATATTATGTCCCCGGTTTTTGCTAATCGGAATCAGACGACTCTTTCTTTTTCTTCTTCTTTTTTTCACTAGAAACTTCGGCTGTTTGCATCGATTCGTCTGGCTCTTGTTTGGCCTTTTTCTTCTTTTTCTTTTTCTCTGACGTCGGTTCATCGGGTAATATCAATATCGTGGTTCGCATAAATAGGTAGACCAGGGTCGATAATTTTTGAAACAAAAAAAAATAATTTACGGGCGATCCGAGGTCGGGAAGTGGAAGGGGGTGAGTTTTTAAGGCTAGAAAACGATTTATCTCGATTTCCGGGAAAACTACAAGTCCTATGGAAAAACGTTAAATGGCAAAATTGTAGGTAATAAAAAGATGTACAACTTTTGTATTTACACTTTTTTCACGTTGCCTTAAAATTTATGTGAAAAATTCAAATAACCAAGTTTTTGTTTTTTTATCTTTTACAAAAAAAAATATGTTTTCACGAAATTTGGTGATAACTTACCTTTTTATGTCCCAAACACACTGTAATTATTTTGATTTAAAATATTTATTTTTTCACCTTATTTTGACTTAATATCGAAAAAGCACCCTTATTTTCAATCGAAAATTCTCACGTCAAAATATCTGCTGTTTTAAAAAAGTCGGTGGGCTTTTTGTTTGTTGAAATCTCCACTTTCTGATGGTGTAAAAAAATATATACATTACTATGGTAAATGTTCTCAAAAAATGCAAAGAAACGGAAAAAACTCGAATCCGAAATTTTTTTTTAATCATTATGTACAATTTTGAGCTGTTTATTAAAATGTATACTTTAATTACTCAAAAAACGTAAGATTCCATGTAACATTGATAAACAAAAAAATTACAAATCCATAAAACATTGAGATCGCAAAAAACATGCGAAAATAGTTCGCGTGACATGAAAAATTGGTTTGCAATTAAACGAATAGGCTAAGTTTCTAAGCTCGGGGGGGGGGCGGTAGCCCCCCCCCCCCTGGTTGCGCCACTGCGTTTCTTAAACTTACATTGTAAATCAGATAAAATGGTTAGTTTTACTAGAAATGAACAAATTGATATGCATTAAGGGTAATAAATATTCACTCCACTGTGAGATGGACTACTTCCATAAAATTGATATGCTCCTAATTTTTGGAGTGACCAGAAAAATTCTTCTGAAGCCGCAGGATTGTATGTTTTATAAACTAATGACATTACAACTTTAACTTAGAGCCATATTGCTTTTCAAAACCATTCCATTGTTTTTCCAAGTCGCCTTAATATTTCTTTAGAAAAGAGAGGGCGGCAATAATGCATAACGCTTTTAAATTTGCGATTGGGACTTAAGGCACATTTTTCAATGTCAATTTTAAAATAGCATAGGAGTATATGGTATCAAATTGTTGGAAAAAAAAATGCTCGTTTTGAATATCCTAGTGAACCACCAGCGTTGCCAGAGCTGGTACAATTGTACGAATCTGGTACATTTCGAACCCGTCTGTACACAAGTACATTTACACATTTTCTGGTACATTTTCATCCTTGTGCCGCCCTCTATCATTCAAAAGGCAAAAATCACAAAAACCGTCAGTTTTGCAGTACATTTTTAAGATACATTGATACCTACTATTCCTACATACATACCATTAAATTTTTTCCATGACTGATGATGATAATAATAACTTAAAATTATTTAAGAAATAAATTAAAAATAGGTTAAAAAAAATAAGTAATTTCTGATGTCTGTACAAAAGTTTAAAATCTGGTACATTTTCAGTTTGTGATCTGTACAATTTTTTAATACCCTCTGGCAACACTGGATGCTGAACCCAAATAAGTAAAAATATACAAGATGTCCAATTTAAAATATCAAAGTCCGGTCAAACCGGAAGTGCTAACAAATTGAAAATTATGCCAATAAATGCAGACTCATCTCTTATCCATAATCTCAAAATTTTATTTTAATATCTATAAATACAGAAAAGTTATAGGGGTGAACGCCTTTTGAGAAACACCGGTATAGTATTTGCAGAATCTTACTGCCAATAATAAACTACCTGATTAAACCCTATTGTATACGCCTCAACCTCTTCAAAGGGGATTAAATGGGATCAGGGTCGGCTTGTACCTACACCACATGATTTATTTTTATAATTTAAAATAAATAGATAGGTATTTTTAGTTTTAGGTAGGTACCTAAAATAAAAATGTAAAATAATGATAACAGTTAATGATAATTGAAAATAATATAATTTAAAAGTATAACTATTAGGATAACAAGTACAATAAAAATTAATTAAATTCTAAAAAACTATTGATAATTTATTCAAAATTTAACTCTGTATCACTATCACTATCTTCATCTAAGCCTAAACTTATAATTAAGGGTTGAACAGTTGTAATCATACAATTGTAAGAATTTTCCACCTTAAGTACATGCTGTACACAGTTTTTCCAGCTTTCTGCAGAAATTTGTGTTACTTCGTTTTTAATTAATTCTACTACAGATGCATTTAATGTAGGAGAAATATTATTTCTCCTAATATTGTATTTTAATTGGTGTCATATTAGCTCAATAGGATTGAATACACAATAGTATGGAGGAAGACGCAACACTGTATGTCCATTTTCTGCGGCAAGTTTGTCACACTCGTATTCCTTATTTATTTCAAAAGCTTTTGATACTTCTAGCAGTTCTCGTTTTTTGTAAGTTTCTTCAAAATATAAATCATTGTCAATCATAAAAATTTGAATTTCTGCTTTTGTACTATTAGAATTGGGAATGACTTTTGCTTGCCGACTATGATAACTAGCATTGTCCATTACAATGACGCTATTTTCAGGTATATTTTTAACGCCACATTCTACCACTAATAAGCCTAACTAAAAATTACTCGCCAGAAAACCACTAGACTAAAATTATTAAAAATCAGTTTGTATTTATAAATGAATCAGGCATAGGTATAAATTGAATTTGTACCTGGTCCGGCTCTGCTCGAAAAGGTTTTAAAATTTGGGATTTCATTATTTATTTTATGGTCAAAGGGATAATGAGGGTTTATTGCACTCAAAAGATCAAGGGTATAATTCTACAAATACTATATACATGTATCCAATGTGTTGTTACAGGCTTAAAGACCTTTTTATTGGTATGTATACCTAATGTGTATTTGTTATTAAATCATATTTTTCATGTATATTTGATCTAAACAACTATTTTTATTTAATGGCAATATGTATATATTGATTAGGGACCTACTGCCTCATTTTAATTTTTGCTATGGCTGTAACTGTAATTTGAATTTTATTGGCAATAATTTATTGTAGTTGTCTTCTCTTTCTCTCTTTTCAGACCCTTGAGAAAGTTTTAATATAAAACGAAACTTTGGGATAAATACAATAAAATTGTGTAAATTCATTGCCTGCCCTCATTCCCGCTATACTTATTCGAATCTACTAGTAAGGGCGCTAAACTTCCTTACCTAACTATAATAATTTAGGTTAGTTTAATATATTTTTCTGTTTTTAGTTTACTGTAAGGCCAACTACACAACAGCGAATTAACACTACTTTAGATAAAAGAAAATCTAGTTTTAGATGTGTACAGTAGCACCAAAATGTGCGAAGTAAAGGAATAAACTACGTTTATATATGTATATAACCGTCGTTTCTTTACAAGTGTTTCCTACCCTTACCACCATATACCAAACTCAAGTTATTTGATAAAGCATTAAGGCCCATAGTCCCTATTCTGGCCAAGATTATAGGTAATGAAATTAAACTGTTGCACAGGAAGAAAAAATAACAACTACCTACTTGCTATGTTTCACAAATTTAATCAGTTTTCTGACACGTGTTTTGGCCCTATCTGGTACTCCTTTGACAATGACCCGCAAGGGCCGAAACACGCGTCAGGAAACCGATTAAATTTGTGAAACATAACAAGTAGTTATTTTTTCTTCCTGTGCAATGGAACAATAGTTTCACCAAGCATGTAGCCCAACACAAATTAATTATAAAAAATTAAACTGGTTATCTTCTACAGAAAAACGTGTCATATCTCTATCTTTGCTTGATCGTCGTCGTTTAGTTCTTATAGGAACGCAAATAAAAACACGTAGGAATAGATATTTTATAATGAAACGGTTGCTATATTCCAAATAATTTTCTTGTCACAATATAAAATAAAATCGATTATTATAAGTAGGTACCAAAAAAATGGTACAAATAGTAACAGGAAGGGATAAACATATGTAACAGCGAAAAGTTTGTACAAAATTGTTTGTTAACATCAGCACAATGCTAACTAAAAGCCTTATGAATATTTTCTTCTTACCTTTAAACAAAAAAATGAACAAGTTATTATTAAATCATAAAATATAAAAATCTCCCCACTAGAAATTCCTTTGTTAGAAAGCAGCAAGTAAATCAGATAGATTAATTTTTACTTTCTAACTATGAAGTTAACTAACAGAAATTATATTGGCATAATTCATAATATTTCTAATACATATTATGTCCCCGGTTTTTGCTAATCGGAATCAGACGACTCTTTCTTTTTCTTCTTCTTTTTTTCACTAGAAACTTCGGCTGTTTGCATCGATTCGTCTGGCTCTTGTTTGGCCTTTTTCTTCTTTTTCTTTTTCTCTGACGTCGGTTCATCGGGTTCTTAAAAATAAATTTCACGTGGTTAAAAATCGGCATGTGTGAGATTAAAGAAAATAGAGGCTGTTGCTAATTTACCCCGTTTCACGGTGTACATCTTTTTCTTACCTTCTTTAACTTGACTGTCATCCATTTCTTCCTTAACCTTCTTTTTCTTCTTTTTGGATGACTCTGGTTGCGGTTCGACCTTTACAGGTTCCTGCAGTTCTTGTTTGACCTTTTTCTTCTTCTTTTTAGGAGTTTCTTCTTCAGCTAAAAGGAAAGAAATTGTTTTTTAGAGAAAACTTTTTTTTTGTAATTTTTTTTTTTAATTTACCTTCAATTTGCATTTCTTCTGCCTCTTCCTTGATCTTCTTCTTTTTCTTTTTTTCTCCAGGCTCCTGTTTCACCGTTTCTTCATCTACGTCATCTTCTTCCTTCTTTATTTCTGATTCTGACCTCTTTCTCTTACTTGTGGATGGTAGAGTGCTGTCAGCAGCATCAGGGTACTGCTTTACTTCGCTAATTCCCTGGTATTTTTCAAATTTAGCCTTGGCTTTGCCTAAAAACAAATGTAAAGTAACATGCGAAAATTACCATTTATGGAACACAATTGACCAGACGAAAAATGATTACTTTTTCAATATTTAAATTTTGATAAACGTAGAGCGGGGGTACAAAAATCGGAAAACATTTTTAATTTTGTGACTTAAAAAATATGCTACTGTGTATAAGGGAATTTAAAAGACAAACCAAAAAATGTAAACAATATAGCCATATTTTAAAAATTTGATAACTAAAGAAATTCGTTTTAAACTTTTAACAATCGGGTATTTGACAGATTTACCTGTCCCACTGACTCTGCGAATGTTTCCCTCTTCCAAAATTCTCAATCTAGCCTCCAACTTGGCCTTGTGCTCAGCCCCCAAATTTATACTAACATCATCTGCTAGAGCATCAACTCTTGTTGCTAGGGATGCTTTTGCTGCCAGCATTCTGAAAAAATAGTTTTTTACTAATTGGTTTTTTTTTAATTTCTGGTGAAGACAACTTAATTCTAAACTGTAAGCAATCCTTACCTGGACATTTTCCCTTTATTTTTGGTGCTACTTTGGCCAACCAACTGGGAATGATAAATAAGACCATATTTGGGGGTGTCCTTCTTGGTCTTCAAAGCCCTAAACAAGGCTTTTTCGGCTCCCAGAATTTGTACAGTCGATGCTGGATGTTTTGCAAGGTTTATTAATGAACCTAGAACAAAATTATACACTTAAATGTAATGACAATAAATATTGTGAACATGTCTACAATAAAAGTTAAGTAAATGTAATTTTACTTAATAATTTATATAAATATAAACTTTAAAATATAAGCTAGTCCCTACCAGCATGTGAAATAAGCCTTGCTCCTACTAAATCCCCCACTAAGATTGTTAAATTAGGGGCAATAGCCATCATTCTGTTCTTAAGGTAGTCGTATAACTGAGCCCTATAACTGGTCATGTCAATAATTTGATCACATAAGTTTATTATGTTCAGAATGTCTTCTTCTGAAATTTCCGTACCCATGGAAATTTCTGCAGCTTCTTTTACCTGTAAAGATAAAAATTTAAACCATTTTTTTTTAAATATTTATTAGCCCAAATGTAGATAATTAGGTATGTAGAGAATACTATTTTTTAGTCATAATTCCAAAATACCCTTAGGAGTAGTAACTTGTCCATAAATTAAAAAGAGTAGTAGTTATACAAGTCAATTTGAGTTTACCTTTTCCTCAACTTCTTCAGGTAAAATATCGGACAAATCTGATGCACCTGTATGCTCTCTAGTTCCAATAAGTTTCACAGTTTTAGCAAAGACAACATTATCAGTTATAATCTTTCCTAATTCTGGAAAATGCCAACCATACCATTCCCTGCATCTATAGGTACAAACAACAAAAAATTGATGATTTACATTCAAACGTTTCAAAGATTTAAATAAATTTCATTCCATGCAGGTAGTAAACTACTTAAACTCACCTCATATTGTAATTATTTAGCTCCTTATCCAAATCATCTAAGAGTGACACCGCCTGTACTATCATCGTATCAACTTTGTCTGGAGAAAACTTGAGCTTGTATCGAGACAGGGAATGGGCTAAACCCAAAGCCATGGCAGTTACCTCTTTTTTGGGTAGCCCTGATATAAGGCTGTCTAGTTGGGATCGAATACATCGCATCAGCTCCTGGACTGCAGTGTTTGAGACACATTGCAGACTAAATTTTTCCTTGATAGCGGAACCTGTATAAAAGTTTTAATATTTATTGATAAAAAACGTATAGATAAATATTTTAGTTTATGTATAATTCGGTATCTTCACTTTCTAGTAGTTTTTACATAAAAAAAAATATTTACCTAATTTAGCATCAGCGACTAGTAGTTGTTCCTGTAAGTCCTTGGCAACATGATTTTTTATAACTTTTTTCAAACTTTTGGAAATTTTGCTTTCCACCGCAGCAGTTGTGGCAGCTAAAGCTTCTGTTGTGTCGACAAATTTTTCAAAATGCTTTAGTTTTACTCTAAAATAGAAAAGAAATCGCAAGTTTATATGGGTGAAAAAAGGGATACTCTCAAAGTGAGGCACCTAGCTTTTGAATTTAGTAACTTACACTTGACTTGCAGCATCTGGCGATTCGAAAGAAGTGTATAAACTATCGACTTTTTCCAATTTTCTTTCATCTAAAAGCTAAAAAAGCATGGTTTTACTGGAAGATTTGAGGTTAGGTGATTAGTTTTTCGTTAACTTCCTAATTAAGGAGTACCTACCTTAAAAATTGCGTACCCCGCGGGGGTCTCAAACAAGACCAACATTTTTCAACCCTTTTTCACTAAAGCACATGTATTTTTGTAAACTTTTAATAAAAAACGTACACACCACACGGCTTTTTAAACCACAGAAAAAAATGGTTTGTTGTTCCACAGAAAAATAATGGGGTTAGTTAGTTATTCGTTTTGAACACAGAAAAATAAAGGGTTTGTCGCCACAGAGACTTTTTTCGCCTTTGAGTCAAGCATCAAGAAAACTGGCATGCCTTGATACGAGTAGTGATGACATAAGAACAAATTACCTCAACGAAAATTCTATCAAGATCAAGCTTTTTTGATCGTTGTATTACGTTTAGAAATTGATTTTATAGAAAATGGACCCCTAATAATAAATAACGTCGATGATGATGTAAAATTATATTTTAGGGAAATCACTATGACAACGCTGTACGCACGTTTTTACTACGCCTGACCCTGAATTTTTAATATTCATTCATTATCTAACCTTACAGTGTTGATAAGCTGTGTTTGTGATCAGTTATGATTTTTTAGTATTTTTTTGAAATAGAACTATGGATTATTACTTACAATTTGTGAAGTCGGTAGCATTCACACAATTGTAATCAATAGTGCATAATAGAACTGATTCGTGAAGGCCTTCACGAATTTATTTGACGTCCAAGTTAACCCTTTACATTATCAAAAGCGACTTAATTCATATGACAAAATAAATTCACAGGTGTAAAGACCGCTTTCCGCACGGCAATGCATACTGTACTTTATTGTGATATTTTGTATGTAGAATATTATGTAGATACTTTTATGGCATATATAGGCATAATTAACCTCTGTTTACAATAGGTACATGCCTTTTCGTGAATTATTTCCCTGTTTTATTTATGCAAACATTTGTTCTAATCTAATATAAGTATTAAATGCAATTCTCATTTATCTCAATATTTGCGGATTAATTAATCCCAGCTATATGAACAATAAACCAACCAATAAATCAACAATTAAATATTTAAACGTTAATTGCTTCTTGCGTTGTAGTTTCGGATTATTGTTATCTAACACGAAATAATTCTCAATTGTCCAACGGTCCATTAAACTAGAATTTTTTTTATCTTATCTGTTGATGGTTTTATTTAAGTTCTAAGAGAAAATAACAGGAAAAATCAATACAAATATAAAAGTGATTTTTTATTTGATTTATAGTATTAGTACAAATAATAAGCGATAATGATATTAAGATAGAGGAGAGAATCGTTCAATCGTTTTACTTTGTACTTGAATCGCAAATACGTAACCTTATTTACACTTTTTATTATGTTGAGATAGAAAACAGACTTGTGTGATTAAACTATGAATATTTAGCGCGGTATGTTCTGTGATAATTCAATTGCACTGCTTTGCAGTTACAGTTGACAACTCCCTGTACGTAACATTAGTGATATTTGAAATTTGCCACAAAGAAACCTTTAGAAAGAAATCGCGAGAAAAAAATAACATTGAATGAGCGATAACGATGAAATTCGCTGAACATTTGTCCGCTCATATCACTCCAGAATGGAGGAAACAGTATATAAATTACGAAGTAAGTGAATTTTAAATATTTAAGTTAATTTTTAAGTTATTCTAATACGTTTTTTATCATGTTGGGCTTGAAAATAACAAAAATAGAATGCTTTTGTACAGATAATATCCCAATGTTAGGTTAAGGATAATTTTTGCAGCTGACAAAGAGCTCGTGACTATAAAGGGGTTCGTTCAGAATCTTGCTCGACTTTGATCCCAAACAAATTCTGAAAACTAATACCACAGAGGAATAATTAGTTTAAGGTTGCTCTCACGAATGATCGAGAGTCTCCCGCTGTCGCACTTTTAACATGTCTATTACCACCTAGGATTACCACACATAAATATTTGTTTTCCTTTAGTCGCCATAAAAAAAGTCAACTACATCCCTCCCTCCCAAACCGCCGATAACTAACTCCGGACCCATCGCTTGACCGTTTTTTGTTTGTAGGAAATGAAGGCCATGTTATACATGGCCGTAGAACAAGGTCCTTCTGCCGAAAGCGTCGAGGCTGAGGACGTACGCAAGCACTTCGCCAACTTCGACGAGCAATTTTTCCACTACTGTGATAATGAACTGAAAAAAATCAACACTTTCTACGCCGAAAAACTGGCGGAGGCAACGAGAAAGTTCGCGAATTTAAAAAGCGAGCTCAAAGATTCCTTGGATAATATGAGATTGGGTAAGAAATAGGAATCGTTTCCATACGCGGGCGACCTTCGAGCGTATTATTGGTTTAGATAGAAACAAAACCAAGACAAAACATATAATGTATTATTATTTTACCGCTCATAAATGTTGTAAGACGTAAAAATATATAACGAGTTAAGCCGAACGTTGCCTGTCACTCACATCTAGCAAACGCGAATATCCGTTTACAGTCACGTCGCTTCTTGGCATTTACATCTCTGTAACCCCGTTACCTGAGAATTCGCTCATTATCTACACGTATGTGACATGATCGTTAAAGACTGTGACGTCACGTGGTGAGTAAGTAACCATAGAAACAGGGTATTTCCATTGTTTCTATGATGGTTACGAATATAAATTTTAATCACCACATGACGTCAGAACCTCTGAATATCATTTGGTAATCTTTGAATTGCTGCTAAACTAGAAGCGATACCTATAAGTAAAATCAAAACAATTTCCGTTGCACGTCATACCTTCGAGTATCAGCAGTGTTGCCAGTTTGTAATCAAAATACCCCAGTAAGGGAATTGCAAAGTATTTTTTTTAAATAAACAAGCTAAATTTACCTAAACAAACGCAGATTTATTGATTTTATTATAGGCCGCCCGAGAGATTGGGTTACATAGGCCTTTATTTGAATTTACGTTTTCTAAGTATGTATATATTATAACACGATGTAGTATTATGAACATGTTACACATACATTACTATTAAATATAATATTTATAAAAGGATTTGCAGTTTTAGTTAAAAACGACTTAAATAAACTCACGAAACACGAAATGAAAACAATAAACGTGAATCAAAATTCGCCAATAAATAATCTGGCATCACCGATGCGTTGACACTTTTGTTGCCAACTGTTAGCCCAAAAATGCAAATGATATTAATTTTTAAAAGGTTATTTAAAAAACATTTTCTTTAAGTGGCTTAGTATCAAAGAAGAATACATTAAGTTTCTTTTACATTCAATATCGCATGAAATTTATATATTTTTTGCCCAAATTTAATTTTCTTATGTTCCCTGACCGATTTTCAATTATCAGCTGATTGATGACGTGCAACGGAAATTGTTTTAATTTTATTTATACGTACGTAACGTGATTTCATTCAAAAACTTATCCATCAGGAGCCAACTGGAACTTTGCATTTAAGTTCATGTTGTATTGCGGCTATGAAGAGAACAACCACAGCCCCCTTAAGACTACTGTGGAACAACATTCAAAGAGCATTATAAAATCGGTTTACAGACTCCCACCCAGCACAAATTTAAAAACTACTAATATACCGGGTGTTTCTCACAAAAGGTTCACCCCGCTATAACTTTTTTATATTTATAGATATTAAAATAAAATTGTGAGATTATGCATAAGAGATGAGTCTGCATTTATTGACATAATTTTTAATTTGTTAGCACTTCCGGTTTGACCGGAAGTGACCTTGACTTTGATATTTTAAATGGGACATCTTGTATATTTTTACTTATTTGGGTTCAGCATAACATTATGAGTGAAATGACACCTCACTTGTCATTTTTGGACGTGTTATAACATTTTTTTGTTTATTTTTTATTTTCAACCTAAAGTGCTACAAATTAATTAAATCTGTTAATATTTATAGTCAAGTAGTATATGAAAATTAAAATTATGTCTTGCTAAGTTTCACAAGCTTTTAAAAAATAAAATTTTGTTTTCTTGACGTTTACTTCATTTTTCCAAAAGGAACGATGGTGGTTCAGTATAGGATATTTAAAACGAGCATTTTATCTGATTAACATAGTAAGATTAATAAACGGATGACATTACAATTTTAATTTAAAACCATATTGGTTTTTAAAACCATTCCATTGTTTTTCAAAGCCGCCTTTATATTTCTTTAGAAAAGAGGCAATAATGCATAACGCTTTTAAATTTGCGATTGGGATATAAGGCAAATTTTTCAGTGTCAATTTTAACATAGGATAAGAGTGTATGGTATCAAATTGTTGGAAAAAATGCTCGATTTAAATATCCTAGTGAACCACCATATCGTTCCTTTTGAAAAAATGGAGTAAACGCCAAGAAAACAAAATTTCATTTTTTAAACGCTTGTGAAACTTAGAAAGTCAATTATTATGACATAATTTTAATTTTCATAATATACTACTTGACTATAAAATAACAGATTTAATTAATTTGTAGCACTCTAGATTGAAAATAAAAAATAAACATAAAAATATGTTATTAGGTACACATCAAAAAATTACAAGTGAGGTGTCATTTTTCGGTCAAACCGGAAGTGCTAACAAATTGAAAATGACTCATCTCTTATGCATAATCTCAAAATTTCATTTTAATATCTATAAATACCTACAGAAAAGTTATAGGGGTGAACGTCTTTTGAGAAACACCCGGTATACGAAACCCTCCAAATGTCTATAAAAAAACTTTGAAGTTTCACTGGTCCGTATTCTAGTCAAGAAGATAATAAAATTCGTTACGTTAAGACAAAATCTGAAAGATACAAACTAAAAGGGTTTGTGTATGTAAATTTATTTGCGATTTACGACAATTAAACGCAGACATGCTACGACATTTTTTAGGCACTAAAAAATACAAGAAAAGGCTACCAGCCAGGAAACTTCAGGACCTGAAGCTGGCGTTCAGCGAATTTTATCTTAGTTTGATTTTGCTTCAGAATTACCAAACTCTCAATAATACAGGGTTTAGGAAAATACTTAAAAAACATGACAAGGTAAATATAATAGCCCTTAATCATAATCCAAAGCGACCTGCGTGCTACAACTTTATATTCCATCAAAAAAAAAATCATCACAACGTTTTCTGGAGGTGATCTGCTTTCACCTATCAGGGGACATCATTTTATAGACGATACAACCAAGTGAAAGGAAACATTGATATTTTGAAGGGCCTCCGCGGGAATCATTTATTTTCTGCAGCACGCAGGTCAAAAATTCCATAGAGTTGTATTCATAAAAAAAGCGTACAAGAATTAGAATGAGAGGCAAGTTTTGTCATATTTGCGTAAAACCGGCTTGTCTAAATGATTGTTTATTGGAGGTTATCACACGTCATGGATTATCAAAAAAAACAAATGCAAAGCATTGGCGTCGGTGTAATTAATTTTGAAATTGCATGCGTGGTAACGTTTGATACACTTTAACAGAAGAACATAAAAATGCCTCGTCAGTTGTCTGAAGTTGAAAAGGCTCAAATTGTATCAAGTATCGAAGAAGGATGGTCAATCCGTGCTGTAGCGCAGTTGTATAATAGAAATAAAAAAACTATATTGAAAATTAAGCAACGCTGGAAACAAGAAGAATCCCTAAAAAGGAAAATTGGTTCAGGTCGTCCCAAACCTTCCAACCCTGAGCCCTGAGCAGCATGCTGCTTTTTTGGAATTTTTAAGAAACAATCCAATTGCAATTGCAAGGGATGCTGTTATTGATACAGCATTTCCTGCCTCCCAACCTACCGCCAGCAGGAGAGTCAAGGAATCTGAACTAAAATGTCGCCCAGCTGCGAAAATAAATGTTTCTTACCGAAGAACAGCGACAATCAAGGATTATTTTTGCTTTAAATTATATATACCGCAATCCTCAATTTTGGAACAGGGTCATTTTTACTGATGAAAAGACGTTCCAGTCGACTTATAACGGACAACGCAAATATGCTTAAGGTTTCCTCTCATTCTAATTCGTGTACGCTTTTTTTATGAATACAACTGTACATATACCTACAAAAAAAATTATCCCCTTTTAGCTACTTAACATAGATATTGGAGGAAAGTGGCGCGAAGAACACGTCGAGGCGTCTCACTTCAATACAAACAAAGATATAGATAACATTATCAATGAAACTGAAAGTTTGGTAACCAATGAGCTCGAAGGGGGCGACAGACAAAGGGTAAGTCACTGTTTGCTTGCTATAACAGCATAAGCTCAGTCAAGGTTAGCATAAGTGTCAACAATAATAGGTTTTTGCCCATTTCAGGCCATGAAGAGGCTTCGTGTTCCACCCCTTGGAGAACAGCAATCGCCATGGACTACCTTCAAAGTAGGGTTGTTTTCTGGCAGTTTCATTGTCCTTTTAATAGCCGTTGCTCTTTCAGGTAAAATTTGCATAAGTACTTAATTTTAAAATTGTTCCCGGTACATGTAGAATATTTAAAACCAACATTTAAATTTATTTTAATCCGTGCGAGCAAAAATTATTAGCATCAAAGAGGGCCTTGCACAGGCGCGTAACTAAACTAGGGGGGCCGGCCTCCCCCCAGACGTCGCTAGCCCCCCCCCCCCAGAAAAAAAGGGCTGACTTTGCAAGCTCGCCCATGTATATTTTCATTCCAATAAGTTTGTTATTGTTTATAAATTACACAATATTTAAAAAACCTATCAATGTCATTTATTATATAACTAATCTAAAATGTTGACGTATTGCTTTTGCTTTAACATATTTTGCTGCAAGGCTGGCAACCAAACATACAATAATGAAATTATAATAAATGTATTTTGGTTGTCAGCCTCAAAGTTATTTGGCAATTTTACTCGTTGAACTTTAGGCATGTTTATTCAACGATGTACGAAATAATCTTGCCAAATATCACTCGACCATAATTTTTTTATTGGTTAAATTTTCCATTTTTCACTCAAACTTTTTTGGCAATACTCGTTGAACTTTGGGCTTGTTTATTCAAAAATTAAATCCCTCGAGCTTCGCTCTCAGGATCTAATCAGAATAAACATGTCCAATTTCAACTCGAAAAATTTCCAAAAAAAGTTTTCGTGACAGCTGAAAAATCTAACCGATAAAAAAAACGAGGTCTTGTGATATTACTGTTGATTATTGACCGAATTTGTTAAAATTTGGGCGTGGTCCAAAAAAATTTCGCTTGCGGCGCATTTTGCCTACGGCGGGCTCTCCGCCGGCCCGCATCTACACGAGCCGCCACTGCAAGTCACAATAACAGGCCCACCCTAGGCCACCCCCAGGTCAGAGGGCTAGTTACGCCACTGCCTTGCATCTACGGACGTAATGCTTAGCCGTAAAGCTTAATACCTGTTGGGTGTCAGTAACTACCTGAATTAATAATCAATCAGTTATTCCGTCATCTTTGACAGTCGTTACAAGTAATTTGATTCATCGCTAATTTTTCCAATTTCTTGAACAACTCGCACAATGGCCTTTACGGAACAGCACAAAACATTCATGGTTGAAGCGTATTTTCGAAACGGGGTTAGAGTAAATGGTGAGTGGCAATACAATCCGGGTTTGTGCATGGACGATTTTTACGAACATTTTCCTAACGTTGCTTTCATTGCTGGGGATTTTTATCATTGCCTGAAAAGAACCGTGGCTGTGTTTAGGGAAACAGGTTCTATACAACACAAAAAAGGAGCAGGAAGACCATCTGTAAGAACAGAAGAACTTGTTGCAAATGTTCGTGAAATGATGCAAAATACGCCAACAAATTGTATAAGACGCCTGTCCCAAGAAGTGGGAAGATCTTATGGATTATGCAGGACTATTCTTAAGAAGCAGCTAAATTTATTTCCTTATAAAGTGCAAGTATTCCAAGAAATATATATAAGAAATGGTTTACCCAAAATTTATTGGAAAGAAATTATTTATTAGACCTGACATTTTCACTGTGAATTTATGCTTGGAGCATTGCAGCAATTTATGTTATTATTTTTCTTTTTCTTTCTGTATATTTTTTCTTTGTTAATTTTGTAAACAACAAAAATAAATTTGTATTTGTCTACTTATTTTATTACTCATTAGTTTGGCATATCATGTCATAATAATATGAATTTGACAAAACTTTTGCTCGCACGGTATAAGGCCTTCTGGAATTTAAGGGGTAGCGAGTGAAACAGAATAAAGGTCTGTTTATTTAAAAAAACAAGTGAAATTTTGACGTCTATCCCCCAGCTAAACAAAGTAAATAACAAAGTTCTTTTAAGCTTCTTTTATTAAATGGCAAAGCAAAGCCAACGGCTAAGTTGAGAGTTCCGTTTAAAAACTTAACTTAGCACAGTAAAGATATTTTTTCTCTCTTGCCGCGGTTAAGTATGCCCCTCTATATTTCTCACGCGATTATACGAAATTGTTCGCGCAGCGTTCCTTTAACAACTTAGCTAAGCAAAGGGTTTTACTTTGCTTTGCTGTTTAAAAGAAGCAAACGGAAAGTACCTAATAATTCCCTTTTACTAAAAAAACAATATTTGCAGCCATATTCCACGAGAGCCCCAGCGAAAACCTCAGGATAGCCTTCCGTATGTACCGCGGTCCCCTGCTCATAGTCGAATTCCTCTTCCTTATCGGCGTCAACATCTACGGCTGGCGATCGTCCGGCGTCAACCACGTTCTCATTTTCGAGCTCGACCCCCGGAACCACATGTCCGAACAGCATCTCATGGAGCTCGCAGCCATCTTTGGGGTCGTATGGGCGCTGAGCGTGCTGAGTTTCTTGTACAGCAGTGCGCTGAGTATACCGGCGTACGTGAATCCGCTCGGGTTGGTGGTGATTATGGTGCTGTTCTTGATCAACCCGCTAAAAGTGTTCAGGCATGAGGCTAGGTTTTGGTTTTTGAGGCTGTGTGTAAGTATATATACCGTTTTGGCTAACTAATTATTTCATTTAAAAACGTAACAATTATTTTTATATCGATCGATAATCGATCCTGACAAGTGATTTGTCTTCGAGCCCTGTTTCCTTCTGCCAAACTGAGCCTCACTGATGAGCCGTAAACGGCGAAACGCGTCTGGAGATGAGTTTGGCGGAAGGAAACACACAACACTTTTTTACATTAATTATTTTTATGTCCTACTCGAATATTATTGTTTCATAATACCATAGTTACCAGACACTTTAAATGATATCAAAGTAAACAACTTCTTATTAACGAAAAAACGTATTTATTATTTATATTAAATGAACAGTTATAAAAAGACCCAGGAAAAAGGAATTTACCGGCTTTTGATAAGTCAATGTTTTCTATGATTTCGTGATTTTCACTAACAGAAATTGACGATGATTAAACGTTTTTTGATGTTGATGGTCTCGTTGATGGTACTCCAGCTATCAATTTCGAAATTTTGTTTTTAGAAGACATACTGTCTTCCAAATATCCCTCAACCACAGCTGAACTTTTCCAACCGCCATGTCTTTTCAATGTGGTCATGTTTGCCCCCGCGTCCGCCAACAAAGTTACAGAGGTTCTGCGCAAACAATGACCAGTATATTTGTCCGCATCGCTTAAACCCAGGTATTTTGCAATAATGGAAGGAATCTTGCCTATGGTGTTCTTCCCAACTGGCTGTGAAAAACAACGACCGGTACGGTAACACAAAAATAATCTATTGATGTTGCAGTTCGTCGGGCGTAAAGACCAATAAGTTCTCAGTAGCTTTAAACAACCCAGTTCCTTCTCATTAATAATTTTGAAGACACGCTTTTTATCGGTCTTTGTATCGGGAATATTAACTATAACTACGGATCCTCTATATGTTCAACCAACATATTAACTAGCTCTTGGCGGCGGCGGCACCCACCTACCCACCAAATAACAGAACCACTTTGTAAATCAAAAAAGTTTCATTGAGAGCTTCACGAATGAATTTCGGCACATCTTCTCGAGTCAAAATTTTTGATTTATTCGCTTCATATCCTTTGGATGCTTGCTTTAGCTTTAGATTGGCTTAACTTGCAATATTTTGCAATGTCTATATTTTTATTAACTATTAATGTCTTCTTTAACATTGAATATTTCGTCCATAGGGAATTAGGAGTGAATGTTCCAGACTATAATAGATATACATAATTAATATTTTAATATAATTTACAACAGCAATTTTAACATACCAATTCCTGGAAATATCCTATAGTAGCACCGTCTCGTTGATAATTTTTCCATCATTATTCTTCATCCAATCCCCGAACCTTTGATATTCCTTATCATATGCGTCTTTACTTTAGACTTCTTTGGGACAAGATTATCCAAAGCTTTGGCAGCTTTCACAACAATTCTATCCGGAATCAACGGAAAATCCATTATTTTATTTGAATTTCAGTTTTGACTTTGACACAGCACAACAATGAACACTTAGTACCTTTGTTTATTTAGCAACTTTATAGATAAAAAATACTTCGTGATTTTGAATTTTCTTTTAATTTAACTTGGAATGATCTGAAGTAGGACATAAAATATTGTATGTACCACGGGCATTACTTGATGTCCATACCCTCGGCCAACTTACAAACCCTCGGGCCAAAGGCCCTCGGCTTTGTGAGATTGTTGATCTCGGAGGCATAAACATCATAATGCCCTAAATACATAAATAACTATAAATTGTTTGTTTTTATTAGCCTGCGGTGGTAAAGACTACTTTAATACTCCTACATTTTCCATCGTTTCTTTTTCAGGGTAGAATGTTTGGAGCGCCATTCTTTCACGTGGGCTTCGCTGATTTCTGGCTGGCCGATCAACTCAACAGTTTAGTAAACGGAATGTTGGACATACAATTTTTAGTCTGTTTTTATTATACCAATGGAGATTGGTTAAACGCAGGAAGTATGTATGTTGCAATTATACGTAATTTGGCAAACTATGCGCGAGACAAAACCAGAATTTTTTAAAGGCGTTTATCTTTAGTAAACGTCTTTTAATTTATCCGTCCTGTTTTTCATTTTGCATCTTTCCTTTATTATTATTATTATTATTATTAATGTCACTATTATATTTGCCGTCTTTTGTTGCTGTAAACACTCCTATTTCTCTTTTTAGATACAAGCACTTGTATGGAAACAAACTTTATTATTAGACCATTGGTAAACTGTATTCCTGCTTGGATTCGTTTCGCACAATGTCTGAGACGTTACTACGATTCGAGAGACGCTTTTCCCCATTTGGTAAACGCAGGCAAATATTCTACTACCTTTTTCGTGGTGATTTTCGCTACTTTAAAGGCTTACCATAAAGGTAGGTAAGAAAATATTCTCAAATTCGCTCAAGTCCACTATTAATAGTACAGTTGACGACATATAAATTCGTACACTCCACCCATACATAACTCAATTACAACAAAATTGGGTAAAACGGGTTTCTCACCTTGCTGCTTATACCTGGATAGAACACCAGCTATATTATTGTATGTACGATTTTTTACCATAAGTAATAATGGTTATTTCTGAATATTTTTGTGTTTAAATTACAGCCGCGAAATAAGAAAATTATAAAATAATACCAGGAAAACTACAAAAGTATAAAGCCAAAAAGGGTCTATTTATTAACAAACAACAAACAAAATACTAATATTTAATTGCTGCGCCATTGGATTCTAACACTAATCGTTATCTTCTTGGCATTGACAAAATACTACTTCTGGTGTAATCCGGAGTTAGCCCTTCCCAAATTTCTTCTATTTTATCAAATAACTCTATTTCATTCTGTGGTTTAAAAATTATTTTGTACATTTTTTTTACCATCAATCCCCAAACATTTTCAGTTGGATTTAAATCAGGACTTCTTAAGCACCAAGGCAGACATGTTACGTTGTTTTGTCTAAACCAGATTCCTATAATTCTTGCAGTATGCACAGGGCAGTTATCCTGCTGAAATATAAAGTTATTTCCTTTAAAAACTATCGCGGCAGAAGGAAGAAAAACATTTTTCAAAATCTGAAGATATATATTACTGTTTAGTGTTCCACCAATATTCCAGCATACACCTGCACCGTAAACACTTATCCATGCCCACACATTAACGGAGAAACGTCCACTGGCTTGCTTTTTTTGAGTATACTTCTCATCATATCGGGAATTTGGTGGTCTATATACTCGAATCCTTCCATTATATGTAGACAGAACAGTTTTCTCATCGGGAAAGATAACATTTTGCCAAAAAAAAATCATTTTCTGGTACATATTGCATAGCAAACCCAATTCTTTGTTCCTTATCACTATTTTCTAAAAACGGTTTGGATGCAGCTGCTCGATTTATTAATTCGGAACATTGTCTTACTCGGCGTTGCGCAGCTCTAGATGAAGCAGAAAATCCTGTTCTGCGCATAGCGGATACTACAGTGTCAAATGGATTTTGCCTTAAATACTCCACCAAATTTCGGTATTCTTCATTTGATGATTTTCTATTATCTAAACCAGACCCAACAGACCTTTCAAGTATTTGATGATAGAGCAATTTTTCCACAATTCCTTGAACAGTACTTCTAGGTACTCTAAAATGATTAGCTATTTTTCCATAAGACCACCCTATTTCTACTAAACATATTATTCTTGCTTTTTCAATAACACTTAAATGAGGCATTGTTAAATCAAATAAGATAATGACAATACTTTGGCAGCTATCACGATAAGAATTAACACGTTACAAAGGTAATAAAGGTAAAAAAGTTGCATTTACAGTATCACAGTTTAGTGTACGAAATTATCTGTAGTCAACTGTACATACTAAAATACATTTTGTTAATCAATTTCAGGACTAACTAATAAACTACTTGTAATTCTTACACTTGTCATTTTAAACCCAACGATTGTAGAATTGAATCCGAAATAATTAATTTTCGTTACAGCTGATTACACCTCAGTATTAGACAATCCATATTACATAATGTGGATTCTGTCACAATTAGTAAGTTCCACTTATGCCTATATCTGGGATATCAAAATGGATTGGGGTCTAATAGACAAAAACGCCGGAGAAAACACGTTTTTGAGAGAGGAAATTGTATACTCGTCTACAGTAAGTCAATTTACGACACTACAAAGTTACCTTAAGTTTTCTCATATATTTACAGTTGATTCGTTTGAGCAAAATTATTTAAAAAATTGACTACACTAGTCATCAAGCGATATGTATTTTTTTTAGTTCTTCTATTACTTCGCTATTATCGAGGACTTTGTACTGCGCTTTACGTGGACCATTTCAATCTACTTGACCGAATTTAATTACGTCGGCAGTGACATGATGACGTCGATAACAGCTCCGCTTGAAGTATTTAGAAGGTTAGTAAACACAGTCAAATGAGGAGCCTAATGAATAAAAATGTAGCAATTGCTTTTTCTTATAAAATCGAAGTAATTTCTTGAAAGCCAATGAATAAAAACTAAAGTAATTGCTTTTGCGTAAACAAAAACAGTAAAGACCACTATGGTTTATCAGTCAAACTTCTAAAACTGGTTCGTGAACTGTTGATTGTACCAATTACCAAACTCACAAACAGATGCATCCGGGAATCCACTTTTCCTGACTCTTGGAAGACGGCGCTGGTCATCCCTATATTTTAAAAAGGGGATGAAGGTGACATGTCCAATTATCGTCCAATATCTTTATTGCCTGTTCTATCCAAGAGTCTGGAGAAGTGCATTGCTGAGAGAATCTCAAAATATTTAGAATCAAACAAGCTCCTAACGGATCGTCAGTTTGGCTTTAGATCAGGGCTGGGCACAGCTTCGGGTATTATGGATCTTGTCTCTTACATCTCTGAAGCTTTTCATGCTGGAAGGTATGTTAACACCATGTTTTGCGATCTGAGCAAAGCCTTTGACTGTGTATCGCATGACTTGCTGATCCAAAAGCTTTCGGCTTACAACTTTAGTAATAAAACTAAAACTCTTATTCAATCCTATCTAGAGAATCGCTTTCAGATGGTGACCGTGGGAGGGATAGTGTCATCAGCGGGCCAATTGACGGTGGGTGTGCCACAAGGGTCTATACTGGGACCATTGCTTTTTCTCATTTATGTAAATGATTTACCCTTGCACAACATATGGGGCACTACGTCATATTCGCTGATGACACGACCGCCTCTGTGGCTAGCGACACCTTTGAGGACGTTATCGGCGGGGCATGCCAGGTACAGTCGGAGGTAGAGCATTGGTTTCAGGCAAATGGTCTTATTCTTAATCAGGATAAAACAAATAACGTTATTTTCTCATTACGCAAAGTCAGCGAAACGCCCTTCCAAACTGTAAACAAGACCAAATTTTTGGGAGTCTATTTGGACTCTGAACTCAACTGGGGTCCACATTTAGTTTATTTCTCATAAATTGAGTGGAAGCGTCTTTTTGCTGCGCAATCTCTCTTTAAAAGTCTCATCATAAACTTTAAGAACCGTATATTTTGCATTGTTTCATTCGGTGATGTCGTATGCGGCGATTGCTTGGTGGCACTCTGCGGGGTGGCGTCGGGTGTTCTCGCTGCAACGCAGGGCCGTGCGTGTCCTGGCGGGCATTGGCTACAAGGATGACTGTAGGGAGTCATTTATTAAATCTCGCATTCTAACTCTCCCATGCGTATATATACTGCAAAACGTACTCCATATCTACCGGAATAAAGATAAATATAATTATCCCACCAATGGTGAGATACACGGCAGGGACACGCGGGGCAGCGGGAATCTCTCGGTACCTTACCGCAGACTACGTAGATGCCAAAATGGCCCTGACTTCTTAGCTGTGAAGTTCTTTAACAAAATACCGCAGGAGGTCAGAGATCTAGAAATTAAAGCTTTTAAGAAAAGAGTAACCGACTTTCTTGTTGGTAGAGCGTATTATAACTACGACGCTTACTTGGAGGAACGCCAGGATTTAGAATTTTAAACTGTTGAATGTAATTTTAATTGTGATTGTAACAATGTGTTGTCAGTTCTATTATTCATTATTTCTATTATAAATTTAAACTAAATGTATTAGTGTATTCTAAGTTTTATTTTATACCGTGACGTATGTAAACAAATTTTTTTGTAATGACATGAAAAAAATAAATAAATAAATAAAAAGTGCAGGAGTTGCTTCTAGTCAATGTTTTTTTCTTAAAAAATAGAAACGATTGCTATCGTTTGTTAAAAAGGTGATGAATAAATTAAGGAATCGCTTTTTCTAGTGTAGCGATCGCTTTCAACTTTTTAAGGTAGGTCGACCCCTGCATCATTTGCTTGGTAGCAGTCAACTTTAGTTCTCCGCGGCATTCACTTGCGTTGCTCTTAATTTGTGTCCACAATTATTATGGCTGAATATATGAACGTCCGTAAAAGAAAAATCTACAGTGTACGTAAAAATTGCAGATATGATGATTTCAGAATCGATATTGATTTGAATGCGAAAATGTTGAGTGGTTGGCAAATTATTTTTTGACCGATACTGGTAAAAGGCGAGGGGGTGCACTGTCGCCTTTAAATGATAGGAAGATCCGACATCGAAGGATCAAAAAGTCTTTCTGCGGAAATTGTTGGATCCGGGCTTTCAAAATTCTGTAGGTGAAGAACTCGGTGTTCACCAAACTACTGTCTGTAAGACATACATTTCTGTAATGGATGCAGTTTTGGAGAAGGCCAATATTTTTATTTAATTTCCTACAAGTGCTGAAGCTGTTGTGGAAGCTAAACGGTTGTGGTCAGAGAGATTTATTTATGTTCCTTCAATTTGTGAACGAATATCAATTGCTTGTCTTTAATTTCTTCATCACTACTATCAGTTTCCTCATTTTCACTAAAATCTGCCCTATCACAAATGAGGAGCGTTCATTCAAAATAAGACATGTCCTCATAAACTAATTTCGAGAAAAACGCGAAAAACTTTTAGCTCTTAGGTCCTGTAAAGGAAAATTTTCTAAATTATTAAATATTATAGACTATAGAGCATCAGAAGATAAGTGTTTTGCACATACTCATATTTAAAAAAAATGTATGTAAGTGGAGAAAACTAAAAAAAATTATTGGAGATGTCTGATTTTGTCTGAACGCAAGGTGGATATGTCTCGTTTTGCGTGATCTCGGTATGATTTCTTATGTTATTCGGCGTTTTCTTTAAAAAACATACTTTTATTGTAAAGTAATATTATTAATTTGTCAATAATACATCCGACAAAATATTTTTTTAACATTTTTATTATACAAAAAATAATACATGAAAAATACTATCGTATCGTCGCCGCCTCAACGCAAAGCTACCTATTTAAGCACTCTACAAACACTAAACCACTGAGATCAACAGGTTAAAAATAACCTCAATACTTCTTATGCCGTCGTCCCCACCATGCTTCAATTTCAGGGTCACTAGTAATGAAATACGAGATCGACATCGGTTAAAGAAAAACACGGTTTTATTTGGTATGGACATGTCTTGGTTTGTTCTATTTCTTGTAGATACAGTATCAAAGTATGATTGGATATATCTAGTTTTGACCAGTTCGCCAAAAATCATTTTAATTTTGGATTTGTCTGATTTTGACTGAACGCTGAACATTTACATGCAAATTTAAATGGTTTTGGTCTGATTTAGAACGATTTTTATGAAGCGAATCGATAAAATCTTGGAAAAATACCCCAAATCCATAAAAATCTCATTTTATGCAAAAAGTGGATCTGTCTTGTTTTGAATGAACGCTCCTCAAATATAAGTTTCCTATTTTCCACAAAAACGTAACAGATTACTATTGTACTAAATAAATAGACCAACGTTGTTGTATTAACCTCTTTTGCAAATTAGGCACCAAACTGAACATAAAATCTATAATCTGAACAAGTGGATAAGCCACGTCTGAACTTGTGTTGAACAAGCATTTGCTACAGAGGTGTAAGAAAAACAGCAATTGCTTCAAAATTGTATTCATATCCAGATCTAGCAATTATTGCTTTTACTTATAGCATTTGCTAGTCAAGCAATTGCTTCTACTAAAAAGTAATTGCTTCAAGTAATTGCTTAATTTTTATTCATTAGGCCCATTGCGTGAGTTGATGCATCACCTACGAAGAACCATTCTAAACCAGTTTTTTCATCTTTTTTAGGTTCGTCTGGAATTTTTTCCGACTAGAAAACGAACACCTCAACAACTGCGGTCAATTCAGGGCCGTTCGGGACATCTCGGTCGCTCCGATCGATTCCTCCGATCAAATCCAGATACTGCGCATGATGGACGACGACGATGGGGTTATTCACAGGGGCAAGAAAAATAAAACGCCAAAGAAAAAGGAAGATAAGGTGCCGCTTCTTCCCGAAGCGACTATTATTAATTTTAAAAATATTCCGTTTTCTGGTATTCAAGGGTAGGTTAACGATGTTAAATGTGGGGTTTACGTTTCATTCTATTAGTGCTATAATAATACCAGTATTTAATTAAAGGCACCTGTCCAAGGGAGAAATGTCTAACAACAAAATAAGATATTATATTTTGACATTTTCAGACGGCAATTTGAGGCAGTACCGGGTTTTTATGGGTGTTGTATCCCCAGAACTATCAAAAAAGTAGAATGCTTAATGGGATGTATAAATGAGACACTAGCGTCATTCCAACTGGCTGTAACTTCAAATACAGGGTTATGTAATTTGGGTTTTTTGAAAGGTAAAAAAATATCTGGGCATTACCAAGCAGCATAACAGTTTATCATAAACAATTTTTAAAATTTCCTTGATATTTATAATATACCGGGTGTTTCTCAAAAGACGTTCACCCCTATAACTTTTTTATATTTAAAGATATTAAAATGAAATTTTGAGATTATGCATAAGAGATGAGTCTGCATTTATCGGAATAATTTTTAATTTGTTAGCACTTCCGGCTTTTACCTATTTGGGATTCAGCATAACATTATGAGTAAAATGACACCTTACTTGTAATTTTTTTTTGATGTGTTATAAAATTTTGTTTATTTTTTATTTTCAATCTAGAGTGCTACAAATTAATTAAATCTGTTAATTTATAGTCAAGTAGTATATGAAAATTAAAATTATGTCATAATAATTGACTTTCTAAGTTTCACAAGCGTTTAAAAAAGTAAAATTTTGTTTTCTTGACGTTATGACATTTACTCCATTTTTCCAAATGGAATTAACGGTGCTAGTTCACTAGGATAATTAAAACGAGCATTATTTTTCCTACAATTTGACACCATATACTCCTATGCTATTTTAAAATTGACATTGAAAAATTTGCCTTAAGTCCCAATCGCAAATTTAAAAGCGTTATGCATTATTGCCGCCCTCTCTTTTCTAAAGAAATATTAGGGCGACTTTGAAAAACAATGGAATGGTTTTGAAAAGCAATATCGCTCTAAGGTAAAGTTGTAATGTAATTAGTTTATAAAACATACAATTTTGCGGCTTCAGAAGAATTTTTCTGGTCACTCCAAAAATTAGGAGCATATCAATGTGTTCATTTCTAGTAAAATTAACCATTTTATCTGATTTACAATGTAAGTTTAATAAACAAATGACATTACAATTTTAATTTAAAAACATATTGGTTTTCAAAACCATTCCATTGTTTTTCAAAGCCGCCTTTATATTTCTTTAGAAAAGACAGGGCGTCAATAATGCATAACGCTTTTAAATTTGCGATTGGGACTTAAGGCAAATTTTTTCGTGTCAATTTTACAATAGCATAGGAGTGTGTAAATTGTTGGAGAAAAAAATGCTCGTTTTAAATATACCCTAGTGAACTACCATCTTTCCATTTGGAAAAATGGAGTAAACGTCAAGAAAACAAAATTTTATTTTTTAAACGCTTGTGAAACTTAGAAAGTCAATTATTATGACATAATTTTAATTTTCATATAGGGTAAACCCGGTAGAGATGGCGCAGCGGGTTAGATGGCGCAGTGCAATATATCCCTAAAGAAAACAATATCCGGCAACGTGGCCATCGCTACAGACCTTCATTTGCAAGTAAACGTCTATGCCATTCACCTCGCGCCCATCATTTGGAGTTAAGGCATTTTAATTTTCCTTTATATATTTCAGCATGCCCTTTTTTCTAGATAATAAGTAATCTAATTATTTGGGTCTCAAACTAGCCAAAGTTTTTACTAGTTGTAACATTGTCGCTTTGAAATGAGCATATAGTTTGTTTTCTAACCTTAAAATCATTCACATTGTTATTTGTTCCCGAGCACGTTACCGAGCCATCTCACCAAATGCAAGTCGGGTTAGATGGCGCGCGCCATATCACCCTATGTTCTCACTCAATCTTTTAGATTAAACTGCTAAAATAATTAGCTTGAAGCTTATCAGATTAACTTTTTATTTTTTATAGATGCCCACTATGTGGCACGAGACAAAATTTGAATATTCAGTTATTTTTTTTGATATTTTGTGTGAGCGCCATCTCACCCAGAGATGGACTTTTTTCTTATTTTGGAAAAAAAGAAAACCATGTCTTATTCAGTTGAATTAAATGAATTTTTTTCGTATCCTCTACTTTTATTTTTCCTAAAAAAATTGTTTTTTTTTACATTATGTGTTTACGCCATCTCACCCATACCCATGGGGTGAGATGTTTTTTTTCTGCTTTTTTTTTAAATACATTTTATGGTCATTAAAATTAAATTAAGTTTTGTTTTTTGTATCCTCTACTTTTATTTTACTCAGTATAATCATATAAAAAATAATTCCTACCTAAAAATTGTAAATATGATTTTTTATGCGACTTTGAAAAAACGTGCGCCATCTCTACCGGGTTTACCCTACTACTTGACTATAAATTAACAGATTTAATTAATTTGTAGCACTCTAGATTCAAAATAAAAAATAAACATAAAATGTTATAACATGTCAAAAAATTACACAAGTGAGGTGTCATTTCACTCATAATGTTATGCTGAACCCAAATAAGTTAAAATATACAAGATGTCCCATTTAAAATACCAAAGTCAAGGTCACTTTCGGTCAAACCTGAAGTGCTAAAAAATTGAAAATTAAGCCAATAAATGCAGACTTATCTCCTATGCATAATCTCAAAATTTCATTTTAATATCTATAAATACAGAAATGTTATAGGGGTGAACGTCTTTTGAGAAACACCCGGTATCTTAATAAAACAATGTACCTATTGAGATTTATTAACGGTTGAAAGAGATATCCTCTGCCGCACAATGTTAATGCTTATTGTTTTGAAAGTTTATATAATCACAAAAATAACAAATTGGTAAACGCAAAATACAGGCGAACAAGATAATAACAATATACTTGATTGGCTCGCCGTAGTTCGGCGAGACTTGTGTTTTTGGTTGGCGTTAATATAATTTCAAATGGTTGCCAACTTTTTTCTAGGAAAAAATTAATTCCTCGACAAGACAGACTTTCCCAGAGATGCTATATTAATAACACAGAGCTTATCTTAAGCATTCCACTTTTCTTTATATGCGGTTGCATCAGACACCTTCCTCCGGGGAATAGAAATTCATTATTTCATGACATTCTTGTTCTACAATTAATATTTAAAATGTGGCCAACCTCGATCTACGGCGCTATTAGTGGGTCATCTTTAAAACATTAATTTCAAGAGCCAAGTTCTTGCTTAAGAAATTGTTAAAGTAAACATTTATTTTCACGTGGAAATAGTTAAATTTTCTTCCAAGTTCTTGCCACAATTTATTGTCAAAAAATTGGAACTTCAATGTTATCGCGTCACCAAGTCAAAACTTGGGTAACGCGTACAACAACATTTTCAAGCAGAATTTCTTGTTTAAGAATTTGAAAAACTATTTGGGCAAGAGTTTGGCTCGTCGAACACGGGCTTTAGGACAAGAAAAAGTGTTTCCAATAACTACAGAAAAATGATAATGGATCCTTGGAAAACTTTAGAAATTTCCAAAACATTCTAACAATTATTATTATGTCAATAGGCCCAACATTCCTTTTAGCAATAATATTTTTAGGAACAAAAGGAATCACAAGCTAGAAAAATGATTGTAGGCAATTTAATGATTGCATTTCGTATTTAGAACCTCATTCGGGACTAAAACAATTGAGAGTCATGTATGGCCGACGTAAGCAACGCGCGACAGACGACTAATATGCCTTAATTTTGTTTAAAGGCGACACAGAAAAAAAAACAACGCGGATTTTTCCAGGACTCGCTTATAAAAATATGTCTAGGGTTTCACAAACCTTAAAAAGACGAAAACATGAGATCAGATACTTAGCACGTCATATACATGGTGTTTGGGGAGGAAAGGGCCATATTTTGGGAATGTGTTCCGAGGGTGAAAATAAGAGAAATAACCCCATATGTTTTAGTTCGATTTGCAACCATTTCTGAAATAATAGGTCCTAAAGTTTTGTAAGTTAATTTTTATTTTAAAAGCGAATAATTGCAGGTACTGCAGTACAAACTAACTTAAAGAATATTTTCAAACACCCCTCCACCAACTTCAATACATTTTTCGGCACGTTTGTTATTCGCTCGGGTAGCACGTTGGATCGAGTGGGGATTGTTTTTTATACAAGCTGCAGCATTGAAAATTCGATCGCGGAGTTCTTCTCTCGTTTCCACTCGTGTTTTATATACTAGCGATTTCATCCATCCCCAAAGGCAATAGTCAAGCGGGTTTAAGTCTGGTGACCTCGGTGGCCAAATTGCGGACCACCTCTGCCAATCCAGCGATTAGGAAAACGATAATTCAAAAAATTTCGCACACGGAGACTAAAATGAGGTGGGGCTCCGTCGTGTTGAGGTACAAACCCGAACATCATCCAAAATGTGTATCAAATGGTCTTCCAAAAACCGTAAATATCCTTCTCCAGTAAGACGTCCATCCATTTCAAATGAACCAAATAACTGGTCGTTGAGCATTCCACACCAGACATTAATACTGAATCGATGTTGAAAGTTTCGTTCAAATGTAGCATGAGGGTTTTCATCCGATCACCGATGTTCATTGTGGCAATTATTAATTCCATCACGAGTGAACTGAGCTTCATCGCTAAATAAAATGTATTTGTGCAGACCTCGATTTTGATGGATCCATTCACACGCTTGAAGCAGGATCACCATCTAGAAGATGTTGAACGGGTTGAACGTGAAAAGGTTTTAAATCGTTTTTTCTAAGTGACTCCCATACGGCTAGATGTGATGGCATATGAAGTTCATTTGCAACCAGTCTCGTACACCGTACGTACGTACGTACGTGTACTTATACACCTGAGTTCTCTGCGACAATATCCAGAACATTTTCTTAATTTTTCACATCTCATTCATTATTTCAATATATAAAAAATTCAGAACCGATTATTTCAGAAATGGTTGAGAATCAAACTAAAACATTTGGGTTTATTTCTCTTATTTTTACCCGATGAACACATTCCCAAAATATTGCCCTTCCCTCCCCAAGCACCCTGTATTATAACTTAAATAGGCAAGAACAGGAGCTGGTCAATTTGTTATGACGTGGATTGCTTGTGTTTAATATCTCAGTAAATAGAGTAAAAATGTAAATACAACAACGCTGGCGATCATTTTACTAGCGGATGATTTTAATAGAGCAGAACTACGATTGTTATTACTTACAGTTTCTGTGATAATCGTGGGGGTAGCAAGAAAACCAGTTTTTTCCATTTTTAAATGTTTGTAATACTTTCATTATTTTGTACCAAAGTATTATATATTGAACTTGCAACCCCAAACTTTAAGAAAGCGCGTATTAGCCCCCTGAGCACAATAATTTTCTTTATACTTACTTATTTTTGAAAGTAATAATTTATACTCTGCCATATTTTTAGTATTTTAGTTTTATTTTATAAGTATACATGCCCATTCCAGTAGTACGATTCCTTTTTAGATTACTATTAGTATTAGGTCCTAATATATACCTGATTTTAATAAAAGTATTTTTTTAATTATTGGATTTATTTTATTTTTTACACAGATGTGCTTTTTATCACAGTTTTATTTTACGGAGTCGTTAAAGTGTTTGAAAATGGTTAAATATCTTGGAAATATATCGAAACTACCAATGAGACTTTAATAGACTTTCCCAGGTTGTATTGCCAAATTCTTATCAAGCAAACTAAATTTTACCATTATCTAATCAGTAGTTTCGGATATATGAGACCAATTTCATACACATCGCTAACCCCGTATCTCTATCAGTTACTTAGGCTTACTACTAGGCGAGATAATACTGCCTTCTACAATACACTCTACATTATATTGGGGCTTCGTCACGTGGCTTGAAGGTACAAACTATACTGATGATTGCGCTTCTGTCACAAATATAAAGTACAACAGAAGATAATATACTATTATCTACAACCAGTTAATAATAGACTTTCGAACTAATGTCATTGCGTTGGCACTGCCGTTACTATGGAAATGAAAAATATTAACATCAATATAGAGGGTGAGTCGAGAGGAATGGGCCAAACTCTAAGGGTGTAATCTATGCATCAAAAGAGTAACAAAAAACTCAAATGTTGTTATCCAATATTCATTTTTTTTTAAATTATAACGCAAAAACAAAATATTGCATTAATTTAGGTTTCCTGTAATCGATGGTATTATTGTCCGCTTTTAATTGTTGTGCTGTCACTATCCTGTTGGTGTCGGTACAAAATTTTACATTGATTTGTATCATTTAAATTTTATAAAATGCCATACATTTATTCACATCTCGAATACGCCAATATGGTTTTTATTTATGGTTTGTGTAATGGGAATGCTACAGCGGCTGCTGAAGAATATTGTCGACGATTAAAGAACACCGAACAGAAAGGCCTTTATCAGAGTTTTCAACGAACTGTGCGAGATCGGAACGCCGACAGGATTTAGAAGAAATAGAAAATGTTCTAGCTTTAGTAGAAGAAGATGCAACGACCAGCTCACGAAGAATTGGAACTCAGTTGGGGATTCCCCCAAAAAGAGGTATCAATACGCTTCACGAGCAAGGCTTATACCCGTACCATATACAGCGTGTACAGAATCTTCAACCTGGAGACTACGCCAAGCGTATGCAATTTGGTGAGTGGATAATTAATAATCGTCATCTTGTACCACACATACTTTTTACTGACGAAGCTACATTCACCCGGTCCATGTATGGTTGGACGAAAATCTTCACGCAATACTCGAAAATAATTTTCAACACAGGTTTTCAGTAAACGTGTGCGGCATGATCGACAATAATTTAATTGGCCCTTTTCTTTTGGAAAATCGCCTTACGGGGGATCACTACTTAAGTTTTTTACAAAATGAATTGCAGGGACTACTGGAGGAGTTTCCTTTAAACATCAGAATTTAATGTCGACACGACGGAGCGCCTGCCCATTTCGATCATCGGGTCAAGCAATATTTGGACCAAAAGTTTCCAGAGGTTTGGATTGGTCGCGGTGGTCCTATTAGTTGGCCTCCTAGATCGCCAGACCTCACACCGTTGGACTATAATTTATGGGGTTGGTTAAAAAATGAGGTATACAAAGTAAAAGTAGATACTAGGGATGTATTAAATAGACGCATTAGAAATGCTGCACTCAATATTAAAGAAAGGCACGAATCAATTAGAAGAGTCACGCGCGCCATTGGTAAACGAAGCAGGAAATGTTTGGAAGTCAATGACGGTATTTTGAAAATTTACTAAACCAATGATTTATTTAAAACAATGTTAATGTTGCATATTTTGGTTTAACAATATTATCATTTTATTTAACGCTGTAATTTGAACACAAATGAATATTGGGTAACAACATTTGGGTTTTTTCTTATTTTGATGCATAGATTACACCCTTAGAGTTTGGCCCATTCCTCCAGACTCACCCTGTATATTAAAACGACTATGCGGACCGACCGCTATGAAAATTTGCGCTGTCAAAAAAATGTAATGGAGTATTTCGACTGCTAAGGTGAGGTGGAATGGATTATTTGATGTCTATGGTTATTTGGAATTTCTACATTTTAGTTTGACGACAAATAAGGGAGCATGAAATGCATGGTCTATCTTATTTGCTTGATCGTCGTTGTTTAAGACGGCCACCAGAGGTCGTAATATCGTACGGCAAATCACCAGTAGGTTGTACCTCCTAACCTACTTGTCGTTTATTTTTTGACGTAGTCGCATTTTAAATAATTTAGTAACAATTTAAAAATATCTACAATAAAATAATTGAACGAATTTTCTATAGAAGTATAACATAATGGAATGTAAACATTATCTATCTCAGAACCAAAAAAATTTTGAAAAAAAGTATACCCCCATCTACCTCTGATTAAGGCTGTTGTAGGGTAGTTAATCGTGCTTCTTAAAAGCGGAAGGAACCACAGAAGCTCCCTTTATAAATAATTCGGTGATATTTATCGGTATCATTAATATAATACACTAATTGCAGAATACATCATTTAAAAAACCCTACAGGACTAAAAAGGACGTCAAGTTCATAAATTTTTGGCGATGTTACTATAAGGCAATACTTTACCAATGTAAAAAGGGGTGATATTTTGATCCCAAAACAGCAACAGTACCTTATCAGACCTCCAATCCTTTCCCCAGCCCCGCGTAGTGGTCGGGCACCTCCAAAAAGTACTTGAGCATGGCGTCTATGAACCTTTTTTGATACTCCTCTGGGGATATGATGGTGGGTAACTTGCCTTGGCCCCCAAGGATCCCGCTTTTTTTCACCATCGTCTCCAGTCTTTTATCCCACGTGAATGTTCTTATGTAATCTAGAAAATGTAATGTGTAAAAATACTACACGATCATTAATATTTTATTTATTTATTTTATTTATTAACAATATACGGGATGCCCCATTTATAAATTTACATTTCTAATTGAAATAATCTAATCATAATTAAAATAATTTAAATATCTAAATATGTCCAAACATAACACATTCATATTTTTGATCGCATAATACTGTTTTGGAACCTGCTGAGTGAGCTTCCGAAGGGATCAATTTCAGGATAGGCATTTAAAACTGCTAGGATACGGGTTAGAGGAGAATGAGCGCCGTAATTAGTTCTATGTACATTCAAAGAAAATACTTCATTTCTTCTAAGAAGTCGGGACGGTACTCTAAGAGAAATTTGACTGAGAAGATGAGGACAGTCTATATAACCATTAATCAATTTGTAAATGAAGTTCAGGTCAGAAATTTTTCTTCTGTACTCAAGGGTTGGAAGATGAAGATTTGTTGAACCTCTTCGAGTCTATTATTTATGTTAAGCTTATAAGCACAGTATTTAAGAAACTTTCGTTGAACTCTCTCAAGTTGTTCTTTATAGATGTTGTTAAGGCATATTCCAAATGAGATCTTACTAGTGAGCAATACAGTAGACGAAGTGAGTCGACCGACAGATCTTTACCAACCCTAAAAATGAAGCCCAATACCTGGAGAGCTTTTCCTGTTATGTATTTTATATGATCCCTAAAAGTAATTTCCGAATCAAAGAATACCCCCAAATCCTTAATTGAGTTGACAACATTCAATTCGTTACCGTTAATGTTATACGTAGGATTGCCATTTCTATTCTTGTGTTTAGAAAAACAAATAGAAGAACATTTAGTAGGGTTTAGGGAAAGTCCATTGAGTTCGGGCCATTCTACAAAGGATGTTAAAGATTCTTGTAGTAATGTGGAGTCACCTTCATTATTTACAATTCTAAACATTTTGAGATCGTCGGCATAGACCAGATACTCGCTACAACCAATGTAATTTTCAATGTCACAGAGAAATAGGTTAAACAATAGAGGCGAACAGTGGCCACCCTGAGGCACACCAGAGGTCACCTCTATGCTATCAGATTCAAAATTTCCAATCCTAACCCTCTGTGTACGTCCTATCAAAAAGCTCTGAAACCATCTCACCGATTGCGTACCAAAACCGATCGCACTGAGCTTGGCAACAAGCAATTTATGATTCACCCTATCAAACGCCTTGGAGAAGTCAGTGTAGATCGCATCCACCCGACAACCCCCCTCCAAGGCGCCCAGCAGGGCAGTCTCATATGAGACTAGGTTTGAAACAGTAGATCTTCCACTAATAAAACCGTGTTGACGATTATCAATAAACTGCTTACATTTCCAGCTTAACTGATCATATACAAGGCCATCAAGCAGTTTAGGAATTGCTGACTGCTTAGAAATGCTTCTGTAATTATTGACACATTCCCTTTCCCCAGATTTAAAAATAGGTATAATGAAGCTCTTTTTCCAGATCTCTGGAAGCTCACCCTCAACCAGTGACAATAGCGTAAATGTCATTAGATTACTATATTTACCTATTATTCCCAGAACAAGTTCCTTATTCTTCGTATCCAAACCGACCAACAACGAATAATCCATCACTGACTGGGTCGAAAGAAATTCCGTGTCGTTCTGAATTGCTGCTAATAATACTTCTTTGGAATGTGGGAGGACATACAAAGGACTGTCACATGTCACTAAAATATTAATATTTATGTTTTAGTTAAAAGTTTACAAAAAAAACATAACTTGTGGTGTTCCGCAAGGATCAACCTTAGGACCTGCTTTTTTTTATCTACATTAATCCTATAGCAAAATTAAATTTAATAGGTAAAATAATATTGTTTGCTCATGATACTACTATTGTATATTTTCATGAAGACTATGCTCAAATTCATAATAACATTAACCACGACCTAAATACAATATGTAAATGGCTTGAAATTAATAAACTATCAATAAAATTTAATAAATCAAAATTAAAAAATAATAATATTTCTTCACTATCTTTCAATAATCATTTAATTAAATATACTAATACAATTAAATTTTGAGATTTATATATTGATGATTATATACCTCAATCCGATTCTGACCAATTAAACGCTGTTTTGCGACCAATCAGATGCATATTATACTGAATATACCCCGCATAAGTGGATATACCCCGGGCCACCTGCCACAACAATGCCAATGCATAACAACATCATAACAAGTTTAAAATATTTGATGGTTGCTATAGACCGTTTCTATAATAACAAAAATCCCTTTCAACAAATCAAGTTTTTGATGTTGTCAGATTTATGTCACATTTTTTTTAAAATGGAATCTTGCCGATTCGGTAATGTTTCAGTCGAAAATATAAGAAAAAACGCTGAAAAGACTATCCCAGAAAATACAACAAAAACAAAAAAGTATATATGGACCCAATTCGAGAAATTCTGCAAAACACGGCAGTATATATTGACCAAAAATACAACTATAATACAGCTTGCCGCTATATTGGAAGACTGGAGTTTTAATATGAAGAAAAAAGATGGTTCTGACTACAAGGAAGGGGTTATCAAGACAATGTGGAACCAAACAGCCCAACTGCTTCAAGAAAGGTACTTCAATAAATACAACATTAAATTTGATCATTTTAAAGATCCTGAATTCCAAAAAGCACGTATGGCTAGAAATTCTAAAAGAAAACTGCTTCAGGCTGATCCAAAAAATCACCGGAAAAGTGCAAGAGCACTAACCTACGACGAGTACAAAAAGATGGTAAAAATTTTTGACGAAAATAACCCCGAGGATTTACAGAAAAAGTTCTATCAAATAGCGGCTGTGGAATTAGCATGGAGAGGAGGAGAAGCCGAGACATGCCTAAATACGTATTTCAGAGAAGAATATTATAGCGATGGTACAAAAAGTAATAGAATGGAATATAACCCAATCTTTTCAAAAACATCCCAAGGCGGAGACAAGAAGCTTTCAAATTCAAAATGGTTAGTGGCAAACACAAAAGATGCCGATTTATGTCCAGTTCGCCTTTACAGAAAACTAATTTCAAAAAGAGGGCAAAATATAACTACCCAAAAGACTATTCCTGACAGTAAATCCAAATTGGAAAATGGGAAATTGGTACAAAAACTGTCCCATTGGAAAAAATACTCTTTCTAATTGGAGAAAACAAGCAGCACAAAAAATTGGACTAGATACTGAGAAAGAAAAAATCACAAACCATTCCAATCGAGCCACAGCTGTCTCTACATTAAGCAAAGCAGGTGTGAGCGAACAAACTCTTATAAAAATAACTGGACATAGTAGTGCTGCATCCATAAAGCCATACTTGCAGATGGACAAAACTCATCACGAAAACACTATTCAAGGTTTAAGAGGTCACCCTCCAACTAATGGGTTGGACCAACACGAAGCTCCAGTCTCTTGCAGCTCGAAGAGTTTCCAGCAACACCAGCAAGCCACTACTGTTTATTATAATAACTGTGTGTTTAACAATAATACTTATAACTCATTTTCTGTTAGTTTTATTACTTTGTCAATTGTTTAGGTTTCGTTTCGTTTTGTCCGTTTTTCTAGTAGCTACATAAATCATTTTAAAAATCTTGCATTTCGTTGTATTTTTTCTTTTTTTTTTGGTATATAATCTCAACATATACCACTCGAGGTAAATATTTTATTTAGAATATTCACCTTTTGTGATATAACTTATGAAAATTCAAGTTGGAAAAGAGATATTGAATATTTTTTTTATTTCAATCTGGGGATCAGCGAATTTAACTACAATTCAGCCATTAAAAAAACTACAAAGCAATTAAATGCATACATAAACTACCTTTTTTTAGAACCAACTATAAATTTGTATAAACCAAACGGATATTTAAATTTAGAAAAACTTTGTAAATTAATACTATGTATTCTAATACACTCTACTATTATTAAAAAAAAACAATTGAATATAATATTTCATCCGACCAACATTATTCACAACACGAGACAAAATCATCATATTCAAACACCTATGATGGTAAAGAGTACTTTTGGCCAAAGATCAATATTGTATAAAGGAATAACAATTTACAACAGTTTTCCGAAAACAATGAAAGAACTATCAACATTATGGACTTTTAAAAAAGCACTAAAAAAATATTTGAAAGAAAAATTAAATGTTAGTTTATTACTATTTTTATAACTAACTTTAACGTATTATATATTATTATCTTTTTTATTGTAAATAATGGTTATTATAATTTATAATATATATTTTTAAATAATTTCGATGAAATTATTAATAGTTACAAACCATAATATTTATTATTGGTGATTTTTTGAAGAGAAACCAGCTGAAACTGGACCTGGAAGATTGTTATATTTATTCCGTCATATAAAAGCGATTTTTTTCCGAAATTACTTTTAACTGGTATAGTTTGATAATTTGTACAATGTCTGGTGTTATGATCAAGTAATGTCTTGTAATTGTAATGAAGTGTTGTTTGATTTTTTTTTCTTTTAAAATAATAGAGTGAATTAGAATACAAATTTTTAATTTATAAATGTTTGAACGTGTAAATACCTTTTCGGTCTATATAGATTAACAGTTGGTTCTAAATATGGTAATTTGTGTATGTATTTAATAAATTTATTTTGCAACTTTTGTAATGGTTTTATGTTTGATAAACAAGCAGATCCTCCCCATACAGAAGATAAGTATTGTAATTTTGAATATATTAATGAAAAATATATATTTTTTAAGTATTTAAAAGAAATGTAATATCTAGCTCTGTACAAAACAGATACCAAAGGAGATATTTATCGAGTTGATAATATACTGGATATGGGAACTGAACTGAACTGAACTGAACCCTTTCCAATTTAAATTTTCGTTTCAAACTAATCCTAAAAATTTTGACTTTTTGGAATACTGAATATTTTCATTATTAAATGTTAAGGGATTAGTGATACAATTTATTTTATTTTTAGTTATAAACATAAAAAAGATTTTATAAAATTTAACGTAAGTTTATTTGATTGAAGCCAAGAAAAAAGTATTTTTAAATCATTAATAATATCAAAATACATTCCTGCGAAAGTTTCAGCAAAATAAATAATTTTTGTATAATCTGCAAATAGCTTTATATTGTTCAATTTGGAAACGGAATTAATATAAATTAATAATAATCATAATAATAGTTGATGACTTTTAATTTTTAAAAGGAAAATTTCAGTTAATTTTTTGGTAGGTAATATCAGGACTAGCGAAAATTATGCCAAAGCTGCCAAATCTGCGCGCTACTTAATGAAGACATTCCGTAACCGATTTTAAAGATATAATTTTCTAACCGAAAACTTACTTTTAAGAAGATTCTCGTCGAGCAACACTATCTCGCCCTCCTGATTTTCAGGTACAACCATCCGATTTCTCATGGAACCCTTCAAGTCGAACTTTTGCGATACGTCTCGGTTATAAAACAAATTCTCCATCACCAACAGGTGGCTTCGATGGGTGACGTTCGACGTGTTCTTGTAAATAATCTGGTAGATCCCCACTATTTTTCCTAATAACGTAGGTTGACTGGTAGTGTAACATTTGTGCATGTAGCCGAAGTAGTTCGATGCCGACTCGAGGAATAGTTGGACTTCGGTTTTTGACATGTCTTTCAGGATGAATCTGTCGTCTAAAAGCAAAAGTGATAAAATTGAAAGGTAGTTTATAAAGTGGTTCAAACAATCGGAAATACCCACAGCCGGAGATTGTAGGTGATTCTAAAAAAAGTGAGCTCTCCTTAACAAAATAGCTTTTTTTTGTTGCTGAAAACCCATGCCAAAAGAGTCGGGCTCTTCTTTCCAATCAACTTCCACTTACCCAAGGTTTTAGAAAAATTCGATCCAGACTTTCCCCCTCTCGCCTTCCACGGTACAGATCTAGTCAAAGACCTAATATACCCCTCCTCCCCGATAGGCAACACTTCAGATCTCAATCCAGCGAACTTATCCGCAAGGTAAATCCTGCAAAAGAAGTTGCAACTGCTGTCCTGAAACTGAATCTCAACGTGCGAGTTTTTGTTTTTCTTTAAATCGTCCGTTTTCTCTGTAGTCGCCGCCGATTGGTCCGGTTCTCTGTCTATTTCCCCTCCACCCGCTGTAGACACGGGACTCAAATCCGTTTTCGAATCTTTCGTTCTCAAAAATCCTAGCAATCCGCTGGTCTTGTCGTCGCTCTCGCTCTTCTCTTTCTCGGACATGTTTCGTCTCTTGGTCACGGGGCTCGGAGACTGTTCGGAACTATTCGGTTTTTTATTCGTGAGGTCATCCAGTGCCTTCTTGTACTCGTACGAGTTGAGTGCGTAAGCTATGATTGAGCTGAATTCGGTTTCGTTGACTACAATTGATCCGTAAGTGCCTGAAGGTAGGGTGTAGTGTTCCTGAGGCATGAAAGGATTCTAAAACATAAGAAGGAAAGGGAGTTTAATCCTTTAAACATTGAATCTATAGAATTAACAATCGTTACCACTACCTGTATAAAAACCAACTGTCCAGATGAAGGTAACAATTTATCCAGGATATTTTTTACTGATTTCTCAGTTTTTTTAGATTGTTCCTTTTTACTTTCCGGAGAGTCCTCGTTGTGGTTAATTGAGGAGCCGTCAGACTGCCTTCTTGATGTTGCATCTTCCGAATTTTCATCTGTAAGTAAAGGAAGCGGTCTAATTATTCTCCTAATGCGAACGTTATTGTAAAGACAAGTTTCCCAATATATTGTTAAATTACCATGAGGTGACCTAAACTCTGCAGTTTTGCTTCAATCCTGACAACACTACACAGCTTTTTCTCACTCCAAATAAATATTTAAATTATGATGTAGTCAATCAGACGATGTGTACTGGACTATTTCTGGTGGGATTTTACTTTACTTACCCTTTTCTAAATCAAAAGAATCCACGACAGGTCTGAATTCGGAAACTTCTACCGCTGGACTCTCTAGTTCCGAAACTGAGCTCTTCTCCTTTTTCTTATCAGACTTTACGGCTTCGGACAGATGTAAGTTCCATGTATCCACAAGTTCGACCAGGTATCTTTTTGTTTCTGTTATGTGATCCTATAAAAAAATACCATTTGTTTATTTTTCGCTATGCAGTATCTTAGTAGTCAGTAATCTTCAAGATATGCTTATTTATATTGTCAGAAAATTTATTACCCTATTTATGAGACATTGACATACTCAAGCGAGAATAACATTACTCACCTGAACTTTCCAATACGCCTGACACACGGCTTTTTGATCAAACTCCTTCTTCTCCACACTGGGCGACGTCAGCTTCAACTGCACTTCTTCCAACTTTTGCTTGAACTGCCCTTGTTCCTTACTCAGCAGCTGCCGTACGTTCCCCACGCCCTCCAACTCTTCCCCCGGGATAATGGAGAGTTTGTCGAGGATAATCGAAAAACTCTCGTGGCCTTTTTGGGATAAAATTCGCGCCTCGTCGACTAGCGCGTCGTGTTGGGCGTTGGTGTCGTGGGTTATTTCTATTCGAGACGGCGGAAGGGATATTTCCCATATGTTGACTGAGGAGTATCTGGGTAAATTAAGGATGTATGTTTATAGAAGTTTCAAGGCGATCATTTACATTTTTACATTCCATTTACTTCATACAAAAATAAACTTCCAAATATTGGTCCAATAATATGCAATAATAATATTAACATAAAGGAAGGTGAAAATATTAAATATCTAGGAATAATTTTTGATAAACATTTAAAATGGGATTTACATAGTCACTACAATATAAAAAAAACTAAGAATTCTTATACCAAAATTTAAACATCTTAAACAATTTTTAAATATAAAAGAATTAGAAATACTTTATTATTCTTTAGTACAAACCCATTTAAATTATGGAATACTACGATGGGGAGGCATAAATAAGAATTATCTTAATAATATTGAAACTATTCAAAAATACATTTTAAAAATTATTTACGAAAAAGACCACCAATATTCTTCTGATTTACTATTTAAAGATAGCAAAAAATGGATATTAAACAAATATTTTCTTACAACATGTTAATATATAATATTTTTAAACATAAAAATATAATAAATTATATTAATCACACACATGAAACTCGTCATAAAAATACTATTACATATAAAAATAGAGTAAACAAAACAATAGCACACAAACATTTTTTAAACATCAATCCATATATTTTTGATATTATGCTACCACAGTCAATTAAAATAATTAAATCGTTAAATAATTATACAAATAAAAATTGGATATTATCTAATCCAAGAGATATATTCAAGAACGTCATTAATAAATAATGAATAAAATAAATAAATATATATTATATACATATTGTATTGTTTCTTTGTATACTATAGTGATATAAAATATACCAATAAAATATTGGCATATTCGTTTTATATTATAATCTAGTTGTGCCTGAATTATGAAATATATTCTTGTCAATATTATATTATTTAACTCAAAACAAGGATAGTTTATACAAAAAAAATATATGTTAGCATTAAATGTCAAAAAATATTTGAATAAACTTTTATTATTATTATTATTATTATTATTATTATTATTATTATTATTATTAATATTATTATTATTATTATTATTATTATTATTATTATTATTATTATTATTATTATTATTATTATTATTATTATTATTATTATTATTATTATTATTATTATTATTATTATTATTATGATTATTATTAATATTATCAGTTATTGAAAAAGAGAATAAAAATTCCAAATTCTACTGGGTCAATTACCTACCCCATCAATCGCTATTACAAAAATAAAGTTAATCGAAAATTGCTGTAGTAAATTGTGAATTCTAAAACATTAAATGTAGGTCTGTAACTTACTTGAAGGAAGCAACAAAATTCTTGTATCCAAAATAATGATAGTGATCGTGGTGTAAGCTATGGCGACACGGGCTCTGACCTCTTCTATTAAAAACGTCTCCGTGAAACCTGGAAGTAAGAGGTGCACATTTACTATCACCTAGCTCTTATTCATTTTTACATGTACAGTTGTAGTAGTAGTAGTAAAAAGATTTATTTAGCACGTGGCTACATAATACATTTTACCAAGTTTATACACATTTTTTATTTTAATTTTATTTTTTGAATTAAATGACCTTTTGAAACTTTATTTATCTTGTTGGGTTAATAAGAAAGATTTTAAACTTTTTTGATTTTTAATTGACTTGTTTAATTTATTAAATTCAATAGGATCCTTATGAAAAACTGATTTATACGCTATATTTTTTAAAAAATGATTAAGAAAAAAATTATTGTTATTTCGTGTTAAATAATTATGTTGATCACTATTTAGAACAGTCAATTGCTTTAAATGTGGCGGTAACAAATCATTTTGAACAATTCATAAAAAAAGCGTACACGAATTAGAATGAGAGGAAACCTTAACCATATTTGCATAAAACCGGCTTATCGCATGTTAAAGGTTATTAACAATGCAAAGCATTGGCGTTGGGCGTTAGTTCAATAGAATAACAATTTTTTTTTTATAATATATCTTAACAGTTTTATAATTACAATAGAAACAAAAAACGTTTAACAAGAATAAATAAAACCTATTATTTGGTCATATATCCCTGTTTTTCTATTACTTGAGCCAGGCTATTCGGAATTGACTGAATTATATTTGATACAATATTTGCACCAAGCTCTTCCCAGCACGCATGTATTATTTCCCAGAAATCTTCTGATTTTGTGGCCTAAAATTTCGATTTTATATTTTTTGACGATTATACCCCAAATATCTTCAATTGGATTGATATCGGGACTATAAGCGACCCAAGGCACCACATTATGGGTTTGAAACCAGCGGGTTACAGCATTGGCAGTGTGGACTGGACAATTGTCTTGTTGAAATTATGAAAGTATTATTGGGATATATTTGCTCAGCAGATGGTAACAATATGTTTTCTAAAATATATATTTTTTAAAATGTTTCACAAGGAACCAACTGCTGAATCAGTACAGTGTTTTCTAAAATGTTAATGTAATTTCCGGCATTAAATCTTCCCTCTATTCGCCAGCAAACACCAGGTCCATGAACACTTATACAGCCCCATACATTTACAGAGAAACGTTCATGTCTAGAAGTGAGGGGGTTAGTATATATCGCTCTTCAAACCTGGTATTGTTTGGACGGTACCACAGAACTATTATATCTGTGGACGGTACACACGAATTTGTCCGTTATAAGTCTACTGGAACCTCTTTTTATCAGTAAAAATGACCATGTTTCAAAATTGAGGATTGCAGTATATAAATTTAAAGCAAAAATAATCCTTGATTGTCGCTGTTCTAGGGTAAGACACATTTTTTCGCAGCTGGGCGACATTTTAGTTTAAATTCCTGGACTCTCCTGCTGGCGGTAGGTTGGGAGTCAGGAAATGCTGTATCAATAACAGCATCCCTTGCAGTTGCAAATGGATTATTTCTCAAATATCCCCAAAAAGCAGCATCCTGTTCAGGGTTGGAACGTTTGGGACGACCTGAACCAATTTTCTTCTTAGGGATTCTTCTTGTTCCCAGCGTTGCTTAATTTTCAATATTGTTTTTTTATTTCTATTATACAACTGCGCTACAGCACGGATTGACCATCATTCTTCGATTCTTGATACAGTTTGAGCCTTTTCAACTTCAGATAACTGACGAGGCATTTTTATGTTCTTCTGTTAAAGTTTATCAACGTCAATGCTTTGCATTTTTGACAATCTATGACGTGTGATAACCTCCAATAAACAATCATTTAGACCAGCTGGTTTTACGCAAATATGACAAAACTTCCCTCTCATTCGAATTCTTGTACGCTTTTTTTGTGAATACAACTGTACTTTTCCAGTACGAGTACAAGCCCAACAGGTATCACATTAATACGTATCTAATAGACCCCTTTACAATCCACATGCGAAAGAAAATACATTTAGAATTACTACTAAAACGTTTAAACAAATAAACTATTACGTATTGTATTGTTATTTGGAGAAAAACAAATTTTATTTTTTACCTCAATTCTAAATATTTCGCGAAAGAATACGACCAGGTATCTGCCGACATTGGTACCACCGGGGACACACCTTGACAGTTCGTACACCAACTCCACATGACGATGTTGTCTTCGGAAAATTCGCTCTCGAAGTTGTTTAAAGATATTGTAACGCAGCCTAAAAAAATACGGAATTTCGTAAGTTTGGCAACAGCATTTGATGAATGTGGAATCTTGGATGGCTTTAAAATGTAAACGATCTAGTCTATGTATAAGAGGTCTTTGGATAATAATTATTTAATCCTTATTGTATAAGGAAACTTTAGGTGAATATAAAACTTTTATTATTTCATTGCACAGGAAGAAAAAATAATAACTACTTGTTATGTTTCACAAAATGAATCAGTTTCCTGACACGTGTTTCGGCCCTTGCGGGTCATTGTCAAAGGAGTACAGGAAGATACTAAACTCTACGTGACATTACAAAGGTATTTATATCATATTTTGGTAACTATAAACATGTCATAAAATTAAAATTAGGATTAAAAGATTGAATGGTCAACTGTGGGTTTTCCTAATTTTTAAAGATATTTAGTCCTAAATAAGTGTGCTATTAAGAATTAGAGAAGCACCTGAAGGTACTTCGGTTTGATTAATAACAACATTACATTTGTTTCTTATGGCCTTTTTGATAGCTATTGTTTCTAGTAGAATAAGTTTTCTGCTTTTATGGTATATGTACATGGGTTTTATGTTGTTAGAGATTGAGTGATTGTCTTTTATGCAGTGATCAGCTAATACTGTTTTATTTTGTTTTTTTAAAATAGATGTCTTGTGTTCTTTAAGCCTGGTGTCAAAATTTCTACCTGTTTGTCCAATGTAGATAGCATCGCAGTCGCAGTTGTCACATTCTATTTGGTAGACCCCACTTTGTAAAAGTTTGTTTTTAGTTTCTATTTTAGCATTGCATATGTGTTTATGTAAGTTGTCTTTATTCACTTGTATAGGAATGATATTAAGGTTTTTAAGTTTTTTTGGAGATTTTTTTTGGCTTGTGTTCCCTGTATACCTTATTGAGCAGTATTTGTCCTTAATTGGAGTGCAATGTTCTTTGTAAAGAAGTTTTTGTGTGTTTTTTCTTTGTTTTTTATTATTTACCTGAATTATGTACAAATCTTCGAATGTGTTTTACCATGGGGGTTACACAAGACTTGGATGGACATGCGTACGAGGATCGAAAACAATATCTTTCCAGAAAACACCCAATCGGTATGTCGTTCCTGCCATAATAGTCCATGTAAACCACCCTACGAAAAAATTAAATTCACTTATACAGAAGAAAGTAAGTAACGATTGGAATGTTATTTTAATTGTAAGCATGTAAAACCTTTAATATTGATCATATTTATTGCTTACCAGGGATTGACGCAAAACGCAGGCGCATTGTTAGAATCATGACTGAAACTGCAGAACAATACGGCCAGTTTTTGATGGTTCATCGGGTCAAGCACATCCATTCGGCTTTTCTCGGTATTTTCCGGGACCGGCGGGGCTTCTTCTTCGGGTTTAACAATGGTTAAAATTTCCTTTTTGGGGTACTGTCCGCCACAAGCTCTGAAGTTGGCTAGCATGTTTTGGATGTTGTTACTATCGATGGTTGTGATTTTAGCTGTGAGGAATGGATGAAGTGGTGCTATCTAAAAAAAATAAGATGCTTCAAAAGATATTTTAAGCATATAAATGTTCTCCCATATGTGGCCAATTATACCTACTTACATTTTTTCTATTATTCTCCATCTCAATATTCTTCTCTCCCTCCACATTTCTCCACTTATTCTTCGTGTTAATCTCAAACTGCTCGCTGTAATACATGTCTTTATAGAAGAACCTCCTCAACTTACATTTCTTCCCGGAGTCAGTCTCCAGATACGGCACCGGGAACATGACGTACGGAGAAACACACAGAATAGTATCGTCCAAGTGTTTCTTAAAGTTATTAGAGAATGGCAGCTCTGACACAGTAAAAGGTTCGTGGAGATGGTTTCCATAGTTACGAGTAGTGGTATCATAGGAATGTAGAGGGTCGGAATTGTCGTTTATAGATTCTACGGTGATTTTTTTGTGGTCGCTTGATTGTAGAGGATCGGTAAAGGTGTCTACTGCCTTGAAGTTCTTATATCTGTCTTCGTTTTGTTCCGATGGTACTTCGGATTTAGGCGATTTGTTCTTATCGGTTATTTGGAGAGATTTCTTAGTTTCTTCATCTACCTTATGCTCTATAGAAACCTAATAAACAAGAATGGTATCGATTCTTTTTTTTTATAGTAACTGAGAAAATTAGTTTTTTGACAATCCACATAAACATTCCTCAATCCTGTCATTACGTTTCAGATTTAGCAAAAGCCTTTGATACAGTTAGCCATAATTTACTGTTAAAAAAGTTTGAAAATATTGTATTCAGAGGAAAGCAATTAGAATTAATTAAAAATTATCTGAAAAATAGACCAACTTATGTTCAAATAGATAAAGAAAAAAGCTATCCAATAGTATTTAAGTATGGTGTTCCTCAAGGAACAATTTTAGGACCATTATTTTTAAATATTTATATTAACGATTTATTTAGTATAAATTGCGATGGACAAATTCATAGTTTTGCAGATGATACTACAATTTTTTATACCGATACAAATTGGGACAACAAAAGATTTTAAAATTATAAAAAGTTGGTTTAATAACAATTTGTTAACAATTAATGTTAATAAAACAAATTATATTCCTTTTACTTTAAACCTAAATACCTACCACGAAATATGAATAGTATTCAAAAAAATGAAGACATTCAAATTTTTAAACGTAATAAAATAAAATATTTAGGAATTATTTTTGATAGTAAATTAAATTGGAATTTTCACTTGGAATACTTAATTAAAAAATTAAGAAGTTGGGGAGGAATAAATAGAACTTTAGTTAAAAAATTAGAAATATTACAAAAAAGGTTTCTAAAAATTATATTCAATACAGATTACCTTTGTCCTTCAAACGAATATTCAGATTACCTTAGGCTTTGAAAACTGTGGTGAATTTTCACGACTGTCATCCAAAAATTCCATTTTCGAGTTCGGTGGCAATGCAAACTCGTCCATCAAAAACGACTTTTCCAAACGCCAATTGTACGCGGTAAACAGCAGGAAAGAGGCGACCTTTTTCACCCGGACAAGTTCTTGTTTGGAGGCACCTCTCAGAAGGACCGTGCCACCCAGCCATGGCGTTGGGAGGCCCTCGAAAAACATCAAAGTTTTCATTCCTAAATAATATTGGTGTGCGAGTCTATCATAAAAAGGTCTAATACCGTGCGAGCAAAAATTATTTGCATCAAAGAGGGCTTGGATTAAAAAACGTAGGTCTTGGTTTAGATCACAATGATATGGGGACGATATATCTAACCAAATCTAGGTTAAAATTTTGTCAAATTCATATTATGACATGATATTATGCCAAACTAATGAGTAATAAAATAAGTAGACAAATACAAATTTATTTTTGTTGTTTACAAAATTAACAAAGCAAGAATATACAGAAAGAAAAAGAAAAATAATTACATAAATTGCTAAAATTGGCCACCGCCATGCTCCAAGCATAAATTCACACGTCTCTTCATATTTTCGAAAGCGTTGACCAGCATCTCTGGAGAAATGGTACCACATTCTTGGATAATCCTTTCTTGTAATTGTTCTAAATTTGCAACTGGTGTTTTAAAAATAGTGTTTTTTAAATGAGGAAAAACAAAGTAATCCATAACCGTTAAACAAAGTGATCTAGGTGGGAATTCAATGTCTGATCGAAAATTGATCAATCTGTCGTCGAAAAAATTGCGTAAGTAGTTAATAGTTTCGGCGGCTGTATGGGCGGTTGCACCGTCCTATTGAAAATATCCAAAACGTAGTTCGTCGTCAAGTAATTGCTCCACAAATGGATTTAAAATATTGTCTCTATGCCGCTGTGCTGTAACTGTGTCATGGAAAAAAATAGGACCAACAATTCTTTTTCGGGAAACAGCTAACCAGACACCAATTTTTTGAGGGTGCAATGTGGACTCTACAAAAAAATGGGGATTTTCACTACTCCACATGCGTGTATTCTGAGAATTCACATAACCGAAGAGGTGAAACCAGGCTTCATCCGAAAAAAATGTCAGGTCTAATAAATCATTTATTTCCAATAAATTCTGGGTAAACCATTGAGAGTAATTCCTGCGTCTTTCAAAATCTGCGACTTGTATTTCTTGGAATACTTGCACTTTATAAGGAAATAAATTTAGCTGCTTCTCAAGAATAGTCCTGCATGTTCCATAAGATATTCCCACTTCTTGGGACAGGCGTCTTATACAATTTGTTGGCGTAATTTGCATTATTTCACGAACGTTTGCAACAAGTTTTTCTGTTCTTACAGATGGTCTTCCTGCTCCTTTTTTGTGTTGTATAGAACCTGTTTCCCTAAACACAGCCACGGTTCTTTTCAGGCAATGATAAAAATCCCCAGCAATAAAAGCAACGTTAGGAAAATGTTCGTGAAAATCGTCTATGCACAAACCCGGATATACATCATTTACTCTCACCCCGTTTCGAAAATACACTTCAACCATGAATGTTTTGTGCTGTTTCGTAAAGCCCATTGTGTGAATTGTTCAAGAAATTGAAAAAATTAGCGATGAATCAAATTACTTGTAACGACTGTCAAAGATGACGGAATAACTGATTGATTGTTAATTCAGGTAGTTACTGACACCCAACAGGTATTAAGCTCTACGGCTAAGCATTACGCCCTTAGATGCAAGGCCCTCTTTGATGCAAATAATTTTTGCTCGCACGGTACAATTTTGATGTAAAATTAATAAGGGAAACAATATTTGAGGGTAGCATGTACAGTTACCGTCACAAAAATTCGGGCAGAAGTTTTTTCTATTGTAAGCCGACCTTTATACATCTCAAATATCTAAAAATTATCCGTTTTAATGACATTGACAAAAATTGTCAACTGAAATTTATTTACGGCTAGTGAAATAAATTTACAAATATGCCCCGTCATTTAAATGCTGCGGAAAAGGCCAAAATTGTGACACTGCTAGAAGAAGGATGGTCAGAGAGACGGGTGGCTCAAAGATTTCAAACGCCAAAAAGTACAGTTCATGATATCAAAATAAAATGGATGGAAACATATTCGCTGGAAAGAATAGAAGGAACAGGCCTTAAAAGGGCATCGACGGAAGAAAATTACAATACTCTAATTCAATATCTAAGGGAAAATCCTTTTAAAACGGCTGTTTTAGCTCAGAATGTAACTGATTTTCCGGGTTCCGTTAGAACCGCTCAACGAAGAATGGATGGTTCTGATGATGGAAAAGATGGTTCAAATCTTCGCAATCACCCTGCAGCTAAAAAGCCTTTCCTAACGGTAACCAACAAAGAGCAAAGAGTGGGTTATGCATTACAATATTACGGAGGTGGTATAAATGCTTGGGAAAATGTAATTTTCACAGACGAAAATATTTTCCAATCATGTTACAGCGGGAGAGTAAGGGTATATAGACCACCAAATACCCGGTTTGATGAACGCTACACTCAGAATATTTCAACAAGCGGTCGGTTTTCTGTCAACGTTTGGGGGTGGATGAGTGCACAGGGTATAGGAGTTTGTACGCGCATAGAAGGTAGATTTAATGCACAAAATTACATACAAATATTGGAGAACGTGTTAATGATATCTTTCCCAATACTAATTACATTTACCAACATGATAACTGCCCGGTTCATACTGCCCACGCAGTATCTGGTTGGATGCAACAAAGGGACATTCAAGTATTACCCTGGCCTTCTAGGAGTTCAGATTTAAATCCGATTGAAAATGTTTGGGGTTACATGATCAAGAGAATTAACAAATATAATGATTTTCGTCCAGAAAATAGAGAACAATTGTGGCTGAAAATACAAGATACTTGAAATCAACTAACGCATGAATACTGTAATGGTCTGGTGACTTCAATGCCTAAAAGATTAACTTCAGTTATTCAAAGTAATGGAAGGGCAATAAAATATTAAATACTATGGGTTTTATTTCCTCCTCAGTTTATATTGCCATAGTTTTGTACTAGTAGAGTTACTTTACTTTATTTTAAGCTATTTCTGTATTGAATAACAAGCTATTATTGCCTAGTTTACTTTACCAAAATCTCTTTACCACTACTTTTACCTTTCAATCTATGGTAGTAAAGGTAAAAGCCTGAATTACCATAATTCAGGAAAAAAATGTTAGCTGTCAGATTAGTGCCAGGATATTGGTGACGGTAACTGTACATGGGATCTCCCATGCCCACTCTGGCCGTGCCAAGGTTTGTGGAATTGACCGGTCAAATTACTTTTGGTCAATTGACCAAAATAAATTTGAAAATAAAACAAAGAAGTAACTATAAATGCTAGAATATTTTGACCGAATTTGATCGGTCAAATAGCTAGTAGTCAATTGACCATCCCCAACTCTAGCCGTGCTCCACCCAGTACGGTATGTTCTCGAATATTCTTACCTCTTTCCAAGTCAAAAGCCTTTAAATAAAACCGCTTGCACGTTCCCAATGTCGGGCGACCTATATGGGCGTCAACGGCGGTGACAATGTCAGCCTGGGTACACCTCGACAGCCTGTCAAGAATTGTCTGTTTGACGTTGTGCACCAGAGTGATGTTGTGCTGTCGCAGCATGTCCTGGGCTAGCCTAGAGACATTTTTCTGAACGAGGACTACGTCCGGTTGCAGGGCTACTATTCGAGCTGCTACGTGACGTAGATATTCGTGTTCCTGGTAAGAAGATGTATTTTGTCGAGAGGGAACAACCAATAAATTGACAAATGTCACATAATATGAAAAAAAAATAGTGTACCTGCATCAATACCGGCTCTAATGACATTAACCGTCCCTCAGTTCTCTGATACACTATCGAACATTGCAGAAGCAGTATTTTGGGGTTCTCGATGTCTATTGCCATTTCCTTGTGCGCCACGTGCTTACTACAAACTATACCGTTAACCAGAATTGTGTCCTTTTTCGTGCCTCCTGGAAGTTTCTTCAGTTGGACGTAATTTTTTATGTCCAGGTCGATAGCATCGTGGTTTTTGTCTACAAAAAACCATAAAGGAAATTCCTGTTAAAAAAATTGTTTTATATAAATATATGTTCTGGAAGGGTCAACCTTAGCAGCTACATTTTTTTTAATCCTCATTAATTCTATAGCAAAATTAAATTTAAAAGGTAAAATAAAATTGTTTGCTGATGATACTACTATTGTATATTTTCATGAAGACTATGCTCAAATGCATAATAACATTAACCACGACCTAAATATAATATGTAAATGGCTTCAAATTAGTAAATTATCATTTAATTTTATTAAATCATCTTTTATGTTTATAAGTAAATGAAAATTAAAAAATAATAATATTTCTTAACTATATTTCAATAATCATATAATTAAATATAATAATACAAGTAAATTTTTAGGTTTATATATTCATGAAAATGTAAGTTGGAAAAAAACATATTGAACATTTAAGAAGTTACATCTCACCAATAATTGGCATTTTGTTTAAAGCTAAAAAATATATATCATTAAAATATTTGAAAAATATATTTTATTCTTTGGTTTATTCAAAATTACAGTATATGATTTCAATTTGGGGATCAGCGAATTTAACTACAATTCAGCCAAAAAAAACTACAAAACAAAATAATTAAATGCATACATAAACTTCCTTTTTTAGAACCAACTATAAATTTGTATGATCCAAACGGATATTTAAATTTAGAAAAGCTTTATAAATTAAAACTATGCATTCTAATACACTCTATTATTATTATTATTAAAGAAAAACAATCGAATATAATATTTCCTTCGACCAACATTATTTACATCACGAGACAAAAACATCATATTTAAACACCTATGGTAAAGAGTACTTTTGGCCAAAAATGAATATTATATTATAAAGGAATAACAATTTACAACAGTTTACCGAAAATAATTAAAGAAATATCAAAATTATGGATTTAAAAAAAAAACTAAAAAAATATTTTTTAAAACTAAACTTTTAACGTATTTTATATTATTATTTTTTTTTGTAAATGATTAATATATATATATTTTTTTTTAAAATAATTTTGATGGAATTATTAATAGTTACTAAACATGATTTTTATTATTTGTGATTTTATATTTGGTGTTATATTCACTTATAATCTCCCTAGCAGCAGAATTATCGGGAATCAATTCTGCTGCGTGGGAGATTCGGTAAGAAAATTTCATAAATTGAAGTTCTTTCCTATTGTATTTTTTTTGCTAAAATGCTACAAAAACGTATTTCCGGCGGCTTTAGTTAATTGTAACTACTTAGAGTTTTAGAATTGAAGTTCATTTTAGCCGTTAGTAACTCATTTTTATTACTAAAATGTGAGAAACATTAAATAACAAATTTCTTATCTGAAATCCAATGTGTTTATAGTTTTAAATTCAAATAAAACTTTAAAAAACATATTTCCGACGAGTTTAGTTTAATATGACGGCACTGTATTTTTACAATAAAAGTTGATTTTAGTTAGTAACTTAGGTTTATTACTAAAATTTCAGGAACATTAAAAACAATAATTCGTTTTTAACCATAACATCTGATATTACAAGTCTACATGGTTTCAAATGAAACTTAAAAAAACATATTAGTATTTCCGATGAGTTTAGTTAAATATGACGCACTATATTTTTACAATAGAAGTTGATTTTACCTACCAAGGTTTATTACTAAGATTTCAGGAACATTAAAAACATTAATTCGTTTTCAACCATAACATCTGAAATTGCATGTCTACATGTCACAAAAGGAGCCTTCTAATTGGTTGAAAATAAATTTATGTAATTTTCTCTGTTATGGCCTTTTTAAGTTGGTTGAGAATAAAGATATATATGTATATTATTATTATAATTATTATTATTATTATTATTATTATTATATTCTTGAATGCAATCGCTTCACATATTATACTCTATATTTTACAATTCAAATACGTATTATGATATAACAAACCTGGTCTTATGATGCTCACAATATCATGTACCAACGGTAGCAAAACATCACTCCACGAATCTGACAGACCTTTAACTGACAAGAGCTGCTTCAGCAAACTTTGTTCGTGCTGTTCGTATGTGTCCGAGAGCAATTCGTACGCCTCCCTTTCTCCGTTTTCTTCTCTTAGTGACGAGGCATGGAACCAACCTAAATAAAAGAAATTAGTTTGCGGATGAGAAAAACATCTTGACACTTTATTACCGACGAACTGTTGTAACATGATTTTAAAAAAGCTCTAAAATGTGTGAAATAATAATACTTGCAGGATATTACAATATATTCCTAATATGTTTCTTATGTCCATAAAAATTATTATTTATTTATTTTTAGTGTTTGTAATATGATATATTACTGGTGTTTGTTTGAAGGTGGTAGACAGTGAAGTAATATTAAAAAAATTACCTTGTCGAACTTCCATTGTCTTTATTTTGATGACGGTCTTCCAATGGGTTCATCTCTCTCTCCGGTGGTGGCTAACCTGTACATGGAATGGTTTGAGTCACACGCTATTAACACTGCCAAGATTAAACCTAAACTTTGACTTAGATATGTTGATGATACCTTTATTATCTGGACAGACAGCAACGAAGAGCTGATACGGTTTTTGAAACATATTAATAGTATAAGACAATCCATTAAATTTACCTTGGAAACTTAAAAACTTCAGTGTACAGGAAACCCACTCACGAATCGAATTATTCAAACTACATAAAACAGGGCATAATTCAAACTCTTTGTCACACAGCATCTAACGTTTGCAACAATCCGGAAAACCTTAATATTGAAATTTCAAACATCAAAAAGGATTTAAAACAGACTGGTTATCCTGAAACCCTTGTAACTAATACCATCTCAAAACTTCAAAATCGCGAAGTAAAAACTAATACAGAAACAAAAGAGGAGCAAGCATTTCTTACAATACCTTATGTTAAGGGGATTTCTGAAAAGAGTAGAAGGATAACCAAAAACTATTATATCAAAACAGCCTTCAAATCCAGAAATACGCTTAGAAGATTTCTTACAAAAGTAAAACCCCCCCGTAATGAAAATTGTATCTATCAAATCCCTTGCGAGTGTGGTGAATCGTACATTGGAGAAACAAAAATACCTCTTCCGGTACGAGTTAAAGAACATCTGAAATATACTCAAAGAGGTGAAACTTCGGGATCAGGTATAGCGGAACATGTATGGGCCAACCAACATAATATATAGTGGTCAGAAGCCAAGGTTTTGAACACGGATCAGCACTGGAGAAAACGAAAATTTAAAGAAGCAGCTTTCATGAATTAAAATACCCATATTTAGTAAACCAAGTATAGATATCCCCAATATCTGGAAGCCTCTTCTTGTCCAAAACCAACAGCTCAAACTTCACACTCCAATAAGCACGTGGGCGGAGTCATCAAGGTTCATTGCACATGGATAGTATTTAAGCCAGGTGCCTTAGAATAGATAATGAAAGTCCGGCAAGGTAATTTTTTTGATGATATAATACTGTTATATTATTACCACATTTTCTTTATTGTTCTTCTATTTTATATTGTGCTGGTGACAAAATATTTGATAAATTACAAATTTTACAAAATAAGACAATGCAGATCATTTTAAATGCTGATAGATATACAAAAATTAAGTTTATGTTAAAAATTTAGATTGGTTGAGTGTCAATTTAGCAGATAAGCATCTTTATACAGTGACTTACCTGACTTTAGTGCGTACCACGCAGAAGAGTTAATACTTTTCATGCCTGAATACATGTTATAACACCCAATGTGGCGTCATACCTTAATTATCACCACTAGGGCTGGGCAAAGATTCGATATATTGATATTTTTATCGATAAACGATATTTAAAAAATAAAATATCGATTTATCGATATTTACTTATTATTTTTTATTTATCGACTATATCCATATTTGATTGGAATTTTAATATCGTCCTTATTAACACATTAATTCAATCTTTTTTCTTCATGTTTTCATAATTAGAGTCTCCCATTGAAATGAAGGTACGGAGTTTTACAGGGCACATAAGAAAATATTGATATACAGGGTGTCCCATTTAAAAAAAAAAGTTTGGTATTTTTCTCGGAAACTATTGAACGTAGAAAAAAACTGAGTACGTCACTGGATTCTACGTAAAAAAATACACAAATAACACTTGTTTTCTCTTTGATAAGCTACAGGGTAACCTAAATATGGGGGGTGTCCCAAAATGTAAAATTATCAAAAACATGTATATCAAAAACAAGGAGGACTAGAAAAATTCTGATTAGGGCTTCTTTTGTTTCATAAAAAAGTAGCACAGTGCCGCGAAAACCGTATCCTTCCATCTTTACTAATAACCGAGATACCCCGTAAAACCATCGAAAACTGGACACCCTGTACAGGGTGTCCCAAATTCGAGCCTCATCATGGGGATCTCGGAAACTATAAGAGATACAGCATCGGTTAAATTGTGGCAAAGTTGCGCAATTTCGTACTGAGCAATATCGCAAAAAAATATCTGAGCTATCTTTTTTAGTTTTTGAAATTATTGCAAAAAACTAAAATTTTGAGTTTTTGTTTTTTCAAATTGATCGACTTATTTTATCCGCTACAGAAAAACAAGCACAACATTGTTAAGGCAACTTTTTACGCTCCATATTGTGACGTTTTTAGAATTTCGTTACAACGTTTCGTTTTTGTGGAACTATTATCAACTTTAATTTTTTAAATACGGACCTGCATTTTTTATTTTATTTTTTGATAGCCCTTTAAGCCCTGAATTCAACCATGTACCACACTTAATTATATTTAGACGTTTTGATGTCATTATTACATCTTCAGGAATGTGATAATTATTTTTAAATACGGCCCTGGTGTTAGTTACTTAATCTTTTTACCACATACAACATGTAAATGGATCCGGAATTTTATACAAATAATTTACTATATTTAAGTTTTTATATTTAAATAATTGTAACAAAGTAAAAATAAAACCAAACAAAACAAAAGTTGCTATGACAAGAACTTCTACCTGATTGTTTGGCTTAAGGTGGAATTCTCAATTTCGCGTTGCTTTTTTTTAGTTTATTATTTGATTAACTAACATTTAAATAAAATCAATATCGTCGGTACAATATTTAGGTAATCGCTGACATATTACAAAAATATCAATTTATTTCATTGCTAATTTTGGGAGAATTGTATAGTGAAAGAATAATGACATAATAATGTTAAAAAAAATCTTACCCGACATTTTTCGCTATAAAATTCTCCTAAAATATTTAATGAAATTCCTTGATATTTATTTAATATGTCAATTATTACCTATAAAATATGAAGACGATAATGATTTTATTTAAATTTTGTGTAAAAGCTAGAAAAATTAAATAAATATACGCGAAATAGGTTATAGGTTGGCAAGCATGTTGATACTTTCACCTTAATTATCTTGACAACTGCAGTCACCATTTATACTGAATATTTCAGCAAAATTATGTTTTCTGCTTTAGAAAAGCGCGACATGTTACGAGTTTATTATTCTTCCAATAGGAATTCACAAACTTCTTGTGACCGTTATTTACAGGACTATCCTGAACGCTTGCAGCCTCGTTATAGTTATTTTGCTACGCTTGATACTAATTTAGCCCAGTATGGTGGTTTTAATAAACCAAGAGTCAAATATACACCAGGGCCGTATTTAAAAATAATTATTATCATTTCTGCAGATGTAATAATGACATCAAAACGTCTAAATATAATTAAGTGTGGTACATGGTTGAATTCAGGGCTTAAAGGGCTATCAAAAAATAAAATAAAAAATGCAGGTCCGTATTTAAAAAATTAAAGTTGATAATAGTTCCACAAAAACGAAACGTTATAACGAAATTCTAAAAACGTCACAATATGGAGCGTAAAAAGTTGCCTTAACATTGTTGTGATTGTTTTTCTGTAGCGGATAAAATAAGTCGAACAATTTAAAAAAACAAAAACTCAAAATTTTAGTTTTTTGCAAAAATTTCAAAAACTAAAAAAGATAGCTCAGATATTTTTTTGCGATATTGCTCAGTACGAAATTGCGCAACTTTGCCACAATTTAACCGATGCTGTATCTCTTATAGTTTCCGAGATCCCCATGATGAGGCTCGAATTTGGGACACCCTGTACAGTGTCACCCAGTAAAGGCCGCATCATATGGGATTTTTTAAATTAATACCTTTATGTAAAATTTGACTTTGGCATCATGTTCTGCTTCGATCGAGATGAAAATTAAGCAAAAAAATAGTACTCACGTGATTAGCATTATCTGTCAAATTTTAATTTTTTCCAAAAAATAACTCAAAAGGGGTTATTTTTGAAAATATCGAAAAAAGTTATAAGAAAAAGTTTTTTTAAATGCAGTTTATAGCCCACATGCAAAATTTTAGCTGCATAAGATAATTTTGATTTTTTACCTATATTTTGTAAATTGCACCACTTTTGCAAAATAAGACTCAACGCAACCTACATAAAACTTCTTAGTTTTCACAATGCTTTATTTTAGATACATTTTCTTTAAAGTAGAGCGCCATATTAAAAGTGTGTTTTTCTACAAAATCAAAATTGGGCTATTAAAATTTGGTCGCATGTGATGCAAAGTTTATTTGTTTTTGACCCTGTATAAGGTAACTTCATAAAATAAGTATTTTTAAAAACGTAGTTTGTGTCTGAAAGCATAAGCAATACACCTTAATATCAAGACAAAAAAGAACACAGTGTCTTCAGTAAAGTGTTTTTAAAGTGGAAAATAAATTTTAGTTTAACAACGTAAAGTTTATCTATTTTCAACGATTTAATTTAAAACCCCCTATATTATAATTTATTATTAAGCAATGCCATAATAACGTTTTTGTAAAAAATAAAATATCGATATATCGATATATCGATATTATCGATATTATCGAAATTATCGATATTTATCGATATTTATCGATATTATCGAAATTGTCGATATATATCGATATATCCACTATATCGATATTCGATATTGGAATTTCAATATCGCCCAGCCCTAATCACCACCACACAATAATTATATTTAAACTGTATATTTATATTAATGAATATTTAAATTTAAAAACCATAAAAGATTAATAGTTATTTTAATTTTTTATTAATTTTATTGTACCTAGATAAAGTTAAATATTTTGCTAAATTTGTATAAGCTTACACTGCAGATAAAAACTATTTTAAATATCCCCCCCCCCCCCCCCCCCCCTCCTTCCTCTCCCCTTACCTGACTCAGGCGCCAACTCCCTTTGCTCTGACGGCCTTACCACCGTCGTTTCTTCATGCTCACACTGCTGCACTCCGTCCCCGTCTTGTCCCTGAATCCCGTAGGAGGTATCAGGAGGTCTGGATAGATATACGCTGCTGGCTTCCACATTTAAATCAAGCATATAAGAGTTTGATATGGACAGTCCCGTCAGTGACGATGACATCTGTTCATTGTCTGAATCTAAAAAATTTGAAATTTTTTTTTGGTTAACTTGAATTTTTATTTGATTAGTTATAAGCGAGTCAAATTTCGGTCCTCTACGTGAACTGCTTTCTGAGAAACGAAGCTATAAGAGGAGACACCAGGTGTTTTTTCAGACATATATAAAAAAAAAGAAGAATCCTTAATAGGTTGTAGAAATGGCCACTATGATATCTCTGTACTAAAAGATGGGATGAGATAGGGCCAGTAAATGTTTTATGGAATATTGAGAATTATTGGAAGAAGTCGTACATTCAGACCAAGCACTAGTGCTTGGTCTGAGGTCGTATATGAACAGTTATTAAAATTCATTGATGCCAACAAAATTTTAGTTTCCTTTCAAGCTGGTTTTCGAAAAGGGTACTCGACAGAGACAGCCATTCAATGTGTGATTGAGACGTGGAAGAGAACCATGGATAAAGGGGAAAATGTTATAGCTGTATTTTTGGATTTTAAGCGGGGATTCGAAACAATTGACACGGCTAGATTATTGAGTAAGTTGTATCAGTATGGTATTCGCGGAAACGTTTATAAATGGTTTAAAAATTATTTAAGTAATAGGTCACAAAAAACCAAAATATCAAAAACATATTCAAATAAAAAAACAAATAATATAAGAGTTCCTCAGGGAAATATACTAGGTCCAATATTATTTATTTTATACATAAACGATATGCCTTTAGTTTTAAAAATGTGTACGTTACAAATGTTTGCTGATGAGACCTTAATTTACATTAATATTTTAAATATTTTTGATGGTCCAAATGCTCTAAATTCTGAGATTAGATTAGATTAGATTAGATATGTAATCGGCTGGCGTTCTTCACCTCATCCACTGCGACCTTTTCAGATCTATTGTGGTTCCCTTTTTACGCTTAGAGGACTTGCTCTAGCTTTATCCTCTTGATTGTTCCTAGGATCCTTGTTAGCGGGTGCTTTACGTAGCTTTCCGCCTCGGGATATTCTAGTCCTGTTTGTGTGAATCTTGTCCTTACTAGTCCTTCACATTCACACAGGATATGCATGGGGGTTTCCTCTTTCTCCTGGCAGAACCGGCAAAGAGCGTCTTCTGCCAGACCCATGTTTGTCATATGTTTTTAATCATATCCAAGATTGCCGGAAAAGTAGGTTATTTTAAAAGAATCAGTTCTAACTTAAGTTTGTTTTCTAAAAAAACTGTATTCAATACATTTTTTTTATTGTTCTTCCATTTTATATTGTGCTAGTGAGGAAATATTTGATAAATTACAAATTTTACAAAATAAGGCAATGCGGATTATTTTAAATTGTGACAAATATAAAAAATTAATTTTATGTTAAAAAATTTAGATTGGTCAAATGAAATGTCAGAAACGAAAATGTTATTTTGGTTTGTTGAAAGATAAGAAAAAAAAATAGCTTTAATATCTGGACATCACTAGTTATCTCTCCTCATATTAATCTTATGTAAAGTAAATAATACCAATCGACTCCTTACCAGTATTGCTCGACTCGTGGGGTACCTGCTGCACCCAACTAGGTTCCTCTTGTTGAACCTCATAATTTGGACTCAACTGAGCGAAGTTAGAAGAAAATAAGTTGCCTTTCCTGTAGCGGACGTACCCATCAACGAACGTGCACGGTTCAGTGAACGATTCTATGTAACTGCCTTCGAGTAGGGCTTGGGATAGAGCTGCGGCCTGAATTCTACAATATCAAAATGATATTTTAGGTGATAGTCATAAAATCTACCCTATTTTAATCTAATACTTAAGCACAAAAATGAAAAAAAAATAAATGCTGTTTTTTTTTTATGTTAAGGAAATAAGTTAAAATATTACTGAATTACTGAAGAGAATTCCGATGATCTGTTGTCTTTATTGGAGGCATCTAAACATATTATTTACTCTTGTCATACTAGCATAAAAAGCCACTCGAACTTGGCGTTTGCCACTAGTTATTTATTTTCTTACCTCGTTTTTGCTTTCTGTTGGCATATAAGCCAGTCCACAAGCTCAGAACCCAAAAAACATTCCGGATAAGTTCTCAGGCGATATTTGTAAGGTACAAAGGTTACTCCTGTAGTTGGTTTGCAAATTTCTTCAAATAGGCTTCTAAGAGACACTGAATTTTGCAGAGCCTTACATTTTTCTTCGGTGGTAAGATATGTTACAGAGCTAAAAGTTAACAAATAATTGGAATTTACTTAACTTTCAAAATGTGTTTATTCCAAACTAACTTTTACAGTTCATTACATGAAAAGTGACAACATAATATAGAAAATAATAACCATTAAAAAAAAATAACAATAAAAAAAATGAAAGTTAATCCAATTTAATTCATTAAAAAAATCAATTTAAAAAAAATAGTATAAATAATTTAATTTAGTACATATCTCTTTAATTGTTTTTTGAAAGTTGCCAATTTTTTAATTTTTCTGATATTTTTTGGAAGATTATTATATTTTATTATTCCGTCATATAAAAGCGATTTTTTTCCGAAATTACTTTTTACTGGTAGATACTTTATACCCGTCTGGTGTTATGATCATGTAATGTCTTATTCTCCTGAAGTGTTATGTTTAATTTTTTTTCTTTTAAAATAATAGAGTGAAACAAATTTTTAATTTATAAATGTTTTGAACGTGTTAATACCCTTTCGGTCTATATTATAGATTAACAGTTGGTTCTAAATGTGGTGATTTGTGTATACATTTAATAATTTTATTTTGCAATTTTTGTAATGGTTTTAAGTTTGATAAACAAGCAGATCCCCATGCAGAAGCTAAGTATTGTAATTTTGAATATATTAATGAAAAATATATATTTTTTAAGTATTTCAAAGGAATGAAATATCTAGCTCTGTACAAAACAGATACCAAAGGAGATATCGAGTTGATAATATAATATACTTCCTGGATATGGCATTTCTAATTTAAATTTTCGTCTAAAACTAATCCTAAAAATTTTGTCGTTTTTGAATATTGAATATTTTTATTATTAAATGCTAAGGGGTTAATGATGGAATTTATTTATAGTTTTAAGTTCAATTTGGAAACGGAATTAATGTAAATTCAGAATAATAACGGACCTTGTGGAACTCCACATATTATGTCTATTTCCGAACTTTTTCTTTCCCCAATTTGAACAAATTGTTTACAATAGCTTAAATAACTTTGAAGTAGTTTGTGTGTATTTCCCCTTATCCCAATACTGTATAATTTTCTTAATAAAATATCATGGTTTACGGTGTCAAAAGCCTTACACAGATCTAAGGATAGTGAACAGCATTTTTTACTGCTGTCGACATTAGTTGAATATTTGTTATGATATCTCCTACAGCTATTTCTGTATCCTTAGATCTGCGAATACCATACTGGTTAGCAAAGAGTAAATTTTGGCTTTCTAGAAAGTCGCATAATTTATTATTTTTTCTAATATTTTTGAAAAGATTGGTAAAACAGATATTGGGCAATAATTGCTGCATTTATATCTTTCATCAGTTTTAAATACTGGAATTACTTTAGCAATTTTCATTTTTTGCTTCACATAAAATGCTAATAAATTTTTTTCCATTATATAAATAATTAATTCTTAATAAAAAAAAAAAATATTATATAAATAACATATAATATACCTTCCAGAAGCGAACTTTTCTTCCTGATATCCCACGGAAATTTTTCTCCTCGATGTCTCATTGTTTTCCATCGAGCTAACACTGGTATTTTGGGATACATCGCTGGGCACTAGTCCACTGGGAGAATCCCCAAATTTGCTTTGAAGATTTTCTTGCAAGATTTTTAAGTCAGCTGAGAGATTAGCGCCAAGATTTGACGATTGAAGGTAGGAGAGTACTACTTTGCAGCAGTAAGTACATACCCTTAAATCTCCTAGAAAAAAATACTTTCACTGTTTGGAAAAGAATAATGCATAAATAGATACATGAGTACCTAATATTATATTTAAAAGCAGCTTTATATTAACTATAAGACTTTTGTGTGTTGTATTGCTATGAGGGAGAAAAGCTAGCAAACAAAATCAATAAAGGTAATAAGTAACACATTTTCAAATAAAAAATAAACAATATAAATTAATTTTATTTAAAAGAAACTAATCATCATGAAGTTGAAAATGTAATTGATAGTTTAAAATTAAAGAAATCTCCGGGTGCCGACGGAATAATAACAGAAATATTAAAAACTATTAATACTACTATTTCTAGACCACTAACATTTCTTATAATAATTATAAATAATATTTTTAAAACCAGTATATATCCAGAAGCTTTCAAAATTGGTATAATAAAACCTATTTTTAAAAATGGAGATTCTAGTAAAACTAGTAATTCGCACTCTCAATGTAAAACTAACATATCTAAAAAAAACAAAAAATGGGATTTAAATTGATTGTGTTTCCAAATAGGATTATTCGTCAAATGAAAAAGTACCATATCGTAAAAAAGGCGGGAAATATACAAAAATAATAAAAAAAGAATAATAACATAAAACATAAGCAAAATAATCCCAATGCAAAAGTAACATTAAGTATGATGTGTTAACCTGACCCCAAAAATGGTAGTCTTCAAATCTTAACAAAATATAAATCCGCTTAGTTGCCTAATGAAATACAAACACATCTAAAAAAAAGCCATACCTGTCTTAATTTTATACACAAATTAATTTAAAATAACCAATAGAATCTCAGTTATTAATAAATTTTGCTTTAATTTAAAAATGGACAACATATTAAACACAGTTAAATTATTCGTAGTAAAATTTTAACAATAGTTAATTGCTTTCAAAATTTAAAATCGCAATATCTCAAAACTCATAATTTTGAGATAATATGTTAGTTTTACATTAGTATTCGAAAAAATTTTAAAATTAAGAATTGAAAATTATTTGGATAAAATACATTTTATTTCTAATAAACCGTTTGGGTTTCGAAAAAATAAATCAACACAAAACGCTATTTGCTATCTAACAATCTAACAGAACAAATATATGATGCACTAGATAATAAAACATCTTGTATTAGTATTTTTCTAGATTTAGCCTTTGATACAGTTAGCCATAATTTACTGTTAGAAAAGTTTGAAAATATTGGATTTAGAGGAAAGCAATTAGAATTAATTAAAAATTATCTGAAAAATAGATGAACTTATGTTCAAATAGATAAAGAAAAAAGCTATCCAAAAGTATTTAAGTATGGTGTTCCTCAAGGAACAATTTTAGGACCGTAATTTTTTAGTATTTATATTATTAACGACTTATTTAGTATAAATTGCGATGGACAAATTCATAGTTTTGCAGATGATACTACAATTTTTTATACCGATACAAATTGGGACAACTTAAATAATAAAATTAAAAAAGATTATAAAATTATAAAAAATTGGTTCGATAACAATTTGTTAACAATTAATTTTAATAAAACAAATTATATTCATTTTACTTTAAACCTAAATAACCTACCACGAAATATGAATAGTATTCAAATAAATGAAGACATTCAAATTTTTAAAGTTAATAAAATAAAATATTTAGGAATTATTTTTGAGAGTAAATTTAATTGGAATTTTCACTTAGAATACTTAATTAAAAAATTAAGAACTTTACTACCAATTTTTAAAAACATTAAAAAATTTTTAAATGTAAGACATACTAATATGGAAATATTATATTACGCGTTAGTTAAAACTCATTTAAATTACGGAATTTTAGGTTGGGGAGGAATAAATAGAACTTTAGTTGAAAAATTAGAAATATTACAAAAAAGGTTTCTAAAAATTATATTCAATAAAGATTATCTTTATCCTTCAAAAGAATTATATTTAGAAACAAAAAAGTTGAACATAAGACAACTTTACATTTATAACATCTTAATAAGTATATATATTTAAAAATAAAAACCTTATACAATCTAAAAACCATAATCATAAAACACATCATAAAAATGAAATAACCATAAAACCTAAAATAAATAAGTTCATAGGACAAAAAAATTTCAAATATTTATGTTTTTATTTTAACGATTAAGTACCTTAGTATTTAGGTACCAAAACAAATTAAAAAATTGATTTTATTAAAAAAATTTAATAAAGTCGAAATAAAAAATGTATATTAAAAATACAGACAATTTAAAAATATTTTTAGAAAGGCTTTAATTAATTAATATTTGTTCTGAATAATTTATATAAGTAATATTTTTTACTTAAAAATTATAAATTAATAATTTTATTATAGGTAATATATTTCTTCAAAAAAGCTGCGTTTATACTATAAATTAACATTTTTACTTTAAAACTTGATGTTTAATGCATATTTATGATTTTACATACTAAAAAAAATAAGATTTGCCCCTACAGCTTCAGGGGATTAAAGAATAAGTTTATAGAAGACAACATAAACATATTTACTTATTATATTATTAAATTTTAAATAAACTTATTATTTCCTAGTTGGTTGATTATAAATTTTATTTTTTTAAATAACTGTGTTTTAAAAACACTAAACAAAACAATGTTTCAAATGTATTATTCTGGTAGTCTATTATAAGCAGGGTGACCACCTTGTATCCAGTTGAAAACCGGAGATATTAATTTTTATTTAGTTCGTTTAAAAACGCGCCGCAGGCAAAAATTTTTGGGTGCCACGCCCTTTTTTGGGCTATCAAAACCTAGAGATTCTATGAGTAACGGTTAAGAACTTTAATAATTATAAGTAGGTACACAATAAAAGCTGAAATAAAAAAATTATTTTTATTTATACGTCAGGAATTGCCTTAAAAACCAATAATTATTATGGTAGTTCTTTAACCAGGTAAGGATTATTGTTTTAAAACATTTTTATTAATAATAATTGCCACATCTAGATAAATTCCAAAATAAGTTTTTAGGTCCAAATTAAAAAAATAACAACAAACAAACTCTGAGTCAAAAGTTAACACAAACATAAAATAAATTCTAAGTAAGTTACCTACTTAAATACAAGAGAATATAAAAAGAAAAATTTTCTTCACTAAAGTTATTTTGTAGAAAAAATACGAAAATTGTTAAAAACCGGAGCTGTTACTAAAAAAACCGGAGCCCGGAGGTCAAGTATAAAAAACCGGAGACTCCGGGTGAAAACCGGAGAGGTGGTCACCCTGATTATAAGTAAGTACTGGAAGAGGAAGCTTGATACATTGTTGAAAGGGAGAAACCTAACATAGTTTGGTATAACAAAGCCACAAGTGCTTAAATACAATTTAATATCAAAGAAATATTCGGCATGGAACCAAGTGTTGAATTAGACTATGTAGGTATTTTAAATCATATTGCCACTTTATAAATTCAATTGTGAACATTAGAATAGTACAATTTTGTTAAATAAAAAGGAATTAAATAAAACCTACCTGTACATCCAAAAATTTTCCCTGGTATTTGCTGATTGCAGCACTGCGAACAAAATATTTGACCGCACACTCTGCAGTGGTGTCTTCTCCTAAATGTGGTGAACTTTTCTGAACATTCGTAACATTCTTTGCTTACAGAATCTGGCATCCAATACTGCTTGAGTTCAGTGTCGGCATAGTCTTGAAGATTCTAAAAAAACTATAGGTTTTCAAGGGAATCAAAACTTTCTCCGAGGCCTTCCCTCTTTCTATACTACTTGGACAAAATAATAGTGTGATGATTAACACTACAACACACACTAAGAAATAATAATTATAAATAATAAAATTAGAACATTACTGACTTGGTCTAAAATAAACAAAAAAACATTTTTAAAAATCATTTGTCTCCTCTCTTACCTAATAGCTTGATATTATAAGTAACTTACGTTTGTCCTAAGCGCCAACAAAGTGCTAATCCTTTTTAAAACATTGGGCAAGCTTCTCCCCTCATTCACATCAACGGGATAAATATTAGCACTGGCACTGTCCGAAGACTCACTGGCATCCTTCGCCCAAGTGGGCACTACTTCTTGGGCGACAGAACCGCTATCTGAACTCGGTGATTCCTCAGCCTTGGTTATTTTAAAAAACTTCGATATGAACTGTCCTACACTCTGCGGTTTCTCTTCTTGCTGCAAAGGGGCGAATTCTGTGAGTTTGGTTGGGGATTGTAGGTTTTTATTCATGGTGTTAGTTTACTGAAACTGAATCCTCTGTTCCGGAATTCCCTATGTACAGACATACGTAAATGATTTTAAATTGTATAACAATTAAAAATAAAACATATAAAAAAGCAGTTTTTCTCCAAAACATAGACAAAAAGCCCACAATAGACTATTATTTGTCAACATTGTCGTCTTGTCAAAGTTTGAGGTTAGGTTAGAAAGTTAAAATCGTCTCACGTTTCAAAATGATTGGAAGTAATTCCTTCTCTGTTCAATGCAATGAATTCAGTCCATAGAAAAGGAACCAGTCATAGCACTCGAGTAACCCGCCAAGTAGATCACAGTGAGCCATTACGATCGCTTTATATTTTAGTAAACAGGGCCGTACGGAGTATATTGTTTATTGGTCCTTAACAGAAATCAATCAATGATGATAAATTACGAACACATATCTCTGTGATTACGACTGATTGCCCTACCCTAGATTTACCGCCTGTGTTGGAAAACCAAGGGTATATTAATTATATTAGATGCATCTGTCATGTGTACCTATTAAGTAAAAATATTATACTAATACAGTGAGTGGTATAACAAAATATATGGATCGTTTTCGATACTGAAAAAACCAACTACCAATGCACTGTATAAAAGGATAACAGCAAGCTTACAGTGTTACCATTTTTTAAAGCAATTTTTTGAAGCCATCTATTTCTAACTTATATGAAACTTTGGTCTGATTGTAAATGGTTTTCATTAATTAAATGTGTTGTCTCCTAAATTACATGTTTGTTTGATATATTTAAAAAAAATAATATTTACAATGTGCCAGCACGGACCTGCTTACTGGTTTCCAACGTAATAAAAGTGACATAAAAGTTGGTTGAAATATAACCAGACGTTAACCGTTAGTAATTGAAATCGTCTTATTTGGGGAGTGTTATTAATCTAAGACGTGACTACCTATTGTACCCACCTTTTTCCCATTCATTCCTATTGTAACGTTTGTTCTGGCTTATTCCATAATAAAAGTTCCGTATTCCGTTTTTTTAACAAAACTGTCATGATGTCAGTTATTTCGTAGATGTTTAAAGGCTATGTTTATTTAAAGAGTATGATGGGTTTTCGATAAAATTTGTGTTATTTTCGTCTATTTTATCGTAAATTTCGGTTTCTCAGCTAATCTCGTACCGCCAAATCATGTCATTGCCGTGTTTACAAAGTGGTTACGTTGAGAATAAACGTTTTAACGTAAATAGAACAGTGTGGTTCACATAGTGGTGTATGTGTTTAAAATGACCGAACTTATTGTATCTCGAGGAGATACTTTTCCTAGAGCCTTTTTGGATACCTACAGAGCCAGCAAGAACACAGATTTTTACAGTGATTTGACCTCAAGTAAAAGTGACGAACTAGTGTTACAAAATCCCGCAGATATTCCGGTCAGTGAGGAAATTCATCATGGCCATTCGGAAAATCTGTTAGATTCCGGGTGCATGTCGCCTACAAAAGAAGACTTTCTTGATAAACCGGACGTGGTAGTGCCCAAGTGCAGGGTCAAAAGGGCTTCTGTGTATGATAGGGTCGACCCAGAGGATAGTATTAGGGATATTGTGAGCGAGAATGATTTTTATCGGTAAGTGGGTACCTACCTATAAATAGTTTGTAAATTAATATTGTGGTGGGTCAGAGTATTTTTAATTTTAGTGTTTGTTAATGTCTGATGATGACCTGAAACAGAGGGTGTAACTGAACACAGCTCAGGTCAACGTTTGCTAGTGTTTTTTTTTTATCAAGCAAGCTTTTTCACCTAGTTACTTATACAATTTTTTTTTTGAAACAACTGTTATATCCAGGTTTTATAGGTACTTAAGTAAGTGTAGATCATTGTGAAAATATTATCAATATTTGTCTGAAAATACCTGCTATTATTCTATTAAGTGTTTGGTAAACAATGTACTTATTTTTCTCTGTTGTTAAAGTAGCATATTATTATTTACCTACCTGCCTACCCAAGGACCTAGGTACATCTATCTGATTAATATGATGGTATAGGTACCTATATATTTTTTTTTTTGAAAATAATATATTACGAAAATTTACTTAATATAAGAGTAGATATAAGAATAGGTATAAAAAAATATCAATATTTTACAATAGTCTCTAAGCAGTGCTTTAAATACTGGTAGCGAGAACAGTTTCATAATTTTAACAACTCATGTTATAAAAAGACCATAATATTACCTATTTTCTATGTGTATGTACCTTTAACAGCCTTACAAATTTTGGTAAACTGTAACAGAGGTTTTAAGTACCTACATCAGGTAAATCATTGTATGAACCACAAGCCTTTGATATAGGATTATTTAGACCTCTATTGCTACTGACATTGCATTGGTATATATTATCCCTGATATTATCACACCCTCTAGTATTATAACTAAGTAGGTAGGTAGGTAGGTATGTATACTGTTTGCAAATATAATTTGCCTGTTACACTTTTGTTTTTTGTTGATAACCTTATAGATAGGTTGACATTGCTCTAATTCTAATAGTTTATGCAATTTTAAGACATTAACAGTTTTATACAAATCACTAGTGTGCATGAGTCTATCAAAATCGAATAGAATTTTTAATATCTTATTTTGTACAACTTGTGCCCTACTAAAGTTGACAGTACCACATGTTTCCCATACTCATACTGGAAGAAGATATCTTAGATGAGATGCAAAATAATATGCATTATAAATGTCAATCTTAATTTTGTTTGTTAGATAGCTTCTACATTTAAAGAGGGCGCCAACCATTGAACTCATCTTATTAATTACATGTTTAATGTGTTCACTCCAATTTAAATTTACATCAATTATTAAACCTAAATAGGTACTTAATACTATCCACAAATTGTAACTCTATATCAGTAATTTGTATCTTTGCCTTTGGTATCACTTTGTTTTTTTTTTGTTTAAAGAGCATTAATTTAGTCTTATCTATATTATTCTTTAGTCTATTAGGTACATAACAGCCATCCATAGTACACCTTTAGATCATAATTTTTCTTTTATTTGTCCCAACTTTCACCGAAATACGAAAGCGCGGTGTCATCCGCAAAGGTAAAATAACGAGCAATTAAATTAGCACACTTCAACAGTGGCGTGTCGTGGGGTTTGTGTTTGGAGGGGCGCAATAGAAATCCAATACCAAATGACATATATAAGCAAATTGGTCGAAAAAGTATCTATTTATAAAAAAATGTGTAGGTAAATTAGAGGGTAAATTAATACATACATTTATAAATTTCTTTTGAAAACCGACGCGTAAAAGATCGGTTTTCGGCCCGTCGTTCACAAGCTTGTGATAACTTTATATCGGGCAACGGCCTCCCCAGTTCTTTAATTTTAATTTATTTGAATTATATTATTAACGAAATTCATTTTTATTAGTTCGAACTCGACGCGCGCTTACGCCACAACAAAGTCCGAAATGTAACACTAAAGCCTCGACTAAAGCGATGCAGGCGCTAAAATACCGCGGCGGTAGAGTCCCTAAATAAATCGGATATAACCGGGTGACGTTCGGGTTCGTTCGGCGAAATTTATATACGCCAAGCGAGATTCACCGTCCGTCAAAGCGTTTCAACGACGAAATTCAATTATCTAAAATTCACACGAGGAGGCTTGCTTATCGTTGGTCAACGAAAACGGACAATTAGAGATGAGTTCAGAATTGGTGAGTTGCTATGGTTTTTTAAAATTTAGAAATTTTAACTACCTATATGAAGAATAATAATAATATTAGTATTAAAATGAATAGTAATAATAAATATTTAAATAAATATTTAATTTGTGTGTTATGTTAAAATTCCTAGGAGGGGCGCGCGGCCACGCGGCCTTATAGAGCAACCGCCACTGCACTTCAAACTCAATACGTATTACGAATATACAAGAGGCCCCAGGATAGACCCCTGGGGTACCCCACAGAAACTGTTTAATTTAGAGCTTTTCTTATCACTCACCCTAACATATTGTTGCCTATCAACTAAATAAGATTTTATTACATCATATTCTACTTCTAAATCCCATATGGCTAAGTTTTCTCAACAATATATCAAAGCTTACAACATCGAAAGCTTTGCTCAAGTCCACAAATACAGCCGCTACCATTTTTCCATTGTCTAAAGGCAAAGCAGTAGAAATTTTATCTGAAAAATCCATGGTAGCACTTAAAGTATTACTGCCCGTCACAAAACCATATTGTTTATCACAGATTCTGTAATTTTCGAGAACACCCTTATCACTGAGATAGGTCTATAGTTATTCATTGATTTAATACTAAGTACCTACTTATATTTTGCAGGTTTGTTCTATTCAAGAAGCACTACGACAAGTACCTTCATTTATCTCAAAAATATGAAGAAGCCCGTAATATAGCTTACTATTTGGAGGAGAAATACCATGAGGTCAAGGTGAGTAGGTACTTATATGTATAATATTACCATATTATTTAATATATAATTGTACGGTGAACCCTATGAACTTTTCAACACACAGAAAAAACGTTATTTCCTTTTATTTCTGTTGCTGCTGGACAAGCGTTCTATGGTAGAGTCCAGCATTTCGGTATACCGCGCCCGGGTGTTTCTCAAAGGACGTTCACCCCTATAACTGTTCTGTATTTTTATAGATATTAAAATGAAGTTTTGAGATTATGCATAAGAGATGTCTGCATTTATTGGTGTAATTTTCAATTTCTTAGCACTTCCGGTTTGACCGGAAGTGACATTGACTTAACATTCTGAGTAAAATGACACCTCACTTGCAGGGTTGGGCTGATTTAAATCAAGTGATTTAAATCACTTACCTATCACTTTATTTAAAAAAAAAATCTTAATTTAATGAAACTATTTATTTTTAATTCAGAACATGGACTCGCGCTTTTAAGAAATAAAAAGTAGTAGGTATATAATACATATAAACTTTATGTTTCTGTATTTTTGTTTTCGTTGTATAGTTTAAACAAAAATACTAATTTTCCTCCTTTTTCTACACCCATCCTGTTCCTAATATCAGAGTGTAGATACAAAGCCAAAAGTGCTAAACACTAATTCTACTGATGCTGAGGAAGCAGTTGCGCATAGGAATTTTCTTGCAAGAAGCGCGTTATGGCAATATTTTGGGTAGAATTTAGACCTACTATATTGTTAGACCGACATTAAAATAATTTGTATTAATTTGAAAAGAGAGAAAAATGTTAAATCTTTAATAAAATCAATAAAAATCAAAAAAATCAATGATTTTTGATTTTTTTAATAAAAATCAAATTTTGCCCAACCCTACTCACTTGTCATTTTTTGACGTGTTATTACATTTTTATGTTTATTTTTTATTTTCAATATAGAGTGCTACAAATTAATTAAATCTGTTAATTTAGAGTCAAGTAGTATATGAAAATTAAAATTATGTCATAATAATTGACTTTCTAAGTTTCACAAGCGTTTAAAAAATGAAATTTTGTTTTCTTGACATTTACTCCATTTTTCTAAATGGAACGATGGCAGTTCACTAGGATATATTTAAAACAAGCATTTTTCCCTACAATTTGATACCATACACTCCTATGCTATTGTAAAATTGACACGAAAAAATTTGCCTTAAGTCCCAATCGCAAATTTAATAGCGTTATGCATTATTGCCGCCCTTTATTTTCTAAAGAAATATTTGCTGGCTTTGAAAAACGATGGAATGGGTTTGAAAACAAATATTATGGTTTTAAATTAAAATTGTAATGTCATTCGTTTATTAAACTTACATTGTAAATCAGATAAAATGGTTAGTTTTACTAGAAATGAACAAATCGATATGCTCCTAATTTTTGGAGTGACCGGAAAAATTCTTCTGAAGCCGCAATATTGTATGTTTTATAAACTAACTAGCGTGTATCCGGCATGCGTTGCAACCCGCTGGTATAAATACAAACCCGAACAAACCCGATATATTAGTACCCGGCATGCCACTTTCTGAAATTGCACCCGTGCGAAGCCGGGGCGGGTCGCTAGTTATACATAAAAACCTTCCCCTTGAATCACTCTATCTATTAAAAAAAAACGCTTCAAAATCCGTTGCGTAGTTTTAAAGATTTAAGCATATAATAGGTATATAGGGACGGACGGACAGACAGCGACAGCGACTAAGTTTTATACTATGTTAAGATGACATTACAACTTTAAATTAAAGTCATATTGCTTTTCAAAACCACTCCAGTGTTTTTCAAAGCCGCCTTTATATTTCTTTAGAAAAGAGAGGGCGGCAATAATGCATAACGCTTTTAAATTTGCGATTGGGACTTAAGGCAAATTTTTTCGAGTCAATTTTAAAATAGCTAGGAGTGGTATCAAATTGTTGGGAAAAAAGGCTCGTTTTAAATACCCTAGTGAACTACCATCGTTTCATTTGGAAAAATGAAGTAAACGTCAAGAAAAGAACATTTCATTTTTTAAACGCTTGTGAAACGTAGAAAATCAATTATTATGATATCATTTTAATTTTCATATACTACTTGACTCTAAATTAACAGATTTAATTAATTTGTAGCACTCTATATTGAAAATAAAAATAAACATAAAAATGTTATAACACGTCAAAAAATTACAAGTGAGGTGTAATTTCACTCATAATGTTATGCTGAACCCGAATAAGTAAAAATATACAAGATGTCCTATATCAAAATCAAGGTCACTTCCGGTCAAACCGGAAGTGATAACCAATTGAAAATGATGCCAATAAATGCAGACTCATCTCTTATGCATAATCTCAAAATTTAATTTTAATATCTGATAAATATAAAAAAGTTATAGGGGTGAACGTCTTTTGAGAAACACCCGGTATGCTAAAACTGTCGAACGATTTTTTTTTTATTAGATACCTAGGTGCCCTTTTTGGTAATTCGATAATAGAATAATAATCGATTGAGGGAAGATATTATTGACGCTTACTATAAGGTCAATAAGAATTTTTTATGTAGGTACACCATTCATTTGTAAATGAAACGCCTTGCAAAACAATGCAACTGCAACACATTTTTAAAAGGTTCTAAAAATAACCACTTTCGGTAAAATTTTACAGACTTAAACTCGCTTATTTACCAAATAAATTAAAAAATAAAACGTGGCCCTGACAATGAATGCATCCTAATTAGCTAGGAGCAGCAAAATACCGTATTGTATGTAGATTTTCGGTATATTTAGCACAGACAATTCATTATTAACTGCTGAAACAGCTTTCCCAGGGACAAGAGCCATTATTAAAGGTGTTTAGGAAAGTATGTAGACTGCAGACAGACGAATTGTTTACAAATTGGTCTGATATTAACCTGGTTTTTAACTGCAAACACAATACGAGCAATTTTGAATATTGCGTACCCATTGTTATATATGTATATATAGAGTCTATTTTTTTTTGGTATACAGGGTGTCCCAGAATATGTGAGCAATCTCCCGGATTCGGATAGAATATGAAAAAATAATATGACAAGTTCCCATAAAAAAATTTCCTACAGGCCCTCCCTACTGAGATATAAGCCCCTGAAGGACGCCTCTGGAAACCGGTTTATCTTGAATAATTTTTAAAGTACTTGGTGTAATTTTATAATTTTTGGTAATTTAATGATGGTTGCTAGGTAAGTCTCCTCAAAATGAACCATTTTAATTTTATTCGGCTTATTTAGTTTTCCAGGGACGGACTAGCTTTAACAGAATAATGCATATTTTTTTACACCCTGTATGATAGAGGCATATCAATAATACTATTGAACAGCTGAAACCTTAAACTAAAAAAAAGGTACTCTTCATCGACAAAGTAAACCGTTTACGAGAAAAAATTTTTTGTTCCATATGCCTTTTTTTTTATAAAATATTCGATAAATACCATATTTTTACTGATTCATTTTGTACGTCGGTTCAACATGAGCTCCTTCTACTGCAATGCATTCCCTACATCTTTTAATTGTAGATTGTTGGATCCTCCACAATGCGCCAACATTATTCCTTATTTCGTAACAATGGAAGTTAATCAGTTCCAATAATTGTACCCGATTTTGTATTGGATTGGCGTATACTAAACATTTTAGATAGCCCTACAAAAAAAAATCTAATGGATTTAGGTCTGGTGATCGAGGAGGCCAAGCTACTGGTCCTCCCCTTCCTATCCATTGATTTTCGAAGACCCTGTTTAGGTGTTCTCGAACTACTAGACTAAAATGTGGCGGAGCCCCATCATGCATGTCGCAGTTGCAGAGGTAGATCTTCTAAAAGTTCTGGCAGATTGTTTTGAAGAAATTCCAAATACCTTTCTCCATTTAACCTTCTTGGCAATACAAATGGTCCAATTAAGTATTGTCTGATAATTCCGGCCCACACATTGATGGGTTCAAATTGGTGCTGATGATGCGTTACAATAGAAGCATGGGGATTTCCCTCTGCCCATAAATGTAAATTATGAGAATTTATGATGCCGTTTTTGTAAAACCCAGCTTCGTCCGTGAAGAGAACTGAACCAATGAAATTTGCATCGTTCTGTGCCGATCTAAAACCCAGTTACAAAATTCCATCCTTCGCGGAAAGTCTTCAGGAAGAAGCGCGTGGACTTTTTGAAGGTGGTATGGATGTAACTGTTGCTCTCTAAGGATTCTAAAGACCATTGATTTTAAACAATCAAATTCGGCAGCCAATTTTCGAACACTTGCAGCAGGATCTACTTCTACGGCATTAAGGATGTTTTCTTCAAGACCATCAACGCGATGGTTTTGATTTCCACCATTGTGACTGGCTTTGTCAAACTTTCCTAAAATTATTTACGACCTAAATACTTTAAATCAAATCTTTATCATCCAATAAGTACAAATTAAAAATAAAACAACTTAGTTTTTACCTAGCTGGAAGCCTTCGGGCTTCTAAGGCATAACATGATGCAAGCCCATACATTAAATGCATGTCGGCATATTCCTCAAACGTAAATTCCATACCAAAAAGAAGCAGAAGAAATAAGATCAAAAACTTAAACACACTCAATTTCCAACTGACACTTCAGTAATTATTGTTTATTTTAACTGGTATATATCAACTAAACCATATCAACAAAATAAGGTATGTATCGAATATTTTATAAAAAAAAAAGGCATATGGAACAAACATAAAAAAACAGGGTTTCAGCTGTTCAATAGTATTATTGATATGCCTCTATCTTACAGGGTGTAAAAAAAATAAGCATTATTCTGTTAAAGCTAATCCGTCCCTGGAAAACTAAATAAGCCGAATAAAATTAAAATGGTTCATTTTGAGGAGACTTACCTAGCAACCATTATACTGAAAAATTATTAAATTACACCAAGTACTTTAAGAATTATTCAAGATAAACCGATTTCCAGAGGCGTCCTTCAGGGGCAATCCGGGAGATTGCCCACATATTCTGGGACACCCTGTATACATTGTGGACCAAACTAAACCTTTGGTTAAATCACTATAATTTAGTACGAAGACATTAGTATTATTCTCAGACCAAGCGTCTTGGTCTGAGGTATTATTAGTTTTTTAACTCTTTTTTGAGTCTTGCCTTTTGCATTATAGACTGAAAGAGATGATCTTATTCAACAAAGAGAGGAAATCGCCAGAAGACTGGAATCTAGCGAATGCCTGATTAGGGAAAAGGAAGATGAAGTTTTTGTGCATCTGGAGAGGGTGATTTATCTGGAAGAACAGTGTGATAAGGTAAAATATTTTCAACACTAATATACAGTGTGACCAGTAAAGTCCACGTCGTATGGGATTTTTTTTTATTAATAGCTTTATTCGAAATTTGACTTGGCATCATCAAGTTCTGCTTCGATCGAGATGAAAATTAAGCAAAAAATAGTAGTCATGTGATTCGCATTTCAAAAGTGGGGTTATTTCTGAGAATATCGAAAAAGTTATTAGAAAAACTTTTTGGAAATGCAGTTTCTAGCCCACATGCAAAAATTTCAGCTGCATAAGATAATTTTGATTTTTTACCCACCACTAAAATTTATTTTCCACTTAATGAACACTTTACTGATGACACTGTGTTCTTTTTTGTCTTAATATTAAGGTGTGTTACTTTCAGGCACAAACTACGTTTTCAAAAATACTTATTTTATGAAGTTACCTTATACTTATACAGGGTCAAAAACAAATAAACTTGCATCACATGCAACCCAATTTTAATAGCCCAATTTTGATTTTGTAGAAAAACACACATTTAATATGGCGCTACTTTAAAGAAAATGTATCTGAAATGTCAAAACTAATACGTTTTATGTAGGTTGCGTTGAGTCTTATTTTGCAAAAGTGATGCAATTTACAAAATATAGGTAAAAAAATCAAAATTATCTTATGCAGCTAAAATTGTGCATGTGGGCTAGAAACTGCATTTAAAAAAACTTTTTCTAATAACTTTTTTCAATACTTTCATAAATAACCCCTTTTGAATTATTTTTTGGAAAAAATTAAAATTTGCAGCAAGCAGAACTTGATGCCAAAGTCAAATTTCGAATAAAGTTATTAATAAAAAAAATTCCATATGATGCGGACTTTACTGGTCACACTGGAGGTACCCAAAATAAAAATTCAGATTTTCACAAAACTATTGTCTTATTTTAAACAGTGATTTTATTCTTCTATATCCTTGAAACTGCCCAAAAAATCATTCTTACAAATAAATATTTGATTATGATAAGAGTACCTTCTATTTCCCTATTCACATTTCAATCGGAATCGATAACGTTATTATTATATTTAAATCTTGAGGCCAATAACATTTAATAATACCAGCCTGTAAAGGTAAAGTTTGGCAAACTGAATTTTTAAGTAGTCCAATAAATCATTTGCATACCTTATATTTTATGCAAATAACAGTGGACAATTTAAAAAGAACTTCCATAAAAGAACAAAGTATTTTCGTAATTCCGCTACCTTTAGTTTTGTCCATCCTTGAAAGTTACCTTTTTAAACAGAGTACCCTATTGTGTAAAGTTTCGTTGATACATAATTGCATTTTGCATTATTCATGTTTATAAACCATGGAGGATATCTGACAAATAATACCTAATTATAGTAAGTGTTGACCTGTCCGTAAAATATTCAATATTAATTTTCGCAACTGCCTTTCATAAAATATTATCCGGAAGTAATAAAATACCTAATGTTAATGATCCATAAGAATGACATAAAATCAAACGGTTAGGGCGATTTACACCGGACTTTCTTTTTATTAAAATACGTAAACTGTAACAAAGAACTTTTTAATTTGCAGCTAAGAGCCGAGAAAGAAAAACTGCAAGAGCAGAAGGCTCTGATTGAGCGAGAAAGAGATAAAACTTTAAGACTGGTAAGTTGTCGGCGCACAAGAAAAATTTTAAAAATTGTTCTTATGTTTCTCTCTTTTCTTTTCAGTTACAAGAAGAGGCTAGAGAGTCTGAATACAACCGGAGGAAGCTTGAAAGAGCGCGGCAAGAGGTGGTGCATCATTTGACAAAAATCAAGAACGAGAAAGAAAATTTGGAAAGAGAGGTAAGTCATTCAATATTTATTATAATTTTGAAGTTCTTGAGTAAAATTAACCGAAACTGAATATTTTCAAATATTAATTCCTGCTTTCTACATCTTTTTTTTAATAATATATAATAATATCTTTATTCTCAACCCACTTTAATAAGTTTATTACAGAAAATATAACACCAAATATACAATATATAAATTCACAAATAATAAAAATCATGTGTTTAGTTACTATTAATAACTCCATCGAAATTATGAAAAAAAAAATATCTTATGTAATAACCATTTACAAAAAAAAAATATTGATAATTATAATACGTTAAAGTTAGTTCAGTTTTAAAAAATATTTTTTTAGTGTTTTTAAAAGTCCATAATTTTGATATTAAAATTTCTTTAATTTTTTTCGGCAAACTGTTGTAAATTGTTATTCCTTTATATAATATTGATTTTTGGCCAAAAGTACTCTTTACCATAGGTGTATGAATATGATGATTTTGTCTCGTGATGTCAATAATGTTGGTTGAAGGATATATTATATTCCATTGTTTTTCTTTAATAATAATAGAGTGTATTAGAATGCATAGTTTTAATTTATAAAGCTGTTCTAAATTTTAATATCCATTTGGTTCATAAAAATTTATGGTTGGTTCTAAAAAAGGAAGTTTAAATTAAAATCATATACTGCAATTTTGAGTAAACCAAAGAATAATATATATTTTTTAAATATTTTAATGATATATAATTTTTAGCTTTAAACAAAATGCCAATTATTGGTGAGATGTAACTTCTTAAATATTCAATACTTATGTTTTTTCCAACTTAAATATGTATCAATATATAAACCTAAACATTTAATTGTATTAGTATATTTATTTAAATGATTATTGAAAGATAGTGAAGAAATATTATTATTTTTTAATTTTGATTTACTTATAAACATAAAAGATGATTTATTAAAATTCAATGATAAATTTATTAATTTCAATCCATTTACATAATTATTATATTTAGGTCGTGGTTAACGTTATTATGAATTTGAGCATAGTCTTCATAAAAATATACAATAGTAGTATTATCGGCAAACAATTTTATTTTACCTATTACAATTAATTTTGCTATAGAATTAATGTAGATTAAAAAAAAGTAGGTCCTAAGGTTGATCCTTGCGGAACACCACAAGTTATGTTTTTGTGAACTTTTAACATTTTCAATATATAATATAAACATCATTTATGGTTTAAACCCGTCTATTTTAAAACAACAAATATTTACGAACAATGACAATGACAATAATTATTACATGAACAAAAAAGTTGTTTTTTATTTACGATACAATCTGTTCAAGTTAATTAATGCTGCTGTTAAAATAAATAAATAACTCAGGAAGATGCGTGTGAGTCATTATAACATCAACAGCGCAAATTTTTTTATTGGCCAACATTATTTAATGTAATATTTCATCATCGAGTTGTTGTTTATTAATTAATGTTTCCTCCTATGTTTATATTCTAAAAAATTGACTATTAATATCAATGGTAATATCTATAGGTGGGTTAATTTTTTTTTGAAACTATTAACATTTTAATTATTATTAATTGAGTTAAATCTACGATTCTTTAGTAAACAGTATTTTGTGAGGCTAATATTGAAATTTTAACATTGATATATAATTTCTCCGGTCGAACCATCGCTTATTTCTAAAATTAATATGTATTTTGCGTCTTTATTTTGAAGGGTATGTACCGGGTGAACCACTAAGAATGGTCGTCGGCTATATCTCAGAAACTGGAAGTCATAGAGCTTTTAAGTAAAATATGTTTTAGTAAAAGTGCCCTAAAGAAAATGTTGGAAATTATTTTCGAGTTTCTAAACTCACCGCTAGAGGGCGTAAATCCAAAATTTTCCATTTTTTGAAGGGTACACCCTGTATGTTTTTAAATTTTCAAATTCCACATAAAATTATAATTATTTTTTATTAAATGCATTATTAGTCTATACTTCATAGTTTCCGAGATATTGACTCTCGAAAAGTGATATTTTTGAACTTTGACAGCTTCTAACTTTTTAACAGTATGTCTTAGAGCAAAACGGCTTACATGTCCCTATTTTCAATTTTTATCATCTTCCCAAAAAAATCAACTTCCAGTTAAACCGGAACAACTATATTTCCTGCTTTCGAGTTACATCCGGTTTAACCGGAAGTTAATTTTTTTGGGAAGATAATAAAAATTAAAGATAGGGACATGTAAGCCGTTTTGCTCTAAGACGTACTGTTAGAAAGTTAGAAGCTGTCAAAGTTTAAAAATGTCACTTTTCGAGAGTCAATATCTCGGAAACTATGAAGTATAGACTAATGATGCATTTAATAAAAAATAATTATAATTTTATGTGGAATTTGAAAATTTAAAAACATACAGGGTGTACCCTTCAAAAAATGGAAAATTTTGGATTTACGCCCTCTAGCGGTGAGTTTAGAAACTCGAAAATAATTTCCAACATTTTCTTTTCGGCACTTTTACTAAAAAATATTTTACTTAAAAGCTCTAGGACGTCCAGTTTCTGAGATATAGCCGACGACCATTCTTAGTTGTTCACCCGGTACAGTCCGCAACTTGTTAATAGACTGTCCGCGGATAGGGTTTACAATAGCACAAATAATGGACATTATTCGGGAAAAGTCATTCTTGATAAAAAGTTTTGCTTCTAAAAAAAATGCAATTCACGAAGAGAAAATTTTGATTTTTTATACAGGGTTCGCAAAAACTTCAAAAACATGATTTTTCTCTAAGAGTAAACTACTATTTTTGACCAAAATGCCAATTAGAAAACTTGAATAACGTTTGTAATGATTTAAAATAAATCTTCGATTTTTTTATTTTTTTTATTTTTTAGAGGTAAAAGAATTTTTTTTGGATAGCAGCATTAGCGGTCGAAATACATCAATGACAGAGGGGTATCAAAAGGTTTCAAAAACTGATTTTTGGTGTTACCAGAAATATGTATTTTTAATTTCACAAATGAAATGATGTCGGAAATAACACAAAAAAATCTTAAAATAACAACAAATAATAATTTCATAATTTGCTATTCAAACACTCCCCCTCCATATTCAACACATTTTTCCAGCTGTAAACTAATGTGTTCAAAACATCTTCGAATTTCTTCAATGGAAATTGTTTGAACAGCTTCAACAATTCGCTGTTTTAGAAGCTGTACGTCGTTCTCAATTGGACGGGAGTACACTAATTGTTTGAGGCGCCCCCAAAGATAGGCATCTGAAATAGTTAAATCGGGACTTCTTGGGGGCCACAGAACCGGACCATTCCGACCAATCCATCTTGGGCCAAATGTATTATTAAGCCATTCACTCACTTCAATTGCGAAATGCGCAGGGCATCCATCTTGTTGAAAGTACATTTCGTTCCTAAATTGGAGAGGCAATTCTTCTAGGAATGTTTCCAACATTTCAAGGTAACTCCTACGGTTACACGTGTTTTCGAAAAAGTATGGGCCAATAATGCCATAATAAGAAATCGCACACCAGACATTTACTTTTTTGTAATATTGTCTTCTTGCAGAAATTCTAAAACGGGGATTATTTTCGCCCCAGTATCTAATATGCGCAAAAGACACTTTCCCGTTTGTTGAAAATGTCGATTCATCGGAGAACATGATGAATTTATGAAAATTTCGGTTTTCATTTACAATTTTGTTTCCGACCCAAAGAAAAAATGCAAACGTTTGGCTTCGTCTCTTTCTTCCAACGTTTGATTAACATTTGGCTTAAATGGGAATATTTTGTTTGCCTTTAAAATATACTGAATATGAGTTTTTTTTACTACATCAAGTTCTTGAGCTCGGTTTCTTAATGAAAGGGTAGGATTGTCAGCAATACGATTAGGGAAGCTGCGTCATTCTGATCATTTTTTTTTAATTGGAAACAACCAGTTCGCTGATATTTTTTTGAGACGTAAACGTTAGGGTATCTTTGATTAAATTTCTCTATCACAAAGTTGTAAGAAATTTTTCCTGCACCGTAACATTGAACTAATTAAACCCTTTGTTCTAAGGTCAACATTTTCAAAACACATCAAATTCTATTTGACAACTTCAAATTTGCCCCAGACGTAAAGCAATAGCTATTTATACAATAAGTTGCGAAATTAGTGTCTTTTAGGCACGCGACGTGAAATTGTCCATCGAGGCAAAGCCGAGTTGGACAACACGTCAAAGTGACTAAAAGACATTGTTTCGTAACGAATTGTATACAATATTTTTTCTACTGAGGTTTTATAATAAAAAACTTAATTTTACTAACATTTTATTACCTATGTTTCATTGACACTTGCCAAAAAATATTAAATTATATCTAGTCTGTGGTTACGTTTTAATTGTAAATAATTACCTGCGTTACTTTTAAGCACGTTGCTCCTGGTAACGTGCTTAAAAGTTTTTTAAGCACGCTGCGCTTAAAAGGAGGTTATTAAAAAACCATAATGACAATCCAAAAGAGGTTATTATAAAACGTCAGTAGAAAAAGTAATAAAAAGGTAAACAAATTCCTTGTTTTTACAAAAGATGGTAGGAATGCTTTTAAAATTTTGAAATAAGATACACACCACCCATTATGAAAATAGAGTCTAATAGAATTTTATATTAATATTTTTATTGAGCAGCAAAATTTCCATTTACCTCTAAAATTTAAAAAAACTAAAAAAATCGAAGATTTATTTTAAATCTCGGATTTAAATTACAAACGTTATTCTAAAATACGTTTTCTAATTGGCATTTTGATCAAAAATGAAAAATAAGGGTAGTTTACTCTTGAAGAAAAATCATGTTTTTGCGAACCCTGTATAAAAAATCAAAATTTTCCCTTCGTGAATTGCATTTTTTTTACAAGCAAAACTTTTTATCTAGAATGACTTTTTCCCGAAAAATAAAATTTTTCATTCATTTGTGCTATTGTAAACCCTATCCGCGGACAGTCTGTTAATGTAGCTTAGCCATAAAATCTATGTATGAAGTGTCCGTCTTAATTTTATTTTAAGCTTATGGTTTATTGAGGGTTTACGACTCATGACCCTCAGCTGTGCTGTCAGGCTTTAAGAAACAGAGTATAGCATTTTCATTACAAAGGGAATTATTACAGAGGCTGGGTCAATTTACTGTTATAATCAACAATCAACACAATAATTGTTAGTCAAAAATCACTCCCTATTAAAACAATAATTACTGTAAAACGGGCTTACTTTAATTTACATTAATTATAACGATTTAAAAATAACGACTTTACACAAGTGTTTAACATAATAAAGTTTATGCTGCCTTAATCATACATACATATGTAGAAACTAGCAGTAAACAGGAATAGTTAATTAATTGAATTTTTGCGCAAATGTCGTCTGTACCTAATTGCTTGATTTTATGTTATGCAACACGACCTGTACTTTGGAGTAGTGGAAAGAAATTATTGTAATGAACCGACAATAGTATAAAGTAGCGATTTTTGCGGTATGATTATGTCAGTCGGGTGCGAATGGGTTTGTATTTACATAAACGACGGAGGGTAAGTGTAATAGCCCACTACATTTCTCCGAATTGAGACATACGATTTACCTAAGTTTAAAGAAAATGATGAGAAATATTTATTTTGGCGTGGCGTGCTATAATCCAAACACTGTTAGAATAAGCCCGCGACGTCATCAGCCTAATAGCAGCCAAGCGGCGCCATCTCTTGGCAACCAGCGGTTTACTTGACTACCGTACTGCCTAGCCTAGTGTTCAGCACAAGCGCCGTGTATTATTGGCGTTGTCTGATTCTTTTCTCTATTTTACTTTTTAGTCACATATAACAGCGCGGCTGTTTAGTAAGGGGTGCTTTAATTTGTTATATATACAGGGTTAGTTGAAATAACCGAAACGGCTAATTATCTTCAAAACTGCCATTGGTAAATCAATGAATTTTGGTACAGGTGGATAACTTCAAAAATTGAATTGAAAATTGACAATTGCGACGTTGCCAAATTTTTAGTTTTTTTCTGTATGTAACTCAAGGAATTTTTTTTTCAAATATAACACTACTCTTTTTTTTATTAAATTCGATTCCTCCCATCAACATTACCATTTCCTGATAGTATAAAATTTTTATCTCAAATACTTCTATGGGCAAAAAAGTTAATTAGTTACAACTCTAACTCTAAAATAAAAATAAATCCAATCTATTTCCATTTAAAAACGTTTCAAATAATGTAAAAATAAAGGTTGGTAGACATAATTTACCTAATAGTATCGATAACGAAATAACAACAAACAACTACTTACTAACAATAACATAGCTAGTAAAAATTACTTACATATTATAGTACACTACATTAATTTGATTATGACATACTATTAGGTACATTATGTCTACCAACCTTCCTTTTTACATTATTTAAAACGTTTTTAAATGGAAATAGATTGGATTTTTTTTTTATTTTAGAGTTAGAGTTGTAACTAATTAACTTTTTTTCCCATATAACTATTTGAGATAAAAATTTGATATTATCAGGAAATGATAATGTTGATGGGAGAAATCGAATTTAATAAAAAAAAGAGTAGTGTAGTAGTGTTACATTTGAAAAAAAAAACATTCCTTGAGTTACAGAAAAAACTAAAAATCTGACAACCTCGCAATTGTCAATTTTCAATTCAATTTTTTAAGATATCCACCTGTACCAAAATTCATTGATTTAGCCCTGGTAGTTTTGAAGAAAATTAGCCGTTCTGGTTATTTCAACTAACCCTGTACATACAGTGTCACCAGTAAAGTCCGCATCATATGGGATTTTTTTTTATTAATAGCTTTATTCAAAATTTGACTTTGGCATCAAGTTCTGCTTCGATCGAGATGAAAATTAAGCAAAAAATAGTAGTCATGTAATTCGCATTATCTGTCAAATTTTAATTTTTTCCAAAAAATAATTCAAAAGTGGGGTTATTTCTGAAAATATCGAAAAAATTTATTAGAAAAAGTTTTTTTAAATGCAGTTTTTAGCCCACAGCTGCATAAGATAATTTTGATTTTTTACCTATATTTTGTAAATTGCACCACTTTTGCAAAATAAGCCTCAACGCAACCTACATAAAACTTCTTAGTTTTGACAATGTTTTATTTCAGATACATTTTCTTTAAAGTGACGCCATATTAAATGTGTGTTTTTCTACAAAATCAAAATTGGGGTATTAAAATTTGGTCGCATGTGATGCAAAGTTCATTTGTTTTTGACCCTGTATAGTATAAGGTAACTTCATAAAATAAGTATTTTTGAAAACGTAGTTTATTTCTGAAAGTAAAAAAATAAAACATAAAATAAAGGGGTTTTAAATTAAATCGTTGAAATAGATAAAAAATTTACGTTAAGTTAAACTAAAATTTATTTTCCACTTAATGAACAGTTTACTGATGACACTGTGTTCTTTTTTGTCTTAATATTAAGATGTATTACTTTCAGACACAAACTACGTTTCCAAAAATACTTACGTTATGAAGTTACCTTATACAGGGTCAAAAACAAATGAACTTTGCATCACATGCGACCAAATTTTAATAGCCCAATTTTGATTTTGTAGAAAAACACACATTTAATATGGCGCTAGTTTAAAGAAAATGTATCTGAAATAAAGCATTGTCAAAACGAAGAAGTTTTATGTAAGTTGCGTTGAGTCTTATTTTGCAAAAGTGGTGCAATTTACAAAATATAGGTAAAAAATCAAAATTATCCTTTGCAGCTGAAATTTTGCATGTTGGCTGGAAACTGCATTTAAAAAAACTTTTTCTAATAAGTTTTTTCGATATTTTCAGAAATAACCACACTTTTGAATTATTTTTTGGAAAAAATTTAAATTTGACAGATAATGCGAATCACGTGACTACTATTTTTTTGCTTAATTTTTATCTCGATCGAAGCAGAACTTGATGTCAAAGTCAAATTTTGAATACAGTTATTAATAAAAAAAAAATCCCATATAATGCGGACTTTACTGGTGACACTGTATATAGCTTATTTAAGTTACCTATAATTAAATAAACTATACTAATATATAATTAGGGCCTAGGTACTTTTTTTTAATATACATTAAATCTATAGCAAAATTAATTTTAAAAGGTAAAATAAAATTGTTTGCCGATGATACTACTATTGTATATTTTCATGAAGACTATGCTCAAATTCATAATAACATTAACCACGACCTAAATATAATATGTAAATGGGTTCAAATTAATAAATCATTAAATTTTAATAAATCATCTTTTATGTTTAGAGGTAAATTAAAATAAAAAAAATAATAATATTTCTTCACTATCTTTCAATAATCATATAATCAAATATACTTAAACAATTACATTTTTGGGTTTATATAGTGACGAAAAAGTTGGAAAAAACATATTGAATATTTAAGAAGTTACATCTCATCAATAATTGGCATTTTGTTTAAAGCTAAAAATTATATATCATTAAAATATTTAAAATATATATTATTCTTTGGTTTATTCAAAATTACAGTATATGATTTCAATTTGGGGATCAGCGAATTTAACTACAATTCAGCCATTAAAAAAACTACAAAACAAAATAATTAAATGCATACATAAACTTCCTTTTTTAGAACCAACTATAAATTTGTATGAATCAAATGGGTATTTAAATTTAGAAAAGCTTTAGAAATTAACACTCATTCGAATACACTCTATTATTATTAAAGAAAAACAATCGAATATAATATTTCATCCGACCAACATTATTCACAACACGAGACAAAACCATCATATTCAAACACCTATGGTAAACAGTACTTTTGGCCAAAGATCAATATTATACAGGGTGTTCATTCGAAAACTTCCCACCTCGATTTTCCTGCTTTAAAATGAAAATGTGGAAAATCGCTCGGACCCGTCGATTTTTATTTCGAGGGGGACATCTTTTGCGTATATTGTCAATCTTGTTACTTTAAGCCCCTAGAAGGGAGGGGGGTAAGATCTAAATCTTAAATGGATACCCCTATTTTATATAATTTTTTTGGATTCTGCATAAAATTCTGAACATTTTTTAATAAAAGCATTATTAGTCTATACTTAACAGTTTCCGAGATATTGACTCTTGAAAAATGACATTTTTGAACTTTGACAGCGTCTAGCTTTCTAACTGTACGTCTTAGAGCAAAACGGCTTACATGTCCCTATCTTTGATTTTTATTATCTTTCCAATAGTGTGAACTTTCGGTTAAACCGGATGTAAGAAATATAGTACTTCCGGAGGGGGGCAAAAACTTAAACAATATTTTTTACCTACTAACTAACCACTGAACTATTCATTCAATATTTATACTGAATTATAAGATAAAATAGTAATGTGGGCGCCCTTGGGCGGAGAACTGCAGTTGTTGAATGGTGACGCAGCGGTGTTATTCTTAAGAGTACTTCTTTCCTATTAACGAATACATTTTTTCTAAAAGTTCGCAGGGGTTATAAGGAGGACGGTATAAGGGAGGCATATTTAATTTAACAATTATAAATTTAATATCATAATTTTGCTGCCAATACATGACAATGTAAACGCTAAAATACTAGAGTTTTTAATTTCAAAGTCGTTGGTTTGTAAGGTATGTCTGTACCTACTGTATGTCATATTTTTTTTAGAATGACCAACTTAAAGAAGCTCTGGAAGCTGAACGCAAGGGCATTGTGCGATACGGAACGCAGCTACAAAGAAGACGAACTACAGCGTCAGAGTTCGCAGACAGACGGGTAAGTCGAAATATTGTCGAGTATCTTTTTTGTAATAGTTATTTGCGTGACAAATCTGGATGCCGATTGCAGGATTCGGAAGTTCCAGTTGCAAATAAATGATAATAAAGCATTGGGAACGACACATAAAGAGAAAGAAAATTTAAAATTAAGAATTGAAAATTATTTGGAAAAAAATACATTTTATTTCTAATAAACAGTTTGGGTTTCAAAAAAATAAATCAACACAAAACGCTATTTGCTATCTAACAGAACAAATATATGATGCACTAGATAATAAAAAACCTTGTATTAGTATTTTTCTAGATTTAGCAAAAGCCTTTGATACAGTTAGCCATAATTTACTGTTAAATACGTTTGAAAGTATTGGATTCAGAGGAAAGCAATTAGAATTAATTAAAAATTATCTGAAAAATAGACCAACTTATGTTCAAATAGATAAAGAAAAAAGCTATCCAGAAGTATTTAAGTATGGTGTTCTTCAAGGAACAATTTTAGGACCATTATTTTTTAATATTTATATTAACGACTTATTTTGTATAAATTGCAATGGGCAAAGTTTAGACAGACAGAAGACATAGTTTTGCAGATGATACTACAATTTTTTATGCCGACACAAATTGGGAGAACTTAAATAATAAAATTAAAAAAGATTTTAAAATTATAAAAAATTGGTTTGATAATAACTTGTTAACAATTAATTTTAATAAAACAAATTATATTACTTTTACCTTAAACCTAAATAACCTACCACGAAATATGAATAGTATTCAAATAAATGAAGACATTCATAAAATAAAATATTTAGGAATTATTTTTGACAGTAAATTAAATTGAAATTTTCACTTAGAATATTTAATTAAAAAATTAAGAAGTTTACTACCGTACCGATTTTTAAAACCATTAGAACGTTTTAAATGTAAGACATATGAAAATATTATATTACGCGTTAGTTAAAACTCATTTAAATTACGGAATTTTAGGTTCGGAAGGAATAAATAGAACTTTAGTTAAAAAATTATAAATACTACAAAAAAGGTTACTAAAAATTATATTCAATAAATATTATCTTTATCCTCGAAAAGAATTATATTCAGAAACAAAAAAGTTGAACATAAGACAACTTTACATTTATAACATCTTAATATATATATTTAAAAATAACAACCTTATACAACTTAAAAACCATAATCATAAAACACTTCATAAAAATGAAATAACCGTAAAACCTAAAATAAATAAGTCCATAGGACAAGAAAATTTCAAATATTTATGTTTTTATTTAAACGATTATTTACCAACAAAAATTAAAAAATTGATTTCATTAAAAAAATTTAAAGTCGAAATAAAAACATGGATACAACAGACAATTGGAAAAATTTTTAGGAATGCTTTAATTAATTAATTCATTAATATTGTTCCGAATAATTTATATAAGTAATATTTTTTACTTAAAAATTATAAATTAATAATTTTATTATAGGTAATAATATATTTCTTCAAAAAAGCTGCGTTCAAATTTAAAAAAAATTAACGTTTTTACTTTAAAACTTAATTTTTAATGCATATTTATGATTTTACATACTAAAACAAAAAATTAGATTTGCCCCTAACAAGCTCAGCTTCAGGGGATTGAAGAATAAGTTGATAGAAGACAACATGAAAATTTTATTAAATTTTAAATAAACTTATTATTATTATTATTAAATGCTCTTCACTCCCATAACGCAAACGTGCCTAAAAATTCCAAAATCAACATCGATTTCCGCAGTTTTGTTATAAGCTACGATTAACAATTATTATTGTTCTTGTCCAAATTAAAAATAACAAGTGTTTCTTTCACTGCAGTAAACAATTCAATCTGATAATAACCTTGCGTAGTTATGCAATTTGAGCCATTTTTTTTAGGCTTTAACTAATTCATATTATCCAATTATTTTAATACTTACTTGGTAATTAATTCAAATATCTCGCGTGTGCATTTACATTAGCTCGAAGGAAATTTGGAATTCAAGGGTAGGTATTTCTATTTTCATGAGTGTTTTTTCACACAGCTCGTGGGTATTACGAATATTAATAATTGATCGTGTAAACGTCGGGAAGTTTCGGGTTAATTAGAAAATAGTTGAGGGAGGAATACGAAATTGCTGTACATAATTCCGCGATGAAAGTTGCTAGGGACAATGGTTTTCTTCCTAACTTCAACTCGGTGCCATCAGAAAAATACTATTTCTGTTGGTTTTTAAAATAGGCATTAATAGCTTCGTTTGAACCGTGCGAGCAAAACTTAGAGGGCCTTGCATCTAAGGACGTAATGCTTAGCTGTAGAGCTTAATACCTGTTAGGTGTCAGTAACTACCTGAATCAACAATCAATCAGTTATTCCGTCATCTTTGACAATCGTTACAAGTAATTTGATTCATCGCTAATTTTTCTAATTTCTTGAACAATTCACACAATGGGCTTTACGGAACAGCACAAAACATTCATGTTTGAAGTGTATTATCGGAACGGGGTTAGAGTAAATGGTGACTGGCAATACAATCCGGGCTTGGGCATGGACGATTTTCACGAACATTTTCCTAACGTTGCTTTTATTGCTGGGGATTTTTATCATTGCCTGAAAAGAACCGTGGCAGTGTTTAGAGAAACAGGTTCTATACAACACAAAAAAGGAGCAGGAAGACCATCTGTAAGAACAGAAGAACTTGTTGCAAACGTTCGTGAAATAATGCAAAATACGCCAACACATTATATAAGACGCCTGTCCCAAGAAGTGGGAAGATCTTATGGAACATGCAGGACTATTCTTAAGAAGCAGCTAAATTTATTTCCTTATAAAATGCAAGTATTCCAAGAAATACAAGCCGCAGATTTTGAAAGACGCAGGAATTACTCTTAATGGTTTACCCAAAATTAGAGCTGACATTTTTTTCGGATGAAGCCTGGTCCCACCTCTCCGTTATGTGAATTCTTGTATCCTGGCCTTATATTTTGCTACCTAACTTGCAGTATTGTCCGATTATAGGTTTGTTCCTACAGCGATCAGAAACAGTCCTTGACAGTCAGGATTCTGCGCAGTAATATAAAAGTGTTCCCACAAAGATTTTGGACAGTTTGAAAACCCAAAGTCGCTGTTCCTACACGTTTCTCTGATAGTTTGCCAACTGTCAGAGCAGTTTGCGAATCTTTTGCCAGTAAAATATCCGGAGCATGCGCGATTAAACGCTAGCATAACATATGACATAACCTATTTTTGTTAGACGTGTTTTTGCGGTTTTTGCTTTTGTATAAGACTTTTTCTATTATTAAATTGAGAAATGAGCGACATTGCGTCATCTGATGAAGATTCAGAAATGTCTGCTGTTAGGTTGGTGTTTAATATTTTATTTACTTCTTGAGCTAAAACTTCCCATAGTCTCTTAATACTTTTGATTTGAAAAGTGCCAATCTGTGGAGGAGATATTAACAATTTTACAACATATTATTTAATATAAGTTACTTATTTTGTTTAAGTTTATTTATTGGGCCGAGCCACACGAGTTTAATTAACGAAATAATAATAAACAATTTTGAGATTTGAGGTTATGTCCATCGTTTAAAATTTCTTCAGTTTTAAACACCGAACCGAAGTTAGTTGATTTCGAACGCCTGTTCCTACAAGAGTTTGAAACCGGTCAGAAATCAGACTTGCGGCGTAAAGTTGGTAAAGTTGTCGGGGATTCGCTGTAGGAACAAACCTTACATCAGTAGATGGTTGGAAGAATCTTCTCTTTGTATAAACATATTTTTACTAATAGAAGACAATCCTTTTTAGTTGAAAATTTTGAAAAATATTTAGTAATAAAGGCCTTTTATACAGTTTTAGGTTAAAAAATTGTTTACTTTTATCTTTCTTTGTTTTTTTTGCATTTTTTTAAAAATAAACATTTCTTTTTAGAACCCAATGTGTTTCTTTACCTCATTTTACGATAATAAATGCAATTAACTGCATATTTTAAAGGCAAACAAGGCATATATATGCGCATATTTTGGCCGAATTTAAGCGCATATAATCCGCCCTTTATTTATAAATAACGTCACAAAGAAACAAAAACGGAAAATGAAGTTTTCGGTTTTTTTCAGATATATTTTTTTCAGATATATAAGTAGTCAAAATTTTCTTGATTTCTCACCAGCATTAACTTAAGCTTCAAATTCTCCAACTTTGCCCCGATTTAAAATTTGCTGTATCTTTTATAGTTTCCGATATACCAATGGTGAACATCAAATTTGGGACACCCTGTATAGTGCAATTTATCGCCCTCTTATATACGTTTTCTGGAAAGCTTGAAAAACCAGGTATTTTAACCAAAAAAAGTAGTCTATTGCTTGTATTAGAAGCTGTTTGCTGATTTTATACTTGTATTAAATAAAATATGAATAAATACGCAGTTTGCTTTCGCGCTTATGACATCTCGCGCGCGTCAATAAAAATTCAAAACTTTCGATTTTAGTATTGCCATTTCGAACCCGTCCTGGAAAATATAATAAACGAGAGAATTAAAACAGCACTTGAGATTTCGTAAAGATGTTAAAAGTTTATCTTTATCGCATCGTAAATAGGCGATAATTATTATTATGGTGCTTTCACCTGGCGTTCTTATAATCCAATTTCACGGCTTTATATCCGCGCTTGTTAGTTGTAATTGCTCCAACGTCTTTTCCTGTTACGAATCGCGGAAATGTCCAAAATGTCGGTGAAATTCGAGATTTTGCCGAGGATCTATGGTTTATTGAATGCAACCCATTGTTCGTAATGCAGTCATTGTTACAAGTCTATCAGCGTGAATTCATTTGGACTGCAATTGAACGGTCCAGTGCAATAACCGGGTTGGTCTATTTTCAAAATTACTTCTTATAAACTCTTGTCTTAGAAGGTACGCCGACTTCTGTGTCTCCACATCTCTTGCAATCATTGCGGACTACCACTAGGTACTACGGTAATAGTAAAGTCAAAGAACCGCGACTAAAATCCAACAGAAACACTTAAAAAACACCAAAATTAGAAGAACTGAACTACTGAACCGAGAACTTTTCATAGATATTTACCTTTAGATAAGCAAACAATAATCACGAAAGGGGCAAATTTATGGCCTCGCGCATGTAAACAAAGCTACACACGATTAGACATGCGCACTGCAACATTACCATTTGACAAATGGGAAAATAGACAGGTCCGGGCTTTAAAATTTAACTTGTTGCTCAAGAAATTGTAAAAGTTGACCTTCAATTTATTTTTACGTGTAAACAGCTAAAATTCGCCCCAAATTCTTGTCAAAAAATTGGAACTTCTCAATTTTTGATCAAGTTGGGAAATAAGGTAGTGATTTCTGGTATTTTTAGTATAAAATAGTTGCAAACCTATCAGATTTTGAGGATAGAAAATTGTTTTTAAGGGTTTGTTTCCAAAATTTTTTTTAAAATGATTCGTCGTCGTGTTTTTAGTTTAAAAAGGAAGAGAACAAGTCAATTAAACTATAAAACTTTTAAAATCGAATATAAAAGACAAACAAAACCAGCAAAATAACCAATCTTCGATGTTATCGCGTATTAACCTCAAGTCAAATATTAGTTGGTGTATGACTTGTATTGATTTTTACAATTTGGCAAAAACTTGGGTACGTGTAAAACATTTTTAAGCACAATTTCTTGTTCAAGAATTAGAAACAGTTTTTGCCCGAGAACCTGACCCGTGGAACACTTTCACCCTTGGATTAATATAAACATACCTAGGTATTTACTTTTTTCTTTTATATAATATAGAGAAAAGTATCTTAAGCGACATATATTGCCCGAAACACTTATATAATTCAAGATACATCACTACTCCATACTTACTAAAAATACGAAATACCCGGTATTTTACCCCTATTTGGGCGTAATAAAATCATACAAACGGCTGTTACTAGTCATTGTTTATATTCCTAACTAAAAGCACAAGCATAATTCACTAAACTACACAAAAACTAGAAATCCGTAAATATTAAACACCCTCAATAAACAACAAGGAATCCACAGAGAAAACCTAAAATGGCGCCGAGCCGGTTCTGGAATGTATTTTGAGCATGTGCTAAAGAAGGACAGGCCGATAACAAGAGGTTTGTGCGCATGCCGAATGCTGCTGGGAGGGAAGGCGTATTTTTTCACCAATAAAACGTAACTTTTGTTTGCGCACGAGATAAGAAAGAGAGATAAGAGAAGATAACAGAAGAGATAAGCTGTACGTATCTAAAGGTAAATGTCTATGGAACTTTTAGGAAGAAACCAGTAGCAACTGTTGTCAACTGTGTCACATATGTGTCTGTCTACTGTCGAAGCGCTTTCTTTTTAGAAAAAGTTAGTTGAGGGGAAGCTCAGCAACCTAGCAACTAGACACAGGCGATCCTTTTTGCCTATACCTCTGAATCTTCCTCTAACTACCTGTACCCTCACCGAACCGAAACGAAACAACGTTATGAAAGTCACGATGTCTTCCTCTCTTCGGAGAACGGCCGAGCCAAAGACTAGTTCCAGTAAATATGTGGTTTTTAAAAAACGACGTAAGCGATTTTAAATAGGTATGCAATGTGCATCTGTGCAAGGCCTTGGTATTCTCTTCTCTAGTTACAAACTATATTAGCCCCATAAAAGTCAATAAAATACGCCTCGTTAACTCGGTGACATTTTTACATGTTGGCATTTTAATGACAAATCTCTTTTGCTAATTATTATTCCGGTCAACGCGGAGCTGAAATCGAAGCACGCACGGTCCAATGATTCACAATTATATCAGTTTTATCGAGTTTTAATTTTCTATTTAGGTGGGAAACTTGCAAATAGAACAAATATTACGTACAATATAGACGCTTGCAATCTTCGATCATTGAACCCTGACATCGATAACGTATAGATTTGTTTGGCATTGCCACATAAAAAGGGTTTTGAAATGCATTTCTTTAGAAAAAACTTCCACCGTTTACGAAATATTCACTTTTAAAACACAATAAAAAAACAGCAGAGTATGAAAATAAACTATAAACAAAAAAAAGTGCAGTGGGTTAAGATCGGGCGATTTGGGTGGCCACTCTATAGACCCCTCGTCTACCTATCCACCGTCCCGGAAGAATTGTATTTAAAGACTCCCTTACATGAACAGCATAATGCGGGGGAGCACCATCCTGGTGACTCCAGAAGGTTAAACTTGGTAAATCAGGATCATTATCATTTGGAAATATAGTGGCAAGAGCTGAATCATCTTTTTCCAGTGGGGCTCTTATCAAAGAATAAATATAGTTAAGAAAAACTAAAAAAACATGCTTTAATAATTAATCAAACTAAAAAGCGGAAAATAAATATAGTTTAAAATAATTCTTGAAATTCTTAATATAGGCAGAAAATAATAATGAACGATAAACATTATTATTACAGGATAATTTTTTGCTTATTTGTCCCGAAGTCTCCGCATCAAATACTATACGGCCCCATAATTTTTTTCGTCAAAATCGCTTCTTCGTTTTATACTTGACAGCTGTCAAAATTTGACAGGAGATTTTTTTGCGTATTTTTCTTTTACTTTCCACCGTCAATATACATACGACCTTATAGTTTTTTCATTAATATAATTTTTTTAAAACGATTTGACATATTGACAGCTGTCAAATTTTGACAGGAAAACAAAATCTTTAATCAATTCGTGCGTCATTATCTGTTATACTCAAAACCCAATATTATAGGCAGTGGCGTATTATTCGAAACCATGGAAACGAATGCAAACCGCCAATGACCATACAGTATTTTGGTCGTTTCCGTGGTTATGAGAGCTACGTCACTGCCTATATTTTTGGTAATAGACTATAATAGCTCAATCATTATTTCACAAAATGGCTCTCGCCTATTAGGATCATGGTCCAATAACTCTTGTACAATTATTGGTTTGTAGGGATGAAACTTCTTTGCTTTTAAAAATTTAGATACCGTGTATTAATTGTAGAATATAAAAATATGAAAATATGCAATAGGTTCCATTAAAAAAGAATTAAAGTTGCTAGGTAGCCTAATTTGACCGGCAGATACGTATAATGAACCCGATCTAACAAGAAAATTATTAGCTCTATTAGCTCTAGGGAGTACGGCTTACTGATACATGTAATAATAATAATAATGAGCATGAAGGCTACAAGTTTTGTTCGACGAGTCATGGCGATATATCTCGTGAACCCTGTCAAGGCCGGCAGTCTTCTCTAGGGATTGCTTCATTCATTCGCGTAAAAGCCTTAGAGGAAGAAGTCCCACTCCTTTTTTTTTATAATTGATGCATTTACGTCTGTTTATTAAGCGGTTACTCACCATTGTGTTTACGGTTCACGAGCGCGCTGCTACAGGTTTTTTATTCATTATTTTTATTATGCATAATAACAATAGGTTATTCCAGTTCCTGCAGTAACACCCAAGTCATTAAAGAACTTGTACTACCCACAGGCTATGTATGGTCTTAATCTAATTACTTTAACATTCATATTCCACGATATCACACACGTAACCAGGCCCTACTTCATATACCATACTGTCGTACATTGTATTTACTACACAGTCCCATTAATCGTATATCTGCCAGCGTAAACTCCAACTGTGATACCCTTAATTTTATTGATGTATCTAAAAATAAATTTAAAACTTCTGCCAAAAAGGCAATTCTAGGTTAGTTGATGAAATCTATGTGTATAGCCTATATGATGGTTTTTATTGTGTTCTGATATACCTATTAGCTCCTTCTTCCTATTAGGAATAATTTTATTATTTAATTCTTTAATTTTATAGATATAAGGTTTTTTGTAATTTACACGTAATTGTTTATACGTAAATAAATAAATAAATAAATAATTAGTGTTATAATTAATTATACTTAATACCTTAAACCTTTGTACTCATGTTGTATTCCATTTAAAGCATAACACCTTCCTTTGCTACTGGACTAAACTACATGTAAGTTTGATGCACGAATTAAACTGCTATCATGATCAATAATTGTAGCAGCATAAAAACTTTACTGATACAAATGTGTACTTTTACACGGAGACAGTAGACAGACAAAACTGTCCCTAGAATGTCACTAAGGCTTGGTGGCAGCTACTCAAAGGAACGTGGTCACAGCGAGCTGGATCAGGGAAAGCTTAATCAATAGAAAATCCTGTACAAAGAAACATGTTATTCTTAACGTCATCAAACCAGAACCAATACTGGATATAACGCTACTAAAGTACGCAGTTGTGCACTTGTAAGCAGTCACTAGCGAGACAAAATTATCCCTAGGATGTCACTTGGTGGTAGCTACTCAAAGAAACATGGTGACGGTGAGCTGAATCAGGGAAAGATTCACCAAGACAAAATAATGTGCAAAGAAAGATGCTATCCTTTATTGAACCAGAACCAATATGAGGTCTAACGACAACAGCTACTAAATTACCCAGATCTGCACTAGAGAGACAACTACCCCTAGAATATTACTAAAGCTTTGGCAGATATTCAAAGAAAAATGGTCACAGTGAGCCAGATCAGGGAAAGGTTCATCAAGGGAAAATCCTGTACAAAGAAATATGTTATTCTTAACGCCATCAACCCACAGGTACTGGATATAACGCTACTAAAGTACGCAGATGTGCACTTGTATTCAGTCACTAGAGATACAAACCTATCCCTAGAATGTCACTAAGGCTTGGTGGCAACTACTCAAAGAAACGTGGTCACTGTGAGCTGAATCAGAGGCAGGACGAAATAATGCGGAAAGAATAATGCTGGTGTAACATTATGGTGAGAGAAAAGTAGTTTACTGTACATATTTCTCTAATTTCCATAACGTCTATAAGAGGCTGCATACAATAAATATATATATATATATATATAATTTGGATTCATTTAAATAATACGATAAGCATACTAAATGCCTATTAAAAACGTTAATTAGCAAATGGTTCATGCGAAGTTTACTGCGAACAATGGGTCCTAATAGTAAAGTACAGTCTATGAATGTACTTTACAATACAGCACAAAACAATTTTGTGCGTATATCCGTTGTTATATGTAATGTATATATTATCTATCTCTTTCAGACAGTGTTAGAGAGCTGATAGTTTCTCAAATTTCATCGGCCTTTCATACTTCCGCATTGGGATGTTTGCGGAATGATCTGTGCCAACACTCGTTTTAGGTATAATTAGCAATAACTATAAAAATTTTATTAGATACCTTATGAACGTCTGTATGCCCTAAATCCGGTAATCGATACGGAAATTCTATCCAATGATAATGTTAGTTGAAATTAAAGAAAGGCAAGTTTATGCGGTCACTTGCTTTGCTTTCATGTTGTGATGTTATGATTAATCTTTATTGTGACATAACGTTGTTGATGTTCCAGAATTGCCAAAAATGTATCTGATTTGGGTTAGTTTTTTCCATTTTTTTCTTATATTCATTGGAAAAATTATTGTTTCATGCAGATTAAACTTTTCCTTTTCTGACATACAATTGACTGTTAAAATAGAATATTCATTTCGTATTGGCCAGCTTATCCGATAAACCTAAATAAACTATACTACCTTGACCACTTACCTATTTAAAATTGCAGATGTATTGATTGGTGCTGATGTACATGGTGTGTCAAATTTATCCTTTATGTGTCAAAAATCCACCCCTACCATGCATATATTTTTTGAGGGGGGTACATAATATAACCGTCTATTATTTTAAGCTATGTGGCTGAAAATCGGTTCTGTTAAAATAACCAACTACGTGTTTTAATGTTTTAGGAAATTTTGCCCTTAGGGGGTAGAAATGGAGGGGGTAACAATTACAATAACACTATTTCATTTTAAAAATTTTAAATTTGGTCCCTTTATTTATAATAATTTGTTATGTAAATTATGGTAAATCACGAAAACCTCGTTGGTATTTTTTTTCCATCAATAATTATGACATAAAGACTGCGTAAATACCCATGATGCATATAAAACATTAGTTTAGTTAGTCATTTGCTTCATTTAAACAGCATGGCAAAGTAAAAATCTTTGCTTAGCCTAAGTTGTTAAAGGAACGCTTTGTGGGACATAGAGAGGGGCATACTTAACCGCGGCAAAGGGAGAGAAAAAAAATCTTTGTTGTGCCAAGTTAAATTTTTAAAAGGAACGATCAACTTAACCGTTGGCTTTGCTTTGCTATTTAAAAGTAACTTAAAGGAACTCGGCCTTTACTAATCGCTTGCGTTTATATGTTAAATCCCAATTAAGAATTCTCCCTGCACACTATAGTCAACAAAAGGTATTTATGTATTAGGCAGGATCTTGTAATTGATAGCGATAACATAGAAAAGGCTTGTGAATGTATACGTGAATGTCATAGAAAAGTGGTCAAGGAAAATAAGTATATATGTATAATGTCTCACCATTTGCAATTTATGTAATTTGTAACGAAATACCTTAAGTGTGGTATGTGAATTTCGAATTACACAATTTTTTTTATTAAATAATTTCCAACGAACTTTTCAGTACCAAACAGGAAGCATAAACAACAAATGACAATAATGACTAAATAGGTATGTTCCTAGTACTAAATTGTAAAGTTAAATGTGTTGAAAAAAATTATTTAATTTTAAAATTTATTTTATTAATATTTTTTTAATGATATTACTTCAATATCCTTTTAAAATACTTAGGTATTTTTCAATGGATACATATTTGGTGGGTAGATTATTGTAAATTTTACTAAAAATACTTTTGACGTAAATATCCAAAAGGTTTAAATGGCCCTATAGTTGCAAAATTGCATTTCCTAACGGCGTTTCTAGTAGTAGTATTCAGTTCGATATTTATTAAGTGGCACATTCTCGAGCAAACATTCTCTTTATTTTGTTACTTAACACAATATTTCGGTTAGTTAGTATCTCTAACCGTTTTCAAGTGTAAACGCAGTTTTCATTTTTTTGATATTACTTCATTGTCTACCACCTTCAAATATGCCTTGTTTGCCTTTAAAATATGCAGTTATTTGCATTTTTTAAACCAAATATGCATACTGGTATACAATATTTCTTAATTTATTATAGTAAAATGAGGTAAAGAAACACATTGGGTTCTAAAAAATATGTTTATTTAAAAAAAAATGCAAAAAAAAAAAACAAAGAAAAATAAAAGTAAACAATTTTCTAGCCTAAAATTGTATAAAAGGCATTTATTACTAAGTATTTTTCAAAATTTTCAACTAAAAAGGATTGTCGATTAGATTGTCAATCTGGTGTTTTCTTAGTTATAAATTCAAATTCGTGACATTGTATATGGATGGTTGAGGAAGATAAAGCATAGTTTTTAGCAGAGTTCCTTTTAAAAATTTTACTTAGCACAACAAAGATTTTTTCTTCCCCCCTTGCCACGGTTAAGTATCACCGTCTCTATTTCCCATACGAACTATACGAAGTTGTTCGCGAAGCGTTCCTTTAACAACTAAGCTCAGCAAAGATATTTATTTTGCTTTGCTGTTTAAAAGAACCAAATGGAAAGGACCTTTTGACTCGAGTATAATAAACCATCATATACAGCGATATCTTTAGTCTAATTTCATCAAAATAAATTAAAAGGATCGTCTTTATCTTGATGAAAATAATGTAGTGATGTAATCGTCAAAACTCATTTTTTATGCTAAGTCTTAGCCAAAAACATCAAACCAGTTTTAATATTCTCGTCTTAAGTACCAATGGCTCGTTCTCATTTCGTTGACTAAGTTTTTACTAGTATGGCCCGAAGATACAAGAGAACAGGTGGTAAAATATCGATATTTCTTCTAGTATCGATACGCTGGTAATTTTTTCTTGAATATCGACCACCGGTCTCCAAGCAATAAAACCGATAATGGGGGATGCAGTTAAAGTTAATCTGTATAAAAGAAACTGCATAAAAACATGAATAGAAACAAATTGAAAATCAATAACGATAGAGTTCGGAATCGACATAGACAGAGCAAGATAGACGTCTTATTATCTTTATCAAAACAATCCAAGAATGGCGATAGCGATATGGCCAGTTTCGAATTTTTTTTGGCATTAAAATAATAAAAAAATGTTAGGTTATTGTGAAAACGGGAATGGAATTTAAACTTTTGAACGCGCTGTGTACACATTATAACAAAACAACATTACAAACAAGACAGTACCAGGAGGTCTGTAAAGTAACTGATTAAAAGTCTTTTTCCTATTGCCTGACAGCTAAACTACCTCACTTGAAGTTGGAAATATTCTATGACATAAAAGCCACCTACCTCTATCATCATCATCATCATCATCATCATCATCATCATCATCATCATCATCATCATCATCATCATCATCATCATCATCATCATCATCACTCAGCCCAACTGCGTCCACTGCTGAACATAGGCCTCCCGTAGTCTAATCCAACGTCCTCGATCCTGTGCTGCATTCATCCAATTTGGCTCTATTCTTTTGATATCGTCGGTCCATCTTGTTGGTGAGCGACCTCTATTCCGAAAGGCCTCTTGTCGCGGTCTCCACTCCAGAATTTGCCTTGTCCACCGTCCGTCCGTCATTCTCGCCACGTGTCCGGCCCAGTTCCACTTTAACGTTGTTATGCGTACAATTGCATCGGCAACTCCAGTCATTTGGCGAAGTCTGATATTAGAGACTCTGTCCCTCAATGATATGCCCAGCATTGCTCTCTCCATGGCTCTCTGTGCTACGCGAATTTTATTTATGGTTTTCTTTGTTAGTGTTAAAGTTTCTGCTCCATACGTTAGCACAGGAAGCACACACTGGTTGAAGACCTTTCTCTTTAGACAGGTTGGAATGTCCGACTTTAGAATGTTACTTAGCTTCCCAAAGGCTGCCCAACTTTGGCCGATTCTTCGCGCTATCTCCCGTGTTTGGTTGTCTCTGCCTATGAGAATTTCATGTCCCAGATATTTATATGACACTACTTGTTCTATTTGGTTTGGACCTAGGGAAATTTGTTCGCTCACCACCAAGTTGGTCATGAACTGGGTCTTGCTAAAGTTGATTTTTAAACCTGCCGTTTCCGAAGCATCATACAATCGCCTAAGCATCTCCCTTGCCTCATCAATTCTGTCCGTAACCAAGACGATATCGTCGGCAAATCTCAGGTGGTTTAGTCTCTCGCCATTGATGTTTAGTCCCATAGCCTCAAAATCGATCTTTTTAAACATGTATTCTATTAGGGTCGTAAAAAGTTTAGGAGATATAACATCACCCTGTCTCACACCTCTTTCAATGGGAAAATCTTCCGTATAGTCGTGCAGTTTTATGCAAGCCTTGGCATTTTCATAGACGTTTTTAATAATATTAACGTATCTGTAGTCTATACGGCATTCTGTTAGGGCGTATAGCATTTGTTGTTGATTTACCATATCAAATGCCTTTTCACAATCAACACAGACGAGAACCAGGGGTTTGTTGTATTCAATGCATTTCTCGATAAGAGCCTTAATAACTTGGAGATGGTCGTTAGTGCCAAATCCCGATCGGAACCCTGCTTGTTCGCGTGGCTGGTAGAAGTCCAATTTGTTTGTGATTCGCTTGGTAATTATTCGCATGAACAGCTTGTACAGATGGGAGAGCAGACTTATGGGACGATAATTTTTTAGGTTTGTTATGTCACCTTTCTTGTGCATGATTATTATTACTGCTCGCTCCCACTGGGAAGGTGTTATTCCACTTGTCAGGCACGCATTATAGAGCTTGCAGAGCATTTGGTGCAATAAAGTTCCGCCCAGCTTTATAGCTTCTATTTCGATCTGATCGTCTCCAGCTGCTTTATTGTTTTTCATTTCACGCAGAGCTGCTCTTAGTTCGTTAAGTGTCACATCTGGGATATCTTCAGATCCTTGGTTCATTACCCTTGGTATATTGATGTTGCTCGCATTCACATTCGTGTTGCTGTAGAGTTCTTGGTAAAAAGACCTAACCACATTCAGAATCTCCTCCTTGTTTGATGTGATATGTCCGTCTTGTTGTCTCAACTTAGTTATGTTCTTTTTGCCCTCCGTGAACGTTCTTCTAATTGACTTCAAACCCTTATTTCTTTCTATTACTCTTGTCACTTCTCTTGTGTTAAACGTTCTGATATCTTTCCTGATAGCCTTTGATATTTCTCTGTTCAGTGTTCTAAGGCGACCTGCATTTCTAGCATATTTCTCTGGCATTTCTCTTCTTTCCTTCATAAGTCTCTTTGTATTTTCACTGACTTTTTCCCCTTTTATAAAATTTTTCTTTTGATGCTTGTTTTTTGCTTGTAGGACGGCTTCCGTAAGGTGGGTGTTTAACGACTCTACATTATGTTCTTCTCCAGTGTTAAAGGTTTCTATTTGTGCGTTTATTTCCTGCTGGAAGTCTGTCAGACTTTCTAGGGGTTTCCATCTATTTCTCGTTCCCATCAACTTGGACCTCTACTTTTTTAAATTGAACACTATACGTGCTCGTACCATTTTATGGTCGCTACCGATTGTAAACCTGTTCAAAACCGATACGTCATATACCATCTCCTTTCTATCTGATATTATTAGGTCTATTTCGTTCTTGGTGTTTCCATCAGGACTCAGCCAGGTCCACTTTCGTTGGGGTGGTTTGTCAAAAAACGTGTTCATTGCGAACATATTGCACTGCATCAGGAACTCAAGCAGCATTTGTCCTCTTTCGTTTCTGTCTCCGTACCCATATGTACCCAGGGACATTTCTGCATCGTCCGATTTATGACCCAGTTTGGCATTGAAATCCCCAATTAAAAGTGTATAGTGCGTAGGTGTCTGTTCCAGAGCGGTCTTTACATCGTCGTAGAAGCATTCCATTTCCTCTGCTGAGTGCGTGGAGGTTGGGGCATAGACTTGAACAATTTTTAGATTGTATCTGCTGTTCAATTTATAAACGAGGTAGATAACCCTTGGGCTAATGCTATCAATCTGGGTTATATTTGGTACATGCTTCTTGCTCACTAAGAAGGCTACACCTCCATCTTTGACATTTTCCGATCCATTAAAGTAAAACATATTTCCTGACTGTAGTATTAGTTCTTCGTTACCTTTTCTTTTATGCTCACTTATGCCAAGAATATCCCACCTCTATACCTATGCAATAATAGATAATTTATTTACTTAAGATCAGGTACCTGTTATTGTTACGCTTATGGTTTATTGAGGTTTTACGACTCATGACCCTCAGCTGTGCTGTCAGGCTTTAAGAAGCAGAGTATAGTGCCAGGATTTTTATTTCGCAAGACATGTCATATGATAGAATGTCAAAACAGTTTTTACTAAATTGCCAATTTATTACATGAAATAACATGTACAACTTTTTTACTTGAAGTAGCTACAGTGAAGCAAAACTGTGTATGTAATAAACTAAAAATTTTGTAGTAAAAAAGCGTGTTTAAATTATTTCAACCTCTGTAGAAAAATCGATACGTAGTAACAGATAATATCGATATTTTTCGATATCCATATTAATAAAATGATTCGCTGCTATTTTTAGCTTTTGTCTAATAGTACTTTTATAAATTGCAACCTGTTTTAGAATGTATATTATATTATATACCTATGTATAATATGAGTATTGCAATTTAATTATAGAGTCGGAATTATTTATTTGTAGAAATTATTTATTTCGTTTCGTCATCATATCATTCATTAATAACATACTTTTTAAACTGGGTAAGATACTATACTTACCTGTTTACGTAATTACGTACATTTTTATGTAAAACGAAGCAACTTATAGCGGATTTGCCAGGAGCGATGGTATGTAAAAATACCGTTTTGCCGTAGGAATTTAAAATTTTCGTGTTTCGATCTAATTTTAACTGTTTTTATATAATTGGGTAGGGGAAGTTGGGGTAAAGCGAAAGAACGAACCTAAACAACGATTATTTTAAGGATTGGGCGATGATATCGACTTTATTTCGAGATTATACCGTGCGAGCAAAAATTATTTGCATCAAAGAGGGCTTGGATTAAAAAACGTAGGGCTTGGTTTAGATCACAATGATATGGGGACGATATAATATCTAACCAAATCTAGGTTAAAATTTTGTCAAATTCATATTATGCCAAACTAATGAGTAATAAAATAAGTAGACAAATACAAATTTATTTTTGTTGTTAACAAAATTAACAAAGTAAGGATATACCTACACAAAGAAAAAGAAAAATAATCTACAAAAAAATGGGTATTTTCACTACTCCACATGCGTGTATTCTAAGAATTCACATAACCGGAGAGGTGGAACCAGGCTTCATCCGAAAAAAATGTCAGGTCAAATAAATCATTTATTTCTAATAAATTTTGGGTAAACCATTGAGAGTAATTCCTGTGTCTTTCAAAATCTGCGGCTTGCATTTCTTGGAATACTTGCACTTTATAAGGAAATAAATTTAGTTCTTCTGTTCTTACAGATGGTCTTCCTGCTCCTTTTTTGTGTTGTATAGAACCTGTTTCCCTAAACACAGCCACGGTTCTTTTCAGGCAATGATAAAAATCCCCAGCAATAAAAGCAACGTTAGGAAAATGTTCGTGAAAATCGTCCATGCACAGACCCTGATTATATTCCCACTCACCATTTACTCTAACCCCGTTTCGAAAATAGGCTTCAACCATGAATGTTTTGTGCTGTTCCGTAAAGCCCATTGTGTGAATTGTTCAAGAAATTGGAAAAATTAGCGATGAATCAAATTACTTGTAACGACTGTCGAAGATGACGGAATAACTGATTGATTGTTAATTCAGGTAGTTACTGACACCCAACAGGTATTAAGCTCTACGGCTAAGCATTACGTCCTTAGATGCAAGGCCCTCTTTGATGCAAATACGTTTTTCTCGGACGGTATTTGTTGACCGGGCAATATTGAAAAAAAATTGCCTTATTTTGACATTTATTTGACTGACGGTTTTATATATTTAAAAATAGATTTCCCGAATCTCGAAAATTGCAGACCATCTTTAAAATTGAAAATACGGGTATACTTCCCCTTATTTTTGGTCAAACTGAAATCGAAATACCCCATTTAGCAGACGTTATCATATAACCACATAACTGACGTAATTGTGTAATTAGCTATTTTTTTTTCTAGGTGGCAGCACTGAAACCATCCGAGTACCACAGTTCCACATTAGCCTCGCAGTTCCAAAAGGCAGTGGAGCATCTTGCCAACTGCAAACAGAAAAAATGTTCGGTCTGCGCTTACGCCAAGGCATCGTACAAGCGGATTTCTCCGAGCCACCATAAGTAAGAAAATATACTAAAAAAACATTTTTTTGCCCCGTCCCCTTCCTTAAGGTAGACCCTCCGGCATCTACCTGAATGATATCTCGAATCTGTTGGTTATAGTGGAAACCCGGGGGGCCATAGTCAAAAGAACAGTTCCTTAAAGACCGCTAGAAATTGGATTTAGGTATCAATGTCAAACCGAAGCACTGACAACGACAATTAAATCCTCTATAGCAATTAGGCGTAATGCCCAGTGGCGGACATATCGTCGGGCCAACCAGGGCATTGCCCCGGGGCCCAGGCTCAAAGGGGGCCCATTAATCCATCTAACATTCCTAAGAGCGCCCATTCTTTGTCTATACTACACGCGGCAATACCAATACCTCGTTCCAAATAAAAAGACAACCAAGAGTAAAAAGGCACTTTGACGAACTTTCCTTAGATTACCAATTTGAAAACAGGGAACAATATTTTAAAGTTAAAATTTATTATTTCACTATTGACATAATTTCCAATCAAATCAAAGACAGATTTTCAGGCATGCTTTCCGTTAATGAAATTTTCGAATTTTTGGAATCACAAAATTTGCTGAAAAGTTCAACAGAAGCGATTCAAGAAAAATGCAAAAATTTATCAATCCCCCACCTTTTATCTGCTAGTCTTGTAAATTAATTCGCTATGATGTATGATTTATTTAAACAAGAACTTAAATTAGATATAACAGTCAGGCAGTTTTTTGAAATTATAATAAAAAAATATGCTTATCTCGAAGGTGATTTTTCTGAAGTTTACACAGCATTCTTATTATATTTTAGCCTGCCTCTAACGGTTGCGTCTTTAGAGCGCTCTTTTAGTAAATTAAAATTATTAAAGAATTGTTTAAAATCTACAACTGGAAAGATAATTTAAAAGCGTAATTTAGTTATATTGAATATAGAATATAAAGTTGCGTCAGGACTAGATTTAACAGATTTAATAAATCGGTTTGCAAATGACAAAGTCAGGAAAATACCATTTTAGACTTAAGTCCGTATCTATATCCTTATTTCTTTCCATATAATCTTAATCTTATTATATAAACAGTTTCCTATTTTATTTCATTATTGTTATTTATTGTTTGTTTTATTTTTTTTTATTGTTTATTATTAAAGAATATTTTTTCTATAAGTACATTTCATTTCTTCTACGTGTTTTATCATCAAGGGGCCCACGTCTCACTAAATCCGCCACTGGTAATGCCTGTACGTTATAGACAATATTTTTAAATAAAATTCATCGTACCTGGAAATAATTATAATTTTATTGGAATAAATCATAACTTACTAAAAATTGTAATTTTGGGGATATCAACAGCCTTACAAGGACAATGTAATAAATTTTAGAGTTATTGTTTGTAATCTTGCTGTTATTTATAACTAACTAGATGGTAAACCGATTTTTATGACGAGATAATAAATTAACATTTTTCTCAAAAATGTCAATAATGGTAACGAATTTATTATTGAATGTCCTTTGTGGGCTGCGTGAAAAGGTCGTGCAAATTCTCAGAGTTAAAACCTTATAAGCTGTAGACACAATGGTTCATTCATAAAACGCCTGAAAATCCGATCAGTTTTTGAAATGTTATTGAAATTCAGTAACGCTCGACGTCAGACATAAATGTTAAATTTTTCGAATAAATGTTAAAACATAACCATACTTACCGATGAAACATTCCTATTCATTTGGTCCACTTTTTTGTATACACGCACAATGATCGTTTATTACTGAATAATATTTTTCACAAAAATCACCCAAAATACCCACGAAATAACTTAAATTGCGTTGGATTAATCCGGCAACCGTCGCAACGCTGCCGTCTATCCCATCAGAATTTCGAATAGTAATCATTCATTGTGAAAGTGACGAAGTTACCCAGATACCTAGTAGGTGACTTTCTTAAGACGAGCGTAGATTTCTTAAACAAAGCCTTAAGCTTACAAAATATTGAGACTTCAGAAGTCGATAGTCAATCCTGTAATTTAAACGCAGAAGATAATAATTTGTATAATAGAATATTACTATTGATCGATCAAATAAATCTACTCGTAGTGAAACAAAAACAGCTTCTCAACGCAATCAATATTACTATTATTTAATAATTAGGTAAGTTGTTCTTGTTATCCAAAACTATTTATTACTTTTTTGTACATTTTTCAATATAAACATAGTGGCAACAGAGCCAAAAAACACAAAACATATCAGAAAGAATAAAAAACTTGCCCGTTGCCGCGCGTCATGATAATAGCTTGTGGATCCGCAACTCCCAGCTGATGCGGCGTTGCCCGAACTCACTTCATGGCTTCTTTTCAAGGTGTTGTGGCCTAATAGTAGCAATTAACCTTAAAAATTTTAAATGTGCCAAAAACTAAGGTCAGTAATTTCCAGTGATTGCTGAAAAGTAATACCAAATTAATTAACAAAACAGATATAACAATAAATTAATTCTTTAATCCGACATACTTACATATGTTATCCGATTTATTAGCTACCTAATCTTATCCGTAGACATAAATAAACATCAATATTAATGTTTACAAGGATTTAGAATTTTAATATTGGGTATTGTTATCAAAAAGTAAATTTACGTATATTACACAAGCCCTATAAACTTATACGATTATCCGGAAAGAAAAACATAGGTACTTTGAGACGAAGTGAGCTGGTAGGATGTTCAAATTTTCCACATATCTGGAATCTAGGTAATGTTACCGTATGTAGCGATAAATTTTTAACCTGAAACGGGTTATACAGGGTGTCAAAAAAGTGTGGAATATCGCAAATATTTCAAAAACTACTGAATTCAAAATTAGCAAATAATTGTCAACCAATATTCAAAAACGACAAAATTTTTAGGATTAGTTTTAGACGAAAATTTAAATTGGAAAGGCCATATCTAGTATATTATCAACTCGATATTTTCTTTGGTATCTGTTTTGTACAGAGCTAGATATTTCATTCATTTGAAATACTTAAAAAATATATATTTTTCACTAATATATTCAAAATTACAATACTTAGCTTCTGCATGGGGATCTGCTTGTTTATCAAACTTAAAACCATTACAAAAATTGCAAAAGAAAGTTATTAAATGCATACACAAATTACCACACTAAGGGCCGGTATCTTCATCCTCGGTTAAAACTCGGTTATTTTTATTGCTTAGTTAAACTTGTTTTGTGACACATAAAGCATGTTATAAACATCAAATGTCAAGTTTAACCGAGGAATTAAAATAACCTAGCTTTAACCGAGGATGAAAATACCAGCCCTTAGAGTCAACTGTTAATCTATATAGACCGAAGGGGTATTATTTACACATTCAAAATGTGTATTCTAATTCACTCTGTTATTTAAAAAAAAAAAATCAAACTATACCAGTAAAAAGTAATTTCGGAAAATATCGCTTTTATATGACGGAATAATAAAATATAACAATATTCCCAAAAAAAAATATTTTCAGGGTTGTCAGATCATTAATATATATAAGGAAAAGTAAAGGACCAAGGATAGACCCCTGTGGAACACCAGAGGATCTATCGTTGTTGAATCAAACAGTCCCATAAAAGACAAATTCAATGATATAGGGTTTAATGGATGTATTTTTTAAAATTACAAAGGAAAACAAAATTTAAATAATACTCATGCCTCTACAATAGAAATTTTATATAATTTTGTTTTGTTTCAGTCGCAAACTGTTCGGTTGCCTCCAAACTCCGTTCCTCGAAATGCGCAACATGATAAAACCTCCTCGATCTCCAATACACTGCGAAGGTGAGAGCCTCTCCGAATGGTTCTGTCCTGTTGAAGAAACGCCTTCGGGTAAGTTTTATATACTGAGTGGTCGTATAGGTAAAGCACAATAACTGCCTCAACTGAAATAGTCAAAGTATGTTATTTTTAAAAAAATTTAGACCATACCATTATCAATATAGCGCCTGACGTTTTCAGGTTCGGGATATGGCCAAAGCGAATGTTCGTCTTTGAGCGTACCTTTCGCCGAACTGTCAATTTCATATATGGATGATGTGTCTGAAACGTCGTCAAGTTACTTGAGGGATAAAGAGGAAGAAGACGATCAGCTAGATGGATTCAGTACAGAAAACAGGAATAGCTTTAGAGGTACTATAAAATTAAATTTTTACAAACCATAAGATAAACAGTAACTTTGGAAGACGTCATGATTTTTTATGGAATGATGTGATGACTTGAAAGTCATCTTGAAGTAAGGATAAGTATAAGGAGGGACAAAGGCAAAAACTACCAATTTAACATATAAACTCTAATCTAAAAAACTCTAAAACGTATACAGTGTGACCAGTAAAGTCCGCATCATATGGGATTTTTTTTTATTAATAACTTTATTTAAAATCTGACGTTGGCATCAAGTTCTGCTTCGAGCGAGATAAAATTAAGCAAAAAAAATAGTAGTCACGTGATTCGCATTATCTGTTATCTGTTAAATTTTTCCAAAAATAATTCAAAAGTAGGGTTATTTCTGAAAGTATCGAAAAAAGTTATTAGAAAAAGTTTTTTTAAATGCAGTTTCTAGCCCACATTCCAAATTTCAGCTGCATAAGATAATTTTGATTTTTTACCCAAATTTTGTAAATCGCACCACTTTTGCAAAATAAGACTCAACGCAACCTGCATAAAACTTCTTAGTTTTGACAATGCTTTATTTCAGATGCATTTTCTTTAAAGTAGCGCCATATTAAATCTGTGTTTTTCTACAAAATCAAAATTGGGCTATTAAAGTTTGGTTGCATGTGATGCGAAGTCTATTTGTTTTTGACCCTGTATAAGGTAACTTCATAAAATAAGTATTTTTGAAAACTTAGTTTGTGTCTGAAAGTAATACACCTTAATATTAAGACAAAAAAGAACACAGTGTCATCAGTAAAGTGTTCATTAAGTGGAAAATAAATTTTAGTGGTGGGTAAAAAATCAAAGTTATCTTATGCAGCTGAAATTTTGCATATGGGGCCTACTTTAAAGAAAATTTATCTGAAATAAGGCATTGTCAAAACTAAGAAGTTTTATGTAGGTTGCGTTGAGTCTTATTTTACAGAAGTGGTGCAATTTACAAAATATAGGTAAAAAATCAAAATTATCTTATGCAGCTGAAATTTTGCATATGGGCTAGAAACTGCATTTAAAAAAAACTTTTTCTAATAACTTTTTTCGATATTTTCAGAAATAACCCTACTTTTGAATTATTGTTTGGAAAAAATTAACAGATAACAGATAATGCGAATCACGTGACTACTATTTTTTTTGCTTAATTTTATCTCGATCGAAGCAGAACTTGATGCCAAAGTCAAACTTCAGTAAACCGGATTCTTCGGTAATTCGGCCAAGACTTATTTAATTCGGACCCTCAGTAAACCGGATTTTTCGGTAATTCGGCCAAGACTTATATACATAGACTGTACTAAACTATTCAGCTTCAGTAATCACCGCGGTTTTAATTAGTCCGGATTATCGAGGTCTCACTATATTAATAAAAAAAATCCCATAATATGTTGCGGACTCTACTGGTCACACTGTAATTCCTAGAATAATAATGAATTTTGGGTCTGTTTGTATAATATATAATTGTTAAAACAAAATATGTTTACTTACTTTTTAAGAAAAATAAACACTTCACAGTGGTGGTATATTAACTTTTTCACTCCTTGTAAAACTAGTATTTTCCATGTTTTTTAAACAACAAACTAATTTACTTTGGCAGAAGCTGTCGGCATGTCAATTTTCTTCAAGGCATGATTTTATTTTATCAGTTTTGCTGGTCACAGGCTACTTGATGCATTTAAATCTAAATTTATTCTCAAAAGATGCTTCATTTTAGGAAAGTACAGAGTTAACTTTTTAAAATTTTTTAATGGCGGCTTTTCTAAAACCTAATAGTGTATAGTATCAAAATAATCGTAATGAAATCCTCTTTTTTCTTAACCCGACGAGCCACAATGTTGCCATTTAAAAAAAAAATGAGTTATACAACTTTATAGATTCAATTTACATAGCATTGGAACAAAAACAGTAAAATTGTATTTTTCCCTAGATTAAAGAACCGAAATAAGTGATTCATAGCCCTCTAGATAAAACAATTAATTTGGTATAAAAATATTTTCTTGGTGACAAAAAGTGACACATCGTTGTATTTAAAATGTCTATGGAGTCAAAAAAAAGGGAAAAATAGTTATGTTGTCCCATTAAAAAATCGAAAGTTAATGTCACTTCCGGTTAAACCGGAAGTTCCATAATGTTGAGTCACCTGTAAAAAATGCAGTTTTATGTCGTATACAAATCTCCCCAATTTTATTCCATTATCTTGAAAAACAAAAACTTAAGAGGGGCGAACCGCCTTCCGTGGACACCCGGTATATACAGCATTATATCTGCGGCGCAGCACATTTTCCCCTGTTGACGCTTTTGCGGCTAAAAGGGTTAGATGGGAATATGTATCTTCGTCGTTTATATAACCATCTCTCATCAACGCAACGATTGTCTGTATCACCGGCGTATCCAGCTCATGCGTCTGGGGGGGGTAATCGATCGGCTAGGATCAGGCATGTAGCCAGGATTTCTTTTGGGGGGGGGGCTATCAGGATCGCGCCGAAGGCGCCAAAAAAAAAGCGCCGCAGGCGAAAATTTTTTGGGTGCCACGCCCTTTTCTGAATCATGGTGCTTGGTTTTCAAGTGGGAAAAATAAAGAACACAACACAAAATCCTCAAGAAAATCTCAAAAACAAACCTGGTAATAATTGAGGTGAAGAAAATGTAATAGTGTAGGAAATGTTTAATGTACTGCCTATGTTGCCGAAATCAGAGCTCGAGTTTCGGAGGGGGTTCAGGCCTCCTGTACCCTCCCCCCTAGCTACGTGCCTGGCTAGGATACTAGATAATAGCAGCTTTAAGGAGTAAGGACAAAAATTAAACAACGCTTAAGTAATCTTGGGGGGGGTAATTACCCCCATTACCCCCCCCCCCTTGTATACGCCGGTGGTCTGTATCAACGAGGTGTTTTCTGAATTAAAGCTTGGCGAATGTGTTTCACGCGTTTGACGCTCATGACATTCTTATTAAATCAATACTATTTCTACGTTTTTTAAAGTAAATTAAATTTTCTTTTTTTAGGGTTCGGCAGTGATTCGGGCTTCTCCTCGGACATCTGCGCCGACTACAAGAGCAACACGACCACGCCGAAGGAGAAATTCTGCCCGAACGGCACTCTAGACGAGACCGACTGCGCTAAATTAACTCGAACGAAGTGGACAGCTTCGTTCCGTAAAATTATCCGTAAGATTAGGAAGTAAGGGGGTGAAAAGTTAGGTTACGGATGAGCCAATTCGATAATAGAGCCTTTTTGCAAATCTGCTAAAGTATGCAGTTATTTTATCGATTGTCGACAGTTAGTAGACCAGTGCTGAAGCCTTTGAAAATGGTAAAAAGTGAAAAAAAAGAATAGTAGGGTGAAACCCATTGGAAAAGGAAGAGAATATAACAAAAATGAAAGGAAAAATAATATACGGGCGATCAGAGATCGGGAAGTGGAAGGGGGTGAGTTTTTAAGGGTAGAAAACGATTTATCTCGATTTCCGGCAAAACTACAAGTCCTATGAAAAAACGTTAAATGGCAAAGTTGTAGGTAATAAAAAGATCTACAACTTTTGTATTCACCCTTTTTTCATATAACCTCAAAATTTATGTGAAAAATTCAAATACATAACCAAGTTTTTGGTTTTTTACTTTTATCTTTTACAAAAAAAATTTTTTTTTACGAAATTTGGTGAAACTTACCTTTTTATGTCCCAAATACACTGTAATTTTTTTGATTTTAAGAATTTTCGATTGAAAATTAGGGTGCTTTTTCGATATTATGTAAGGTGAAAAAATAAATATTTTAAATCAAAAAAATTACAGTGTGTTTGGGACATAAAAAGGTAAGTTTTCACCAAATTTCGTGAAAAAATAATTTTTTTTTGTAAAAGATAAAAATAAAAAACCAAAAACTTGGTCATTTAAATTTTTCATATAAATTTTGAGGTTATGTGAAAAAAGTGTAAATAGAAAAGTAGTAGATCTTTTTATTACCTACAACTTTGATATGTAACGTTTTTCCATAGGACTTGTAGTTTTGCCGGAAATCGAGATAAATCGTTTTCTACCCTTAAAAACTCACCCCCTTCCACTTCCCGACCTCGGATCGCCCGTTAATTTATTTTTCCTTTCATTTTTGGTATATTCTCTTCCTTTTCCAATGGGTTTCATCCTACTAATATTTTTTTTTGTTTCAAAAATGATCGACCCTGGTCTACAGAAGAAACTATGGTTATTACATGTGAAAATTCTCCTTTCTCCATAACCCGAGAATCTTTTTAGTGGTTTTGCAAAAAGTCTCAATGACACACTGATAGATCTTATTTAGGAAAGAAAAATGGCATATTTCCATTGCTTTATCATCGGAGCACCAACGGAATTAATTATACTTATAACTTGTAACCACATTGACGTTTCTAGACTTGTTTAGCATTATAGAGGAGAAACAATGGAAGAAGACCGAGATGGCAATGGTAAAAATATGCCTTTTCTTGTTATAGATTTTAAATAAACCTAGGACTTGTTAAGGCACAATTTATATACAGTCGGGAATATGCTGAAGGAGGGCCACTAATAACGAATTAACAAACCAAACATCGTTAATTCTTATTTCTTTAGTTTGATCGAGTTTAAAAATGTTTTAAGCAACACAGTTTTACCAAATGTATACAAAATAACTGCGATCAATTTCTGTTTCGAATGAGTTCACAGTCTGATTAAAATGTTCTAATCCCACTCAAAATCCTCCTTTAGCTTACTCTTTAACACTCATTTTAGAAAAAAAAACTGTTACTTTTTTAGAATTACGGACTATACAAGGAAATTCTCTAATTTGAAAAAGAAGATTAAATGGCAAATATTAAAAAATATATTTTAAGATTAATGGGAAATTATTTTAAATATTTATCTAGCCTTGCCCCCAACAAATGGTGTAGTTTTAATATCCTAGGTATTTTAATTGGATACAAAAATCTCTTAGAACGGTTGGCGACATAGAGTGTAGCGACATCCCTGATAAATGTTTGTTTGAATGAAGTAATATTAAAAAAAATATCTTGTCGGACTTCCATTGTCTTTATTTTGTTACTTAAGACAACGTTTTGGTTAGTTAGTATCTCTAACCGTTTTCAAGTGTAAACTAAATTATAATTCTAAGGCTACTGTCTTAAATACTATCCATGTGCAATGAAGCTTGATGACTCCGCCTACGTGCTTATTGGAGTGTGAAGTTTGAGCTGATAGTTTTGGACAAGAAGAGGCTTCCAGATATTGGGGATATCTATACTTGGTTTAAGTATTTTGATTCATGAAAGCGGCTTCTTTGAATTTTCGTTTTCTCCAGTGCTTTTCCCGTGTCCAAAAGCTTGGCCACTGTATATTATGTTGGTTCCGTACATGTTTCGCTATACCTGATCTCGAAGTTTCACCTCTTTGAGCATGTTTCAGATGTTCTTTAACTCGTACGGGAAGAGGTCTTTTTGTTTCTCCAATGTACGATTCGCCACACTCGCAAGGGATTTAATAGATACAATTTCTTGTTTTCCAAAAAATTAAAACCCCCCGTAATGAAACGGCATTGGAGAAACAAAAATACTTCCTTACGAGTTAAAGAACATCTGAAACATACTCAAAGAGGTGAAACTTCGAGATCAGATATAGCGGAACATGTATGGACCAACCAACATAATATACAGTGGTCAGAAGCCAAGGTTTTGGACACGGAACAGCACTGGAGGAAACAAAAATTCAAAGAAGCAGCTTTTATGAATCAAAATACCAATATATTTAGTAAGGCATGTATAGATATCCCCAATATCTGGAAGCCTCTTCTTGTCCAAAACCAACAGCTCAAACTTCACACTCCAATAAGCACGTAGGCGGAGTCATCAAGCTTCATTGCACATGGATAGTATTTAAGACAGTAGCCTTAGAATTATAATTTAGTTTACACTTGAAAACGGTTAGAGATACTAACTAACCGAAACGTTGTGTTAAGTAACAAAATAAAGACAATGAAAGTGCGACAAGATAATTATTTTGATCCCTAATAAATATTGTGTAGACATACTAAGGTGTTCTCTTGGCAAAACTTCATGCGTTTGGATTAAGTAAGACTACTAAAACTAAGGTGTTCATTTTAGTTGCAGTTAAAACGGCGAACTATTGTATACTTTTTATCTTTGCCAATGTTTGCACTTATGGACATGTACCCTTACGGCCAAAAGATACTGGAACCAATAAATTTGCTTTAATCTCCTGGACAGTTTTATTAGTATTTTTTGGCCGCAATGAATGAATGTACTAAAGTCACGAGTGTTCTTTTCTTCTCCAAGCAGTATAGTTAGGAACCATCAATTTTGATATTATTACTAGACCAATACGTTACACATAATTTCTAGACCAATACGTTACACATAATTTCTGGTAATACAACCTATTCAGAGTATTCCACACGTGGAATGTAGGCAGGTAAATGCATTGATCTGGTACCCATAGAAGGTATAATTCTAATTAGATTAAAATGTTTTTTTCGATGCATCGCAAACATCTATGTTTTTCCGCCATACATTTTCTATGGATATCCCTAAACGGATATGAATGAAACGTCATCATGGCCTTAGTTCAATGTCGTGTGCGGTCATATCTTTAGGGGCGGATCTCTTAATTACTGCTGCGTTGCCATAGTGCATGGTTTTTATAAGGTTTTAGACAAAGATGTACATTTCCCATATCATGCTAACGCAATTCGTATCTTGATTTACTTCAGAATGGAATACGATTTACGGCAATAGGTTCATTTGAGTCATAGATGTATTTTGGACTTCCATTGCCTTTAGTTTTTCATATCACAACGTTTCAACTGGTAAGTATCTCCAGTCGTCTTCAGGTGAATACTGAAGACGACTGGAGATACTTACTAGTTGAAACGTTGTGATATGAAAAACTAAAGGCAATGGAAGTTGAAAACACATCTATGACTCAAGATACATCATTGTCTACAACCTTCAAACAAACAATAGGTTCATTATTGTTTCATCTATGGGTACCAGATCATTGGGTAAATGGGATAACAGTGACATATATATGGGCACTTGCAAGGTGGCAAAGAAGTTACAAATCTCTCTAATAATATTATAACGGAAAACTATACTAAAGTAGCATTGTTGTGGTTAACAACTACTTTGCTCACCTTGTATGTAACCGTTACTCTGACTAAAAATAAAAAGCTTGTTTATTGACGTACAAAAATACTGAGTAACCGAATTAGACGAATCGATATGCAGGAGGATTTTTAGGAACTATAGTCAATTTTTGCCCCAATTTTAAACAATTTTAATAAGGATAATATAAATTTATGTTGACAATAGGCACTGTTAAGATTATAAGGTATTTAGGGTTAGAATAGAAATAAATCTTGCCCTTAGGACTGGTAGGTATGTATCCTATAAATGTTACTAGGTATTTAAATTATTGAATTTTGTGAACTTTGGTACGGTAGGAAAACTATTGAATTTTACAAGTTTTTGTCTAGGTAAGTCCTTTTATTGCAAAAAAAACGTTATTAGTAAGCACCTAACAAGGACTTATCTAGGAGTTAAAAGTTCAATGCCCGTTTGCACCAACAGAGATAGGACATACGTAAGGCTAAGAATTCCTTAAATTTAGGTTAAGTACCGATCTCGTTTGCACCAATATTGATTCCACACTTAAGAAGGCTTATGGAAGTTCTAACTTAGGGACCCAATTTTCTCCACCTAAATTGTCACCTACGAAGGAAGTTGTCAAATTTGTAAAAAAATTATGGTACATTCTAACCTACAATGTTTAAAACCGTGTAAGGTAAAAATCCATTATAATTATTAAATTTTTGAGAATGGAATTGTATATTGATCTAGATACGTATAATGAGTCAATAATTTCTTGTAATAACAGATATTACATTGTAGGAATGTGTGTTCAGATTCTTACGCATCTCAGATTATATTCTACTGGCAGCCACCTTAGTTTACTAAGAGGCTTTATGGGTATGGACACAGTCTCAAGTTATTAAAGAAATCACACATATTTGGTGGCTGGATTAATATCTAGATATGTAAATATGTCCATAGGGGATGTAATAGCAATCCAGAATGCATTTTTTCAAAGTTTATCTTTTCCCAGAATAATTTGATGCATTTTTATGGTACAGACAGAGAATACAATTCTTAGTTCCAGTACCTAACACGTATTTTCAATTATTACATATATTTTAAGGTGGGATTAATGACGCCATTTTCTATCGTCAATTCGATTTGCATGCGCACTGCAGTGCTGTGTTGATCAGAATAGTTATTTTTATGTTTTTGACATACGAAGAACGACGGACATATTCTGGAGCTGGTAGAGCAAGGCGGATTTTAGTCAGCCGGTCATAGTTTTGTTTACTTTTGTGTTTTGTGCAATTTCGACCCCTTTCCTGTTAAAACAAACACATATTCTCTTGAATTCTTAGGAGCGATGACATCTATATAGACTAGAAAATATCGTGTTACCAATAAAAATTGTTGTTTTTACGTCAGTTCTGAAAATCGACGTGTTTACTTTCAAGGATTTTAAGGTAAATTGTGGCAATTTTAGTGGTTTCAAAAAACTGCTTTTTTAAGTTTCTGTGCATTTATTTAAAAAAAAACACCGGAATACTATTCGTGAATGCTTCCCTGAACAGCCCTTCCAAAATTAGATACTAATTATATTTTTTTAATAATTGCAAGGTTCCGGAAGTTACCCCTGCATTCAAGCCATTTATAGGTCTTTTATACATGATCGACCTTTAGAACTGTGCCCTTAATTACATGCTATATTAAAATATACCTACGTGTAACTTACCTACTGGTTTTCCAGCAAATAAATAAGGAAAAAATTATTTAAAAAATGTATTATTTTAAATTTGGGTTGTTACTCGTTACTATGGCATTATTAAGACATACTATTCCTCTGTGTGTGTTTAAATGAGAACCCTTATGTTGCCAAACGATTTCACTTCCTAGCTATGAATTTCTTAAAGTTGTTTGGTGCAAGGCAAATAGTATAAAGGTAATACTTAGTTATTCCTTCCTAGTGACAATTTGGTGCAAACGGGCATATATCTCTAAATAAATTTATTGAATAAAGATCGTATACGCGTTTATTTCTCTACCTATTTTCCTATTTAATATACTTTGCAGTATTTAAACAGTTTTATTGCTCCGTATACAAGCAATTTTAATATCGGATTTATTTTATATTTAAGATCTTTTAAGTACTTAATGGTATTTTTTACACTTGCAGCTAAAATATTTACTAATTTTTAGTTTTAAATCGCGTTTAAGATTAGTTTTTATCTCTCCGTTAGGCCCTGGTTAAATTATCGGCCTAACCAGAGCTTAACGGACGTATAATGTAAATTTTAAGTCCCCAAGTGCTTTTTATAACAAAACAATGCGACCTCATAAGTTTTACTTATGATTTGGTCGTATTGTTGCGTCAAGATCATAATAATTTAACAGTATAGATCGATAATTTTAAGGTTAGGTTTAACTCATTTTATAAAGTTGCTGATATTAGATTATATTTATTTATTGATCCTCAATTTTAACTTGAAACATTCCATATATTATGATGACATTGTTAAAATTTTATAGTGAGTTTTTGCAACCTTAATAAAGATGTTTGTGCCCCATTTTTAATAAGTTGTTTCATTGTTAGGATTTACAATTTCTAACTATTAAGAATTACCAGCGCTTTGGCAGCGCATAATGCCGGTTTAAAAGCCGTTTTATATAATAAGTAATGGTAAGTGAAAAATCTTCTAATTTCTTATTAAGAGAGTCTTAGCTACTCCCAGCCTTTACCCTCGGTCGAAATTCTTGTAACCCATACTTTTTCTATATAATAAGTAATGGTAAGTAAAAAATCGGAAGGATAGATACTTTTCCACACTAGTGCGAAAAAAAATTTCTGCACGATTATGTCAAAATCAATAATATATCAATTATAACTTGTAGTTATTACTTTTTTTCTCAGAATTAGTTACTGTTACATATGTATGTGATTGTTATAGTTAATTAAAAATTATTAAATTTCTTTGAAATATGTGTTACTTATTTCCACACGTCTGTAGAAAAACTATTGTACCTGACACGTGCGAAAAATGTTTTCCCTGCACTCGGCTGCTTAACCGAACTCCGCTACGCGTCGTTCGGTGAACGGCAGACTCGTGCGGAAAAATTCATTTTCCGCACTTGTTAGGTAAATAGCTATTTTATAAGTATATAAAAACGTAATAGTAACTGGCAATCGTGTTAAAACTTCTATTACGACGGTCATACTTACTCCCGCGGTTTACCCTCGGTCGGATTCCTTGTAACCCATAGTTTTTCTATATAATAAGTAATGGTAAGTAAAAAAACGTCTAGTTTCTTATTAAGATAGTCTTAGCTACTCCCGCCGTTTACCCTCGGACGAATTTGTTGTAACCCATACTTTTTCTATATATTTTTCTATATGGCTGGCAACCAACCGAAAGTGCAAATTTGCGGTTAATATAAATAGCTTAACTTACAAGTTTTAATCCGCTGTAAGATTTCGGCTATGAATCGTAAAATGAGCACAAGCGGCTATTGTTTAGTAGTGGAGTGGAGCCTTAGGTCAAGGGTTAATAAAATGCCCGTTTTTCTATAAATAAACTTTAATTAAGGTCTCTATCTTCTAAGTATTTATATTCAAATGTAAAGCCTTCCTTTTTCCTCTGCCCCCATTTTTCATAATCGAAGTATATATACGTTCCCTGAAAATATAAAAATGTATTAATTATTTATACATAGTATGCTTCGGTTAGCGCAACATAGACAGTGCCTGGCCAAATTTAATGTGGTGAAATATTGGCTCCCTTATTTATTTAATACTAGCGGGTATCCGCGGCTTAATAATAATAATAATATATAGGGTGTTTGGGGAGGAAAGGGCAATATGTTGGGAATGTGTTCCGAGGGTGAAAATAAGAGAAATAAACCCATATGTTTTAGTTCGATTCTCAACCATTTCTGAAATAATAGGTTCTAAAGTTTTTGTATGTTAATTTTTATTTTAAAAGCTAATAATTGCAGGTACTGCAGTACAAACTAACAAAGAATATTTTCAAAAACACCTCCACCAACTCCATTACATTGTTCGGCACGTTTGTTAATCGCTCGGGTAGCACGTTGGATTGAGTGCGGATTGTTTTTTATAAGAGCTGCAGTGTTGAAAATTCGTTCGCGGAGTGCTTCTCTCGTTTCCACTCGTGTTTCATATACTAGCGATTTCATCTATCTCCAAAGGCAATAATCAAGCGGGTATAAGTCTGGTGACCTCGGTGGCCAAACTTGCGGACCACCTCTGCCCATCCAGCGATTGGGAAAACGATAATTCAAGCAATTTCGCACACGGAGACTAAAATGAGGTGGGGCTCCATCATGTTGTAAGTACATTCGTTGTCGAACATTCAACGGAACATCATCCAAAATGTGTATCAAATGGTCTTTCAAAAACCGTAAATATCCTTCTCCAATAAGACGCCCATCCATTTCAAATGGACCAAACAACTGGTACGGATCATTTTGCATTTGGGTGAGAACAAATGCGCGTATCGACATGAACCAAGAACCAAAATGCAAAGAATATTTGCGGCTTAATGGAAACTGATATTTTGAAGTAATTTTGCTTCTTAATTATTGTCACCAGTAAAGTCCGCATCATATGGGATTTTTTTTATTAATATCTATTCAAAATCTGACTTTGGCATCAAGTTCTGCTTCGATCGAGATGCAAATTAAGCAAAAAATTAGTAGTCACGTGATTCGCATTATCTGTCAAATTTTAATTTTTTCCAAAAAATAATTCAAAAGTGGGGTTATTTCTGAAAATATTGGAAAAAGTTTTTTTAAATGCAGTTTCTAGCCCACATGCAGAATTTCAGCTGCATAAGTTAATTTTGATTTTTTACCTATATTTTGTAAATTGCACCACTTTTGCAAAATAAGACTCAACGCAACCTACATAAAACTTCTCAGTTTTGACAAGGCTTTATTTCAGATACATTTTCTTTAAAGAAGCGCCATATTAAAAAATTTGGTCGCATGTGTGTTGAAAACGTAGTTTGTGTCTGAAAGTAATACATCTTAATATTAAGACAAAAAAGAACACAGTGTCTTCAGTAAAGTGTTTTTTAAGTGGAAAATAAATTTTAGTTTAACAACGTAAAGTTTATCTATTTTCAACGATTTAATTTAAAACCCCTATATTATAATTTATTATTAAGCTATGTCATAATAACGTTAACGTGTATTACTTTCAGACACAAACTATGTTTTCAAAAATACTTATTTTATGAAGTTACCTTATACAGGGTCAAAAACAAATAAACTTTGCATCACATGCGACCAAATTTTAATAGCCCAATTTTGATTTTGTAGAAAAACACACATTTAATATACTTTAAAGAAAATGTATCTGAAATAAAGCATTATTAAAACTAAGAAGTTAAAGTCGCCACAGTGGTTCTTTTCCCGTGCGTCATCACTTTTACGTCATCAAAATCGTATGAATCAAATCAAAATTACGAGACGAAAAAAGTCAAAACTAAGTTAGGTTCATAAAATGGACGTGCCTGCCTACCGTTTGACGTACCTACATAATATCCCGAAAAGTTATTATTTATTTTAAGTTTTGCCCGGCATTCTCTATTATCTAAAAGAAATTGACAAACAAATGTTAATACATTTAATACTATTTTTAAAGCTTAAAATCTAGAAAAGTTTGGTGTTTTATTGACTATTAAAATCGCAAAAGTCAAATTTTTAACATCCTTTCGTTTAAGGGAATTTAGCCACTGCCGTAAACTTTTCAAAGAACTTTCACGGTTAGAATATTTAAAATAAATAAATTAGGTATTATAAAAATCCATAAATACTTACCGCCAAAACAGATGGTGGGTATAATTAGCTCTAAAAGAACTATTTTTAGAAAAAGGAACAATTTTAAGGCACACAGATTTACAAAATACGAATTAGATTGGCAGATCAAAATAAGGTTGACAATGACGTTCTAAAATACAACGGTTGTCAACTAAACAAATAAAAAAAGTAATTAATTAACGTTTATAGTTTTATTCTTGTCTAGCACATTATATTATTGCGGAATCTTGGAGACGCTCTTTTATGCTTTTATTCAAACTTGTTACTGTAATAAACAAGGATGCAGAGTTATTAACGTTGATTGATGACGCACGGGCAAAGATCCACTGTGGCGACTTTATGTAGGTTGCGTTAAGTCTTATTTTGCAAAAGTTATACAATTTACAAAATATAGGTAAAAAATCAAAATTATCTTATGCAGCTGAAATTTTTGCATGTGGGCTAGAAACTGCATTAAAAAAAACTTTTTCTAATAACGTTTTCTGATATTTTCAGAAATAACCCCACTTTTGAATGATTTTTTGGAAAAAATTAAAATTTGACAGATAATGCGAATAACGTGGCTACTATTTTTTTGCTTAATTTTCATCTCGATCGAAGCAGAACTTGATGCCAAAGTCAGATTTCAAATAAAGCTATTAATAAAAAAAAATCCCATATGATGCGGACTTTACTGGTGACACTGTATGTCAAAAAATCAATTTCTCTTAAAATTTATATAGGCATGTTAAAACTAATAAAATGTATCTAGAGCTCTCTAAAAAATCACTTATATAGGAGTAAAAATAAAAAAGTCATAAAGCCCTAATCTTAATTCAAATTTTATGATGCCCGTTTTTTTTTTGTACGGGAGTATAGTATAGTGTATAGATTTTTGAAAGAATTCAATAAACCAGATAACTAGAAAATAATAAAATTTGGTGAAGCTCATCATACAAGGGCATTCAAAAAGCCTAATACAATTATTGTGACGTAAAATTAATAGGGGAACCAATATTGGAGGGCAGCGAAATTTTCACGGATTTCCCATGGCCAGTCATTTTTTTTTTTTTTATTAACACTTTATACTCCATAAACTGCACATTTTCATACAAAAACTTCGATCAACCTCACCTGTTCATATTCTTCGTTTATGATTTTGGGCTCCTCGTGCCGTTGAAACCACATCATGTACTTCGTGTGGAACCTCCAACTTTGTTTTTTTAAAGCTTTTGCCGCCAGGTACTGAGCTTTCGTGCCTTCCATGTAGTAGAACACGAAAAACAGCGTTTCGGTCCCCAATCTTTGGTAGAATTCGGGTGTGTCCGAGTTGAACAACGGTGCCTGTAATTTGTTTTTTTTTAAGGAAAATTTTGACTAAGCCAGCGACGTAGAGTCAACTTTTTCTAAAAACAAAGCGTTTCGACAGTTGACACTCACATGTGACATTATAACAGCTGATACTGGTTTCTTCCTAAAAGTTACCAGTTCGGTAGTGGGCGTAGCAAGCTCACGCGTCAGTTTTCAGAGACTAAATTTTCTTGGTGTTTATTATTTGAGTCAAACGGCGAGTAGACTAAGCCGGTTTAGTTAATTAACTCTTCTATTTCCAATAACAAACATTTAATTTATCACCATTTGCTATTATAAATTTAATATCATTAGTTTATCCGTTTTAATTACGGTACAATAGGTTGCCAAACCTGCTGCCTGCGCTTACTGAGAACTAATCCAGCCGTTTCTATTTAAAAACCTTTGGCGGCCTTGTACCGTGCGAGCAAAAATTATTTGCATCAAAGAGGGCCTTGCATCTAAGGACGTAATGCTTAGCCCTAGAGCTTAATACCTGTTGGGTGTCAGTAACTGCCTGAATTAACAATCAATCAGTTATTCCGTCATCTTGGACAGTCATTACAAGTAATTTGATTCATCGCTAATTTTTTCAATTTCTTGAACAATTCACACAATGGGCTTTACGGAACAGCACAAAACGTTCGTGGTTGAAGCGTATTCTCGAAACGGGGTTAGAGTAAATGGTGAGTGGCAATACAATCCGGGTTTGTGCATGGACGATTTTCACGAACATTTTCCTAACGTTGCTTTTATTGCTGGGAATTTTTATCATTGCCTGAAAAGAACCGTGGCTGTGTTTAGGGAAACAGGTTCTATACAACACAAAAAAAAGAGCAGGAAGACCATCTGTAAGAACTTGTTGCAAACGTTCGTGAAATAATGCAAAATACGCCAACAAATTGTATAAGACACCTGTCCCAAGAGGTGGGAAGATCGTGAAGATAGAGACGTGTGAATTTATGCTTGGAGCATGGCGGTGGCCAATTTCAGCAATTTATGTAATTATTTTTCTTTTTCTTTCTATATATTCTTACTTTGTTAATTTTGTAAACAACAAAGATAAATTTGTATTTGTCACTTATTTTATTACTCATTAGTTTGGCATATCATGTCATAATATGAATTTGACAAAATTTTAACCTAGATTTGGTTAGATATATCGTCCCCATATCATTGTGATTTAAACCAAGCCCTACGTTTTTTAATCCAAGCCCTCTTTGATGCAAATAATTTTTGCTCGCACGGTACTACGCGGCGCACGTAAATTATAATAGGGCAACGCAGCATTGAACGCGAAACATGCGGCGCACCGCTTGATTGACAATAGCTAGATTGAGCTACAATATTCGAGCGGCGAAACTTGTATGTTGTCAGAATTGGTAATAGCGTTTACCATTGGTAAGTTTAGTGCATGTGAAATGTTTTACCAATAAATAACGCCATAACTTTTAATCTATCGCACGTTAAGTTCGATGTTTCAATTGTAAATAAAATTACCGCTGCATTTTTGCAAGCTATTATGCTAATAAACCATTAAGACCCCCGTACGTACAAGTTTTAAATGTGGTGAATGCGATGGTCTGTCTCTGTCGCCAATAATGTAAAATAGATCAGACTTCGGCAGGGTGCGATAAATGACAGGTGACTTGGCCACGATGCGGCGTGTTCTTAGAAAAATTTGACTTTATTAAGTATCGATCCCTCAGGATCACTTTCTGGATTCGCCACGCCCATATTACCTGGATATAATACGACGGGGTATTGCACGGGTTCCTCGGCAAGTAAGTCCTTATCCTCTCGGTATCAGACGGGTGGGGCATGTGGTAGAACGCCGCCTCCATGAACTGGAACTGCTGCTGGTGCTCCTTCTGGAGAGGCACAGCCCCCAGAGGGGCTACCCCCAGAAGGGGAGGTATGTGGGCTTCCGTCTTAGCCAGGCTCTGACTTCGAGGGGGGTCGAGGATCACTTGGGGCTGTTGGGGAGGCTGCGTTTCGAGGCCCGCGCGGTCTATCACTTGCTGAGCCATAGTTTTAAGCGTCGACATGCCTTCCGAGATCTGAAGATCGAAGAGCTTAAATTGTGGTAAAAAGAATTCGTTTGGTTTTAGATTATAGGATCTAGGCTTAATATTACCGCTTAAGGTGGGAGTATCTACATGCTTGCCAACCTATAACCTATTTTGCGTAGATTTATTAAATAATAATAATAAAAATAACAATAAGTTTATTTAAAATTTAATAATATAAAAAATATGTTTATGTTGTCTTCTATAAACTTCTTCTTCAATCCCCTGACGCTGAGCTTGTTAGGGGCAAATCTTATTTTTTGTTTTAGTATGTAAAATCATAAATCATAATTATGCATTAAAAATCCAGTTTTAAAGTAAAAATGTTAATTTATAGTATAAACGCAGTTCTTTTTGAAGAAATATATTACCTATAATAAAATTATTAATTTACAATTTTTAAGTAAAAAATATTACTTAATATAAATTATTCAGAACGATATTATTTAATTAAAGCATTTCTAAAAATATTTTCAAATTGTCTGTTTTTAATATCCATGTTTTTATTTCGACTTTTTAATTTTTGTTGGTAAATAATCGGTTAAATAAAAACATAAATATTTGAAATTTTTTTGTCTTATGGACTTATTTATTTTAGGTTTTATGGTTATTTCATTTTTATGACGTGTATTATGATTATGGTTTTTAAATTGTATAGGGTTTTTATTTTTAAATATGTAAATTTATTAAAAATTTAAAAATCTAATTGAGATGTTGTAAATGTAAAGTTGTCTTATGCTCAACTTTTTTGTTTCTAAATATAATTCTTTTGAAGGATAAAGATAATCTTTATTGAATATAATTTTTAGAAACCTTTTTTGTAATATTTCTAATTTTTTAACTAAAGTTCTATTTATTCCTTCCCAACCTAAAATTCCGTAATTTAAATGAGTATCCATGTCTTATATTTAAAATTTGTTTATTGTTTTTAAAAATCGGTAGTAAACTTCTTAATTTTTTAATTAAGTATTTTAAGTGAAAATTCCAATTTAATTTACTGTCAAAAATAATTCCTAAATATTTTATTTTATGAGCTTTAAAAATTTGAATGTCTTCATATTTATTTGTATACTATTCATATTTCGTGGTAGGTTATTTAGGTTTAAAGTAAAAGGAATATAATTTGTTTTATTAAAATTAATTGTTAACAAATTGATATCAACCCAATTTTTTATAATTTTAAGATCTTTTTTAATTAAGTTGTCCCAATTTGTATCGGTATAAGAAATTGTAGTATCATCTGCAAAACTATGAATTTGTCCATCGCAATTTATACTAAATAAGTCGTTAATATAAATATTAAAAATAACGGTCCTAAAATTGTTTCTTGAAGAACACCATACTTAAATACTTTTGGATAGCTTTTTTCTTTATCTATTTGAACATAAGTTGGTCTATTTTACAGATAATTTTTAATTAATTCTAATTGCTTTCCTCTGAATCCAATATTTTCAAACTTTTTTAACAGTAAATTATGGCTAACTGTATCAAAGGCTTTTGCCAAATCAGTAGAGGGAGATGGGGGTTTCTACGCCAATTGCGCCGGTCCAAACTGCGCATGCCCGGGCAGTGCGCAGACGTGGGCGATACTAATTATGACGTCACCTGTCATCTGTCACCTGTCATCTGTCACCTGTCATCTGTCATCTGTCAATGTCAAAGTCAATGTCAATGTTAAATGTCATCTGTCATACGTCATCTGTCATACGTCATCTGTCAACTGTCAAACGTCACATTGTTGGGCGTTAGCAACTTTGGGCCTTAGCTACTTGGGCGCTAGTTACATTGGGCAATAATATTCTATATATGGAATGTGTTCAGGATGACGTCATATTACGAATAGGAAAAGATGGCGGATGCCACCTGTCAATTAAGACAGTTCAAGGTCACCGATCATTTATCAATTGTTTAATGAAAAATTTGATATATGGGTAATATATAGGATGACCTAGTAAGTTATTATGAAAAAATCCCGAGACCGCAGGTCGAGGTGTACTAAAAATATATGCTCACCTACGGCTCGTTAAGGTTGTTAGGGATAGCAAAACATGTGGTTCGTATTAAGGTTGACGTAACAAGTTATTATGAAAAAATCCCGAGCCTCATAGGTCGAGGTGTATTAAAGATATATACTCGCCTACGGCTCGTTAAGATTGTTGGGGATAATGTAATATGTGATTCGTATTTGCTGGCGTAACAAGTTATTTAGAAAAAATCCCGAGACCCTCAGGTCGAGGTGTACTAAAGATATATGCTCACCCAAGAGTCGCTAAGATCGCTAGGAATAATGCAGTATGTGGTTCGTATTGAGGCTGATGTAACAAGTTATAAGGAAAAATCCCGAGACCGCAGGTCGAGGAGTACTAAAGACATATATTCGCCTACGGCTCACTAAGGCTGTAGAAATAATATAACATGTGGCTCGTATTTAGGGTAAATAGTAAGTTATTTTGAAAAAATCCCGAGACCGCAGGTCGAGGTGTACTAAAGACATAGGCTCGCCTACGGCTTGCTAAGGTTGTTAGAAATAATGTAACATGTGAATCGTATTTAGGTTGACGAAACAAGTTATCATAAAAAAATCCCGAGACCGCAGGTCGAGGTGTGCTAAAAATATATGCTTACTTACGGCTCTCTAAGGTTGTTAGGGATAGCATAACATGTGATTCGTATTTAGGATGACGAAACAAGCTATGGAAAAATTCCCGAGACCGCAGGTCGAGGTGTACTAAAGACATATTCGCCTTCGGATCGCTAAGGTTGTTAGAAATAACGTAACATATGAATCGTATTTAGGGTGACGTAACAAGTTATTATGAAAAAATTCCGAGACCCTCAGGTCGAGGTGTACTAAAGATATATGCTAGCCTACGGCTCGCTAAGGTTGTTAGGGATAGCGCAACATGTGATTCGTATTAAGGATGATGCAACAAGTAAATATGAAAAATCCCGAGACCGCAGGTCGAGGTGTGCTAAAGACATGTGTTCGCCTACGGTTCGTTAAGGTTGTTAAGGATAATATAGCATGTGGTTCGTATTTAGGGTAAATAGTAAGTTATTTTTAAAAAATCCCGAGACCGCAGGTCGAGGTGTACTAAAGATATATGCTCGCCTACGGCTCGCTAAGATTGTTAGAAATAACGTAACATATGAATCGTATTTAGGGTGACGGAACAAGTTATTATGAAAAAATTCCGAGACCCTCAGGTCGAGGTGTACGAAAGATATATGCTAGCCTACGGCTCGCTAAGGTTGTTAGGGATAGCGCAACATGCGATTCGTATTAAGGATGATGCAACAAGTAAATATGAAAAAATTCCGAGACCCTCAGGTCGAGGTGTACTAAAAACATAGACTCGCCTACAGCTCGCTAAGGTTGTTAGAAATAATGAAACATGTGAAGCGTATTTGGGGTAACGTAACAAGTTATTTAGAAAAAATCCCGAGACCACAGGTCGAGGTGTGCTAAAAATATAGACTCGCCTACGGCTCTCTAAGGTTGTTAGGGATAGCATAGCATGTGATTCGTATTTAGGATGACGAAACAAGCTATGAAAAAAAAATTCCCGAGACCGCAGGTCGAGGTGTACTAAAGACATATGCTCGCCTACGACTCGTTAAGGTTGTTAGAAATAATGTAACATGTGATTCGTATTTAGGGTAATGCAACAAGTAAATATGAAAAATCTCGTGGCCTGCAAGGGTGAGGTATACTAGAGTTATATGTTCGCTCGTTAAAGTCGCTAAGGATATGTGAATTGTATTACGGATGACGTAACAAACCATTACGAAAAACCCAGAAGTCGATGGTCTAACTGATTTGGGAGATATAGTTTTTGCGATTAGGACCCTTATGACTAAAGGTAGAGAGAGGCGAAATTTGGTAAACAGGTAGATGATGGGCATACCTATCGACTAGTGAAGCAATATTTCAAAAATATCAAGTAAAAAACAGCGCTAGAGGTATAAAACCATAGAGTCCTAGCAGGAGACAAGATCATCCGGTTTGGAATTAATATAGTAGCTGCTGGAAATCTAAACGGCATGGATAAGAATAACTAAGTATTGCATCAGAAAATATGTAATTATTTCGCGAATGTAGTAAGCAATTAATAATTAATGTCAACTGACATGATCGAAGTAAATAAGCAATTAATATGCGTCAAAATTATGGTATATACGATAGGATTCCAATGGGTAGAGACCTCATATAATCGACAAACCACGAAAAAATTAGCCGTTTCCGTTACTAAACAAGAGAAGAAAACAGATAAAAGCTAACCTATACATCACCTACTTTGTTAATACCTATAATCTATACCATGCACAGCACAGTTTAAATATTAAACAACAAATAACCTTTCTGATGGGATAAAAACTTCGAATAAACCATTACAGTACCTAAAAAATGATATTTGAACATATAAAACCCCTAGTATACCTATACAACCACCTATACATACCAATACAAGTTCTGTCAGACCTATACTTGGCTTATGGGCATGCTTATTAGTGCCCTATAACAGTAGGCAGGTTTATGATTGTCGTTTCGATATATAAATAGGCCAGTGCATGATGGCATATTTAACAGCACCCATATATACAAAATAAACAACCAATAAATACTCTGATAGGATAAAAAAACATACAATTAACCATTAAAGTACCTAAAAAAGGACTTTGAACCCATAAAACCCTATTTAACAGTCTATACAAAACAAACAACCAATAACATTTCCGATAGGGTAAAAACATCAAATAATCCACTAAAGTAGCTAAAAATGGTATATGAACCCATCAAACGGCTATTTAACAGCTCCTATTCAATAATAAGTAGCCAAAAACAGCTCTGAACTGATCGGGATCGAATAAAAACATACAATAACCCACTAAAGCAGATGCTTGCGAATACAGCTGCTAGATAATATTAAATATTATGGATACGAATAATTTTGTATTGCATCAGAAAATATGTAATTATACATATCTCTGAAAATGCAGCATCTAATTAATATCCAACATTATTACTAGCTCTCTATCAATAGGCTAGTGACTAGCTAGCGTCCTATCTATGAAAGTAAAACGCAAGAACTTAAACTTATGCGAATATCGGATTAGAGTCCTTATGCCTAATAAGCAGCTAATGAAAAGCTTTGAAAAGATATAAGCAGTTATGAACGTCTAGGAACAGCAAATAAGACGTTATCCAACCACCAATCAACCACTAATCATCCACTAACCAACCATTATTAGGGCAATTAATGAACACCTTTGAACCAACAAAACGCCTATTTAGCATAATAAACAACTAAAACATCTCTGTTCTTCATAAGGCAAAAACTAAAAACTATTAAAACAAACCACTAAAGTAGCACAAAAACAGCCTTTGAATCTATAAAACGACTATTCAACAGCTCTTAAACCAGACAAAAAACGTTTAATACACATCTAAGAACCTAATAGGTAGCTGAAGCAGCAAAAGTTCGTTTTCACACCTCGCCTACGACTCATCGGGCTCATCATCATCATATAGCCCGGTATAACACCTTAAGTCGCTAGAAAAAGCCAACGATGATTCTTCGAGCGGACGATGTTAAATATATGAAGTCCCAAACCCCCCAAAACGAGATATTCGAGACATACCAGACAGACGTTTCAGTAAAATTGAGAGGAGGGCAGGAGTCTATCATAGACGCAGAATATATTAAGTTTAATATAGTGGACCAAACCAAGCTCATAAAGATTAAGTGTTAAGGAATGATTAAGTGTAAATTAAGCGGTCAAATATAAAAAAATAGCCTACTTGGGAACATATAGCTCTAAGTGATCATATACAAAACATCGAGGTTAGACAGAGAACTTACAACACCCCATGAAAATAAATCTAAAATCTGGTATACATATCTGTTTATTTAACAACACGTCTATCAATAGAAAAACACTTAGCGTTACAGGTATGAACAGCAAATAAGACGTTATTCAACTACTAATCAACCGCTAATCATCCACTAACCCATCACTATTAGGTCAATTAATGAACACCTTTGAACCAATAAAACAGCTATTTAGCAGCTCCTATACATAATAAACAACTAAAACCTCTCTGTTCTTCATAGGATAAAAACTAAAAACTATTAAAACAAACCAATAAAGTAGCACAAAAAACAGCCTTTAAATCTATAAAAACGGATATTCAACAGCTCTTAAGCCAGACAAAAACGCTTAATAAACATCTAAGAACCTAATAGGTAGCTGAAGCAGCAAAAGTTCGTTTTCATACCTCGCCTACGGATCATCGAGCATATTATCAGACTATAGTAGAATGCATGATATAACACCTTAACTCGCTAGAAAAAACCAAGGATGATCCTTAGAACGGGCGGTGTTAAAGATATGAAGACCTAAAAACCCAAAACGAAATATTTGAGACATGTAGACACAAAGATAGGCGTTTCAGTAAAATTAGGACGAGGGTAGGAGGTTGTCATAAACGCAGAATATATCTAGTTTACTATAGTGAACTAAACCGAATTCATAAAGATTAAGCGCTAAGGAACGATTAAGTGAAAATCAAGCGGTCAAATAGCCTACATATTGCTCTAAGTAATCATATACAAAACATCGAGGTTAGACAGAGAACTCACCACACTCCCATAAAAATAAATCTAAAATCTGTTAAACATATCTGTTTATTTAACAACATGTCTATCAATAGAAAAACACTTAGCGCTATACTAAATTAGGGGGTTATAATTCTTAAAAGCAATTTGGCGGTTCCGAAATTGTGGGCATTGTTGAGGAGCAGACTTAGTAAAGATATTATATACACCAAGAGTATATAAATTAAACTAATAATGGTAGCAAATGCACAAGTGTTAGTCATGCAAATAAATAATATAACAACAACCGACGGTTCTAGGTTAAAAACTAACTATTAATCTGAAGGCAGGGCCATTAAAGTTCCTTAACAGTCAATGTAAAATGCTGTAATACAGGGATTCGCAAGAAGTCGATTACGATCGGATAATTACGTCAAAAGACTTAGCCGAACGATCCAACTTGCTGAAATCTAGCGCAAAAGTATAGGTAAGTTATATGTTGTGTACTTAAATTCAACTGCTAAGATCAAAAACACACACCATATAAAATTATTACATAATACATTATTGCAGTGTCTTCCAAATGACTACAAAAATTCAATTAGAACAAACTACGATTGTATAGAGCAGGCACAAAAAAAGAGATAGATAAATGTTGACAACTATTACGGTTATAACGAAGAGAAATCAATAACTAACATGTGAATCAGCTACATACAACCACCTATGATAGTACCTCACATGAAGTTAAATTATCCGCATCAATAGTAAAAAGCACCTTAAGATCAAAAAAAATTAAAAGCTTAAGAACTCGATGAAGAGTAACTAAATAAAATGAACGCCACCTACATTTAATTTGCAAATAAGTAAGAAATAATAGACTAAATAGCCGTAAATCAAAAAACATTAGAGACAACGAATAGCTGCTGGATAGATCCTTACCCACCAAAAACACCCCCGCGATGCTAAAAAATCAGAATAAATAGGAAAAAATTAAGGTAATATTGTCTTAAAGACTCGGTAGTTCCTACAAAAGTATTTAAGTAACACGAATGCAAGGCAAACCTAACCAAACTTCTTGGGTGTGGTTATTATGTATAAAGACCAGCTAACACCAAAAAAGAGACCTGTACGTCAAAAAAAGTATACATATACGATAAACCTCTAATATTAGGAATACCGAAGGATGATACTATACAACTATTAACAGGAATCAAATTAAAGCTAATCGAATGATCGTTCAAATAAATAAAATTCTCATTTAAAATGTTATGACAACTACATGAGATGAGGTTAAATGTATAAATTTGGAGACTTCAGGACGATCAGACTCACCTAATCGATCTTACAACATATGAAAAAATAAATCAATTAATTAGATAAATGGCTTCATAGCAGGGCTTCCAATAGTCTAGTGGATAGATAACATCTAAACTATCAAAAATAAAGCACAAGAGTTGTAAAAATTAGTTATCGAATCACAAAATTTGACGCATAGCACATGAGGAGAATACCTTCTAATACCAATTCGTGAATGTTCGAACACAATCGTATAACTATCAAAAGCAAATATTGGGATACGGCTCGTTAAGGCTATTTGGTAATACTTGATGATAGATGCATGTGTAGCATAGCATCACAAGACACCTAAAAAACCCAAAAACCTCATCAGACAACTAGTTGGCGAGTTACGATTAGAGCTGCTATGTCGGGAAATATGGGAAGGGAGGGGGTATAGTAAACGGCTAGAAGGTAAAAAAAGCTCCAACAACTAGTAAAAAATTATTTGAAAACCTTAAGTCATAAATGTATTAGATTCATTAATGTCTTAATGGTAGCGATAGTGAATATTTTTGCAATAGGTAGATATTAAAAAAAAATACCTATGGAAACGATTAAAGCCATTAAAATAATACAAGAAACATCAATGTGAGACACATAAAATACAGTTTTAAAGGGGAAAAATTCGATTATATACCAATAGAAACCGGCGTGTTAGGCATTCAAAACGACGGCCAACCAAGCTGTTTAAATAATATAAAAGTGCCACTATGAGGACGTTAAGATGATCAAGAGAGGGACAGGATGTAAATTTGCAGGAAAAATACGAGGAAATAGAGCAAATAATGCAACAAAATAATAAAGTAGTAATCTAGCAGGATAGTAAACATATTAGTAAAAAGCGCTGCAGAAAATAAAAAATATAGCAATTCTAATCAAGCATTAAAAAAATCTATTCTAAATAATATTTGTTTATACAGATAAGTAGAAAACTATCGAAACATTGAGCAAGAAGGAGTGGCGACTGCAGGTATAAAATTTAACAACTTTGGTAAAATATACGGAAAAATATCAAAAATACCATCAATTTCACCAGAATGCTATTGTCAAAACCGTAGAACTCAAATATACATTTTAAAAAATTAAGCCAGCATCAAATGTCTTATTTGTCTATGTAATTATTGAATGAGGGTTGTGTGTGTAGAATAAACTATTCATGCAAATTAACTATAACGCAAAAATCATACAAGTCTGATACAGACAGTACCCCCCCCATAAGAGCCAAAAGCTAGTATTCAATGTTAAAATAGCGGGTTCACTTCATATAAAGCACACCAGTCAAAAAATATGCATATGAATTGTGTGAGGCGAAGTGCTATTATAAATGTTGTCTATATCAAGCTCAATACCGTTACCATATATAAACCCAACTTGCAAGAGTAATAAAACTAATAATTAAGTGTAACTCATGAGGCAACATAATATAAAAAAATAGATGGTTGGGAAACATAGGATTCTAAGTCGCTGGCAGAACCCTGCTTAGTCAATCTCAACAATATTTCAAATGGACGGAGGGTGAGAGGTATGTATATTACATTACATATATTGGCTCTTCTGTACTCTATATAAATTTAATATAAGGTACAGGTAACAATCATCAGCCTATTTTATATCATCTAACTTTGATAGTCATTTAATAAAACACAATTTCATAATATTTTAAATAACTTTTAATTATTTTTCAGTATCTATAATATGTTGAGCTATCTAGCCATACTTCACGTCTTGCATAATTAATTGCTTCTCGTATCTCAGGATCTTCAAAATACCCGTATAAGCGCTGAACTTCTTCAAAATTCCCCAACTTGTTCATGTCGCATACAAATCTTAAGGCATCTGGTTCTTCAAAGTATCGCTCACATATATCCAAAGCTCTAACTATATTTTTCATAGCCACCGGACGAATTCCCCATTCTTCTTTACGTTTTTGAAGTGTATTATATATATCCCGAATTACATGATGTGCATCATTATTTACTATATTCTGTGCTTTATCCATGATATCTAATTGATTGCAGGTATTGCAAGTAATTAGGACAGCGGTCTGTCTTAAAATAAGCCTCAGTGCTTCTGCTGGTAGTAAATATATCAACAGGCCTAATTACTCGGTGAAACCTGAATCTATAGAGGATTATTCGGGGTTTCGGGGTTACTCGGGTTCATTAGGATTTTGAGAATGTATTTTGCTTGACGTAGTTTTTAAACACAGTCACGGCCAAAGGCTCACGAAATTTGCAAAATTTTGGGAGAAGGCCGTGACTGTGTTTAAAAACTACGTCAAGCAAAATACATTCTCAAAATCCTAATGAACCCGAGTAACCCCGAAACCCCGAATAATCCTCTATAGATTCAGGTTTCACCGAGTAATTAGGCCTGTTGATATATTTACTACCAGCAGAAGCACTGAGGCTTATTTTAAGACAGACCGCTGTCCTAATTACTTGCAATACCTGCAATCAATTAGATATCATGGATAAAGCACAGAATATAGTAAATAATGATGCACATCATGTAATTCGGGATATATATAATACACTTCAAAAACGTAAAGAAGAATGGGGAATTCGTCCGGTGGCTATGAAAAATATAGTTAGAGCTTTGGATATATGTGAGCGATACTTTGAAGAACCAGATGCCTTAAGATTTGTATGCGACATGAACAAGTTGGGGAATTTTGAAGAAGTTCAGCGCTTATACGGGTATTTTGAAGATCCTGAGATACGAGAAGCAATTAATTATGCAAGACGTGAAGTATGGCTAGATAGCTCAACATATTATAGATACTGAAAAATAATTAAAAGTTATTTAAAATATTATGAAATTGTGTTTTATTAAATGACTATCAAAGTTAGATGATATAAAATAGGCTGATGATTGTTACCTGTACCTTATATTAAATTTATATAGAGTACAGAAGAGCCAATATATGTAATGTAATATACATACCTCTCACCCTCCGTCCATTTGAAATATTGTTGAGATTGACTAAGCAGGGTTCTGCCAGCGACTTAGAATCCTATGTTTCCCAACCATCTATTTTTTTATATTATGTTGCCTCATGAGTTACACTTAATTATTAGTTTTATTACTCTTGCAAGTTGGGTTTATATATGGTAACGGTATTGAGCTTGATATAGACAACATTTATAATAGCACTTCGCCTCACACAATTCATATGCATATTTTTTGACTGGTGTGCTTTATATGAAGTGAACCCGCTATTTTAACATTGAATACTAGCTTTTGGCTCTTATGGGGGGGGTACTGTCTGTATCAGACTTGTATGATTTTTGCGTTATAGTTAATTTGCATGAATAGTTTATTCTACACACACAACCCTCATTCAATAATTACATAGACAAATAAGACATTTGATGCTGGCTTAATTTTTTAAAATGTATATTTGAGTTCTACGGTTTTGACAATAGCATTCTGGTGAAATTGATGGTATTTTTGATATTTTTCCGTATATTTTACCAAAGTTGTTAAATTTTATACCTGCAGTCGCCACTCCTTCTTGCTCAATGTTTCGATAGTTTTCTACTTATCTGTATAAACAAATATTATTTAGAATAGATTTTTTTAATGCTTGATTAGAATTGCTATATTTTTTATTTTCTGCAGCGCTTTTTACTAATATGTTTACTATCCTGCTAGATTACTACTTTATTATTTTGTTGCATTATTTGCTCTATTTCCTCGTATTTTTCCTGCAAATTTACATCCTGTCCCTCTCTTGATCATCTTAACGTCCTCATAGTGGCACTTTTATATTATTTAAACAGCTTGGTTGGCCGTCGTTTTGAATGCCTAACACGCCGGTTTCTATTGGTATATAATCGAATTTTTCCCCTTTAAAACTGTATTTTATGTGTCTCACATTGATGTTTCTTGTATTATTTTAATGGCTTTAATCGTTTCCATAGGTATTTTTTTTTAATATCTACCTATTGCAAAAATATTCACTATCGCTACCATTAAGACATTAATGAATCTAATACATTTATGACTTAAGGTTTTCAAATAATTTTTTACTAGTTGTTGGAGCTTTTTTTACCTTCTAGCCGTTTACTATACCCCCTCCCTTCCCATATTTCCCGACATAGCAGCTCTAATCGTAACTCGCCAACTAGTTGTCTGATGAGGTTTTTGGGTTTTTTAGGTGTCTTGTGATGCTATGCTACACATGCATCTATCATCAAGTATTACCAAATAGCCTTAACGAGCCGTATCCCAATATTTGCTTTTGATAGTTATACGATTGTGTTCGAACATTCACGAATTGGTATTAGAAGGTATTCTCCTCATGTGCTATGCGTCAAATTTTGTGATTCGATAACTAATTTTTACAACTCTTGTGCTTTATTTTTGATAGTTTAGATGTTATCTATCCACTAGACTATTGGAAGCCCTGCTATGAAGCCATTTATCTAATTAATTGATTTATTTTTTCATATGTTGTAAGATCGATTAGGTGAGTCTGATCGTCCTGAAGTCTCCAAATTTATACATTTAACCTCATCTCATGTAGTTGTCATAACATTTTAAATGAGAATTTTATTTATTTGAACGATCATTCGATTAGCTTTAATTTGATTCCTGTTAATAGTTGTATAGTATCATCCTTCGGTATTCCTAATATTAGAGGTTTATCGTATATGTATACTTTTTTTGACGTACAGGTCTCTTTTTTGGTGTTAGCTGGTCTTTATACATAATAACCACACCCAAGAAGTTTGGTTAGGTTTGCCTTGCATTCGTGTTACTTAAATACTTTTGTAGGAACTACCGAGTCTTTAAGACAATATTACCTTAATTTTTTCCTATTTATTCTGATTTTTTAGCATCGCGGGGGTGTTTTTGGTGGGTAAGGATCTATCCAGCAGCTATTCGTTGTCTCTAATGTTTTTTGATTTACGGCTATTTAGTCTATTATTTCTTACTTATTTGCAAATTAAATGTAGGTGGCGTTCATTTTATTTAGTTACTCTTCATCGAGTTCTTAAGCTTTTAATTTTTTTTGATCTTAAGGTGCTTTTTACTATTGATGCGGATAATTTAACTTCATGTGAGGTACTATCATAGGTGGTTGTATGTAGCTGATTCACATGTTAGTTATTGATTTCTCTTCGTTATAACCGTAATAGTTGTCAACATTTATCTATCTCTTTTTTTGTGCCTGCTCTATACAATCGTAGTTTGTTCTAATTGAATTTTTGTAGTCATTTGGAAGACACTGCAATAATGTATTATGTAATAATTTTATATGGTGTGTGTTTTTGATCTTAGCAGTTGAATTTAAGTACACAACATATAACTTACCTATACTTTTGCGCTAGATTTCAGCAAGTTGGATCGTTCGGCTAAGTCTTTTGACGTAATTATCCGATCGTAATCGACTTCTTGCGAATCCCTGTATTACAGCATTTTACATTGACTGTTAAGGAACTTTAATGGCCCTGCCTTCAGATTAATAGTTAGTTTTTAACCTAGAACCGTCGGTTGTTGTTATATTATTTATTTGCATGACTAACACTTGTGCATTTGCTACCATTATTAGTTTAATTTATATACTCTTGGTGTATATAATATCTTTACTAAGTCTGCTCCTCAACAATGCCCACAATTTCGGAACCGCCAAATTGCTTTTAAGAATTATAACCCCCTAATTTAGTATAGCGCTAAGTGTTTTTCTATTGATAGACATGTTGTTAAATAAACAGATATGTTTAACAGATTTTAGATTTATTTTTATGGGAGTGTGGTGAGTTCTCTGTCTAACCTCGATGTTTTGTATATGATTACTTAGAGCAATATGTAGGCTATTTGACCGCTTGATTTTCACTTAATCGTTCCTTAGCGCTTAATCTTTATGAATTCGGTTTAGTTCACTATAGTAAACTAGATATATTCTGCGTTTATGACAACCTCCTACCCTCGTCCTAATTTTACTGAAACGCCTATCTTTGTGTCTACATGTCTCAAATATTTCGTTTTGGGTTTTTAGGTCTTCATATCTTTAACACCGCCCGTTCTAAGGATCATCCTTGGTTTTTTCTAGCGAGTTAAGGTGTTATATCATGCATTCTACTATAGTCTGATAATATGCTCGATGATCCGTAGGCGAGGTATGAAAACGAACTTTTGCTGCTTCAGCTACCTATTAGGTTCTTAGATGTTTATTAAGCGTTTTTGTCTGGCTTAAGAGCTGTTGAATATCCGTTTTTATAGATTTAAAGGCTGTTTTTTGTGCTACTTTATTGGTTTGTTTTAATAGTTTTTAGTTTTTATCCTATGAAGAACAGAGAGGTTTTAGTTGTTTATTATGTATAGGAGCTGCTAAATAGCTGTTTTATTGGTTCAAAGGTGTTCATTAATTGACCTAATAGTGATGGGTTAGTGGATGATTAGCGGTTGATTAGTAGTTGAATAACGTCTTATTTGCTGTTCATACCTGTAACGCTAAGTGTTTTTCTATTGATAGACGTGTTGTTAAATAAACAGATATGTATACCAGATTTTAGATTTATTTTCATGGGGTGTTGTAAGTTCTCTGTCTAACCTCGATGTTTTGTATATGATCACTTAGAGCTATATGTTCCCAAGTAGGCTATTTTTTTATATTTGACCGCTTAATTTACACTTAATCATTCCTTAACACTTAATCTTTATGAGCTTGGTTTGGTCCACTATATTAAACTTAATATATTCTGCGTCTATGATAGACTCCTGCCCTCCTCTCAATTTTACTGAAACGTCTGTCTGGTATGTCTCGAATATCTCGTTTTGGGGGGTTTGGGACTTCATATATTTAACATCGTCCGCTCGAAGAATCATCGTTGGCTTTTTCTAGCGACTTAAGGTGTTATACCGGGCTATATGATGATGATGAGCCCGATGAGTCGTAGGCGAGGTGTGAAAACGAACTTTTGCTGCTTCAGCTACCTATTAGGTTCTTAGATGTGTATTAAACGTTTTTTGTCTGGTTTAAGAGCTGTTGAATAGTCGTTTTATAGATTCAAAGGCTGTTTTTGTGCTACTTTAGTGGTTTGTTTTAATAGTTTTTAGTTTTTGCCTTATGAAGAACAGAGATGTTTTAGTTGTTTATTATGCTAAATAGGCGTTTTGTTGGTTCAAAGGTGTTCATTAATTGCCCTAATAATGGTTGGTTAGTGGATGATTAGTGGTTGATTGGTGGTTGGATAACGTCTTATTTGCTGTTCCTAGACGTTCATAACTGCTTATATCTTTTCAAAGCTTTTCATTAGCTGCTTATTAGGCATAAGGACTCTAATCCGATATTCGCATAAGTTTAAGTTCTTGCGTTTTACTTTCATAGATAGGACGCTAGCTAGTCACTAGCCTATTGATAGAGAGCTAGTAATAATGTTGGATATTAATTAGATGCTGCATTTTCAGAGATATGTATAATTACATATTTTCTGATGCAATACAAAATTATTCGTATCCATAATATTTAATATTATCTAGCAGCTGTATTCGCAAGCATCTGCTTTAGTGGGTTATTGTATGTTTTTATTCGATCCCGATCAGTTCAGAGCTGTTTTTGGCTACTTATTATTGAATAGGAGCTGTTAAATAGCCGTTTGATGGGTTCATATACCATTTTTAGCTACTTTAGTGGATTATTTGATGTTTTTACCCTATCGGAAATGTTATTGGTTGTTTGTTTTGTATAGACTGTTAAATAGGGTTTTATGGGTTCAAAGTCCTTTTTTAGGTACTTTAATGGTTAATTGTATGTTTTTTTATCCTATCAGAGTATTTATTGGTTGTTTATTTTGTATATATGGGTGCTGTTAAATATGCTATCATGCACTGGCCTATTTATATATCCAAACGACAATCATAAACCTGCCTACTGTTATAGGGCACTAATAAGCATGCCCATAAGCCAAGTATAGGTCTGACAGAACTTGTATTGGTATGTATAGGTGGTTGTATAGGTATACTAGGGGTTTTATATGTTCAAATATCATTTTTTAGGTACTGTAATGGTTTATTCGAAGTTTTTATCCCATCAGAAAGGTTATTTGTTGTTTAATATTTAAACTGTGCTGTGCATGGTATAGATTATAGGTATTAACAAAGTAGGTGATGTATAGGTTAGCTTTTATCTGTTTTCTTCTCTTGTTTAGTAACGGAAACGGCTAATTTTTTCGTGGTTTGTCGATTATATGAGGTCTCTACCCATTGGAATCCTATCGTATATACCATAATTTTGACGCATATTAATTGCTTATTTACTTCGATCATGTCAGTTGACATTAATTATTAATTGCTTACTACATTCGCGAAATAATTACATATTTTCTGATGCAATACTTAGTTATTCTTATCCATGCCGTTTAGATTTCCAGCAGCTACTATATTAATTCCAAACCGGATGATCTTGTCTCCTGCTAGGACTCTATGGTTTTATACCTCTAGCGCTGTTTTTTACTTGATATTTTTGAAATATTGCTTCACTAGTCGATAGGTATGCCCATCATCTACCTGTTTACCAAATTTCGCCTCTCTCTACCTTTAGTCATAAGGGTCCTAATCGCAAAAACTATATCTCCCAAATCAGTTAGACCATCGACTTCTGGGTTTTTCGTAATGGTTTGTTACGTCATCCGTAATACAATTCACATATCCTTAGCGACTTTAACGAGCGAACATATAACTCTAGTATACCTCACCCTTGCAGGCCACGAGATTTTTCATATTTACTTGTTGCATTACCCTAAATACGAATCACATGTTACATTATTTCTAACAACCTTAACGAGTCGTAGGCGAGCATATGTCTTTAGTACACCTCGACCTGCGGTCTCGGGAATTTTTTTTTCATAGCTTGTTTCGTCATCCTAAATACGAATCACATGCTATGCTATCCCTAACAACCTTAGAGAGCCGTAGGCGAGTCTATATTTTTAGCACACCTCGACCTGTGGTCTCGGGATTTTTTCTAAATAACTTGTTACGTTACCCCAAATACGCTTCACATGTTTCATTATTTCTAACAACCTTAGCGAGCTGTAGGCGAGTCTATGTTTTTAGTACACCTCGACCTGAGGGTCTCGGAATTTTTTCATATTTACTTGTTGCATCATCCTTAATACGAATCGCATGTTGCGCTATCCCTAACAACCTTAGCGAGCCGTAGGCTAGCATATATCTTTCGTACACCTCGACCTGAGGGTCTCGGAATTTTTTCATAATAACTTGTTCCGTCACCCTAAATACGATTCATATGTTACGTTATTTCTAACAATCTTAGCGAGCCGTAGGCGAGCATATATCTTTAGTACACCTCGACCTGCGGTCTCGGGATTTTTTAAAAATAACTTACTATTTACCCTAAATACGAACCACATGCTATATTATCCTTAACAACCTTAACGAACCGTAGGCGAACACATGTCTTTAGCACACCTCGACCTGCGGTCTCGGGATTTTTCATATTTACTTGTTGCATCATCCTTAATACGAATCACATGTTGCGCTATCCCTAACAACCTTAGCGAGCCGTAGGCTAGCATATATCTTTAGTACACCTCGACCTGAGGGTCTCGGAATTTTTTCATAATAACTTGTTACGTCACCCTAAATACGATTCATATGTTACGTTATTTCTAACAACCTTAGCGATCCGAAGGCGAATATGTCTTTAGTACACCTCGACCTGCGGTCTCGGGAATTTTTCCATAGCTTGTTTCGTCATCCTAAATACGAATCACATGTTATGCTATCCCTAACAACCTTAGAGAGCCGTAAGTAAGCATATATTTTTAGCACACCTCGACCTGCGGTCTCGGGATTTTTTTATGATAACTTGTTTCGTCAACCTAAATACGATTCACATGTTACATTATTTCTAACAACCTTAGCAAGCCGTAGGCGAGCCTATGTCTTTAGTACACCTCGACCTGCGGTCTCGGGATTTTTTCAAAATAACTTACTATTTACCCTAAATACGAGCCACATGTTATATTATTTCTACAGCCTTAGTGAGCCGTAGGCGAATATATGTCTTTAGTACTCCTCGACCTGCGGTCTCGGGATTTTTCCTTATAACTTGTTACATCAGCCTCAATACGAACCACATACTGCATTATTCCTAGCGATCTTAGCGACTCTTGGGTGAGCATATATCTTTAGTACACCTCGACCTGAGGGTCTCGGGATTTTTTCTAAATAACTTGTTACGCCAGCAAATACGAATCACATATTACATTATCCCCAACAATCTTAACGAGCCGTAGGCGAGTATATATCTTTAATACACCTCGACCTATGAGGCTCGGGATTTTTTCATAATAACTTGTTACGTCAACCTTAATACGAACCACATGTTTTGCTATCCCTAACAACCTTAACGAGCCGTAGGTGAGCATATATTTTTAGTACACCTCGACCTGCGGTCTCGGGATTTTTTCATAATAACTTACTAGGTCATCCTATATATTACCCATATATCAAATTTTTCATTAAACAATTGATAAATGATCGGTGACCTTGAACTGTCTTAATTGACAGGTGGCATCCGCCATCTTTTCCTATTCGTAATATGACGTCATCCTGAACACATTCCATATATAGAATATTATTGCCCAATGTAACTAGCGCCCAAGTAGCTAAGGCCCAAAGTTGCTAACGCCCAACAATGTGACGTTTGACAGTTGACAGATGACGTATGACAGATGACGTATGACAGATGACATTTAACATTGACATTGACTTTGACATTGACAGATGACAGGTGACAGATGACAGATGACAGGTGACGTCATAATTAGTATCGCCCACGTCTGCGCACTGCCCGGGCATGCGCAGTTTGGACCGGCGCAATTGGCGTAGAAACCCCCATCTCCCTCTACTCAAATCTAGAAAAATACTAATACAAGGTTTTTTGTTATCTAGTGCATTATATATTTGTTCTGTTAGATAGCAAATAGCGTTTTGCGTCGATTTATTTTTTTGAAACCCAAACTGTTTATTAGAAATAAAACGTATTTTTTCCAAATAATTTTCAATTCTTAAATTTAAAATTTTTTCGAATACTTTTGCTATCGAAAATATTAATGTTATTGGTCTATACTTACTAGTTTTACTAGAATCTTCATTTAAAAAAATAGGTTTTATTAAGTACTTATACCAATTTTGAAAGCTTCTGGATATATACTGGTTTTAAAAATATTATTTGTAAGAAATGTTAGTGGTCTAGAAATGGTAGTTTTAATAGTTTTTAATATTTCTGTTATTTATGCGCGAGGCAATAAATTTGTCACTTTCGTGATTATCGTTTGCTTATATAAAGGTAAATGTCTATGGGAGAACCCGAGAAGTTCTCTCTTCCACCCATTACAGACTTTCAATAACATGTCAAACAATAACGAATTGGATTTTCAGGCGTTTTACAAATAGACCATTCGAATATGTTTTTGATATCTTTGTTTTTTGTGACCTGTTACTTAAATAATTTTTAAACGTTTCCGCGAATACCATACTGATACAATTTACTCAATAATCTAGCCCTGTAAATTGTTTCGAATGCAAAATGCATGATTTATAAAAAAAATTTCTAGAATTGATTGTAGAATGTAGAAATGTAAAAATATACAATGTTCCATTAAAAAAAATTGATACACGTAGCATTTTTATGATTTTTTTTCTAAAAAAATTCATTTCAAATAAATTAATTGGTCGGGTCCGACTGATTCTTGATTAAGTGACCCGTTTCTTTATCATAACTCTGTATATTTTATTAAAGGCATTTTTGTGAATATAGACCAGGGCTGAAGCCTTTGAAAATGGTAAAAGCGAAAAAAATAATAGTAGGATGAAACCCATTGGAAAAGGAAGAGAATATAACAAAAATGAAAGAAAAAATAATTTACGGGCGATCCGAGGTCGGGAAGTGGAAAGGGGTGAGTTTTTAAGGGTAGAAAACGAATTATCTCGATTTCCGGTAAAACTACAAGTCCTATGAAAAAACGTTCAACGGCAAAGTTGTAGGTAACAAAAAGATCTACAACTTTTGTATTTACACTTTTTTCACATAACCTCAAAATTTATGTGAAAAATTCAAATAACCAAGTTTTTGGTTTTTTATTTTTATCTTTTACAAAAAAATTTTTTTTTTCACGAAATTTGGTGAAAACTTACCTTCTTATGTCCCAAACACACTGTAATTTTTTTGATTTAAAATATTTATTTTTTTATCTTATTTTGACTTAATATCGAAAAAGCACCCTAATTTTCAATCGAAAATTCTCACGTCAAAATACCTGCTTTTTTAAAAAAGTCGGTGGGCTTTTTGTTCGTTGAAATCGCTACTTTCTGATGGTGTAAAAAAATATACATTACTATGGTGAATGTGATAAAATCCTCTTTAAATCCTTCCTTTAATTATATTTAGAACAACTATTTTCGCATGTTTTTGCGATCTTTATGTTTTATGGATTTGTAATTTTTTTGTTTATCAATGTAGCATGGAATCTTACGTTTTTCGAGTAATTAAAGTAAATTTTAATAAATAGCTGAAAATTGTACATAATGGTGGAAAAAAAAATTTCAGATTAAGAGTTTTTTTTTCGTTTCTTTGCATTTTTTGAGAACATTTACCATAGTAATGTAGTTTTTTACACTATCAGAAAGTAGAGATTTCAATGAACAAAAAGCCCACCGACTTTTTTATAAAAGCAGATATTTTGACGTGAGAATATTCGATTGAAAATTAGGGTGTTTTTTCGATATTAAGGTGGAATTTTCAATGTCATTCAATCTATTGCCAACCTATAACCTATTTCGCGTTGTTTTTTTTAGTTTATTATTTTATTTACTAACTTTTAAATAAAATCAATATCGTCGGCACATTCTTTAGGTTATATCTGATATATTACAAAAGTATCAATTTATTTCATTGCTAATTTTGGGAGAATTGTATAGTGAAAGAATATGACATGACAATGACATAATAATATTTTAAAAAATCTTACTCAATATTTTTCCTATAGAATATGCAGTCGATATTGATTTTATTTAAATATTGTGTAAAAGCTAGAAAAATAAATAAAATCTGCGTAAAATAGGTTATAGGTTGGCAAGCATGTTGATACTCCCACCTTAGGTCAAAATAAGATGAAAAAATAAATATTTTAAATCAAAAAAATTACAGTGTGTTTGGGACATAAGAAGGTAAGTTTTCACCAAATTTCGCGAAAATTTTTTTTTTGTAAAAGATAGAAATAAAAAACCAAAAACTTGGTTATTTGAATTTTTCACACAAATTTTGAGGTTATATGAAAAAAGTGTAAATAAAGTTGTAGATCTTTTTATTACCTACAACTTTGCCATTTAACGTTTTTCCATACCCAAGTAGCATTTTTAGACACATTACGGTAAATGTGTCTAAACTATTGTTTCTGTTTCCGACACAAATTGGAAATTGTTGGCAACATGTATGGAAATATTTTCGAAACGTATACATTTTAAATGGCGCATTAGCACGTGTTTCCAAGTGGTTGGTACGGGCTGTGACTTTCGCTGTTTCGACGCAAAATCGAAACTTTTATCGAAAATGTTTCGAAAATTTTTCAGAAATGTTTGGAACATGTTTCCATAAATGTGTCGAGTGAGAGTTCATTTTACAAAGAGGGCGCTGAGTGTTGGAATTGTAAATTGTCAAAATGGAAACATTATTGAAACAAATAATTAGATATATAATATCTATCTCTCTGCAGGTTGTAAAATAAAAGAAAGTAAACAATATGATGACATCATAATTTCGCCATAATGAATTTGTCACCAGAGTATTTTCTATAGGTAAGTGATACATTTTTTTCGTATGGTTTATTGCAGAGGAGATCCAAAAATCGTTGACGAAATAAATTTTATCGTGCCATTTAGTAATTTAGCTTTATATTCTTAAAACGCTCCCGGTATATTGACATTTACACACAAAATAAATACTTTGTCAAAAAATAAAATCTTAAATATTTTTAAAATTTTACTTAATTCTTCTTTCAATTGATTAAGCTAGCAAAATGGAACTAATGTAACCACTTTTTTACATTTCAAATGACGCAGGAAGTTAATTAAAGTCCATTTTAATAATATAAAAATGAATTTGTCAAAATGGCCGCCAGAAAGCGAGAATTATTCTGGTCTAAAATGGAGTCGACACACAATTTCTAGTATTTGGTTTCTATAATGTTTCGATAATCATGTAGCTATAATTCGTAGAAAATGTGTCGAAACATGAAGAATGTTTCGATATTGTACCGAAACTATGCGAAACAAACGTCGCTAAAGTAAAAAATGCACAGTCCCGTCAAGAGGAAGGTTAAGCTTAGAAGCATAAAACTTCTGTATACCGTCACGGTATACACTACCACTTTACACTTTCTGTGACATATAACCTACAAAATTGGTTTGTACTTTGTTGAACGTTTAATAGAACTTACTTATAACTTATTCCTAAGTAATAATCTAAAACATGTACTCAATTGTCGAGACAAAGGAAAAAAGTAGGTTGGTCCTAACGGCTGTGCCGACCAGCTGGATAGTCGGAGACTACCTACTTTGGCCCGATCAAGCCAAGAAACCCAAAAAACCCATTTGCTGTCCCTGACGTAGCATGGAAATCCGTAAAGTGTTCCGTTAGGGCCAGCAACATTGAAAATTATGTTGTTGAATTTCAATTACTTTCTTTTTCCTTTTTAGTGCCTTGTAAAACCTCGAAGAATGTTTAAACTGTTGTTTTCTTCCCATATTAACAAAACAAAAATGTACAATTTATAGGTTATAATCGTTATAATCGAGGTTATAATAATTGTCCGGGTGCGGTAGTGTAAAGGTTTCTGGCAGTTTCGAAAATTATTTTCTGCGCAAGTTTTGTAATTAAATGGATATCACTGTTTGGTAAATATTTGAAAGCAGAAGAATACCAATTTGTTTTGAATCACTTAATTCGAAAATGTGTCGCTACAATTTAGGAGCACATGTGTGTAAACACAATTTCATAATATTATATAAAAATGTTTCGAAAAATTTTCTTTTGTGCGTTTTCTAAATGTATCAACACTGTAGTTTGGAAAGTATTTCGAAACTAACAGTTCTTAATCATTTCTAGTAACTAAATTCGAAAATGTGTCGCAAAAGTTTCGAAACACATGTGTCTCCACACAATCTAAATAATTTTAATCGAAATTGTTTCGAAACGTTTCTCAGCAAAGAATTTGTGTCCAATTTGTGTCTATAATTGCTACTTGGGTAGGACTTGTAGTTTTGCCGGAAATCGAGATAAATCGTTTTCTACCCTTAAAAATTCACCCCCTTCCACTTCCCGACCTCGGATCGCCCGTAAATTATTTTTCCTTTCATTTTTGTTATATTCTCTTCCTTTTCCAATTAGTTTCATCCTATTATTTTTTTTGGTTTCAAAAATTAATGCAAAAAAGTTTTGTCTGTTTCCTTCCGCCAAACTCATCCCCAGACGCGTTTCGCCGTTTACGGCTCATCAGTGAGGCTCAGTTGGGCAGAAGGAAACAGGGCTCGAAGACAAATCACTTGTCAGGATCGATTATCGACGGGAATTACAGAAAATTCAAAAATTAGTTTACAAGGTCGTTGATTTTGACAGACAGTGAACTTTTAATAATAAATCTCGTTACCGTGTTCGTTATGCTCGCAAATCGATCGAGCGGACTTCTCGTTTCTTCCACCTTTTCGTCGATCGTTCCGTTGGCGATACTCTGCGTGATTTCGATATTCGACGCGAGAGGGGACGGCGACGGACTAATATGGTTCAGCTCGGGACTGGGTACGTTATTCTGAATGTCGTTCGGCGTTTTCTGCGTCGTACCCGCGGCATTGGCGATAACTTGAGCAACATTCGACATAATCGTGTTGGTATCGATGATGTTGCTGCTTTTGTTGAGGTTGTTCGCTGCCACGGACGCGAAGTTGCTGATGGTAGTCATGCTCGGCATGACGGGGGAGTTCTCTCGAGGTAGAAGCGTCGATTTACTACAAGGCGTGCTGCTCGTTAAAACGGTCGATTTACCTAGAAAGATAAAATTATAATATTTTTAAAATATATCCATCGTAATTTTAGATACTCACCAGTGGGCGTTGACGTCGCGCTGGCGATACTATAGTTAAGTATAGAGTTAGTACTGCTATTCAGTGATGCTAGTGTCGCCCGAACTGGCGTTGGCTTGATGGGCTGAAGAAAATTATGTATTAAAACGTGAGGGTATTGTACAATTTTTCTATATTTATGCGTTATACCCTTATAGGGATACAAAGATGGTTAAATTGATTGGGATTTAATAATTAGATGAAAGAAAATTGCAAATATTCCGAATACTTTTTTGCGTCTGAAGTTTTGATCGGGGAGAGAAAACGGAAAATATTATAACAGTTTTTTATGTTCTACCGTGCGAGCAAAAATTATTTGCATCAAAGAGGGCCTTGCCTAAGGACGTAATGCTTAGCCGTAGAGCTTAATACCTGTTGGGTGTTAGTAACTACCTGAATTAACAATCAATCAGTTATCCCGTCATCTTTGACAGTCGTTGATTCATCGCTAATTTTTCCAATTTCTTGAACAATTCACACAATGGGCTTTATGGAACAGCACAAAACATTCATGGTTGAAGCGTATTTTCGAAACGGGGTTAGAGTAAATGCTAAGTGGCAATACAATCCGGGTTTGTGCATGGACGATTTTCACGAACATTTTCCTAACGTTGCTTTTATTGCTGGGGATTTTTATCATTGCCTGAAAAGAACCGTGGCTGTGTTTAGGGAAACAGGTTCTATACAACACAAAAAAGAAGCAGGAAGACCATCTGTAAGAACAGAAGAACTTGTTGCAAACGTACGTGAAATAATGCAAAATACGCCAACAAATTGTATAAGACGCCTGTCCCAAGAAGTGGGGGAAGATCTTATGGGACATGCAGGACTATTCTTAAGAAGCAGCTAAATGTATTTCCTTATAAAGTGCAAGTATTCCAAGAAATACAAACCGCAGATTTTGAAAGACGCAGGAATTACTCTCAATGGTTTACCCAAAATTTATTTGAAAGAAATGATTTATTAGACCTGACATTTTTTTCGGATGAAGCCTGGTTCCACTTCTCCGGTTATGTGAATTCTCAGAATACACGCATGTAGGGTAGTGAAAATCCCCATTTTTTTGTAGAGTCCACATTGCACCCTCAAAAAATTGGTGTCTGGTTAGCTGTTTCCCTAAGAAGAATTGTTGTCCCTATTTTTTTCCATGACACAGTTACAGAGACAATATTTATGGAACACTCTTTTGAAAACACCAGTTGCAAATTTAGAACAATTACAAGAAAGGATTATCCAAGAATGTGGTAACATTTCAATAAATAAATAAATTTCTCCAGAGATGCTGGTCAACACTTTCGAAAATATGAAGAGACGTGTGAATTTATGCTTGGAGCATGGCGGTGGCCAATTTCAGCAATTTATGTAATTATTTTTCTTTTTCTTTCTGTATATTCTTACTTTGTTCATTTTGTAAACAACAAAAATAAATTTGTATTTGTCTACTTATTTTATTACTCTTTAGTTTGGCATATCATGTCATAATATGAATTTGACAAAATTTTAACCTAGATTTGGTTAGATACATCGTCCCCATATCATTGTGATCTAAACCAAGCCCTACGTTTTTTAATCTAAGCCCTCTTTGATGCAAATAATTTTTGCTCGCACGGTACAGGGTCTTCCAGCGAGGACTGAACAGGGGCTCATTTTTGAGCTTCCTTGTATTTAAAGAAAAATCCAAAATAGCCAATCGATGTACTTTTTCCTGCAGAATTAAAAAATGAAACCAAAAATTTATTTGAACCAGAAACAAAAGAGTTACGCTATGGATAAGGTGTTTTTTAAATGGAACATAGCTTTTTTATACGATTTTTGGAACGAGTGATTTTTTTTTGTCCATTCTGATTAAAATATTTAATATTGTGACAGCTATTTTTATTAAATTTTAATGTTTTATCCAGTATAATTTAACTTTAACCTGTTTGAAACATACACTAGGTAATAAAGGTATAATCACCTTTGAATCCTTCAAAGTCAAAAAATTTGACAAATTTACTATAATATTGCCGAAATGACTTTGAAGGATTCAAAGGTGATTATACCTTTATTACCTAGTGTATGTTTCAAACAGGTTAAAGTTAAATTATACTGGATAAAACATTAAAATTTAATAAAAATAGCTGTCACAATATTAAATATTTTAATCAGAACGGACAAAAAAAAAATCACTCGTTCCAAAAATCGTATAAAAAAAGCTATGTTCCATTTAAAAAACACCTTATCTATATCGTAACTCGTTTGTTTCTGGTTCAAATAAATTTTTGGTTTCATTTTTGAATTCTGCAGAAAAAAGTACATCGATTGGCTGTTTTGGATTTTTCTTTAAATACAAGGAAGCTTAAAAATGAGCCCCTGTTCAGTCCTCGTTGGAAGACCCTGTACATTGCTAAACCCTAGCCTTTAAGTTAATATTATTTATTACAAACATACCTTTGCAATAGGATTGTTGTAGCTCTCGAAACTCTAAAAAAAAAATGTTTAATTAATTTAAAAAATCACTTGACAGACAGTGACCAGCATAAGGTTCGCCACATATGGGAAAATTTTTATTGATATTTGTCACCTGACTACTCGTTTGGCGGGAAAATTGTAAAAAATATATTTTGTCTTGAAAATTGATATTAGATGAAGAGGTATCGAGAAAAGTTATTTAAAAAGGGCATTTAGATTTTAGTTTATGCCCGTTCACAAAGTTTGATGTAAACATCCAATATTATGTTCATATCATTATACAGGGTTAGGAGAAATTACCAAAATGGTTGATTAGTTCAAAAGATACAGATACAAAAAATGTCCTATATAAAAGTTGTAAGGCTTTAAAAATCTGCATATCTGTAATAAATTGGAATATACAGGTTCGCCCAAAAAGCTTTGGAGAAAAAAATTATTGAAACTTATTTTTTCTATTTCACGTTCATAATAAGCTCAGTACGATACGCATTTGCGTATCGTAATGAAGCTATTTCGATACGCGTTTTTTCTTTATTTGATGTTGGTAACATTTAAATGTTTTATTTTATTAACTTGCGCGGCCTTTGTGATTTACGAGAAAACCCATTTTTCGCAGAGGAAAAATAGCTTGATAACTTACTTTTTTATTCTGTGTGGATAACAGTCATGTATGTTGGTTGCATAAATCTATAAATCCATCCTTTGTACATGCTTCAAGCTATCAGTTTCTGCCAAATCCTATCCAAAATTCAATCTACTAACCTTCCAATGTCGATTTTAACTTTAACTTTATTTGAAATTTCCATCTTCCCTATACTAAATTGCAATGCCGTGACGTAAAATCACGTCTTTTGAAATTTGAAAAAAAGTAGCAAAATCTCCCGAATTTCCGCACGCTCTGTATATGTACCGAATGTACAAGGATCACACAACGTATTTCATCCAATTTCAAATCTCATATCGCTAAAATAACTTTATAATCTCGTGGTGAAAATGAGTCAATAAATCAAAAAATGACAGTTTGCAAAATAATTTTTGTTGTCCAGAGGCTACTATGATAAAAAAAATAGTATTACCAACATAAAAATTTACAAAATTTGAACGATTTATTTTCTTTTCAAAATGTATTTTTCTTGATTATAAAAGGTGAAATAGAAAAAAATGTATAAAGCACATGTTTGATAAGGCGTTTTAGCGCACGTGTCAATAAAAAAACTCGCCACTTTGTGACTCGTTTTTTAAAATAGATGCGTGCGCTAAAACCGCTTCTTATGAAACGTGTACTTTAATATTCTATTATGGTTTGTAACTGATCAAAATGTCATGATATCTGGAAAACTAATAATAATAATAAGTTTATTTAAAATTTAATAATATAATAAATATGTTTATGTTGTCTTCTATAAACTTATTCTTCAAGCCCCTGAAGCTGAGCTTGTTAGGGGCAAATCTTATTTTTTGTTTTAGTAGGTATGTAAAATCATAACTATGCATTAAAAATCAAGTTTTAAAGTAAAAATGTTCATTTATAGTATAAACGCAGCTTTTTTTGAAGAAATATATTACCTATAATAAAATTATTAATTTATAATTTTTAAGTAAAAAATATTACTTATATAAATTATTCAGAACAATATTAATTATGTAATTAATTTCTAAAAATATTTTCAAATTGTCTGTTTTTAATATCCATGTTTTTATTTCGACTTTAAATTTTTTTAATGAAATCAATTTTTTTATTTTTGTTGGTAAATAATCGTTCAAATAAAAACATAAATATTTGAAATTTTTTTGGCCTCTGGACTTATTTATTTTAGGTTTTACGGTTATTTCATTTTTATGACGTGTACCTATTATGATCATGGTTTTTAAATTGTGTAAGGTTTTTATTTTTAAATATATACATTAAGATGTTAGAAATGCAAATCGTCCTATGTTCAACTTTTTTGTTTCTGAATATAATTCTTTTGAAGGATAAAGATAATCTTTATTGAATATAATTTTTAGAAACCTTTGTTGTAATATTTAAAATTTTTTAACTAAAGTTCTATTTATTCCTCCCCAACCTAAAATTCCGTAATTTAAATGAGTTTTAACTAACGCCTAATATAATATTTCCATATGTCTTACATTTCAAAATGTTTTAATGTTTTTAAAAATCGGCAGTAAACTTCTTAATTATTTAATTAAGTATTCTAAGTGAAAATTCCAATTTAACTTACTGTCAAAAATAATTCCTAAATATTTTATTTTATTAACTTTAAAAATTTGTATGTCTTCATTTATTTGAATACTATTCATATTTCGTGGTAGGTTATTTAGGTTTAAAGTAAAAGGAATATAATTTGTTTTATTAAAATTAATTGTTAACAAATTGTTATAAAACCAATTTTTTTAAATTTTAAAATCTTTTTTAATTTTATTATTTAAGTTTTCCCAGTTTGTATCGGTATAAAAAATTGTAGTATCATCTGCAAAACTATGAATTTGTCCATCGCAATTTATACTAAATAATGAATTTAGGCATAACGTATGGTTAATAAAATATGTTATCAATTATTTAAACGATAAAAATAAGTAATAATAATACATTTAAAAAAATATAACTTTAATTCTCCACAACTTTTTGGGCGAAACTGTATATCCCAATTTATTACCGCAATGTACAGGGTCATCCAACCAGGACTGAACAGGGGCCTATTTTTTGAGTTTCCCTGTATTTTTATTTAAACCAATATAGCCATTTAGTTTATGCTTTGCCGTAGAATCTAAAATTACCATTTAAAAAGCGATCTGACTTAAAACAAAGGAACTGTGGCGTAAAGTTGTTTTTTCAATGGAACACCCTGTATATTATTTATTTTTATGAAACGCCCTTCTTTCCTGATTCCATAAATATATAGTTTGTCCATATTAGCTCAAACCGTTTTTAAGATATGAGCAATCAAACATTTAAAAAGCTGTATTCATTTGAGCTTAATACGTCTAGAATGCCTTGAAAAAGAAAATCCCCGTAATGGCGATGCATTAAAATACAGCTTTTTAAATGTTTGATTGCTCATATCTTAAAAACGGTTTGAGCTAATATGGACAAACTATATATTTATGGAATCAGGAAAGAAGGGCGTTTCATGAAAATAAATAATATACAGGGTGTTCCATTGAAAAAACAACAACTTTACGCCACAGTTCCTTTGTTTTAAGTCAGATCGCTTTTTAAATGGTAATTTTAGATTCTACGGCAAAGCATAAACTAAATGGCTATATTGGTTTAAATAAAAATACAGGGAAACTCAAAAAATAGGCCCCTGTTCAGTCCTGGTTGGATGACCCTGTACATTTTTAAAAGCCTTACAACTTTTATATAAGATATTTTTTGCGAACTCCTGTATCTTTTGAAATAATCGACCGTTTTGGTAATTTCTCCTAATTCTGTATATGACTTTTTAAAAATGTGTTAAATGATCAAAATTAAATGGGAAAATATTGAATTAAAAAAAAAACAGTTAGGTATTATTGTATTTGTTACCTTAGAAATTGGCTGCACCTCCTTAGCGATAGGCTTCTTAATCTCCTCGACCAGTGGCAGTTCCGTGGAATGATTGAAGGGAGTTATCGGGTTTTGCTGACACGGCACCGGCGACGAGATGGGGGAAGAACCGGATATCATGGACGTCGGGGTACCTCCTGTATCATTACTATCAGTTGTAGCTAAATTTTCAAACGAGAATATTCATAATAATAAAGAAATGGAGGGTGATATTGAACCATGCCCGTTAGGCAAAATTTAGGTTTTTTTTTTCGGCGTTATCTACGCTTCAACCGAGACCAGTGGGCCAGAAAAGGCTTTTCTTGTCGAAAATATCAGAGATCTGGGTAATGTCAGACGGCATCTACCGTTTTACATGAATTTGAAATCACAATTTTACCGGAAGTTATTGTAAGCATGCTGAATTTCAATAGGTTTCCTTTACTTAAGTAAGTGATAAAAAAAAAACATTAAAAAAAGCCAGATGTCTACACGACTTTTTTTCTGAAATTAGCTCATTAATATGCTTTTACATTCTTAGAAATCAGAATCACCATGTAAAAGGGTTTTTTGTTTTTTAAAGACTGTGTTACCTGTAACACTTTTATAAAATCTAACAACTGAGGACCCTTTTTTTAACGAAAATTATAGTTTCTCAGAATTTTATACAGTGTCACCAGTAAAGTCCGCATCATATGGGATTTTTTTTTATTAATAGCTTTATTCAAAATTTGGCATCAAGTTCTGCTTCGATCGAGATGATAATTAAGCAAAAAAAATAGTAGTCACGTGATTCGCATTATCTGTCAAATTTTAACTTTTTCCAAAAAATAATTTAAAAGTGGGGTTATTTCTGAAAATATCGAAAAAAGTTTTTAAATGCAATTTCTAGCCCACTTGCAAAATTTCAGCAGCATAAGATAATTTTGATTTTTTACCTATATTTTGTAAATTGCACCACTTTTGCAAAATAAGACTCAACGCAACCTACATAAAACTTCTCAGTTTTGACAAGGCTTTATTTCAGATACATTTTCTTTAAAGTAGCGCCATATTAAATGTGTGTTTTTCTACAAAATCAAAATTGGGCTATTAAAATTTGGTCGCATGTGATGCAAAGTTTATTTGTTTTTGACCCTGTATAAGGTAACTTCATAAAATAGGTATTTTTGTAAACGTAGTTTGTGCCTGAAAGTAATACACGTTGACGTTATTATGACATAGCTTAATAATAAATTATAATATAGGGGCTTTAAATTAAATCGTCGAAAATAGATAAACTTTACGTTGGTAAACTAAAATTTATTTTCCACTTAAAAACACTTTACTGAAGACACTGTGTTCTTTTTGTCTTAATATTAAGGTGTATTACTTTCAGACACAAACTACGTTTTCAAAAATACTCATTTTATAAAGTTACCTTATATAGGGTCAAAAACAAATAAACTTTGCATCACATGCGACCAAATTTTAATAGCCCAATTTTGATTTTGTAGAAAAACACACATTTAATATTGCGCTACTTTAAAGAAAATTTATCTGAAATGAAGCATTGTCAAAACTAAGAAGTTCTATGTAGGTTGCGTTGAGTCTTATTTTGCAAAAGTGGCGCAATTTACAAAATATTGGTAAAAAATCAAAATTATCCTATACAGCTGAAATTTTGCATGTGAAGAAACTGCATTTAAAAAAACTTTTTCTAATATAATAATATAGGTACTTTTTTCGATATTTTCCGAAATAACCCCACTTTTGAATTATTTTTTGGAAAAAATTTAAATTTGACAGATAATGTGAATCACGTGACTACTATTTTTTTGCTTAATTTTCATCTCGATCGAAGCAGAACTTGATGCCAAAGTCAAATTTTGAATAAAGCTCTTAATAAAAAAAATCTCATATGATGCGGACTTTACTGGTGACACTGTCTATAAAAAAAAACGAATTTTTGTACTGCAATGGATGGAAACCACTGTACAAACACAAACTATTTAGTTTTCTGTTTGTATATTAAATATTACCATGATTAAGCAATAAAAGGTTCTGTGTAGGAAAAACAAATTTAAAACAATTAAATAAAATACCTGAGGAAGGTAGACCAACTCCGGATAATTCCACATCATCCAAGCCAATAATATCATCGTAAATAAACTCATTATCTTCAAAATCCGGTTCTTTCCAAGAGTCTATGTAATATTCTACATTGTCTTTTATAGGCCTTATCTAAAACAGAATAGGTACACAAAAATTGTTTATTATAATAATAATAAGTTTATTTAAAATTTAATAATATAATAAATATGTTTATATTGTCTTCTATAAACTTATTCTTTAATCCCCTGAAGCTGAGCTTGTTAGGGGCAAATCTTATTTTTTGTTTTCGTATGTAAAATCATAAGTATGCATTAAAAATCAAGTTTTAAAGTAAAATGTTAATTTATGGTATAAACGCAGCTCTTTTGAAGAAATATATTAACAATAATAAAATTATTAATTTATAATTTTTAAGTAAAAATATTACTTATATAAATTATTCAGAATAATATTAATTAATTAAAGCATTTCTAAAAATATTTTCAAATTGTCTGTTTTTAATATCCATGTTTTTATTTCGACTTTAAATTTTTTTAATGAAATCAATTTTTTAATTTTTGTTGGTAAATAATCGTTTAAATAAAAACATAAATATTTGAAATTTTTTGTCCTATGGACTTATTTATTTTAGGTTTTATGGTTATTTCATTTTTATGACTTATTTTATGATTATGGTTTTTAAATTGTATAAGGTTTTTATTTTTAAATATATATATTAAGATGTTATAAATGTAAAGTTGTCTTATTTTAAACTTTTTTGTTTCTGAATATAATTCTTTTGAAGGATAAAGATAATCTTTATTGAATATAATTTTTAGAAACCTTTTTTGTAATATTTCTGATTTTTTAACTAAAGTTCTATTTATTCCTCCCCAACCTAAAATTCCGTAATTTAAATGAGTTTTAACTAACGCGTAATATAATATTTCCATATGTCTTACATTTAAAAATTTTTTAATTAAGTATTCTATATGAAAATTCCAATTAATTTAATTTACTGTCAAAAATAATAAATATTACTAGTTCCAGAATAAATAATATTCAATATATGTAGCTCTATGATGTGGTGACAACATCTTAGGTTTAAAACCCAACTTTTATGAAAAACTGTATTTACGGACAAGGTCATGAGGTGGAGAAATAATATTATTATACAAAAATAAAATGCCTACCTGTTTACACTCGACAGATTCGTTAACTAACATCCTTAACAAGGCCTCTAACTTTTGTATATGAAACCTATGCCTCTCTAACCTTGATTTAAGTTCGTCCATCCTTTCTTGTTTGTCTTTATCTAGCTTTTTCTTACCTTTCGATAGCAGCTGCTCAATTTCGCTTTCAAAAGAATCAGTCTAAAAATATTTCAAATTTAGTAGTATAGGTATATTATTTTTAAACAGAAAAACTTAATTACTTAAGTAACAATTAAAAATATAAGTTACCTGTATCGAAAGCTGATCTAGCGAACTTTTCAGCCAATGCTGCAACTCCTCTTTTTCCTTCTGGGCGGGATCCAATTTTTGGGCGGCTCCTAAGCCTTCTTTTGAATAAGCCTTAGTTTTTGTCTCTCTCTCTACTACTTTAAACCTCTCCATTTGCTAAAAACAGCATTTTCAAAACTATTAAGAAGAGTTTTTTAAAAAAGGTGGTTGGCAAAGAAAAGTCCTTTCTACCTTCTTATATATTTTATTTTTATATAAGAAGGTCTATCCGCAGCTATAACGTCGTTATTATTAAAAGTACCAGTTATTTATTTGTTATGGTACATAAAATCCTCGAAAAAATCTCTATATCGTTAAAAATGAATACACAATATAAAACGGAGGAAAATTGTACTTTTTTTATACCTATTAAAAAGGGATTATTGTATATGAAAAATTAATAAAAGGCTACTGTTAATCCTTCACTGATAATAGGGCCTCAAATTATGAAAAAATAGCTAGTAAATGTAATTTTATGCAACCCAAATGAATAGTACTGTTTAGATCATTAAGAAAAGTAATTGACTTACGGTTTCTATAAGTTTTCTATTGTCCATAAGTATACTTTTGTCCTTAATCTCCCCAGACGCTATCCAACTTTTGATCTGATCTCGAAGCCTCTGCAACTTCTTGATTTCCTTTTTGAGGTCGGCCTCATACTTTTCCTTCTGGTTGCTGTTTGTAGCATTATGGACTTTTTGCCAGATATCCTCGAACGTCTCGACGCCTTCTGTCACTTTTTTTAAACAACGATCTATTTCCCCTTAAAAAGAGACAAAATTAACTTAAAAACATCATAAATATTAATGTTTTCACGTTTGAGTGACTCTAGGAACAAAAAATGCGCTCTAATAATTGTTTAATAACTTGATAGTAGTTACTTTAAACATTTAGGTATTTATATTATTTATTTAAACATCTACCAAATGCACGTAATAGGACTTACCTTCTAGTTCAAAATTTTTACAAGAATTAGATAATTCCACCACAAATGGTAAGAATTCTTGTTCAAAATCCCTCCCAAAAAAAACAGGCCCTAATACTAGATCGCTAGTCATTTCTATTGTTTATACTGTAATTTTTAGAATAGCTAGGTAGTTCAGTTGCAAAATAATATTTACAACTTGGTCAGAGACAGGCAGGGTAAGTGTCCAACTTACTGTGTCAGATATAATGTATTTTTAAAACGTATTTAGGATGTTTGGGGTCGACGTAGAATATCAAATGTTAAATGTTTTTATGATAATGTTGTTTACATTAATATAATGTTTTGCCTTTAAAAAAACTGCTTAAGGTTTGCTGTATGCAGGGTTATTGGTAAACAAAAGTAGTTTTTTGTACTTCTTAATAAATTTATGAATATAAAAAGGAGCCAAACAACAACCAAACAAAGAACCACTCTTTACCTTGTAATTTTCTGGTAGCCGCCATGATCACATCAATGGGTACATTCTAAACCCTCGTTCTACCATCAAATTAACGAATAAGCTAAAATTTATAAAGCAAAGGGCAAGCAGTTCACCTAAATAACGGCTTTTCTATAATAGTTGGAGCTTAGATTAATTTTTTTGTTATAAAATATAAAATCTGTCGCTTTTCGCTATCCACTCTTCGAAACGTCAATGTCTTAAGAGCCAACATCAAAAAGTGACAGTTCTAGGAAAATGGAAATCTCGAACGCACTCCTTTCTCAGACAGGGGCGGATCTGGCCCATTTAATGTCAATTATTATTAAAGAATTTAAGTTTTTTAATTTTTACCTTCTGTGTTCCTCGCTAAACCTATTCTATTTTCGTTCTTGATGTGGTCCAATATTAAATATTTATTAAACATATCGCTTATTAAATTAGTTAACTAATTCAATTTCATATAAAACGATAATAGAATATTTTTATTGTCTGCAATTAATGCAATCTATATTTAAGTTCCGCTGAAAATAATAAAACAGTCCATTTAAAAAGCTTCACGATCACGAGTAAGTTACATTTTTAACTATGTGCCTGATTTCTTAAACCATTGGATGCATTTGTTTTACTTAAATATACATTAACAATATATTAAGTTTGCAAGAAAATCAGCTTGGATTAGCAACAGCTGAATCGCATTCCAGAATGGAAACGAAAAAAAATATTTAAATTAATTTTTGTAACGGAAAAAATACCAGCACAACCCTGTACAAAAAAGTTAATCTTCGAACGTCCCCCAATGGTTCATTTGAACTATTGCAGTCTAGTCAACCTAACATAAACAAAAAAAAAAACAACCGTCAACCATAAAAATATTATAAATACGAGACGAGGTGAAATGAGGACAATGACTGTTTATAATAAATAGTTTTTAGAAATTAGTAAGTTTTCCATTTAAATGGACAACGAAATGGACTGCGAGGACCCTACAGAAGGTGAGCCTGTAGAATGCGAAGGAATAGAAACGAAAAGAATTCGTTTACTTCGACCTCAAACTGTTCAACCGAAAAAACCTTGTGCCAAAGGAGAAAGATATGCAAATTTGAGAAAAGTAAGATTAACTTTAGGCCCTTATCAGTAATAAATTAGTTTTGCTTTCTATTTTAATCATTCCAAATCTCTATATCTGTTTAGATATTGATTTTTGAACTGCACCTTTCATCGACTATTTTCACTGAATCTAACAATTTTTTTAAAGGTCTCTGTGGTACTTCAAAAACCTGAGCAAGACCGATCGCCCGAAGACCTCAAACTCTTAATCGAATGTGCTGACATAATCGAAGAAGCCCAAGAAAGGCTGAAAAAACGGAAAGCTATTAAAAAAAGACTGGAAGAATTTGAAGACCCAGAGGATGTCCTGACCCAAAAATGCCAAATATTAGCGCAAGCAATAGCCCAGTCGCAGCACCTGGTAGTTTATACAGGAGCAGGTATAAGTACAGCAGCTAAAATTCCTGATTATAGGGGGCCCAATGGTATATGGACAAGACTGAAGGAAGGAAAAGAGATTGGGTGAGTAAATGGATTGTTATATAGCAAACTTAAACGATTACAATGTAGCCTTTAAGCTAGTTTCTTGTTGGGAATCTTATTATGCTCTTTTCAGGGATCATGATTTATCCTCTGCGGAACCTACGTATACCCATATGGCCCTCTATGAGCTTTACCGCCAAAAGATCTTGAAGTACGTAGTGTCCCAGAACTGTGATGGTCTCCATTTGAGGTCAGGGCTTCCCAAGACAGCACTGTCTGAATTGCATGGGAATATGTATGTTGAAGTGTGCAAGACCTGTAAACCCCATAAGGAGTATTGGAGATTATTTGATGTTACTGAAAACACTGCCAGATTTTCTCATAAGACTTATCGGTAGGTAAATAGTAATTTATTATTACTTAAATAAAATTAACCTGAGAAGTGCCGAGACTTAAATTGGCCGAAGATACTTTATGACTGTTTAGTACATACAAGTTTCTTTCTTTAATTTTAGGAGATGTTATGTATGTAATGGATCTCTGATTGATACTATAGTACATTTTGGGGAGAGAGGTAGTTTACAGTGGCCTCTAAACTGGAAAGGGGCTTGTAAAAATGCCAAAGAAGCTACAACAATCATTTGTTTAGGTTAGTGTGTGAGATTTTTGAATGATAAAAGACAATTTCGTATTTGTATATTATAGACCAGGGTCGATAATTTTTGAAACCAAGAAAAATAATAGTAGGATGAAACCCATCGGAAAAGGAAGAGAATATAACAAAAATGAAAGGAAAAATAATTTACGGGCGATCCGAGGTCGGGAAGTGGAAGGGGGTGAGTTTTTAAGGGTAGAAAACGATTTATCTCGATTTCCGGCAAAACTACTTACAAGTCCTATGGAAAAACATTAAATGGCAAAGTTGTAGGTAATAAAAAGAACTACAACTTTTGTATTCACACTTTTTTCACATGATCTCAAAATTTATGTGAAAAATTGAAATAACCAAGTTTTTGGTTTTTTATTTTTCTTTTACAAATTTTTTTTTTCACGAAATTTGGTGAAAACTTACCTTTTTATGTCCCAAACACACTGTAATTTTTTTGATTTAAAATATTTCTTTTTTCACCTTATTTTGACTTAATATCGAAAAAGCACCCTAATTTTCAATCGAAAATTCTCACGTCAAAATATCTGCTTTTAAAAAAAAAGTGGGTGGGCTTGTTGTTCGTTGACACACACATTTTCTGATGGTGTAAAAAAAAATATACATTACTATGGTAAATGTTCTCAAAAATAAATATTAACTTTATTAAATATTAACTTATTTGGTTGTTAATTATAGTAGTATATTTCGACTTGCAATTTTTTGTTTATCATTGTAACATGGAATCATACGTTTTTCGAGTAATTAAAGTATAAATTGTATTAAATAGCTCAAAATTGTACATAAATGATTTAAAAAAAAAATTTCGGATTTGAGTTTTTTTCGTTTCTTTGCATTTTTTGAGAACATTTACTTACCACACCATCAGAAAGTAGAGATTTCAACGAACAAAAAGCCCACCGACTTTTTTAAAAAAGCAGATATTTTCACGTGAGAATTTTCGATTGAAACTTAGGGTGCTTTTTCGATATTAAGTCAAAATAAGGTGAAAAAATAAATATTTTAAATCAAAAAAATTACATTGGGACATAAAAAGGTAAGTTTTTACAAAATTTCGTGAAAAAAAATTTTTTTTTGTAAAAAATAGATTAAAAAACCAAAAACTTGGTTATTTGAATTTTTACATAAATTTTGAGGTTATATGAAAAAAGTGTAAATACAAAAGTTGTAGATCTTTTGATTACCTACAACTTTGCTATTTAACGTTTTTCCATAGGACTTGTAGTTTTGCCGGAAATCGAGATAAATCGTTTTTTACCCTTAAAAACCCACCCCTTTCCACTTCCCGACCTCGGATCGCCCGTAAATTATTTTTCCTTCCATTTTTGTTATATTCTCTTCCTTTTCCAATGGGTTTCATCCTACTATTATTTTTTTTCACTTTTTACCATTTTCAAAGGCTTCAGCCCTGGTCTAATAGTGCTTTAACTACAAAAAAATTTTAGGTTCCAGTTTGAAAGTCTTAAAAAAATACCCCTGGCTGTGGCAAATGGACAAACCAGCAAAAAAACGACCCAATCTTTATATTGTAAACCTCCAGTGGACGCCGAAAGACGAATGCGCCAATGTAAAAATCCACGGCAGATGCGACGTAGTCTTTAAAAAAATAATGAACATGTTAGGAATTTTGGTCCCGCGGTACGATAAAAGCAAGGACCCGATTTTCCAACATGCCACTCAGCTACACGAACTTGAACTTCACACTACTGTACAGCCCAATTTGCAATTCGACTTAAAAGATAGGTTAGATAATAAAGTAGACGTTAAAATAGAAAATAAGGTACAAAATGACTTAGAAGATAAGCCACAGAGTATGCAAAATGAAGACTGCTCCCTTAGTAATAGTTCTGATCTCAATTTTAACTGTGATACCGCGAATAGTATAAGTGATAGTCCGAGAAGTAATTTTCTTCCTGAGGAGGAGAACGCTAGTAATAATGTTCTTTTCCAACAAAGGAACGTGTTTAACGGAATATTGGGTGATGTTCACTCTTACACTCGACTACTGGAACCTTCTCTCACCTTTCTCAGCTACAGCTTACTTCAAAAACAAATATTTGGGCCCTATACCGACCTATTTCTCTACCCCTACCAAACCAGCTTCCTTTACCCAGGGTTGCACAGCATCATCAATCCTATGCCGGTCATCAAAGAGGAATCCTTTCCTAAATCTGAGCCCGTAACGCCCGTAGAGCCGTCGTGCGTCTTCTGTCACAAGAACTACAAGTCCGTCACGTGCTCGTTCTATCAAAAGACGGAGCCCCGATTCGAGAAGCAAAAGTTTCGTTACAGTAAAGTGGAGAAGAGAGATAAACCAAACGTTTGTCTCTGTTGTGATTATACGACGGACGAAGACGATATGGAATTTATAAGTAGCGGATGTAGTGACAAAGAGGTGAGTAGCGGGTCGTGTGACAAAGACATAAAATGCAAGATGCAAGCGGGGTGGTTCGGGAAGGGGTACCGCAAAGGAAGGAAGTTCAAGAGAAGAACGGTGGAGTATAAGTAGTGGCTTTTAATAATTGAAGGTTTTAGTTACATTTCGTCGAAAAGGCAGCGTTTTTATTGACGGTCGTCGAATTTATGCATGTTGTAAGTTGTGGCAGAGTGAATTTTAACTTAGTGTTAAGTCTGTAAGTGTCAAATATTTTTTTCCGTAAATATTTGTTGTTTCGAAATGTTGTTCCTACAGTATTATAAGCTACATCACTGGAGAGATGGAGCTTTTTAACCGTGTACTTTTAGTATACTGGGTGAACACAAAATTTCTAACCCAGGAAGAAACATTTAATTTTATAAAGGGTCTGTTTGTATAATATTATTATCCAGGGTTAGTTGAAATAATCGGAACGGCTAATTTTCTTCAAGGCTAAATCAATGAATTTTGGTACAGGCGGATAACTTAAAAAGTTGAATTGCAAATTGACAATTGCGACGTTGCCAGATTTTTAGTTTTCTCTGTAACTCAAGGAATGTTTTTTTTTCAAATGTAACACTTTTTTTTTAATTAAATTCGATTCCTCCCATCAACATGACCATTTCCTGACAGTATCAAATTTTTATCTCAAATAGTTCTATGGGAAAAAGTTAATTAGTTACAACTCTAACTCTAAAAAAATCCAAACTATTTCCATTTAAAAACGTTTAAAACAATGTGAAAAGGAAGGTTGGTAGACATAATGTACCTAATAGTATCCATACACTACATTAATTTGATTATGAAACGGATATGTAAGTAATTTTTACTAGCTATGTTATTGTTAGTAGTTGTTTGTTGTTATTATCGTTATCGATACTATTAGGTACATTATGTCTACCAATCTTCCTTTTCACATTATTTGAAAAGTTTTTAAATGGAAATAGATTGGATTTTTTAGAGTTGTAACTAATTCACTTTTATTCCCATAGAACTATTTCAGATAAAAATTTGATACTATCAGGAAATGGGGGGAATCGAATTCAATAAAAAAAGAGTAGTGTTACATTTGAAAAAAAAACATTCCCCGAGTTACAGAAAAAACTAAAAATCTGGCAACGTCGCAATTGTCAATTTTCTATTCAATTTTTTAAGTTATCCACCTGTACCAAATCAAATCAAATCAAATCAAAAGTTCTTTAATCAAAAAAATTGATAACATTTTACAAAAAATGCAGCACCAATTGGTTGATTTGGCGTCAATAATATTACACAATAACTCTTATACACAACAAACTTATATAATAAAGATAAAACAATAATTAAAATTTTGTATATACAACACTGTTTAGATACACATTAAAAACATACACCTCGGTACTATTAAAATATATATTCTAGAAATTCATTTATACTGTAGGGTTCAATTTTTACAATAGTGACAAACAGAGCTCTCTTATACCTTTTAAAATTCCTTTCACTCTTAATATGCGCAGGCAATTTGTTAAAAAACCTTATAGATGAATAGGTAGGACCCCTTTCAGTGGATGCGAGCCTGTGCACAGGAACATTGTAACCAATAGTTCTGGTATTAAATGGATGGTGTATCTCATGCTGCCGAAATTTATCTTTATTCTTAAACAGAAAAATCAAACACTCATAAACATACAGACCTGGCAGAGTCAATACATTTAGATCCCTAAACTTACCTCTACATGACTCCCTCCATGACAACCCCAAAAGAATCCTAATTGCCCTTTTCTGTGTTATAAATACCCTATCAGCTTCAATACTACCACCCCAGAATATAACCCCAAAACGCAATGTTGATTGTATGTTTGCAAAGTATACGATTCTTAGTGTGCTGCGGTCAAGATATTTAGCCATCACTCTGAGAGAGTAGCAGGCAGCATTTAGCTTGTTGCAACCATGTGTTACCTGAGACACCCAATCCAAATTCTGGTCAATGCAGATTCCCAAGAACTTGGTGTCCGTGGCTAAACTTACACCCCGGGAGCAGAGCACGACATCCTGTGGAATGTCACCGTTTCTTTGTTTTGATCTGAAGCACACATATTTGGTCTTGTCGTTGTTTAAAACTAGTTTATTCTTTGTGAACCACTCCTGAGTCCTGTCCAGACAGTCACTAGAGACTCCAAGGAGCTCATTCAGCGAGGACCCCAGTACCAAAATATTGGTGTCATCGGCAAAATTTACCAAATGAGAATCACTGTCCAGTACCTCAGGCGACAGATTGTTGACGTAGAACACAAAAAGCAACGGACCCATGACACTTCCCTGTGGGATTCCCATACGAACGCGGCCCACCTCCGAAAAGTACCGCCTACCATCCTTCTCGATCAGCACTTTCTGACCACGATCTGAAAGGTACGAGCGCACCCAGTCCAATGGGGGCCCCCTTATTCCGTACCGCTCCAGTTTTTCTAAAATAATGGCATGGTCAAGGCTGTCAAACGCCCTGGACAGATCCAGAAACATGCCCAAGGATAGGCTCTTATCCTCCTGCCCCTCAATGACTTTCTCAATAAACTCATAAACAGCTGTCTCTATAGATTTACCCTTTAAGAAGCCATGCTGAGATGGACTAAGTAACCCCTCAGAGTAGAAAAAACTCAACAATCTAGAGCACATTGCCATTTCGAAGATCTTTGAGAATGAAGGTAATAGACTAATTGGTCTGTAGTTCTCCAAAGAAGCAGGGTCACCTTTCTTATGCAGAGGTTTAACAATTGCCAATTTTAGATTAGTAGGAAAGATACCGTACTTAAAAGAGTTATTTATAATATGACAAATTGGAATTGCCAACTCCTCTGCACACTGTTTTATTAAGCCACTTGAAATCTCATCATGACCCGAACTGAATTTATTTTTAAGTTTATTTACTAGGGCTAGCGTCTCATTTATAGATAAGGGAGTTAAAAGAAAGATCTCAAGTTAGGCACTATGTTACATGAAAACTGTGTGGGAGGGCGCTGGTTAGCTAAGAGATCTGGTGCTGCATTGATTACATGATTATTAAAATTATTACATATCTCTGTGGGGTTCCCAGGGATCTCGAGTCTGCCCTGGCTTTTCCCACCTCCTTTGATATCCCTAACGATTCCCCAAATACATTTTGATTTGTTTTCACTATTGTTGATACGGTTGACATACTGAGCTTTTCGAGCATCTGCAAGCAGATCGTTGTATTCACGTTTTTTTTCCTATATGCGTCCTGGTATGCGTCATTACCCCTGCTCATTACCAGTAAAATATCCAGATCATTCTTACAAGCCAAAAGTTCAGGACTTTGATAATATGGTGTATTTTTATTTTTATGCTTCACTGATTTGGCAGGAAAGCAATGATTGAAAATAGGAACCACAGTACGCATAAAGGCTAACCACTGCTCATTGACCTCCGACTCTGGAACAGCAAAAACATTCTCCCAATCCTGCTCAGAGAGAATAGCCTTAAACTATCTTTTATTATCAATACTGAACATTCGTTTAGTGACTTTGGGTGAGGTAAGATTACCTTTGCCAGCCTGAAAAACAATTCTCTGCCCTGTGTGGTCAGATATATGTGTGTTTAAGATTTCTGACTTGAAATTCTGAGAATTTGAATTTACCAAAATTCATTGATTTAGAATTGGTAGTTTTGAAGATAATTCGCCGTTCCGGGTATTTCAACTAACCCTGTATGATAGATAGTGTCCTTTAAAATACTACCATCAATCTCGGTGGCTAAAAGTTGTCCATTTTTGGGTATTAAACAAACTTTTTTTTTCTAAACCACAGAAAAATTATCGAAATTTCTAAATTTTTCCATGGACCCATCGTATTTACCTTTCTTAAATTTTTGTTTTAGATTAGATATATTAAGCTGAATTCTTATGCTCTGAGGGCATGTAAACGTGTATCGAAAATATTAATATTCAAAAATGATCAACCTAAAAAGTGGTAACAACGGATTCCTTCAGAACACTTGTTTTATTGTACTGTTGGTCAAAAAGCTCCACTTTTTCCTCCCTTTTTCGTATTTTATGACTGTTCGTGTTCTTTCACGTTCTGTACTGTGTTCATTTATATTTTTTTAATATATAATTATTTAATTTTTTATTTTGGTTTTTTTAATTCGTCTACATAACCGACTCGATTTTTGTCAGTGGCGTAGCGTGGTCGAAAGGAAGGGGGCAGTGACGGAACGACAGGAACTCCCCCCTCTCACCGAGATATTACTTGAAAAATAACGAAAAATAAGAGTACTTTACTCTTGAGCAACTTAAAAAAAAATTAACTTTCAAAATGTCTTTATTTCAAACTAACTTTTACAGTTCATTACATGGAAAGTGACAACATAATATAGAAAATAAAAAAAATAACAATTAAAAAAAATGGAAGTTAATCCAATCTAATTCAATTTAAAAAAAATAGTATAAATAATTTAATTTAGTAAATATCTCTTTAACTGTATTTTAAAAGTTGCCAATTTTTTAATTTTTCTGATATTTTTTAGAAGATTGTTATATTTTATTATTCCGTCAAATAAAAGCGATTTTTTTCCGAAATTACTTTTTACTGATATAGTTTGATAATTTATACGTCTGGTGTTATGATCATGTAATGTCTTATTCTCCCGAAGTGTTATATTTGATTTTTTTTTTGTTAATAGAGTGAATTAGAATACAAATTTTTAATTTATAAATGCTTTGAACGTGTAAATACCCTTTCGGTCTATATAGATTAAAAGTTGGTTCTAAATGCGGTAATTTGTGTATACATTTAATAACTTTATTATGCAATTTTTGTAATGGTTTTAAGTTTGATAAACAAGCAGATCCCCATGCAGAAGCTAAGTATAGTAATTTTGAATATATTAATGAAAAATATATATTTTTGAGGTATTTCAAAGGAATGAAATATCTAGCTCTGTACAACACAGATACCAAAGGAGACATCGAGTTGATAATATACTGGATATGGCATTTCCAATTTAAATTCTCGTCTAAAACTAATCCTAAAAATTTTGTCGTTTTTGAATATTGAATATTTTCATTATTAAATGCTAAGGGGTTAATGATGGAATTTATTTTATTTTTAGTTATAAACATAAAAGAAGTTTTTGTAAAATTTAACGTACGTTTATTTTTATTAAATTAAACCCTTGCTGTCGATGAATGACGGCTTGTAGACGACGGCGACGTGGCATTCTTAACACAAAATTTCTTGTCAATTTTGGAGTTATTTCATTCCATGCTTCAAGTATAAAGCTGTTTGCAGATGAAACTTTTGCAGAAATGTATTTTTATATTAATAATGATTTTAAAATACTTCTTTCTTGGCTTCAATCAAATAAATTTACGCTAAATTTTACAAAATCTTCTTTTATGTTTATAACTAAAAATAAAATAAATTCTATCATTAACCCCTTAACTTTTAATAACGAAAATATTCAATATTCAAAAACGACAAAATTTTTAGGATTAGTTTTAGTCGAGAATTTAAATTGGAAATGCCATATCCAGTATATTATCAACTCGATGTCTCCTTTGGTATCTGTGTTGTACAGAGCTAGATATTCCATTCCCTTTCGGTCTAGGTATACTTATAGATTAACAGTTGGTTCTAAATGTGGTAATTTGTGTATACATTTAATAACTTTATTTTGCAATTTTTGTAATGGTTTTAAGTTTGATAAACAAGCAGATCCCCATGCAGAAGCCAAGTATTGTAATTTTGAATATATTAATGAAAAAAATGTATTTTTTAACTATTTTAAAGGAATGAAATATCTAGCTCTGTACAAAACAGATAGGTACCAAAGGAGATATCGAGTTGATAATATACTGGATATATGGCATTTCCAATTTAAATTTTTGTCTAAAATTAATCCTACAAATTTTGCCGTTTTTGAATATTGAATATTTTCATTATTAAATGTTAAGGGGTTAATGATGGAATTGATTTTATTTTTAGTTATAAACATAAAAGAAGATTTTGTAAAATTTAACGTAAGTTTATTTGATTGAAGCCAAGAAAGAAGTATTTTTAAATCACTATTAACATCAAAATACATTTCTGCAAGAGTTTCAGCAAAATAAATAATTGTTGTATCATCTGCAAATAGCTCTTTATATTTATATTTAATTGAATCTTCCTCGTAAGCTCTACAGTTTTTTTAATTTAAATTAGCACTTTTATAGTCTTATCAAGAATAAAATTTTCTAAGAAATCAATTAGAAAAAGGTTTTCCATATGGAGTGAGAGTTCTGCCGGTCATTATGTTCTAGTACAAATTTACAAGAAAAAATCATGTCTAACATTCAAAGTAATTAATTGATTACACATTGATTGCCTTCATAATAATGCCAAATTTAATTACGCAATTGTTTAATTTCGTCATTATTACTAAGTATTCAGAAAACATTGTAAGTAGGTACACTCTTTTTTGACGTTAATACCACGTTTAAAAGTATAGCCTAAATTAAAATACATAATAAGCATCACTTGTGTTTTTCCATTGTGTCGATCATCAATATCAGTTATAGACGATGTGTTCGCCTTTTTCCATACACGTATAGTTGTTTCCACCATTAGTAAATAAATAAATATAAGTATAGGTAACTTTTTTATTATTTTTGAAAAACAAAGTTGTAGGGACGCATTAGGGCTACAATTTAAAAATTATATTGAATTATACACGGTGTCCCAAATAGTCGAGGCATATCGATTTAAGATTGCTTGATCAATTCTGAAAACATTTTGTATAATATATAGCTTATCATCCGTAAAAAAAATCAAATACATTACGAATTGAGGGAAGGTGATGATTGACAGTGAGGTAACAAACAACGGGGGGGGGGGGGGGGGGGGGTTGGCATCGACGGCTCCTTTAAAATTTGCTGTCAGCTTTGCTTTTCATACGTATTTCATTTCATAATTAATTTTATTTTTTTATGTCATACCAGTACATTATTGTGTTTTTATACCTTAGATATACCATCTACATAATGGATTACTTTATGCCCGTGCGGGCATAAAGTACACATTATGGCCCGCGCGGACATTAAGTGTTGCATTAAGTGTGCATCTTGTTTATTTTAAAAAACGAGCCACAAAGTGGCGAGTTTTTTTATTGACAAGTGCGCTAAAACGCCTTATGAAACATGTGCTTTATAAATTTTTTTCTATTTCACCTTTTATAATCAAGGAAAATACATTTTAAAAAGAAAATAAATCCTTCAAATTTTGTAAATTTTTATGTCTAAATTGTATGTTGGTAATACTATTTTTTATCATAGTGGCCTCTGGACAACAAAAATTATTTTACGAACTGTCATTTTTTGATTTATTGACCCATTTTCACCACGAGATTCTAAAGTTATTTTAGCGATATGAGATTTGAAATTGGACGGAATACGTTGTGTGATCCTTGTACATTCGGTACATATACAGAGCGTTCGGAAATTCGGGCGATTTTGCTACTTTTTTTCGAATTTCAAAAGACGTGATTTTACGTCACGGCATTGCAATTTAGTATAGGGAAGATGGAAAATTCAAATAAAGTTGAAGTTAAAATCGACATTGGAAGGTTAGTAGATTGAATTTTGGAATGATAGCTTGAAGCATCTACAAAAGATTTATTTATAGATTTATGCAACCAACATACATGACTGTTATCCACACAGAATAAAAAAGTAAGTTATCAAGCTATTTTTCCTCTGCGAAAAATGGGTTTTCTCGTAAATCACAAAGGCCGCGCAAGTCAATGAAATAAAACATTTAAATGTTACCAACATCAAATAAAGAAAAAACGCGTATCGAAATAGCTTCATTACGATACGCAAATGCGTATCGTACTGAGCTTATATGAACGTGAAATAGAAAAAAGTTTGTATGCACCACGGGTACTAATATACCCTCGGGCGACTTACGATTATGAACCCTCGGGCCAGGGGCCCTCGGCTTTGTAAGACTGTCGCCCTCAGGGCATAATCATCTACTTAGTACCCTTGATACATAAATAACTATTATATCCTGAGAATTTACCTTCGTTAAGTGACGAAGAATTAATATAGACGTGAAAGCGCGGAATTTACTAACAAACAACCCCAAAAAATAATTCAAAAGTGAGGTTATTTCTGAAAGTATCGAAAAAAGGTATTAGACATTTTTTTTAAATGCAGTTTGATTTTTTACCCATATTTTGTAAATTGCACCACTTTTGCAAAATAAGACTCAACGCAACCTACATAAAACTTCTTAGTTTTGACAATGCTTTAGTTCAGATACATTTTCTTTAAAGTATAGCGCCTTAAATAAATGTGTGTTTTTCTACAAAATCAAAATTGGGCTATTAAAATTTGGTCGCATGTGATGCAAAGTTTATTTGTTTTTGACCCTGTATAAGTTAACTTCATAAAATAAGTATTTTTGAAAACGTAGTTTGTGTCTGAAAGTACCTAATACACCTTTAATATTAAGACGAAAAAGAACACAGTGTCATCAGTAAAGTGTTCATTAAGTGGAAAATAAATTTTAGTGGTGGGTAAAAAAATCAAAATTATCTTATGCAGCTGAAATTTTGCATGTGGGCTAAAAACTGCATTGAAAAAAACTTTTTCTCATAACTTTTTTCGATATTTTCAGAAATATCCCCACTTTTGAATTATTTTTTGAAAAAATTAAAATTTGACAGATAATGCGAATCAGGTGACTACTATTTTTTGCTTAATTTTCATCTCGATCGAAGCAGAACTTGATGCCGAAGTCAAATTTCGAATAAAGTTATTAATAAAAAAATATCCCATATGATGCGGACTTTACCGGTCCCACTGTACCTATATACTCAAGAAGGAAGCTCTAGGGGTATTTCTTCGAGCAGAGTACCTATACTTCTAACTTCTAATGCCCTGTCCAATCATAGCCAGCCGAAAAATTTAAATGTACAGGCACTAAAAAAATTAATTTATTCATCCCATTGACGTATTTAGTTGGTATTATGGGCGTTAGTAATTTTTTTGTTAATTAAACACGTTTTTGGTTTTTTCCAACTATCGATTTAAATAGGTATGCTGGGGCGAAGGTAACATCCGCACAAGACGACAGCAACATCTTCGAAACGACGACCGCGCAACCTTTGGTGCAGAGGCGGATCCAGGGGGGGCCAATGGGGCCCGCCCCCCCCTGAAGCCCCTTGAAACATTGAAAATTCGTTTTTGTTTAAATTAATAATTAGCGAAAATAAATGATTATTTTAAGTTCCTTTAAACCAAGTATTTTTAGTTGAATAGAATACCTGTTACAAAAATTTGTGTTACTATTTTCACAATATAAAATATAAATATACTGATTTATTTTGATTTTTTGCATACGGGCCCCCCGGGAGTATTTCTGGATCCGCCAGTGCTTTTGGTGTATGGTTTTCGCAGATCTAAGGATACAGATATAGCTGTAGGAGATATCATAACAAATATTCAAGCTAATGTCGACAGCAGTAAAAAATGCTGTTTACTATCCTTAGATCTGTGTAAGGCTTTTGACACCGTAAACCATGATATTTTATTAAGAAAATTATACAGTATTGGAATAAGGGGAAATACACACAAACTACTTCAAAGTTATTTAAGCTATCGTAAACAATTTGTTCAAATTGGGGAAAGAAAAAGTTCGGAAAAAGACATAATATGTGGAGTTCCACAAGGATCAATATTAGGTCCGTTATTATTCTTAATTTACATTAATTCCGTTTCCAAATTAAACCTAAAGGGCAATATAAAGCTATTTGCAGATTATACAACAATTATTTATTTTGCTGAAACTCTTGCAGAAATATATTATAATATTAATAATGATTTAAAAATACTTCTTTCTTGGCTTTAATCAAATAAACTAACGTTAAATTTTACAAAATCTTCTTTGGCGTTTATAACTAAAAATAAAATAAATTCTATCATTAACCCCTTAACATTTAATAATGGAAATATTCAATATATTCAAAAACGACAAAATTTTTAGAATTAATTTTAGACAATTTAAATTGGAAAGGCCATATCCAGTATATTATCAACTCGATATCTCCTTTGGTATCTGTTTTGTACAGAGCTAGATATTTCATTCCTTTGAAATACTTAAAAAATATATATTTTTCATTAATATATTCAAAATTACAATACTTAGCTTCTGCATGGGGATCTGCTTGTTTAACAAACTTAAAACCATTACAAAAATTGCAAAATAAAGTTATTAAATGTATACACAAATTACCCCATTTAGAACCAACTGTTAATCCATATATAGACCGAAAGGATATTTACACGTTCAAAACATTTATAAATTAAAAATTTGTATCCTAATTCACTCTATTATTTTAAAAGAAAAAAAATCAAGCATAACACTTCAGGAGAATAACACATTACATGATCATAACACCAGACGTTGTATAAATTATCAAACTATACCAGTAAAAAGTAATTTCGGAAAAAATCGCTTTTATATGACGGAATATTAAAATTAACAATCTTCCAAAAAATATCAGAAAAATTAAAAAATTGGCAACTTTTAAAAAACAATTAAAGAGATATTTACCAAATTAAATTATTTATATTTATACCAATTTTTTTTTAAAATTAATTTTATTAATGAATTAAATTGGATTAACTTCTTTTTTTATTGTTATTTTTTTTTATGGTTATTATTTTCCAAATTATGTTGTCACTTTCCATGTAATGAACTGTAAAAGTTAGGTTGGAATAAGGTCATCTTGAAAGTTCATTTCGTTTATATTTACCAGAAAATCGTTCGTACTGACAAACTTCAAGTTACAATGGAATTTTATATGAGTATGAAAGAGTAAACAATTTGTTTAAGGGGCCCGCAATAAAGGCAGGAAATCAATCAGTGTTGCCGGCGTAAACAATGCATGGCAGGGCCATCCCTCGGTTAAAGAGAGAAGCCTCCGTTTGTGCTGGCGAGTTCGAAGTACATTTTGTACTCATTTATTTACATTAAAAGCCTGTAAGTTCAGGTTGGTCGATACTGTATACCAGGGCAGGATCCTGCAATAATGCGTCAGGCTTCCATAGCTCCTAAACGAATTCAGTTAGGCATTTCATTCATATGGATGGCCTGTTACCATAGACATTTACCTTTAGATACATACAGCTTATCTCCTGCGCAAACAAAAGTTACGTTTTATGGGTGAAAAAATACGTCCGAGCGCATGACTCGCCGGTCAGCTGCATTCCCTCTGTGCACCTTCGGGCATGCGCACAAACCTCGTGTTATCGGTCTGTCATACTTTACCGACATGCTCAAAATACCCTCCAGAACCGGCTCGTCGGCCGCCATTTTTGTTGTTGTGTTTAAAGGTTTCTCTGTGGATTCCTTTGTAGCTGGTTGGTTAATTTTTTGGTTAAAATCTGTGCACCCCGACATTAAGCTTTTAATAAAGCCAGTATTCCACGGGCAAACACTTTTTCAAATCCTTGAACAAGAAGTTTTGCTTGACAATATTTTACACGTACCCAAGTTTTTGCCAAATTGTAAAAATCAATACGAGTTATATACCAACTAATATTTGACTTGAGGTTAGGTACGCGATAAAACCGTAGATTGGTTACTTTGCTGGTTTTGTTTGTTTTTATATTCGATTTTATATAAGACTAGTTTAATTTACTTGTTCTTGTTCTCTTCCTTTTCGAACTAAAAACACGACGACGAATCATTTTTAAACAAATTTTAAAAACAAGACCTTAAAAACAATTTTCTATCCTTAAAATCTGATAGGTTTCCTATTACTAAAAATGCCAGAAATCACTACCTTTTTTCCCAACTTGATCAAAAATTGAGAAGAAATTCCAATTTTTTGGCAAGAATTTAAATTTTAAAGCCCGGACCTGTCTATTTTCCCATTCGTCAAACGATAATGTTGCAGTGCGCATGTCTAATAGTGTCTAGCTTTGTTTACATGCGCGAGGCCATATGCCACATGCCACTTTCGTGATCTAAAATCTAAAGGTAAATTGTCTATGATTTAAACACATCTAACTAGGCCTAGGCTACACAAACAAGAAACAAGGTATGAAAATAAAGAGAAATACACACCAAGACAGATTATCCCCATGCATGTTTCGGTATATTTTATTTGCAGCTCTGCAGTCTAATTAGGTACGCCTATTTTTCGGGCATTATATTACTTCAAAAAGTTTAAAAGACACTTTTTTTTATACTCATATTATATAAAAGAAAAAGTAAATACCTAGGTATGTTTATATTAATCCAAGGGTGAATATATTATTATTGTATTTGAAATTATTAGCCCAGAAGTGTGAGCATCATTGAATTGGTTAGTGAGGCTGAGAGGGCTTTATTTTATAGAGTTTTTTAGGTATATTAAGTACCAATTTCATATTATGGTCAAAAAGCATATTTTTTGTTCCATGATATTATTAAATTGTTTTTGGGATTATCAATTAAATGTTTCCTAAGCTTACTTGTTGCATTAATATAACATATAACAAACCTAATTATTTATCTATGAAGTTCATCTATAAGTTTCAATCATTAGTGAGGTATGGGGCAAATTTTCAACTTTTACAATTTCTCGAGCAAGAACCGAAACTTTTAAGCCCGGACCTGCTAGGCCATAAATTTGCCACTTTCATGACTATTGTTTGCTTATCTAATCGGTGGCCAAGTTTTCAAACACATTTTCCGAACACCCTGTATACGTATACCTATAGTAGGTATATAAGATTGAATGGTCGTAAAGTGTATTGCCCCGGGTAAAGCGAGGTTTAATTGTTGGTGTGCGGACCTCCTCCGGTCTGCAGCTGGGCTATATCTGGTTTAAATTTAGCCGGATCCATTTATGTATTTTTTTTAAATTATGTTAATTTAAACTAATTAACATTTTTTAATAAAACTTTTTAAATGCCAAATATAAAAAACTCTCGAAGAAGAATTAACTTTATACCCATCTTTGTTATTAGTTATTATATTCGCTTTTAAGGTATGATGGTAACTGCAAGTGCACACTGACAGCGTGACATGACTAGAACCACAAAACATACAGGGTGATTTTGACCGAAAACGCGATATAATGAGGTATTTTGTGGACCACCCTCACCAGCCCCTGAAGCTTTGCTTTTCATATTTATTTCATTTCATAATTAATTGTATTTTTTATATCCTGAGAATTTAACTTCGTTAAGTGAAGAAGAATTATACGTGAAAGCGCGGAATTTACAAACGATATACCATAAAGATTTGTCCATTATGACTTTCCTATTCAAATTTTAAGCCTCAAAAAGGGACTTGGAGATAGTATTTCAAAATTAAAAACAGTCTATGAACTTGCGGACCATTTATTAATAAAAAAATCAGTGTGTTCTTCAAATTTCCCAGATGTATCTAGTGCAGTGATGTTATTTCTAACTTTAGCAGTTAGTTTGGCATCAGCGGAACGATCTTTTTCCAAACTTAAAATAGTAAAAACTCATTTACGTAACACCATGGCACAACAACGCCTTTCTGATCTATCCTTAATCAGTATAGAACACGAGTTCGAAAAAAAATCTCTCGACGATCTGGTTGTTTTATGTAATACCTTTTATAGTACTTAGTGATATTATGTTTGTGCAGACTTGTTGAGTGTTCATGTGTTTTACTGTTTTCTGTCTTTTGGATTCTATGAGGCTCGATCACTGCTACCCCCGTTACTACCATACATGGTCAAGGGCGTCCATAGAGCGTTTTTCAGGGGGGGGGGGGGGGGGGGGGCGAAAACAAACAATACTTTTTTATATACAGTGTCACCAGTAAAGGCCGCATCATATGGGATTTTTTTTATTAATAGCTTAATTCAAAATTTGACTTTGGCATCAAGTTCTGCTTCGATCGAGATGAAAATTAAGCAAAAAAAATAGTAGTCACGTGATTCGCATTATCAGTCAAATTTTAATTTTTTTCTAAAAATAATTCAAAAGTGGGGTTATTTCTGAAAATATCAAAAAAAGTTATAGGACAAAGTTTTTTTAAATGCAGTTTCTAGCCCACATGCAAAATTTCTACTGGATAAGATAATTTTTATTTTTACACATATTTTGTAAATTGCACCACTTTTGCAAAATAACACTTATAACGCAACCTACATAAAGCTTCTTAGTTTTGACAATGCTTTATTTCAGATACATTTTTTTTAAAGTAGCGTTATATTAAATGTGTGTTTTTCTACGAAATCAAAATAGGGCTATTAAAATTTGGTCGCATGTGATGCAAAGATCATTTGTTATTGACCCTGTATAAGGTAACTTCATAAAATAAGTATTTTTGAAAACATAGTTTGTGTCTGAAAGTAATACACCTTAATATTAAGACAAAAAAGAACACAGTGTCATCAGTAAAGTGTTCATTAAGTGGAAAATAAATTTTTGCTTAACCCAACGGAAAGTTTGTCTATTTTCAACAATTTAATTTAAAATCTCTTTATTTTATTTTTTATTTTTTTACTTTCAGTCACAAACTACGTTTTCAAAAATACGTATTTTACGAAGTTACCTTATACAGGGTCAAAAACAAATGAACTTTGCATCACATCCAACCAAATTTTAATAGCCCCATTTTGATTTTGTAGAAAAACACACATTTAATATGACGCTAGTTTAAAGAAAATGTATCTAAAATAAAGCCTTGTCAAAACTAAGAAATTTTATTTATAGGTTGCGTTGAGTCTTATTTTGCAAAAGTGGTGCAATTTACAAAATATAGGTAAAAAAGCAAAATTATCTTATCCAGCTGAAATTTTGCATGTGGGCTAGAAACTGCATTTAAAAAAAATTATAACTTTTTTCGATATTTTCAGAAATAACCCCACTTTTGAATTATTTTTTGAAAAAAAATTAAAATTTGTCAGATAATGAGAATCACGTGACTACTATTTATTTGCCTAATTTTCATCTCGATCGATGCAGAACTTGATGCCAAAGTCAAATTTTGAATAAAGATATTAATAAAAAAAATCCCATATGATGCGGACTTTACTGGTGACACTGTATAAGACTATTTATTTAACTTATGCCTAATGTATTAATTTATTGATATGTTTTTATTATGTAATTGTTCAGTTTAGTGATTTGTTGGTCTACTAACTAACCACTGTACCTACTATTTAATATTCATACTGAATTATGAAATAAAATAGTATTGTGGGCGCCTAGGGGGGGTGGGGTGGGGCAAGTGCCCTTTTGCCCCCCCCCCCCCCCCTATGGACGCCCTTGCCGAGGGGTAATTCACTGGCGAAAATGGTGTACAACTTCTAGAAAATACAAAAGAAAATACAGAAAATAAGAGGAAAATACGAAGAAAATACAGAAAATACGAAGAAAATACAGAAAATACGAAGAAATTACAATGAAAATACGAGAAAAATACAGGCAACATAAGGAAAATATGGAAAATACGCGCGCCAATCAATTTGGCAATGACGTAAAGTCGTTAACGCTGCCGGGTTTTCGACGGTTTTAATGATGGGAATAACCAACTTAAGATTCTGGAACAACGCTGCTTTGACTTCTAAAAAAAAATTGAGTAAAGCCAATTTTTTTTTTGGCGAAAATGATGTACAATTTCTAGAAAATACGAGAAAATACAAGGAAAATACGAGAAAAATTAAAAAAATACATGGAAAATACAGAAAATACGAGAAAAATTAAGAAAATACAAGGAAAATACAGAAAATACGAGAAAAATTAAGAAAATACAAGGAAAATACAGAAAATACAACGAAAATACGAAGAAAATTCGGCAATATGGAAAATGGTGTACAAATTTTTCTCAGTGAATTACCCCTCGATTTATACTGAATTATGAAATAAAATAGTAATGTGGACGCCTAGGGGGGGGGCAAGTGCTCGTTTTGCCCCCCCCCCCCCCTATGGACGCCCTTGTACATGGTAAGCAACATTATAAGTGGCGTTTTAAAATTTTGATTTTTCACCATGTTTGCTGGAATACTACGTATAATGACTTAACAACTACCTATGTTATGTCTACCAGTCTACCTTCTTCTTCTCCAAGTGCCTATCCGTTCCGGATGTTGGCTATCAGCATGGCTATTTTTACTTTGTTGATGGCGATTCTGAACAGTTCTGCTGATGATTTGTCAAACCACGTTCTCAGATTCGCCAACCACGATATTCTCCTTCGGCCAGGTGCTCTTCTGCTGTTAATTTTGCCTTGTAGGATTTGTTGTAGTAGCCCGTATCTATCTGGGTTCCTCATTATGTGACCGAAATATTGAAGTTTCCGGCATTTTACGGTATCCGATAGTTCTGGTTCTTTATTCATTCTTCGCATTACTTCTGTGTTGGTAACTTTTTGTATCCAAGATATTCTTAGTATTCTCCTGTACAACCAGAGTTCGAACGCTTCAATTCTCTTGGTAGTCTCCCTAGTGAGTGTCCAGGTTTCTACGCCATACAGAAGCACCGAGAAAACGTAACAACGCAAGAGCCTAAGCTTCATGTCTAAGGACAGATTGTGGCTTTTAAAAAGCGAGCTCATTTTAACAAATACTGAGCGGGCCTTCTCGATGCGACATCGTATTTCTTGAGAGTTGTCCCATCTCTCGTTAATGATTGTCCCCAAGTATACAGGGTATTCCCTACTCGATGCTCGATGGTACATTAGAAGTATCTGGAGAACGAAAAGAAAAATAATTTTGAAATTTTCACTACGGCCATAGGAGACTGCGCTCTAGCTTTTAAAAATAATTTCGCGGTTGCAGTGTTGCCAGATCTATTGATTACTGACATCAACTTTGGAATTTTAAATGAGACACCCTGTATATTTTTACATTTTTAAATTCCACATAAAATTATAATTATTTTTTATTAAATGCACTATTAGTCTATACTTCATAGTTTCCGAGATATTGACTCTCGAAAAGTGACATTTTTGAACTTTGACAGCTTATAACTTTCTAACAGTACGTCTTAGAGCAAAACGGCTTACATGTCCCTATCTTCAATTTTTATTATCTTCCCAAAAAATTAACTTCCGGTTAAACCGGATGTAACTCGAAAGCAGGAAATATAGTTGTTCCGGTTTAACTGGAAGTATTATGAATGGCTTCATTGTTATAATAATACATTCTTTAGTCCTTAAGAAACAATATAACTGAAATCAAGACAAAAAGTGTTTTCAGTGTTTAAAAACAACTAATTAACAAACCCTTGTTTCTCGTATATACTTACATTGTGCTTACAAATCCGAAAATTTTGAAGAATTGGCAACAGCAAGGGATACAAGCGCCAGTTAAAGCGGCTGGGATAAGCTGAAGCGGTCTCCGACCCGTTCGACGATCGATTCTGTCAGACAGAGATAGGCCAGTGACCGCCGATGGCGTGGAAGAGACGAAGATAAAATATACGTAGTTTGGAACTTGTGGACGGGCTGGACAATGGTCCGAGAATGGAGTTCTGGTAAAAAAATTAAAGCATTTTCTGAGCATTAGTGTCGTGCCGTGTCAGGTTTATTTTTCTGATTTTAGTTTTGTGTATAGAATTTTTGAGTTACCTTATATTTATTATTTTAATATAATATTATTATATATACAGTGGGTTTATAAAGTGTAGTATGTACAAACACCTAATGTAAAACAAACTTATCAGTGTGTATACGCATTTTAATTATTTGTTTGGGACGCCTATGGTTAGGAAATTCCTACAGTTTAATGTCATTAAATTGACCTAAGAAACACTATACCATTTAAGATTTTAAAGTGGAGGAGGGTAGTGCTTCAGGGGTGGGGGAGGGTGATGAGCCCGCGTTTTTGTAGGAATGTCATTTTTGGTTTTATCTTTTTTAGTGTAGAACATAATTATATAGAAATGGCAGTTTCTCCGTTTTTACTTGCGAAGCCATCGCTATCCTAGAATCTCTAAACTACCGATCCTGTCGGACTCCTTGTCGGTTTTAAAAACCGTTAAAAATTTGGATAGCTGGAGCTATAGTGTGTGTCCAGTACTTTTTAAGATCAAATAATCTCTTAAAAAGCTTAGTCACAGCACACACAGTGCTTGTTTATAATGAAGCTGTAGATCAACTAGCCAAAGACGCTATTATTAGTGGCTCACCAATGAACTACTCTATTGGAACACCAGATTCTTATCTTATTTGCAAATCTAGAACCTTAGAACAATGGCAAAATAGATGGAGTAGATACAAAAGAGTCAATAAAACAAGATTTTCACAGATCCACCCGGACATTCCTATAAAATACTGGCACTCCACTCTTAACGTTTCGAGGAGATACATAACCACTCTAATTAGGCTTAAATTTGGACATGCAAGTTATCCTGCTTACCTTAAAAAAAATTAAAGTAGTGTGAGGGTTCTGCCGTTCCATGTGATTTGGATCATATATTTTTTGAATGCCGAAAATACTCCAACAACATATCGTCACCTTAGAGTTATACTGTGGTATGTACAGTAAACCAAGTTTTGAGAAAAAGCGTTATGAAAAATTGGCTTTTTGTTACAGTGCTATGGACAGACCTACACTTAAGAAAATTTGTACTTAGTTAGTTTCATTATAATTATTACGAGTTTTTAGAAAAAATATACACATATACATTGTTTTTTCTATATTTTGGGCACTAGAAAAAACACATACAATTATGTAACTCTATTTTTTTATTAATTATGAAAACATACAACTCTGTAACGTTACAAAAAAACAAAATAACTACAAATAAGAATATAATCCAGAACTAGAGAAATAAATATGTTAGGCATTATCATTTTTGGGAAGTATAGCCATATACGTATGCCTTATCCACCTCAGGAATCGACTAGCACACTAACTCAACGACCCAACCAAATAAAAACAAAGTTGTATGTGTATTATTTGTGAACATAGAAATAAAATTGCAAAGGTGTATGTGACACATATACAACTATGATACTCTAAAAATTGCAATTCACGTTGATACAACAATGTATTTATGGTTGCCAATGACATATGGTGTAACATACAACATTGTAATTTTCTGGAAGGCAAGTTTGAGGTACATACAACTTATTAACACCGAAAAGTCAATTTCAGAAAAATGCGACATACAACAGTATAACTCTAAGGTGACGATATATACAGAGTGGTCCTTAAGTACATCGAGAAAATCTAGGATATGATTCCTGGCATCAATTTAAGTTAAAAAGTTCATATGGACTTATGCCCTAAAATGCTTACCCTCTAAGATACAGGGTGTTAAAATATTTTTAAAAAATAATTGTTTTTTTAAAATTTCGATACTCCTTGAAGATACGGTATTGAAAATTGATGTCGATTGATTTCATATTAAACTGCACTTTTTGGTTAAAAAAGGGTTTGCCTACTTCCACCAGTGGCGTGCATGAAGATACCATCAATATTTTTTTTTGTGAAAATATGTGATACGCCACTGTTTTTTTTTAAACTCTGATGCATGGCGCAGAAGGCTATCATGTCCTTCTTACATAGAAATAATATGAAACTGTAATCATTAAGTTATAATCGGAATCCTTAAGGTGGGAGTATCAACATGCTTGCCAACCTATAACCTATTTCGCGTAGATTTATTTATGTTTTCTAGCTTTTATACAAAATTTAAAGAAAATCAGTATCGACTTGATATTCTATAGTTAATAATTATTGACATATTTAATAAATATCAAGCAATTTCATAACTTATTTTAGGAGAATTGTATAGCGAAAAATATCGGGTAAGATTTTTTTTAACGTTATTATGTCATTGTCACTCATTGTTGTTTCACTATACAATTCTCCCAAAATTAGCAATGAAATAAATTGATATTTTTGTAATATATCCGATACTACCTAAATAATGTACCGATGATATTGATTTTCTTTAAATGTTAGTTATTAAAATAATAAACTCAAAAAATCAACGCGAAATAGGTTATAGGTTGGCAATAGATTGAATGACGTTGAGAATTCAACCTTGAGAGATGTAGATATCCTAAATTCCTATTGTTATGTGTTTTCCCAGGGCCCTCCTGTTTGTTTATAAAATGCTCTGATCGGCCCAGAGCGAGAAGCGAGTAACCCTGTCTCTTTCCTTTTAGGTTTTTTCCTTTTCTTTTTCTTATGATTTGACGTATTATCTGTAACCCTTAAAAACTTAGCGGCTGGCTGAATGGCAGATCTGCCAAAGCAAAAAAAAAAATAATTTATAGCAATGGTAAATTTTCAAAAAGTGACCCGCCTGTATAACAATGACTAGAACGATTCTTAAAAGAATGGAAAGTTAATTGTAGGTAATGGTTTTCCGGTGTCTCAGCATTTCCCTACACGTAAATGAGGCACGGTGTGCCAAACGAATTTCTAATAATTTAATTTTAAGTTATAAATAATTAGTGGTAATAAAGCTAATATAATGATTATCATTCAGTTTTACCTGATGAGCGGCCTACATTTTCTGAAAAATCAACCACAATTAATACTAAATATTTTAGTATCCAAAAAGTTTTCTTGATGATTCAACTAATCATTTATTAATTTATTGATTTTACCTAGATTCCCTATAGGGAGTGTATACAGGGTGTTCCTAAATTAATGGTACATCCAAAAGTAGGCGATTCTTTGGCTTATTTCATAAATAAAATGTTATATAAACATGGGACCGAAAAAGCTTCGTTTCCGAGATACAGGGTGTTAACATTTTAATAAAAAAAAAATTTTTCATTGCCATTTTCAAACCACTCTAGATATTTTTATGAAATTTGGTACACGTCTTTTGAGCAACCAAAGGCATTTTTTGGTGTAAAATATTTTTTTTTAATTTTAGCAGTGGCGTCTGTGCGGGGCTTGCATTTAATATTTTTGAAGAAAAAAATGGTGCGCCACTGCTTTTTCTTTAAAAAAAAATATATTTTTGAAATTCCCGTCTAATTTAGAGCAAATCCGGTCTCTTGACTTATTTTCTTACGGTGCACCGTTTTCGAGTAAAAAATAAAAATCATTTTAATGCACATTCCTGGAAACACATAACCCATTTAATTACCATTAATATCTCGGAAACGAAGCCTTTTCGGTCCCATGTTTATATAACATTTTAATTATAAAATAAGCCAAAGAATCGCCTACTTTCGGATGTACAATTAATTTAGGAACACCCTGTATTAAATTGTCCCAATATAACTCCTAAGAGCCACTGATTTTCAGTTATGTGCCCATGCAATAGTAACCAGCCCATAAAAAAATCAGTTTCTGCACAAAATAATTTGTGACCAAAGAATGCGGGAGACCGACAGAATTCAAACTGCCTTAATTTAACTAAAAAAATATTATTTGAGGAAATAATCCATGCTTAAAGTGGAGTTGAAAGTATGGATAGGAAAGAAAAACTAAAAGTCTTCCTCCATAAAATTTAATGGAACAAAAATTTGTTCAGAGGTATCTACATGTTTCGAACGTAGAAACGTTCATCAAGTTTATTGCTGATTGTTTTAGCTGAACAGAAAATGATAAACGGTATAAAACCTTAATGGAGCTTTTATGGAATTGAAAAATTGGTGCGTCGAAATGACATAATGTGAAAAAAAAAATAGAAGTAAGTTAAAACATACTGAGTAAGTGAAAAAGTCAGTTAAAAGGGTCTAAAACAAGCAAATAAACCGGGGAAGAAGAAAAAACCACTTCTAAAAAGAAGATGTCAAAAGGATTTTTTTTATACCGTGCGAGCAAAAATTATTTGCATCAAAGAGGGCTTGGATTAAAAAACGTAGGGCTTGGTTTGGATCACAATGATTTGGGGACGATATATCTAACCAAATCTAGGTTAAAATTTTGTCAAATTCATATTATGACATGATATGCCAAACTAATGAGTAATAAAATAAGTAGACAAATACAAATTTATTTTTGTTGTTTACAAAATTAACAAAGTAAGAATATACAGAAAGAAAAATAATTACATAAATTGCTGAAATTGGCCACCGCCATGCTCCAAGCATAAATTCACAAGTCTTTTCATATTTTCGAAATTTGACCAGCATCTCTGATGGTTACCACATTCTTGGATAATCCTTTCTTGTATATTCTTGGAATACTTGCACTTTATAAGGAAATACATTTAGCTGCTTCTTAAGAATAGTCCTGCATGTTCCATAAGATCCTCCCACTTAGTGGGACAGGCGTCTTATACAATTTGTTGGCGTATTTTGCATTACTTCACGAACGTTTGCAACAAGTTCTTCTGTTCTTACAGATGGTTTTCCTGCTCCTTTTTTGTGTTGTATACAACCTGTTTCCCTAAACACAGCCACGGTCCTTTTCAGGCAATGATAAACCCGGATTGTATCGCCACTCACCATTTACTCTAACCCCGTTTCGAAAATACGCTTCAACCATGAATGTTTTGTGCTGTTCCGTAAAGCCCATTGTGTGAATTGTTCAAGAAATTGGAAAAATTAGCGACGTACGATCATTCAATCAAATTACTTGTAACGACTGTCAAAGATGACGGAATAACTGATTGATTGTTAATTCAGGTAGTTACTGACACCCAACAGGTATTAAGTTCTACGGCTAGGCATTACGTCCTTAGATGCAAGGCCCTTTTTGATGCAAATAATTTTTGCTCGCACGGTATAAGTATGTCTGTAAGACATTATAAAACATAAAACTTGTTATGTATAAATCAGTAAACCCACATAACTCTCACTGCCCCAAACCACCTTTTTTGATAGGATCTTTTCATTATAATACTTTCTTAATACTTAATTTCTATACATAACAAGTTTTATGTTTTATAATGTCTTCATTTTCTCTTCTGCTAAAACCATCAGCAATACATTTTTCTGTCTCCTGATGATGAACGTTTCTACGTTCGAAACATGTAGAGACCTCTAAACAAATGTTTGTTCTATTAAATTTTGTGGAGGAAGACTTTCAGTTTTTTCTTTGCTTTCCATAAAAAAATACGATTTAATGGCTCGTTTTTTTCTAGGATACACCCTGTACAATCCGCTGGTATTCAACCGTTCGTCTAAACGGACAGGTGAACTCCGTATACAGGTAAAACACAATGCCTACTAAACCCATTCACTCGAACAAAAAGGATGGGACGGATATTTGAAACGTTCACATTTAGTCTCAGTTCGCTTTTTGTATTCGGAGAGTTTCGATACGAATAGGTACACTCGAGCAACACCGAGAGTGTCGAAAAAAGTAATTTTCGCGTGTGATTTTTGTCGGTTGAATCGGACGGATTTTCCACGATTGTTAAATTTTCCAATTTGGTTTGATTTAAGGTTTGTGTAATTTTTTTTATTATCGATTAATTTCTAATTTAATTTTTCGGGTCAGCATAAAAGTGTATTTGTTGTACGGGAGAAAGTGATTTCTTGTCGGAAAAGATTGGGATTGAATTTAATTAATTTCTACTGGTGATAATTTGGGAAGCCGAAGCCGTGCATCTAGTTTTGTAAATAACAACAAGAAAATGACTGTAGTATATTTCAATGCAACATGTTCCCTGTGACATATTTATTTTGACCCCGGTAAATTCCGCGTGTCCAGTTTGAGAAAATAAAATTATAATATTTTTATATATCACTTTTAGTCTCTATCGAATAAAAAACCAGTAGTGGTGTTATAAACCAAAGAAATTTATTAAATGGTTTTTATTTACATTGCACAGGGTGACCCAATTTATCTCGGAAACTATACAAGATACAGTAAAGGTTCAATTGGGACAAAGTTGAATAATTTGGAGCTTAATTTGATGCCAGTGAGAAATTAAGAAAATTCCGAGTACTTCCGGAGATATCAGGAAAAAACCGAAAAATTCATTTTCCGTTTTTGAGACGTTATTTATAAACATATTGAAAAACAGAAAACTTTTTCTACATACATTTTATTACGGCACATTTAAAGATAGATTCTAATTTAAAAAACGACGTTTCAGTTTTCATCAAAATTTTTAAATACAGTTCTGAAATTTTAATATTACTTCCTAAAGTATTTTGTTCCCCAAAATATGAATCAATAACATTTTGTAAGATTTTTTATTGTTTTGAACCGAAAATCCATCGTCCGTACTTACAGTTTTTTTGCAATACGGTCCTGATAGAATTGGGTGCTAGCAAAAAAAAACGCACTCTAATAATAAGGAATTATTATTTTTACTTAGTATTTCGGAATGATTAGCCGAGTTCCTTTTACGTTTCTTTTAAATAGCAAAGCAAAGCCAACGGCTAAGTTGAGCGTCCCTTTAAAAAATTTAACTTAGCACAGCAAACATCTTTTCCTCCCCCTTGCCGCGGTTAACTATGCTCCTCTAAATAATTTCTCATGCGATTATACGAAGTTGTTCGCGAAACGATCCTTTAACAAGTTAGCTAAGCAAAGATTTTTACTTTGCTTTGCTGTTTAAAACAAGTAAATGGAAAGTACCTATTATGTAGTTAGTAGCAGAGTTCCTTTAAACTTTCTTTTAAAAAGCAAAGCAAGTTAAGCGTTCCTTTAAAAAATTTAACTTAGCACAGCAAACATATTTTCCTCCCCCCTTGCCGCGGTTAACTATGCTCCTCTAAATAATTTCTCATGCGATTATACGAAGTTGTTCGCGAAACGATCCTTTAACAAGTTAGCTAACCAAAGATTTTTATTTTGCTTTGCTGTTTAAAAGAAGTAAATGGAAAGCACCTATTATGTAGTTAGTAACAGAGTTCCTTTAAGATTCTTTTAAATAGCAAAGCAAAGCCAATGGCTAAGTTGAGCGTTCCTTTAAAAAATTTAACTTAGCACAGCAAAGATCTTTTCCTCCCCCCTTGCCGCGGTTAACTATGCCCCTCTAAATTTCTCATGCGATTATACGAAGTTGTTCGCGAAGCGATCCTTTAACCAGTTAGCTAAGCAAAGATTTCTCCTTTGCTTTGCTGTTTAAAACAAGTAAATGGAAAGTACCTATTATGTAGTTAGTAGCAGGGTTCCTTTAAGTTTCTTTTAAATAGCAAAGCAAAGCCAATGGCTAAGTTAAGCGTTCCTTTTAAAAATTTAACTTAGCACAGCAAATATATTTTTCTCCCTCTTGCCGCGGTTAACTATGCCCCTCTAAATTTCTCATGCGATTATACGAAGTTGTTCGCGAAGCGATCCTTTAACAAGTTAGCTAAGCAAAGATTTCTCCTTTGCTTTGCTGTTTAAAACAAGTAAATGGAAAGTACCTATTATGTAGTTAGTAGCAGAGTTCCTTGAAGTTTCTTTTAAATAGCGAAGCAAAGCCAATGGCTAAGTTAAGCGTTCCTTTTAAAAATTTAACTTAGCACAGCAAAGATATTTTCCTCCCCCTTGCCGCGGTTAACTATGCCCCTCTAAATTTCTCATGCGATTATACGAAGTTGTTCGCGAAGCGATCCTTTAACAAGTTAGCTAAGCAAAGATTTCTCCTTTGCTTTGCTGTTTAAAACAAGTAAATGGAAAGTACCTATTATGTAGTTAGTAGCAGAGTTCCTTGAAGTTTCTTTTAAATAGCGAAGCAAAGCCAATGGCTAAGTTAAGCGTTCCATTTAAAAATTTAACTTAGCACAGCAAAGATATTTTCCTCCCTCCTTGCCGCGGTTAACTATGCCCCTCTAAATTTCTCATGCGATTATACGAAGTTCGCGAAGCGATCCTTAAACAAGTTAGCTAAGCAAAGATTTTTACTTTGCTTTGCTGTGTAAAAGAAACAAATGGAAAGTACCTAGTCTACATGAAATTGGCATTCTCGTTTTTATTATGTTACCAAACAGTACTAAAAGTTGTTATATATTTTTAATAGATTTAGCCGGTACATAATAATAAAATTATAATCAGGACTGTATTGCAAAATAACCGCAAGTTACTGATGATGGATTTTCGGTTCAAAACGGTGAAATTTTCCCAAAATATTATCGAATTATGTTTTGAGGAAACAGAAGAAAATCATCATAAAATCATCAGAAAATAATATTTAAAATTTTGGGTCCGTTTATTTAAAACCGTGTTTACACCCGGTATATTAGAAACAAAACACATTTACATATTGCATCAAAGGGAATCCAAAACAAAAACATAATTAAAATATGCTGACAATAAGCATCTTAACTTGAATTATTATTATTATTATTCGGGGACAAAATCTGTGCTGTCATAGGTGTAGGTATATTAATATCATGTCCAATAAAACGCACTCAAAACAGACAGTTATAAAAATGACCTATTATATTTAAACCCGCAGAACAGACAAGACAGAAGCGTCAAAAATTGGTGGCGCAAAGTATGACGACAAGTGATGACTATCCATGGGCCGTTATTAATGTAATGATTGTTATTGGTTGCTTTTACACGTACGTCATTACAAAACATATCAAAAAGTTTTCGTTATAATGATATGTAAATTGTATAAGTAATTTATATTTAAATTAAAAAAAAAAACAGGCGACAATTTTTTTATGTATTTAATGTTCAGTACGAAAATTAATTAATTTTATTTCCCTGTTTATTTGCACATAAAACAGAGCATTTACGTACTTATTATTGCTATTAAAATATTCTCCTGTAAAAAAAAATAATAAACAGTAAATTAAACAGTACTAAATAAGTTTAAGAAATACAAATGTGCTGTAACAATGCTATTACATTAAACGTTTATAAAAGTGACCTTTTAAAATTCAATTTTACATTGATTCCTGCCGTCAAAAATTGTAGAAAAAAATACAAGTTTTTGACATTTATTGTTTATCAACTTTAACCTGCTACCATGATTTATTTCGAGAAATACAACATATGTCAAACCTATGTATGTATGTATACATGGTATCCGGGAAAATGTGGGAAATCTCCCAAATATGAAAAAAACACGTGAAAAGAATACTTCAAGTTCATATAAACTTCTTTCGTATCGGCCTCCCTCTTCATAGATATGGGCTCCCATGGAATTAAGTTTTTGACACATAATTATTAAACCAACAGGTATATTTCATTTTTTTTTATATGATGTATACCAGGTAAGATCCTTCAAATTACAATCCCAGAAAGTGTTGCGAATTACTCACAGCTGCAGGGACGGACTAGCTGTGACACTAATGTGCCCATTTTTTTTACACCCTGTATGATAAAAACTTTGGACAACGTTTTTTACATACCTTTCACTATTGACTAAAAATTAAGTACTTTTTATTCATGTCGCTAATCCTAACCGTTTTCGGAAAAACGTCATTTTATTTACATAATGTATTTAGCGTATTTCGATAAAAGATACATCTTCGTTAAAAAATAAAAATGTAAACTTTACCTGCTTAGTTAAAAACTTTACGGATCCCATGTTGAACCCACTTTCGAACCTTTGAACTTAGCAGGTAAAGTTTAAATTTTTATTTTTTGACAAATATGTATCTGTTATCGAAATACGCTAAATACATGATGTAAATAAAATTACGCTTTTCCGAAAACGGTTAGGATTAGCGACATGAATGAAGAGTACTTAATTTTTAGTCAATGGTTAAAGGTATGTAAAAAACGTTGTCCAATGTTTTTATCATACAGGGCGTAAAAAAATGGGCACATTAGTGTCACAGCTAGTCCGTCCCTGCATCTGTGAGTAATTCGCAACCCTTTCTGGGATAGTAATTTGAAGGGTCTTACCTGGTATAGATCATATGAAAAAAAAAATGAAATATACCTGTTGGTTTAATAATTATGTGTCAAAAACTTAATTCCATGGGAGCTCTTTGGGAGCCCATATCTAAGAAGAGGAGGCCGATACGAAAGAAGTTTATATGAACTTGTAGTATTCTTTTCACGTGTGTCACCCTGTATAATAAATTTTATTGAATTCACCTTGTATGTGATTACACTAATTAGTGTTCGTGATTCGATCACCATTCAAAATAAAGAATAACCTTAAAATTTTAATAATTGCGCATTAATTACAATTTTAAGTAGTGCGTACGCGAATTAGCAAAATAATAATTATTTTCATAAAAAAATTTTTATAATCAAATAGCGTATACAAAAACTTAATCATAAACGGTCGAACAAAGGTCCATTTTTTTTAAAATTCTCAACTAAGTAGCACCGAATTTGGAAGACAAAGAGGTCAAGTGCATGTCGATATATTTTTTTAGTCGGGGTTATAGAAAAATTGAGAAATTCCCATCATTATTCTAGGGACCAGCTTTTCTTATCTCCACAGAGGGACAACTAGTGGATGTGCTAGTACCAGCAGAAATTAATAGTGGACCCAATACCGGGTTGCCCAGTAGTCGGGAATAAAAAGAATATACCCTTAACCTGTAACTTTTGGGAAAAACGCTCGGATACGTCAATTTAGTTTTATATGCTCACATTTTGACGTTATTCGTTTGTTTTTTTATAGACATTTGTCAAAGATATGACGAATTCGATCTTTTTTTTTTTAATGGAAACATATAGGTTGTGATACATTATTTGAAAGCTTATATTTCGTACATAAAGGTCATAAATTTTGGCGCGATTCTGTCGAGTTATTTTAAAATGGCGACTGTTAAAAGTTTTTAAAAAATCTCTATTTAAATAAGCGGAAAATGATAAATCATTGATTTTTTTTACCTTTCAAGGTAAGAAATCTTCATTGTTTCACGTTCTGAAAATTAATTTAGGTATTTCCGAAGTACAATTTTCTAAACATAAATGGTTTTATCGGAAAGACAGCGTATCGAAGTCTTGATATTGTCAGGATGTAGAGATAAAATAAGAAGTCAAAGTAAAGTTTATTTAATGCTAAATATTCGGATAATCAAATTTCACAGGACACTGTTAGTAAAATATTCCTGGGCCGGACCGTGATTAGACCGTGACTTGACCTATATTATGAATCGGCCCTTAAAGTTTAATGATGTAAAATAAACCTATTTTTGTAATTTGCGACCTGACACTACTTTTTTTTAATTTAAAAAAATGTTTATTAAAATAGGTACGTTTTTTCACGTCACAGAGTTAAAACAATAACAATGTTGTTATAATAAGTCGGAGTTTATCGACTTTTAAACAATAATATTTCCCCGCACACCACAATTATTAAACCTAGCTGGTTCAGGTGGTCCCCCCAAAAAATTAGCCGTGGATCTATTAAACCGTTTTCTGGGCATTTTTTTACGTAAAAAAACTTAATATTTATCTCAAAAACGGTTACAAATAGATATTCTCAATTGTAGAAATTGATATATGCATTTTTCTCTTTTTCGTAGGTGCTGTGGATGTTTTGTTAAAGTGAAAAAATACAAGAAACATTATCACACGCCATCACAAAGTCAGTGGAGAAAGATAAGCACTTGTAACAATGTAATTCTATGACTGGTAGAAAATTTTCAAAACAAGAAAATTAAAACTACTAGTTCGTTGGTTTTCTGGATTTACTGGAAGATTACATTAACAGGTATGTGTATATATATGTATATATCAAGTAATTACCTTATGAGACAACAAAATAGTCATGGTCAAAAATTTACACACAAATCAATCCAAGACTAAGACAAACGCAATCTGGAAAAAATATACACTAATCAAAAGTTTCACAAAACTACAGGCGAATGCTTAGATATTATTATTGTAAAATCCCTGGAGAGTATAGTAGGGTCTAGTAATTAGTTGCCTTTTTAGTCTTTGCTTAAAAATTCTGTCTTCAATCATCTGCCGATAAGCCAGTGGTATGTGGTTACAAATTTTGATGCTCTCAAATATCAAGGAATTTTTGGTGAGAGTTGTTTCTGGTATAGAAAGAGGAATATCATTCACAGTACGCATTTAATAGCACAATTTTTGTTTTTTTATGAATAAAAATTCCAATCAAAGTTAAAATCTTTTCCCTGACAAATAAAGGTTTACAATGAGTACAACAGTTAACACCACACAAGTATCTTAATGTCCTCTTTTGTAAAACCAATGTGGAGCCCAACAGGCCTTTACTACTAAATCCCCAAAAAGCAATACCAATAATTTATAGTCAAGTAGTATATGAAAATTAAAATTGTGTCATAATAATTGACTTTCACAAGCGTTTAAAAATTGAAATTTGGTTTTATTGACGTTTACCCGTTTTCTAAATGGAAAATTAACAGATTTAATTAATTTGTAGCACTCTAGATTGAAAATAAAAAATAAACATAAAAATGTTATAACACGTCAAAAAATGACTAGTGAGGTGTCATTTCACTCATAATGTTATGCTGAACCCAAATAAGTAAAAATATACAAGATGTCCCATTTAAAATATCAAAGACAATGTCACTTCCGGTCAAACCGGAACAAATTGAAAATTACGGCAATAAATACAGACTCATCTCTTATGCATAATCTTAAAATTTCATTTTAATATCTATAAATGTAAAAACGTTATAGGGGTGAACGTCTTTTGAAAACACCCGGTATTTTTTGTAATGGTCAGCGACATTGTATTTTGTTTTTAGTTCTGCCTCTGGCTTCCCGAATGCCTGCGAATAAACGTTCGATAAGCGGCTCCCCTCCGATATAGTCAATCTCCCGGGTCCAGTTTCAGCTCGTTCAACAAGTTAATGTGGAAAAACTGGTTTATCTTCAAAAGGCATTCCTTGCGTCCACTTCATCATTTACTTTTTAATTTTACGGCTAATGTGGCCGTCACTACACATACATATATTGTCTTCATAATTACGTTTTTTGTTGAACTGGTTGACAAAACTGCGCGTTCGCCAATTTGTTCGACGAACAAAGCTGCCAACAAAGCTGTACTCTGTGGGCTACTTTAGGTTGCCAATGGCCCCTCGTATTTAAAGTATAATGAACTTAACGCTCGAAAGCGTTTTATAACTTGTTTACCTGTTGAGAAAAGCGTCGCTTTTCAACCTTGTTACCTAATCAACTGTTTTAGACCTCTGTATTTCTATATTTGCCAGACATTTTTCTTTTATTTATAATTACTAAAACATTCTTTTTCCTACTACCAAGATATATTATTATGTCTTCATCCACGGCACCGGCACTGAAATATAAACCCGAAAATAGTTTCTAAACTTATTCACCGGAAAATACGAGTCTGTTATGCGGGTTATAAAGACAACGTCTGGTATTGACATTTTATTATTAGAAACAAAGAATATTCCAATATATATTCCAAGCTTTTTAAAGTACGCTTCGTTCCCATTTCCGTACGTCTGGTTGGCTCGACAGTTCAAAAAACTACTTGATGGAAAAGGACGAAATTTTGTACCGTGAGAGCAAAAATTATTTGCATCAAAAAGGGCTTGGATTAAAAAACGTAGGGCTTGGTTTAGATCACAATGATATGGGGACGATATATCTAACCAAATGTAGGTTAAAATTTTGTCAAATTCATATTATGACATGATACGCCAAACTAATGAGTAATAAAATAAGTAGACAAATACAAATTTATTTTTGTTGTTTACAAAATTAACAAAGTAAGAATATACATAAAGAAAAATAAGAATTACATAAATTGCTGAAATTGGCCACCGCCATGCTCCAAGCATAAATTCACACGTCTCTTCATATTTTCGAAAGTGTTGACCAGTATCTCTGGAGTAATGTTACCACATTCTTGGATAATCCTTTCTTGTAATTGTTCTAAATTTGCAACTGGTGTTTTAAAAATAGTGTTCTTTAAATGAGGAAAAACGAAGTAATCCATAACCGTTAAACAAGGTGATCTAGGTGGAAATTCAATGTCTGATCGAAAACTAATCAATCTGTCGTCGAAAAAATTGCATAAGTAGTACCTAAATAGTTTCGGCGGCTGTATGGGCGGTTGCACCGTCCTGTTAAAAATATCCAAAACGTAGTTCGTCGTCAAGTAATTGCTCCACAAATGGATTCAAAATATTGTCTCTATATCGCTGTGCTGTAACTGTGTCATGGAAAAAAATAGGACCAACAATTCTTCTTCGGGAAACAGCTAACCAGACACCAATTTTTGAGGGTGCAATGTGGACTCTACAAAAAAATGGGGATTTTCACTACTCCACATGCGTGTATTCTGAGAATTCACATAACCGGAGAGGTGGAACCAGGCTTCATCCGAAAAAAATGTCAGGTCTAATAAATCATTTCTTTCCAATAAATTTTGGGTAAACCATTGAGAGTAATTCCTGCGTCTTTCAACATCTGCGGCTTGAATTTCTTGGAATACCTACTTACACTTTATAAGGAAATAAATTTAGCTGCTTCTAAAGAATAGTCCTGCATGTTTTATAAGATCTTCCCACTTCTTGGGACAGGCGTCTTACACAATTTGTTGGCGTATTTTGCATTATTTCACGAACGTTTGCAACAAGTTCTTCTGTTCTTACAGATTACAGATGGTCTTCCTGCTCCTTTTTTGTGTTGTGTAGAACCAGTTTCCCTAAACACAGCCACGGTTCATTTCAGGCAATGATAAAAATCCCCAGCAATAAAAGCAACGTTAGGAAAATGTTCGTGAAAATCGTCCATGCACAAACCCGGATTGTATTGTCACTCACCATTTACTCTAACCCAGTTTCGAAAATACGCTTCAACCATGAATGGTTTGTGCTGTTCCATAAAGCCCATTGTGTGAATTGTTTAAGAAAATGGAAAAATTAGCGATGAATCAAATTACTTGTAACGACTGTCAAAGATGACGGAATAACTGATTGATTGTTAATTCAGGTAGTTACTGACACCCAACAGGTATGAAGCTCTATGGCTAAGCATTACGTCCTTAGATGCAAGGCCCTCTTAGATGCAAATAATTTTTGCTCGCACGGTATTTATTATATAACCTCGCTTACAACCGGATATACTTTTGGTTTAATAAATACAAAGTGCTGCTTGGACTGGTGCAACATCCCATATAAAATTTAAGGTGGTAAAAATATTGGTTACCTTGTTTATTTTAGATTAAAAGTATATCTAAATTTTTAAAGAATTCGATAAACCAAACTCATTTGCAAAAGAGACATATGGCAGATTAGCAAACAATAATCACGACAGGGGTAAATTTAAAAATAAAGTAGGGATGAGCATCGAACATCGAAATTTGCCAAATATCGATTTTTTTATGATACGATGCTTTTGTGACATCGATGTTTTGGAGGAATTGTTTTTCAACATATGGGTAGTGTTTAAAATATGAAATTACTCCAATTTTAATTAATTTAAGTAAATTATCTTTAAAAACAGGTATTTTTCCAGAAAAAATGAAAATTGCTAAAGTAACACCAAACTAATAAAAGATATAGTTGCAGCAATTATCGCCAAATATCTATTTTGCCAATTTTTTCAAAAATATTTAAAAAAATAATAAATAATGCGACTTATTAATAGCTGTAGGAGATATCATAACTAATATTTAAGCTAATGTCGACAGCATTAAAAAATGCTGTTTACTATCCTTAGATCTACGAGTATGTACGGATTTTGACACCGTAAACCATGATATTTTATTAAGAAAATTATACAGTATTGGAATAAGGGGAAATACACACAAACTTTAAGCTATCGTAAAAAAATTGTTCAAATTGGGGAAAGAAAAAGTTCGGAAAAAGAAATAATATGTAGAGTTCCACAAGGATCAATATTAGGTCCATTATTATTCTTAATTTACATTAATTCCGTTTCCAAATTGAACTTAAAGGGCAATATAAAGCTATTTGTAGATGATACAACAATTATTTATTTTGCTGAAACTTTCGCAGAAATGTATTTTCATATTAATAATGGTTTAAAAATATTTCTTTCTTGGCTTCAATCAAATAAACTAACGTTAAATTTTACAAAATCTTCTTTTATGTTTATAACTAAAAATAAAATAAATTATATCATTAACCCCTTAATAATGAAAATATTCAATATTCAAAAACGACAATATTTTTAGGATTAGTTTGCCATATCCATTATATGCATAAAACAGATATCTTCTTTGGTATCTGTGTTGTACAGAGCTAGATACTTCATTCCTTTGAATTAATTATCTATGATATCAAATTATATGAAGATTTTTTACCTTGAAAGGTAAAAAAAATCGACGATTAACATTTCCGCTTATTTAAATAGAGATTATTATTTTTTTTAAACTTTTGACAGTCGCCATTTTGAAATAGCTCGACAGAATCGCGCCAAAATTTATGAGCATACTGTACGAGATATTAGCTTTCAAATGATGTATAGTCGGATCTGGTCTTATCGTGCGGGTCATACGATTCAAGAAAGATATACTCTCAGTTTTTGTTTTCTTTACTTGCGTTTAATTTTACCCTCTAAATAAAATACGTAAGATAAATGAGACAGACTTATTCCATTTTAACATGAAAACAAAGGATATGTATTTACTTTCCAGCGATTCTAAAAAAGCTTATAATAGCACCAGCTACGTTTTATTTTAAATATGCCAGTTTTGTGACTTTGACAGTTTGTGACAAAATGAAACAATTTTCTGGGTTTTTGCATCCCAAAACAAAAAAAAAATGGTACTTAATCTGATAAACTATTTCGAAAATGAAAGAAAAAGTGGAAATTCGCCAACCAATATTCAGGAAACAGTAGCCAAAGCACTGGGAATTAGTTTAAGGACTGTGCAGAAAATTGTGCATGAAACAAAACATAACATAATACCCAAAAATACTAAAAAGTGTAAACGAAGAAAGCCAAAGACTGAGGATTTAAGCGAAAATATTAAAATGGGAGTTGGAAATGTGATTTACGATTTATACAAATCAAAAACCAATGTAACTCTTCCAGTTTTACAAAAAACATTAAAAATTCGGGGTGTTTTGGAAATTGGACTTGAAGCGTTATCAAAATTAATTAAAAAATTAGGTTTTCGCTATAAAAAAGACTGTAACCGAAGATTTTTATGTGAGCAGCCACAGATAGTAAGTCAGCGTGTTCAGTTTTAAAAAAAATATACGGACAATTACAAATCGAAATTTAGAAAAGTGGTATTTTTAGACGAAACGTGGATATTTTCGAATGGAAGTGGTTCAAAATCTTGGCAAGATGAGTCTGTAAAAAGTGTTAAAAGGAAAAAGGGGTGCGGTACGGGAAAGCGTTTTATTATTTTGCATGCCGGTTCTGCAACAGGATATGTTGCAGGTGCGAGTTTAATTTTTTCTTCAACATCAAAAAGTGCTGACTATCATGATAATATGAATTGCGAAATGTTTGAAAAATGGTTAAAAGTTCAATTGATACCAAATTTGGATGCTCCGTCTTTAATTGTATTAGATAATGCATCATATCATTCAAGAATTTTAAATAAACAGCCTACTTCATCTTGGAGGAAAAGTGATATTTATGAGTGGCTGGAAAAACACAACCAAAATCATTTACCAAATATGCTTAAATCGGAACTCCTATCAATAGCAAAGTCTCTTAAAAAACCCAAAATATACGCGGTAGATGAAATACTGCGTGAATATGGTCATGAGGTTCTACGACTGCCGCCATATCATTGCCAGTTTAACGCAATAGAATTAATATGGGCTGGTGCAAAGTCTTATTATGAAAAACATGTAGGTGATGGTCTTAAATCCGACCAAGTACAAATAGTTTGGCAAGATTCGTTAGATCATATTACACAAGAGTACTGGAAGAAATCGGTGGAACATACAGAAATATTAATAAGGGATTGGTGGGATCGAGAACAAGTACTAGATGTCAAAGTAGCGCCAATGATAATTGCTCCATTCGAAGACGACGAGGACTTTTCAGATTTTATAAGTGACGATGAGAGTTTTTAGGCTATAATTATAAACGGTGTTTTTCGTTTACATTTTTTAGTATTCTTGGGTATTATATTATGCTTTTTTTTCATGCACATTATTCTGCATAGTCCTTAAACTAATTCCCAGTGTTTTCATTACGGTTTCCTGCATATTGGTTTGCGAATTTCCACTTTTTTTTTCATTATCGAAATAGTTTATCAGACTAAATGTCATTGTATTTTTAGGTTTTAGTAGTAAAATTGTTAAAATAAATTGCACTGTTTATTATTGTCGTTTTTAATTAAAGGGCACAGCAGGTATATAATTAACGATTACATAATTTTTTTGTAACTTTTTCAACTCCCCTGTATATAATTTTTACAAAACTAATAATATTAGGTATATGTGGCTATCTTCGCGATAGCTAAAATAATGAAACTGTTTTTCCTTCCTTCGGTATATTTGTAAATAATCTCACAACATTTTGATAGCCTCTGTGTTGTCTGATTTGACGCATATGATCAGTGACCTTTGGACCCGCACGTTAAGACCAGATCTGACTATATCACAAGCTGTACGTTTCCATTAAAAAAAAGATCGATGTCGTCATATCTTTGACAAATGTCTCTAAAACAACAAACGAATAACGTCAAAATGTGAGCATCTATAAAACTAAATTGACGTGTCCGAGCGGTTTCCCCAAAAGTTACATGTTAAGGCTATATTAATTTTATTCCGGACTTCTGGGCAACCCTGTAGATAGAAGACACAAAAGTTCGCAGCATTAGGTCTATTCCATTTATAACCAACTTTGGACAACCCTCTGGTATTAAGACAATCAAAATACAATGGTCATTTGCAAAATGTAAAAACGCAGCTTCATGCATGGTTGGACCCATTAGCAGAAAACTATTCTGCCAGGCAACTATGCGCGGCCTTGGCTTACTAACAATAATGACTGTCTTCATGGTATTATGGTGGTATATATTACGGTTTAAAAACCAGTAATATGTATCGCAATACTTTATTAATTTCGCAAATACTTAATATTTACTTGTTATTTCGAAAATATGCTATACTTTCTAGAAAAACGATTTATTGCTAACCTGGTCATTTGGAGCTAATAGACAGTTTTCGTTGTCTTTTAAAAGCGATTCCGATAGCCGCTATTTGACAATTTTGACATTTGAGCTGTCATTTATCGTTATCGTTACGGATAAGTGGCGAGAGCTAACGGACGGAAGACAAAGCCATAGCGAAAACGAAACGCATGCGTAATGACCATTTTTTTGATCGGAAATAAAGTTTGCATTCAGCATTATTATAGTTTTCTAAATTGAAATTTCCATAGAACTGTGCTCGATACTGAATGTCCTGGCGATCAAGCACCTCCAAGAGAAGGGCATAATCCAAATCCGAATCACTGGATGAGTCCAATAAAAGCAACATTTCGTCTATCATGATGTTTTAAAAAAAAACATAGCACAAAACGTATATGAAAATATGAACACAAACCATTAAAGATAGGTTATGTTATATTTGTTATGTTTACTGTCGATTCGACTTAACGTTAACGTTAAGCGAATTGAACGAAAACTATTTTTACGATCTGTCAAATAGCGGCTTCGTATTCGTATTCGTTATGGTTAACCGTTTGAATTTGCCAATAAAACGAAAACTGTCTAATATACAGACTGTCCGCGGATAGGGTTCACAAAAGCACAAATGGATGAAAAATTTCACTTTTCGGGAAAAAGTCATTCTTGATCAAAAGTTTTGCTTTTAAAAAAAATGCAATTCGCGAAGAGAAAATTTTGATTTTTTATCCAGGGTTCGCAAAAACTTCAAAACATGATTTTTCTCCAAGAGTAAACTACCTTTATATTTCATTTTTGACCAAAATGCCAATTAGAAAACTTATTTAGAATAACGTTTGTAGTTTAAATCCGAGATTTAAAATAAATCTTAGATTTTTTTAATTTTTAGAAGTAAAAGAATTTTTTTTTGGATAGCAGCATTAGCGTTCGAAATACATACATTATCAATGACAGAGGGGTATCAAAAAGTTTCAAAAACTGATTTTTGGTGTTACCAGAAATATGTATTTTAAATTTCACAAATGAAATGACCCCGGAAATAACAAAAAAATCTTAAAATAACAAATAATAATTTCATAATTTGCTATTCAAACACTCCCCCTCCATATTCAACACATATTTCCAACTGTAAACGAATGTAGTCAAAACTTCTTCGAATTTCTTCAATGGAGATTGATTGAACAGCTTCAACAATTCGCTGTTTTAGAAGCTGTACGTCGTTCTCAATTGGAGGGGAGTACACTAATTGTTTGAGGCGCCCCCAAAGATAGACATCTGAAATAGTTAAATCGGGACTTCTTGGGGGCCACAGAACCGGACCATTGCGACCAATCAATCTGTGGCCAAATGTATCATTAAGCAATTCCCTCACTTCAATTCCGAAATGCGCAGGGCATCCATCTTGTTGAAAGTACATATCGTTCCTAAATTGGAGATGCAATTCTTCTAGGTGGCCAGAAAGAAATGTTTCCAACATTTCAAGGTAACTCCTTTCTCCAATTCTATTTATAGTACCCGGCATGCCACTTTCTGAAATTGCACCCGTGCGAAGCCGGGGCGGGTCGCTAGTTATACATAAAAACCTTCCCCTTGAATCACTCTATCTATTAAAAAAAACCGCTTCAAAATCCGTTGCGTAGTTTTAAAGATTTACGCACATAAGGGGACAGACGGGCGACAGCGACTTTGTTTTATACTATGTTAAGATTAAGATTAAACTATTTGATATAGGCATAAGAGGAAAAGTTTATCGTTGGTTTGAAACTTATATAAAAAATAGACAACAAGGCGTTAAAATAGGAAGTAATATTAGTTCCTATCAAACAATAACCTGTGGAGTACCACAAGGTTCCCTTCTAGGACCCACGTTATTTCTTATTTATATTAGTCCTATTTCAAAATAAAAACTATATGGACAAATTAAACTTTTTCCCGACGACACAACAATTATTTATTATGCTAAAAAATATTACGGACATCCAATTAAATATCAAAAAAGATTTAAAAATTATATTTGACTGGTTAGAGTCTTATAAATTAACGTTAAATTTTAGTAAATTGTCATTTATGTACATTGCTAAACAAAACAAGATATGGAGAAGCAACCAATATTATTTAATGGGGAAAATATTAATTACAAAGATAACATTAAATTTTAAGGTTTATATATTGATCAAAATTTAAGCTGGAGAAAACACGTAGAACATATTCGAACTTTTCTCCGCTAATTGGGATATTCTTTAAAATTCGTCATTGCATATCTTTAAATTATTTAAAAAATATTTATCATGGGTTAGTACATTCAAAAATTCAGTATCTTATTTCTATATAAATGTATTCATAGATTTCCGCACTTAGAACCAACAAATTTATATAAACCGAATAAATACCTAGATGTAAATAATTTATATAATTTAAAAATTTGCATATTTATTATTCATTCTTTACTTTCAAAACAAAAAACTTCTAACATAACGTTTACAAAAGTTCATGATCTTCACACACATGATACTAGACAAACAAATTTTTTACAAACTATTAAAATAAACAGCAACTTTGGAAAACGGTCATTGTTATAATATAATGGATTAATATTATATAATATTTTACCCGTAAATATTAAAATATTAAAAAAACTACCCTTATTTAAATTTCAATTAAAAATTTTTTTACCAATATAATTTTCTTTCTTAATAAGTTTGTACAAAACGAATATTTTTTTTACTGTCTTTTTTTATATATTATATACATACTAAAATAGAGTAATGATTGTTAGTTATTTTTATATACCTATTTATCCCTGTATAAAACTTGTAAAGTTGGTTGGAAGTAAGAAATAAAAAAAAATATGTTTCATTAAAAAAATGTACAGCTATATTTCCTAATTGCCGGGTTGCACAAATGTCTTTATAATAATAATTAACTAACCAGAAAATTTAAACACGTGCTCAGAAGACCTGTAACAAATTTTGAGGTTGTAACAATTATGCTGGGAATCCCATAAATTCCAGTGCGTTCCAGTGTATTTTTTATTCAGTTTAACGTCATATTCAGCATCATGCGGTCATATGCTTTGTATTCTTTTTTGCATTAATTGTTTTGACGAAATATTAAATTAATTCTCGTCTAGTTTTTTATAACGGTGATGTAAATTAGGGATTTTTGTTGTTGTTTTACAGTTCACGTGTTGAATTAACTTAAGTGTTTTTTTTTTAATTCAAAACCAGTACCTACGTATGTTATTTATTATGTTGTGCTTATTTCTTATTGACTATCGAAGTCGACGCAAAGTTCACACGTGATGCGGATCTAAAAGAAATATAAAAGTATTTCTAGAAGCCGTCTCTTTGCATCTTTCTGTGGGTGTGCCTGTGAACGTCTGTAAATCTAAAATAAATAAATCTTTTGGTTCATTGAGCCTAATGAATAAAAATTAAGCATTTACGTGAAGCAATTACTTTTTAGTAGAAGCAATTGCTTGACTAGCAAATGCTATAAGTAAAAGCGATTGCTAGATCTGGATATGAATAAAATTTTGAAGCAATTGCTGTTTTTCTTACCCCTCTGTAGCAAATTCTTATTCAACACAAGTTCAAACGTGGCCTATCCACTTGTTCAGATTATAGATTTCAGGTTCAGTTTGGTGCCTAATTTGGAAAAGAGTTGACGTAAATACAACAACGTTGGTCTATTTATTTAGTACAATAGTAATCTGTTACGTTTTCGTGGAAAATAGGAAACTTATATTTGTGATATGGCAGATTTCAGTGAAAATGAGGAAAGTAATAGTAGTGATAAAAATATTAAAGACCAGCAATTGATATTCGTTCACAAACTGAAGGAACATAAATAAATCTCCCTGACCACAACCGTTTAGCTTCCACAACAGCTTCAGCACTTATAGGACATTTAATAAAAAAATAATGGCCTTCTCCAAAACTGCATCCATTACAGAAGTGTATGTCTTATAGACAGTAGTTTGGTGAACACCGAGGTCTTCACCTACAGAATTTTGAAAGCTCGGGACAATTCCGCAAAAAGACGTTAATCTTATTTAAAGGCGACAGTGCACCCCCTCGCCTTTTTCCAGTATATCAGTCAAAAAATAATTTGCCAACCACTCAACATTTTCGCAGTCAAATCGATATAACTTTCTGAAATCATCATATCTGCAATTTTTACGTACACCGTAGATTTTTCTTTTTCGGACGTTCATATATTCATCTATAATTGAAGACACAAATGAAGAGCAACGCACGTGTATGCCGCGGAGAACTAAGGTTGACTGCTACCAAGCAAATGATGCAGGGGTCTACCTACCTTAAAAAGTTGAAAGCAATCGCTACACTAGAGAAAGCAATTCCTTAATTTATTCATCACATTTTAAGCAAACGATAGCAATCGCTTCTATTTTTTAAGAAAAAACATTGACTAGAAGCAATTCCTGCACTTTTAAGCAATAGCTGGACGTAAAAGCAATTACTTTAGTTTTTATTCATTGGCTTTCAAGAAATTACTTGGATTTTATAGGAAAAAGCGATCGCTACATTTTTATTCATTAGGCTCATTGACTACTGAGTCGTATTCGATTGGGATTGTCGGTTGTTCGTTTGGGTTTCGATTTTGACTTAACCTCATTTCATGTTCAAAAATAAATATAGTTTAAAAAACTAAAAAACACGCTTTAATTGTTAATCAAACTAAAAAGCGGAAAATAACTATAGTTTAAAATAATTATTGAAATTCTTAATATGGGCAGAAAATACCAATAAACGATAAACATTAGTATTATTGTGAAAAAAGCGTGGGGTGCTCGATATACGAAAAATATAGCACAAAGCGCCCCACGCTTTTTTTTCACTATAATACTAATGTTTATCGTTCATTATTATTTTCTGCAAATTAAGAATTTCAAGAATTATTTTAAACTATATTTATTTTCCGCTTTTTAGTTTGATTAATTATTAAAGCGTGTTTTTAGTTTTTTAAAAATATATTTATTTTTCATTCTTTAGATTGAGTTATTGTTAAGAACCCTTTTTTTTTAGTAGATTGAGCTAGATTAGTAGATTATTGTATTGTCAGCGGTTCTCGATACGTCTACAAAATTTAAATTAAATCTGACCGTTTAAAGTCGGTCAAAATCGGGTTCAAAGAAGTCGGTTACAAACAAACATACATACAAACCCGAACAAACGACAAAAATTTTCAAAATTTTTTAAAAAAATTTGTCAAAATTTTATTTTGACGGTAGAATTTTTTTTTTAATTTTTCTCTATTCTTAGCGATAATATCTATACCACCCCACGTTTGTTTCATTACTATCGGTTATTGTAATAATTCTGACATATTGACAGGTGTCAAATTTTGAGAAGAGAATTTTTTGCGATTTATCGATTAATTGGCATATTTACTAATTTTAAATTTTTGGAGATTTTTGATACATGCTTGGAAGAAAATTATGAAATCAATTAAAAGCCATTTCCCTCGCAAAATATAAGAGATACGGCAACAATGTATAACTATTAAGTAGCATCTCTATGAGATCTTCACTTTAGCTTCTTAAGAATTTTTTGTAAGTCGTATAGTTTTTGAGATATGAACTGAAAAGTGGTTTCAACATTCTTGCCAATATCTCGAAACTGATAGAACTTAGATAGAAACTCTTTAAATAAAAAAGTTGTCTTTTTCTATTGTCCAGATAAAAGGTTATATTGACTTTTGTTCCAAAGGCCGTTATAAGGGACGTATTGAAGAAAATTTGGTAACCGACAGAAAAATTCGAGTTTTCTGGTTTTTTTTTAATTCATATAATCGTTATATAGCATATTTTCTTCGCTATTTTCGGGTTTTACGTTATTTTTGATGGAAATGTATCGAAAAATTGACATATTTGCGAATTTTAAATTTTTGGCATTTTTTCCATTCATATGGTCATGAAAAATTTATGAAATCCAGAAAATGCTATTTTTCTCGATAAATATGATAGATACGGCAACAATCAACTTTCCACCGTCAATATACATACGACCTTATAGTTTTTCATTGATATAATTTTTTTTAAACGATTTGACATATTGACAGCTGTCAAATTTTGACAGGAGAATTTTTTGCTTATTTTTCCCGAAGTCTCTGCATCGAATACTATACGACCCATAATTTGTTTCGTCAAAATCGCTTCTTCGTTTTACACCTGACAGCTGTCAAAATTTGACAGGAGAATTTTTAGCGTATTTTTTTCAACTTTCCAGCGTCAATATACATACGACCTTATAGTTTTTCATTAATATAATTTTTTTTAAACGATTTGACATATTGACAGCTGTCAAATTTTGACATATTGACAGCTGTCAAATTTTGACATATTGACAGCTGTCAAATTTGACAGGATAATTTTTTGCTTATTTTTCCCGAAGTCTCCGCATCGAATACTATACGACCCCATAATTTGTTTCGTCAAAATCGCTTCTTCGTTTTATACTTGACAGCTGACAAAATTTGACAGGAGAATTTTTGCGTGTAGATTATTGTATTGTCAGCGGTTTTTAATAAGTCTACAAAATTTAAATTAAATCTGGCCGTTTAAAGTGGGTCAAAATCGGGTTCAAAGAAGTCGGTTACGGACAAACCAACAAACAAACATAGGTGAAGCTAATAAAAGCGTGTCAAAAACCGCACTAAAGAGTTGCAAATGCGATAGGGGAGGGAGCAGGAACAAAAATTAGGAACGCCCGGACACTCTACTGTACAAATAAAATTTTTCTTTAGTGACCCATATACACACGAAGGGAGAGGGTTGTTCGGAAGGGAACACTTTTTTAAAAACATAACGTCCACTAGAAATGAACAAACCTCAAACGACAACGGTTAAAAACAACTTTTATATGATTTCTCGCTAAAATACAAGCTTTTCATACATCCTATTTGTACTTGTATTATATACAATTCAGTAAAATACAATTGTAATTATTCTATTTTGGAAACGGTAGTTACAACAACAATTTCGCTCGTTTCGTGTGGGCATATAAACAGTCGGACTCTAAAACGATTACTAAAATAAACATAGTAAGGAAATTAGGCCAGAAGTACGCAAAGAACATTAACACATAAACCGAAATCATTTGTTTAGCTTTTTACTGAGCAATTTGAAGCGTGAGCGCTTTTCAAGAGACGCCGTCGCCATCGCGACGTGATTGGCCTTTATGAGCAAGTGTGTAAGCTCACTGCGAGCCAGTGTACCATTAAAATGGTATGTCTGGGAACACTGACAAAAATACCATTTGGAAGTATATTAATTGTATCTAGTCCCTCATTCATACATCAATGAGAAATCCCTTTAAAGTATTAATAAAGCAAGAATAATGTGTTTAGTAGAAATAGGGTGGTCTTATGGAAAAATAGCTGATCATCTTAGAGTACCTAGACGTACTGTTCAAGGAATTGTAAAAAAATGGCGCTATCATCAAACACTTGAAAGGTCCCTTGGGTCTGGTTTAAATAATGGAAAATCATCAAATGAAGAAGACCGAAATTTGATGGAGTATTTAAGGTAAAGTCCATTTGAAACTGCAGTATCCGCTATGCACATAACAGGATTCCCTGCTTCATCTAGAACTGCGCAACGCCGAGTAAGACAATGTTCCGAATTAAGAAATCGAGCAGCTGCATCCAAACCGTTTTTAAAAAATAGTGATAAGGAACAAAGAATTGGGTTTGCTATGCAATATTTACCAGAAAATGATTTTTTTTTGGCAAAATGTTATCTTTTCCGATGAGAACACTTTTCAGTCTACATATGATGGAAGGATTCGAGTATATAGACCACCAAATTCCCGATATGATCAGAAGTATCAAAAAAAGCAAACCAGTGGACGTTTCTCCGTTAATGTGTGGGCATGGATAAGTGTTTACGGTGCAGGTGTATGCTGGAATATTGGTGGAACACTAAACATTAATATATATCTTCAGATTTTGGAAAATGTTGTTCTTCCTTCTGCCGCGATAGTTTTTGAAGGAAATAACTTAATATTCCAGCAGGATAACTGCCCTGTGCATACAGTAAGAAATATAGGAAACTGGTATAGACAAAACAACGTAACATGTCTGCCTTGGTCTTGGTGCTCAAGAAGTCCTGATTTAAATCAAATTGAAAATGTTTGGGGATTGATAGTAAAAAAATGTACAAAATAAATTTTAAACCACAGAATGAAATAGAGTTATTTGATAAAATAGAAGAAACTTGGGAAGGGCTAACTCCGGATTACACCAGAAGTAGTATTTTGTCGATGCCAAGAAGATTACGATTAGTGTTAGAATCCAATGGCGCAGCAATTAAATATTAGTATTTTGATTGTTAATAAATTTACCCTTTTTGGCTTTATACTTTTGCCGTTTTCCTGGTATTATTTTATAATTTTCTTATTTCGCGGCTGTAATTTAAACACAAAAATATTTAGAAATAACCACTATCTAGGTATTACTTTTGGTAAAAAATCGTACACACAATAATTTACAGCTATGTATATAGCTGGTGTTCTATCCAGATATAAGCAGCAAGGTGAGAAACCCGTTTTATCCCATTTTGTTGTAATTGGTGGAGTGTACGAATTTATATCAGAGCCGTATTTAATTTTTTAAGAATTTTACGAAGGGTTTTTCTAAATAACTTTTAATTGGCTTATTAGAAAATACTAAAATTTGGCGTACGAGTCTATCGTACAAGCACCTTCAAAAAGGTCTCATACAATTTTAATGTAAAATTAATAGGGGGGCCAAAATTTGTGGGTTGTAAAATTTACATGGGATTTCCTATACCCAGCCTATCGGTGCACCCGGTGCACAGGAAAAACTGCATCAATTACACGTCAATAAATAATTTAATAACATATCGATGTGCATCACGTACAAAACAAAACTTTATCGACTGCCAATTAGATGTTCCGATAACTCATTAAACATTAATGATAATACAATTATAACAGATATTTCTTAATTGTTTCTGCCAATTAGCCAATAAAATTGCTTGACACACGTTTCGGTTTATATAATTACCGGTATTTTGATTTTATTCACTTGCGAAAACTATGCTAGTTCACAAGAAACTTTTATTTTATTGCATATAATATGCTTATCATTTAAGCCGATGGAAAAAATTAGGCAACTATATTTTCATAATGTTATTGAGACAGACTCCTAAGAAGGCTCCGTGGACTGTGCTTTGTTTTATTAGGAAAATCAAAGTTGGCACCTAATTACCCCTCCTCCCATGCAGGATTAATTCATTAGTCCATCGAGAACGCCTTAACTTAGATAAGGCGTAAATAGCTATAGAAAGTATACTAGCGTTATGACTAGGGCTGGGCGATATTAAAATTCCAATATCGATATTAAAAAAAATATCGATATACCTAGTCGATATATCGATATTTAATTGTTTTAATATTGTTATTCGATATATCGATAAAACATAAAAATATTATATATTAAATATAGTGTCACCAGTAAAGTCCGCATCATATGGGATTTTTTTTAATAATAACTTTATTCCAAATTTGACTTTGGCGTCAAGTTCTGCTTCGATCGAGATGAAAATTAAGCAAAAAAATAGTAGTCACGTGATTCGCATTATCTATCAAATTTAAGAATGTAGAAAAACACACATTTAATATGGCGCTACTTGAAAGAAAATTTATTTGAAATAAAGCATTGTCAAAACTAAGAACTTTTATGTAGGTTGCGTTGAGTCTTATTTTGCAAAAGTGGTGCAATTTACAAAATATAGGTAAAAAATCAAAATTATCTTATGCAGCTGAAATTTTGCATGTGGGCTAGAAACTGCATTTAAAAAAACTTTTTCTAATAACCTTTTTCGATATTTTCAAAAATAACCCAACTTTTGAATTATTTTTTGGAAAACATTAAAATTTGACAGATAATGCGAATCACGTGACTACTATTTTTTTGCTTAATTTTCATCTCGATTGAAGCAGAACTTGATGCCAAAGTCAAATTTTAAATAAAGCTATTAATAAAAAATATCCCATATGATGCGTACCTACATGAACGCAACGGTACCTACTTTACTGGTGACACTGTATATCAATATTTTCTTATGTGCCCTGTAAAACTCCGTACCTTTATTTCAAGGGGAGACTCTAATTATGAAAACAAGAAGAAAAAAGATTGAATTAAATATTGGTCCTTAAATGTGTTATAAGGACGATATTGAAATTCCAATCGAATATTGATAATATCGATATTTTATTTTTTAAATATCGTTTATCGATATATCCAATTTTTGCCCAGCCCTAGTTATGACTAAAGGGCGGAATATATGCAAAATGCATATACATATGTCGTAGGCTGATAGTAAAATCCGTCATTTCATGAAAAGCCTAGTCACTTCATGAAGCGTCGGCAGATTGTGTAAAAACATGAAATTACACGATCTGCCGCGTCACTTCATGAAGAGACCTTGACGTTTCGGCGTATTATGTATAACACAATCTGCCTAATTTTAAATATCGTCACTTCATGTAGTACCTAACGATGTCATGTCAGTCGGCAGATTGTGTAATTCCGTCTAAAAGGTATATTGGCAACTGGTTTGTTCGTTGTTCCCCAGAGCATTTTTTTTTAATTAAATTTTTTCAACTAATATTATTTTATAAAAATTTAAAAAATGCTCTGACAAAACCAAACAAACCAGTTGCCAATATACCCTTTAGACGGAATTACACAATATGCCTTGTTTTTGTGGCATTTCATGAAGTGACGATATTTAAAATTAGGCAGATTGTGTTATACATAATACGCCGAAACGTCAAGGTCTCTTCATGAAGTGACGCGGCAGATCGTGTAATTTCATGTTTTTACACAATCTGCCGACGCTTCATGAAGTGACTAGGCTTTTCATGAAATGACGGATTTCACTATCAGCCTACGACACATACATAAATGCATTTTTTGCATATTTTGTCAATTTTACAATAAAAATGCATATTTTTCAGAAATTATCATTTTAACAGCATATTTTTATGTTTTCGGCTTTATCAAAAAACTTAAAACGTTAAAGGTTTAATGTCCAGTTCCGTACTTATTTCAGGGATTTTCCAATCCAAAGATTATAATAATTATATTTACACTTTGGTTATACACAAGGTATTTATTGGGGGTTTCCGGGGTTTTCAGGTATATTGTTAGAGGTTGTTTATTGTCACTTAATAATGCGTTATTATTACCTGCTTAACAAACTGTATTTATATCGATCCAGAACCTGTAATTACCCGGTGGGGAACATGGATTAAGGCGGCAACATTTTACGCAGAGCATTTCGAAGCTATTCAAAAACTAATTTTGGATTTAGATGACGATTCGCAGTGTGTTGTGCAAAGTAAAGAGTTGTTCAAAAGTGCAAGCGGAGCTAAAGATCTTGTTTTTGTTAAGGTTAATTTCAGTTTTATATCGGACATTGGAGAGTAGAAATTTAAGTTTAAGAGACTCAATTAGTATTAGTATTGTGGAAACTTTTTCCGGTAAATGTAACAATATTCCCGGTAAAGTAGGAGGTCAAGTAAGGAACAAATTGGATGTGACTGTAAAAAGAATGAAAAACTGCTGTAAAAAGCATTTATAAGGGGAAACCATCCAACGAAGTTGTATCTTGGCCTTATATTTTGCTACCTAAGTTGCAGTATTGTCCGATTACATCAGTAGATGGTTGAAAGAAGCGTCTCTTTGTATAAACATATTTTTACTAATAGAAGACAATCCTTTTTAGTTGAAAATTTTGAAAGTTATTTAGTAATAAATGCCTTTTATACAATTTTAGGTTAAAAAATTGTTTACTTTTATTTTTCTTTGTTTTTTTTTGCATTCTTTTAAAAATAAACATATTTTTTAGAACCCAATGTGTTTCTTTACCTCAATTTACTATAATAACACTGGCCGACAAGATTTTGCTAACACAGGTGAGCTCTTTATTTTTATAATGAAAATACCCTTCTAATAATAGAAAAAATATTAGGAAAGCCCCAATACATACCATTTTTCAATGGCTTAATAAGACCATTTTACATTAGCAGGTAGTCGATTTAATTAGGGGCGGTAAAAATGGATGCATTTTATAACAGAAAAATTACCTGAACTGTAGGAATTTTAGTAGGACTTCAGGGAGGATTTACAAAATATTGCTGTTTACTTTGCTTGTGGGACAGTCGTGCAGTAGATCAGCATTATGTAATAAAAGATTGACCACAAAAAAGTGAATTTCAGCCGGGATCTCAAAATGTTTGTGTTGCATTTGTTGCACTTCTTGTAGACCCCAAAAAAGTCCTTCTGCCTCATCTTCACATTAAACTTGAGCTGATTAAAAACTTTGTGAAAGCTATGAATAAAGACGGTGATGGATTCAAATACCTAAGACAAGTCTTTCCCCAGTTAAGTGATGCCAAATTAAAGGAAGGTATTTTTATTGGGGCACAAATCAGAAAATTGCTGGACGATGTCAACTTTACAGAGAAGCTTACCAGGCAGGAACTCAGAGCATGGAACTCATTTGTTAGTATAGTAAGGGATTTTTGGGCAACAATATAGATGCAAACTATCAACAGTTAGTTGATGAACTTTTAGATTCCTACAAATCGCTTGGTGCCCGAATGTCATTAAAAATTCACTTCCTCCATTCCCATCTGTAATTTTTTCCTGAAAATTTGGGAGCTGTCAGTGACGAGCAGGGTAAAAGGTTCCACCAGGATATCAGGACAATGGAAATTCGCTATCAAGGACGATGGGATCCAGCCATGATGGGTGATTCCTGTTGGTTTTTGAAAAGAGAAGATATGACCCCTCATAAAAGGAAAAAATAAAATTTAATTAGTGTGTTCAGTTAATATTTGTAATGGTTGTGTTTTTTCTAGATGTAAGGTATGTTTAGTAGGTGTAAAAATTTAAATATAGTCGATATGCACAGTTAGAAAATTCTTAAAAATTTTTAATAAATATTAAATATTGTAACATTAAATGTGGTTCTATAAATGTAACAAGAAAACGTTACGTGTTACAACTTTTTTTTTCTCATTTTCGTATTTGGATAGGTCCATTCTACCACAAGATGCTATTTAGCTTTGTGTTACAACAAAAAAAAAATTTTTTGTCGGCCAGTGTAATTTAAGAAATATTGCATATTAGTATGTGTATTTGGTAAAAAAAAACTGCTTATTTTAAAGGCAAACCAGGCATTCGCATATTTTGGCTGAATTTAAGTGCATATAATAGTTATGACTAATGCTTAGCTGGATCATATCTAGCCTAGCACTAGTAGCTTGCCTAGCTCCTGTAGCAAATTACATCCTCACGCTAATAAATGATAATAGTCATTGTCACTTACATAATAATATACATACAGTTAGTTAATTATTATAACCAAATACGTAACACCTGTCGGTCAATTTAAATTAGTTTGTTTATAAACGTTCTGTAAAATGATATACTTTTGCAACACCTCCAGTGCTATTTGCAATGTAGACGTTATAAACAGAGTGGTTGTCTTTGACCCACAATATTTTTTCTTTAGAACAAGTTATTCGTTATTCATGACCGGCGTTTATTATTTTAGTATAATGTATATTATTGCAAAACGTTGGCCAAATGGTTAAATGAAATATATTTATTTTATATAACAATACGTAAATATTTGGATTGCAGATGAGATATTGGGATAGGCGTACACTGAGATGAATACATTTTTCGCTAATACCGTGCGAGCAAAAATTATTTGCATCAAAGAGGGCTTGGATTAAAAAACGTGGGGTTTGGTTTAGATCACAATGATATGGGGACGATATATCTAACCAAATCTAGGTTAAAATTTTGTAAAATTCATATTATGACATGATATGCCAAACTAATGTGTAATAAAATAAGTAGACAAATACAAATTTATTTTTGTTGTTCACAAAATTAACAAAGTAAGAATATACAGAAAGAAAAATAATTACATAAATGGCTGAAATTCGCCACCACCATGCTCTAAGCATAAATTCACACGTCTCTTCATAATTTCGAAAGTGTTGACCAGCATCTCTGAAGAAATGTTGCCACATTCTTGGATAATCCTTAAATTTATTGTAATTGTTTCAAATTTGCAACTGGTGTTTTAAAAATAATGTTCTTTAAATGAAGAAAGCGAAGTAATCCATTAATCCATAACCGTTAAACAAGGTGATCTAGGTGGGAATTCAATGTCTGATCGAAAACTGATCAATCTGTCGTCTAAAAAATTGCGTAAGTAGTTAATAGTTTCGGCGGCTGTATGGGCGGTTGCACCGTCCTGTTGAAAATATCCAAAACGTAGTTCGTCGTCAAGTAATTGCTCCACAAATGGATTCAAAATATTTTCTCTATACCGCTGTGCTATAATTTAACTGTGCCATGGAAAAAAATAGGACCAACAATTGTTCTTCGGGAAACAGCTAACCAGACACCAATTTTTTGAGGGTGCGATGTGGACTGGGATTTTCACTACTCCACATGCGTGTATTCTGAGAATTCACATAACTGAAGAGGTGGAACCAGGCTTCATCCGAAAAAAATGTCAGGTCTAATAAATCATTCGTTTCCAATAAATTTTGGGTAAACCATTGAACGAATTCGTGCGTCATTCAAAATCTGCGGCTTGCTTGGCTTTCTTGGAACACTTGCACTTTATAGGGAAATAAATGTAGCTGCTTCTTAAGAATAGTCCTGCATGTTCCATAAGATCTTCCCACTTCTTGGAACAGGCGTCTTATACAATTTGTTGGCGTATTTTGCATTATTTCACGAACGTTTGCAACAAGTTCTTCTGTTCTTACAGATGGTCTTCCTGCTCCTTTTTTGTGTTGTATAGAACCTGTTTGCCTAAACACAGCCACGGTTCTTTTCAGGCAATGATAAAAATCCCCAGCAATAAAAGCAACGTTAGGAAAACGTTCGTGAAAATCGTCCAAGCACAAACCCGGATTGTGTCGCCACTCACCATTTACTCTAACCCCGTTTCGAAAATACGCTTCAACCATGAATGTTTTGTGCTGTTCCGTAAAGCCCATTGTGTGAATTGTTCAAGAAATTGGAAAAATTAGCGATGAATTAAATTACTTGTAACGACTGTCAAAGATGACGGAATTACTGATTGATTGTTAATTCAGGTAGTTACTGACACCCAACAGGTATGAAGCTCTACGGCTAAGCATTATACGTCCTTAGATGAAAGGCCCTCTTTGATGCAAATAATTTTTGTCCGCACGGTATAACGAAAATCATTATTTGCAAAAAATGTCAGGGAAAACTTGGTTTTGGCAAAACGTACACGGAAGGAAGAGATTGCTTAAGAATTCACGAGATAGAAACCTTAAACTAGCTTTTAACCTCTGTTCAAACATACCTAATGCTATTACCCAGTAAACCTTGCGGTATTTCCTCGTTGAAATTGGTAAATATCACAAACATAAATTCTAATTAATTTTTAATATCCAATGCCAGACGCTAAAATGTCTGTTATTGACCACAGATTTTAGGTGGCAGGTTCCAAGTTTTATGAATTAAGTTGTAACCATAGATATTTACCTTTAGATAAGCAAACCATAATTACGAAAGTGGCAAATTTATGGCCTCGCGCATGTAAACAAAGCTACACACGATTAGACATGCGCAATACAACATTATCATTTGACGAATGGGAAAATAGAGAGGTCCGGGCTTTAAAATTTAACTTGTTGCTCAAGAAATTGTAAAAGTTGACCTTCAATTTATTTTTACGTGTAAACAGCTAAAATTCGCCCCAAATTCTTATCAAAAAATTGGATTTCTTCTCAATTTTTGATTAAGTTGAGAAATAAGTAATTTCTGACATTTTTAGTATATTTAACTTTCAAAATGTCTTTATTCCAATCTAACTTTTACAGTTCATTACATGGAAAGTGACAACATAATATAGAAAATAATAACCATTAAAAAAATAACGTAAATATCTCTTTAATTGTTTTTTAAAAGTTTCCAATTTTTTAATTTTTCTGATATTTGTTATATTTTATTATTCCGTCATATAAAAGCGATTTTTTTCCGAAATTACTTTTTACTGGTATAGTTTGATAATTTATACAATGTCTGGTGTTATGATCATGTAATATATGTCTTATTCTCCTGAACTGTTATGTTTGATTTTTTTCTTTTAAAATAATAGAGTGAATTAGAATACAAATTTTTAATTTATCAATGTTTTGAACGTGTAAATACCCTTTTGGTCTATATATTATATTTCAATGTTTTGAACGTTTAAATACCCTTTCGGTCTATATATTATATTAACAGTTGGTTCTAAATGTGGTAATTTGTGTATACATTTAATAACTTTATTTTGCAATTTTTGTGGTGGTTTTAAGTTTGTTAAACAAGCAGATCCCCATGCAGAAGCACCGAACATTGTCTTGTTCGGTGGCAGAAGCTAAGTATTGTAATTTTGAATATATTATTAAAAAATATATATATGTCGTAGTCTTATAGTGAAATCCGTCTTTTCATGAAGAATCTAGTCATATCATGAAGCGTCGGCATATTATGTAAAAACATGTAGCTACACAATCTGCCTAGGCTTTTCAAGAAGAGCCCGTAGCACTTCGGCATATAACCTGGCTAAATTTAAAGAGCGGCACTTTGTGAAGTATGAGATGTCAATAGGAGGCGATAACTAAAGAATCAAATTCCGTCTAAAAGGTATATTGGCAACTGGTTTATTCGTTGTTACCCAGAGCATTTTTTTTAAATTTATTTTTATAAAATAATATTAGTTGAAAAAATTGAATTAAAAAAAATGCTTTGGGTAACAACCACAAATCTCTTATAAGAGTTCTGTGGTAACGACGAACAAACCGGTTGCCAATATACCTTTTAGACGGAATTTGTTCCTCTAGTTATCGCCTCCTATATGACCAAAATTGCAGTGTAATTCTCGATGTCACAAAAGTGGTCGCTGTGTTAATAAATAGAAACAAATGTTTGATGTTATTCTTCTTATTGAAGTCAATTTTTTGTTAGAATATCTAGATACTCATAGCTACCCCTATATTGAAACTGTTACACTCTATATATAAAGCAATGTCTTAATTACAAGCTCGCAAAGTTCACTTTGTGGAAATTTCACGAAACCGCAATATTTAAAGTTAGGCAGGTTATAGTATACACAATTCGCCGAAATGTGATGGGCTCTTCTTGAAAAGCCCAGGCATATTGTGTAGCTTCATGTTTTTACACAACATGCCGACGCTTCATGATATGACTAGATTCTTCATGAAAAGACGGATTTCACTATAAGACTACGACATATATACAGTGTGTCCACGGATGGACCTAACTATACTTGTAAAAAACTTTATTTTCAATTTTTCGAAAAAAAGTCATTCTTCATCATTTTTTTTGGTTATAAAATAAATATAATTCACGTAAGAAAATTTCCATTTTTTTATACAGGGTGCACAAAAAATGTAAAAATGTAGATTTGCAAAATTAAAAATTTTTGTTCCAACTTTTTTAAATGATCAAAACAAAAGAGATTGGAAAGAGAATTCGAAAAGCCGAATAAAGTTTTCAGATATGAACTGTGGTAACTACGATATTTTATATTAAATCTTTAATCTGAAGGAAAATATCAATACTTTATTTAACTTTAATATAAAATATCGTAGTTACCACAGGTAATCAGGGATCAAGCATGGCTACTCGTCTAACCACCTTATGAACAAAGTAATTTAAAAAAATAAACAACAAAACTAGTACAATATTATAACAACAAAGCATAAAAATAAAAATAAATTACAAAAACCAAAAATGAAATAAAAATGAGTTAAGTAAATAAATAACATAACTGGAACCTAAAAACCAAATTAATAGCAAATGTGCGACCATTAATGCTCTAGCAACGAATAACTCAAAGAGTATGAGACGAGTAAAAAAAAAATAGAATTATCAAATACGCAATCTGAGATAATCCTTTAATCTCTTTTTGAACGTTTCAACAGAAGAGCAACTTTTAATATTTGTTGGTAAGGGATTAAAATATTTAACCGCATTAAAAATAAAAGACCTCCGAAACAACGCCGTTTTGTGTCTGGGAACAGAGTAAAGCCCACTGTGCCGGGTTAATCGATCATGTACATCAGAACCCCTCGTAAGTTTGTCAAAGAGATAACTAGGTTGCTGACATTTAATTATTTTAAAAACCAAAGTACATAAATGCAAGTGAAATATTTGATCTAATTTCAACCAACCGGAGTCTTTATGTACCAAAAATTTACACCGGCCTATGTCGTTGGGGGGGGAGGGGGGGGGGGGGGGTAAGGATTCACAGGCTTGCATGAAATTTGTGATGACGTGATTTTTGTTTGTTGAGCTCAGTTTTTATATAGAAATAACTAATTAAAATACAATTGGTCTCTATCACCCACAGATTTTTTTTGTGCAAAAAAAAAAGAAAAAATATAAAAAAAACTTATAATAGGCGTTTTAATACATTTTAAAATGAATGTAGTACTTTAAATTCTAAATGATTGATGAATAAAAAATGATTTTCTGTGGTGCTACAAACCTTTCGACTGGAGACTTTTTATCGACTTCAAAAAGGAGCTTTAAAGCTGTTCTTTTACATAATGACAATGTTTTTGCTTCTCTTTCGGTCGGCCATACAGTTAAGTTAAAGAAAAACTATGAAAATTTAGAGGAATTACTTTTAAGAATACAATATGAAAATCACAACTGGGAAGTGTATGAAGATCTAAAAAGTTTAGGTCTTCTCTTAGGTCAGCAGTCTGGATTTACTAAATTTCCATGTTTCCTGTGCGAGTGGGCTAGCAGGAATCGAGAACAGCATTGGATGAAAAGAGACCGGTCACAAAGAGAGACTTTAACACCTGGAAACAAAAATGTAATTCGCGAAAGTCTTATTGACCCTCAAAAAGTTTTACTTTCACAACTTCACATAAAACTTGGACGTATGAAACAATTTGTTAAGGCATTAAACAAAGAAGGAAATTGTTTTAAATATTTGTGTAAAACATTTCCGGCTCTGTCAGAGGCAAAATTAAAGGAGGGAATCTTTGTAGGGCCACAGATTAGCAGCTTGATAAAAGATACAGAATTTGAAAAGGTAATGGAAGATAAGGAAAAACATGCATGGAATGCTTTTAAAGAAGTTGAACACAAATTACTAGATACTATGTTGAGATCGTTGAAAATATGCTGGACAATTTCAGGAATTTCAGAATATGAGCATAAAAATTCACTTTTTACATTCTCATTTGGAGTAATTCCCGGAAAATCTTGGGGACGTGGGTGAAGAGCAAGGTGAAAGATTTCATCAATATATTAAAGAGATGAAAAAAGATACCAGGGGCGCTGGGACACAAAAATGATGGCCGATTTCTGTTGGACATTGAGAGGAGATCTTCCTTTAGCTGAAACAGAAAAACAACCAAAAGAAGCTTTTCTGAAAAAATAAAACGTTTTTTGAAGAAGCTTAACGAATAAATAACCATTTATAATAGTTTATATGTGTATATTTGGTATATTTTTGTATTTTTTTCCTTAATATATTCAAAAACTAGCTTATAAATGAAATAAATCGTGTTTTTTCTATATTTTTGGATTTTACGGGTTTGAAAAATAACCTTACGCGATATCATCAACAACCAATCTTTCATATCTCAGTTTTTCTTTGCTTCCAGACTTTTTTATTTTTTTTTTATTTTAATGCATATATATAACTATCTATAATATCTTATTTTGGTGATGGATAGTACGCGTTGCGCCTATTTCATTTTTTTCATGTTTTTAATGTTTTTTTTTTAAATATTTCTATGTTACTATTTTTATTACTAGTTTTAGTTATTTTTTAGATTTAGGTATACAACGGCCGCAACAGCCCCCCGACAACCTGTTGGGAAAGCTGAAACAACGGCCTATTAGTCCTTAATTTATCTAAAGTTGTGATATAACTGTTATTTTTTATCTGTTTTTCTTTTGTTATATATATATATATATATCAACTTTTGTAATACCAAGTGGACTAATAAACGTCTGATTATTATTATTATTATATAAAAAAACTAAAAGCAGATTTGAAATCAGCGCTACCAAATTACTAGAAAACAGTAAAAATTTTTAAATCAACTTTCAAAGTGTTAAAAAACGCAGGCCTGTGTTATTAATTAAAAACAGATATTCGCTTTGACTTTCTCTTTTTGTTTTGTTTCAAGGAATATTCAAAACCGCGATTTAACAAAATCTCATCGCTGCGTTTTTAATAAACTAGTCAAAATAATAATATTTATTGAATGAACATTTTTGTACCTATTTTTTTTTACCCATGTACAGGCGATATGTGGAGCCATTAAATTGAATCTCTAGGTCATTTAACCAACATTTAACTGATTTTAAATGTAAAATATTTAATTTTGTTTACCTAGGTTCTTTGACCTTGCAGCGGCTTTCTATATAGTGAAACACCCATTAATTCTATGTAGCGAATGAGCGCGCCAACAAATTTTACTTTTTTCTTAGGTAGGTAACATTTTTCTGTGTTCCGTGAAATAAAAGTACGTAAAATCGGTGAAACGCGCAGGTCCTCGAATCCAAAATTGCCTTTGATTAGACGACAATAAATTGTTTTGTTTGCAGGGCACTATGGAAAACAACAACCTAACAATCTACAACCCAAATAGTGAAGATATAACCGATACCAAAGATATTAATACTGAAGAAACAAAAAGTTACCAGGATCCTAGTCAAAACGATATTGATAGCAGTTCGAAGAGCAATGGTACCAACGGTCACAATACGAGCAATGGAAATAACAATGGGTCGGTTAGTAATAGGTAAGATTAAGATTTATTCATATCAGTAATTTTAAATGAATGGTATGTTCCAATTTGAAAAAAAATTAGTGAGAGCTGAGGATAAACAAGTGTCTCTTTAACAGACATTAATGAAGTCTCAAAAGACAAAAAATAATGAAACGAATTTCTGTCCACAAGCAAAATTGGATATACGTACCTACTTATACAGTGTGTATCAGCCATATGGAATATGGGGATACACACATGGAGGCGTGTCCGAAAAAACGCTCGGATACGTCGACTGATATTTCTAGTTGCGCATTTTTTTCAATACAATTTTTTTATACAGGGTGTGTCATCATGTAACAGTGGCCAATACTTATATATTTCTTAATACTGTAAAAAAAAACATTAATGTAGGAGATGTTAAAAATGCTCGCCGCAAACGTCTTGGCAACCTAATTTTAAATAGAAATGTATTCTAATGTTACTAGGAGTGACCGATCTAATCGCAAGCGTTATTCGTCTTCTTAAGTCAGCTAAGTCGAGGGGTTTAGTTTTGTATACAATAATTTTGACATAACCCCATGAGAAGAACTAATGGCGTCAGATCAGGGGATTGTGCTGGCCATTCCATCGATCCACGCCTCCCTATCCACCGATTTGGAAATACTCGGTTGAGGTACTGTCGGACATTGATTTGGTAATGGGGCGGTGATCCATCTTGCTGAACCCATATCATATTCGCTGGAAGTTGTGGGTTTGCTGGATCAGGATATAAGTTTGTCAAAGTTGGCAAGACATTATTTTGCAGCAGGGCTAAATAGTTATCGCCATTCAAATTGCCATTAATGAAAAAGGTACCTATGATATGATCTCCAACTATTCCTGCCCAAACATTAACCTTTTCAGGATATTGCGTATGCTCTTCTCTAATCCAGTGAGGATTTTCGCTAGACCAATAGCGGCAATTCTGACGATCAGCATGACACTCATGACATTGAAGGGTAAAGGTGCACTCGTCAGAAAACCAAACATGTTTTAATTGGATCACATTGTTATCTAACATTGTCATCATTTGTTCACAAAAATACGTTCTCCTATCAAAATCGTCTTCAATGAGCTCATGGGTAGGTATCATTTTATAGGGATGCATTTTATTTTCTTGTAATGTTCGAATAATCGATGAATGGCTAACATCGAACATTGGGGCTGTTTTTCGACTAGAAGTATGTGGCTTTTCCTCAAACTCAAGCATAATATCTAATTTGGTATCATCACTTATTGCATTGGCAGCTACTTTTTTATCTGCTTTACATGTCCAAGCTGGCGAAACTGCTTTTCTATTTTACTAAGTTTCCCTTGAGTTATAGGCGGCAAATTTGGAAATTTTTCATGAAATAAGCGAGCTACTTCCATTTGTGTCCGTGTTTTATTTCCATAACCAATCATCTGTAGAATTGTTATATTTTGTGCATTTCCGTTAAATAAACCATTTTTCTGACATGCAGTTAACGAAATTCAAACGACTATAATACTGACAACTACTGTCATGCCGTTACCTACGACGTAGGTAACGGTCATGCAGACATACAACAATTTGCTAAGGTCAGGAGTTTTAAACAAAACACGTAATATTTCCGAAACAGTTGAAGATTGGTATAGGATATTGTACATGAAATATATTTAAAATTTTCTGAAGAATTTAAAAATTGAATAATATACAGGGTGTTGCATTTAAAATAGCAAAGTTGGTAGTGGCCACTGTTACATGACACACCCTGTATAAAAAAAATTTATTGAAAAAATGCTCAACTACACTACTCAAAACAATTATCGCATATTTTGAAAACCCTGTACAAAATCCTTTATTCATAAAATTGGTAAACTAAGATATTTAGTACTAAAAACATTAAATCTTTTTTATGCAAATTCTAGCAGATTTGAGTTTTTCTGTGGTTCGTTACCATTTATTCTGATGGTCTTCTCTACAACTGCAAAATGCTATATTTTTTACTTATCAATGGCGCGACTATTCGATTAGTTGACCATAGAGTTTCGCACGAAATTATTAATTTGCTGAAATTTGAGATATGAACGAAAACAACAGACGCCTTACCAGACATTTGACAAATGCTGAGGCACAAACGGCTGTTATTCTGTCAACTGAGGGATACAATCAAGTCCGCATTGCGCAGATTTTAAATATTACCCAATCGTCAGTAAGTAGAGTGTTAAGACTGTATAGGGAGACTGAGGTATTCTCAAGACGTCCTGGTCAAGGCCGTCCTAGGGCCACAACTGCAGCACAGGATCGATTTTTGCGGTTGCAAACTTTAAGAAACCATACAACTACAGTTAGGAATTTACAAAATGCACTAAGAAGAACTTACCAGGTTAGGATCAGTGATCAAACGGTTAGAAACAGATTGAGAGAATATGAATTAAGGCCAAGACGAGCAGCAACGGGACCACGACTCACCAGGCAACATCGCGTACACAGATTAGCCTTCGCCAGAGAACACCTGAACTGGAGAGCAGCTGATTGGGGCACGGTCTTGTTCACCGACGAGTCCAGATTTACACTCTCAACAAGTGATCGTTGTGTAAGGGTGTATAGAAGACCAGGAACCCGATTTGTACAAGACCACATCGGTCAGTTGGATGCATACGGTGGAGGAGGCATTATGGTTTGAGGAGGAATAAACTTTCGTGGACGCACCGACCTCCATATTATACAACACAGTACTTTGAATGGTGGAAGGTACATTACTGATATCCTTCAAGAGTATGTGATTCCTTTTGCCCCATTTGTAGGCGATAATTTCATATTAATGCATGATAATGCCCGTACACACAGCCCGCATTCTAACGGGGTTCTTGGGGGATACCAATATTGATGTCATGGATTGGCCAGCAAGGTCACCCGACCTAAATTCAATTGAACACATGTGGGATGCACTCGGAAGAGCCGTTAGAGGAAGATTAAATCCACAGGAAACTTTGGAACAATTGTCTGAAGCTCTTATAGAGGAATGGAATAGAATTTCCGAACAGTATGTTCAAAATTTAATTTTAAGTATGGGGAAGCGCTGCAGGGCAGTTGTAACGGCTAGAGGGGGTAATACTCGATATTAATTTATGTTTTGTAGTGTAAAATTCGTTATGGCCGGACAGTTATATTAATTTTGTTCTTTGGTTTTAATGCAAATAAAACACTAAAAAATTAAAAGTTGCCTTATTTCGTCAATTTTGTGTAAATTTTGTAACACTTCGTAAAATTCCTTCAAAACATATGTCCCTACTCTGTAAAAAAATATTTAAATCAAAGCTATTTTTATTTGCTGATTAAATATGGCCATTTAAGAAAATATGCGATAATTGTTATGAATAGTGTAGAAATACTAATCGACGAGTCCGAGCGTTTTTTCGGACACGCTCCCATGTATGTATTATCGAATTTATTCCATTGGGCTGATATACATTGTATAGGTTTGCCCTCTTACCACAAAAAAGGGGTATTTTTTTCATGATAAAAGAAAAAGGTTTAATATACTTCGTTTCTAGGTTAGACGAACAGCCTCTTAGCCCCACCCAAGCAATATGCCTCATGACTACAGTTCCCCAGAACATTGCATCTAGAAGCTTAGGAGATAAACACACCCCCACCAGGAATAGTTTGAGGCATAGTCGGATGATTGTTATGAATAGGCATGGAAAAGGTAAGCAATTCTAACTATATAGTATCTATATACCATCTACCTGTAAAGTGGTACATGATTTAAATACAGTTCGCTATTATCATTGACTTTTTTCCAGTTCCAGAAAAGTACTTACCCTATATAATAAAGCACTACAAACTAGTCAAGTCCATGAAAGTGATAACGATAATCCTGGGAACTGTACTTTGCCTGTTATCGACGTTGATGGTGTTGTGGACTCCCACTCTGACAGCTTTGGATTTTCCCTATTGGAGCGCAGTTCCGGTAAGTTTATAATATCTAAAAAAAAATTGTAATTTTTTAATGAGTTCGGCGGGTTTAAAGTTTCGTCTGTAACTCTCTTTATTCTTCTGTAAGGTCAAAATTAAGATTCGGAAAGGGCCAATTATACAGGGCGGCTTAAAAAACGCGATAAGATTCATTAATTTTTAAAAGGTCTAAGAGTCAAACAACAGCGTGTTCTAAACTGCTTATCTTTCGGGATACAGGGCGGGGATTCTTCAAGTTTTTAATTTCCCCGGTCGTTTTTAATTTAACGGTCAATACTTTGATCCAAGTTAATGGATATCCTTTTTTAATAATAATATATATCTTTATTCTCAACCAACTTACAAAAAAGTTTATTACACCAACTATGTTTAGTAACTATTAATAACTCCCAATCGAAATTATTCAAAAAAATATATATAATAACCATTTACAAAAAAAAATATTAATATATAATACGTTAAAGTTAGTTCAGTTTTAAAAATTATTTTTTTAGTGAATTGAAATGAGTCCATAATTTTGATATTTCTTTAATTTTTTTCGGCAAACTGTTTTAAATTGTTATTCCTTTATATAATATTGATTTTTGGCCAAAAGTACTCTTTACCATAGGTGTCTAAATAGGATTATTTTGTCTCGTGATGTGAATAATGTTGCTCGAAGGAAATATTATATTCGATTGTTTTTCTTTAATAATAATAGAGTGTATTAGAATGCATAGTTTTAATTTATAAAGCTTTTCTAAATTTAAATATCCATTTGGTTCATATACATTTATAGTTGGTTCTAAAAAAGGCAGTTTATGTATGCATTTAATTATTTTGTTTTGTAGTATTTTTAATGGCTGAATTGTAGTTAAATTCGTTGATACCCAAATTGAAATCATATACTGTAATTCTGAATAAACCAAAGAATAATATATATTTTTTTAAATATTTTGATGATATGTATATCATTTTCAGCTTTAAACAAAATGCCAATTATTGGTGAGATGTAACTTCTTAAATATTCAATATGTTTTTTCCAGCTTAAATTTTCATCAATATATAAACCTACAAATTTAATTGTATTAGGTAGTATATTTAATTAAATGATTATTGAAAGACTGAAGAAATATTATTATTTTTTAATTTTGATTTACTTATGAACAAAAAAGATTATTTATTAAAATTTAATGATAATTTATTAGTTTCAAGTAATTTACATATTATATTTAGGTCGTGGTTAATGTTATTATAAATTTGAGCATAGTCTTCATGAAAATGTACAATAGTAGTATCATTAGCAAACAATTTAATTTTACCTTTTAAATTTAATTGCTATAAAATTAATGTAGATTAAAAAAAAGAAGGTCCCAAGGTTGATCCTTGCGGAACACCACAATGTTTTTCTGTGAACTTTTAATATTTTCAATTTGAACAAACTGCAAGGTACTTAAGTAATTTTTTAACAATAAATAAATATTTCCTCGAATTCCAATATTGTATAGGCATTTAAGTAAAATGTTGTGATTGAATGTGTCAAATGCTTTACATAAATCTAGATAATTAATAAAGTGTCTAAAGTGTTAAAAGTGCCAAGACTAATAAGTCCATCTTTTTGTGTTTGCAGGTATTATTTTCTGGAGTGGTGGGCTGTTTCTTCCTAGGCTTTTGTCCAAGACCGTATCCTGGTAGACGACTCGGCTGCTATTATCACTTAACAAAGGTAAATATAGTAATTAAAAGCGAATATAGTGGCATATCGGACCAGTGTGTAACTGTTTTTTATATTGGAATACACAGTGATCCAAGCACAATGGATACCCTGGGGCGGGTAGACCACGACGGCCGTTTCGTCCTTATTAGAACTCTACGGGCAGCCATAACCCAAGCAATCCCAACAACAGCGGTAAGCTGTATTAAAAACCTTTTTACAAAAGCAACGCGGCCATCAATACACCGTAGCGCCATCCCAGCGGAATTAACTCCAATAAAAAAGGCAGTCACACTGGTAATAATCGAAAGGTAGGCAACTAAATAAACCACGAAGTGCATCACAATCCAGTATAGGGAACGCTATTTGCGTTTTCACCGAAACATCTGCCGTTTTGCAGACTAGAAACAGATCAACGCCGGCATCCACTAGACCAGGGGTCGGCAACCTTTTAACAAAGAGGTGCCCATGTTCAATTTTGAACAAAGCCAAAGTGCCACTATAATACAAAACTGTACAATTTCTATACGAATAACTAATGTATAAAATTGTTAAAAGTAATAAAGAAGGTGATCAACAATATTTCTAAAAAATTTAATCAAAAAGGAAATATATAGCACAGACTTTACTGTTAAACGAAATATATGTTTCTATAAGGCAACATTTTGTTTAAAATTTGAAACGTTTTCAGTGCGATCCTTGTCCTTGTGTTTCTCGCGAAAGCTTTTCTATTTCTGGTTCATGTGTAGTTACTTTTAATATTACACACGCCTCTGCATTTTCTGTTGTCGTTAGCCGACTTCGATATGGTTTCAAAATTATTTTCATATGGGAAAAAACTTGCTCACACATAGGACGATCCGAATGCTGAGGGCATTGCAAATGCCACTTTTTTTAGGCAAATAAATTTATCTGGCAAACTAGTCCAACAATTCAGTATTTCGTTTGATTTATCCTGAGGATCACCTTCTAAAACTCTTCTTAGTTTCACAAATTTTGTCTTCCATAACTCGAAGTTTCTAAATATAATATGCTGAAGCTCAAAATCTTGAATTTCCATCCATGCGAAAAGAGAATCATTAAAAGCAATGCTAATAAAATCCATTAAGTCTGGTTTTATCAAGAAGGTGAACATCTGACCATGTTTATCAAAATCTTCCTCCTTTCAGCAAATTATTCTTTCAGTGAAGTCATGTAGTTTAACATTGCCTTATTAAATGCAGCATTATCACAATTATTAAGGTTGGGTAAGTATGTTTTTAAATATGCAAAGTATTTATATGTATGAGAGGTAATATCGCGAAGAAATACATCTATTTTCATTTTAAAAGACTTCCAGGAATCATACAAATCTAGAACAGTTTGACCTGATCCTTGCAGTGGCGGCTCGCGGTTGTAAAAAATGGTGAAGAGCTTAGTAGCAGTTTGTGCTCAGAGGCATAAAGCCCGCCGCAGGCGAAAATTTGTTTGGACCACGCCCAAATTTGGTCAATAATTTATTACTTTATTACTTATAAACGAAAAAAAATTACCACAATAATAATTAATATAATTTTTTAGACCTACAAAACAATTTTTGTAAGGCGGCACTACTACATAGCCAATTATACTTTAAAAACCGGGAACACTTAAAATTAATCTTATAGGACCTGCCACTTTTTTTCAATTTTTTTTTTTAATTCTATGTTTAAGATTCCAGTAGGTCGCCCGTGTCGTATCTCTTATCCTCATCTGTCCCACGACTGAATGGAGTTTCTAACAAATTACAAACTATGTCATTAATTGGGTTTATTTTTAAAACGTACAATAAAAATTAGTACTTAGGTCTACTGAATTAACTGAAAAATAAAAACAAAACTTTCTAATCACACAATAAATAACGTAAAAAGGATATCTATAGCCGTAAGTTTCGCGAAGCCTCAAAATAAATACCCGAACCAATACTTAAAACAATAGTGCATATGACTGATCTATTTTTAGATGCACTTCAATCACGTCTCGCATGCTGTCGCGTACCTGACGTCACGTAACCATAGCGACGGTGGAAATCAAAGCCACTTGGACTGTACGTTCAGTATGTTGGGTTTTCGCCGCTCTTCACTTGCTGCTTTGACCTTTCGATGCGACGGCGACGGACGCGGTCGGCTGGGGCGCGCCAAAATGCACGAGTGTTTATAATAGAATTATTGTCCATCGGAGTTAACCGTGGTCCTATTATGCATAGCTACATTCGGATTAAATTAATAATTCAAACAAAATTATTTTTTAAGGTACTTAGCTGTATTGGTACATTTAATATTTAATATTGTCGAAAAAATTTCCTCCTGGTTTTATTTTTATTGGTGAAGGGCCCCTTCACCTACTTCACCTGACGAGCCGCCACTGGATCCTTGCAGCTTAAGGTTTAGTTCGTTGTCAGCTGGTGTATAGTTCCGTAGATTATTTTAAATTTACAATAAGTATCCTTAAAATTTTTAAATTAAATCTTTAATATTATACACCAAACTTCACAAAGTTATGCGTGCCATTTTAAACTGCCAGGCGTGCCAAGTCTGGCACGCGTGCCGTAGGTTGCCGACGCCTGCACTAGACAATGTAAATAGTAATATTTTTTCTAGTTAAATGACAACATAAATTTATTAAAAAAAATTTTTTGTTAGGGAGAAAACAATGCTACCTACTGGTTCTAGTACTCCCAACTTATGTTTACCTCCAATGCATTTCTTTTTCAGTCCGTCAGTCTACTCACCACAGCGGCCTCCATCATGTCCACCATCGTAGTCCTCACAATAAACATCGTCCACTTTGTGTACCTTCTCACTGCCGCCTGCGTTCCCCACGACACACTGAACTCCACCTGTGTGTGTTCCACGAACTCGACTACCAACCTGTTCAACGACAGTTACCATTACGAAGATCTAACGTGTGACGAACTGGACTATTTCATGAAAACTATAATAGTGACAGTGGGTGTGATTAATTTTGCGGCACTCGTTTTGGACGTCTTGTACATGTGCGTACACTGGTCTAGTAGGACAACGTATGTATACGCGCAAGTACCGGTGCGGGAAGGGATAAGGACCATTGACGACAGCTGATAGCGGCTGCTTATAGGCTGAACAAGACAGATTAATGTAGATTAAATAAAACGCCACGAAGGTCTGGCAATGTGTTTGTTCAAAGGGCGAAGACAACAATTTAACTTGTAGAATTAAGAAACAAGTTTGTGATGTCATAGGGTGTATGTATACGGTTTGTAGATATACCAATTAGTTACGTTCTACCTAGGATTAAATATTTCTACGACGATGGACGGCTAGTCCAAATCCCGATTTAAAAGAAAAAAACGGAAGGCAAATAAAATAAGTAATGAACCAACCTTACCCAGGACCCTGAATTTTAGAAACGCTTTTTATCATAACCAAATTAGCAGTCAAAATTAGACTTTTAAACTCTAGTGCAGTAAAAATAAATTATGAACTGGGCAAAATTGCAATACAAATGATTCTTTTTGCATTCTATTGTGAAAAGCGTCTATTTTAACACATTCAAAATCCCCATTAATCCTGGCCCCGGAAATCAGTCAAAATTCAAGATGAGCTAGTGTAGTCATCATTCGGGTCTAAAGGCCGTCGTCGGTTGGAATTGCTTCCTAACGTTTCGCTAGCACGAGAGGCGAGCTTCTTCAGAGGTCCTTCCATCTCCGGTGCTGGAAGTAGACTACAGCTAGCGAAACGTTAGGAAGCAATTCCAACCGACGACGGCCTTTAGACCCGAATGATGACTACACTAGCTCACCGACTGGCCGCGAAAGCCTAAACCAATTTGTCGAAATTCAAGATGGCGACTGAATTTTGTATTTTTAATTACAAAATTTACAACTTTGTTTTTATAAGGTGTACCTAACTTGGCAAAAATGTTTAAAATACAAAGATAAAAGTATAAAATAGGTTTTGAATAGGTAAGATAGGTAATGAATCACTCAAATTGCCTATTATACATTAGAAAAAATTTATTACACATTAGACTTACAAGAAAAAAAAACACATTATTTCAATGAACAAAAATTAAAATGATTTCGCTGTTTTTTCACAATTCATCATAATCTTCATCTGTACTTTCCATATCTTCATCTTCTATTCCCTGCGGACTATTTTCACAATTTGTTTCTTGACACTGACCACATGAACTGGTAGATTCCAAACCATTCTTTAGGCAACTACATTTCATAGCACCACAGCCGGTTTTGCAGTCACATCTTACTATGCGTAATATACTATCAGGTGCTGGTGGCAAATCCATTGTTTTCGGTACATACATATTGTCATGTATACTCCATCCCCAGTCTGTTGGGTTCAAGCCTTCTTGCATTTGTTTCCATATACAAATTTGCAAATATGCACGGAGGCTATGGTACTTGGCAGCTGACTCCGTTGGGGGAAGGTTCTGTGGCTGAACGAAACATTTTGCCTTCGATACTTTATCAATAATAGCTTCATACCTAAGTGTATCATCTGGATTTCCACCAAAAATACATACCATTATCTTATTTCCAAATTCTTTAACCTGACTGGGATTAAGGTTTCTTGAGCTGAACGATAGTGCAAGTTCACGAAAGTGTTGATCTTCAACAACACGTTTCAAAACTGATCGCTTTCCAATATGAAATATTCTGGAGGTGCTGTCACATCCTGTATACGAATGTATAAAAAATATACTATAGATTCCACTGCAGTTTTAACAATGTCAACATCAGGTTCATCAACTGAATGAATTACTGCCATCTTGGATTTTGACTGATTTCCGGGGTCAGGATTAATGGGGATTTTGAATATGTAAAAATAGACACTTTACACAATAGAATGCAAAAAGAATCATTTGTGTTGCAATTTTGCCCAGGTCAAGGGAATTTTTACACCATATTGACTGCACTACTCATCCCGATCGATCCAATCCACGTCAAACATCTTCAATTCGCCCCCTCAAATGCGGGTAAAGGGTTACCCACCCAATTTGAAGATTTCGTTGTTTTTCGTGAATGATATCTGATTATTTCTTTTTACTATTGATTATAGTAGCATATTGTTTTTCGACGAAACCAAGTACTGCCCCCATTTTTTGGGGCCTCTATTGACACATAATCTCTGTAGTCGTGCCAGCAACTTTTGTATTTTGTCCATTTCTTTCTTGAGTAGTATCATATGGAAACTTGTGAAGTCCATCAACTAAAAGATCTGTCTGTGAAGTCTGTGTGTACTGTCGGCTCCACTCCTTGACATGTTTGGCCACTATGATATTTAGCCAGCATGACTTTGGGTGGATCTGTTCAAAAATCTACCAATGCTCTATCCACTATAGAGAGGATTTGCTTTTACTCAAGGTAGGTAGGGAAAGGTTCTTTTGAAAAGTTTTACAAATCAAAAGTCGTGGTATTATAACAATATTTTATATGCAGTCGTTAATATCTGCGTAGAGACATTTAATCCGAGAACTACACAAGGGGAAGTATGACGAATTCAATCAGAAAAACACATTAAGACAAAAGCACTAGTATATCAGGTTTAACGATAATTTTAATCAAAAATTAGCTAATCAGACACCTTTGACTGTGATTTAAATTATTACATCGACAGAGATGCTTCTTAGTGGTGACCTGGATTAGTTGAATTCTCGATTTACTAACCACACAAAGAAAGGCTGGAAACCTGTTCCAGGATTTTAATTTTGAAAAATAATGTCTTATGAATTATAAAATATATTTTTCAGTTTGTATCTGTTTGTTTTAAAATTACGTGTCAATTGATTGGGACGCTTTCAACAAAGTACCGACCTGACGATATTAACCAGTCAAAATGTTTAAAACCAACAACCTACTGTAGATGGACGAATAGTACTAACTACAATAGTACGGGCGAGGAAACCGCGAGGTCTGCCCATACACTGACTGGTGAAAAGCAATATTAGGAGAAGAATTAGCTGAGCATATTTTCAGCACACAATACAGTATCTCACCATAGCCCATCAAACTTTAGATCAAAAAGAAATATACATATAATATTACCTGGAGGATTTGGCAGAAGAGCTTATAGAATGCGAGCTACTGAACTTGAAATGCTTAATTGTAAACAAACTGGGCCCATCTATAATAGGTTATTGTTCAAAACAGTGTAACTGATATTAAACGTCAGTTGAAAAGGCGTGTCTTTTTTGTACCAATTTATACAAAGTAAAATAGGCCGGGTAAACTAGAAAAATATATATTAAAACGATTTTAGAGTTTCGTTTTAGTGAAAAATTTAATATTTTGACTGACACCATACCTGTATGTATGTGGTCGTTATTGAGATTATTAAATAATAAACGTTCACTAACGCTTGTGCTTTTTTTCAATTTGCCGATATCAGTGAAGACAAGGCAAACCAAGTAACCAATTCCGTTTAGCTTAAAGAATTTTCAAAATTTAGTTCATTTGTGCAAAAAATTACAATGATGTTATGCTATAGGATAGGCGTTATTGCACCTACTCAAAACAAAAATGGCGGAAAAACATAAATGTAAATTATGTATGTATATTATATATAACGTAATTTTAAAAAAAGTTGTCAAAGTATGCCGTGGAATCAATTCCGCATTAGGAAGTTTTATAATATTTTATTTTAAAATATAAGTAAGGTTATATTAATAAACCTTAATGGAAAGGAACATGGATACTCGCCCTGGGTCGATCAGGAAAAGGCAATAAGGATATTATTATCTAATGTCTATTTAAAGGTTGCAGACGATGTTGCTTTGAAGAATTTTTTGACTTTCTAGAAAGCCCAGTATGGTTTACGCAGATCTAAGGATACAGAAATAGCTGTAGGAGATATCATAGCAAATATTCAAGTTAATGCCGAGAGCAGTAAAACATGCTGTCTACTATCCTTAGATCTGTGTAAGGCTTTTGACACCGTAAAGCATGATATTTTATTAAGAAAATTATACAGTATTGAGATAAGGGGAAATACACACAAACTTTAAGCTATCGTAAACAATTTGTTCAAATTGGGGAAAGAAAAAGTTCGGAAAAAGAAATAATACGTGGAGTTCCACAAGGATCAATATTGGTTCCATTATTATTCTTAATTGACATTAATTTCGTTTCCAAATTGAACTTAAAGGGCCATATGAAGCTATTTGCGGATGATACAAAAATTATTTGTTTTGCTGAAACTTTTGCAGAAATGTATTTTGATATTAATAATGATTTAAAAATACTTCTTTCTTGGGCTTCAATCAAATAAACTTACGTTAAATTTTACAAAATCTTCTTTTATGTTTATAACTAATAATAAAATAAATTCCATCATTAACCCTTTAATAATGAAAATATTCAATATTCAAAAACGACAATATTTTTAGGATTAGTTTTAGACAAAAATTTTAGTATATTATCAACTCGATATCTTCTTTGGTATCTGTTTTGCACAGAGCTAGATATTTCATTCCTTTGAAATACTTAAAATATATATATTTTTCATTAATATATTCAAAATTACAATACTTAGCTTCTGTATGGGGATCGGCTTGTTTATCAAACTTAAAACCATTACAAAAATTGCAAAATAAAGTTATTCAATGCATACACAAATTACCACATTTAGAACCAACTGTTAATCTATATAGACCGAAGGGGTATTTATTAATAAATAAAAATATTTATAAATAAAAAATTTGTATTCTAATTCACTTTATTATTTTAAAAGAAATAAAATCAAACATAAAATTTCAGGCAGTGGAAGCTCGTTAATGAAGGGCTCTGGGGCGCCGCCCTCCCTGCAATTATTTCAAACAGAATCCAAAAATACTTTACTTAAAAAACCAATAAAGCAATCTATGTAAGCAATCCATTAAAATAATTCAAATCAAACATAGCCCTATTCCAACGGGCAGGTTATACCCATAGACAAGCGAGTTGCGCGCTCTCAATGTTTTTTATACTAAGCGCGGGCGGGCGACCGATTATCCGTCCCGATTCAACGCGGCTTCTGGATGAGTTGCCATGACGACAGAGGCGTGACGTCACCTACACATCGCACAATGAGCGGCCACGATGAGCTCCAATTTTCCGCGCCCAACAACAGCTGTTCGCGATGCCACGGTAGAATAATAAATATATTATGTACCCTGGCGAGGCGACCTGTCGATGCCGCTAGGCGCTTAAGTTTTGTTTATTTGTTTTGATTTGATTTATTAGTTACGTTGTTGCTGTTGGAAAATGTCGTGTAATATGAAGGTCAGTGATTTACAGAAGCTTGTGTTTAGTTCTCTGAGCTTAAGTGAAAAAATTGATGTAAAAAATGCAGGGCGGCCACTAGAAATTGAACATAGTACAAGTGCAATCAAAATGTAAAAGTAAGGCACAGTTTACGCGTAAGTTTGACAAAGAAATATATAATAAAAAATCCTGGATATGCGGTTATGAGGACAAAAATTCTTTTTTTTTGTTTCCTGTGTCTTCTTTTTGACGGGGATGACAATTGGACTATAAATGGGGTGCAGGACTTAAAACATCTTTCAGAGAAAATAAAAAAACACGAAAATAGTGCAAAACATCGTCATAATGTGGTAAGTTTTGAGATGTTAGGACAAACTAATATTTTAACTTGTTTAAGTAGTGCTTATGCTGATGAAATTAAAATCCACAACGAAAAAGTTGACACAGACACGTACTTTTGAAAATAATAGACATTTTAAATTTTTTTTTTTAAAGCCAGCGCCCCCCTGACTCGCTAGTCACGAGCCGCCACTGACTTCAGGAGAATAAGACATTACATGATCATAACACCAGACATTGTATAAATTATCAAACTATACCAGTAAAAAGTAATTACGGAAAAACATCGCTTTTATATGACGGAATAATAAAATAATAACAAACTTCCAAAAAATATCGGAAAAATAAAAAAAATTGGCAACTTTTAAAAAACAATAATTATAGATATATTTACTAAATTAAATTAGTTATACTATTTTTTTTTAATTGATTTTATTAACGAATTAAATTGGATTAACTTCAATTTTTTTTTTTTAATGGCTATTATTTTCTATATTATGTTGTCACTTTCCATGTAATGAACTGTAAAAGTTAGTTTGGAATAATGACATTTTGAAAGTTAAACCAACATTTCTAATGTCAAAATTCCCCAAAAGTCATACTTAATTTCACTTGCTGCCGCTAGGAGACAGGCGTGGCCACGTTTTGCGGATTCTACAGCAGTATAGAATATTCCGAATAACATAACTACAGTTCTGGCTGTAAAATTAAATTCTTGGCTGCCAGCCAACATATTATTTTCTTAATTATGCGCCGCCAGAGCACAGACAAATTCCTAATAGTTACAAATCGAGTAAATTTAAGCCGAAATGAAACCGAAAAGGGGCGAGTCTTTTAATTCTTTGGCGTAACAGCGTATACAGTGTGTCCAAAAAAGTATGCAACATATGGGAAATATTATATTTTTATTAGGTACCGATTTCTCAGAAAATTTTATTCTTGATAAATGCCTTAAAATTATAAACGCATATTTTATATTTCACCTGCGCCTAATAGTAAGGGAGCAAATGCCATTTTTTCTAAATTGCTTTAAGACTGGACTTGACCGTACTAGGTGAAAATGACAAATAAATTATTAGTTATTTCCACTCGTATAAATAGAGTTGGATTCGTTTATAATTTTTATTAGAACCCAAGCTGGCTAGCATGTGTTTAAATATGCGTGCAACACGCTATAATATCTAAACCCACCCGTATCATTGAAAAGTTTTAAAAGGTTTGCAACTACTTAATACATTTTTGTAATAAACACATGATTAATATATTAAAATCGCGTAAATAAAAGATCGACCAGAGGCGTACCGTTTAGGGGAAAATAGATATTAAGAAAAAAAAATAAAAAATTAAGACACAACTCAAATTTCGTATTTGGACTAAGTTTTTTATTTGCAAAAACATTTCCATATAAAATTTTGTTGAATTTGTACTAATTAAGGTACTTTACTCTTAAGGCCATTTCGAAAAAATGGCATTTGCTCCCTTACTATTAGCCGCAGGTGAAATATGAAATATGCATTTATAGTTTTAAGGCATGCACCAACTTTTTTCAAAAATAAAATTTGCTGAGAAATCGGTAATAAAGAAGTTTCTCATATGTTGCAGACTTTTTTGGACACGCTGTATAATAAACAATAGTACCTAATAATAATTTAAGATATTTGGGATCGATTCCACGGAATACTTTGAGGACGTTGTTTATTTTTGATCTTACAATATGTATGTGTAGTTAGTCAATAAACAAAATAGTAGACCAGGTCAGTATTAAATTTTTTTGTAAAATTATTTTATTACTATGTAATATACAATTTGTATAAAAAAAATATTTTTGTCGTTTTACTTATGTACGCCCTAAGTTAAAATCTATTTTTCCTAACAATTTCAGACTTTTATATCTAGTAATACTTCGGAATTCAAAAGAAAACAAATGTAGGATAAAATTCTTGATTAGCTATGTCTAATATTAAAATAAAAATATATCTATGTACATAAAACGATAGACTATTTAAAATTACAACAGACTGACAATAAAACTGATAAAAAGGGGGTTTAAAATAAGGTAAGTTGGGACTTATCACATCATTACGTAAAAAACATGTAAGTATACATATTACATATACAGGGTGTTACAAATTCGACGGGAATACATACAACGAAGATTAACTTTGACCCCTAACCTTTTATGTGGATAGTGCAAGAACTAACTATTACATTAATTCCCCGATTAGTGGTATGTGTAATTTATATAACCAAATTCAGGAACTGTGATATATTTAAGCCATGAATTAGACTGAGATTGTAGATAATTTCGTACACTAAACTGTGACACTGTAAATGCAACTTTTTTACCTTTATTACCTTTGTAACGTGTTAATTATTATCATGATATCTGTCAAAGTATTGTCATTATCTTATTTGAATGAAAAATGTCTGATTTAAGTATTATTGAAAAAGCAAGAATAATATGTTTAGTAGAAATAGGGTGGTCTTATGGAAAAATAGCTGATCATTTTAGAATACCTAGAAGTACTGTTCAAGAATTATAAAAATTGGCGCTATCATCAAACACTTGAAAGGTCTGTTGGGTCTGGTTTAAATAATAGAAAATCATCAAATGAAGAAGACCGAAATTTGGTGGGGTATTTAAGGCAAAATCCATTTAAAACTGCAGTATTCGCTATGCACATAACAGGATCCCATGCTTCATCTAGAGCTGCGCAACGCCGAGTAAGACAATGTTCCGATTTAAGAAATCGAGCAGCGGCAACAAACCCGAACAAACCCAAACCGTTTTTAAAAAATAGTCATAAGGAACAAAGAATTGGGTTTGCTATGCAATATTTACCAGAAAATAATTTTTTTTAGCAAAATGCTATCTTTTCCGATAAGAAAACTTTTCAGTCTACATATAATGAAAGGACTCGAGTATATTAGACTACCAAATTCGCGATATGATGAGAAGTATACTCAAAAAAAGCAAACCAGTGGACGTTTTTCCGTTAATGTGTGGGCATGGATAAGTGTTTACGGTGCAGGTGTATGCTGGAATATTGGTGAAACACTAAACAGTAATATTATACAGTGACCGGCAAAGAGTTCGCAACATATGGGAAAAATTTTTATTAGCGGAATATTGAAAAATCTTTTTTGGGGGATTGGATGTGCATGTCCCATAACCTTAAAATCGATTTTGACATACGTCACGTGACCAATGGTATGGCGGGAAAGTTGAAAAAACCAATATGAAATCATCATAAATCAGATAAGTTGATGAGATATCGAAAAAATTCCAAGAATAAAAAGTGTTTAGAATTCCATTAGAACCTTAAATACAATGTTTGGGATATCTATACTTAAAAAAATATAAAATCGAATATTTTTGTAAATATTTTTTTACCGAATTAAAAATTTTCATATTTTTCCTTTCTTAAAGCTTCATTAAAGTAAAACTGACATCTGGTGACCACAACTAGAAATATTCTTTTGTTTTTCTGACAATTTGGAGCAATAATTAAAAAAATTCGTTTACACTTGGATACCAGCTGTTGCAATAGTCTATTTCTAATAACCTTATCGATATTTTTTATATCGAAATATTCTATTATGCTAAGAAATCCTTAAATTTATTAATCCAAAGCAAATTTTATTTATAACCATAAAAAATAATTTAAATTTTTATTAATTTTTAGATTTTTTTAAAGATTTCTGCGAAATTCAAAATTATTTTTTACGGTTATAAATAAAATTTTCTTTGGATTAATGAATTTAAGGATTTCTTAACATAATAGAATATTTTGATATAAAAAATATCGATAAGGTTATTAGAAATAGACTATTATTGCAACAGCTGGTATCCAAGTGTAAACGAATTTTTTGAATTATTGCTCCAAATTGTCAGAAAAACAAAAGAATATTTCCAGTTGTGGTCACCAGATGTCAGTTTTACTTTAATGAAGCTTTAAGAAAGGAAAAATATGGAAATTTTTAATTCGATAAAAAAATATTTACAAAAATATTCGATTTTATGTTTTTTTAAGTAGATATCCCAAACATTGTATTTAAGGTTCTAATGGAATTCTAAACACTTTTTATTCTTGGAATTTTTTCGATATCTCATCAACTTATCTGATTTATGATGATTTCATATTGGTTTTTTCAATTTTCCCGCCATACCATTGGTCACGTGACGTATGTCAAAATCGATTTTAAGGTTATGGGACATGCACATCCAATCCCCCAAAAAAGATTTTTCAATATTCCGCTAATAAAAATTTTTCCCATATGTTGCGAACTCTTTCCCGGTCACTGTATATCTTCAGATTTTGGAAAATGTTTTTCTTCCATCTGCCGCGATAGTTTTAGAAGGAAATAACTTTATATTTCAGCAGGATAACTGCCCTGTGCATGCTGCAAAAAATATAGGAAACTGGTTTAGACAAAACAACGTAACATGTCTGCCTTGCTGCTTAAAAAGTCCCGATTTAAATCCAATTGAAAATGTTTGGGGGATTGATGGTAAAATAGAAGAAATTTGGGAAGGGCTAACTCCGGATTACACCAGAAGTAGTATTTTGTCAATGCCAAGAAGATTACGATTAGTGTTAGAATCCAATGGCGCAGCAATTAAATATTAGTATTTGGTTTGTTGTTTGTTAATAAATTTGCCCTTTTTGGCTTTATACTTTTGTAGTTTTCCTGATATTATTTTATAATTTTCTTATTTCGCGGCTGTAATTTAAACACAAAAATATTAGGAAATAACCATTATTACTTATGGTAAAAAATCGTACATACAACAATTTACAGTTATATAGCTCGTGTTCTATCCAGGTATAAGCAACAAGGCGAGAAACCCGTTTTACCCAATTTTGTTGTCATTGAGTTATGTAAGGGTGGAGTGTACGAATTTATATGTCGTCAACTGTACCTAAATGGAATTTTTTATAATTAAGATTAGCATTCCTACTCTATAATTGGATGTAAATCTATAGTTTGTTTCAAATAAATAAATAAATATAACCTTCGCTGTATCTCTTATCATTTACGAGTTCCCATTGGACAGCGTCGAATTTGTAACATCCTGTATAGGGTGTCCCAAAACATATTTATATTATAAAATGTTCGTATCATTCATTTAAATAGCAGCATTAAATGATCCACATAAAATAATTCAATGTTTTTTAAAAACAACACTCAGCAATTTTAACCTAGACAACATGTAATTTTATATTATTAATACTTAATAGATGTTGTTCCATCTACACTTACTTCGGCGCTACTGGCCCAAAAAAAACCATCAAAACACACTTCTTATTCCTGTATCTGCTAAATTTTATTTAGACCGTACAACTTGTCTCTTAAGACTCTTTCCTTCACTTTCTAGGCATTTGAGACACCCTATAATACATATGTAATGAATTTATTGCACTATACATAAATTACCAGGTTACGTTTTTTCTTTCCAGTATTTATTACTTTTTTTAGGCATATGCGACACCCTGTATATATTTAGAATTTATTGTGCTATATAGACCTATTTTGGATAAAAAGAAAAAAGTAACGTAACACATTGTGGAAACTGCAAAAATATTATTTTAAAATTTATTGCCGAAACTCCCCAGTCTGGGGATCAAAATTACTTATGGTCAAACAGACTAAAAAACGTAACCAGTTCACAGTGTTAAATATTTCATATTTAACAGGCTAAGCTATTGCAAAATTGATTCACAGAATCTATAAAAATGACATAATCATAAAATAAAAAGTTAAAAAGGCACGGTCAATAAAACCTTGCGCAATAATTGCAGATAAAAAATAATTTAAAAAATTACCTAAAAATATAAAATAGTATTTATACAGTGAACGGCAAAAAGTTCGCAACATACGGGAGAAAATTTTATTAACAGAGTAGGTACCAAAAACCGACGTACGTCAACTGGTTTAACAGTGGCGTAGCGTGGTTGAAGGGTCGGAGGGGGCGGAAGCTTCAAAGGTAAGGGCGTAGAAATTTCTTTATGGGGAGGGGGAGGCGTAAATAGCGCCGCAGGCGAAATATTTTGGGTGCCACGTCCTTTTTTCGATGATGTTGCTGATTTTCAAGTAGGAAAAATATAAAATACACAAGATCCTTAAGAAAAGCACAAAAAAATTGCTCAATTAAAAAAAGTTTTCATAGCTCATTATGGGTCCTGGGGGGGGGGGGGAGTAATCACCCCCTTATCTACGCCCTTGTTCAGAGGGCGCCTCACTGCTAATGTATAATTTCGTTTTTTAGTCAATTTTGGCCTGAGAAATAAAGGTTTTGTTTCGTCATGTCTAAAATGGTCACATGAAAACAGAATATGTTTACGACAAGGGGAATTTTGTTAAAACTCTATAAAATATTTTATGCATATTACATAATAATATGAGCATATTATTCTCATTGGCGACAATAACACACTACTTTTAAAAAGATAAAATTTTGTCTCTAGTAAATTAGAGATTTTAAGCAATTTTTAATTGTTAAAGCAAAATAACTGAAAGAATACAAATTATTGATCGTGGCAAATAATATTTTAATTATAAATTAAATCAAGCAGTGAAAATAAAATAATAATAAGATGATAAGATGGGTTTTGTTGTATAAACATTATTTATATTCATAAACATAGTAAATTTTTTCTTGCTGCGATAGGTAAACAATATTATCAATTATTATCATGTGAAGTGAAATTGAACTGGGAGAGTGGAAAGGGGCGCCGTTTGGGAAAGAGTTCAAAGGGCGGGGGGGGGGGGGCGGTCGCCCCCCCTGGCCCCCTGCACGCTACGCCACTGTGGTTTAACGGCAAACTTTAAAAAAATTATGAATTTCATATACAGTGACCGGCAGAAAGTACGCACCAAAGGGTTTTTTTTTTATTTCAAAACTTACCAAATTTTTTTGGCGGTGGAAAAGTTCTGCATGTCCCTAAACAAAAAAAAAACATAGACAAAACTAGTAAATATAAGAATAAATTGCCCTTGTTTTTCACTGTGGAAAGTTTTTTTTATTAGAAAATGTTGTTTGCACTTAAAAGTTATCTATAAATACTAAGTTTCAGTTCGGTAGCACAAATAATATAAATATTTTTCATGGCAACTAGATTTAAATGAAAACGAATTTTATTGTAAGGGTTTAAGGTGGGAGTATCAACATGCTTGCCAACCTATAACCTATTTCGCGTAGATTTATTTATGTTTTCTAGCTTTTATACAAAATTTAAAGAAAATCAGTATCGACTTGATATTCTATAGGTAATAATTGACATATTTAATAAATATCAAGGAATTTCATTACTTATTTTAGGAGAATTGTATAGCGAAAAATATCGGGTAAGATTTTTTTTAACATTATTATGTCATTGTCACTCATTGTTCTTTCACTATACAATTCTCCCAAAATTAGCAATGAAATAAATTGATATTTTTGTAATACATCAGATATTACCTAAGTAATGTGCCGACGATACTGATTTTATTTAAATGTTAGTTTAAAAAATAATAAACATGAAAAAACAAAGCGAAATAGGTTATAGGTTGGCAATAAATTGAACGACGTTGAGAACTCAACCGTAAACTTTTAATTCATAAACCAATGGGTTTGCCGTTTTTGAAAAATTGGGAACGGCAAAATATTGTTAAATGTATGAAGTAAACCCTTATTTGTTTTGCATAAAGTTATTCCGCTTATCCATAGAACAATGTACGGTGTGCACCAGAAAAGTTAGATTATTTTTGACGTTATTTTATTAAACGTCCAGTTCTCGCGTATTTAAACAAATATTAGGAAGCTTTCGTTGAAATTTTACTTAATTATTATTATTAAATTAAATTAATTATATTAAACTATATTTTTGTTGAATAAAATGTTTCGAGCCATTAATATTATTTTTATGATCCAATATTAATTAAGTAAAATTTCAACGAAAGCTTCCTAATATTTTCTTTTTGTACATCTGTTTACTAACTTAAGAAAAATGAGAAACGTCGGTTTTGACAAAACTGATGTAATTAGATAAACTTTGCATCAAACATTACATACTGATCAATAACAATTTCAGTTTTTGAAGCAAAATAAATAATTGGAAACAAAAATTTTACACAAATTTGCATTAAGATTACAAATGAAGTGAAGGCAAATGGTTTTACATCGATGTATAAAAGTTAATCTACGAGGGTTGATCAAAATTTTCAAGAATTTGGCAAAAAATAAAAATTGTATTAGACTGTCAAAATTTCGTACAAAGCCTAAAAATGCCTAAATAAACAACTTTCTCGAATAAAGTTTTTCGATATTTTGATAAATAAGGGCATTTTTGAACCTATTTTATTAAAAATGTCAAATTTGACAAGTAACGCAAGTCGTGCAGCTTCTTCAGTATACGTCATTTTTGTTTTTTAGGTAAGGAAAAACTAACTGCTTTTTCAATTTTTACCTATACCTAATAATAAAAAAAAATCCCATTTGATGCGGACTTTCTTGCGGACACTGTATACTGTAATTTTGAATAAACCAAAAAATAATATATATTTTTAAAATATTTTAATGATATATAATTTTTAGCTTTAAACAAAATGCCAATTATTGGTGAGATGTAACTTCTTAGATATTCAATGTCTTTTTTCCAACTTAAATTTTCATCAATATATAAACCTAAAAATTTAATTGTTTTAGTATATTTAATTATATGATTATTAAAAGATAGTGAAAAAATATTATTATTTTTTAATTTTGATTTACTTTACTTATGAATTTGATCACAGCCTTTATGAAAATATACAATAATAGTATCATCAGCCAACAATTTTATTTTACCTTTTAATAATTTTTCTATAGAATTAATGTAGATTTAAAAAAAAAACTAGGTACTAAGGTTGATAAATTTTGTTCCCATATTATGTTCCGGACTTTTAGTCGGTCACTGTATAATTTTAAAAACATATTTTTATCTATGTTTGATAAGTAAAGCCTAAAACAATTCACTGATACTTGGTACAGGTCGGTATTATAAATAGAAAACCTATAAGTAGATAAAACGTCACAACAAAAAAAAATTAAAGCCCGAATATTGGCTACCAACCTAAAAGCAGACCTTACACAATAACAAAATAGTTAGGAAAAAGAGCCATTCTATTTTTAGCTTCTCCTCATTTTCTAACTACGCATACCGGGGTTTGAAATTAAAGCATAACCTGTATCACCAAACCAAGACCTTCTTAATGTGTCACATTTATACCGGGTGTTGCTCAAAAGACGTTCACCCCTATAATTTTTTTATATTTATAGATATTAAAATGAAATTTTGAGATTATGGATAAGAGATGAGTCGGCATTTATTGGCATAATTTTCAATTTGTTAGCACTTCCGGTTTGACCAAATTTAAATTTGAATTTAAAAGCGTTATGCATTGTTGCCGCCCTCTCTTTTCTAAAGAAATAAAAAGGCGGCTTTCAAAACCAATGAAATGGTTTTGAATAGCAATATGGCTTTAATTTTAAGTTGTAATATCATTAGTTTATAAAACATACAATACATACAATCCTGCGGCTAGAGAAGAAATTTTCTGGTCACTGTCAAATTGTTGGAAAAAAAATGCTCGTTTTAAATATCCTAGTGAACCACCATCGTTCCATTTGGAAAAATGGAGTAAACGTCAAGAAAACAAAATTTAATTTTTTAAACGCTTGTGAAACTTAAAAAGTCAATTATTATGACATAATTTTAATTTTCATATACTATTTGACTATAAATTAACAGTTTTAATTAATTTGTAGCACTCTCGATTGAAAATAAAAAATAAACATAAAAATGTTATAACACGTCAAAAAATTACAAGTGAGATGTAATTTTACTCAGAACTAGTGATGTGAGAGAATAATATTCTCGAGAACGGGAATATTCTCGAGAATATTCTGTGTAAGAAAATTCTCCCGAGAATATTCTCTAGAGAAGTTTTTCTACATAATTTACACCGCCTCGATTTACACTGAAAAAGTTTGCAATGATTTTTAAAATTTTGAGTTTCTCTAACCTTTTCTATAACTCTGGCAACAGTGTTTTACGTCTGACAACAGTGATTCAGGGAAATCCCCTAGAAGCATATATCTATATGCGTCCTATGTTTTTAATAATTAAATGTGATCTTTCTTTGGTTGACTGTTTTTTTTTGTTTAGTTTTTAGTTATTCTTGGGAATGTATGTTATGTTTTTTAAATAAAAATTTTATTTCTTTACGTTTTGTTTGATTACCGCCGTTTGACATTAGCCGAAAATAAGCAGAATAGGTAATTCTTAATTTTTTTTTATTGCCACTTCTAACGGTTTTCTTACCATTCTCAGAAAATTCTCTAACTTGAGAATATTCTCCAAAAGATTATTACCGAGAATTTTACATCACTACTCAGACCGTTATGCTGTATCCCAATAAGTAAAAATATACAAGATGTTCCATTTAAAGTACCAAAGTCAAGGTCACTTCCGGTCAAACCGGAAGTGCTAACAAATTGAACATTATGCCAATAAATGCAGACTCATCTCTTATGCATAATCTCAAAATTTCATTTTAATATCTATAAATACAGAAAAGTTATAGGGGTGAACGTCTTTGGAGAAACACCCGGTATAGGGTGACAGAATCGTGCAGATAATTCGCAACACCCTGTATATCCTTATCGCCAAAATTAGTCACAACCACACGATACGCAAGTGCGTCCGTTTTCAAAGGGAAACTAACTTAGGTGGAGGCGTCAAATTATTCGGATATCTTGCTTTCAACATGGCGCTCAACCAATTCGCTCTGGAAGCTGCGTCGTTCCACACCAATACGTTCCCGAAATACGGGTTTTGTCTGGTTCTCTTCGGTTTGGAGCCGTCCGGAAGGAACGTCATGGTCCATCTGGATTGGGGGCTACGCTTCGTCTCGTGCCCCAGGTACCACACTATGTCTTCGATGCGCCAACAGAAGAGGCTCGTGTCGCTCTGGAAAAAAATGAGAAGAGGATTACGAGAGTTCTATGGAGGTTTCATCGAACTTACGTAAGTGGCAAAACGTTTCTCGTCATCTTGTTTTTCCTGTCTGGTTCTTGTTTTCGAAAGGAATGAAATTTGAAACGACCCACGTCAAAGAATGAAAATATACTATCGCAGCACGAACTTCAAACGATTGCTTCCGATTCGCGCACGAAATGAGACCGGGTGCAAGTGTAGTTCAACGATTCTAGGTAATTAAACATCTTAAGCCTATAAATGCTGTTTTATGAAGTTCAGTCTAATATACCATTGCACATTAAAAAAAAATAATAAGTACTTGTTATGTCTCACAAATTTAATCACTTTCCTGACACGTGTTTCGGCCCTTGCGGGCCATTGTCAAAGGAGTACAAGAATATACTAAATTCTACGTGACATTACAAAGGTATATATATCATATTATGGTAATTATAAACAAGTCATAAAATTAAAATTAGAAGATTGAATGGTCAACTGTGGGTTGTCCTAACTTTTAAAGGTACAGATACATATTTAGTCCTAAATAAGTGTGCTATTAAGAATTAGGGAAGCGCCGGAAGATATTTTGGTTTGATTATTAACAACATTACATTTATTTTTTAGGGCTTTTTGATAGCTATTGTTTCTAGTAAATTTAGTTTTCTGCTTTTATTGTGTACGTATATGGGTTTTATGTTGTTAGAGATTGAGTGAGTTTTGTGTTCTTTAAGCCTGGTGTCAAAATTTCTACCTGTTTGTCCAATGTAGATATACTTAGTAACTTCTTGTACTCCTTTGACAATGGCCCGCAAGGGCCGAAACACGTGTCAGGAAACTGATTAAATTTGTGAAACATAATAACAAGTAGTTATTATTTCTTTTCCTGTGCAATGGAACAACAGTTTCACCAAGCATGTAGCCCAACACAAATTAATTATATTCAGTATATTATATTTGGAACGCTTTATACTGGGATTATTGTACTTGTACTAATACTGTCATCTGATGAATATAATCAGCGTATATTGGTTGGACACGTCTACTGTAATAATATGTTGTTCTATATTACACTTACCATTTTATCCTTAAAACAGCTCAAACTACCCTGAGTAAACTGGAACAGCATCAATTTAAACACCCTATTTTTGCTGTCGGCGTATCGGAGCTCTCCAGACACAGGTAACGGTTTCTCGATTATGTATTCCCAGTATTTCGACAGCGACACGCACGTCAGGTAGTTATCTTTTCTGTCGGCCTCATCCCAGTAGCCCCATTTTAAGACTACGTCCAACACCTAAAACCATGTTGTGTATGTAAGAAATGAGAACGATGATGATGATGATAATAAACTTTTGTACCGGGGACTGATGGCTTAAGTTATATTATATTATGGTGGTTGGTAGTAACTTTTTTCGCAGATCAAAGGATACAGAAATAGCTGTAGCAGATATCATAACAAATCAAAGCTAATGTCCACAGCAGTAAAAAATGATGTTTACTATCCTTAGATATGTGTAAGGCTTTTGACACCGTAAACCATGATATTTTATTAAGAAAATTATACAGTATCGAGATAAGAGGAAATACACACAAACTACTTCAAAGTTATTTAAGCTATCGTAAACAATTTGTTCAAATTGGGGAAAGAAAAAGTTCGGAAAAAGAAATAATATGTGGAGTTCCACAAGGATCAATATTAGGTCCGTTATTATTCTTAATTTACATTAATTCAGTTTCCAAATTGAACTTAAAGGGCAATATAAAGCTATTTGCAGATGATACAATAATTATTTATTTTGCTGAAACTCTTGCAGAAATGTATTTTGATATTAATAATGATTTAAAAATACTTCTTTCTTGGCTTTAATCAAATAAACTTACGTTAAATTTTACAAAATCTTCTTTTATGTTTATAACTAAAAATAAAATAAATTCATTCCATCATTAACCCCTTAACATTTAATGATGAAAATATTCAATATTCAAAAACGACGAAATTTTTAGGATTAGTTTTAGACGAAAATTTAAATTGGAAATGCCATATCCAGTATATTATCAACTCGATATCTCCTTTGGTATCTGTTTTGTACAGAGCTAGATATTGCATTCCTTTGAAATAGTTAAAAAATATTTGTTTTTCATTAATATATTCAAAATTACAATACTTGGCTTCTGCATGGGGATCTGCTTGTTTATCAAACTTAAAACCATTACAAAAATTGCAAAATAAAGTTGTTAAATGTATACACAAATTACCATATTTAGAACCAACTGTTAATCTATATAGACCGAAAGGGTATTTACACGTTCAAAACATTTATAAATTAAAAATTTGTATTCTAATTCACTCTATTATTTTAAAAGAAAAAAAATCAAACGTAACACTTCAGGAGAATAAGACATTACATGATCATAACAACAGACGTTGTATAAATTATTAAACTATACCAGTAAAAAGTAATTTCGGAAAAAAATCGCTTTTATATGACGGAATAATAAAATCTAACAATCTTCCAAAAAATATCAGAAAAATTAAAAAATTGGCAACTTTTAAAAAACAATTATTAAAGAGATATTTACTAAATTAAATTAATTATACTATTTTTTTTTAATTGATTTTATTAATGAATTAAATTGGATTTTTTTTTTAATGGTTATATTTTATATATTATGTTGTCACTTTCCATGTAATGAACTGTAAAAGTTAGTTTGAAATAGACATTTTGAAAGTTAAGTTTGACAACGCCGCATATAAATTGTGATATAGCTTTTGCCAAGCTCTAGTTCATATTATTTCACTCGAAAATTGCAAAAATTTGCTGCCACATTTTGAGATTGATAATTTTAATATTTACGTTTTTCATATAACCCTATATAAATGTTAAAAAAATACAAATGTAGTAATTAACGTCTGTATTAAATATAACTGAAAAAGAACCCTTACTTTTTCTGTGTGATGTATAGGCCTAAACAACCTGTCTCCAAGAACGACCTCTTCCAATACAATTTCATGCACGGGGGATTTTATTTTCTCACTAAGTTCTGAGCAAACTTCGTATGCGGTTCGGTTAGGACCAATCTGAAAAAATAAAACGTAGTTTTCAAGGACGTATCAAGCTCAGATCAAAATTATAAATAATAATAATAAATTTAATAATATAATAAATATGTTTATGTTGTCTTCTATAAACTTATTCTTCAATCCCCTGAAGCTGAGCTTATTAGGGGCAAATCTTATGTTTTGTTTTAGTATGTAAAATCATAAATCATAAATATGCATTAAAAATCAAGTTTTAAAGTAAAAATGTTAATGTATAGTATAAAAGCAGTTTTCTTGAAGAAATATATTACCTATAATAAAATTATTAAGTAATTTATAATTTTTAAGTAAAAAATATTACTTATATAAATTATTCAGAACAATATTAATTATGTAATTAAAGCATTTCTAAAAATATTTTTAAATTGTCTGTTTTCAATATCGATGTTTTTATTTCGACTTAAAATTTTTTTAATGAAATTAATTTTTTAATTTTTGTTGGTAAATAATCGTTTAAATAAAAACAAATATTTGAAATTTTTTGTTCTATGGACTTTTTATGACGTATATTATGATTATGGTTTTTAAATATATAGTATAAGGTTTTTATTTTTAAATATTTATAATATTTTTAAATCAACGCCATATGAAAGGGGTACGTAAAAATGCGCCCGCACCTAATCATGTCATAGTTCTATTGACGTGTATTCGAGTACTTACCGCCACGTTGTAAGACTTTCCCTCTTTGGTAAACATATAAATCCATACGCGAAACTCTCCCGCATTTGTTTGATTTACGGCTCCTTGAGGGCTTTGCATATGTTTCTGCAACACCTAGAAATAAGGCTATGTTTGTAAATTGATGGTATAAAATGGTTTGTAATTGATGGTATAAAAAGCGCAACATAGTCACAGCCTAAGAGAATACAGGGTCCGTCAAAAACAACATTTTTACTTTTTATGATTTTTTTTCAATTCCTTGATCTATTAAATGAATTTTGCTTGTGCTGAAGCTACAATTTTAAATATCATCTTTACGATTACTATACAGGGTTCGTCACTTTCTTACTATATACGAATATTATTTTATATCTAGCCGAGTATCGATTTTGTTGTAAGAAACCCATTTTTTATTTGCCTTCTTTTGAAGTATTTAGATTAGTACATGACATATTTCTTCAATTCATTCAATCATAAATTATAAAACTTTTATTCAAACGTGGTACCACCGAGTTAGCGCATAGTTCAACTCGACATCTGAATTCCCGATAACTGTTCCTAGCTTGCTGTATTTGGGATATTTGCAATAACCACTCTTATTTTTTCTTTCAAGAGATCTAAGTTATTATTGAAATTGGTTTTATACACATTTGGCTTCAGATATCCCCATATAAATCAGGGTTGTAATTTTGTCCACTTTTTTTGATTTTGTCCAGGACATGGACAAAATTGGACAAAAAACGGACAAAATCGGACAATATTGGACAAAATCAAATTTCATTACATTTTATTAAATTTGTTGATTTAGGCAACCCAAAATACACGTTTGTATTGTGTATTATATAAACAATAAATGCCAAATTAAAAATTCCAGAAAATGGCTATTTGTTATTTCATTATGGGGCCTTAAGGTAAATTTTCATGCGTCCGTCATCCGACGGCACGATGATCCGACGGTATCCCGTTATTGTTGTTTAAGTTTTGTTTGACACCCTAATCCTAATATAATAAAGTTTTTTTTATTTTATATGTGTTTAATTTGATTTTGTACAATTTTGTCCATTTTGTCCAGAACAATTGATTTTGTCCGGACGGACATAATTGGACAAAATCGTCCAATTATGTCCACTTGGACGAATTCAACCAACCCTGATATAAATCAAAGTCGATAATTGTGAGATCGGGACTCCTACGTGCCAACTGATTTGGACCATAGGTATCTTCAAATCCATTTGTTCCCAAAGTGATGATTTAGCCAATCATCAAAAGGAATTGAAAAAAAAAATCCAAAAAACAAAAACTGTTGTTTCTGACGAACCCTGTATAGTAATCGCAAATCTAGTAGTGGAAAAAAATCCAAAAAACCAAAAATGTTGTTTGTGACGAATAGTAATCGCAAATTTGATATTCGAAATTGTAGTTTCAGCACAAGTAGACGTTTATACACGGTGTCCCATATAAGAATGCACAGTACAGGGATCTCGTAAACCAAAGGAGATACAGAGATGGTTAAATTAGAGAAAAGTTGCGCTTTGCTAAACCCTTCAAAGTCACGATTCGAAATCTAAAAAAATCCGATTACTTCCGAAGATATTTGGGAAAAACCGAATTTTCCCGATTTCGTTTTTATTTTTGTCTGGCTCTATTTAAAAAGATATGACAAAATGCATTTCACATTCTTATTGCCACTTTTTCTGCTCTACAAGCCGGTGTTCCTAAATTTTCAATCCGACGTTTCGTTTTTCCGCGACCATCATCAACTTTGTTTTTTTAAATAGTCGGAAAATTTAATTTTATGCTTAGTAAATTCTATCTTTTATTCTGAATTCAACGGTATATCACACTTAATATTTATAACATGTTTCGGACTTAAAAACTCATCTTCAATATTATTATTATTTTTATTAAGTAAGTAGTAAACAAAATGTTATTATCAAAAAACAAAATATTTTAATTTTGCGCTACAAAAAGTTCATTGAACAAGCTTATTTAATCAAATGTTCAAAAAGTCCTCCCTCATTCTCCAAACAAACGTAGCAACGGTAAACAATTTAATTCATTACGTTTTCTAGCATCATTGGAGTTATCCTTGCAATAGCGGCTTGAACCTCGGCTCTAAGTGCTTCTACATTCTCGTACGTTTTCCAGTAGACTTCATCGTTGAGAAAGCCCCACAAGAAAAAATCCAACGGAGTGATGTCGGGAGATCGTGTAGGCCATCTTATAGGACCATTAGTGGCGATTACATTGTTCTGGAAACGTTCTGTTAGATATTCAATGTTGTTTCGAGAATTATGTGGAGGTGCCCTATCTTGCTGAAACCAAATACTGTTGTTTTCTGCCAGAGGAATGTTATCAAGAAAATCTTCAATATCGTTATTCAAGAACTGGAAATATCTTTCTGCATTTAAAGTACCTTCATAAATTATTGGTCCGATAATCCTTGTTCCTAAAATACCACACCACACCTTTCAGTGTCGAAACAATTTTTATGGCTTTCAATATAACAACATAACATGTCCGATTTTTCTTCATTTGAAAAATGTGCCATAATTAAAAAACATATCAAGAGAAAAGAAAAAGTTTAAATTTAAGTTTACTTCTTTACGTAAAAATTTCGATTTATCGGCAATACTGACAGATCGCCATGATTTATTTAGACAAATGCGTTTCAAAGCCTACTATTTCAAGACGATTTCCCCGAACTATGGATCAACCGAGTGGAAATGGCGCTTCTCAGCGCCCATTAACGAAGCATATCGGAACTTTTGTGCGAATATGCCAACTTGTATTTTGTATTTTACATACTTCTGTCATTTGTACCGTACTGTAGCCCCATACGCTAAATAAATAAATAAATAAATCAAGACGATATAAATGGAATAACTCGAAATTAATTATTTGATGCTAATATTTTGCTTACTTGCCCTTATAATAGTTAAAACTTAAAATTTTTGATCCGACGTTTTGTTCCTTTGTAATAATCATCAAATAATATTGATGATGAGTTTTTAAGTCCGAAACATGTTATAAATATTAAGTGTGATATACCGTTGAATTCAGAATAAAAGGTAGAATTTACTAAGCATAAAATTAAATTTTCCGACTATTTAAAAAAACAAAGTTGATGATGGTTGCGGAAAAACGAAACGTCGGATTGAAAATTTAAGAACACCGGCTTGTAGAGCAGAAAAAGTGGCAATGAGAATGTGAAATTTATTTTGTCATATCTTTTTAAATAGAGTCAGAAAAAAATAAAAACGAAATCGAGAAAATTCGGTTTTTCCCAAATATCTTCGGAAGTAATCGGATTTTTTTAGATTTCGAATCGTGACTTTAAAGGGTTTAGCAAAGCGCAACTTTTCTCTAATTTAACCATCTCTGTATCTCCTGTGGTTTACGAGATCCCTGTACTGTGCATTCTTATATGGGACACCGTGTATAAAGAATGACTATTTTTTCTACACTTACTAAAAAAAAAGTTTTTCCTCTTTAAAACTCTATCCGTGGACACACTGTATATAAAATCAACATCGACTGCATATGCATGTAATTATTGACATATTAAATAAATATCAAGGAATTTCATAAATTATTTAAGGAGAATTAATTGTATCGCGAAAAATATCAGGAAAGATTTTTTTTACATTATTATGTAATTTTTCTTTCACTATACAATTCTCTCAAAATTAGCAATGAAATAAATTTATAATTTTGTAAAATATCAGATATTACCTAAATAATGTGCCGCAGATATTAATTTTATTTAAATGGTTGTTAATAAAATAATAAACTAATAGGCATTATTTCTACTTAACTTAGCTAAATTATGATTTTCTTACCTTTAACATGATCTTTTCTTTCTCTAGCTCTCCTGGATCTTCTGGGAAAATATATCTATAATATCGTATCAGCTGAGCGACCACTTCCGAATCTTGTAGATGGCTACCATTTCTATTAGGCTTATCTTTATCCTAAAATAAAGTGACGGATATTTTAAAAATTCGCCCCTTAGACCTTACAAATAAGAGCATAAAAAATTCAGTATATTATTTAGGATATTTCTGTTCTTAAATTAAAATGTGATCACCATTAAAGTCTGGGGTTACCAGCAAAGACTTCTAATATATTTAGAAGTCTTTGGTTACCAGTTATTGTTATTCCTCTATATAATATTGACCTTTTGCCAAAAGTACTCTTTACCATAGGTGTTTGAATATGATGGTTTTGTCTCGTGATGTGAATAATGTTGGTTGAAGGAAATATTATATTCGATTTTTTTTCTTTAATAATAATAGAGTGTATTAGAATGAATAGTTTTAATTTATAAAGCTTTTCTAAATTTAAATATCCGTTTGGTTCATACAAATTTATAGTTGGATCTAAAAAAGGAAGTTTATGTATGCATTTAATTATTTTGTTTTGTAGTTTTTTTAATGGCTGAATTGTAGTTAAATTCGCTGATCCCCAAATTGAAATCATGTACTGTAAATTTGAATAAACCAAAGAATAATATATATTTTGTTAAATATTTTAATGATATATAATTTTTAGCTTTAAACAAAATGCCAATTATTGGTGAGATGTAACTTCTTAAATATTCAATATGTTTTTTCGAACTGAAATTTTCATGAATATATAAACCTAAAAATTTACTTGTATTAGTATATTTAATTATATGATTATTGAAAGATGGTGAAGAAATATTATTTTTTAACTTTGATTTACTTATAAGCATACAAGATGATTTATTAAAATTTAATGATAATTTATTAATTTCAAGCCATTTACATATTATATTTAGGTCGTGGTTAATGTTATTATGAATAGGGAACTTGACAAAAATTTTAAATGGGGAAAAATTCTATAAATCATAAGTATATATTGTCATAAAACATATGGCAGCAAAAAAACTACATATTTCGTCCCAAAAGACCGCTAGGAAGATTTAAAAATGCCCCAAAATTCAAATTATCCCAAGCGGGTAAAAACGGGTCGTGACGTCAAGAAGTATAATTCGTGTGTAACATCCACGAAATAGGTTATAGGTTGGCAATAAATTGAACGACGTTGAGAATTCCACCTTAAAACAACAATACAATAACACACGGTAATCCAAATGCAAACTCTGTAGCTCGGCCACCGGTCAGGATGAAGGAAAAGTCATACTTCCTGACGTCATCGGGCTTGGCGCGCTTAAAAGGTCGTTTGAAATGCTTTTGACACGCCCGAAACTTTAAAGAATTTTTACCAAGTTATTACTGATTTTTAAGGAGTAATAATTGGGGAATATTTTTTTAGGCCTAGCTAAATCATATTATTGAAAAAAAAATTGGAAAGTTCCCTATTTGAGCATAGTCTTCATGAAAATATACAATAGTAGTATCATCAACAAACAATTTTATTTTACCTTTTAAATTTAATTTTGCTATAGAATTAATGTAGATTTAAAAAAAAGTAGGTCCTAAGGTTGATCCTTGCGGAACACCACAAGTTATGTTTTTTTGTGAACTTTTAACATTTTCCATTTGAACAAACTGCTTTCTATTACTTAAGTAATTTTTTAACAGTAAATAAATATTTCTCCGAATTCCAATATTGTATAGGCAATTAAGTAAAATGTTGTGATTGACTGTGTCAAATGCTTTACATAAATCTAGGGACAGTAGGCAGCATTTTTGGTTACTATCAACGTTTTGTTGAATATCTTTGATAATATTTGCAGCTGCAACTTCTGTATCTCTTAATTTACGAAAACCATATTGAAATGGAGAGAGTAATTTTTTTTCTTCTAAAAAATTTACCATTCTATTATTTAAAATTTTTTCAAAAATCTTTGAAAATGTGGGTAAAACAGAAATTGGGCGATAGTTACTACCAAAATATTTTTGCTATTTTTAATCCATCTGAAATAACCCGGAAAAGAAATTTTGATTAGATGATGTAATATAGGAATTATATTATACTTTAGAATTTTAATAATTTAATCTTACCTCGTAATACATCAAAGTAGGGCCCCAAATGGACGCTAGGTTCTCTATAGTCATTAAATTTTTGTCACTCTGCATACTGATGAAGTGTAAATGCCCCAAGAGCTTTCTCGCCGTTTTATATGACACCGGCGGCAGTTGGTCTAATGCTGCTTTGAACATCCGTATTTTTTCCTCTCTTACATTATGTTCTGTGAGAAATAAAATAAACAGCTACCGGCATAAGTTCGCCACATATGGGAAATATTTTTATTGGCGGAATATTGAAAAAGCATTTTAATGCATGTCGAACTTTATGCCGGTCACTGTATAAGATGTGTAAAATTATTAGATGTACAGTTGACGACAGATAATTTCGTACACTAAACTGTGACACTGTAAATGCAACTTTTTTACCTTTATTACCTTTGTAACGTGTTAATTATTATCATGATATCTGTCAAAGTATTGTCACTATCTTATTTGAATGAAAAATGTCTGATTTAAGTATTATTGAAAAAGCAAGAATAATATGTTTAGTAGAAATAGGGTGGTCTTATGGAAAAATAGCTGATCATTTTAGAGTACCTTGAAGTACTGTTCAAGGAATTGTAAAAAATGGCGCTCTCATCAAACACTTGAAAGGTCTGTTGGGTCTGGTTTAAATAATAGGAAATCATCAAATGAAGAAGACCGAAATTTGGTGGAGTATTTAGGGCAAAATCCATTTGAAACTGCAGTATCCGCTATGCACATAACAGGATTCCCTGCTTCATCTAGAACTGCGCAACGCCGAGTAAAACAATGTTCCGAAAAAGGAAATCGAGCAGCTGCATTCAAACCGTTTTTAAAAAACAGTGATAAGGCAGAAAGAATAATTGGGTTCGTTATACAATATTTACCAGAAAATGATTTTTTTTTTGGCAAAATGTTATCTTGTCCGATGAGAAAACTTTTCACTCTACATATAATGGAAGGATTCGAGTATATAGACTACCAAATTCCCGATATGATGAGAAGTATACTAAAAAAAGCAAACCAGTGGACGTTTCTCCGTTAATGTGTGGGCATGGATAATAGTGTTTACGGTGCAGGTGTATGCTGGAATATTGGTGGAATACTAAACAGTAATATATATCTTCAGATTTTGGAAAATGCGTTTCTTCATTCTGCCGCGATAGTTTTTGAAAGAAATAACTTTATATTTCAACAGAATAACTGCCCTGTGCATACTGCAAGAATTATAGGAAACTGCTTTAGACAAAACAACGTAACGTGTCTGCCTTGGTGCTGAAGAAGTCCTGATTTAAATCCAATTGAAAATGTTTCGGGATTGATGGTAAAAAAAAATGTACAAAATAAATTTTAAACCACAGAATGAAATAGAGTTATATGATAGAATAGAAGAAATTTGGGAAGGGCTAACTCCGGATTACGCCAGAAGTATTATTTTGTCAATGCCAAGAAGATTACGATTAGTGTTAGAATCCCATGGCGCAGCAATTAAATATTAGTATTTTGTTTGTTAATAAATTTATCCTTTTTGGCTTTATACTTTTGCAGTTTTCCTGGTATTATTTTATAATTTTCTTACTTCGCGGCTGTAATTGTAATTTAAACACAAAAATATTTAGAAATAACCATCATTACTTATGGTAAAAAATCGTACATACAATAATTTACAGCTAAGTATATAGCTAGTATATCCAGGTATAAGCAGCAAGGTGAGAAACCCGTTTTACCCAATTTTGTTGTAATTGAGCATTGAATATCAAACTATAAGAATGGCGGATGTCCGAGAAAAGTTGACAACCCTGTTTAAGACGTATTGGAGGTAGTTTGGCCGCCATTGTGGAGTTGATCGTAACTCTAACCTTAAATCTGTCGTTATAATGCAGCGCCTCGGCAACAGATGTCTCAAATTCACTGATGTGATGTCGTGGTGTTGCCGCATATCGTATTTTATTGGAATTTTTAATGATATAAGCATTTTTAACAGACAATAAAATAGGAGGTTCTCAATTCCAGCCGAATGTATGTTTTTGATAATAATATGTACGCTGATTACTCCGGGGTAATTGGACCGATTTTCACAATCATTTTACCGTTGTATTAGGTGTTAAACGCCAAACAAATAAAAGTAGATAAAAAGCGACAGCGAGTTAAACTAAAATAGGTTTTATTTCGTCGAAAAATAGCAAAATACGTAATACACTAATACAAACAAACTGTATGTTTCTTAAGTAAGAAAGTAAAACCTACTTATTTTAACCACTTTGAAAAGTAGTAATAATTGCGAACAAAAACCAAATTATACACACCGCACATCATTCATATTTTACCCAACATATACGTTGTAGCCTAGTTATATATTGAATAGTGAGAGTCGTCATTTAATTGTGTTATAGAATAAGAAAACATGGCAGTCAATATGTTTTCATGTAATTAACGTTGAAACATCAAAAGGTTAAAAATATTATATTCTACTAAGCAATTAAAAATAGGGACATTTTTAGGTCTAGACTCTAGACTATACTATAGGTAGGTAGGAAAATAAAGGTAAACTACTTAAATCTAGGATAGGTGTAGATACTTATGTGAAATCAAGTTTTACGATAAGCTATAAACATAAATTTAAAAAAGTCATGCAGCAAGTCTAACAGACAGGCGGCAACAATGTTTTAATTTAGCAGTGAAAAGGCTTGTCGTTAGTGGCTGCATCAACACGCTTTATTTTTGATGACTCATTGGTGCCATCTATGAATTTAACGTAGCAGATTTAGGAAATCTGCTTATATGGCCTTCTTATAGTTTGATATTCAATGAATTGAGTTATGTATGGGTGGAGTGTACGAATTTATATATCGTCAACTGTATGTAAAGAAGGTCAAATGAACATAATGATAAAACGAAAACTGCCTCACAGTCTAAGCGGCTTAACAAATTGCCCTCATCCTAGTAGTTCGGAAGTTGTACTTAAACGTTTAAAAATTAACTCACCACTTTTATTATCCGGAAAAGTTACATGAAAGCTAAGAAAAATGGGTCATTTAAAACAATTTATATTTTAATACTCGCCAAAAAGCATATTGTTAAAAATTGTATAAAAATACCTACTTACTTGCTACTTCACACAAATATTGCCTATGATCACAGCCAAACAAAGGTTCCGGTAATTCTCTAAAAAATCGTTTCAACGCGGTGCCCACTTCGTACTCTGTGCAATTGTTCCTGGTTAGCTGCACGGCAAATGAGTCTTTCCTAAATTTGGACAGCAATTCGGCGATCGAAGTACCGGTGCCTGCTTTCCTATAGATACCTTCCGACATACTCCCTAAAATTAAAAAAATTGATTTTTTAACGATTTGGCTGTGTTTTTAAGTACCTAAATTAATAGTCTTATCAACCGTGCGAGCAAAAATTATTTGCATTAAAGAGGGCCTTGCATCTAAGGACGTAATGCTTAGCCGTAGAGCTTAATATCTGTTGGGTGTCAGTAACTACCTGAATTAACAATCAATCAGTTATTCCGTCATCAGTCGTTACAAGTAATTTGATTCGTCGCTATTTTTTCCAATTTTTTAAACAATTCACACAATGGGCTTTACGGAACAGCACAAAACATTCATGGTTGAAGCGTATTTTCGAAACGGGGTTAGAGTAAATGGTGAGTGGCAATACAATCCGGGTTTGTGCATGGACGATTTTCACGAACATTTCCCTAACGTTGCTTTTATTGCTGGGGATTTTTATCATTGCCTGAAAAGAACCGTGGCTGTATTTAGGGAAACAGGTTCTATACAACACAAAAAAGGAGCAGGAAGACCATCTGTGAGAACAGAAGAACTTGTTGCAAACGTTCGTGAAATAATGCAAAATACGCCAACAGATTGTATAAGACGCCTGTCCCAAGAAGTGGGAAGATCTTATGGAACATGCAGGACTATTCTTAAGAAGCAGCTAAATTTATTTCCTTATAAAGTGCAAGTATTCCAAGAAATACAAGCCGCAGATTTTGAAAGACGCAGGAATTACTCTCAATGGTTTACCCAAAATTTATTGGAAAGAAATGATTTATTAGACCTGACTTTTTCGGATGAAGCCTGGTTCCACCTCTCCGGTTATGTGAATTCTCAGAATACACGCATGTGGAGTAATGAAAATCTACATTTTTTTGTAGAGTCCACATTGCACCCTCAAAAAATTGGTGTCTGGTTAGCTGTTTCCCGAAGAAGAATTGTTGGTTCTATTTTTCTCCATGACACAGTTACAGCACAGCAGTATAGAGACAATATTTTGAATCCATTTGTGGAGCAATTACTTGACGACGAACTACGTTTGGGATATTTTCAACAGTACGGTGCAACTGCCCATACAGCCGCCGAAACTATTAACTACTTACGCAATTTTTTCTACGACAGATTGATCAGTTTTGGATCAGACATTAAATTCCCACCTAGATCACCTTGTTTAACGGTTATGGATTACTTCGTTTTTCCTCATTTAAAGAGCACTATTTTTAAAACACCAGTTGCAAATTTAGAACAATTACAAGAAAGGATTATCCAAGAATGTGGTAACATTTCTCCAAAGATGCTGGTCAACATTTTCGAAAATATGAAGAGACGTGTGAATTTATGCTTGGCGCATGGCGGTGGCCAATTTCAGCAATTTATGTAATTATTTTTCTTTTTCTTTCTGTATATTCTTACTTTGTTAATTTTGTAAACAACAAAAACAAATTTGTATTTGTCTACTTATTTTATTACTCATTAGTTTGGCATATCATGTCATAATATGAATTTGACAAAATTTTAACCTAGATTCGGTTAGATATATCGTCCCCATATCATTGTGATCGAAACCAAGTCCTACGTTTTTTAATCCAAGCCCTCTTTGATGCAAATAATTTTTGCTCGCACGGTACAACCAATTAGTATTATTACTAAATAATGCACCACCGGTATTCCAACTTCATTATAACATAAACAAATTTTCTTTTCATTTAAAAAAAAATTTCACGCTCTCAATCTGTACTTACATACCATGGGTATAAATATAGTTAACACACTTTTCCACTATAACCGGAATGTCATTTTTCGTAAGCTGCTGCTGATCTAAGTTAGCGCCATTATTATGGGCTTCCAGTTTCACTATGTGGCACCAAACCTTAAAAAAATAGGATTTTTAGAGTCGATATAAAAATCATGAATAAGCATCAGCCATGAAGAAATGTATGAAAAGTACAGTTCCTTTAGTGACATGTTGTAGGAAAAACATTATACAATTTTGAATATAGTCGGATCTGGTCTTATCGTGCGGGTCATACGATTCAAGAAAGACAAACTCTCAGTTTTTGTTTTCTTTACTTGCGTTTAATTTTACCCTCTAAATAAAATACGTAAGATAAATGAGACAGACTTATTCCATTTTGACATGAAAAAAAAGGATATGTATAACTTTCCAGCGATTCTAAAAAAGCTTATAATAGCACCAGCTATGTTTTATTTTAAATATGCCAGTTTTGTGACTTTGACAGTTTGTGACAAAACGAAACAATTTTCTGGGTTTTTGCATCCCCAATCAAAAAAAAATGGTACTTAATCTGATAAACTATTTCGTAAATAAAAGAAAAAGTGGAAATTCGCCAACCAATATTCAGGAAACAGTAGCCAAAGCACTGGGAATTAGTTTAAGAACTGTGCAGAAAATTGTGCATGAAACAAAACATAACATAATACCCAAGAATACTAAAAAGTGTAAACGAAGAAAGCCAAAGACTGAGGATTTAAGCGAAAATATTAAAATGGGAGTTTGAAATGTGATTTGCGATTTATACAAATCAAAAACCAATGTAACTCTTCCAGTTTTACAAAAAACATTAAAAATTCGGGGTGTTTTGGAAATTGGACTTGAAGCGTTATCAAAATTAATAAAAAATTTAGGTTTTCGCTATAAAAAATACTGTAACCGAAGATTTTTATGTGAGCAGCCACAGATAGTGAGTCAGCGTGTTCAGTTTTTAAAAAAATATACGGACAATTACAAATCGAAATTTAGAAAAGTGGTATTTTTAGACGAAACGTGGATATTTTCGAATGGAAGTGGTTCAAAATATTGGCAAGATGAGTCTGTAAAAAGTGTTAAAAGGAAAAAGGGGTGCGGTACGGGAAAGCGTTTTATTATTTTGAATGCCGGTTCTGCAACAGGATATGTTGCAGGTGCGAGTTTAATTTTTTCTTCAACATCAAAAAGTGCTGACTATCATGACAATATGAATTGCGAAATGTTTGAAAAATGGTTAAAAGTTCAATTGATACCAAATTTGGATGCTCCGTCTTTAATTGTATTAGATAATGCATCATGTTCAAGAATTTTAAATAAACAGCCTACTTCATCTTGGAGGAAAAGTGATAATTATGAGTGGCTGGAAAAACACAACCAAAATCCTTTACCAAATATGCTTAAATCGGAACTCTTATCAATAGCAAAGTCTCTTAAAAAACCCAAAATATACGCGGTATATGAAATACTGCGTGAATATGGTCATGAGGTTCTACGACTGCCGCCATATCATTGCCAGTTTAACGCAATAGAATTAATATGGGCTGGTGCAAAGTCTTATTATGAAAAACATGTAGGTGATGGTTTTAAATCCGACCAAGTACAAATAGTTTGGCAAGATTCGTTAGATCATATTACACAAGAGTACTGGAAGAAATCGGTGGAACATACAGAAATATTAATAAGGGATTGGTGGGATCGAGAACAAGTACTAGATGTCGAAGTAGCGCCAATGACAATTGCTCCATTCGAAGACGACGAGGACTTCTCAGATTTTATAAGTGACGATGAGAGTTTTTAGGCTATAATTATAAACGGTGTTTTTCGTTTACATTTTTTAGTATTCTTGGGTATTATATTATGCTTTTTTTTTCATGCACATTATTCTGCATAGTCCTTAAACTAATTCCCAGTGTTTTCATTACGGTTTCCTGCATATTGGTTTGCGAATTTCCACTTTTTCTTTCATTATCGAAATAGTTTATCAGACTAAATGCCATTGTATTTTTAGGTTTTAGTAGTAAAATTGTTAAAATAAATTGCACTGTTTATTATTGTCGTTTTTAATTAAAGGGTACAGTAGGTATATAATTAACGATTATATAATTTTTTTGTAACTTTTTCAACTCCCCTGTACATAATTTTTACAAAACTATCTAATAATATTAGGTATATGTGGCTATCTTCGCGATAGCTAAAATAATAAAACTATTTTTCCTTCCTTCGGTATATTTGTAAATAATCTCACAACATTTTGATAGCCTGTGTTGTCTGATTTGACGCATATGATCAGTGACCTTTGGACCCGCACGTTAAGACCAGATCTGACTATATCAGATTTGCGATTACTACACAGGGTTCGTCACAAACAACATTTTTAGTTTTTTAGATTTCGTTTAAAATAAATTTACGTAAAAACAAACAACTTTGTTGCTTTCTTACTTCAAATATGATTGTATATCTGGCCAAGTAACGATTTTGTTGTAAGAAAACCATTTTTTATTTGCCAACTTTTGAAGTATTTTTATTATTACATGTCCTATTTCTTCAATTCATTCAATCGTAAATTATAAAATTTTTATTCAAACCACTTAGAGTTAGCGCATAGCTCAACTCGACATCTGAATTCCCGATAACAGTTCCTAACTTGCTTTATTGGGATATTTGCAATAACTACTGTTATTTTTTCTTTCAAGAGATCTAAGTTATTATTGGAATTGCTTTTATACACATGTGGCTTCAGATATCCCCATAAATGAAAGTCGATAATTGTGAGATCGGGACTCCTACGTGCCAACTGATACGGACCATAGGTACCTTCCAATCCATTTGTTCTCAAAGTGATGATTTAGCCAATCATCAAAAGGAGTTGGAAAAAAATCCAAAATACAAAAACCGTTGTTTCTGACGAACCCTGTATAGTAATCGCAAATCTAGTAGTTCAAAGAAAAAAGATCTAAAAAACTAATAATGTTGTTTGTGACGAACCCCGTATAGTAGTCGCAAATCTGATATTCCAAATTGTAGTTTCAGCACAAGCAGCCGTTTTTATAAATAATGATTTTTTCTTCTAGACCTACTAATAAAACAGTTTTTCCTTTTCCAAACTCTATCCGTGGACACGCTGTATACTAGTATAACGGCATATTAAAAAAAATAAAGAAACTGAGGTTAGGTGACAAGACATCCAAAAAATGTAATTGAAAAAGTGGGTCAGAATTAAATTTTAGGCCGATATGAATATTTTCACGATTTAAAAAATTGAAAATGCAATTTTTTCGATTTTGTCTGTCAATTGTTGAAAACATTGCTACATTCATTTATTTTCATTCAAATACATAAGCTTTACATTGGTCAAGCTACCTAAAAGAAAAAAAATGGAAATTTGTAAATTTACAAAAAAGAAAATTGCATTTTCCATTTTTTTTAATAAATTTTTTTGGATATTTCGTCACCTTAGAAGTTTTTTGTAAATTCACAATTTTTTTTTATTTTGCCGCTAGACCAGTAGTCACGTGAAGTATTTCAAAATCGATTTTTTTTGGTACTCTGCTAATAAACTTATTTCCATATTATATTGAGACCTTTTTTCCCCTCATTGGACAACATAATGGGAAAAAAGCGTCTTACTTTTGTTTCCCTGGAAGTCCACATTCTGAGGTACAAAGCGAGGTCAGGGCAGTCCACGAGCATATTCGGCCCCTTGTCATTAGTTTTGGGGTTGCTATCTGCTTCTTGTTCCCCTAAAAATGCGTAGCATAGTCGTTAAAAAGTAATTAACAAGAAAAAAAAACCACCCCACATATTCTAAATACAAATATTTTGGTAAGTTTATTTGCATTTTTATGGCCGAGCTCTTGCAAAACGTCCCAGGTAGTTAAACGGAGTTAACTATTTATTGTGAAAAATACTTTAACCATTTTACAGAAATTAAAAAAAAAAAGGTATACCTTGAAGTATTATACACCGGGCTTTTCTTAAATCCATCGTTTTGACAGAATGACCGTCGATCGCATAATGGAGTTCTCTTTCGCTTAAAATTATCCATGCCCCTGCCCATTTTCCACTCACTCCTAAAATAAGAAAAATGATATCGTTTATCAGTGTATAAATACAATGACCGGCATAAAGTTGTCAACAATTTTTATTGGTGAAATATTAAAACAATTTTTTATGTCAATTATCTCTACAGAATGGGTAACCTAAAAATTAACTTTCAAAATGCCTTTATTCCAAACTAACTTTTACAGTTCATTACAGTGACAACATAATATAGAAAATAATACCCATTAAAAAAAAACTATAAAAAAGTTAATAAAATCAATTTAAAAAAAATAGTAGGAATCAGCCGAGTCACCCGCAATGTCCGAGACGGTGTTAAATCGCTATTCGCTAATAATCGAGTTATATTCAAAGCTTTATCTTATCATTGACAACGGCGATGCGAAAATAAAAACAAGGTTTTTGACATTTCATTTTGGCATTTCAAAAAGTCATCATTAAAATCATGCAATATTTTGATATTCCTGACGACATATTAGCTGCAGCCAACATTATAAGGTTGAACTTGCTTCCGGACAAATCTAAAATCCATTATGAAAAAGAATATCGGCAGTTTTGTGAGTGGCGAAACAAAGTACATGTTCAAGGTGCAGAAGAAACGGTATTGCTGGCGTATTTCTCAAAACTCTCTGAGAAATACTCTGCTTCGTCCTTATGGCCGAAATATTCCATGTTACGAGCGACTTTAGAACTGAAGGAAAGAGTGGAAATCGACAAATACGACGCCTTAATACGTTTCATCAAGAAGAAAAATGTTGGATATAGAGCAAAAAAATCGAAAGTATTTACAAGAGAACAAGTCAACGAATTTGTGTGTTCTGCCTCAGACGAGAAGTTTTTAATGATGAAAGTGGCTTTTTTAATTGGAATTGGAGGAGCCTGTCGAACTAATGAATTAGCGCAGATGACCACGGAAGATGTTGACGTTTTAGAGGACAAGCTGATTGTTACTATTCCCGACTCAAAAACTCACAAGAAACGTATTTTCGCTGTGATATTTGACGGCGAAGTCAATCCTGTGCTTTTATTTAAAAAGTACGCAATGTTAAGGTTGAATTCTCAACGTCATTCAATCTATTGCCAACCTATAACCTATTTCGCGTTGATTTTTTGAGTTTATTATTTTAATAACTAACATTTAAAGAAAATCAATATCGTCGGTACATTATTTAGGTAGTATCTGATATATTACAAAAATATCAATTTATTTCATTGCTAATTTTGGGAGAATTGTATAGTGAAAGAACAATGAGTGACAATGACATAATAATGTTAAAAAAAATCTTACCCGATATTTTTCGCTATACAATTCTCCTAAAATAAGTTATGAAATTAATTGATATTTATTAAATATGTCAATTAATACCTATAGAATATCAAGTCGATACTGATTTTCTTTAAATTTTGTATAAAAGCTAGAAAACATAAATAAATCTACGCGAAATAGGTTATAGGTTGGCAAGCATGTTGATACTCCCACCTTAAGGCCAGACCATGTCACTCACCAAAGATTGTTTGTATCATATAGAAAAGGGAAATGTACGGTACAGCCCTGCGGCATTCATTTCTTCTCTAAAATACCTCAAAAATAGCTGAGTATCTCTCACTTGAAAATCCTAATTTGTATACTGGTCACTGCGTTAGAAGATCTTCGGCAAATTTTCTTGTTAATGCTGGAGGAGATATATTAGAACTACAAGAACTTGGTGGATGGGAATCGTCGAAGGTTGCTAGAGGGTATTTAGAAGAAAGTGTGACCAAGAAAGTTTCCATTGCTCGCAAAATTCAAATCGGCGATGTTTCCGGCAGTGGATTAGGTACTGGGGAACCGCACGAAATCGAAAGGAGTGCTTTCTCGGTCATTAATCAGTCTTCACAGGGCATACCTAAGATCGTGGACGTTAAAGACAAAGGTGTATCCATCAAATTTGAAAACTGTCAAAATATTGTTTTAAATGTTCATGAAAAATAGTTCTAATATTATTTGGTATCTAACGTATTATGCTTTCGTAACTAACATATTAAATTATGGTAACTAATGTATTATGAGTAACTAATGTTTTATGTAGGTTTTAGTATGTTTATGATGTTAATAATTATTAATAAAGATATCATATAAAAATGACTTAATCTTCAATGATACGATAAATAATTTAATTTAGTAAATATCTCTTTAATTGTTGTTTAAAAGTTGCCAGTTTTTTAATTTTTCTGGTATTTTTCGGAAGATTGTTATATTTTATTATTCCGTCATATAAAAGCGATTTTTTTCCGAAATTACTTTTTACTGGTATAGTTTGATAAAATAATAGAGTAAATTAGAATACAAATTTTTAATTTATAAATGTTTTCAACTTGTAAATACCCCTTCGGTCTATATAGATTGACAGTTGGTTCTAAATGTGGTAATTTGTGTATATGTCGTAGGCTGATAGTGAAATCCGTCATTTCATGAAGCGCCGGCAGATTGTGTAATAGGTATATTGGTAACTGGTTTGTTCGGGTTTGTCAGAGCATTTTTTTTATTTTTATAAAATAATATTAGTTGAAAAAATTTAATTAAAAAAAAATGCTCTGGGGAACAACGAACAAACCAGTTATCAATATACCTTTTAAACGGAATTACACAATCTGCCGGCGCTTCATGAAATGACGGATTTCACTATCAGCCTACGACATATACATTTAATAACTTTATTTTGCATTTTTTGTGATGTTTTAAGTTTGATAAACAAGCAGATCCCCATACAGAAGCCAAGTATTGTAATTTTGAATATATTAATGAAAAATATATATTTTTTAAGTATTTCCAAGGAATGTAATATCTAGCTCTGTACAAAACAGATACCAAAGGAGATATCGAGTTGATAATATACTGGATATGGTCTTTTCAATTTAAATTTTCGTCTAAAACTAATCCTAAAAATGTTGTCGCTTTTGAATATTGAATTTGGCAGGGCTGCATTCTTTCACCGCTTCTTTTTAACATATACTCAAACAAAATATTTGAAGGAGCGTTAGAGGATTGCACTGAGGGAGTTTCCATTAATGGCGTAAACATTAACAATCTTCGCAACGCCGACGATACTGTTATAATCGCGGATTCTCTGGAAGGCCTACAGATTTTACTTAATAGAGTGGCAACTGGGAGTGCAGAATTTGAATTAAACTTAAACATTAAAAAAACTAAATGGATGGCGATTAGTACCAAGTTGATGGAGGTATACTTCAGGTACAGAACCAACAAATCGAACGCGTCCAATCCTACAAATATCTAGGATGTCAGGTCAACGAAAGCTGGGATAATATGCAGGAGATTCGTGCCCGAATTGAACAGGCCAGAGCATCGTTTATTAAAATGAGGTCAGTGTTATGTTGCCGAAGTCTATCGCTCTCCATTTGCACTCGAGTGCTACGTTGCTATGTATTCAGCATTCTCTACTATGGAATTGAGGCGTGGACTCTGACATACGCCATGTGCAAAAAGCTGGAGGCTTTCGAAATGTGGTCGTATCGACGGATGTTGAGAATTTCCTGGACGGTCAGAGTGCGAAATAAAGACGTGCTTGGGAGAATGTCAAAAGATCTCGAGGTCATGTTTACACTTAAAAAACGAAAGTTAGAATACTTCGGACACATACTTAGGAATGACAAGTACGGACTTCTCAAACTGATCATAGAAGGTAAAATCGAGGGAAGAAGAGGCCCTGGACGCCGAAGAATGTCGTGGCTAAAGAATTTGAGACAATGGTATGGTGAGACCACGGCGAGTCTCTTTAGAAAGGCAGTGGATAAAGTGCAGATAGTGTTGATGATTGCCAACGTTCGAAGAGGACAAGGCACTTGAAGAAGAAGAAGCATATTTTCATTATTAATGTTAAGGAGTTAATGATAGCATTTATTTTATTTTTAGTTATGAACATAAAAGAAGATTTTGTAAAATTTAACGTAAGTTTATTTGATTGCAGCCAAGAAAGAAGTATATATATGATAAAATCGGTTATAGTGAAAAAACTACCTTCTCTCACGTAAGCCCATCCCATCCGGATAAAATTCGTCGTCAACCTAGATTTAAACCTCTGAGTGAGCATCTCGGCAATACATTGAAGCCATATTCTCCTCTCACTCATAGTTTTTGATCCATATATGTGTCCTCCTCGACTTTTCCCAGTAATGTTCAGTTCGAAACAGTGTAGATCATCATTATCGTACCTGGAAATTATTTTTAAGTGTTTAGGAAACACTGTACATTGGTATTTATAAATCAAATTTAATAGTTATTTATGTATTAAGGGCATTATGATGATGTTTATGCCTCCGAGGGCAACAATCTCACAAAGCCGAGGGCCTTTGGCCCGAGGGTTTGTAAGTTGCCCGAGGGTATAGACATCAAGTAATGCCCGTGGTACATACAATATTTTATGTCCTACTTCAGATAATTCCAAGTTAAATTAAAAGAAAATTCAAAATCACGAAAGGTTTTTTTACCTATAAAGTTGCTAAAGAAACAAAGTGTTCATTGTTGTGCTGTGTCATAGTCAAAACTGAAATGCATATAAAATAATGGATTTTCCGTTGATTCCGGATAGAATTGCTGTGAATGATGCCAAAGCTTTGGATAATATTGTCCCAAAGAAGTCTAAAGACGCCTATGATAAGGAATATCAAAGGTTCGGGGATTGGATGAAGAATAATGATGTAAAAATTATCAACGAGACGGTGCTACTCGGATATTTCCAGGAATTGGTATGTTAAAATTACTGTTGTAAATTATATTAAAATATTAATCCTGTATATCGATTATAATCTGGAACATTCACTCCTAATTCCCTATGGACGAAATATTCAATGTTAAAGAAGACATTAATAAAGCCAGTATCTAAAGCAAGCATCCAAAGGATATGAAGCGAAAAAATCGAAAATTTTGACTCGAGAGGATGTGCTGAAATTCATCCATGAAGCTCCCAATGAAACTTTTTTGATTTACAAAGTGGTTTTGTTATTTGGTGAGTGCCGCCGCCAAGAGCTAGTTAATATGTTGGTTGAACATATAGAAGATAGAGGATCCGTAGTAATAGTTAATATCCCCGATACAAAGACCGATAAAAAGCGTGTCTTCACAATTATTGATGAGAAGGAGATGGGTTGTTTAAAGCTACTGAGAACTTATTGGTCTTTACGCCCGACGAACTGCAACATCAATAGATTCTTTTTGTGCCAGTTGGGAAGAACACCATAGGCAAGATTCCTTTCATTATTGCAAATTACCTGGGTCTAAGCGATGCGGACAAATATACTGGTCATTGTTTGCGCAGAACCTCTGTAACTTTGTTGGAGAACGCGGGGGCAAACATGACCACATTGAAAAGACATGGCGGTTGGAAAAGTTCAGCTGTGGTTGAGGGATATTATTGGGAAGATAGTATGTCTTCTAAAAACAAAGTTCGAAATTGATAGCTGGAGTACCATCAACATCAAAAAACGTTCAATCATCGTCAATTTCTGTTGGTGAAAATCACGAAATAATAGAAAACATTAACTTACCAAAAGCCGATAAATTCGTTTTTACTGGGTCTTTTCATAACTGTTCATTTAATACAAATGATAAATACATTTTTTCGTTAATAGAAAGTTGTTACTTTGATTTTTCCTATTTGTTTCTCTTAAAGCCCGAGGGCATTAGAAACTTCCTTAATGCCCTAGGGTATTATATTATACCATTTAAAGTGTCTGGTAACTATGGTATTATGAAACAATAATATTCGAGTAGGACATAAAATCTTTATTGGTCCATTTACAATAAACCGTTGTTTGCTAACTGATATTGGTATTTGACACGACATGACTGATGTCAAAATTCCAAAATTGTCAATTTCATTTGCTACCGCTAGGAGGCTGAAGTTGCCACGTCTCGCGAATTCTCTGTGGAATATTCCGAATAATATACCATTGGTTCTGATTGTGAAGTTAAATTTTTAATTGGCTACCAGTCAACGGCATTGCGCACCGCCATAGCACTGGAAAATTCTCAATAATTACAAATTGAGTCAATTTAAGCACACTCGTCACTAAAATTGGTATTAGATGACGAGATATCGAAAAAGATGTTTAAATTTTAATTTTATGCTCGTTGACAGAGTTTGATGCATTTTAGGTAAAAAATTACCCAATATTACTTTAATATTTCAATGCATTTCACACTGGAGCAAACCTAATGCAAGTCACTGTATGAAGAAAACGGGTAAAAATATCTGTCCAGTCAGGCCAACAGTGCATTACCTATATTTATACTTTGCATCCTGTAGTAATTGTATACTAAGAATAGTATAAGACGGAAAGTGTTCCTTGAGATGTACGCAAGTATTATCCGAGTAACAGAACAGATCGGAGTTCTCCAAAACACACCATCTCCCACTGTATTCGCCGAATAAGTCTTCTACTGGTCCACCTTGCACCTGAAAAAATTACAGTGACAAGTTTTACAATTTAAAAAAGAAAATACAAAAATTACATTTCTAATTTTAGCACCATTATACCACACCACTTATTTGGTATAAATTGCGATGGACAAATTCATAGTTTTGCAGATGATACTACAATTTTTTATACCGATACAAATTGGGAAAACTTAAATAATAAAATTAAAAAATATTTTAAAATTATAAAAAATTGGTTTGATAAAAATTTGTTAACAATTCATTTTCATAAAACAAATTATATTCCTTTAACTTTAAACCTAAATAACCTACCACCAGAGTACATATATCGACCTATTATTTATTATACCGTGCTACCACGAAATATGAATAGTATTCAAATAAATGAAGACATTCAAATTTTTAAAGTTAATGAAATAAAATATTTAGGAATCATTTTTGACAGTAAATTAAATTGGAATTTTCACTTAGAATACTTACTTAAAAAATTAAGAAGTTTACTACCGATTTTTAAAAACATTAAAAAATTTTTAAATGTAAGACATATGGAAATATTATATTACGCGTTAGTTAAAACTAATCTAAATTACGGAATTTTAGGTTGGGGAGGAATAAATGGAACTTTAGTTAAAAAATTAGAAATATTACAAAAAAGGTTTCTAAAAATGATATTCAATAAAGATTATCTTTATCCTTGAAAAGAATTATATTCAGAAATAAAAAAGTTGAACATAACACAACTTTACATTTATAACATCTTAATATATATATTTAAAAATAAAAACCTTATACCATTTAAAAACCATAATCATAATACACGTCATAAAAATGAAATAACCATAAAACCTAAAATAATAAGTCCATAGGACAAAAAAATTTCAAATATTTATGTTTTTATTTAAACGATTATTTACCAACAAAAATGAAAAAATTGATTTCATTAAAAAAATTTAAAGTCATCTAATTGAAAACATGGATATTAAAAACAGACAATTTAAAAATATTTTTAGAAATGCTTTAATTAGGTAATTAATTAATATTGTTCTAAATAATTTATATAAGTAAGTAATATTTTTTACGTAAAAATTATAAATTAATAACTTTATTATAGGTAATATATTTCTTCAAAAAAACTGCGTTTATACTATAAATTAACATTTTTATTTTAAAACTTAATTTTTAATGCATATTTATGATTTATGATTTTACATACTAAAACAAAAAATAAGATTTGCCCCTAACAAGCTCAGCTTCAGGGGATTAAAGAATGAGTTTATAGAAGACAACATAAATATATTTTATTATATTATTAAATTTTAAATAAACTTATTATTATTAATATTATTATTATTATTATTATTAAAAACGAAACTTACCTTATACAACATCCCTTTCTTAGTAATAAAGTTTCTACCGCCCAAAATTGGTCTCTCTACCAAATTTTCATTATTTTTTGGCACTTTAAAAACTTCCGGAGCCTTTTCTAACACATGCTGGGTCACCTGTTTGAGCCAACTTTTTTTTGGTTCCATCGTCGGCCTGTAACATCAAAAAAGAAAATAAAATGTAGACTTTTGTTCAGCAGACCATACACGACCATGAATATTGCTATACGATTATATCAACTTAACAAAGATTTCCAGATATTTCTTAGATCTAATGACATGGGCAGAAGCTGAAATCCTGCATAAAGAACTACACTGAAAGAAGAGGAAATTTAAGGAAGCTGCTGCTATACACTAGAACCCAGGATGTTTTAGTAAGCCATCATTAGATATTAGAAATATACACATAGTAAACCTGTAGTTACTTTGCTTATTTAGTATTCGCCTGAAGACGACTGAAGATACATATCAATTGAAACGTTGTGATTTAAAACAAATAAAGTATGTGCAATGCAAGTCCGAAACTCTATCATTCAAGAAACATTATTATCTCCGACAGGGTTGGCATGATATACGAGCCCTGTCTCAGTGAAGTTGGCCCAACTATCAAAACTACGTTTTTTTATGAAATTTGTCGCATGAGCGACAACGTATTAAAAACTAAAATTTATTTCTGATAACATACGATATTTTTATTTAATATTAACCTAAAATACTAGATTTTTTTGTAACAGAAAAAAATATCTTACAAATCCAAAAAAACTGTCGATTAAAAAAAATCAACGAAACCAAATAGCAGCAAATCACCACTGCGTTGGGCCAACTTCACTGAGACAGGGCTCGTATATCACTGGTATATATCATGATATTTATTATTAAAAAATTACTTTTTTTAAGTGCTGAAAAAACTGTTAACAACGATATTAAACAAATTTTTGGAAATTTTAATTTACCGCCGAATGTTGTATGGTTTGGGTTGATATTACGATTGGTTACACTATTTAGTAGTTTTTTTTGTTAATTTACGAATATCTGTTATTATTTTTTTGTTAGCTTTTATGCTTGTTCTATTCAGAAATAATATTTATGTTGTAATACAAATATTTACTCAAATATCTAAGCAGTTCCTTGATTTTACTTGGCTACTCTACTATAGTATGGTTTTACCTGTTTCAGCTGAAAAAAATTATTTGATATATATATCAGATATACAGGGTTCCCCATTTAAAACAGGCTAAATATCTGGTTCCACGTTAATTTAAAAAAAAAACGCTTGGACCAGTCGATTTTTATTTCAAGGGGGACATATTTTGCGTATATTGTCAATCTTGTTACTTTAAGCCCCTAGGAGGGAGGGGGGGGGGGGGGTGTAAGATCTAAATCTTAAATGGATACCCCTATTTTATATAATTTTTTTGGATTCTGCATAAAATTCTGAACATTTTTTAATAAAAGCATTATTAGTCTATACTAAACAGTTTCCGAGATATTGACTCTTGAAAAATGAGATTTTTGAACTTTGACAGCGTCTAGCTTTTTAACTGTACGTCTTTAGAGTAAAACGGCTTACATGTCCCTATCTTCAATTTTTATTATCTTTCCAGTAGTGTCAACTTCCGGTTAAACCGGTTGTAAGAAATATACTACTTATGAACCTCTTTAATTATTAAACCCACCTAGACGACGTCAAATGCGTGTCGGTGAACCAACTGGACCTAGACTTGACGACCACATTCACCGGAGCCAGTACTTTATCCTTTTTCCTAGCGACTCCTCTCTCCTTTACACCTCCGTCGTCCGCTGTCGTCGTTTCGGTTTCCTTCTGCTCGTCTTCAGGCAGGGAATCCACGCGCATCGGCGGAGTCGGCGGGTTCAGGAAGTCTTCGTTTTCCGATTCGTTACTGATGCTCCAATCGTCGAAGGTGTAGGCTTCGGAAATGTTGCCGTAGAGGTCGCCTTGAAGGAGTTCTTCGAGGAGGTTCATTTCAGAAAATTCCGTTGTCGATTCTAAAAAAATATACATAGTGTCATTTTTTTTTTTCGTTTTGGCCCTTTTTGTCCTATTGTTTTGTCATGTCCATCATTATAAAAGTACTTCTGTCTTAATAGATTCTTATAAAAATGAATGCCAAGTGACGCAAAACGATTTGTTCCATAGACTTCTTATACCGTGCGAGCAAACATTATTTGTATCAGAGGGCTTGGATAAAAAAACGTAGGGCTTGGTTTAGATCACAATGATATGGGGACTCCTTTTCTGTGTTGTATAGAACCTGTTTCCCTAAACACAGCCACGGTTCTTTTCAGGCAATGATAAAAATCCCCAGCAATAAAAGCAACGTTAGGAAAATGTTCGTGAAAATCGTCCATGCACAAACCCGGATTTTATTGCCACTCACCATTTACTTTCACCCTGTTTCAAAAATACGCTTCAACCATACATATTTTGTGCTGTTCCGTAAAGCTCATTGTGTGAATTGTACAAGAAATTGGAAAAATTAGCGATGAATCAAATTACTTGTAACGACTGTCAAAGATGACGGAATAACTGATTGATTGTTGATTCAGGTAGTTACTAACACCCAACAGGTATTAAGCTTTACGGCTAAGCATTACGTCCTTAGATGCAAGGCCCTCTTTGATGCAAATAATTTTTGCTCGCACGGTATAATAGACTAAGCCATTCATTCATGAATTGCCTGTTTGTTACAAACACGAGTATTCCGACGACTAACCACGAAACCGCAAAAACCAGTACTACGCTAACAGAAAAAGAAGGGTTTATTCAATTACCACAGCTGTGTTGTGTGTTGCTACTCGAACATTTAAGCTTGCCGACAACATACTCATTATAACAGAACACCCAGTACTTTTTTCGCCTCGGAAACATTCTAACTCACCATGACTCAAAGGATCAAACTGCATAATAATACTCTTTGACGGTCTCATCCCTGACTCATTTCTCCTAAATACAATGTCATGGTTTTCGTAGACCGAATTTTCGTGGCTTTCTGCAGAAACACGCGAAAGCGACCTGTTAAAATTGACGTCTGTCCGTGTGCCATCGGTTTTATCGGGCTGCAAAATGACGTCGCCGAGCTTTGCCTCAACAACGTTTTCTTCTTCGATGTTCGGTTGGGGACGTTGATCGCTGGGATGACTAATGTTATCGTAGATGTTCTCCTGTAAACATTTTCTGTGGTTAATGTTTTGGTTAGTATTAAGAGGTGTTTTTATTTTATTAAATCCATCAATTGCGGTTTCAGTCATTAATAACAATATACTATGTTATAGGTAAAGTGAAATATATACAGGGTGTCCGTAAAGTACGATTAGATCTCCAATTCTCATCCTAAGTATCAAATTTAGTGCAAAAACCCTGCATGTCTCACCTGTGCTCCTGTTGAAACAGAATCGTAGAACGTCCAAGACGCAGATCTTGCCAAATCCACATTGTTTGCTAACGTCCTCTCTGTATTATCGATGCAGCTTTCAGAATCGCTGTTGTAAGGATAAGTGGGAAACACGCTTTCGTATTCTTCCTGTTTTTTAGGATTTCGACCTGGATAAAGTAAAAATTGTCGTTTAAAATAATGTTTAACTTGGGTCTAAGCATCGAGTTGTACCATTAGAAATGATAATCTCTCAAAATAAATTAAATAAATAAATCAATCAAATAAATATTTTTTTATTAATCCCGAGGAAATATACCAAAACGAAATAGAACAAATTATTGACGACCTTGAGACTTTCAAGGCAAATGGATTTGACAATATATCGGTTTAAATTGTAAAGTGTTTAAAGAATGAAATTAATTACCCCAATTTTATTTCATTTAACTAAATTATCTCTAAAAACAGGTTTTTTCCAGAAAAAATGAAAATTGCTAAAGTAACTCCAGTATTTAAATGCAGCAATTATCGCCCAATATCTGTTTTACCAATCTTTTCAAAAATATTAGAAGAAATAATAAATTATGCGACTTTCTAGAAAGCCAAAATTTACTTTTTGCTAACCAGTATGGTTTTCGCAGATCTAAGGGTACAAAATAGCTGTAGGAGATATCATAACAAATTTTTAAGCTTATGTCGACAGCAGTAAAAAATGCTGTTTACTATCCTTAGATCTGTGTAAGGCTTTTGACACCGTAGACCATGATATTTTATTAAGAAAATTATACAGTATTGGGATAAGGGGAAATGCACACAAACTACTTCAAAGTTATTTAAGCTATCGTAAACAATTTGTTCAAATTGGGGAAAGAAAAAGTTCGGAAAAAGAAATAATATGTGGAGTTCCACAAGGATCAATATTAGGTCCGTTATTATTCTTAATTTACATTAATTCCGTTTCCAAATTGAACTTAAAGGGCAATATAAAGCTATTTGCAGATGATACAACAATTATTTATTTTGCTGAGACTCTTGCCGAAATGTATTTTGATATTAATAATGATTTTGGCTTCAATCAAATAAACTTGCGTTAAATTTTACAAAATCTTCTTTTATGTTTATAACTAAAAATAAAATAAATTCCATCATTAACCCCTTCATTTAATATTGAAAATATTCAATATTCAAAAACGACAAAATTTTTAGGATTAGTTTTAGACGAAAATTTAAATTGGAAATGCCATATCCAGTATATTATCAATTCGATATCTCCTTTGGTATCTGTTTTGTACAGAAATAATGAAATTCTTAAAAAACATATTTTTTTCCTTAATATATTCTAAATTATAATACTTGGCTTCTGCATGGGAATCTGCTTGTTTATCAAACTTAAAACAATTACAAAAATTGCAAAATAAAGTTATTAAATGTATACACAAATTACCACATTTAGAACCAACTGTTAATCTATCTATATAGACCGAAGGGGTATTTAGACGTTCAAAACATTTATAAATTAAAAATTTGTATTTTAATTTACTCTATTATTTTAAAAGAAAAAAAAACCAAACATAAAACTTCAGGAGAATAAGACATAACATGATCATAACACCAGACGTTGTATAAATTATCTAACTCTACCAGTAAAAAGTAATTTCGAAAAAAAAACGCTTTTATATGACGAAATAATAAAATATAACCATTTTCCAAAAAATATCAGAAAAATTAAAAAATTGGCAACTTTTAAAAAACAATTAAAGAGATATTTACTAAATTAAATTATTTATACTTTTTTTTTTAAATTGATTTTATTAATGAATTAAATTGGATTAACTTCCATGTTAAAGCCCGGACCTGTCTATTTTCCCATTCGTTAAACGATAACTTTGCAGTGCGCATGCCTATTTCCGTGTGGTTTTGTTTACATGCGCATTTGCCACTTTCGTGATGATTGTTTGCTTATCTAAAGGTAAATGTCTATGATAAATTGTCGAATAAAGCTATTAGAATGATAAAAAAAATGTTAGGTTATTGTGAAAATAGTAATGAACTAAACGTTTTTACGTATTCTGTAAACATTATATCAAGAAAATATTAGATGGCGCGAAAGTACGTTTATGCATGAGATGCGTAGAGTCTATATTTGCTGTATCGTCGTCGATTTTATATATATTTACCAGAGTTGCTAGAGTTACTGCTCGAGGCTATAGGCGACGAACTGGACGGTGCGTCGTAGAGACTCTCGTCGGGCGGGGGCGGCGGGGGATGTTTGGGCGGGGGTAAATTAATCGATTCGTTGGAGGATCCTGAACCATGTTCGTTCTCCACGTTACTATAGATACTGTTAGCCCTACTAAGCGGCGATTCAAATCTGGAAACAAAGAAATGTGTTGCAATTTTTAGCTACGCCGATGGCTAGTAGAGTAGCTATTGGAGTATAATACCCAGAGTCCAGTTAAAATGCCTAAACGAGTAAATACAGTTCTTCTAAATAAGTTTTCCAATTAGAATTTTGTTCAAAAATGAAAAATAAAGGTAGTTTACTCTTGGAGAAAAATCATGTTTTTGAAGTTTTTGCGAACCCTGTATAAAAAATCAAAATTTTCTCTTCGTGAATTGCATTTTTTTTACAAGCGAAACTTTTTATCAAGAATGACTTTTTACCGAAAAATGAAATTTTTCATCAATTTGTGCTATTGTAAACCCTATCCGCGGACAGTGTATATGTTTTTTTCAATATATGAATAATTCAACTTACTTTATGTTATTAAACATCTCAATAGTTCCTTCGAAATCCTGATTTTTCTCTTTTTCCTTGTCGTGCATTCTTTGCTCCTGCGACGCGGAGCTAAAGCGACGCGTCAGCCGCCTCATGCTTTGTCGTGTTCCTTTTATGACTGCGTTTTTTCTGTCTTGTACCAGCTGACCTATATCGCCTGCAAAAATACAGTGAAATTATTCGGATGTATCAATTAATCTGGAGAAATTCGAGGACAGCGCGGGGAAAACTAGTAATCGCAAACCGCCAACTTACAACAACAAAAAATCATCACAACAAAGTGTTAAAACGATGTTAATGGCCTCTCTTAATAGACCGCGTTGCGCATTTCGGCTTTAACCAATTTATTTAATGAAAATTGGTAATCTGTACAACGCATTTGACCTGTCTAAATTATTTTTTATTGTTATTTCAATGTCTAACTACAACTACAATGCTGTGACCTTAAAAAAACACAGCATTTAAAAATATTTTGCTCGCAACATTTATTTAACGCGAATTGTTTGTAATCATCCTATCAAACTATAAACTAATTAATTTGTTTAGACGTCTATTAAGCGCGCCTTCTTTTGTTTTTATCAATATCTATTGTATCAGTTGTTAAGCCGTGTCCAAATACGATTTCGTATCAGGATGAACCTTTTGAGACATTTTCCCCATTTTCATTCGAATTTTGTCATTTACTCGAAAATTAAAAAAAAAAAACATGGAGGTCAGATAGAATACGTTTACACCGTAGACATTTTACCTTTAGATGCGTACAGCTTATCTCGTGAGCAAATAAAAATACGTTCGAGCGCACGGCTCATCGGTCAGATGTCTTCCCTCCCAGCAGCATTAGGCATGCGCACAAACCTCTTATTATAGGCCTGTCTTTCTTTGGCGACATGCTCAAAATACACTCCACAACCGACTCGGCGCCATTTTTGTTGTTGTGTTTTAAGTTTTCTCTGTGGATAACTTGTTGTTTTCTTTGCTATTGTGAATCTTTAATATTTACGGATTTCTAGTTTTTGTGTAGTTTAGTGAATTGTGTTTGTGCTTTTAGTGATTTGGATTGAAATATAAACAATGACTAGTGATCTTAACATAGTATAAAACAAAGCCGCTGTCGCCCGTCTGTCCCCTTATGTGCGTAAATCTTTAAAACTACGCAACGGATTTTGAAGCGGTTTTTTTAAATAGATAGAGTGATTCAAGGGGAAGGTTTTTATGTATAACTAGCGACCCGCCCCGGCTTCGCACGGGTGCAATTTCAGAAAGTGGCATGCCGGGTACTAATATATCGGGTTTGTTCGGGTTTGTATTTATACCAGCGGGTTGCAACGCATGCCGGGTACACGCTAGTTGTATATAATAAAGTATGGAATAGTGATGTATCCTTAATATATATATTTATTTTATTATGATCAATTTAAATACATCAAACTAGGCCTGGGCTACACAAACAAGGTATGAAAATAAAGAGAAACACACACCAAAACAGATTATCCCGATGCATGTTTTGGTATATTTTATTTGCAGCCCTGAAATCTAATTAGGTACGCCTATTTTTCGGGCAATATATTGCTTCAAGAAGTTTAAAAGACACTTTGCTCTATACTTATCTTATATAAAAGAAAAAAGTAAATACCTAGGTATAAGTTATTAAGTATAGTATTATATGTTTATATTAATCCAAGGTTGAAAGTATTTTATGGGTCAAGTTCTCGGGCAAAAACTTTTTCAAATTCTTGAAAAAGAAATTGTGCATGAAAATGTTTTACACGTACTCAAGTTTTTGCCAAATTGTAAAAATCAATACAAGTTATATAACAACTAATATTTGACTTGAGGTTACGTACGCGATAACATCGAAGATTGGTTATTTGCTGTTTTTTTTTTATATTCGATGTTATAAGTTTTATAGTTTAATTGACTTGTTCTCTTCCTTATTGAACTAAAAACACGACGACGAATCATTTTTAAACAAATTTTAGAAACAAAACCTTAAAAAATATTTTCCATCCTCAAAATCCGATAGGTTTGCAACTACTAAAAATACCAGAAACCACTACCTTCTTTCCCAACTTGATCAAAAATTGAGAAGAAATTCCAATTTTTTGGCAAGAATTTGATTATAATAAATATGCCAAATGTCAGCACTGTATTTCAGATAGTTTCTGAGAAACAGAACTGAGGCAAGTGAACCGACCCCGGGGACAAACAGACAACTAATTGTCACCTTTTTCCATTTCGATAACGAAAAAAAGTATCAAGTTTGGTTAAATATATTATAAGTTCAATTTCCTCACCACTGGTTCTTTTGATTTTCTGTTAACGAATACTAATTCTGTCTGGACTACTTGTTTAGTGCTAAATCGAACTCAGGTTGAATAGTTTTTATTTCTACTTATGCAATCTTTAATGTCTTCATACTTAACATTATTGCGAAAACCTATAATACTGCTAAACGCAACGCAATACGGAAAACATGAAACTAAATGTTATAAAAAAGATTATTCAATAAATTTTGCGATTGGATATTCTGTTCCGTGGACTTGTTAAGAATGTGCAACAAAGTGAATCATTCACACATACATAGGAGGTTATTTGCAGTTTATTTTTATTAAACATAGTGATGAAATAAAAAATCAGTGTCTGTGTCCGGTTGATACTACTTTATACCATTTTATAACAGCTGTAGAAACTTTATATTTACTTTATTAGACAAATTAATAACAATAACGATCGTTAGAAGCGTTTTATTAGTAACAAGGCTAAATGAAGATGAATAAACAATTGAAAATGAAATGTTACAGCGTAGTAGGGTAGTTTTACAGGTTGTCCCATAACTAAGGGGCAACAAAAGATAGTAGACTTGAAAATAGGTTATTGATAAGATATCAAAAATTAAAGAGATGAGTTGAAAATGGTCAATGGTTGTTTTTGAGGACAAGAAAAACGATTTCATAATTATTTTTAAGATAACTTTTGGAAGACGCTAGTTACACAGTATAAGTTCCGTAAATTCTTGCATATATCTTTTGTCTCTTACTTTTCTGACCGCGCAACCTCAAATTATGAATATACCGGGTGTTTCTCAAAAGACGTTCACCCCTATAACTTTTCTGTATTTATAGATATTAAAATGAAATTTTGAGATTATGCATAAGAGATGAGTCGGCATTTATTGGCATAATTTTCAATTTGTTAGCACTTCCGGTTTGACCGGAAGTGGCCTTGACTTTGGTATTTTAAATGGGACATCTTGTATATTTTTACTTATTGGGATTCAGCATAACATTATGAGTGAAATGACACCTCACTTGTCATTTCTTGACGTGCTATAACATTTTTATGTTTATTTTTATTTTCAATCTAGGGTGCTACAAATTAATTAAACCTGTTACTTAATTTAGAGTCATATTATGTTAACATTAATGCATACCAGCATTAATGTTGACATTTCGTAAAGGGTTGAATATAGCTATAGGGCATGTAAGTAGTAGTAACATGTTTTATTTAGCAAAAAAAGCTACAATTAAATATTTTTTAATACATTTTTTTTAACATTTTTATAGATTTATTCTTAATTTTAAAACGGAACCTTTTTTTAACAAAAACAGACAGAAACAACAAACATTTTGCAAACTGTATCAAATATTACGTATCATTTTGTTTTTTAATTAAATGCAATTTTAAAGTTTTTTTAAATAGTTTTAATGATATTTGAGATTTAATAGAATTTTCCAAATTATTATATTATATTCTATCAAACCTTTATGAAAAATAGACTTATAAGCTAATGTTTTAGACACTCTATCCACAAAAAAATTTTGATTAGTTCTTGTTTTATAATTATGACGGTCATGATAAAAGAACACATTTTTTTTAAACAATCAGGCAATAAATTATTTTTAATTTTATGTATAGATACATACTACATAAAAAAATAAATTTCTGACATTCAACCAGTTTAAATTTTTTAACATAAAATTTATTTTTTTATATTTTATTTGTCACAATTTAAAATAATCCGCATTGCCTTATTTTGTAAAATTTGTAATTTGTCAAATATTTCCTCACTAGCACAATATAAAATGGAAGAACAATAAAGAAAATGTGGTAATATAATAGTATTAAATACAGTTGTTTTTAGAAAACAAAATTAAATTAGAACTGATTCTTTTAAAATAACCTACTTTTCCGGCAATCTTCGATATAATACTTTCAAAATAATTAAAAAATTTTAATTTTAAAATAATTATCCCTAAATATTTAAAACTGTTTACTTACTAATTCCAATTTTTCACCATCAATTACAACATTTATATTTTGACTATTTAAATTATTACCATACCATACCTACATAACCATACATTTAGTTTTTGAAATATTTAATTTTAATTTATTTACTTTTAGCCATTTAATAATATATTTATCTCAGAATTAAGAGTATTTAGACCATCAAAAATATTTAAAACATTAATGTAAATTAAGGTGTCATCAGCAACTTTTGTAACTTACACATTTTTAAAACTAAAGGCGTATCGTTGATGTATAAAATAAATAATATTGGACCTAGTATACTTCCTTGAGGAACTCCTATATTATTTATTTTTTTATTCGAATATGTTTTTGATATCTTTGTTTTTTGTGACCTGTTACTTAAATAATTTTTAAACGTTTCCGCGAATACCATACTGATACAATTTACTCAATAATCTAGCCCTGTAAATTGTTTCGAATGCAAAATGCATGATTTATAAAAAAAATGTCTAGAATTGATTGTAGAATGTAGAAATGTAAAAATATAGAATGTTCCATTAAAACAAATTGATACACAGAGCATTTTTATGATCTTTTTTCTAAAAAAATTCATTTCAAATAAATTAATTTGACGGGTCCGACCGATTCTTGATTAAGTGACCCGTTTCTTTATCATAACTCTGTATATTTTAATAAAGGCATTTTTGTGAATATAGCCTTGGCTGAAGCCTTTGAAAATGGTAAAAAGTGAAAAAAAATAATAGTAGGATGAAACCCATTGGAAAAGGAAGAGAATATAACAAAAATGAAAGGAAAAATAATTTACGGGCGATCCGAGGTCGGGAAGTGGAAAGCGGTGAGTTTTTAAGGGTAGAAGACGATTTATCTCGATTTCCGGCAAAACTACAAGTCCTATGGAAAAACGTTAAATGGCAAAGTTGTAGGTAATAAAAAGATTTACAACTTTTGTATTTGCACTTTTTCATATAACCTCAAAATTTATGTGAAAAATTCAAATAACCAAGTTTTTGTTTTTTTTATTTTTATCTTTTACAAAAAAAAAATTTTTCACGAATTTTGGTGACAACTTACCTTTTTATGTCCCAAACACACTGTAATTTTTTTGATTTAAAATATTTATTTTTTCACCTTATTTTGACTTAATATCGAAAAAGCACCCTAATTTTCAATCGAAAATTCTCACGTCAAAATATCTGCTTTTTTAAAAAAGTCGATGGGCTTGTTGTTCGTTGAAATCTCTACTTTCTGATGGTGTGCAAAAAATATACATTACTATGGTAAATGTTCTCAAAAAATGCAAAGAAACGAAAAAAACTCGAATCCGAAATTTTTTTTTTAAATCATTGAGTATGTACAATTTTGAGCTATTATTATAGCATTTTTTTGTTTATCAATGTAACATGGAATCTTACGTTTTTCGAGTACATAATGATTAAAAAAAAAATTCGAATTCAATTTTTTTTTTCTTTGCATTTTTTGAGAACATTGACCATAGTAATGTATATTTTTTTACACCATCAGAAAGTAGAGATTTCAACGAACAAAAAGCCTACCGACTTTTTTTAAAAAGCAGATATTTTGACGTGAGAATTTTCGATTGAAAATTAGGGTGCTTTTTCGATATTAAGTCACAATAAGGTGAAAAAATAAATATTTTAAATCAAAAAAATTACACTGTGTTTGGGACATAAAAAGGTAAGTTTTCACCAAATTTCGTGAAAAAAAACTTTTTTTTTGTAAAAGATAAAAATAAAAAACCCAAAGCTTGGTTATTTGAATTTTTCACATAAATTTTGATGTTATTATATTACCTACAACTTTGCCATTTAACGTTTTTCCATAGGACTTGTAGTTTAGCCAGAAATCGAGATAAATCGTTTTCTACCCTTAAAAACTCACCCCCTTCCACTTCCCGACCTCGGATCGCCCGTAAATTATTTTTTCTTTCATTTTTGTTATATTCTCTTCCTTTTCCAATGGGTTCTATCCAACTATTATTTTTTTTTGGTTTCAAAAATTATCGACCCTGGTCTAATATATTCGTAAAAATGTTTAATAAAATTGAACTTTACCTAGCGTTATTTAGTCACTTGGCGAATTCGTAAATTTGGAGATTGACATTCATACGCTAGAAGGACGTAAAACAAACAAAAATATCCATTGCCAATCCACACCCACATAATCGGAACCAAAGTGCTACTATCCGAAATACAAGACTAATGACCCCTCTTAAAGTACACTGGCATCGCCCGCCGAGTCAATATACCTAACAAGTTTAAATATCCTTAACCCAAGATCACAGAAACAGTGCAAACCTGTTCCGATTTTATTTATTTTTATTTTTATTGTATACATATTGTAGATGAAAAATTTTTTTTAGATATTAATTAATAATAATAATGGCATTTATTCAAAATTCTATAACCAATGTGTTACAATGTATAATATGTGGGGGCGAGGTTCAGTTCGTCGTGTCTACATTACTTCAACTCTGTCAATTAATCACTGGATTTAAAAAAAATGGTAAAATTTTTTAAACAATTATGCATATATACAGGGTGTTCCGTAATGACGTGCTACTATTTTAGGGTGTCAAGACATTTTATGAAAAAAAGTTCATATAAACATATGTCCTAAACGGCTTAAATTTTTGGCTACAGGGTGTTGAATTTTTTCTTTTTTATTGCGTTTTTGTAATATCTCCGAAAGTACTTTAGATAATATTTTTAATTTTGGCATGTGCTAATAGGACATAAAACCACATGTTTTAGTTATAAAAGTAATTTTTTTGTCCCACCAGTGGCGTTTTTGCAAACATGTCCTTCAATATTTTTTAGAAAAAAAAGTGGTACACCACTGACATTTTTCCATGTGGATATTATTTCTGATTAGCCTGGTCAATTCTACATAAAAATGGTCTCTTGAGTTTCTCTCCTCAGGCACACCGTTCTTAATTAAAATAATTAAATTTAATTTAGCTCTACTATTTATTATTATTACCATTGATAATGCAAAATTTTGTTTTATAAAAATTGCTGGAAATGACCACCTTCACTTAATAGTGTTTTCGCCCGTCTTTGCATCGAATAGCGCAATTTCGTATTGTTTCACAGAAGGCAATTATTCGCTCCCCTAAATCTTCTGAAGTGTTAATGGGAGTTTTATACACTAGAGTTTTAAGATGACCTACAAGAAAAAATCCAAACTATTGAGATCAGGGGATCTTGCTGGCCATTGTTGAGCTCCTCCCCGACCTATCCAACGATTCGGATAAACTGCATCTAAATGGTCGCGAACGATTACACTGAAATGAGCGGGAGCTCCATCATGCAATAATATCCACATGGAAAAATGTAAGTGGCGTACCACTTTTTTTCTAAAAAATATCAGAGGACATGTTTGCAGGGACGCCACTGGTGGGACAAAAAAAAATCTTTTATAATTAAAACATGTGGTTTTATGTCCCATTAACACATGCCAAAATTTTATCTAAAGTACTTTCGGAGATATTACAAAAAACTCATTAAAAAAGAAAAAATTCAACACCCTGTAGCAAAAAATTTAAGCCGTTTACGACATATGAACTTTTCTTCATAAAATGACTTAAGGAATCACATCCCAAGATATTAGCACGTCATTGAGGAACACCCTGTATACAAAATTGAGAAGTAAAATGAGAATATCCGCGCTTGTTTACAATCTACAAATTTAATATTATTTTATTGTTCAACTTTGTTCAGATAGTAGTAATTGAATAAAATAATGGAAATGAGTTAGTTATTGGAATTCGGTGTTGATAAGATGGAATGACTATGACTAAGCAAGAAAAATGGCAAGCAATACGTACTATGTTTTATGCTAATCTGTAGGTATAATATACTCTTAGCCTGAACATACTTATTTTTATTTTAAGCTCGATTTTAAGTAAGGATCTAACAAAGCCGCGATTTTTTTGCACAAAATAACTTTTAGTATACCGGGTGTCCACGGAAGGTGGCTCGCCCCTCTAACTTTTTTGTTTTTCAAGATAATGAAATAAAATTCGGGGGATTTGTATACGACATAAAACTGCATTTTTTGACAGGTGACTCAACATTATGGAACTTCCGGTTTAACCGGAAGTGACATAAACTTTCGATTTTTAAATGTGACACCTGGTATATTTTTACTTTTTTTGACTCCATATGACATTCTAAATACAACGATGTGTCACTTGTCACTTTTTGTCACCAAGAAAATATTTTTTTTCCAAATTTATTGTTTTATCTAGAGGGCTATGAATACCTTAAAATCACTTATTTCAGTTCTCTAACCTTGGGAAAAATACAATTTTACTATTTTTGATCCAATGCTATGTGCTATGTAAAATGTAATCTTTTAAGTTGTATAACTCATTTTTTTAAAATGGCAACATGGTGGCTCGTCGGGTTAAGAAGAAAGAGGATTTTAATACGATTATTTTGATACCATACACTATTAGGTTTTAGAAAAGCTGTCATTAAAAAACTTTAAAAAGGTATCTTGGAACTTTCCTAAAATGAAGCATCTTTTGATAGATAGATAGATAGAGTTTATTCATAATAAATAATACACAGTATTTCTTATACTTCAAAGGTTTCACATTTTCGGAACCAGTTTTGGGTACCTAATAGTGCCGGGTTGGATGACGCCGATTAAAATATCTTTGTGCTTAAAGTCGTGCAGCATCGGTTCAATTCTTTCTACATTCTCCAAACACTAATAACATATCAACTTTTTTACTCCTTGTAAAACTATTATTTTCCATGTTTTTTAAACAACAAACTAATTTACTTTGGCAGAAGCTGTTGGCATTTCAATTTTCTTCAAGGCATGATTTTATTTTATCAGTTTTGCTGGTCACATGCTACTTGATGCATTTAAATCTAAATTTATTCTCAAAAGATGCTTCATTTTAGGAAAGTTCCAAGTTACCTTTTTAAAGTTTTTTAATGACAGCTTTTCTAAAACCTAATAGTGTATGGTATCAAAATAATCGTAATACATAGCATTGGATCAAAAATAGTAAAATTGTATTTTTCCCAATATAAGAGAACTAAAATCAGTGATTTTAAGGTATTCATAGCCCACTAGATAAATAAATAAATTTGGAAAAAAAATATTTTCTTGGCGACAAAAAGTGACAAGTGACACATCGTTGTATTTAGAATGTCATATGGAGTCAAAAAAAGTAAAAATATGCCAGGTGTCCCATTTAAAAATAGAAAGTTTATGTCACTTCCGGTTAAACCGGAAGTTCCATAATGTTGAGTCACCTGTCAAAAAATGCAGTTTTATGTCGTATACAAATCCTCCGAATTTTATTTCATCATCTTGAAAAACAAAAAAGTTAGAGGGGCGAGCCACCTTCCGTGGACACCCAGAACACTAATTCCAAAAATAGACCACGCATGTCGTTCATAAACGTACTTAACACAATAACCTAACAATGTTAATATTTTCGCAAGGAGGCATACATTGCCACGTCAAATAAAACCCAAGGGGTGAGTCTTTTAAGTCTTCGACAAGAGCATATTATTCTGGGGTAAAAATTTGTGTATATTTTCATCTGCTTTCATTGTGGAACTATTTGCACTTGACGTCTTGTCGGCCTGTTATGATAAAGAGAATGAGATATCTATCTTGCTCTGTTGCCATTCACTAATCCTAGGTAGGTATGTCAAAATGAGGATATTACAAAAATGATGGTTTTCTCTTTAGGTTGAAATTTCGGAATGATCCACAACAAACACCATAAATGCTAGTACCTACAGCACACCCGTATAGGCACAAGTGGGTAATAGACCGGTACTAAGGCTAATTTTATAGATTTACCGAGCAAATTAATGCAAAACAGATTTTTTAAATGTGGTAATGGTAACTAAGGTAAAAGAATGTATTGATATACACAATTAGCATGTTTATCAATTCCTTATAAATTAAAAAACCTTCATATTAATAACAAAGTAGCAAAATTTGCATCCAGTTTGCGTCAGCTATAGCTATAGGAGTATCCTGTATCAGTAATGTTGCCAAGCTTACATTTTTTTCTTAGGAGGGGCCAAATCACCAAAAAAGGTCGGTATTTGAAATTATTTTTTAGTACCTTCTCCTTACTAAAATTGGATAAACATATTTATTGAATAATATTGGTGTCTAACTATCTGTCTTTTGGTTGTTTGTCACAAACCTTTTTCTGACCTGCCCTGTGCATACTGCAAGAAATATAGAAAACTGGTTTAGACAAAACAACGTAACATGTTCGCCTTGGTGCTCAAGAAGTCCTGATTTAAATCCAATTGAAAATGTTTGGGGATTGATGGTAAAAAAAATGGACAAAATAAATTTTAAGCCACAGAATCAAATAGAGTTATTTGATAAAATAGAAGAAATTCGGGAAGGGCTAACTCGGAATTACAACAGAAGTATTATTTTGTCAATGCCAAGAAGATTACGATTAGTGTTAGAATCCAATGGCGCAGTAATTAAATATTAGTATTTTGTTTGTTGTTTGTTAATAAATTTACCCTTTTTGGCTTTATACTTTGGTGGTTTTCCTGGTATTATTTTATAATTTTCTTATTTCGCGGCTGTAATTTAAACACAAAAATATTTAGAAATAACCATTATTACTTACTTATGGTAAAAAATCGTACATACAATAATTTACAGCTATGTACCTATATAGCTGGTGTTCTATCCAGGTATAAGCAGCAAGGTGAGAAACCCGTTTTACCCAATTTTGTTGTAATTGAATTATGTATGGGTGGAGTGTACGAATTTATATGTCGTCAACTGTACCTACCCCAACACATATTAAGGGGTTCAAACCAAAGAATGTTTGCATTTACTGCTTAGCATGTGGGTAACAAATTAAAGCTAGCAATCTAAGGAACCGAAGATTATACAAATATTTAAAAAATAATTGTAATAATTGTAAAAGTAGGTATTGAGCACAATTTAAAAAAAAAGGGGCAAAAAGGAGGGTAGCATTTCACAGAAGTTATGAACAATAGTTCTAGAATAGGAAGTGATGAATAGTGTGGGAATAATAATTATAGATGGAATTGCCTAATAATAAGTATTGTGATTTTTAATGAATTAAATGAATAATAGGTTCTCTAATTAGGTATATGTTTAGTTTATGGACGATTACCTAGAAAATTTTATGTGATTTAGGTAAATTATAAACTTTTGCTTAATAGCTAACCTATAGAAACATTATTATCAGATTATTACAATAAGTATAGTTGACGTTTCAGATTTGGTCAGAGAAAAAGATTTGGAATTTAGTCTTAGAATTACTATTTATAGTAGGTAGGTAGGTACCTACTTAACAAGCAAAGAAATATATATATGTTTAAAAGAAGTAACAAAATAAATAAACATCACAATTCTTACAAATCATGTGTTGGAAAGAAACTGTTTCGGCCTCTACCAACATTTCAGTTTCATAGCATTGAAAATAAAAAGACCAAGCCCCACATAGTTAATTGCACATAACATTACCTTTATACCTCTCTCAGACTTTTTACGATCAAGGTACCTACATAGTGTATCCAACACAATATAATCAAAAAATTAAACCTTAACTAGTGTTAATACCTGCAATTTGCTTGGAAGCATTACTCATTCTCTTTGAAAATGTGTTAAACTGCTCTCCATCCCCCATTTTAAGAGGCATCTCATTCTTGTTCTCCTCAATGGTATGCACAATAGAAATTTCCGTTACAGATTCCGGGATGGTACTTGGAGTATGAGACCTTGCTACAGCCTCAGGACTTTTGTTTATAGTCCTTCGTGGCGTAGGAATGGGCTTCTTGCCCTCTCTAGGCGGTGGTACTGGTCTCTCCATTGTCACAAACCATTCATATTTCACTCATGACTAATCCTCGTTAATGTTTACTAGGTATATAATTACACTTGATTATGCTGCAACAATTAGCTATTTAACAAAGAAACAGGCTGCAAAGATTATGACAATATTTAATGCAACTGATCTGGATTAAAACTATTTTTATCACTGATCAATCAACCTACTGATATGGAGAAGTAAACAGAACGATTGCCATTATTTCACGCACTATTTTTCATTAATTAAAACGAGTATAAAGTAAAAATTATTAAAATAATATGGGATGACGCATCAACAACAATCACAGCTTTTCTTATCAAGGGAAATTAGCAAAGTTTGCACTTTTATAACCGTTGCTGGTTGTCGTATAGAAACAAGGTTATTTATTGATAGTTCGGACTTCTTTCATGCTTGCAAAGTTGACATTGGTGTTTACGTACACTTGTCAACAACGCGAATTTTTATACCATTTGACAACAGCGCTATATGGGAGTTGTTAAGAGATGGGTCACAGTAAGTCTTGATCGAAATATGCCAAATTGTACAATTTTTCGTATACTACCTCTAAGACAAGGTTCTTAGAGGGTTTATTGGGAACTTTGCCTCAAAGGTATGATTTATGATCGTCGTTAGTATGATACGTCGATTTGTGAATATACATGCACAAAATTTACAGTGCATTTATATTCTCTTCAAAACCCCGCACACACCGACAATAAGCACGTTATAAATTTTGACACCTCGACAGCTGTTTTCCCTAACCTAACCACCTAACCTCAATTTTTGTTTACAAATGAGCAGAAACTAACACAAGAAAATCCGAAATGAATATATTTTTTAGGGCTTTAACGTGCAATAAAAAATACTTCGCTAGCAATAAGCTAGTGTTCTTTAGCTCCAATACTTGTTCCAAGCAAATCTCTAGGCCAGCATTCAAGCAGCCAACAAAACTTGGTAGGATAGATTCTTTCGGATACCTTTTGCTGGTAATATTTTTAACTATTCACATTATCTTTATTAAAATGGGTTAATTTGTAGATAATACCCGTTTCTACTTTTGGCCTGGGCGTATGGCAAGTAAGAAGGAAACAGTGGAAAGAAAATCTTATTTTTGAGCTGAAGACACGAACCAGTAGTGACCCTATAGGTTTACCAAATAGGTAGGTCAATAGTAGTAAGTAGATAATATAATTAATATTGAACTTGGTATATTAAATAAATAATCTTTTTAGTTTGGATGAACTTAACGAACTAGAATATAGACCTATTCATGTACGAGGCACATTTCTTCATGACAAAGAACTTTATGTGGGTCCTAGAACTTTATTATCAAAGGGAGAAGCCGCAACAGAGAGCATGTTAATGAGTGAAAAATCTAGAAGCTCCCAAGGATACTTAGTTATCACACCTTTTAAACTAGAGGATCGAGAGTAAGTATCTAGTTAAGGTTGTGTTGGAAGGCACACCATATACTGTCGATTTTTAGTGAAACCATATTAGTAAATAGAGGATGGGTGCCAGCAAATAAGGTCGACCCAAAAACAAGAACTAAGGGCCAAGTGGAAGGGGTGATTGATGTCATTGGCCATGTGAGGTTAAATGAAACAAGACCCAACTTTACCATAAAGAACAAAGAGGGCAGCAATTTGTATTTCTATAGGCAAGTTCCTACTAAGTAGCACTATACTTTTACAAAAATTGTAATTTCTTCCAGGGGACTTTTCTCATTGTAATTTATTTTTCAGGGATTTGGAATCCATGTGTGCCGCTTCGGACGCTTCTCCAGTATTTCTAGATCAGACAGTTGAATTAAATGCCCCTGGAGGTCCTATTGGGGGCCAAACTAGGATAACTCTAAGGAATGAACATTTCGCGTATATTGTAACTTGGTTTTCATTGAGTGTCGCTACTAGTTACATGTGGTACACAAAGTTTTTAGCAAAACGGTGAATGTTACATGAAGAATTATATTGGCTGAGTTCCTTTTAGTTACTCTTAAACAGCAAAGCAAATCCAACGGCTAAGTTCCTTTTAAAAATGTAACTTAGTAAAGATTTTTCGTCCCCCCTTGCCGCGATTAAGTATGCCCCTCTACATTTCTCGTACGATTATATTATACCAAGTTGTTCGCGACAACTTGGCTGAGCAAACATTTTTACTTTGCTTTGTTGTTTAAAAGAAGCAAAAGAAAATAACCTATTATCAATTACATTAGGTACGTTCCATTTGTTTCTTTTAAACAGCAAAGCAAAAATCTTTGGTTAGCTAAGTTGTTAAAGGAACGCTTCGCGAACAACTCCGTATAGTTCGTATCGGACACTGAGAGGGGGAAGGAAAACACCCTTGCTGTGCTATGTTAAATTTTTAAAAGGAACGCTTCTTAGCCATTGGCTGTGCTTTGCTATTTAAAAGAAGCTTAAGGTGGAATTATCAACGTCATTCAATCTATTGCCAACCTATAACCTATTTCGCAATATTTTTCAAGTTTATTATTCTATTGACTAACATTTAAATAAAATCAGTATCGTCGGCACATTACTTAGGTAATATCTGATATTATACTACAAAAATATCAATTTATTTCATTGCTAATTTTGGGAGAATTGTATAGTGAAAGAACAATAACACAATAATGTTAAAAAAAAATTTACCCGATATTTTTCGCTATACAATTCTCCTAAAATAAGTTATGAAATTCCTTGATATTTATTAAATATGTCAATTATTACCTATAGAACATCAAGTCGATACTGATTTTATTTAAATTTTGTGTAAAAGCTAGAAAACAAATAAATCTACGCGAAATAAGTTACATGTTGGCAAGCATGTTGAATGTTGATACTCCCACCTTAAAGGAACTCTGTTTGATTTGTTGTTTCCAAAACGCTAAAGGAATTAAGTTATTTTATTTTAAGTGCTTTTTTTGTATTTAATTCAAAGGATATTATTTCATATATTGTTTAGAAAATGACATATTTGTATGAACTTCGATATTTTAGGATAGGTAAATAAAAAAATTAAATAAAATTACAGTTTATTTTACAATGATTTCAGATCGAAAGTAAATATAAATGCTTAACATGTCTTTTGTCAGTCTTTGGGATAGCTTCATTTTTGGACCGTATTATTTCATTAATAAATAAGTAGGCAGAGTAAATATTTACCACACCCGTGTGAATGTTACATAAAGTTCTACAATCACACAAATGGAACAACGATTAAACTACAAACATTCGGTAATATTCCTTTTATCGCATATTATGCAAATGCCTTACCTACAAAAAAATAGTGTCGTAATGTTTATATTACACGATCGGCATCACAAAGTTCGACAAATTGTTTTTTAACACCTTTATTATACAGTGTGTCCAAAAAAGTATGCAACATATGGGAACGTTTTTTTATCACCGATTTCTCAGAAAATGTTGTTCTTTATAAAAGTTGGTGCATTCCTTAAAACTATAAATACATATTTCATATTTCACCTGCGGCTAATAGTAGGGGAGCAAATGTCATTTTTTCGAAATTGCCTTAAGAGTAAAGTACCTTAATTATTAGAAATACAGCCAAATTTTATATGGAACTGTTTTTGCAAATTAAAAACTTAGTACAAATACGAAATTTGAGAATTTTTAAATTTTTTTTATATGCATTTCCTTAAAATATGTTTTTGTACTTCAGCGTACTGGGTGAAAATTACAAATAAATTATTAATTATTTCCAGTAATATGACTAGAGTTGGATTCTATCATAATTTTGTTTAGAACATAAGTTGGCTAAAATGTGTTTAAGTAGGCGTGCAACACGCTAATATCTGAACCAACTTGTAGCATTGAAATGTTTTAAAAAGTTTGCAACTACTTAATCCATTTTTATTATAAACCCACGTTTAAGTTATTTAATAAATATATTAAAATTGCGTAAACGAAAAATCGACCAGAGGTGCACCCGTTTAGGGAAAAATAGAGATTAACCAAAAAAAAATTAAAAATTGTGACACCAAACTCAAATTTCGTATTTGGACTAACTCATCAATTTGCAAGAACATTTCCATATAAAATTTTGCTGTATTTCTAATAATTAAGGTACTTTACTCTTAAGGCAATTTCGAAAAAATGGCATTTACTCCCTTACTATTAGCCGCAGGTGAAATATGAAATATGCATTTATAGTTTTAAGGCATGCACTAACTTTTATTAAGAATAAAATTTTCTGAGAAATCGGTGATAAAAAAACTTTCCCATAATATGTTGCATACTTTTTTGGACACACTGTATAGGTCTGAACGGCATCACGGTTCTAATGCGGTTTTCAGAGTTAAAAAGATTGTGTGTTGCAGATTAATGGTATGGTAGCCTATAACGTAACGGTAAACGTAACCAAATAACTTTAATATTATACAGGACAGGGTGCAAATAATAAAAAGTAAGTCACATTCTGTTAGTATTGTGTTATCATGTCGAGTTATAAGTCGATTAAAGGTATTTTATTAAAATTAATTTGCTAAAAAGCAGTGGCGGCTCGTGACTAGTGAGTCAGGGGGGCGCTGGCTTAAAAAAAAAAAAATGTCTATTATTTTCGAAAGTATGTGTCTGTTTTTTCTAACTTTCTCGTTGTGAATTTTAATTTCATCAGCATAAGCACTACTTAAACAAGTTAAAATATTAGTTTGTCCTAACATCTTAAAACTTACCACATTATAACGATGTTTTGCACTATTTTCATGTTTTTTATTTTCTCTGAAAGATGTTTTAAGTCCTGCACCCCATTTTTAGTTCAATTATCATCCCCGCCAAAAAGAAGACACACGAAACAAAAAAAAGAATTTTTGTCCTCACAACCACATATCCAGAATATTTTATTATATATTTCTTTGTCAAACTTACGCGTAAACTGTGCCTTACTTTTACATTTTGATTGCACTTGTAGAGAACTAAACACAACCTTCTGTAAATCACTGACCTTCATATTAGACGAAATTTTCCAACTTTATAACAACTAATAAATAACTCTAAACAAAACGTCAGCGAGCCAGCGGCATCGACAGGTCGCATCGCGATTCGCGAACAGTGGGCGCGGAAAATTGGAGCTCTCCGTGGCCGCTCGTTGTGCGATGTGTAGGTGACGTCAGGCCTCCGTCGTCATGACAACCCATCGAGAAGGCGCGTTGAATCGGGACGGATAATCGGTCGCCCGCCGCCGCCCGTGCTTAGTACAACCTTGAGAGCGCGCAACTCGCTTGTCTATGAGTATAGGCTGCCCGTTAGAATAGGGCTACGTTTGGTTTGAATTATTTTAATTGATTGCTTACATACATTGCGTTATTGGTTTTTTAAGTAAAGTATTTTTGGATTCTGTTTGAAATAATCGCAGGGAGGGCGGCGCCCCAGAGCCCTTCATTAACCAGCCCCCACTGCTAAAAAATAATTATAGCTTTGCTTAGAAGAAAAAATTGACATTAATACATGCTTAGTTTGCTTATAAAACCCCTGTTTCTTAAAGCCTGACAGCACAGCTGAGGGTCATGAGTCGTAAAACCTCATTAAAGCATAAGCATAACAAAACAGGTGCCTGATCTTAAGTAATTAAATTATCTATTATTGCATAGGTATACAGGTAGGTGGCTTAGGTCATAGAATATTTCCAACTTTAAGTGATGTGGTTTAGTTTTATTTTTAACGCGTTATCGAAAGCTTGTGTGTATATTATAAAAATAATACAAAAATTGCGAATAATTATTCCCCAGTGTTTTGTAAAGGTGCGCTTGACCTAACATTAATTTGACTAAAATATTATTTCATAAAAAACTTAAAATTAAATTATTCATCATTCATTCATTTGCAATAATTAACAACATGAATCAATATTTAAAATTTAATACATCGACAGAAATACTACCCAACGTAAAAAAAAATATTTAAAATAAAAATATTTGCGTATATATTTAGAAATTTCTTTATTTCTACGTTCTTTCGGGTTGGGCCATCGAAAAGTAAAGTTCAATATTTTAATAGTCCAAAAAAAAAGGCGTGGCACCTAAAAAAAAATTGTGGTAAAGGGGCCACAACGTCAAAAGTGCCAGGGGCCCCCACATACCTAAAGACGGCCCTGGGTATCCCAATCTACATAGTGTTTAAACTACCTGTATTGAAAAAGATATACTTTCAGGCGAAAAATAATATGTTCACCCGGTGCGCTAAAATTTGTGTTTTGCATTTTTAATGAGGGTTCAGCTGTCAGATAATAGGAAACAGACTTTAGGTGTCTACATTTCAATTTCTGTTCTTGTCAAAACAATTCCAGTCCTATGATTTGCAATAAAAAATTAGAACGATGTTTTTACGAAAATGTATTAGGTACCTAACCTTTTATAGCTTAAATATCTCAAACTTTATAAATTTTAATACCTTTAATTATCCTAATTTTATTATACTCTTTGCAATTTGGGTCATCCGGTGTGTATCATAAGAGTGTCAATTATTACTTTTCTCTTTCAAGAAATAAACCACATGAGTGCATTAAATAGAAAAAATACTCGCGTTAACAGTCGTTAATGTCATCAGTTAGGTCCAAAATAGTTGTTTTTCCTGTAATAAAGGTGTTACGAAGGAATTTGTCGAACTTCGTGAGCAGTTTAGTTAAACTTAAGTGTGACAAGAGCCATGTTATAGTTTGATCAAGAATAGAAGAAAACCTGCTACTGTACTAAAGTTGACGTTCACACACATGGCTTTTAGTAAGTTGACGACTGATCTAATAAAATTTGTCCGACACATACATTTTATTACACGGAAACATGAGCGGGGATTTTATTCGGACCAGACTTTGCAGATGGACCAACACACGTTTCGATACGCCTGACCGTATGTGAGGCGCCTTAGAAGTATGTATCTACGAAATATCTCTTAAATATAAAAAGTGTAACATCAATAAATTGTACACGGTATTTTTTAGATTCTTGATCAATTTAATAAGGAAATTATATTTTATTAACAATGACTACCAGCACTAATACTGAAATGTCTGGGATGTATTGTATTTTGCTTCGTTACTTTATGGAATTTGGAGTTTCGTGCAAAAAAAACGGGCATCATAAAGTTTAGGGTTTTATAACTTTTTTATTTTTACTCCGATTTAAGTGATTTTTTAGAGAGCTCTAGATACATTTATTAGTTTTAATATGCTTATACAAACTTTAAGAGAAATTGGTTTTTTGACATATTATACAAGGATAATCGAAAGGTTGTTTTTTGTTTTGTGTCAAAACACCATGTGGAATAATTAGGAACCAAAATTACTTCAAAATATCAGTTTCCATTAAGCCGCAAATATTCTTTGCATTTTGGTTTTTAGTTCATGTCAATACGAGCATTTGTTCTTACCCAAATGCAAAATGATCTTGATGATGTCAATAATTTAAATTTTTCCATAATTTTCTTATTGCCATTGCATTCAAAATAAAATCGACTATTAAAATGCAAGGAAACAAATGTTATTGTAATAATCAAGATTTAATAAAAAAAATAATTTACGGCAAAAGGTGCGTAGGGGAGGGTGGGGCACAGTGTTACACAAAAAACATTTTGATTAATAATTTTTTTATTTGTCAAATTAAAATAACAATTTAATTTTCCTTAGGTTTGGTGATGTTTAGCAACTGATTTTCGGAGCGTCTGTTGCCCTAAATATATAGGCTTTTTATAAAAAAAATAATTATCTCTACACGTGTCGAATGTAACACTGTACCCCACTAGCCGGGCACTCTGTTACACAAGGGGGGGGACAATGTTAACGTTTCAAATAAATTTAGATTACCTTTACTGATAGTGCTCTTTTTATTCAGAACATTTACAAATACAAAAAAATAACAGGTAAAAAAATAAACATCAGTCTAAACAATAAAAAACAAGTCAAAACTCAGACAGAATCTCAAAATGTAATGATTTAAAAAATAAAAACTTAAATGTTTCAATTCAGAATATTTAAATTAGTATCAAATAACAAAGAACTGTACACATTAAACACTATTTTAATTCATTATAGTATATGTGCAAATCAACAGAAAAAATTAACATTTCTGATCTTCTATTATGCTTGCTTTATACCTCTCATTTAAGATTTAAGTTAATTTAAGATTTAATTTATCATTTAAACTAAGCTAAGAAATAATTTTGTTAATTTATACCTCGAAAACGTGCCACTAAATTAAATTAAATGAAGTGCAAAAAAAAGAAGATTTTTCCAGCTGTTGTTACAACAAAAAGCAAGTATAGTAAAAAACAAATCGTAGTCTTCCATTACAAATCACAAGCAGTCAAAATAAATAGAGAAAAAGCACTTTATTTGTTAATAAAAATTCCAAGTATAATTTTAGGTTATTGTCACCCATCAAAATATTCATCTTTCTTCCTGGTCAATCACGGACAGTTGTGGAGAACGATCTAACGCGGTTTAGCACGATCTGGCACGATTTTTTACCTTAAGTTGAAAGTTGGTCAACTCTTAAATTAAATTAAAAGATAAATTAATTTAAATGAGAAGTATAAACGTATGCATAAGAAAATTAACTTTCAACTTTTAAATTCTTAGTTTAGTTTAAATCTTAAATTAAATTAAATGTTAAATGGGAGGTATAAAGCAGGCATTATTGTTTTACATGTAACACTGTTCCCCCAGTATAGTGTGTAACTCTGTGCCCCAATCGCATTTTTACCAAAAATATGCTAGTTTTTAGGAAACAAAATTTTTTAGGTTATGTTTGGCATGCTAATCTACAAACATGTTCCTTAAACATGAAACCATAAAGTTTACGATATATTATTGTCAAGAAACACAAGACAATTGTAAAACTGTATAAAAAATTTACTTTTTGACTAAAAAAATATAAAAAACTTACTTGGGTGGTATAAACAATTCACATTTCACCACGCGTTCGGATAATTGAAGGTAATAGTCTTAACTGGAAGTGGCAATTATTTCAGCGCCGTGTTGCTTCGCGTAAGTTTATAATTCCGAATATAACACTGTACCCCGTGTAACACTGTGCCCCTCTTTCCCCTATACCTAAGATTTAAAAAATAACATTTCCGCAAAACAAACTTAACAGGTACCAACAACAACTTTTTCACTTAAACACATCTCTATTATTTCTATTGCCTCCTCTAGCCCTTACTACTGCCTGTACACGTCGGTTCATGCCATCAATTAGCCCGCGAATATCATTTTGGGTAAAATTCCTCCATTCTTGACTCTTATGACGCGGTAGTAATTTAGGTAAAGTTGCTGGTCCGCGTGAGTTTAAATTACCTTCGTGTAATCTTCGACGAACTGTCCAAGAACTGACATTTTTAATTCGAATCTCTGGAAGTTGGTTTTTCGCCTATACTGACGTCAAACGACGATTCCGAATAGTTTTAAGTACAAGAAATCGGTCATCAATAGCTTTAGTTTTGCGTTTCCTAAATTACTGACATCATCAAGATCATTTTGCATTTGGGTGAGAACAAATGCACGTATTGACATGAACCAAAATGCAAAGAATATTTGCCGCGTAATGAAAACTGATATTTTGAAAAAATTTTGCTTCCTAATTATTCCACAGGGTGTTTTGACGCTAGGCAAAAAAACAACTTTTTGTTTATCCTTGTATAATATGTCAAAAAACCAATTTCTCTTAAAATTTGTATAGGCATGTTAAAACTGATAAATGTATCTAGGGCTCTCTAAAAAATCACTTAAATCGGAGTAAAAATAAAAAAATTATAAAGCCCTAAACATAATCAAAATTTTAAGACGCCCGTTATTTTTTTGCACAGAAGTGAAATTCTGTGGTAATTTAGTATGTAAAGAATAAAGCCATATGACAAAAAAACAATAAATATTGAATATACATGCACCATTACACATCTATTATGTTTCATTTCTGAACAGTCAAAATCGTTCAATAAAATTGATCGAAAAGTTGTATAATCATATCAAGGAATGAACTTGGCGCAATACGAAAACAATCGTATATCACAATTACCGAGCATTTTAAAAATTCTTAAACCACAATATTATGTGTAAAAAATCTATGGCAAAACTTGGAAACGTCTAGAACAACGAACTAACAGTAGATATACATAAACAGGGTGTTATTTAAGTATGTGGCCAAACTCCATGGGGTGCTTCTTTAAGTGACTTTAAGAAGAAAATTTTATATAAACATGGGTCCGAAAATGCATAGTTTTTACGATACAGGGTGTCAAACTTTAAAAAAAAATCGGATGTTGTATGATGTAAATATCTCAATTAGGGAATTCAATCCCGGAGGAAATTTTCAATCCCGGGATTTCGGGATTGGTCCCGGGATTTATAAAAAAATAATTTTCCTTGGGAGTTTTTTCTATTAATTAAATAAAAACATTTATTTCTTCATCAGAACATTAATACAAAACCAAGAAACTAAAACATACTCTCTTCATTTAATTTTAATAATTAAAAAAAAATAACAATGAACATATAAGTACACTAGGTATAACATATTAATATAACCTTTAAATAAAAAAAATGTTAAAACATAGCATAAAAACGATTCTTATAGTAGGAAAAAAAGGTATTCTAAACTTGTTTTTTAAAAAAATTTCTTAAAAAAATAAGTTGATCTAGAGTGTCATCACTCAACCTAGACCTTGTGCACGATATAAATTAATGAAAAATGCAAAGATAAATACCGAAAATCCCGGGATTAAATAAACGACAATCCCGGGATTTCGAGATCGAAAAAATGTCCGGGATCCCGGGAAACGAGATCCCGGGATTGAATTCCCTAATCTCAATACTATTTTATTCGATTTTGTTGAAATTTGGCAATTCTGTTTGTAATGACAAGAGGATAATTTAGCCTCAATTAGATTAAAATTATTAAGTCCAGTGGCTTCCCGGAAGAGAGTCCAACTAATATTTTTGACAAAAAAATTGCGCGCCACTGATTTTTTAAATTATGTATTTTTTTCGAATAAAGCAGCTACAAATACAACTATTCTCCTGAGTTTTTTTCATATCTTGCTTTGTTTTCGAGAAAAAAAATAAAAACCACTTTATAACATGTCCCAGGACAATAAGAGTAAAAAAATTAAACTACTTACCAAACTATTAAACAATTAAATTACACGAAAGTCCTCTTTTGAATTTGATTATTTTAAAATCTATGCGAAAAAATTCAAAAGAGGACTTTCGTGTAATTTTAATTGCTTAATAGTTTGGTAAGTAGTTTACATTTTTTACTCTTATTGCCCCGGGGACATGCTAGAAAGTGGTTTTTCGTTTTTTTCTCAAAAATAAAGCACGATATGAATAAAACTCAGGGGATAGAATAGTTGTATTTGTAGTTGCTTTATTCGAAAAAAATACATAATTTTAAAAAAGTCAGTGGCGCCAAATTTGTTTGTCAAATATATTAGTTGGACTATCTACCGGGACGCCACTGGACTTAATAATTTTAATCTAATCGAGGCTAAATTATCCTCTTGTTATTACAAACAGAATTGCCAAATTCCAACAAAATCGAATAAAAGAGTATTGAGATATTTACTAACATCCGATTTTTTTTTAAAGTTTGACACCCTGTACCGTAAAAACTATGCATTTTCGGACCCATGTTTGTATGAACTTTTCTTCTTAAAATCACTTAAAGAAGCACCCCTTGGGGTTTGGCCACATACTTAAATAACACATTGTATAACCGATTTTTTTCTCCTACAAATTTTTAAAGGTCGTGGTACCAACGTGTGCCGCTACAAGAAACGAAGTCGAATCAGAGAAAAACTTAATCATGAGTACGGTACGTTGGGCTATCTATATTTCGTAACAATGGCTTCCTTCAAAAACGAAACCTAACAATAACTTTACCTTTAGGTTTTGGAATGAATGACCTTTTTACCGGTGATTTTTCAAACTTGGTTTTACTTTCTATGAGCTTGCAAAAATATAATTTTTCAAAATTTCTAGGAACCTGGTAAACTGTTCGTTTACTATTAATATTTCCATTAACACATATTATCCACATATTATCGATTGTAGTATTTTAACTAAATAATAAATTTTGTATCCTTGTTTTTTTAAGCTTGTAGAAAAAAATGTTGTTCCTAATGCATGCGGAAAGTGTCACTTTTAGCATTTGTTACGAAAATAAAACTTTATGGGCACGTTCTCAAGGTCAATCATGAAGACCTTTAAATGGCTTGAATGCTACTTCCGGAATCTTGCAATTATTAAAAAAAAATTAGTCTCTAATTTTGGAAGGTCTGTCCAGGGAGGCATTGACGAATAGTATGCCAGTGTTTTTTTTTTAATAAATGCACAGAAACCACTAAAATTGCCACAATAGGGAACTTGACAAAAATTTTAAATGGGGAAAAAATTCTATAAATCATAAGTACATATTGTCATAAAACATATGGCAGCAAAAAAAACAACATATTTCGTCCCAAAAGACCGCTAGAAAGATTTTAAAATGCCCCAAAATTCAAATTATTCCAAGCGGGTAAAAACGCGCTGCTAGTAGTCGTGACGTCAAGGGGTATCATTTGTCAGATTTGTGTGTGACATCCACGAAATAGGTTATAGGTTTTCAATAAATTTGATGATTTGTCAGATTTGACATCCACGCGTCAAGCGACACGACCTTAAAACAACAATACAATAACAATAACACACGGCAATCCAAATTGGGTCGCTCGGCACCTGTCAGGAGTGTCAGGATGACGGATGACCAAAAGTCATACCCCCTGACGTCATCGGGCTTCGCGCGCTTTAGAGATCGTTTGAAATGCTTTCGACACGCGCGAAACTTTAAAGAATTTAGTTAGTAGAAATTATTTTTGATTTTTAAGGAGTAATAATTGGGGAATACTTTTTTCAGGCCTAACTAAATCACATTATTAAAAAAAAAAATAATTGGAAAGTTCCCTATTTACCTTAAAATTTTTGAAAGTTAGCACGTCGATTTTCAGAACTGAAGTAAAAACAACAATTTTTACTGGTAACACGATATTTTCTAGTCTATCTAGATGTCATCTCTCCTGAGAATTCTAGAGAATATGTGTTTGTTTTAACAGGAAAGGTTCCGTAATTGCACAAAACGCGAAATAAACAAAACTATGACCGGCTGACTAACATCCGCCTTGCTTTTTCAGCTCCAGAATATGTCTGTCTTTCTTCTTCGTATGCCAAAAGCATAAAAATAACTACTCTCATCAATACAGCACTGAGCAATGCGCATGCGAATCGTCAATAGTTAGGCAAATCGAATTGACGATAGAAAATGGCGTCGTTAATCCCACCTTAAACAATCCCTGAAACAGTTTTATTTGACTGTTAAAGGTCAAAATTTGAGAAAAACAATATTTTTCTCAGAAACGGATAGAGTATAGAATACAAAAAGTTTTAATAAAAGTTGTTCGAAATGAACAGATACATATTTAGTCCTAAATAAGTGTTCTATTAAGAATTAGGGAAGCACCTGAAGGTATTTCGGTTTGATTAATAACAACATTACATTTGTTTTTATGGCTTTTTTAATAGCTATGTATCTGTACCTTCTTCTAATCCTAATTTTAATTTTATGACATGTTTATAGTTACCATAATATGATATAAATACCTTTGTAATGTCACGTAGAATTTAGTATCTTCTTGTACTTCTTTGACAATGGCCCGCAAGGGCCGAAACACGTGTCAGGAAACTGATTAATTTGTGAAACATAACAAGTAGTTATTATTTTTTCTTCCTGTGCAATGGAACAACAGTTTCACCAAGCATGTAGCCCAACACAAATTCATTATACACTGTATGTCTGTTAAAAATAAAGTAGATATAGCCAAACGGTTGAAAAACTAGCGGTAAAATTCACCAGACCTTATCCTGCTTGGCAAGTTTATGTTAAGTTTTTGTACGAAAGGAAACCCAAAAAATAATATTTTCTATAATACTCTCTTAATATATTTTGTAACAATCCTCTTAACAGTTATATAAATGCTTATAATATATCATTAATGTTGGCCTTTGTTACAGGGACTTAATATATGTATATATAAAAAATAAAGACACGAATACAGGAAACAAACATGCTATACTAAAATTGGAAACATATTATACACCATCTTTTTCCTATAAAAAAAGTCAAAGTGAAATAATGTTCACACATATCAATTTATTGAATTTTGATGGTAGTTTTACACCGTTTGGAATCCTCGATACGTTACGGTCAATGGCCATGAGTGAGATCCTTTCCCTTAATAACACCGTTCTGGTCGCTAATACTAACATTTCTACTACTACACCAATATCAGTCCAATAAAAACTAAACAAATTCTTATAGGAAAAAAAAGTTATACCTACACTATACAGTGACCGACATATGGGGAAATTTTTATTTAACTGAAAAATGTTAATCGGCATGCAGACACGGTTTTTAACATTGGAAAGGGTTTATCACAACACCTTGAAAGAAGCGGTGAAACAGAAACATCGACAACACTGCTTAAAGATCCACGTGTCACGTGACTTTGCTTTGCGGTTTTTCGTATTAATTTGTATTTTTGATTTTGGTTTTGGATTGATATCTAATAGAAAATTTAAGTGACATGATTGCTAAGAACCTCTACAAAATATTAGTGAACATTTTTGGTGCGCGTTTGCTGCAATATCATTAATAAAGTGAGAAATCCAACAGCCTGGCCGGCCCAGGGCGGCTTGTTTACGGGTCTTATAATGGCGGCAGAATTTTATTTGTTTTAATTTAAAAGTTGTGTTTTTGTATTCTAGTCAGCTCTTTGGGATAAACTTTATTGTTTTGTGGCTACAGTTAATTTATTAAATATTGAAGTGTTTATTTAGCTTGAAGGCATATGTGAATTAGTTTAAAAATATCACTAGTAGAGATAGTTCGTAAGTAGGTAGGATACCACTAGATTCCTAGGTACTCAGGTAAGTACTATTTTTTTCTTTTAGTTTGTTGATTTATCAACATGCCAAGCCCCTGCTGTATTCCTGAGTGTAACTCTAACTATAAAAGTGTTTTAAAACAGGTGAAGAGAGTGTATCAGTTTTTCACTTCCCAAAAGATGAAAATCTGAAAATTCTATGGCTAAAAACCATTCCAAGGGCTAATTGTTCGCCCACACAGTATTCTGTAGTTTATGCTAAGCATCTTGTCCCCAGTGATATTTTGCCTGATGGCACCACAAAAAAATCCAACTAAAGTGAGACTAAATTTAGCAGCTGTTCCGTGCTATTATTCCAATTTGCCTGCTTACTTGTCAAAAACTGTTCTCATTCCTAGAAAAAGTCCAGCGGAGAGAAACGAGGAACAAAAATAGCGTACCTCTCAACTTAATCAAGCTTTCGAGCAATCGGATTTTATAAAAAGTTTTGACGATCTCAGTAATTAATTATTCACAAAAAATTAATACTTCTAAATTTTGGGAAATAAAAATTGTAAATGACTCAAAAGTATATTTTTATAGTTTAGATTTGACCAATGACTGTATAAATATTGTTAATCAGGTTTTAGTGGACATTGATATGAAGATAAAGGTTTTTTTTTAAATATTGATTTAAAATGGATTTTACCCTTTAAGTGAATAAAAAAAACTCGCCCATTGCCGCGCGTCATAATAGCTTGTGGATCCGCAACTCCCAGCTGATGCGGCGTTGCCCGATGTCACTTCATGGCTTCTTTTTAAGGTGGTTGTCCCTTCGCCGGGAATCAATTAAATAAAATTAAATATTTTGAAACTACCATTTCTAAAAAAAATTTATTGATGGAAAAATTCAAAAAATATAGTTTCTAACATTTTAGGAGAAAAATATCCAATATTATATTCGTACTTCCATGAATTTAATAAAAATGTGTTAAATGATCAAAAACCAAGGTGTTAATTTATTAATTAAAGTTTTTTGTTATTTCTTAAAGTCTTTATTTAAAATTTAGCCGTAGCCCCTGTATCTGATAGCCAAAATTACCAGACAGCTTGGTCCTCTGAAAAGTGCTACGTTGAGCTTTCTTTTGGAAGCCCAAATTTGTACATTGTGCTTGGTTGTAGAAAAAATACTAAGTTACACAACTAAAACGTTAAAAAAAATATTTTTTAAAATTCTTGCATCAAACTTTGTTTGCCATTATACAGAGATAATCAACAGAAAACGTTTTTTTTCAATATTCCTTTACCTTTTGCCGGTCACTGTATATAAACATACAGTGTGCCCAGGAATTCTTGTAAAAATTGTTAGTTTTAGTTTTTCTAAAAAAAATCATTTCATATTTTCTTTTGCTTGATCTGTGAATGCGATTTATAGTGTATACAGGTAGAGCAAAAACTAATATCTCTAAGAAGATTCTTAACCTACTTATAGCAGCGCATTTACTTTGCCATGCTTGTTTATTCATGAGACTGTCTGCATGATATACAAGCATAGGAATACATTGCCAGTGCCTGACCACTCTCATGATACTAGAAGATGAAAAAACCTGCACCTGTCCATACCGTCTTCTGCTCTTATTAGAAACTACCGTAAATTGTTTAACTATTTCCCTGAACGAATAAAAAGCATACCTACCCTAAAAAGATTTAAAAGAACTATAAAGAAACTACTGGTGGGAAAAGCCTATTACAAAGTAGTCGAGTATTACAACGACGCCTTTTAACTAAGTATTTTCTGCACTTGGTCATCTTGTTTTGTTGAGTTTGTCTATGTCCTGCTTACTATGTTTGTAGTTCTTCTTCCAAGCTTTTCCATTCTAATGCTTTAAAAACGTTCTACTGAAAATTTTTAGTTTTGTAAGTTAGTTTTTTTTTGTGACTCATATTTAGATAACAAGCAAAAGAAACTATAAAGGATGACTTGTTTCGAAACTCTGACGATAACAAATTTTACAAGTTTATATTAAGTCCATCCGTGGACCGTAGACACCCTGTATAGATGATCTATACTATTTAACTATTTTATAAGTAATTTCATATAAAAAATATTTGAGAAATAAAATCTACATATACAGAGTGATCCACTAATGGTGGCGAGTGGCTTTATCTCCCACACCAAACATGCGACGCGACGACTTTGGACTAAAAATACGCTAGGGGGCGTTGTCGCTATGCCATTATCATTCAATCAAATTATAAAACGTGCTTTAAAATAAGCCATTGGTTGTTCAATTCGGTTAACGAAGACCGAAGTTATGGCAATTTAAGTAATAATAATAATAAGTTTATTTAAAATTTAATAATATAATAAATATGTTTATGTTGTATTCTATAAACTCATTCTTCAATCCCCTGAAGCTGAGCTTGTTAGGGGCAAATCTTATGTTTTGTTTTAGTGTGTAAGGTCATAAATCATAAATATGCATGAAAAATTAAGTTTTAAAGTAAGAATGTTAATTTATAGTATAAACGCAGTTTTTTTGAAGAAATATATTAGGTACCTATAATAAAATTATTAATTTATAATTTTTAAGTAAAAAATATTACTTATATAAATTATTCAGAACAATATTAATTAATTAAAGAATTTCTAAAAATATTTTCAAATTGTCTGTTTTTAATATCCATGTTTTTATTTCGACTTTAATTTTTTTTAATGAAATCAATTTTTTAATTTTTTGTTGGTAAATAATCGTTTAAATAAAAACATAAATATTTGAACTTTTTTTTGTCCTATGGACTTATTTATTTTCGGTTTTACGGTTATTTCATTTTTATGACGTGTATTATGATTATGGTTTTTAAATTGTATAAGGTTTTTATTTTTAAATATTATAATATATTAAAATGTTATAAATGTAAAGTTGTCTTATGTTCAACTTTTTTGTTTCTGAATATAATTCTTTTGAAGGAAAAATATAATCTTTATTGAATATAATTTTTAGAAACCTTTTTTGTAACATTTCTAATTTTTTATCTAAAGTTCTATTTATTCCTCCCCAACCTAAAATTCCGTAATTTAAATGAGTTTTAACTAACGCGTAATATAATATTTCCATATGTCTTACATTTAAAAAAATTGTAATGTTTTTAAAAATCGGTAGTAAACTTCTTAATTTTTTAATTAAGGTGGGAGTATCAACATGCTTGCCAACCTATAACCTATTTCGCGTAGACTTAATTATGTTTTCTAGCTTTTATACAAAATTTAAAGAAAATCAGTATCGACTTGATATTCTATAGGTAATAATTGACATATTTAATAAATATCAAGGAATTTCATAACTTATTTTAGGAGAATTGTATAGCGAAAAATATCGGGTAAGATTTTTTTTTACATTATTATGTCATTGCCACTCATTGTTCTTTCACTATACAATTCTCCCAAAATTAGCAATGAAATAAATTGATATTTTTGTAATATATCAGATACTACCTAAATAATGTACCGACGATATTGATTTTCTTTAAATGTTAGTTATTAAAATAATAAACTCAAAAAATCAACGCGAAATAGGTTATAGGTTGGCAATAGAGTGAATGACGTTGAGAATTCAACCTTAAGTATTCTAAGTGAAAATTCCAATTTAATTTACTGTGAAAAATAATTCCTAAATATTTTATTTTATTAACTTTAAAAATTTGAATGTCTTCATTTATTTGAATACTGTTCATATTTGCTGGTAGGTTATTTAGGTTTAAAGTAAATGGAATATAATTTGTTTTATTAAAATTAATTGTTAACAAATTGTTATCAAACCAATTTTTTATAATTTTAAAATCTTTTTTAATTTTATTATTTTATTTTGTCCCAATTTGTGTCGGTATAAAAAATTGTAGTATCAACTGCAAAACTATGAATTTGTCCATCGCAATTTATACTAAATAAGTCGTTAATATAAATATTAAATAATAACGGTCCTAAAATTGTTAAAAAAAAGTACTTTGCTCCACGCCCTTACCACAGTAATTACGAAAAAATTGTTATTACAAAAGTTATAGAAGGTATTACTATAATTATGAAAACTTAATTTCTGAGCTACATTGTATTGACGTTATGAGTGAAAACTGACGACTTTGTATCATAGCAAAGCGACTACGCACCCTAGCGGTAGAATTAGCAACTTAAGAATTATTTTCAGTGGAGGTACAGTCGCTCGTCAACCTTAGTGGAATACCCTATGCCCTATACAGTGTAACTTTGTAACTTGGAAAACATTTTAAGTTGTGATTAAGTTTTTATGAAAAAAATATTGATACGGTATTCCAAATTAGAGATATGACAATTTTTAAAGTGCATAAGTTATACATAAGTACCAAATTTCAAATTTTTAACATTTGTCGCTTTCGTACAAGGAATAAAAATGTAAAATTTGGTGCTTATATACAGACTGTCCGCGGATAGGGTTTACAATAGCACAAATGAAAAATTTAATTTTTCGGGAAAGTCATTCTTGATAAAAAGTTTCGCTTGTAAAAAAAAATGCAATTCACGAAGAGAAAATTTTGATTTTTTATACAGGGTTCGCCAAAACTTCAAAAACATTACTTTTCTCCGAGAGTAAACTACCTTTATTTTTCATTTTTGAACAAAATGCCAATTAGAAAACTTATTTAGAATAACGTTTGTAATTTAAATCCCAGATTTAACATAAATCTTCGATTTTTTTAGTTTTGTTAATTTTTAGAGGTAAATGGAAATTTTGCTGCTTAATAAAAATATTAATATAAAATTTAATTAGACTCTATTTTTATAATGGGTGGTGTGTATCTTATTTTAAAATTTTAAATGCATTCCTACCATCTTTTGTAAAAACAAGGAATTTGCTTTACGAATAGGGCAAATTAAATCCATTTAATTCATTCCTTCCTGACAACCTAGACGAATTGCCTCTCCAATTTAGGAACGAAATGTACTTTTAACAAGATGGATGCCCTGCGCATTTCGCAAGTGAAGTGAGGGAATGGCTTAATAATACATTTGGCCACAGATGGATAGGTCGGAATGGTCCGGACCATTGTGGCCCCCAAGAAGTCCCGATTTAACTATTTCAGATGCCTATCTTTGGGGGCGCCTCAAACAATTAGTGTACTCCCCTCCAATTGAGAACGACGTACAGCTTCTAAAACAGCGAATTGTTGAAGCTGTTCAAACAATTTCCATTGAAGAAATTCGAAGAAGTTTTGACCACATTCGTTTACAGCTGGAAAAATGTGTTGAATATGGAGGGGGAGTGTTTGAATAGCAAATTATGAAATAATTATTTGTTGTTATTTTAAGATTTTTTTGTGTTACTTCCGGGGTCATTTCATTTGTGAAATGAAAAATACATATTTCTGCTAACAACAAAAATCAGTTTGATACCCCTCTGTCATTGATAATGTATGTAGGTATTTCGAGCGATAATGCTGCTACCAAAAAAAAAAAGAAAAAAAAAATTTTAATTTATTTTAAATCTCGGTTTTAAATTACAAACCTTATTCTAAATAAGTTTTCTAATTGGCATTTTGGTCAAAAATAAGGGTAGTTTATTACTCTTGGAGAAAAATCATGTTTTTGAAGTTTTTGCAAACCATGTATAAAAAATCAAAATTTTCTCTTCGTGAATTGCATTTTTTTACAAGCAAAACTTTTTATCAAGAATTAATTTTTCCCAAAAAATGAAATTTTTCATCCATTTGTGCTATGGTAAACCCTATCCGCGGACAGTCTATATAACTTAATAGGCACTTTAAAAATAGTCAACAAAAACTAGGGTTTCCAATTAAAAAGATTATCTCAAGTTACAAACTTGCCCTGTACAGAATTACAACACAATAATTAATAATTAAATTTGCTAGTGTAAAACATAGACGAATATAATATAAAAATAAAGGTATATAAAACAGAGTCGTGGCAGTCAGTATACAAAGCGTCCTTAAGTTCAAATAGCATTAAAGTTACTTGTCGTCCTTTTGAACCCCTAATAATTATTAAATTAGACCATGGGGCCATGCAAAAGTGCACTTTTTACAAAAAGGCGACGTTCTTTATAATACGCTATTTCAATGTAATAACTAAAGAAAACTTTTGACCTTAAGTACACTTGGCATTTTAGTTATATTCCTTATATTTTAAAAAGAAATCTAGAGATTTCTGGAGAGCGCGGTATATATTCAAAGTATGCAAAAGCCTTATTTATTCATAAAACGAAATTTCAAAAACTTTGGCTTGGAAATCGTGAACGTTAAAAAGTTATCTAATATATATTTTTTAACACACCACTAGACATGGCGTTAATATGTATACTAACAACTGACAAGAATGTACATTCGTGAACACAAAAGCACCAGTTTATGTTTTGAAAGTCGGCATGTCCACGCTTGTACATACGTCACGCTGAGTTTTGTAGAAAGCTACAAACTTAGCTTAAAATTAAAGGAAAAATGGTTCGCACTTGTACTAAATTGTAATATTCCTGTTTTCAGTAATCGATTTGTAAATATCGTTTATTTCTTTTTGGAAGATTTTTTGGAGTTATTCAGAGCACTGCTTGGCGGATGTGGTACGGATCCATTGGCAATTCTAAAAAGAAATGAAGGATGTTCTAAATGCTGCAGTAAAAAAAAGTATGTATTATTCCCGCATGCACAGAAAAAAAATTACCAACAAGTGATAAAAATAAATACTTCAGATACTTAGCCTTAAAAGTGACAGCTTGGATTTGACGAACGTTATTTATATACTGTTATTAAAATCATTATGTTTATTAAATACTCCAAATACCTAAGTACAGTTGACGACATATAAATTCGTACACTCCACCCATACATAACTCAATTACAACAAAATTGGGTAAAACGGGTTTCTCACCTTGCTGCTTATACCTGGATAGAACACCAGCTATATACATAGCTGTAAATTATTGTATGTACGATTTTTTACCATAAGTAATAATGGTTATTTCTAAATATTTTTGTATTTAAATTACAGCCGCAAACTAAGAAAATTATAAAATAATACCAGGAAAACTACAAAAGTATAAAGCCAAAAAGGGCAAATTTATTAACAAACAACAAACCAAATACTAATATTTAATTGCTGCGCCATTGGATTCTAACACTAATCGTAATCTTCTTGGCATTGACAAAATAATACTTCTGGTGTAATCCGGAGTTAGCCCTTCCCAAATTTGTTCTATTTTATCAAATAACTCTATTTCATTCTGTGGTTTAAAATTTATTTTGAACATTTTTTTTACCATCAATCCCCAAAAAATTGGATTTAAATCAGGATATGTTACGTTGTTTTGTCTAAACCAGTTTTCTATATTTCTTGCAGTATGCACAGGGCAGTTATCCTGCTGAAATATAAAGTTATTTCCTGCAAAAACTATCGCGGCAGAAGAAAGAAAAACATTTTCCAAAATGTGAAGATATATATTACTGTTTAGTGTTCCACCAATATTCCAGCATACACCTGCACCGTAAACACTTATCCATGTCCACACATTAACGGAGAAACGTCCACTGGTTTGCTTTTTTTAAGTATACTTCTCATCATATCGGGAATTTGGTGGTCTATATACTCGAATCTTTCCATTATATGTAGACTGAAAAGTTTTCTCATCGGAAAAGCTAACATTTTGCCAAAAAAAAAAATCATTTTCTGGTAAATATTGCATAGCAAACCCAATTCTTTGTTCCTTATCACTATTTTTTTTTAAATGGTTTGGATGTAGCTGCTCGATTTCTTAATTCGGAACATTGTCTTACTCGGAGTTGCGCAGTTCTAGATGCAGCAGGGAATCCTGTTATGTGCATAGCGGATACTGCAGTTTCAAATGGATATTGCCTTAAATACTCCACCAAATTTCGGTCTTCTTCATTTGATGATTTTCTATTATTTAAACCAGACCCAACAGACCATTCAAGTGTTTGATGATAGCGCCATTTTTTACCATTCCTTGAACAGTACTTTTAGGTACTCTAAAATGATCAGCTATTTTTCCATAAGACCACCCACCCTATTTCTACTAAACATATTATTCTTGCTTTTTCAATAATACTTAAGTAAGGCATTTTTAAATCAAATAAGATACTGACAATACTTTGAAAAAAGTTGCATTTACAGTGTCACAGTTCAGTGCACGAAATTATCTGTCGTCAACTGTACATAATTTTTAGTAGGTCAAAATAAACCTTCGCAATCAAGACACTGGTAAATAATAAAACTGTTTTAAGTCGAACTATAAGTTTTAAACTCCAATGATTATCGATACGTAAAAAAAAAATACAGGTAGTAGAAAAAATAATGTACACAAGAAAGGCGGTCTTCACGGAGAATTATTTTTTTTTCCTAGAAAAAAGTTGACAACCATTTAAAATTATAATAACACCAACTAGAAACACTCGCCGAACCACGAAGAATCAATCCAGCCTATTGTTATGTAATATGTTAATTGTTCGTGTATTTAAATGTGCTGTTTATTAATTTTGTTGAACAATTTGTTGCTATTTTTGTGACCTATAAACTTTCCAAACAATTAAAGGTATGCAATACCAATGCCACTGTGTTTAGTGCATAATTGTTTTAATAGTGAGAAAAGTGCGCAGAGGATATATCTTTCAACCGGTAACGAATCTCAAAAGGTACATTGTTTTATAGATATATCATAAAGAAATTTGTAAAATTGTTTATGATAAACTGTTATGTTTTTAACCATACCCAAATAACATAACGGCTAAAAAGTTAGTCAGTTGGAATGATGCTGCCGACTCAAATTAGTGGATGACCGAGAACAATTTACGTTTTGGTATAGTTATGTGTTTAATATTTATGTCTGCGAGCCTGAGAGTGTTGCCGCCATGAATGAATGAATTTCAATAACATTTCAAACAATAACGGACCGGTCTTTCCGGCGTTTTATGAATGAAACATTGCGTCTACAGTTACTGACCTATTATTCACCCTAGGTACGGCCGCCCTCTGGTCGTCCATCCGCCCAGACTGAAACCGCATGATTAACGAAAAGAAATCCTCGTCGGGAACGGTCGCCCCGCTTCGGCCGCCCAAGGGCGGCTGAGGGTCGCCCTCCGCATCCACGGAGGGCGCCGGTAAGGGCGACCTCTGGTCGTCCAGACGGGAGTTCTGACATCGCACCAGTTGGTCGAGGAAGTTGTCGTCCGGCACGGAGGAATTCGAACGGGAGTCTGGATAGTGTTGGAGGGAGTTCGCCTGAAGACCTGAAACGAATACGAATAGAAATGGAAGTGAGAACGCTGACTTAAAGAGGAACCGCCGTTGCAATACAAAGACAAAATAAAGGTTTTCGTTTATTACAATTTTATTTGGTATACAATTTTTGTTATAGTTAGTTACTTAGTAAATATTTTTTATATATGATAACCATTTACAAAAAAAAAGAATAATAATATATAATACGTTAAAGTTAGTTTAGTTTTAAAAATATTTTTTAGTTTTTTTTTAAAAGTTCATAATTTTGATATTTCTTTAATTTTTTTCGGCAAACTGTTGTAATTGTTATTCCCTTATATAATATTGATATTTGGCCAAAAGTACTCTTTACCATAGGTGTTTAAATATGATGTTTTTGTCTCGTGATGTGAATAATGTTGGTCGAAGGAAATGTTATATTCGATTGTTTTTCTTTAATAATAATAGAGTGTGTTAGAATGGATAGTTTTAATTTATAAAGCTTTTCCAAATTTAAATATCCATTTGGTTCATACAAATTTATAGTTGGTTCTAAAAAAGGAAGTTTATGTATGCATTTAATTATTTTCTTTTCTAGCTTTTTTAATGGCTGAATTGTAGTAAAATTCGCTGATCCCCAAATTGAAATCATATAGTACTGTAATTTTGAATAAACCAAAGAATAATATATATTTTTTAAATATTTTGAAGATATATAATTTTTTGCTTTAAATAAAATGCCAATTATTGGTGAGATGTAACTTCTTAAATATTTAATATGTTTTTTCCAACTTAAATTTTCATCAACATTATAAACCTAAAAATTTAATTGTATTAGTATATTTAATTAAATGATTATTGAAAGATAGTGAAGAAATATTATTATTTTTTAATTATGATTAACTTATAAACATAAAACATGATTTATTAAAATTTAATGATAATTTATTAATTTCAAGCCATTTACATATTATATTTAGGCCGTGGTTAATGTTATTATTAATTTGAGCATAGTCTTCATGAAAATATACAATAGTAGTACCTAAGGTTGACCCTTGCGGAACACCACAAGTTATGTTTTTTTGTGAACTTTTAACATTTTCCATTTGAACAAACTGCTTTCTATTACTTAAGTAATTTTTTAACAATAAATAAATATTTCCCCGAATTCCAATATTGTACAGGCATTTAAGTAAAATGTTGTGATTGACTGTGTCAAATGCTTTACATAAATCTAGGGACAGTAGACAGCCTTTTTGGTTTCTATCAACGTTTTGTTGAATATCTTTGAGAATATCTGAAGCTGCAACTTCTGTATCTCTAAATTTACGAAAACCATATTGAAATGGAATACCTGGTAAGTTTGGTAATTCTACTCTTTGTTCGTCCATCCTTTTACTTTGCATACCAGTAATCATGTCGAAAAGATCATCAGCGGCATCTTTCTTTGGAAGGTTGACCATATTTTTGTTTTCTTTATTGTTATCACCTATTCAAATAAAATACATATTCTAAAATTCGCTTTCCAAATAATTTATTAATAAATATCTAATATGCGATGAAAAAGATATCTTACTTTTAACGGTTAACGAGCACCTTTGGTCATCCATTCGTTTGGACTGGAAACGGGATAGTAGATCGAAAAAGTTGTCTTCTTCGTCATTCTTGTTCGTTGCCGCTGACTTTGATTGGGGCAACGACAGACCTGGGTTTTTGCCGTCCGGAGTTAACTAGGAATTGCAAAAACTAGTTACAGAAAGTATTACAGAGTGCGTATTTTTAAATTTGGCATAGTTTGAATTTGCTTACTTACCAAAAACCATAAACGGCAACACATAGAAGAACACCATTAGTTAATATGGGCATATTTTGGCCTTTTTTTTAATTATGAGTAACATTTTACCTTTCTGTTTTTCTAATTCCGTATATGTCTTTAGTTATGCAACCGTTACCTGCTATTATTTTTTATTTTTTTACTCCCAACCAACTTTACAAGTTTAGTACAGGGATAAATAAGTACATAAAAATAACTAACATTTATTACTCTAACTTAGTAGGTATATACAGGGTGTCCCATAACTTATGGGCCGTAGAGTAACTGGAGATACTAGACATCAAACTAAGCCGATTAAGTCGTTGAAAGTAAAAGTTTATTATTATTATGATTAATATTATTATTTATTTAGTTAAAAGTTTAATAAAGTGTATTGGGGTCAACGGTGGTCACTTTCAACATTTACTAAAGTGAGCTTCTTGTTTTTGTTCCACTGTTTCGAATTTATTGCTTTGTGATAATTAAAATATTAATTTAATTATGTACTATGTTTTTTTATGCTTTGGGATGTTTAAAGGGAAATATCTCGAGAACCGTTAAAGATATTAAGATCAATCAGGTACACCTTTTTGACTCAGAAAATGCCCTTCTTTAAAAAAACTTTTATTGAAAAAAACCTAATATCACAGGTAAGAAAAAAATCATAGATTTATGAAACCCAGTGTATGCAACTAGCGCCCTCTAGTGTGAAACTTAAAAATTTCCACAAATTCTTATTTCTTGCTCATAAAAACATAATACTGCCAACTTTCAATTCGATTCATTAAACCGTTTTAAAATTATGGCTTATTTACGAGAATAAACCTTTACTTTCAACACCCTGTATCTCTAGAACGAGTAACAATCCGAAAAAACTTATATGACTTAATCGGCTTAGTTTGATGTCTAGTATCTCCAGTTACTCTACGGCCCATAAGTTATGGGACACCCTGTATAAAAAAAGACAATATTCGTTTTGTATAAACGTTTGATTAACTCATTAAAAAATAAATTTATATAAGGAAATATTTTTTTAAATTAAATTTAAATAAGGGTAGTTTTTTTTAATGTTTTAATATTTTCGGGTAAAATATTATATATTATTAATTCATTACATAACAATGACCGTTTTCCAATATTGCTGTTTATTTTATTAGTTTGTAAAAAATTAGTTTGTCTAGTACCTATCATGTCTGTGAACATCATGAACTTTTGTAAATATTATGATTGGAATTTTTTTCTTTTAAAAGTAAAGAATGAATAAATATGCTAATTCTTAAATTATATTATTTATATCTACGTATTTATTCGGTTTATATAAATTTGTTGTTGGTTCTAAGTGCGGAAGTCTGGGAATACATTTAATAATTTTATTTTGTAGTTTCTTTAAAGGTTTTAGTACTATCAAATTGGCTGAACCGCTGAACCCCAAATAGAAATAAGATACTGAATTTTTGAATGTACTAACGCATGGTAAATATTTTTTAAATAATTTAAAGATATACAATTACGAATTTTAAAGAAAATCTTAATTAACGGAAAAATGTAAGTTGGATATGTTCTACGTGTTTTTTGCAGCTTAAATTTTGATCAATATATAAACCTAAAAATTTTATGTTATCTTTGTAAATATTATTTTTCCCATTATATATTATTGGTTGCTTCTCCATATCTTGTCTTGTTTAGCAATGTACATAAATGAAGATTTATTAAAATTTAACGTTAATTTATAAGATTCTAACCAGTCAAATATAATTTTTAATTTTTTTTTTGATATTTAACTGGATGTCAAGAATATTTTTAGCATAATAAATAATTGTTGTGTCGTCGGCAAAAAGTTTAATTTGTCCATATAATTTTAATTTTGGATATAAATAAGAAATATTATGGGTCCTAGAATGGAACATTGTGGTACTCCACATTATTATTGTTTGATAGGAACTAATATTACTTCCTATTTTAACGCACTGTTTTCAAACCAACGATAAATTTTTCCTCTTATGCCTATATCAAGTAATTTAATAAATAATATATCAAGGTTTACAGTATCAAAGGCTTTACACAAGTCTAGAGATAAAATGCCGCGTTTTTTGTTGGTATCTAGATTTAATTGAATATTAGTAATAACATCCATAGCTGCAATTTCAGTATCTCTAGATTTGCGAAACCAATACTGATTATCGAAAAGTAAATTTTGTCTTTTTAAAAAATTCGTGAACATTATATTTATAATTTTTTCTAAAATTTTTGACAGAACCAGCAAAACAGATATTGGACGGTAATTATTAGGATTATTAGTTTTATCGCTTTTAAAAACTTAAAATTTGTTACGAAACCGTACACTCAAACGCCAAAATATGCCTAATCGTGTTACTTGTATTTAAATAAACGTGCAGTTTTATTCGGTGAGTGATTTGATTATATACACATAAACAAGATAGACAATCAAGCACCATATACGGTGACCGGCATAAAGTTGATCACACATAATAGGGAAACCATTTTTATTGATGGAATATTGAAAAAACTTTTTTTGCCGATTTTCTCTGCATAACCTGAAAATTAATTTTGACATTAATTTGTCACGTGACTACTAGTTTGGCGGAAAAACTGTAAAAAATATATTTTGTCTTGAAAATTGGCCTTAGATGACGAGATATAGAAAAAGGTTATTTGAAAAAGATGTTTGGATTTAAATTTTATGCTCGTTAATTAAAATTGAATAAAAAAATTCGAAAAACAATTTTTTCAACATTTTTTGAAGAAAATATCCAATAGTAACTTTCAAAATGCCTTTAATTCAAACTAACTTTTATTCATTACACGGAAAGTGTAATATAGAAAATAATAACCATTAAAAAAAAATAACAATAAAAAAATGGAAGTTAATCCAATTTAATTCATTAATAAAATCAATTTAAAAAAAACAGTATAAATATCTCTTTAATTGTTTTTTAAAAGTTGCAAATTTTTTAATTTTTCTGACATTTTTTGGAAGATTGTTATATTTTATTATTCCGTCATATAAAAGCGATTTTTTTCCGAAATTACTTTTTACTGGTATAGTTTGATAATTTATACAATGTCTGGTGTTATGATCATGTAATGTCTTATTCTCCTGAAGTGTTATGTTTGATTTTTTTCTTTTAAAATAATAGAGTGAATTAGAATACAAATTTTTAAATGTGGTAATTTGTGTATGTATTTAATAACTTTATTTTGCAATTTTTGTAATGGTTAGTTTGATAAACAAGCAGATCCCCATACAGAAGCTAAGTATTGTAACTTTGAATATATTAATGAAAAATATATATTTTTAAGTATTTTAAAGGAATGTAATATCTAGCTCTGTACAAAACAGATATCAAAGAAGATATCGAGTTGATAATATACTTTCCAATTTAAATTTTTGTCTAACACTAATCCTAAAAATGTTGTCGTTTTTGATTATTGAATATTTTCATTATTAAATGTTAAGGGGTTAATGATGGAATTTATTTTATTTTTAAGTTATAAGCATAAAAGAAGATTTTGTAAAATTTAACGTAAGTTTATTTGATTGAAGCCAAGAAAGAAGTATTTTTACATTTAAAATTTTTTTTAAAGTATTCATATTCAGTAATTTAATGAAAATGTGTTACATAATCGAAGAACAATGCATTAATCTATTAGTTAAAGGTGTGCCCGTTATTTCTTAAAGTTTTAATTTGTTAAAATGTTAAATTTAGCTTTTTATTATGTACTTCAGTGTGCTCAGCCCCTATATCTGACAACCATATTTACCATTTATTAATTAATTAATTAAATTAATTAGAAAAAACGGTCTTTTTGTGCATATTATTCTAAAAATAACTATAAATGGTAAATATGGTTGCCAGATACAGCAGCTGGCCACACTCAAGTCCATGATAAAAATGAATATTTAATAAATAAACCCCCAGACATGTAACATAAGAAGATGAAACATTCTATTCATCAAAAACCATTTGTTTACAATCAGACATACTTCCAAAGTTTCAGATAAGTTAGAAGGAGATGGCACTAAAAAATGGCACGTTAAGCTGTAAAAGCTCGCTGTTATCCTTGTGTGCATTGGCATGTGAATTTTTATGATTAAAAACAATCCATATATTTTGCACATTTACTTAAAATACAGAACTATCTGTATCTACACCATTACTTTTAAGCAAAAAAAAAATACCAAAGATTAATCGAAAAACGCAATTAATCACAAACACAGCTCATCAACACTGTAACGTTAGAAAATGAATAAATATCAAAAATTCTGCGCCACTCGTAGTAAAAACGTCCGTACAGCGTTGTCGTTGTGATTTCGCTAAAGCAATATAAATAAATAAAGGACGTAATGCTTACCCGTAGAGCTTAATGCCTGTTGGGTGTCAGTAACTACCTGAATTAACAATCAATCAGTTATTCCGTCATTTTTGACAGTCGTTACAAGTAATTTCATTCATCGCTAATTTTTCCAATTTCTTGAACAATTCACACAATGGGCTTTACGGAACAGCACAAAACATTCATGGTTGAAGAGTATTTTCGAAACGGGGTTAGAGAAAATGGTGAGTGGCAATACAATCCGGGTTTGTGCATGGACGATTTTCACGAACATTTTCCTAACGTTGCTTTTATTGCTGGGAATTTTTATCATTGCCTGAAAAGAACCGTAGCTGTGTTTAGGGAAACAGGTTCTATACAACACAAAAAAGAAGCAGGAAGACCATCTGTAAGAACAGAAGAACTTGTTGCAAACGTTCGTGAAATAATGCAAAATACGCCAACAAATTGTATAAGACGCCTGTCCCAAGAAGTGGGAAGATCTATTCTATTCTATCTATAGCAGCTAAATTTATTTCCTTATAAAGTGGAAGTATTCCAAGAAATACCCAAAATTTATTGGAAAGAAATTATTTATTAGACCTGACATTTTTTTCGGATGAAGCCTGGTTCCACCTTTCAGGTTATGTGAATTCTCAGAATACACGCATGTGGAGTAGTGAAAATCCACATTTTTTTGCACCCTCAAAAAATTGGTGTCTGGTTAGCTGTTTCCCGAAGAAGAATTGTTGATCCTATTTTTTTCCATGACACAGATACAGCACAGCGGTATAGAGACAATATTTTGAATCCCTTTGTGGAGCAATTACTTGACGACGAACTACGTTTTGGATATTTTCAAGAGGACGGTGCAACCGCCCATACAGCCGCCGAAACTATTAACTACTTACGCAATTTTTTCGACGACAGATTGATCAGTTTTCGATCAGAATTCCCACCTAGATGGATTACTTCGTTTTTCCTCATTTAAAGAAAACGATTTTTAAAACACCAGTTGCAAATTTAGAACAATTACAAGGAATATTCTTACTTTGTTAATTTTGTTAAACAACAAAAATAAAATTGTGTTTGTCTACTTATTTTATTACTCCTTAGTTTGGCATATCATGTAATAATATGAATTTGACAAAATGTGAACCTAGATTTGGTTAGATATATCGTCCCCATATCATTGTGATCTAAACCAAGCGCTACGTTTTTTAATCCAAGCTCTCTTTGATGCAAATAATTTTTGCTCGCACGGTACCTTGGTTTAAAAAGGCATAAAAAGTTTTTTTAATATTCCATCAATAAAAACTTTTCCCGTATGTGGTCAGTCTTATCCCGGTCACTGCATGTATGTAAAACATGTTCAATTTGCAACATAAAATAAAGATAAAACAAAACAAAGACAAGACAGTCAATATGAATATGAAAAATACATACATTTATCGACATAAAAGAAACCGTCGAAAGAGGAATAACAAACACAAAAGCAACTACCTTAATAAGACTAAGCTGTTCCATGCTTTCGCGTCTCACCCTGTGCAAATGCTGCTGACTGCCGTCTTGTTTCGTCGGCGTTTTTAACGGCGGTACTTCGTCCGCTACTTCCGGACTTTCGGGGATGTCCAGTATTCGTTTCAGATCGGCTATGTTCATTTTGGCCGTCGCTTCACCCATTGGATCGGTTATCTGTATTAAAAAAAAGGAATATAACTTTTAAAATGTCTTTATTCGAAACTAACTTTTACAGTTCATTACATGGAAAATGACAATATAATATAGAAAATAATAGCATTAAAAAAAACAATAAAAAAATGGAAGTTAATAAAATCAATTAAAAAAAAAATAGTATAAATAATTTTTTTTAGTATACAGTGACCGGCAAAGAGTTCGCAACATATGAGAAAAAATTTTATTAGCGGAATATTGAAAAATCTTTTTTGGAGGATTGGATGTGCATGTCCCATAACCTTAAAATCGATTTTGACATACGTCACGTGACCAATGGTATGGCGGGAAAGTTGAAAAAACCAATATGAAATCATCATAAATCAGATAAATAATGAGATATCGAAAAAATTCCAAGAATAAAAAGTGTTTAGAATTCCATTAAAATCTTAAATACAATGTTTGGGATATCTACTTGAAAAAACATAAAATTGAATATTTTTATAAATATTTTTTTACCGAATTAAAAATTTCCATATTTTTCCTTTCTTAAAGCTTCATTAAAGTAAAACTGACATCTGGTGACCACAACTAGAAATATTCTTTTGTTTTTCTGACAATTTGGAGCAATAATTCAAAAAATTCGTTTACACTTGGATACCAGCTGTTGCAATAGTCTATTTCTAATAACCTTATCGATATTTTTTATATCGAAATATTCTATTGTTAAGAAATCCTTAAATTCATTAATCCAAAGCAAATTATATTTATAACCGTTAAAAATAATTTTGAATTTCGCAGAAATCTAAAATAATTTAAATTTTTATTAATTTTTAGATTTTTTTTTAAGATTTCTGCGAAATTCAAAATTATTTTTTACGGTTATAAATATAATTTGCTTTGGATTAATGAATTTAAGGATTTCTTAACATAATATAATATTTTGATATAAAAAATATCGATAAGGTTATTAGAAATAGACTATTGCAACAGCTGGTATCCAAGTGTAAACGAATTTTTTGAATTATTGCTCCAAATTGCCAGAAAAATAAAAGAATATTTCTAGTTATGGTCACCAGATGTCAGTTTTACTTTAATGAAGCTTTAAGAAAGGAAAAATATGGAAATTTTTAATTTGGTAAAAAAATATTTACAAAAATATTCGATTTTATGTTTTTTCAAGTAGATATCCCAAACATTGTATTTTAGGTTCCAATGGAATTCTAAACACTTTTTATTCTTGGAATTTTTTCGATATCTCATCAACTTATCTGATTTATGATGATTTCATATTGGTTTTTCAACTTTCCCGCCATACCATTGGTCACGTGACGTATGTCAAAATCGATTTTAAGGTTATGGGACATGCACATCCAATCCCCCAAAAAAGATTTTTCAATATTCCGCTAATAAAAATTTTCCCCATATGTTGCGAACTCTTTGCCGGTCACTGTATATCTCTTTAATTGTTTTTTAAAAGGTGCCAATCTTTTAATTTTTCTGATTTTTTTTTGGGAGATTATTATATTTTATTATTTCGTCATATAAAAGCGATTTTCTTCCGAAATTACTTTTTACTGGTATAGTTTGATAATTTATACAACGTCTGGTGTTATGATGATGTAATGTGTTATTCTCCTGAAGTGTTATGTTTAATTTTTTTTCTTTTAAAATAATAGAGTGAATTAGAATACAAATTTTGAATCTATAAATGTTTTGAACGTGTAACTACCCTTTCGGTCTATATAGATTAACAGTTGGTTCTAAATGTGGTAATTTGTGTATACAATAAATAACTTTATTTTGCAATTTTTGTAAAGGTTTTAAGTTTGATAAAAAAGCAGATCCCCATGCAGAAGCTAAGTATTGTAATTTTGAATATATCAATGAAAAATATATATATTTTTAAGTATTTCAAAGGAATGAAATATCTAGCTCTGTACAAAACAGATACCAAAGGAGATATCGAGTTGATAATAGACTGGATATGGCATTTCCAATTTAAATTTTCGTCTAAAACTAATCCTAAAAATTTTGTCGTTTTTGAATATTGCATATTTTCATTATTAAATGTTAAGGGGTCAATGATGGAATTTATTTTATTTTTAGTTATAAACATAAAAGAAGATTTTGTGTTTAAGTGTTTTAACAAAAATGATTCGATTGTTTATGGACGAAAACCAATGATCTAGTACCTATAGATAGATAAAACAATAACAAATGAACATATTAATAAAATTGTATTCCATTCTGAAGTAAATCAACATACAATTTTCGCCCTCCACTTCGTTTGCCAAACTTACACTGTTAAAAGTGTTAACATGTGGGAAATTTAAATCTTAACTTAACTTTCAAAATGTCTTTATTCCAAACTAACTTTTACAGTTCATTACATGGAAAGTGACAACATAATGCACAGGAAGAAAAAATAATAACTACTTGTTATGTTTCACAAATTTAATCAGTTTCCTGGCGCGTGTTTCGGCCCTTGCGGGCCATTGTCAAAGGAGTACAAGAAGATACTGAATTCTACGTGACATTACAAAGGTATTTATATCATATTATGTTATGGTACTTATAAACATGTCATTAAATTAAAATTAGAATTAGAAGGCCTAAATTTGCAACGGAGAACTAACAGTAGACACAACGTTATCTTACTTCCAACTGAAGTCTCCTTACACTCCTTACAGTAGGGCTATAGCTCTATACGATGGGCGGATTTGATGTGTCCGCTATCTACGTCGTGTCCGCTAAGGTGTCCGCTGTGGCGTAACCATGTAAGAAAAATGTCTTCTCAGAGTGTCTTCTGTGGCGCGTTATGGGAAAATGGTTTCAACACGCCATGTCAGACACCGGTGTCTGTTTAGGTTTTATTTAAAAAAAACAGGCAAACAATACATCAAAAAAAAAACTGCTATACCCAATAGTCTTAGAATTGCCGTATCTTATAGGATTCAACCTTGGCCTGGCAGACCATTTTTACAAATTTGGCTTGGCAGCGAATGTGTTTTAAAGAACACAAAACATCTATTTTAAAAGAAACAAAATAAAACAGGTTTAGCTAATTACTGCATATTACACAATCACTCAATCTCTAACAACATAAAACCCATATACATACACAATAAAAGCAGAAAACTAAATTTACTAGAAACAATAGCTATCAAAAAAGCCATAAAAAAACAAATGTAATGTTGTTAATAATCAAACCGAAATACCTTCAGGCGCTTCCCTAATTCTTAATAGCACACTAATTTAGGACTAAATATGTATCTGTACCTTTAAAAGTTAGGAAAACCCACAGTTGACCATTCAATCTTCTAATACTAATTTTAATTTTATGGCATGTTCATAATTACCATAATATGATATAAATACCTTTGTAATGTCACGTAGAATTGAGTATCCTCTTGTACTCCTTTGACAATGGCCCGCAAGGGCCGAAACACGTGTCAGAAAACTGATTAAATTCGTGAAACATAACAAGTATTTATTATTTTTTCTTCCTGTGCAATTGAACAACAGTTTCACCAAGCATGTAGCCCAACACAAATTAATTATATTATAATTTAAATCCTGTTTACCTCTTTACTTATCTCCAAGTGCTTCCTGGCGAAACTGAGTGCTTTATCATGATGTCCCAAAGACGCGTGAGCGTTGCCAAGCGACCAACACGCCCTGCCTTCTCCAACCCTGTCGTTTAGATTCTGAGCTATCAGCAGATGTCTCAGATGATATTCTATGGCCGTTTCGTAGTCCCTGAGTAGAGTGTATGTGTTTCCTAGACTATAGCACGCCTGCGCCTCTATCGCTTGGTCTCCTAGTTCTTGCGCCAGTGCTAGGGTTCGTCTAAAGCAATAAAAATTGATCTAAAATGTTTATATATTCAGTCATTGAAACATAACAATTATTTTTTAATATTTATATTAACGACCCTATTTAGTATAAATTGCGATGGACAAATTCATAGTTTTGCAGATGATACCACAATTTTTTATACCGATACAAATTGGGACAACTGAAATAATGAAATTAAAAAAGACTTTAAAATTATAAAAAATTGGTTTGATAACAATTTGTTAACAATTAATTTTAATAAAACAAATTATATTCCTTTTACTTTAAACCTAAATAACCTACCACGAAATATGAATAGTATTCAAACAAATGAAGACATTCAAATTTTTAAAGTTAATAAAATAAAATATTTATGAATTATTTTTGACAGTAAATTAAATTGGAATTTTCACTTAGAATACTTAATTAAAAAATTAAGAAGTTTACTACCGATTTTTAAAAACATTAAAAATTTTTTAAATGTAAGACATATGGAAATATTATATTACGCGTTAGTTGAAACTCATTTAAATTACGGAATTTTAGGTTGGGGAGGAATAAATAGAACTTTAGTTAAAAAATTAGAAATATTACAAAAAAGGTTTCTAAAAATTATATTCAATAAAGATTATATTTATCCTTCAAAAGAATTATATTTTATTCAGAAACAAAAAAGTTGAACATAAGACAACTTTACATTTATAACATCTTAATATATATATTTAAAAACAAAAACCTTATACAATTTAAAAACCATAATCATAATACACGTCAAAAAAATGAAATAACCATAAAACCTAAAATAAGTAAGTCCATAGGCCAAAAAAATTTCAAATATTTATGTTTTTATTTAAACGATTATTTACCAACAAAAATTAAAAAATTGATTTCATTAAAAAAATTTAAAGTCGAAATAAAAACATGAATATTAAAAACAGACAATTTGAAAATATTGAAAAAACATAGAAATGCTTTAATTTTAACTAATATTGTTCTGAATAATTTATATAAGTAATATTTTTTACTTAAAAATTATAAATTATTAATTTTATTATAGGTAATATTCAGGGTTGAAAAAAAAACATGTTTTTGTGTTTTTTATTGTTTAAAACAGTTTTTTTTTTGTTTTAAACATGTTTTTTATTAGGCAATTAAAACATGTTTTAAACAAAACATACCCATGTTTAAAACACGTTTTAAAAAGATAAATTCAACTTTGACGACTTTTGTATCTCATGGGCAATTTTATATTTAACTGTCTGACAAAAGTTTAAGCAAAAATAAAATAATTTTGAATGTAAACTACGAATTTACAGCGTGGCCTTCAGTGGCTAATTTTATGTTAAAATATGGGGAAACTCATAAAATTGATTGTTAGAAATTTTTAATTATGTTCACGTTAAGTGAAGAAAATCTATGAAAATAGAACAAATTAAAAACTGTTAGTTTCTCTGTTTCTTTTAAGATCTACACTTATATTTAAGCTTACTTTGCATTATTTGTTTGAAGCTATTAGTATTAGTCCTGTTAAATGCTCAACTTTAGGTTAATAATAATATATCCATAATATGTATGTTCTAATTATTTTTGTGTTTTTTTTTCAATTTTTTTGGGTGATATGAGACAAAAAAAGTGATATTTGATATCTACTACATTGAGAAAAAAAGAAAGAAAACAGTATATTTTATGTTTATGTTTTAAACATGTTTTTTAAAACACCTAATAAAACATCAGGGTGTTTAAAACATTTTTAAAACATCTGGTTTAAAACATAACAACCCTGATAATATTTCTTTAAAAAATGCGTTTATACTATAAATTAATATTTTTACTTTAAAACTTGATTTTTAATGCATATTTATGATTTATGATTTTACATAGGTACTAAAACACAAAATAAGATTTGCCCCTAACAAGCTCAGCTTCAGGGGATTGATGAATAAGTTTATAGAAGACAACATAAATATATTTATTATATTATTAAATTTTAAATAAACATATTATTATTATTATTATTATTATATAGTAAATTCTAATCTGAACAATAATTACAAACAACTGCAGTATATGGTATGTAAAACCTTCTATTGCATGACCTGAGTTACACTGAGTATAATTTATCCAAATTCAGTGTGATGACATTCCAATCATTCCATCTCTTTGAGACTGTTTACCGCCGTTTGTATGCCGTATGGAATGATTGGAATGTCATCACACTGACTTTGGATAAATTATACCTAGCAATTTTCTTACTTGTAATGATGCGCCGCTTCTTCAAACTGTCCCATGAAAATGTGAGAGTTCCCCAAGTTGCTATGCGCCCTTCTTTCCGCCGCCTTATCCCCAAACTGTCGCGCTATCGACAGCCTTTCTTCGTGATAGTGTATCGCCTGAGCAAAGTCCCCTAGGAGATAGAAGGTGTTACCTAGGTTACCGCAAGCACGGCCTTGAGCTGCAACATCGCCTATTTCGCGCATCAGGGCTAGGTTCTCTCTGTAATAGGTTATTTTGTTAAGAAACATTTGATTATTTGCGATAGGGAATACCTAGATACCTAATACTTAAAAAACATAAATGAGAAGAAATTATAGCAGTTAGCGGTAAAAAAAGAAAAAGTTCAGAAAAAGAAATAATATGTGGAGTTCCACAAGGATCAATATTAGGTCCGTTATTATTCTTAATTTACATTAATTCCGCATCCAAATTGAACTTAAAGGGCAATATAAAGCTATTTGCAGATGATACAACAATTATTTATTTTGCTGAAACTCTTGCAGAAATGTATTTTGATATTAATAATGATTTAAAAATACTTCTTTCTGGGCTTCAATCAAATAAACTTACGTTAAATTTTACAAAACCTTTTTTTATATGTTTATAACTAAAAATAAAATAAATTCCATCATTAACCCCTTAACATTAATAATAAAAATATACAATATTCAAAAACGACAAAATTTTTAGGATTAGTTTTAGCGAAAATTTAAATTGGAAATGGTATATCCAGTATATTATCAACTCGATATCTCCTTTGGTATCTGTTTTGTACAGAGCTAGATATTTTATTCCTTTGAAATACTTTTAAAAAATATATTTTTCATTAATATATTCAAAATTACAATACTTAGCTTCTGCATGGGGATCTGCTTGTTTAACAAACTTAAAATCATTACAAAAATTGCAAAATAAAGTTATTAAATGTATACACAAATTGCCACATTTAGAACCAACTGTTAATCTATGTAGACCCAAAGGGTATTTACACGTTCAAAACATTTATAAATTAAAAATTTGTATTCTAATTCACTCTATTATTTTAAAAGAAAAATAATCAAACATAACACTTTAGGAGAATAAGACATTACATTATCATAACACCAGACGTTGTATAAATTATAAATTATCAAACTATACCAGTAAAAAGTAATTTCGGAAAAAAAATCGCTTTTATATGACGGGATAATAAAATATAACAATCTTCCAAAAAATATCAGAAAAATTAAAAAACTGGCAACTTTTAAAAAACAATTAAAGAGATATTTACTAAATTAAAATATTTATACTTACTATTTTTTTTTTTAATTGATTTTATTAATGAATAAATTGGATTAACTTCCATTTTTTTTATTGTTATTTTTTTTAATGGTTATTATTTTTATTTTCTATATTATGTTGTCACTTTCCATGTAAATGTAAAAGTTAGTTTGGAATAAAGACATTTTGAAAGTTAAATAGTAGATCAGTGTACCGCGTAACTATACATTCTGTGGCATTACTATAAATACTGCAACATGGTCTCTATAATATTTTTTTTAACATTATCTAAAACAATAGTCTAGCTTAGAAAAAAACGTTTACTTGGAATTTCACCATGGGTTTGCATTGAAACTTGTACTAAGAAACTATTGTTATTTAGTATAATTTTAATCTGGAACTAAAGATAAATTTCTCCCTCGTTTTTCATTAAAAAAAAACCTATATTAACTTACTCATAGCAACCGATAGCCTCTCTAAGGCACTCTCTAACTTCATCCGAAAATTCACCAGGGTCCTTTTGCCATATTGACTTCCTTTTAGCATGATTAAACACATTTATTTTAAGGTTATGATTTAAACAAAGCCATCTACTTTTATTTTAAAAACTAATTTACAGAGGAATATTAGCAACTTGTACACAAATAAAAGCACAAAAGACTTACTCATAATATGACACGGCTTCCTGAAGGCATTCTTTAACCTCATCGGAAAACTCTCCTGGATCTTTTTGTCCTACTTTTCCTATATGCTTTCCTTTGGCATGGTATACATTTCCTAGATTGTATAATGCTCTACCTAAAAAAATTATTTACCAATAATTATTTTACCAAAGAATTTTACTGCAAAATGATTATCATACCTTCACTTAATTTATCATCAAGCTCCTTTGACAATTCTAAGTGTCTTTTGCAACATACTACAGCTTCATCAAACTTGCCCATAACTTTTAGGGTGTTTCCTAGGTTTCCGGAAGACTTTGCTTCTCCTAATTTGTCTCCCATTGTACTACAAATAAAAAATTGACTACATGGTACTACAAGATAAAATCAACAAGTGCAAACCTATAAACACACAGACCACCTATTATGAACACCCACACAGACCACCTAACAAAGAACTGACACACAGAGACCACCAAAGGGGTAAATCTGCATCATACTCACTCACAAGCAACAAATTAAAAAATTAGTCAGTTGTGTTGACTCTTGCACTGGCAAAATATTTGTCTTGTTGCTTAAAATATCTATTCTACATACAACATAATGCAAATGTGCCTTTTTACCTTGCCAATGTCAAATCATGTTTGTGATACTGCATAGCCTTATTATAATCTCCTAAATAAAAGTAAGCATTTCCAAGTTGGCTGTAGATGGCACTTAGAGTTCTTAAATCGTCAGTTCCTGCTTGTATAGCTGCTTGAAAAAAGGCCACTCCAGCACGACAATCTCCTGCTTTACAAAGACGTTCCCCTTCTAGAGCTAGCTCTAGGCACATGTTACTGGATCCATCATATTCCTGGAATATCAAAGGGGAGTTAAAAGAGTATTTAAGCTTTATTAAATTAACAACTAGCACTGAGCAGTTTTAGTTCATTGCTACATACAATAAAGTTGACTACAATAAAATTAGCAATATAAGTAAGTATAACTGCCGCTATGAAAAAGGCAGAGAGAATGGTTATTTCGATGAGTATGCTACGAATACAAATGGCTAAATTTTGAAGAATGTTATCCATATGAAGGTATGAAAGTATAAAAACATCCTCAAATAAAGTTGTGCTTTTTTTAATGAAGCAATTATTTTACACACACTTTTTATAACAAATTACAGCAGCTGTCCGAGTGACTAATAGAATTATTTCAAAGAATTTTCTATGGGAGTGGAGAGAACTACACTGAATAAAAATTAACACTTTACTTGCCTGTACTGCCTTTTGTACGTTCTCTTGACTTGTTGCAAGCGACATGATAATTGCTTTGACAATGTTAACGTTTTATTTGCAAGTTCGTTGGCCTTTTAAAAACTTATACACATTTTTTACGGGATAAACAACAATTTGTGATTTTTATTATACACCAACACCTTAAATTTTTTTAACTGTCAAAAGAATTAAAAGATGACATTGACAACGCTGTCAAATGAAGTAGTTTACAGATAACTTTTTTGCTCTTTCTACAGTTAGGTAATAACTCCATAGATGGCCGTCGAAGAAAGCTTTATCAATATTACAGCTGATTGTGACAACCAACATGACAACGTGGAGGTGAGGTGGAAAGAAAGTTGTTTTTAATTGAAATATTACCAAAATTATGAATTAAACCTTACAAATTTCGAAAACTGTTCAAAAAGACATACATTCAGCTACATTGTAATCATGGCGGTGAGTAATATATTTAATGTTTTAGTTAATTTTTAAAATATTTTGATTTTCAGCCTCCACAAAAGGGAAAACAGGGCACGAAAGGGGCAAAACAAATTTTAGAGGAGAACCAAGCCACCCTGAGTTTTTACAGAAACATGGCTATGATTGCGAATGCTATTTCGCTGGCCGTTTTAGTATTTTACAGTTCAACGATTAATATAGTAAGTAGAATTAATATCGGTTAGTTTGGAAATACTTTGATGTCAGCTCCTGTATTTTCTCATGGTACCGAGACCAAGCGTTTAAAATGTAGCACCTCATAACTGGCAAAATACTTAAAATGCAAAAATGTAGGACCAACATAAAATTTGTCACATATTTATAAATAAAACCTTTGAAAATTTTCTAACATAATCCTTTAATTTTAGTTGTTGTATATTTTTTCAAGTACAATCTACATAGGAAGCTATCAGTTCATGGCATATATGGCTAAATCGAAACACACAGAATCAGGACAACTTCTAGACAGTGGAGTAGATTTAAATATGGAAGGCGGAATAGCAGAGTAAGTCATACTTTTGAGCTAAAAATTGTTCTATATTTAATTACTCTTTTTTTTATGTCAATACACGATCTGCATTGTTGTTTTAGAAATGTAAAGGATGTTATAATATTGACAGCAGGCTGTCAGTTATTATCAGCTTTCATTTCCAACTACTTTTGGTTCTTTTGGCTCCTGGCACCAATTAGACTGGGCTGGATTCTCTGGAAAAATATCCTTGCTCCATATTTCTTCCAATCAGCCCCCGAGAACCCCCAAATGGATGAGAAAAAACAGAAAAAGCTGGAAAGAAAACAGAAAAGGATGTCCAATATGAGATAAGAATGGTATATTGAAATACTAGGGTATAAATGTGTATATTTGTATATTGACTTTTTAGGTATTATAAGTATATTTATTGACATATGTCAGTTTTAATTTGTCAAAGTTTTCCCATAGGTCTTGTACTGTTCACTCTGAGGCCAGTAATTCTTAGTGCGCAAAATGATTGGTAGTATCTTTTACCAGTTATACACTTCACAAAACTTTTTTCAGCGTTTCATTTGCAATATTTGCCTCTTCTTGCGCCTGATGATTCTAGTAGTCTGTACTCGTCCGCCATCTTGGTACATATATAGAGTGAGTTCATACCGGGGTTTATACCCTAATTCATACTGACTCCTGTCGCCTCTGTCACTATTTTAATGTGGGTACAGACGGGACGGGGCGAATGTTACCTCATAGGTAGGTGCATGTTATCAAAAACATAATTTTTTTTTTCATTATTATAGATTGAAAGATAATAATAATAATAATAATATATATCTTTATTCTTAACCAACTTAAAAAGTTCATTACAGAGAATATAACACCAAATATACAATATATAAAAATCACAAATAATAAAAATCATGTTTAGTAATTATTAATAACTGCATCGAAAATATTTAGAAAAAAATATATATAATAACCATTTACAAAAAAAAATAATAATAGTATATAATACGTTGAAGTTAGTTTAGTTTAAAAAATATTTTTTTAGTTTTTTTTAAAAATCCATAATTTTGATAAGTATTTCTTCAATTTTTTTCGGCAAACTAAACTGTTGTAAATTGTTATTCCTTTATATAATATTGATCTTTGGCCAAAAGTACTCTTTACCATAGGTGTATTAATATGATGGTTTTGTCTCGTAGTCTCGTGATATGAATAAGAATGTTGTTTGAATGAAATATTATATTTAATTGTTTTTTTTAATAATAATAGAGTGTGTTAGAATGGATAGTTTTAATTTATAAAGCTTTTCTAAATTTAAATATCCATTTGGTTCATACAAATTTATAGTTGGTTCTAAAAAAGGAAGTTTATGTATGCATTTAATTATTTTATTTTGTAGTTTTTTTAATGGCTGAATTGTAGTAAAATTCGCTGATCCCCAAATTGAAATCATATAGTACTGTAATTTTGAATAAACCAAAGAATAATATATGTTTTTTAAATATTTTAACGATATATAATTTTTAGCTTTAAATAAAATGCCAATTATTGGTGAGATGTAACTTCTTAAATATTCAATATGTTTTTCCAACTTTAATTTTCATCAATATATAAACCTAAAAATTTAGTTGTATTAGTATATTTAATTATATGATTATTGAAAGATAGTGAAGAAATATTATTATTTTTTAATTTTGATTTACTTCTAAACATAAAAGATGATTTATTAAAATTTAATGGAAATTTATTAATTTCAAGCCATTTACATATTATATTTAGGTCAGTATCATCAGCAAACAGATTTATTTTACCTTTTAAATTTAATTTTGCTATAGAATTAATGAAGATTTTTAAAAAAGTAGGTCCTAAGGTTCACCCTTGTGGAACACCACAAGTCATGTTTTTTTTGTGAACGTTTAACATTTTCCATTCGAACAAACTGCTTTCTATTACTTAAGTAATTTTTTAACAATAAATAAATATTTCCCCGAATTCCAATATTGTATAGGCATTCAAGTAAAATGTTGTGATTGACTGTATCAAAATAAATGCTTTACATAAATCTAGGAACAGTAGGCAGCATTTTTCGTTGGTTTTGTTGAATATCTTTGATAATATCTGCAGCTGCAACTTCTGTATCTCTAAATTTACGAAAACCATATTGAAATAGAGAGTAATTTTTTTTCTTCTAAAAAGTTACTATTCTATTATTTAAAAATTTTTCAAAATCTTTGAAAATGTGGGTGAAACAGAAATTGGGCGATAGTTACTACTAAAATACCTATTTTTCTGCATTTTTAAAAACTGGTGATACTTTTGCTATTTTTAATTTATTGGGAAATAACCCGGTTTTAAAAGAAATTTTGATTAGATGATGATAGGAGTTATACTATACTTTAGAATTTTAATAACTGATGAAAATATTATCAAATCCGAAATCCCGTTCTTTCTTCGAATTAAGCTAATCAATTATTTTGCCTATTTGTGATACATATCACACGAATGTGATATCTTCTTTATTTAAATACATAGCACTTGCATTTATTTCTACATCTGGATAATTTTCTTTTTGATTCATTGGAATTTTCTTGGCCAAATTTTCTCCAATTTTGATGAATAATAATAATAATAATAGTATATAATAACTTTTCTAATGCATAAATATGTAAACAATTTCCCAAATTGAGAAGTTACATCATTGAGTCTAACTCTACAATTTTGTAGTGTAAAGCTAAAGCGAACTGGGTGACCGCGCAATCACCCGGTACGCGAAGACCGATTTTCAGTACATTTCCTTCTTTTTTTTTTTGCCTAATAAACAAATAATCCGAAATAATGAATTTCTACTTACATAATATTCATTCATATCGCATATATGCAAGTTTTGAATAAAAAATTATATAGGTATGTATATTGCATGCATGATTAATTCTATATACACAGGGTGTCTCACGGTAAGCGTCCATTAGAATATTTTGGAAAGTAATGCGATTTATATTTTTATTTATTTTTGGAAAAAGCATATTGAATATTTAAGAACTTACATCTCACCCTTACTTTTAATTGGCATTTTGTTTAAAGCTAAAAATTATATATCGTTAAAATATTTAAAAAATATATCTTATTCTTATTTGGTTTATTCAAAATTACAGTATATGATTTCAATCTGGGGATCAGCGAATTTAACTACAATTCAGCCATCAAAAAAACTACAAAACAAAATAATTACATGCATACATAAATTGCCTTTTTTAGAACCAACTATAAATTTATACCAAACGGATATTTAAATTTAGAAAAGCTTTATAAATTAAAACTATGCATTCTAATACACTCTATTATTATTATTAAAGAAAAACAATCGAATATAATATTTCCTTCGAGCAACATTATTCACATCAGGAGACAAAATCATCATATTCAAACACCAATGGTAAAGAGTACTTTTGGCCAAAAATCAATAATATATAAAGGAATAACAATTTATAACAGTTTGCCAAAAAAAAATTAAAGAAATATCAAAATTATGGACTTTTAAAAAAACACAAAAAAAAAATTTTTTAAAACTGACCTAACTTTAACGTATTATATTATTATATTATTATTTTTTTTTTATAAATGGTTATACAGTGACCGGCAAAGAGTTCGCAACATATGGCAAAAATTAGCGGAATATTGAAAAATCTTTTTTGGGGGATTGGATGTGCATGTCCCATAACCTTAAAATCGATTTTGACATAAGTCACGTGACCAATGGTATGGCGGGAAAGTTGAAAAAACCAATATGAAATCATCCTAAATCAGATAAGTTGATGAGATATCGAAAAAATTCCAAGAATAAAAAGTGTTTAGAATTCCATTAGAGCCTTGAATACAATGTTTGGAATATCTACTTAAAAAAACATAAAATCGAATATTTTTGTAAATATTTTTTTACCGAATTAAAAATTTCCATATTTTTCCTTTCTTAAAGCTTCATTAAAGTAAAACTAACATCTGGTGACCACAACTAGAAATATTCTTTTGTTTTTCTGACAATTTGGAGCAATAATTCAAAAAATTCGTTTACACTTGGATACCAGCTGTTGCAGTAGTCTATTTCTAATAACCTTATTGATATTTTTTATATCGAAATATTCTATTATGTTAAGAAATCCTTAAATTCGTTAATCCAAAGAAAATTTTATTTATAACCGTAAAAAATAATTTTGAATTTCGCAGAAATCTTTAAAAAAATCTAAAAATTAATAAAAATTTAAATTATTTTTTACGGTTATAAATAAAATTTGCTTTGGATTAATGAATTTAAGGATTTCTTAACATAATAGAATATTTCGATATAAAAAATATCGATAAGGTTATTAGAAATAGACTATTGCAACAGCTGGTAAGTGTAAACGAATTTTTTGAATTATTGCTCCAAATTGTCAGAAAAACGAAAGAATATTTTTAGTTGTGGTCACCAGATGTCAGTTTTACTTTAATGAAGCTTTAAGAAAGGAAAAATATGAAAATTTTTAATTCGGTAAAAAAATATTTACAAAAATATTCGATTTTATGTTTTTTTAAGTAGATATCCCAAACATTGTATTCAAGGTTCTAATGGAATTCTAAACACTTTTTATTCTTGGAATTTTTTCGATATCTCATCAACTTATCTGATTTATGATGATTTCATATTGGTTTTTTCAACTTTCCCGCCATACCATTAGTCACGTGACGTATGTCAAAATCGAATTTAAGGTTATGGGACATGCACATCCAATCCCCCAAAAAAGATTTTTCAATATTCCGCTAATAAAAATTTTCCCCATATGTTGCGAACTCTTTTGCCGGTCACTGTATATTTTTTTTTTTGAATAATTTCGATGAAGTTATTAATAGTTACTAAACATATTTGGTGTTATATTCTCTGTAATAAATTTTTTTAAGTTGGTTGAAAATAAAGATATATGTATATTATTATTATTATTATTATTATATGCTGCAAATTTGAATATTGGGGTTTTCGCTCTCTTCAATTGAAATAACAGCGACCATAATATATGCGTTTTCCAGTTATATCGGAAGTTGTCGCAAACTTGCTTATTTTAAATGGAGCACCCTGTACAGGCGCGTATCTGGAGTTGATCTTTGGGGGGGGGGGGTAATGATTCTGGTGGGGGTTATGCATTTTTTTTACAAGAAAATCAATCAAAACTTATTGCTCTCGATTTCCACCTGTCCAATTTTAAAAAATTTTAAGCAAAAAAAAATGGCTTATGGGGAGGAGGGGGTAACTACCCCCATTACCCCCCTCAAATACGCGCCTGACCCTGTATAATTTTTTTTTGTTTCTTTCTTCATTTCAAACAACTTTTATTAAAAGTTTTTGTATTCTACAGTGTCACCAGTAAAGTCCGCATCATATGATTTTTTTTAATTAATAGCTTTATTCAAATTTTTACTTTGACATCAAGTTCTGCTTCGATCGAGATGAAAATTAAGCAAAAAAATAGTAGTCACGTAATTCGCATTATCCGTCAAATTTTAATTTTTTCAAAAAATAATTCAAAAGTGGGGTTATTTCTGAAAATATCGAAAAAAGTTATTAGAAAAAGTTTTTTTGAATGCAGTTTCTAGCCCACATGCAAAATTTCAGCTGCATAAGATAATTTTGATTTTTTACCTATACTTTGTAAATTGCACCACCTTTGCCAAATAAGACACATCGCAACCTACATAAAACTTCTTATCTTTGACAATGCTTTATTTCAGATACATTTTCTTTAAAGTAGTGCCATATTAAATGCGTGTTTTTCTACAAAATCAAAATTGGGCTATTAAAATTTGGTCGCATGTGATGCAAAAATTGTTTGTTTTTGACCCTGTATAAGGTAACTTCATAAAATAAGTATTTTTGGAAACAGAGTTTGTGTCTGAAAGTAAAAAAATAAAAAATAAAAGGGGTTTTAAATTAAATCGTTGAAAATAGATAAACTTTACGTTAACTAAAATTTATTTCCCACTTAATGAACACTTTACTGACGACATTGTGTTATTTTTTGTCTTAATTACTTTTAGACACAAACTACGTTTTCAAAAATACTTATTTTATAAGGTTACCTTATACAGGGTCAAAAACAAATAAACTTTTCATCACATGCGACCAAATTTTACTAGCCCAATTTTGATTTTGTAGAAAAACACACATTTAATATGGCGCTGCTCTAAAGAAAATGTATCTGAAATAAAGCATTGTTAAAACTAAGAAATTTTATTTATTTATAAAAATCAAAATTATCTTATGCAGCTGAAATTTTGCATGTGGGATAGAAACTGCATTAAAAAAAACTTTTTTCGATATTTTCAGAAATAACCCCACTTTTGAATTATTTTTTGGAAAAAATTAAAATTTGACAGATAAGGCGAATCACGTGACTACTATTTTTTTGCTTAATTTTCATCTTGATCGAAGCAGTACTTGATGCCAAAGTCAAATTTCGAATAAAGTTATTAATGACAAAAATCCCATATGATGCGGACTTTACTGGTCACACTGTATATCAAGGGCGGATCCAGGGGGGGGGGGGGTCATGACCCCCCCCCCTGGGCGGTTTACATTTCAACATACGTAAAAACTATTGTGGAGTCAAAAATAGTGAGTTCATAACCCAGTTCCCATTTTTTCTACAAATCGAAAACACTGTTATTTTACGGCGTCGTGCAAAAAGGAACTAGTTACCTACTCATTTTCATTGTAAAAGGAACTTCATTAATAAGATTATAATTTAGGATTATCTCTAAAAAATGTACTAATAAAATCTCTAGTTTTATAAATTTCAGGAGTTGGTTCTCTAAACCTACGTTCTTTTTTCATTAAAAACTCGGCGACTGCCGGTCTTGGATCAAAATGGGCTGTTCCAACTCCATTCAATGACACTATATAAGAGGCGATCATTCATTGTATCTTCATTTAATGAAATTCTTCCTGGCGTTTTTAATTTGTTGTAATGGGAAATAATCCTCTCAGTATAGTCTTTGAATGAGGACTTATTAGCAATAACGAGACTAAAAGCCGTTTTAATATATCCTTAGTGCAAACTATAAGTTTTCTTAATTTATTGGTAAGTCTGGTGCGTTCATCGGGAGTATCAATGTTTGAAATTTCTTGAATTAAAGGCCAGCAATCACACACGGATGTCGCAAAATTGGACACTTTCTCTGGACCGAAGAGATTCTCAACTAATGGTCGGCCTGCGAATATCATTTCAGCTTCGGCACAAATAAGGTTTATCATATTTTTAATTTTCATTAATTTTCATCTTCTTCCTCTAAAAACCTCTAAAAAATTTCGCCTACGGCGCTGTTTGACCCCCCCCCCAGGATTAATTTCTGGATCCACCCTTGCTGTATATATTCCATAACATAAGATACGGTGTAAATGATTTTACTTCCTTACACAAGTCTTTGACTGATTTAGGTTTTTATTCGAGTAGAACTTATACAGTGCCCAACAAGTGCAGGGACGGAGCATTTTTACATCTAGCTAGAAGGTTATCTGTGGTCTAGGTAAAGTAAGCCACGCGTGATGTACTGCAGTTTTACGTGGATACCAAACCAACTGTGTACCACCTGGTGTACAACAAAGTGTGTTTATTTTATTTATTTATTGTTTATTGGTGTCAGTATGTCAGTAATAAAGTCGAGGCCCGACTAATGAGGAAATCCTTTATACTTGCTTTCCATCGATCGAGAGGCTTTTATGGTTTTTTGGTAGTTTGTTGTAGAGATGAATGGCCAAGCAATTTGGGCCATCCCAACACCTCTTTCGGCTGTCTTGAAAGGATGTTCTACGTTACGTGACTACTATTTTTTGCTTAATTTTTATCTCGGTTGAAGCAAAATTTGATGCTAAAGCCAAATTTCGAATAAAGCTGTTAATAAAAAAGAATCCCATATGATGCGGACTTTATACTGGTCACACTGTATATAATAATTAGGTTCACTTTGTTTGTATGACTTTCCTTCTAGGAATAAGCAAAACGTTACTGGGAATCATACATTTTTCTACTCAAAGAAAATTGACGAAATTAGTACGTGAACATAAACGTTATACAACAGTTCGATATTTAATTTTGACATAATATTGCGAAATTGCTTTATAATAACTGCAAAATAATACATCACCCACAATAATCAAATGAAATCAAATGACTGTAATTTCTGGCCTTTCAAACGAATGTTTGTTTTTTAAACGGAAGTCAGTTGCATTGCGTTTTTCTCTGAAAGCGGTTCTAGGTATATACAGGGTGATTTACGGCGGATGGAACGTTAGACGTTTCTGACGAACCAGTAAAGGAATCGTTCTGAAAATTTGGTCGCGTACATAAACGGACATGCTCTACCAACATAAAATATTTTTAACAATACAGTGTTGCCGCTTCCACACAAAAATAATAGTAACTTCGATTTTTTAAATGCAACACCATATATTTTATTTCATTTTCGAATCCCCCATTACTTTCCTTACAATTTTTATTAACTCTACTCTATACTTTTCTCTTACCGTTTCTAAGATATAAATTAATTTCCTTTTTTTTGTCCGAAAACGTCACTTTTAAAAATGCTGATAATTTTGAACTCTAAAACACTAAAACTCTGAAATTTTGTAAATACTTAACTAATACCATAGGGCTCTCTGCCCTAGTCTCAAATCTTAGTTGCATTATACAGGGTGGTTGAAAAATACACTTATTCTCGTAACTTGAAAAAGTGACCATTAAACCTTTTTTTCAAATGTAACACCCTGTATATTATTACGGATTTGATAAGCTGCTAAAATTGCACTTCATTCTTGTATATCATACCTGTACCTAACTAACTAGTTTTTGCCGTTTTTTGACGTATTTGTAAAATTTTCTATACAATTCAATTTTTATTCGGTTATTAGTAAGTTAGCTATGACAAAAACTGATGTTTACGTATGTTACTATGGTTATCGTTTTGACATTTCATTCAGTTTAGATACAAAAGATAGAAATATACTTTAAGGTCATGGAAGAAAACTATACAAATGCAGTTCTTATGAATTTATTTATTTTATTTGGACAATGTGTGTTTGCATTAACATGCAACAAACATTAAAACTAAATTTTTCTTGAAATCCATGCAGTCAACACCCGCATATTAAAGTGTTTGGATGTAAACAGCCAGCGTTTTGAACATCTGTTAAAATAGCATTTTATTAGTTATAATTTTAGTAGTCTTTTATTATTTGACTACCTATTAGTTAACATTTTTAATAAAATTGTACTGGATCCTTATGAATTTTCTAAGATTGATTGGCGGTAAATTAGAGTACATTTCGTTAAACTTTATACATGTCCTGGCGATAATTGTCCAAATAACATAAATAAATTCAAAGAACTGCATTTGTATCGTTTTCTTCCATGAATTTAAAGTGTATTTCTATCTTGTATCTAAACTTAATGAAATGTCAAAACGATAACCATAGTAACATACGTAAACATCAGTTTTTGTCATGGCTAACTTACTAATAACCGAATAAAAATTGAATTGTATAGAAAATTTTACAAATTATGCTTAATACGTCAAAAAAATGGTTAAACTAGTCAGTTAGGTACAGGTATGATATACAAGAATTAAGTTAAATATTAGCAGCTTTTCAAATCCCTAATAATATACAGGGTGTTACATTTGAAAAAAAGGACTTATGGTCACTTTTTCAAGTTACCAGAATGGCTGTATTTTTCAACCACCCTGTATATTGCAACTAAGATTTGGGACTAGGGCAAAGAGCCCTATGGTATTAGTTAACTATTTACCGAATTTCAGGGTTTCAGTGTTTTAGAGTTCAAAATTATCAGCATTTTTAAAAGTGACTTTTTCGGACAAAAAAAAAACAGAAATGAATTTATATCTTAGAAACGGTAAGAGATAAGTATAGAGTAGATTTAATAAAAATTGTAAGAAAAGTAATGGGGATTTCGAAAATAAAATAAAATATATGGTGTTGCATTTAAAAAATCGAAGGTACTATTATTTTTGTGTGGAAGCGGCAACACTGTATTGTTAAAAATATTTTAGGTTGGTAGAGCATGTCCATTTATGTACGCGACTAAATTTTCAGAACGATTCCTTTACTGGTTCGTCAGAAACGTCTAACGTTCCATCCACCGTGAATCACCCTGTATAGTAAAAATAAACCAGTACCCAAACACATCAGGTACTTACTTCATATTGCCCGTATATTAGGTAATGAAAGGACCTTTAAACCAGAGTCGGCATAAGGACCTATTGAAAAATATTATGTATTATTATTAAAGACACTAACATTTTACAGGCAATGATAGTACCGTGCATCAAAGAGTGCCTTGTATCTAAGGACGTAATGCTTAGCCGTAGAGCTTAATACCTATTGGTTGTCCGTTAATGTCAGTTGGGTGTCATTGTGATCTAAACAAAGCCCCACGTTTTTTAACCCAAGCCCTCTTTGATGCAAATAATTTTTGCTCGCACCGTATTCTGCGTAAGTTCCACATTCAATGCAGGATTACCGAAAACAAAACTCGACCTTACATCAAAACGAATAATAATTGTTTTTATTTTGATCATGATCATTGATCACTAACGTTGTTATTTGATCAAAACAAAAGTCGCCCAGCATTATAAAATTTTCACGTTTGACCCATATTTTTTCAACAATAACAAATATTTAATTAAAAATATGGTTTATACCTTAGCTTATACATATAAAAAGCAGGGGCGGATTTAGAGGGAGGCGCAGGGGGCGCCCCCTCCCCCCTGTGTCCCACAAACAACATGGCCAGTCCTGAGATTTGATCCCGGAACTCTCGAATATATACAAGCTATTTTACAGCCCATATATAATATTAAATATGATCCCAAATTAATTTAACCAATTTAAGAAGAACGACCGAATGGCTTAGCGTTACTCTACCGGGTGTTTCTCAAAAGACCTTCACCCCTTTATAACTTTTTTATATTTATAGATATTAAAATGACAATTTGAGATTATGCATAAGAGATGAGTCTGCATTTATTGGCATAATTTTCAATTTGTTAGCACTTCCGGTTTCACCGGAAGTGGCCTTGACTTTGATATTTTAAATGGAACATCTTGTATATTTTTACTTATTGTATTCAGCATAACATTCTGAGTAAAATGACACCTCAATTGTAATTTTTTGACGTGCTATAACATTTTTATGTTTATTTTTTATTTTCAATCTATAGTAGGTACTACAAATTAATTAAAATCTGTTAATTTATAGTAGAATAGTATAAGAAAATTAAAATTATGTCACAATAATTGACTTTCCAAGTTTCACAAGCGTTTAAAAAATGAAATTTTGTTTTCTTGACGTTTACTCCATTTTTCCAAATGGAACGATGGTGGTTCACAAGGATATTTAAAACTAGCATTTTGTTTCCAACAATTTGATACCATACACTCCTATGCTATTTTAAAATTGACACGAAAAAATTTGCCTTAAGTCCCAATCGCAAATTTAAAAGCGTTATGCATTATTGCCGCCCTTTCTTTTCTAAAGAAATATAAAGGCTGCTTTGAAAAACAATGGAATGGTTTTGAAAACCAATATGGTTTTAAATTAAAATTGCCGAATCTTCGGCCTGGTCTCAGTTTCGGCCGATACCGAAACCCAAACTTATTTATACATGTTAAAAATTTTGTTGTAGGTATACTGAAATCTAATTTATTTTATATAGCTTGGGATTATCACCAAAGTTAGCCGAACGGTGTGCGACAAGTCACGAACACTGAGTTTCGGCGCAGCAGAAAGTTCGGCCCATTTTTGGCCGAAAACGAAACTAGATTTTTTAGCCGAAACCGAATCTTCGGTCGGTCTCTACACAGAATATACAGTGTGTGTATAAAGTCTGGAAACGGCTTAATAACATCACAATTTACTGGCCGATTTAAACCAAATTTGGTACAGTTGTGTAAGAGGATCTAACGCACCGAATGACGATATTGGCGTTGTTGCCAGCGTTTTAGTTTGTCTGGAATTCGAACGATTTTTATATTTTTAAATATAACACCCAGTATATTTTTACATTTTTAAATTCCACATTAAATTATAATTATTTTTTATTAAATGCATTATTAGTCTATACTTCATAGTTTCCGAGATATTGACTCTCGAAAAGTGACATTTTTGAACTTTGACAGCTTATAACTTTCTAACAGTACGTCTTAGAGCAAAACGGCTTACATGTCCCTATCTTCAATTTTTATTATCTTCCCAAAAAAATCAACTTACGGTTAAACCGGATGTAACTCGAAAGCAGGAAATATAGTTGTTCCGGTTTAACTGAAAGTTGATTTTTTTGGGAAGATAATAAAAATTGAAGATAGGGACATGTAAGCCGTTTTGCTCTAAGACGTACTGTTAGAAAGTTATAAGCTGTCAAAGTTCAAAAATGTCACTTTTCGAGAGTCAATATCTCGGAAACTATGAAGTACAGACTAATAATGCATTTAATAAAAAATAATTATAATTTTATGTGGAATTTAAAAATGTAAAAATATACTGGGTGTTATACTTAAAAATATAAAATTCGTTCGAATTCCAGACAAACTAAAAAGCTGGCAAGAACGCCAATATCGTCATTCGGTGCGTTAGATCCTCTTACACAGCTGTACCAAATTTGGTTTAAATCGGCCAGTAAATTGTGATGTTATTAAGCCGTTTCCAGACTTTATACACACACTGTATATAGCTACGCAACTATACAGGGTGGCGCACCGAAAACTTTCCACCCAGGTTTATTTTCTTCTTAATAAATCAATCAAAATTCGCTCGTACACGCGAACATTTTGAACAGTGCCTTTACAATTATTGCATGGAGGTTGGAGGTGGACATTTTCAACATTTACTTGATTGATACAAGCGGTAATAAATTTTATTAGGTACTTTACTTTTAAATTTTCTTTTCTTTTTAGCCCTATTTCTCAGGAACTATTCACTCGATTTAAACGAGCAAGGTCGCGTTTGGAAGGCAATTCAATTCCCTTTAAAATAAGGTATCACTCGACCCCCTTTCCCTTAAAGATTTTAAGGGTGAAAGCCACCCCGTCGTAGGGATTCCAGCAGGGTGGGGATGAAAATAGCGAAAAATATGTCCCCCTATGAGAACTAATAAGGTTCCCGTGTTGAGCGAATTTTGATTTATTTATTAACAAGTAAATAAACCTGGGTGGAAAGTTTTCGGTGCGCCACCCTGTATATTCTGTGGTTATAGTCTAAGATCCCATCCGAAAAATCTACCATGGAAAGGCAGATAGATAGGTACCTACACCGTTTATAAAATAGAATTTGACGTGGACACTACAAGAACGTTATTATATATTTTTTAAATTTTGCCTATATTCGAGAAAAATCCAAAAAAAAAGTTCACAAAACAAGTGATTTTCTGACACGAACAGGAGGGTTCTTTGGAATTTGCCGCATGAAAAAGACCCATTAGCCTTTGGGGCCACTAGGGCTGACGCCTCGCAACGTGTCTAATGACAGGCTACACCTGGGGACTTGTAACTCAGTGCTTGTAAACTTCAAAACTTGTAGTATAATATACAGGGTGTTCATTTGAAAACTTCCCACCTCGATTTTCCTGCTTTAAAATGAAAATGTGGAAAATCGCTCGGAGCCGTCGATTTTTATTTCGAGGAGAACATCTTTTGCGTATATTGTCAATCTTGTTACTTCAAGCCCCTAGGAGGGAGGGGGGTAAGATCTAAATCTTAAATGGATACCCCTATTTTATATAATTTTTTTGGATTAGATTCTGCATAAAATTCTGAACATTTTTAAATAAAAGCATTATTAGTCTATACTTAACAGTTTCCGAGATATTGACTCTTGAAAAATGACATTTTTGAACTTTTACAGCGTCTAGCTTTCTAACTGCACGTCTTAGAGCAAAACGGCTTACATGTTCCTGTCTTCGATTTTTATTATCTTTCCAATAGTGTGAACTTTCGGTTAAACCGGATGTAAGAAATATAGTACTTCCGGTTTGACCGGAAGTTGACACTATTGGAAAGATAATAAAAATCGAAGATAGGAACATGTAAGCCGTTTTGCTCTAAGACGTACAGTTAGAAAGCTAGACGCTGTCAAAGTTCAAAAATGTCATTTTTCAAGAGTAAATATCTCGGAAACTGTTAAGTATAGACTAATAATGTTTTTATTAAAAAATGTTCAGAATTTTATGCAGAATCCAAAAAAATTATATAAAATAGGGGTATCCATTTAAGATTTAGATCTTACCCCCCTCCCTTCTAGGGGCTTGAAGTAACAAGATTGACAATATACGCAAAAGATGTCCCACTCGAAATAAAAATCGACGGGTCCGAGCGAATTTCCACATTTTCATTTTAAAGCAGGAAAATCGAGGTGGGAAGTTTTCAAATGAACACCCTGTATACTCATTTAGGCCATATAAGGCCTTAATAAATCGTAGGTATGTCTCAATTTGGAGAAAGTAATTTGGCAAAAAATGTGTTTATAGAGTTGAAATATGAAGTAATAACAGTCGATAGTTCTTATTTTTATTACTATAAGCCCATAAAAAACACAATTATTGGCAAAATAGTCCATGTCGATGGTAATAAACACTAATCACGTAGGAAACGCGAAAAATTATAGAAAAGAAAATGTTAAAATGATATAACTGATGTTACAAAATTCCGTTGTTACTGCTAATTCAGTTAATATTTGTTGTTATGTATGTGACAAATTTGCGACGTTATGTTCTATGTGTAAGATATTTGTTCCTGATGCATGCCCCTCCAAATAAACAATCTATTCTATCGGGCAACTAGACAGGTCTACAAAGATCTACCATCTAAATTTTTATTTATTTTGTGCTCCTTTTTGGAATAATAACGTCATCGGTGTCTGTTAGTATTTGCGGAGGGTGAATAGCGTTTTTTTTTTATAAATATAGTTGACTTTTAGGGTAAACGAATCTACATCAGGTACGTAAACTGTTAGCTTAATTTCTGAAAAATGTGTTAGAACATTTTTGGTCGGGGCTGTCTAAAAAATTATGATTTTCAATTTGTAATAAGTATTAGAAATTAAATATATATTTATTATTTTACATTAAGGAGTACAAACGGGACGAACCCAGGAACAGTATTTACTAAATAAAAAAAAGTTATAGTTCTAAAGGGTGTTCCTTAATTACGTGCTAATATTTTAGGGTGTGATTCCTCAAGTCATTTTATGAAGAAAAATTCATATAAACATACTAATATGTCCTAAACGGCTTAAATTTTTTGCTATTTTTTGAATTTTTTCTTTTTTAATGCGTTTTTTGTAACATCTCCGAAAATACTTTAGATAATATTTTAAATTTTGGCATGTGCTAATAGGACATAAAACCACATGTTTTAGTTATAAAAGTTATTTTTTTGTCCCACCAGTGGCGTCCCTGCAAATATGTCCTCTGATATTTTTTAGAAAAAAAGTGGTACGCCATTGACATTTTTCCATGTGGGTATTATTTCTGATTAGCCTGGTCAATTCTACATAGAAATGGTATCTTGAGTTTTTCTTCTCAGGCGCACCGTTCTTAATTAAAATAATTAAATTAAATTAGCTCTACTATTTATTATTATTAATTAACATTGATAATGCAAAATTTTGTTTTATAAAAATTGTTGGAAATGACCACCTTCACTTAATAGGCATGCTTTCGCCCGTCTTTGCATCCATTCACTTGTTCAAATATGTCAGGCGAATTCCGTATTGTTTCACAGAAGGCAATTATTCGCTCCCTTAATTTTTCTTAAGTGTTAATGGGAGTTTTATGCACTAGAGTTTTAAGATGACCCACAAGAAAAAATCCAAACTATTGAGATCAGGGGATCTTGCTGGCCATTGTTGAGCTCCTCCGCGACCTATCCAACGATTCGGATAAACTGCATCTAAATGGTCGCGAACGATTCCACTGAAATGAGCAGGAGCTCCATCATGCATGTACCACATTTGATTTCTTAGCGCATATGGTACATCTTCAAGTAACACAGGTAGTTCTTCTTGGAGGAAATGCAGATAAGACTGCCGTTAAGGCGTTAATTATGTTTTTAAGAACGTCACCGTTGCAGGATAACTAGATTTATGTGATCAAAAATTATTCGTCAATACTGCAAAATGAAGCTAATTTAATTTAATTATTTTAATTAAGAACAGTGTGCCTGAGGAGAAAAACGCAAAAATTGGAACTACATAAAAACTTTTTTTTAAAATGAAACACCCTATATATTTTTTCTCTAGCGCTACAGTCATAAATATTTACTTTATTAATGATTTTCTCGTATTTTAAAAATTTTATTGGAGTTCTAAAACAATCATAGTTGTCTGTGGAATCGATAGAATTTAATAAAATTTTTACCGTAAATACCCTAAGGTACACAATATGTAACCATATCACTAATTGTTCTATTTATTATACAGGGTGTTCGTACAGTCTTGGCGAATCTTGCCAATTTAAATATATGCAATATTTCAATTTTTTTAAATGGAACACCCTGTATTTTTTTAACATATAAGGTGTAGGTATTTTTTTAATGCCTTTTTTTTTTGTTAAATATGTCACGCACCTAAACCTCCTACTTTTTGAAATATTTTAAAATTTATGGTCAGCTACACGAAAATGAATAATTTTATTATTCTTATCAAGACTATCGGACGAAATATCAAATTGGGCCTTGCTACGGTCCTGCCAAAAGCGATGGCAGCCCCTTGAGTTTCGCTAATTAGGTACAGTACGATTAATTTAATAGTGGCAAAATTTTATTTATTTCTGCTTTTTTGTATCGAACTACAGCGCCAACGTACGAAGTTTCTGCACTCGGTCTTATATCACCTGCAAGTATTGAGCAATATAGTTCAACAAGCCCGCGATGCAACCGAACTTCCTATGGTACATATAATCGCTTTATACGGGGTTAGGAAAAATTACAAGAACGGTCGATTATTTCAAAATATACAGGGGTTATCAAAAAACGTCTTATATAACAAATGTAGGGCTGTTAAAAATCTACATATCGGTGATAAATTGAAATATACAGGGTCGCCCACAAAGTTGTGGAGAATGATAGTTATATTTTTTTAAATGGAACACCCTGTATATTTTTCCATTTTTAAATTCCACATAAAATTATAAATATTTTTTATTAAATGCACTATTAGTCTATACTTCATAGTTTCCGAGATATTGACTCTCGAAAAGTGACATTTTTGAACTTTGACAGCTTATAACTTTCTAACAGTACGTCTTAGAGCAAAACGGCTTACATGTCCCTATCTTCAATTTTTATTATCTTCCCAAAAAAATAAACGTCCGGTTAAACCGAATGTAACTCGAAAGCAGGAAATATAGTGGTTCCGGTTTAACTGGAAGTTGATTTTTTTGGGAAGATAATAAAAATTGAAGATAGGGACATGTAAGCCGTTTTGCTCTAAGACGTACTGTTAGAAAGTTATAGCTGTCAAAGTTCAAAAATGTCACTTTTCGAGAGTCAATATCTCGGAAACTATGAAGTATAGACAAATAGTGCATTTAATAAAAAATAATTATAATTTTATGTGGAATTTAAAAATGTAAAAATATACAGGGTGTTCCATTTAAAAAAATATGACTATCATTCTCCACAACTTTGTGGCGACCCTGTATATTTCAATTTATCATCGATATGTAGATTTTTAACAGCCCTACATTTGTTATATAAGACGTTTTTTGATAACCCCTGTATATTTTGAAATAATCGACCGTTCTGGTAATTTTTCCTAACCCTGTATAATAAATATTCGTGCTGTGTGTTTTGGAGGTTTTTTCGTATTTGCCTTTAGATCCGTACAGCTTATCTGGTGCGCAAACAAAAGTTGAGTTTAATGGGTAAAAAAATAAGGCTGCTCGCACTGCTCGCCGGCCAGATCCCTTGGCGCCCATCAGGGACGACGGACTTCTTTAACGACATTATATTTATAATTACAGGGTGTCCGAGAAAATGTGGGAAATCTCCCGGACGTGAAAAGAATACTACAAGTTTATATAAACTTCTTTCGTATCGGCCTCCTCTTCGAAGATATGGGCTCCCAAAGAGCTCCCATGGAATTAAGTTTTTGACCCATAATTATTAAACCAACAGGTATATTTCAATTTTTTTTTTCATATGATCTATACCAGGTAAGACCCTTTAAATTACTATCCCAGAAAGTATTGCGAATTACTCACAGCTGCAGGGACGGACTAGCTGTGACACTAATGTGCCCATTTTTTTTACACCCTGTATGATAAAAACTTTGGACAACGTTTTTTACATACCTTTAACTATTGACTAAAAATTAAGTTCTCTTCATTCATGTTGCTAACCCTAACCGTTTTCGGAAAAACGTATTAATATTAAGCAGTTAAAAGTGAACATTTATAATTTATAGGAACAAAGATGTATCTTTTATTGAAATACGCTAAATATACATGATGTAAATATGTTAAAAATGACGTTTTCCCGAAAACGGTTAGGATTAGCGACATGAATGAAGAGTACTTAATTTTTAGGCAATAGTCAAAGGTATGTAAAAAACGTTGTCTAAAGTTTTTATCATACAGTAAAAAAAAATGGGCACATTAGTGTCACAGCTAGTCCGTCCCTGCAGCTGTGAGAAATTCGCAACACTTTCTGGGATAGTAAGTTGAAGGGTCTTACCTGGTATACATCATATGAAAAAAAATTGAAATATACCTGTTGGTTTAATAATTATGTGTCAAAAACTTAATTCCATGGGAGCCCATATCTCCGAAGAGGAGGCCGATACGAAAGAAGTTTATGTGAACTTGTAGTATTCTTTTCAGGTATTTTTTTCATATCCGGGAGATTTCGCACATTTTCCCATATACGTTAATAATTAGGGAAAAATAAAACATCAAACAAAAAATTACACTCTAAAAAGTATGAAATAATAAAATTTTAAAGACAAGGATAATAGCTTAAGGGTAGAAAACGATTTATCTCGATTTCCGGTAAAACTGCAAGTCCTATGGAAAAACGTTAAATTGCAAAGTTGTAGGTAATAAAAACATCTACAACTTTTGTGTCTACACTTTTTTTATATAACCTCAAAATGTATGTGAAAAATTCAAATAACCAAGTTTTTTGTTTTTTATTTTTATCTTTTACAAAAATTTTTTTTTATCCGCGAAATTTGGTGGAAACTTACCTTTTTATGTCCTAAACACACTGTAATTTTTTTGATTTAAAATATTTATTTTTTAACCTTATTTTGACTTAATATCGAAAAAACACCCTAATTTTCAATCGAAAATTCTCACGTCAAAATATCTTCTTTTTTAAAAAAGTCGGTAGGCTTTTTGTTCGTTGAAATCTCTACTTTTTGATGGTGTTAAAAAAATATACATTACTATGGTAAATGTTCTCAAAAAAATGCAAAGAAACGAAAAAAACTCTAATCCGAAATTTTTTTTTAGATCAATATGTACAATTTTGAGCTATTTATTAAAATTTATACTTTAATTACTCGAAAAACGTAAGATTCCATGTTACATTGATAAAAAAAGTATAAATTTTAATAAATAGCTCAAAATCGTACATATTGATCTAAAAAAAAAAATTTCGGATTAGAGTTTTTTTCGTTTCTTTGCATTTTTTTTGAGAACATTTACCATAGTAATGTATATTTTTTGTACACCATCAGAAAGTAGAGATTTCAACGAGCAAAAGGCCCACCGACTTTTTTAAAAAAGCAGATATTTTGACGTGAGAATTTTCGATTGAAAATTAGGGTGCTTTTTCGATATTAAGTCAAAATAAGGTTAAAAAATAAATATTTTAAATCAAAAAAATTACACTGTGTTTAGGACATAAAGAGGTAAGTTTTCACCAAATTTCGCGGATAAAAAAAAATTTTGTAAAAGATAAAAATAAAAAACAAAAAACTTGGTTATTTCAATTTTTCACATACATTTTGAGGTTATATAAAAAAAGTGTAATTACAAACGTTGTAGATCTTTTTATTACCTACAACTTTGCGATTTAACGTTTTTCCAAACGACTTGCAGTTTTACCGGAAATCGTATATAAATCGGATCGCCCGTAATTTATTTTTCCTTTAATTTTTGTTATATTCTCTTCCTTTTCCAATGGGTTTCATCCTACTATTATTTTTTTTTGTTTCAAAAATTATCGACCCTGGTCTACTATGAGTGCAGACGATACAAATAAACACAAAAATTATTTATTTTGCCCCCCTTTTCATAACTTGACCATGCGTTGCTTTCCACTGACCTGAGACACCGATGAAGTAATAGTATTATACTCTTATGGTACTTGATACATGGCATGGTGCTATCGTACATTTGCTACAGTAGGTACCAGACACACAAAAAGGTGCTCTGTAGAGGGTCACAGTTTTTGTTGTGACAACGAAGTTTGTGGTTGATATTTTGATATTTTTTTACAAAAAAAACAATTTTTGGGTAAGTAAATTTTAATTAATTTAATTAGTAATAATCGTTGCAATGGCTATAGATGAGACATTCTTTATCAAGAGTTTTTGGTTTGCGTTAAAATATAATAAGGTATTTATTGAGAAAAAAAGGTTTTATTCGAAATTAGAGGTAGTGAGGTAGGTAAAAGTGAAATTAACTTCTTTTCTGCATTATCAACTATTTCTTAAAAACTTCACAGACGTTCTCTCGCTAAAAATGAAATGTTTTTATCGTAAATGCCATATAATATATCCACGTCTTTTTAGACACTGATCCTCAGTCCCGTTGATCGATCCAGATTTTTCATTCACTTTTTCGGTTGGGTACTTAAACGCAGTGCGTGTAAAAGGACCAACTTATAACAATGGGTCGGGTTTGTTATAAGGCATATAATACAGGGTGGCCCACCGAAAATTTTCCACCCAGGTTTATTTTTTTGTTAATAAATAAATCAAAATTCGCTCGAACACGGGGACCCTAGTTCTCAGGAGGACATATTTTTTTTGCTATTTTCACCCCCCTCCTGCCTACGACGGGGTGGCTTTCACCCTTAAAATCTTAAATGGAAAGGGGGTCGAGTGATACCTTATTTTAAAGGGAATTGAATTGCCTTCCAAACGCGACCTTGCTCGTTTAAATCGAGTGAATAGTTCCTGACAAATAGGGCTAAAAAGAAAAGAAAGTTTAAAAGTAAGTAATAAAATTTATTACCGCTTGTATCAATCAAGTAAATGTTGAAAATGTCCACCTCCAACCTCCATGCAATTGTAAAGGCACTGTTCAAAATGTTCGCGAACATTATGGAGCATTGCGGGAGTTATTGTCGGCACTCTCGTACACTATTCGTTGTCGCAAGTCTTCCAAAGAATTGGGTTGGGTTGCATAAATTTTAGACTTTAAATGTCCCCACAAAAAAAAGTCCATTGGCGTCAAATCAGGAGATCTTGCAGGCCATTCAATAGAACCTCTTCTTCCAATCCATTTTCCTGGAAAATTTTCATCCAGAAACTGTCTAACAGGGAACGCATAATGCGGGGGTGCTCTGTCTTGCTGAAAGTAAATATTTTCTGGCCGATAACGGTCATTTTCTTCTATGGCATTCGTTAAAGCAGGGTTAATAGTGGTTTCCAACAGGTTCAGGTAAATTTCACCTGTTAAATTTCCAGGTATAAAATAGGTACGGCCCAATAATACGGTCCCCAAAAATTTCAGCCCACACATTTAATTTTTCGCGATGTTGAGTACCTATGGACTTCTCTAAAAATTCTAGGGTTGGAATCCGACCAATACATGCAATTCTGTCGATTGACAGTACCGTGAAGAAAAAAAGTGCATTCATCGAAGAAACAAATGTTAAAAATAAATTGTGGATTGCGAATGATCATTTCACTAATTAACTCGCAAAATTGCAAACGGCGGTCGTCATCGTCTTCATTAAGTTCATGAACCAGTTTTATTTTATAGCAAGAAAATAAACCTGGGTGGAAAGTGTTCGGTGCGCCACCCTGTATATGGTAAAGGCCTTGAACAACTAAGTTTTAACATTTCATTTTTAAAATATCAAAAAATGCCAATATCCCTTAATTAATAATTTCTTAATTTTCAAGGTTTTATTACCAAATACCTAAGCAACTATGTATCTTAGGAGCTCATTCATAATGGTTGAGAAATTGGTCTTATTTTGTTTCGCCGTCAGATTAAGCCGGGGGGGCTTTATTTTGAAATATTGGTAAAACCGATTGGGCGTGTATGTCTCGACGCAATCACGAGAAAAATACTATAGGTGCAGTGGATAATGCACTTTTGCCAACAGCATCGATATTAGTGAAAGTGGGCTTACTATTTATATAAGAAAAAACTTGTGGACCTTTACCGCCTTGACCATATCTCTTGAAGCCTTGACGGAAAATTGAAATTCATAAAAAACATGTTTTAATGTTGTTAATGTTGTTCTTTTGGGGGACCATATATTACTAAATATGTTATAATGGTACTGTCACTATTGATATTGTTAGTAATACTTTTTCATTCGAAATTCAAAAATTGTTGCATTTCATTTTCTTATTTCCACTTGCTGCCGCTAGAAGGCAGACGTTGCCACGTCTCGCGGACTCTATACCTGTGTGAAATATTCTGATTAATAGACATACTGTTCTAATCTCGGACCAATTACCACCGTAAAATTGGTCTAAGATTCTGTCTGTAAAGTTACATTTTTGGATGGCTACCAGCCAACAGCTTTTCTTGCAACCGGTATTGTGCTCCGCCATAGCACAGATACATTCCCAATAGTTACAAATTGAGTCTATCTTTCAAAATGTCTAATTCCAAACTAACTTTGACAGTTCATTACATGGAAAGTGACAACATAATATAGAAAATAATAGCCAATAAAAAAAAATAACAATAAAAAAAATGGAAGTTAATCCAATTTAATTCATTAATAAAATCAATTTAAAAAAAATAGTATAAATAATTTAATTTAGTACATATCTCTTTAATTGTTTTTTGAAAGTTGCCAATTTTTTAATTTTTCTGATATTTTTTGGAAGATTGTTATATTTTATTATTCCGTCATATAGGGGAAGGTTGCCCATATTGGACCAATTTCCAGATTTCTTATCATAGATCCTGATAATAACGCAAAATCGATCTTAAAGCTATACCTTAGAATACGTTGTTGTTCAACTGCAGGATTTTTTGCAGAATTTTATTTCAAAATATCTATGTTATACCAGGCTATAAAAAAAACCTTTGCAAGTGGTTCAATATAGGAAACCGATTGCCTAAATTGCACCTGGGGCTTCCAATATTGGACCACATGATTTAAATCGGAAGCTTCGGTGTTAAATAAATAAATAAAAAATAAAATTGTCAGTATAGGAAGTTTTATACTTATATTTCAAAAAAACATCAAATTTACAATCAAATTTTCGGTAGAAGACATCCTAAGGCAAAAAAAAAGTACATATTAGTTTCCTATATTGGACCAGTCATAGTTTTATTTTTTAACTTAAAGAAAAAATATTTAGGCAATATTGAAATGGTGTTAGTTCATGACATTAACTTATTTAAAGAGAAACATTATTTTTGCACAATTTGAAAAAATTGCCTAAATTGGACCGGTTCAATTTTGGCAATCACCCAATGGTCCAATTTAGGCAACTACCACGTGTTTTACAAAACCACCCAGGAAAGAAACAAGAAAAAACAAATATGGCATGGTAATAGGAGAAATAGAAAGACAAAAACTTACTTGATAACTTCAATAAAAAATATTTTGCTTAGAGTTTTATGGTTCTAAGGTAAATTCTTAGGAAAATCCTAAAAATATTACATTAAAATTGTGTAAATTACGTTTTGCTCTGTCCAAGCACTAACGGCCAATCAAAGGTTCTGGGTGGAAGTATGTTACAGTGTTGCCAGATGATATGGCACTTGTTTAGTTTTGGAGAAATGTACTGTGGTCCAATTTAGGTAGCGGTTCAATATAGGCAACCTTCCCCTAAAAACGATTTTTTTCCGAAATTACTTTTTACTGGTATAGTTTGATAATTTATACAACGTCTGGTGGTATGAGTTATGATCATGTAATGTCTTATTCTCCTGGAGTGTTATGTTTGATTTTTTTTTCTTTTAAAATAATAGAATGAATACAAATTATTAATTTATAAATGTTTTGAACGTGTAAATACCCTTTCGGTCTATACTTATAGATTAACAGTTGGTTCTAAATGTGGTAATTTGTGTATACATTAAATAACTTTATTTTGCAATTTTTGTAAAGGTTTTAAGTTTGATAAACAAGCAGATCCCCATGCAGAAGCTAAGTATTGTAATTTTGAATATATCAATGAAAAATATATATTTTTTAAAGTATTTCAAAGGAATAAAATATCTAGCTCTGTACAAAACAGATACCAAAGGAGATATCGAGTTGATAATACACTGGGCATTTTCAATTTAAATTTTCGTCTAAAACTAATCCTAAAAATTTTGTCGTTTTTGAATATTGAATATATTATAGTAATGTATATTTTTTACTCCATTAGAAAGTAGAGATTTCAACGAACAAAAAGCCCACCGACTTTTTTAAAAAAGCAGATATTTTGACGTGAGAATTTTCGATTGAAAATTAGGGTGCTTTTTCGATATTAAGTCAAAATAAGGTGAAAAAATAAATATTTTAAATCAAAAAAATTACAGTGTGGGACATAAAAAGGTAAGTTTTCACCAAATTTCGTTAAAAAAAAAAATGTTTTTGTAAAAGATAAAAATAAAAAACCAAAAACTTGGTTATTTGAATTTTTCACATAAATTTTGAGGTTATGTGAAAAAAGTTTAAATACAAAAGTTGTAGATCTTTTTATTACCTACAACTCATTTAACGATTTTTCATAGGACTTGGTAGTTTTGCCGGAAATCGAGATAGATCGTTTTCTACCCATAAAAACTCACCCCTTTCCACTTCCTGACCTGGGAATTGCCTGTAAATTATTCTTCCTTTCATTTTTGTTATATTCTCTTCTTTTTTCAATGGGTTTCATCCCACTATAATTTTTTTTCTTTTTTTGCCATTTTCAAAGGCTTTAGCCCTGGTCTAATATGTTTAGAGGGTTTCTAGTATGGTAGACACTTAAGAGGAAGTAACCCCTTTTCCACAATGAAAATTGCCGAACGTTTTGCTGGTCAAACGAAAAGAAAAAATAAAAATTGGTATTTAGAAAATAAATTTTACTTTAAATACCCCATCCAGAAAAGTAAATGACGATCGAAAATATTCCCAACATTTTTTTTATAAATTTTTTTTATTTTTAGTAATTTTGTAATATCTTAAACAATTCTTTATTGGTCAAAAACAAAATGACTTTCCCGGGTGTAGAATGTTGTACCAAACAATTTTTCTTAAAGCCATTTTTCAATATCGGCCTTACTTTTTTCTCAAAAACGTTGGGCGCGTAAATCCACTTTACACGCTTAAATTTACTTTAATATATTTATTTATTATTATTATTATATTATTATTATTATATATTTATATTAATATTTTCGATCGTCATTTACTTTTCTGGATGGGGTATTTAAAGTAGAATTTATTTTCTAAATACCAATTTTTATTTTTTCTTTTCGTTTGCCCAGCAAAACGTTCGGCAATTTACATTGTGGAAAAGAGGTTACTTCCTCTTAAAAGCACATTTGTTGCTATAGTAATTAATTATGGCCAAACGTTATTTTCTAACCCTGTAACCGTGAACTAAGAAGCACATATTACTTATTATTGCAAATAATAGTCAGTAAATGTTATTAAACCTTAAACCGATTTAATATGAAGACATCATTAGAGTCAAGGTAACACCTAGCCGAAAAAAGTAACTGACCAATTATTTAAAATGTATAGGAACTTTTACAGTTACGAAATGTTTCCTTTTTGGTAAATACCGTGTTTATTTTTGTTATTTCTAATAAGATAGCATGAAGTATAATTAAAACGGTTTGAGATTGACATGATTGCAAAAGTTGCAACACGAAAAAATACATTTTACGATGCTTGTGGGAGCCACTTAGTGGCCGATGCATGGAGGCGCCCCCCTCTTGTGTACGAGATCGATTTGGAAAAAAGTAAAAATGAAATTTTGTCAAATTTGCCCATCCGACCTCTAGTGTTTGTTCTTAAGAGCAAAATCCATATCTCATGCTGAAAGACTAAACCAAAATGAACGTAATATAAATTTTGCAATCATATACTCTCTTAATTTCTTTAAAAAAATTTTCTTGTTTTTTCTATTTTCACTATTAAAAACGCAGAAGAAGCATAAAAAAAATTACCTTGTCGGACTTCCATTGTTTTTATTTTGTTACTTAACACAACGTTTTGGTTAGTTAGTACATCTTTAACCGTTTTCAAGTGTAAAGTAAATTATAATTATAAGGCTATTGTCTTAAATACTATCCATGTGCAATGAAGCTTGATGACTCCATCTACGAGCTTAATGGAGTGTGAAGTTTGAGCTGTTGGTTTTGGAAAAGAAGAGGCTTCCAGATATTGGGGATATCTATATTTGGTTTACTAAAAATATGGATATTTTGATTCATGAAAGCTGCTTCTTTGAATTTTGGTTTTCTCCAGTGCTAATCCGTTATTTGTAACGACGTGGTCACGGGGAAACACTCCTCTATCTTTTGCTCCATCCTGTATAATATAATCATTTTAAATCGCATAAGATGCAAGACGTGCTTGCATTTAATAGTGAAAGTGTTTTTCAATGCCAAGGTGGTTCTCGCGAACCAGTCGATGCGTACGTAATAACTGATTACTCGATTACCGTAAACGAAAGAATGTAGGTGAACTTCATAAGAGGTTAATTATCTTACTTGTTCGAGTCGTAATTTGTTGCTTTTTTATTATCAATAAATTAAAATTAATATTACCAAAACAGGAGTTTTCATATATTTTTTAAGGCTTGTACGAAGAATTACAGTTCGATTATACCATTTATGTAACTCAAGAACTGGAGGGGATACCACCCTCCAGTCTTTTGTTTTAAAACAGACTTGCATATACAGGGTTCGTCTAAAAACAGACGTGCATGTGAAAACGTAGCCGTCATAGTACCTATACACTTTGTGGGAAGTATTTAAGTTTTATATTAATTTTTTTTGTAAAAATTGTGGTACCGTGTGAGCAAAAATTATTTGCATCAAAGAGGGCTTGGATTAAAAAACGTAGGGCTGGGTTTAGATCACAATGATATGGGGACGATATATCTAACCAAATCTAGGTTAAAATTTTGCCAAATTCATATTATGACATGATATGCCAAACTAATGCGTAATAAAATAAGTATATATAGACAAATACAAATTTATTTTTGTTGTTTACAAAATTACCAATGTAAGAATATACACAAAGCAAAAGAAAAATAATTACATAAATTGCTGAAATTGGCCACTTGGCTTCCGGTTAAACCGGAAGTACTATATTTCCTCGTATATTTCTTACATCCGGTTTAACCGGAAGTTGACACTATTGGAAAAATAATAAAAATCGAAGATAGGGACATGTAAGCCGTTTTGCTCTAAGATGTACAGTTAGAAAGCTAGACGCTGTCAAAGTTCAAAAATGTAATTTTTCAAGAGTCAATATCTCGGAAACTGTTAAGTATAGATTAATAATGCTTTTATTAAAAAATGTTCAGAATTTTATGCAGAATCCAAAAAAATTATATAAAATAGGGGTATCCATTTAAGATTTAGATCTTACCCCCCTCCTAGGGGCTTGAAGTAACAAGATTGAGAATATACGCAAAAGATGTCCTCCTCGAAATAAAAATCGACGGGTCCGAGCGATTTTCCACATTTTCATTTTAAAGCAGGAAAATCGACGTGTTAAGTTTTCGTTGGACCACCCTGTATATGTATATGTATATTGTACCTAGATATAATACTAAATATTGCAGCGAAAAAGTAAATAACTTATACCTACTTTCACACACGCAAATAAAGAAAATTCCCAAAAGAAATAATGAACAATTTGAAGGTAAATAAATTTTGTTTCTAAGGATGTAATAAAATGAAGGAAGTATTTTGGAATTGGAAGAAAGTCTCTAACAAACATATCATATATATATCTTTAAATCTTGACAACTATGCTTTTGTTTGTGTGTTAATTAAGCTGTTATCACAGAATATATAGCTACTCCGTTATTATGAATACGTTTGAAAGCTCCCAGTCTTCGGTTTTGAAAGCTATTGGATAATTATTTGTATACAGGGTGTTATTTAAGTATGTGGCGAAACTCCAAGGGGTGCTTCTTTAAGTGATTTTAAGAAGAAAAGTTCATATAAATATGGGTCCGAAAATGCATAGTTTTTGCCATACAGGGTGTCAAACTTTAAAAAAAAAATCGGTTGTTTGTAAATATCTCAATACTCTTTTATTCGATTTTGTTGAAATTTGACAATTCTGTTTGTAATAACAAGAGGATAATTTAGCCTTAATTAGAATAAAATTATTAAGTCCAGTGGCGTCCCAGAAGACAGTCCAACTAATATTTTAACAAAAAAAGAGCGCGCCACTGACTTTTTTTTAAATATTGAAATTTTTTCGAATTAAGCAACTACAAATACAACTATTTTATTTTTTGAGTTTTTTCATATCTTGCTTTGTTTTCGAGAAAAAATAACAATTTAAACTAAGTAGGTACCAAACTACATATTAAGCAATTAAAATTACAGAAAAGTCCTGTTTTGAATTTTAATATTTTAAAATTTATGAGAAAAAATTCAAAAGAGGACTTTCGTGTAATTTTAATTGCTTAATAGTTTGGTAAGCAGTTTAAATTGTTTACTCTTATTTTCCCGGGGACATGCAATAAAGTGGTTTTTATTTATTTTTTCTCGAAAACCAAGCAAGATATGAAAAAACTCAAAAAATAAAATAGTTTTATTTGTAGTTGCTTAATTCGAAAAAATACATAATTTAAAAAAAAAGTCAGCGGCGCGCCATTTTTTTGTCAAAAATATTAGTTGGACTGTCTTCCGGAATGCCACTGGACTTAATAATTTCTCAATTATCCTCTTGTTATTACAAACAAAATTGCCAAATTTCAACCAACGGCGTATCCAGCTTATGCGTCTGGGGGGGGGGGGTAATCGATCGGCTAGGATCAGGCACGTAGACAGAATTTCTTTTCGGGGGGGGGGCACGGGGATTGCGCCGAAGGCCCAAAAAAAAGCGCGAAAATTTTTTGGGTGCTACGCCCTATTTTGGTTTTCAAGTGGGAAAAATAAAAAACACAACACAAAATCCTCAAGAAAAGCACAAAAACATACCCGGTAATAATTGAGGTGAAGAAAATGTAATAGTGTAGGAAATGTTTAATGTGTTGCCTATGTTGCCGAAATCAGAGCTCGAGTTTCGGGGCGGGGCCGGCCCCCTGTACCCCCCCCCCCCCTCCTTTCTAGCTACGTGCCTGGCTAGGGCGCTAGGGCAGATAATAGCAACTTTAAGGAGTAAGGACAAAAATTAAACAACGCTTAAGTAATCTTGGGGGGGGGGGGTAATTACCCCCATTACCCCCCCCCCCCCCTTGTATACGCCGGTGATTTTTACAAAATCGAATAAAAGAGTATTGAGATATTTACGGACATCCGATTTTTTTTTAAAGTTTGACACCCTGTATCGTAAAAATTATCCATATTCGGACCCATGTTCATATGAACTTTTCTTCTTAAAATCACTTAAAGAAGCACTCCTTGGAGTTTGACCACTTACTTAAATAACAGCCTGTATAAAATAGGTTTGATACCACACACTATCTTAATAATTCGGAAATTTCACGAAAAACTCGAAAAATTACAATTATATTTTCCAGAAATGTCTACCCAACTCATACTATCGACGTCCCATTGGTCCAAGGGCGAAAATGAAATATTAGACTTCAAAAATGATATAGGAAATAGACAACGGACTTTACACAAAAAAGAACTGCTGACAATAGCTGAGCGAGAACTGAGGGAGACGGAGCACAGTAGAAACGAGTGTCTAAGACAGTTTAAAGGCTGGATTCAGCAGAATGAGGATATCAGAAACTGTATAATGGGTAAATATTATTATATTGAAACAATTTCCTCTTTAGCAGTATACAGGGTGTCCGGAAATAATGAGGAATGAGATAATTCTAGACCGAAAATAAATGCTATCTCTTCCTATGACATTTTTTCGAAAATTGATTATTAGATAACTGAGTTACAGGGGGTGTTAAAGTTAAATTTTATTTGCAGTTTTAAAATACGTAAGTTACTAGAACAATAAAGTAAACATTCAAATCAAAGGTTCAACGTGACGTCCCTCCTCTTCAATGCATAAATCAATTTTATTCTTCTTAAAAAATTAAATTAATTAAATTAAAAAATAATAAATTGAAATGATTTCGTTTTCATCACATGCAAGCAATGTTATTTTAACGTTTTTCTCGAAAACGGTTAGAATTATCGAAACAAAAGTGGTATACCTTTTTTATGTCAAAAGGTTAGGAGAATAAAAATATTCAGTCAAAATGCGCATACAAAGTAGGACAGAAATGTTGGGACCATTTAAATTAAAGTATAGGCTCTTATGTGGCGCCCTCTACAATATGCGAAAATACGGTGGGCAAATTTGTATTCCTCATCCCGAAAAAGCCCAATATACGAGATTTCGTTATCATATTATGAGCGTGGCAAACGGTATTGCAAAAAAAACTGCAAATAAAATTTAACTTTATCACCCTGTAACTTCGTTAATAATCAATTTTCAAAAAAATGTGATAGGAAGCGATATCATTTATTTTCGGCCTAGAATTATCCCCTAAATATTTTGCTCATCATTTTCGTACACCCTGTATAATTAATATTAATCAATTTATTCATATCACTCCGTTGCATGCGCAGTTGGACCTAAAATAGACCAATTTCCCCCTCCCCCACCCCCACTGTTTGTCTTTCACTTCATGTATTTGTATTTAATTAAAATCCCATATACTTTTACATGAATAAACTGATGCTGGCATTTTTAAAGATGGTGTTGCCAAATTCCAAAATATGAACATAAAATGAAATTAATGTTTTAAACAATAAATTACATAATCCAAATCGACTTGATGCAATCGTAATCGCAGAAAATCGAATGTTGCGAAATGAAAGGAGAGTCTGGCATGCAAATAATTATATTTATGTATAATTATTAATATCCAAAAAATTAACTTATTCGTTTTTTTTATTTTTAAAATTTGAATTTTATTAATGAATAAATTGAATTTAATGAAAAAATTAATTTTAAATCTTTTTTAAGTCCCTGTATAAAATAGGGCGTTAGTTCACTTAAAAAAATCGTGGGGTTCTTAATTTAAGACACACCCTGTACAGATACTACTCGACAGTAATTCCGTAGGTATAGTATTTATCGTATAAGAATCTAATATTTGTAGATACCTATGCTTCTTTTTTTTACGCCCTTGCACCGGCATCTTTTTCCGACCCGTCTCGTCTCTCTATTATTCCTCGGTAACCTCGGAAACTCGCAGAGCTGTCACATTCCGATTTTGATTGGTGAAATTTAAATAAAAGTTTGTTTTTGGGAAAATTTCATAAATTTATTTTCAACCAATTAGAAGGCTCCTTTTTGTTTGCGTTGCTTATAGCGACGGGAGACTATCAACCTAATAAAATTAATAAGTGATAATTTTTATGTAAAAATGAAGTGCTTTATTTTTTATGGCAAACGTCACTCAGAATAAAATCAAAATACATTTTGTTGCTAACTTATAAGTTTTATTGAGAATAGGTCGTAGGTCTCATCATCTCATCATATTAAAAGAAACTCCAATTTATATAATTTTCTTACCGAATCTCCCACGCAGCAGAATTAATTCCCGATAATTTTGCTGCTAGGGAGATTATAAGTGAATATTTTTGTGCATTCTCAGTGTTTCCAGAATGTGTTTTGACATTAGTTTGATTATTTTGGGTTTATGAGATATTTTGATAGTAAATTATTTGTTGGACTTCGCGTGTCTCTAAAGTGCTTATTTTTCTTGAAGTAAAAATTATCTTAGTTAGGTCCCTGTAAAATTCATAAAAATGTACCTGTATATCCTTATAAATACAATTAAATTTAGTTTCGTGTCAAAATTGGAACATTGCATCATTCTAAGGTAGGGTTGTCCAACCTTCAGTGTGAAAACTATGATTGGGTATATTCGTTTCTAGCGATGAGATCAGGAAGCCCCTAAATTAAATCCCCTAAGTAAGGGGGTTCCCCTGTCGTCACTCGTCAGCCGTTCTTGCAGTTTTGAACACCACCACGAATATTGCAAGATAAGTTTCAGAAATGAACCTAGATGTTCCACGATGCAAGTAACCTTTGTAAGATTAATAACTTGCATAATATGATGAAATGAACGATATAATTTTTTTACTGGGAGTTCTCCAATTTCCCCACGACGCCGATGTTTGATTAAGAAGAAGCGATAAACTACTCAGGGTTGTGCAACATGCGGGCCAGAAAATGATATAATTAAATACACATACATAGCAACTGCAAATTCAAATTGTAGATGCAAAATTTAGAAAGTTGTCAGACTATAATACTGGGTTAGTAAAAATTACTGGAACGCTTAAATATTTTTTATATATAAATTATTCAGAACAATATTAATTAATTAATTAAAGCAATTCTAAAAATATTTTCAAATTGTCTGTTTTTAATATCCATGTTTTTATTTGGACTTAACATTTGATGACATGACATTAATGAAATCAATTTTTTAATTTTTGTTGGTAAATAGTCGTTTAAATAAAAACATAAATAGAACATTTTTTTGTCCTATGGACTTATTTATTTTAGGTTTTAGGGTTATTTCATTTTTATGACGTGTATTATGATTATGGTTTTTAAATTGTATAAGGTTTTTATTTTTAAATATATATATATTAAGATGTTATGAATGTAAAGTTGTCTTATGTTCAACTTTTTTGTTTCTGAATATAATTCTTTTGAAGGATAAAGATAATCTTTATTGAATATACCTAATTTTTAGAAATTGTTTTATTATAATTTTTTAACCAAAGTTCTATTTATTTCTCCCCAACTTAAAATTCCGTAATTTAGATTAGTTTTAACTAACGCGTAATATAATATTTCAATATGTCTTACATTTAAAATTTTTTTAATGTTTTTAAAAATCGGTAGTAAACTTCTCAATTTTTTAATTAAGTATTGTAAGTAAAAGTTCCAATTTAATTTACTATCAAAAATAATTCCTAAATACTTTATTTTATTAACTTTAAAAATTTGAATGACTTAATTTATTTGAATACTATTCATATTTCGTGGTAGGTTATTTAGGTTTAAAGTAAAAGGAATATAATTTGTTTTGTTAAAATTAATTGTTAACAAATTGTTATCAAACCAATTTTTTATAATTTTAAGATCTTTTTTAATTTTATTATTTAAGTTTTCCCAATTTGTATAGGTATAAAAAATTGTAGTATTATCTGTAAAACTATAAATTTGTCCATCGCAATTTATACTAAATAAGTCGTTAATATAAATATTAAAAACTAATGGTCCTAAAATTGTTCCTTGAGGAACACCATACTTAAATACTTTTGGATAGCTTTTTTCTTTATCTATTTGAACATTGGTCTATTTTTCAGAAAATTTTTAATTAATTCTAATTGCTTTCCTCTGAATCCAATATTTTCAAACTTTTTTAACAGTAAATTGTGGCTAACTGTATCAAAGGCTTTTGCCAAATCTATAAAAATACTAATACAAGGTTTTTTATTATCTAGTGCATCATATATTTGTTCTGTTAGATAGCAAATAGCGTTTTGTGTTGATTTATTTTTTTGAAACCCAAACTGTTTATTAGAAATAAAATGTATTTTTTCGAATACTTTTGCTATCGAAGATATTAATGTTATTAGTCTATAATTACTAGTTTTAAATGATAATGATATTATGTTTACTTGTAGATGACAATTTTCTTTTACGGTTCCTGAGAGTTAAAAAATTCAGCATCCCCATGGCCCAACAAACTTTCTTAAAATACTTGAATTATCGGAAGAGATTTCCACTGATTTTCAAAGATATGGATTACAGTGCGAAGTGTGTGAGCGACCTTATTTCAAACGGGTAAGTTTAATGAAAAGTTAAATGAAATAAGAAAGAAATTCAACCCATACGAGATCGTTTTCTAGTTTTCTTAAGACTCATACCGATTTGTTTATATCAAGAATATGTTCTAAGAATAAGCAACCAATTAAATTTTTTTAGGTATATATTTGTGAGTCCTATTCGAGATTCAAAAGGCCGAAGAGTTATCATATATGACATTAGTAAGTAATTATAATATAAATACCGGGTGTTTCTCAAAAGACATATTCACCCCTATAACTTTTCTGTATTTATAGATATTAAAATGAAACTTTGAGATTATGCATAAGAGATGAGTCTGCATTTATTGGCATAATTTGCAATTTGTTAGCACTTCCGGTTTGACCGAAAGTGACCTTGACTTTGATATTTTAAATGGGACATCTTGTATATTTGGGTTCAGCATAACATTTTGAGTGAAATGACACCTCACTTGTCATTTTTTGACGTGTTATAACATTTTTATATTTATTTTTTATTTTCAATCTAGAGTGCTACAATTTAATTAAATCGGTTAATTTGTTGTCAAGTAGTATATGAAAATTAAAATTATGTCATAATAATTGACTTTCTAAGTTTCACAAGCGTTTAAAAAATGAAATTCTGTTTTCTTGACGTTTACTGCATTTTTCCAAATGGAACGATGGTAGTTCACTAGGATATATTTAAAACGAGCATTTTTTTTTTTAATTTGATACCATACACTCCTATGCTATTTTAAAATTGACACTAAAAAATTGGCCTTAAGTCCCAATCGCAAATTTAAAAGCGTTATGCCTTATTGTCGCCCTATCTTTTCTAAAGAAATATAAAGGCGGCTTTGAAAAACAATGGAATGGTTTTGAAAACCAATATGGTTTTTAATTAAAATTGTAATGTCATTCGTTTATTAAACTTACATTGTAAATCAGATAAAATGGTTAGTTTTACTAGAAATGAACAAATTGATATGCTCCTAATTTTTGGAGTGACCAGAAAAATTCTTCTGAAGCCGCAAGATTGTATGTATTGTATGTTTCATAAACTAATGACATTACAACTTTAAATTAAAGCCATATTGCTTTTCAAAACCATTCCATTGTTTTTCAAAGCCGCCTTTTTATTTCTTTAGAAAAGAGAGGGCGGCAATAATGCATAACGCTTCTAAATTTTCGATTGGGATTTAAGGCAAATTTTTCAGTGTCAATTTTAAAATAGCATAAAAGTGTTTGGTATCAAAATGTATTAAATATCCAAGTGGACAATCATCGTTCCATTTGAAAAATGCAGTAAACGCCAAGAAAACAAAATTTTAATTTTTTAAGCGCATCTGAAAATTTAATAAATATATACGTCAATTATTATGACATAATTTTAATTTTTATATACTACTTTAGGTTTAATTAATTTGTAGCACTCTAGATTGAAAATAAAAAATAAACATAAAAATGTTATAACACGTCAAAAAATGACAAGTGAGGTGTCATTTCACTCATAATGTTATGCTGAACCCAAATAAGTAAAAATATACAAGATGTCCATTTAAAATATCAAAGTCAAAGTCACTTCCGGTTAAACCGGAAGCTAACAAATTGAAAATTATGCTAATAAATGCAGACTCATCTCTTATGAATAATCTTCAAATTTCATTTTAATATCTATAAATATAAAAAAGTTATAGGGGTGAACGTCTTTTGGGAAACACCCGGTATATAGATTAAAAAATAGTGTTCCGATTGTACAGGGAGCCGAGGGATTCAAGGGGATTTTGAAATTAAGCTTAATTTTATTTCTCAATGTTTCTAATACTTTTTAGGATTGTCTTGGATCTATATCTATTCGATTATTCCAATATATTTTAAAGCAGCGTATAAGACAGCATGCATATTCTAGCCTCTTCATAAAGGCACTGTGACGGATCCATACGGATACATATTTCTTTATTATCGACTGAGCCAATTAGGGGTTTTCAAATATATTTTTAACGTCATTTTAAAAGGCATGTACCTACCTATGCTTTTCTAACTGAAGCCCTGAGCTTCTGTATTTTCAGTTTTGATCCACTCAATTAAGTTGTTTTCCCTAAAAAGTATAGTTTTTCCATTTTATAGGTAAATTTGATGCGAAAAAATACAGCGGCACTGATATGGGTAGAGCCCACTCCATCACCTACGAAACGCTGTTGTGCGACGAGGAAAACCAGATCCTGGGGGTAAACCATGTTGCTGATATAGGAGGGGCAAATGCGTCCTTTTTGACTCTGTTCTCGGTGACCGATTTTGCTATTCTGATAAGATGGGGAGAGGTATGTGTACATGAGGGTATGATTTGGTAATGGTAAGCGGGAGAGTTAGTATAGTATAGTAAAAGATGATTTAATTTAGTAAAATTTTTAAAATTGTTTTTTAAAAGTTGCCATTTTTTTAATTTTTCTGATATTTTTTGGAAGATTGTTATATTTTATTACTCCGTCATATAAAAGCGATTTTTTTCCGAAATTATTTTTCACTGGTATAGTTTGATAATTAATACAACGTCTGGTGTTACGATCATGTAATGTCTTATTCTTCTAAAGTGTTCTGTTTAATTTTTTTCTTTTAAAATAATAGAGCGAATTAGAATATAAATTTTTAATTTATAAATGTTTTGAACGTGTAAATACCCTTTCGGTCTATATAGATTAACAGTTGGTTCTAAATGTGGTAATTTGTGTATGCATTTAATAACATTATTTTGCAATTTTTGTAATGGTTTTAAGTTTGATAAACAAGCAGATCCTCATACAGAAGCTAAGTATTGTAATTTTAAATGTATTAATGAAAAATAGATATTTCTTAAATATTTCAAAGGAATGTAATATCTAGCTCTGTACAAAACAGATACCAAAGAAGATATCGAGTTTATAATATACTGGATATGGCCTTTCCAATTTAAATTGTCGTCTAAAATTAATTCTAAAAATTTTGTCGTTTTTGAATATATTGAATATTTCCATTATTAAATGTTAAGGGGTTAATGATAGAATTTATTTTATTTTTAGTTATAAACACCAAAGAAGATTTTGTAAAATTTAACGTAAGTTTTTAATTGAAGCCAAGAAAGAAGTATTTTTTAAATCATTATTAATATCGAAATACATTTCTGCGAAAGTTTCTGCAAAATAAATAATTGTTGTAAATTCTGCAAATAGCTTTATATTGCCCTTTAAGTTCAATTTGAAAACGGAATTAATACAAATTAAGGGTAATAATGGACCTAATATTGATCCTTGTGAAACTCCACATAGTATTTTTTCTTCCAAACTTTTTCTTTCCCCAATTTGAAAAAATTGTTTACGATAGCTTAAATAACTTTGAAGTAGTTGGTGTGTCTCAATACTGTATAATTTTTTTAATAAAATATCATGGTTTACGGTGTAAAAAGCCTTACACAGATCTAAGGATAGTAAACAGCATTTTTTACTTCTGACATGAACTTGAATATTTGTAATGATATCTCCTACAGCTACTTCTGTATCCTTAGATCTGGGAAAACATGGTTGTTTTAATCTATGATATTGATGAATTTGAGAAGAAACTAAAAAATAACAACGCATGATAAGGAATGCCGTCAAACACTTGATTGTTTTTCTTTTTAGCAATCATTTCCAATGAGGCACAAAGGAATACATTTTATTAATGTGCCACAAGCTCTAAAATACGTTTACGATTTTGCAAAGTCCAATCTGAGTCAAAAGTTGAAGGAAAGGTTTATGGTAAGTATATTAATGATCTGTGCCATTACACATTCTGAGCTTACCGCGGAGCATGTCATCTTTAGAATCTAAAGCCCACGACTGGTTTACAAATAATGACATATAGCTTAATCTCGAAAAAAACACAGCGTGTTATTTTTTCTACCAATTAGCACTGTTACGTGTGGTAGATCGGCAGAATTACTGGCAATCACACTGGATGAATTAAACTGATCTGTACGTGTTAATAGTCTTACAAATAAACTAGCATCCTCTACCTTTGTCCTGCGCAGATTAAAAAATTCAGTTAACCCATCTACCCGTTTAATTGTTTATTTCGCACTTTCTCATTCTCATTTGAGTTGTGGTGTCGTATGGTGAGGTAACTCTTCATTGGCCATTAAAACTTTTGGACAGCAGAAGAAAGCTGTTCGTGTGATTGCCGATGCTGGTTACTTGACCACTATCAGCCCCTTTTTAAGAGGTTCGGAATTATGCCTCTACCTTCTCTGTTTATATTCTATCAACTGTTCGAAATTCATAAAAACAAGAATAGCTTTTCCTTAAATTCTAATTTTCATCACTACTCAACTAGAGGTTCTGACTTAATCAGACCTAAAAAATTTTGCTGCAAGAAGGCCAAGGATAATTCTATTAATATCTCATTGTACACTGCCTGAAAATGTAAAGCTGCTTAGTTATTAAAAATTCAAATCTATAATTAAAAAATGTTTTCGCCGCCACTCATTAAGAAAGAAATTGACGTTAGGAAATATTTTTTTAAATTAAATTTAAATAAGGGTAGTTTTTTTAATGTTTTAATATTTTCGGGTAAAATATTATACAGTGTCACCAGTCCGCACCATATGGAACTTTTTTTTTTATTAATGAGGTTAGTTAAAGTTAAATATCAGCAATCGTTTTTGCTCCAAATTAGGCCAAAAATTATATTGTATTGTAATTCTATATTTTTGTAAAAAATTTTGTTTATATTTGTTTATTTTTAAGTTAGTGTAATATTTTCCCTGTAATAGACTTCTAAAGTTCGTTGGGAATTATTTAATAAATAAAATATATTCAATTGTCACCATCTGTCATTCGGTATCTGTTAAAAATTACATTTTTGTTAAAAAATGCTGAAAAATGGCATTGTTTTACCGAATTTCAAAAAATGTTATAAGAAAAAGTTGTTTCTAGTACAATTTTAGGCCTAAATACAAAGTTTTAGATGTCTAGCGCAAAGTTGAATTTTTTGCCATTTTTTCAAAGTATCTTTTTTTTTTTTATATAATATAAGTTGGCTTAATGGATTTTAAACTATTTGTTTATACCATAATTAATATTTTATTTAGTTTGTATGCTTATTTTTTCACTAGAATACCATTTTTTTTCAAAATATAAAATTAGAGACAAAAAAAATTTACACGGGTGGTGCAAAGTTATCATAATTTAAAAATTTTAACAGAGAGACGTCATATGTTCTATTTTTTTTATAGTACATACACGTAAAAAATTAAAAAAATTTATAATTAAATTTCCAGATATCAGATTAGTTCCTAAATTTCAAATGACAAATTATATTTAGTATAAAATTACATTTTTATGAAATATTAAATATAATTTGTCATTTGAAATTTGTGAACTAATCTGATATCTGAAAATTTAATTATAAGTTTTTTAAACTTTTTACATGTATGTACTATCAAAAAAATAGAACATATGACGTCTATCTGTTAAAATTTTTAAATTATGATAACTTTGCACCACCCGTGTAAATTTTTTTTGCCTCTAATTTTATATTTCGAAAAAAATGGTATTCTAGTGAAAAAATAAGCATACAAACTAAATAAAATATTAAGTATGGTATAAAAAAATAGTTTAAAATCCATTAAGCAAACTTACATTGTATAAAAAAAAAGTTACTTTGAAAAAATGGCAAAAAATTCAACTTTGCGCTAGACATCTGAAACTTTGTATTTAGGCCTAAAATTGTACTAGAAACAACTTTTTCTTATAACATTTTTTGAAATTCGGTAAAACAATGCTATTTTTCAACATTTTTTAACAAAAATGTAATTTTTGATAGATACCGAATGACAGATGGCGACAATTAAATATATAATTTTTAGTCTAATTTGAAGCAAAAACGATTGCTGATATTTAAACTATTTTAACTAACCTCATTAATAAAAAAAAGTTCAATATGGTGCGGACTTTAATGGTGACACTGTATAATATTAATCCATTTATGACCGTTTGCAAAAGTTGCTGTTTATTTTAATAGTTTGTAAAAAATTAGTTTGTCTAGTATCATGTCTGTGAAGATAATAAACTTTTGTAAACGTTATGTTAGAAATTTTTTGTTTTCAAAGTAAAAAATAAATAATGTAAGTAAAAAATGTGCAAATTTTTAAAGCATATAAATTATTTATATCTAGGTATTTATTCGGTTTATATAAATTTGTTGTTGGTTCTAAGTGCGGAAATCTATGAATACATTTAATAATTTTATTTTGTAGTTTCTTTAAAGGTTTTAGTTCTATCGAATTGGCTGAACCCCAAATAGAAATAAGATACTGAATTTTTGAATGTACTAACGCATGATAAATATTTTTTAAATAATTTAAAAATATGCAATTACGAGTTTTAAAGAAAACGTAGAAATTTAAGTTCGAATGTGTTCTACGTGTTTTCTCCAGCTTACATTTTGATCAATATATAAACCTAAAAATTTTATGTTATCTTTGTAATTAATATTTTCCCTATTAAATATTATTGGTTGCTTCTCCATATCTAGTCTTTGACTTTGTTTGGCAGTGTACATAAATGAAGATTTATTAGAATTTAAAGTTAATTTATAAGATTCTAGCCAGTCAAATACAATTTTTAAATCCTTTTTTATATTTAATTGGAGCTCAGTAATATTTTTAGCATAATAAATAATTGTTGTGTCGTCGGCAAAAAGTTTAATTTGTCCATATAATTTCAATTTTGAAATAGAATTGATATAAATAAGAAATAATGTGGGTCCTAGAATGGAACCTTGTGTTACTCCACATGTTATTGTTTGATAGGAACTAATATTACTTCCTGTTTAAAAATTTGACATGTTTCTATAGATTCACAACTCCAAGGCCAGCCTGACGCAGACCTTAGATAAGAGATGTCTGCCACTAGAGTTTGGAGGAGAAATCCCCGCTAAAGAAATGATCAAGCTTTGGCAGAGCGAACTAGATGCTAGAAGAAAGAGACTTTTGTCCATCGACGACATCCAACTTTTGAGCGATAGAGGAATTATAAGATCGGGAAATCCGGGAACGAGCGGACCAGAGAATTTGATCGGTAGTTTTAGAAAGTTAGAGGTAGATTGAAGGTGTAAAAAATGTTAGGTATGCAATTACAGAAATTTACTTACACCTCTATGTAGTTATATGCATATTATCATAGACCAGGTGTTTATATGTCTATGATACATATTATTATATACAATGTGGCCAGTAAAGTCCGCATCATATGGGATTTTTTTTATTAACAGCTTTATTCGAAATTTGACTTTAGCTTCAAGTTCTGCTTCAATTGAGATGAAAATTAAGCAAAAAAATAGTAGTCACGTGATTCGCATTATCTGTCAAATTTTAATTTTTTCCAAAAAATAATTCAAAAGTGGGGTTATTTCTGAAAATATGGAAATTTTTTTTTAAATGCAGTTTCTAGCCCACATGCAAAATTTCAGCTGCATAAGATAATTTTGATTTTTTACCCATGTTTTGTAAATTGTACCACTTTTGCAAAAAAAATACTCAACGCAACCTATATAAAACTTCTTAGTTTAAAAGTAGCGCGTTATTAAATGTGGGTTATTCTACAAAATCAAAATTGGGCTATTAAAATTTGGTCGCATGTGATGCAGAGCTTATTTGTATTTGGTATTTGGTTGGTTTGTTTGTATAAGGTAACTTCATAACATAAATATTTTTGAAAACGTAGTGTGTGTCTGAAAGTAATACACCTTAATATTAAGACAAAAAGGAACACAGTGTCATCAGTAAAATGTTCATTAAGTGGAAAATAAATTTTAGTTTAACTTAACGTAAAGTTTATCTATTTTCAATATTTTCAACGATTTAATTTAAAACCCCTTTATTTTATTTTTTAATTTTTTACTTTCAGACACAAACTACGTTTTCAAAAATACTTATTTTATGAAGTTATACAGGGTCAAAAACAAATAAACTTTGCATCACATGTCATCAAATTTTAATAGCCCAATTTTGATTTTGTAGAAAAACACACATTTAAGAAAACGTATCTGAAATAAAGCATTGTCAAAACTAAGAAGTTTTATGTAGGTTGCGATGTGTCTTATTTTGCAAAAGTGGTACAATTTACAAAATATGGGTAAAAAATCAAAATTATCTTATGCAGCTGAAATTTTGCATGTGGGCTAGAAACTGCATTTAAAAAAACTTTTTCCAATAACTTTTTTCGATATTTTCAGAAATAACCCCACTTTTGAATTATTTTTTGGATAAAATTAAAATTTGACAGATAACGCGAATCACGTGACTACTATTTTTTTGAGTAATAGATATGTTTTGGACTTCCATTGCCTTTGGTTTTTCATATCACAACGTTTCAACTGGTAAGTATCTCCAGTCGTCTTCAGGTGAATACTGAGACTATTTTTTTGCTTAATTTTCATATCGATTAAAGCAGGACTTGATGCTTAAAGGCCTTTTTTATAAGCAGTTTAAAGGCCTTTTTACAGTCGGCAATACTATTTGCAAGTTGCAATTGTTTTGCTTATAAGCATGCGCAGTAGAGAACCAGCTGATCGGATTTGGCAATTCTCTTGCTATTGCGAAAAATCGGTCCTGCTCGATTTTTGTTGCAAGTGCGTTTGCAATTCTGGTGGATTTATAGTAATTTTCATTGTGACCAACAAAAACGAAAGTTCCTAGAGAGGACGCGCTCAAGCTGAGATTGACTTTTTTCAGAGTTTGGGTTGTTTCTCTTTTGTTGTGAGTTCACTGTTTCTTTGCGCTTATTCGGTTTGTTTTGTGTTTATTGTTATTCGGTAGTTTTCGCATTGACAGATTAACAACAGAGGCATTTATTTTTGTAATGTTGGCGATCGTTTTCAATGAAAATAAAATTGCCAGCTGTAAAACATCCTGCAAGACAAATTTCAGGCAATGTCTTGCGCCTGCAATGCATTGCAGCAATTGAGTTGCAAATAGTATTGCCGACTGTAAAAAGGGCTTAAGTCAAATTTCGAATAAAGCTATTAATAAAAAAAAATCCCATATGATGCGGACTTTACTGGTCACACTGTACATATTCTACGGGAAAGTTGTCTTTAATTAATTTATTTTTAATTCAAATATTATACACCCTCGTTTTTTAACTTTTGTAAATCTAAGAATATTAGTATCTCTTGCCAAAAGATTTATTTTAGGTTAAGTTTATATTCTTTACGTAAATTAGTTATGCCTTTTACCACTGACACCATCACTTCATTAATTGTTTATATAAGTACCTAAGCTTGAGGATTCCAAAAAATAGTCCATCTAATTCACAGTTTAAGTGATATTACCATAGGAAAAGCCACTTCAAAAGCACTTAGCTTGTTAGATGGGCGATTTTTTAACAGCCGGAGGAGAGCAGGAACCTCTTTGTTTATCTAATTTTTAGCCTAAACGTTTTCGAGTCTAGTAAGATTTAGTATTATGCCGTTTTTTCAAAAAAACAATCTGTAAGTAAGGCTAAACATTTTTTTGTTAAAGTTGTGGTAGTAAATAAAGTATATTAGTTTATATCCGGCACTCCAACAACAAGTATTTTATTTAACGAGTATCGCTTACTATTCGAAATTCTAAATATGGAATTGATGACAGGTAGGTGCTCAAAGGACAGGTACTTACTTGTAGTGATGCCGCCGAGACGAGAAATTCTCGTGTCTCGTCTCGTCGAGACGAGAGTGAAATTTTTTTCTCGAGAGAAGTCACGAGACGAGACGAGAGAAGACCGTTCCTCATCGAGAAATTTCTCGTTTTTTCTTGAATTTTCTCGAATTTTCTCGTTTGTTAGAACACTGAATTTTAGGTATCTCCTAATATATAGACAGAAAAATAATGTGTTTAACGTTCTCACTCTATCATATTGTGAAGGCATTTACCTTAAAACAGATATTCAAGAGAACAGAATCAAATTGTCTAGCCTCTTTCTTCTGTCTACGGTTAGTAGTTGACATTTTTAAATAATTAACCAAATCTGAAAGAAAGCATTTTCGATTGAAAACACAATATCGAAAAGGACCCCAGTCAAATTTCATTCACAAGGCAAAAGGCGATAGATTTTGACTAAATTTAACAATTTTGTATCAAAAATTCGAAATTCGCCAAAACCTTCTCACACAAAAATCATTAATAGAAGTGTGAATTTCATTTTATATCTCTCTTACCAGTTTTAATATTTGACATTACTTTCATAACACCCTGTATATCAACCGAAACTTTATTAGGAAATCACAGATAAAGACAACGGAGGGTTATGAAACTAGTGTTATTGAAACAATAGCTTTAAGTTAATAGTCTCAATTATGACATTAGTAAATAAATTAAAAATAAAAAGTCTAATATAATAGGTAAAGTGACATTCAGTACGAATGATTCAAGTGTATGCCTTATTTTGCCTCATTTTATTACACAGGTCTCAGACATAAATTTGGCTATTGAAAATAATTATTAAGTGCGGTAAATGATACTTTTCCGCACGAGGTGGCAGTTGCAATAAACGGTTCGAAGCAAGTCCGGGCATGCCACTAAGTGAGTGTGGAAACGGAACTTTTCGCACATATTACTTACAATATTTTTCCTAATTGCGTAAAATTAAGCTTGTTCGTAATAAATTTTTGTATTTTTTGGGTAAAAGAAGCAAAAAATAAAGTGAATTTTTAAATTTTGATATGTCAAATAGAGCATTTTCGGAAATACTTCTTTAAGTTCTTTCTCTTGCACTTTCTATTAATGTAATAAAAAAATTAAGGTCTTTCCCCGGATGACATTCTGGGCTGATCCCTTTATTTAGTCGAATATTTTCCAAACTATTGCAGTTAATTATGCCCCGAATTATGCCAAAAAATAAATAATAAAAGAAGGGTAGTTCCATTATGAATCAATTATTATTATTATAAATCATTCTCTATTCTGTATCTTTTACCACCCCGTATATTTTGGACTGAAAATACCTCGGTGCCAAGCCTATTACATTACGTGAATTATGTCTTATGGCCGCTTGCAATATTTTGTTGATCTAAGAAAAATAGTTTCTAAGTCACATGACTAACAAACCGACTTATATTAAACCCTTCTGCGAGACGACCAGATACTTTTAAATGTTTACCCCCTTTAAGATTCGTATAAAAAAATATTTTTTATGATTCCCTACTCACGAGAAAAAACGAGACGAGACGAGACGAGACGAGACAATGGCACTCTCGAGCGAGAAAAACGCGATTCTCGTCGAGACGAGATAAAAAAAAATTCTCGCCTCACGAGACGAGACGAGAATAGGCCAATTCTCGTCTCGTCTCGTCTCGCGGCTTGTCACTTTTTGGATAAAAAGAAAAATGAATGAAATATTTATAAAAAATGTCGTCACTAGTCCTATAACACCTTTTAACCCGATGTTTTTTAAAAATAATTTCCGCACATTTAAACGCAAAGACCTTTCAAAGTCGAGACCCAATTGTTTACATTTTTACCTGTTCCCTGATCATTCCGTCCTTTTCTTCCACTTCATTGCGGCATAGTCAGAGTTACATATTTGTCGAAAATACCTTTAAAAATCCTTCAAAAAGATGCTAATTTGGCACTTCCAATACTCTAGCAACTGCTTTTATAAAAGAGTAATCCTTAATTATTTCTTACTCATAATAAATTTATTATCATTATTCCACTACTTTTCAGAACGTCAATACGAGAATTTTAATAATTATTTCAATTGTAATCATATCCGGCACTCTGACAACACGTATTTTATTTAACAAGTATCGCTTACTATTCGAAACTCTAAATGAATGGAATTGATGACAGGTACCTAATTGTTGTCACGTCGCTGGATTAGTTCAGTTAACTAGTGGCTATTTGGGGACTTTTTTATGTATAGGTACTTTCCTTTTGCTTTTTATAAACAGCACAGCTTAGCTAAATGGTACAAGCAACGCTCGCGAACAAACTTCGTCTACCAACAAAATTATCTTGTTGGACTTCCATTGTCTTTATTTTGTTACTTAAGAAAATTAAAAGATTTCTTACAAAACCTTTTGTCAAAAGGATTTCTGAAAAGATCAGAAGGATAACCAAAAACTATAATATTAAAACAGCCTTCAAATTCGGAAATACGCCTAGAAGCTTTCTTACAAAAGTAACCCCCCCGTAATGAAATCACAAAAAATTGTATCTATCAAATCCTTTGAGAGTGTGTCGAATCGTACATTGGAGAAACAAAAATACCTCTTCCCGTACGAGTTAAAGAACATCTGAAATATACTCAAAGAGGTGAAACTTCGAGATCAGGTATGGCGGAACATGTCATTGTATATGGACCAACCAACATAATATACAGTGGTCAGAACCCAAGGGTTTGGACACGGAACAGCACTGGAGAAAACGAACATTCAAAGAAGCAGCTTTCATGAATCAAAATACCCATATACTTAATAAACCAAGTGTTGATATCCCCAATATTTGGAAGCCTCTTCTTGTCCAAAACCAACAGCTTAAACTTCACACTCCAATAAGCACGTTGGCGGAGTCATCAAGCTTCATTGCACATGGCTAGTATTTAGTTTACAGTTGAAAACGGTTAGAGATACTAACTAACCGAAACGTTGTGTTAAGCAACAAAATAAAGACACTGGAAGTCCGACAAGGTAATTTATTTTATATTACTTCATTGTCTACCACCTTCAAACAAACTTCGTCTAGACGTGTGAAAATTACATTAATCTGGTTTAAATTTATTTTTACCGTTGTACAAGATACCAAAAAAATTATTTAAAGCAGTTTTTACTAATTACTAAAATAATCAGATCTTACATAAATTATCACACTATTTTCGTCAAGACTCTCCGAGTTCGCATCGAAAACAAAACACTTGTTATTTTAATAAAAATGCATGCAGACAAATCGTTAGGTATAATATTCACACGTTCCATCTTTCCTGTTCATTTCTTCCAAAGTAAAAGTTAAGTCCTCAAATTCTCTATTCGAGCTATGTCTCTCTGATATTTCATAACACTGCTTCAGAGCATTGTCCATGATACAGTAGTCCAAAAATGCTTTTAGTTTTTTGATTTGACCAGAAGACGGGATGCCATTAGAGCCTTCTAAAAAATTAGCACCATATAGAACGGGAAGGATTGTAGTAAGGCTAAGAAAATATATTTTGTACTAAAATACTCACCTATTAAACCTATTGTCAGGATATCACCACATCCCTCCTCTCTCCCGCAAACAGACTGAAAATTCCATCCCCTTCCTTCAAAGATCTTTCCGTTTTTGTCTTGGTAAAAATTGTAGAGCACCTCTCCGCTGAAGATTTTCGTTTTTTCTTTGTTATCGTCCAAGTACTCTTCATAGTTGAGACAATTATTGTGAACTTCGGTTGTACAGTTTCGTTTTAACCATAAAATAAGGATTTTTGAGGCTGGCTTTTGTAGAGGCGGTAAGTCTTTGAGGAAAGTGCTGTTTATGCCCCAGTTTTCTCTTGAAACGTAGTCAAATTCTTCTATAATTGAGCCTTCACCTGAAATTTTTTTTAAAGGGTTTATTTAATAAATCATTTTTAACCTGTCAATATTCTTTTAACAAATTTACTTATACCGGGTGTCCACGGAAGGTGGCTCGCCCCTATAACTTTTTTGTTTTTCAAGATAATGAAATAAAATTTGGGGGATTTGTATACGACATAAAACTGCATTTTTTGACAGGTGACTCAACATTATGGAACTTCCGGTTTAACCGGAAGTGACATAAACTTTCGATTTTTAAATGGGAGACCTGGTATATTTTTACTTTTTTTGACTCTATATGACATTCTAAATATAACGATGTGTCACTTGTCACTTTTTGTCACCAAGAAATTATTTTTTTTCAAAATTTATTGTTTTATCTAGAGGGCTATGAATACCTTAAAATCACTTATTTCAGTTCTCTAATCTTGGGAAAAATACAATTTTACTATTTTTGATCCAATGCTATGTGCTATGAAAAATTTAATTTTTAAAGTTGTATAACTAATTTTTTTTAAATGGCAACATGGTGGCTCGTCGGGTTAAGAAAAAAGAGGATTTTATTACGATTATTTTGATACCATGCACTATTAGGTTTTAGAAAAGCTGCCATTAAAAAACTTTAAAAAGTTAACTTGGAACTTTCCTAAAATGAAGCATCTTTTAAGAATAAATTTAAATTTAAATGCATCAAGTAGCCTGTGACCAGCAAAATTGATAAAACAAAATCATGCCTTGAAGAAAATTGAAATGCCAGCAGCTTCTGCCAAAGTAAATTAGTTTGTTGTTTAAAAAACATGGAAAATAATAGTTTTACAAGAAGTGAAAAAGTTGATATGTTATTATTGTCAGGCTCATTTCGCATTTTCGGAACCAGTTTTGGGTACCTAATAGTGCCGGGTTGGATGATGCCAATTAAAATATCTTTGTGCGTAAAGTCGTGCAGCATCGGTTGAATTATTTCTACATACTCCAAAAACTAATAACATCAACATCAATCATCATCAACTTTTTCACTCCTTGTAAAACTATTATTTTCCATGTTTTTTAAACAACAAACTAATTTACTTGGGCAGAAGCTGTTGGCATTTCAATTTTCTTCAAGGCATGATTTTGTTTTATCAGTTTTGCTGGTCACAGGCTACTTAATGCATTTAAATCTAAATTTATTCTCAAAAGCTGTTTCATTTTAGGAAAGTTCTAAGTTAACTTTTTAAAGTTTTTTAATGGCAGCTTTTCTAAAACCTAATAGTGCATGGTATTAAAATAATCGTAATAAAATCCTCTTTTTTCTTAACCCGACGAGCCACCATGTTGCCATTTAAAAAAAATGAGTTATACAACTTTAAAAATCAAATTTTTTATAGCACATAGCATTGGATCAAAAATAGTAAAATTGTATTTTTCCCAAGATTAGAGAACTGAAATAAGTGATTTTAAGGTATTCATAGCCCTCTAGATAAAACAATAAATTTTGAAAAAAAATAATTTCTTGGTGACAAAAAGTGACAAGTGACAAGTGACACATCGTTGTATTTAGAATGTCATATGGAGTCAAAAAAAGTAAAAATATACCAGGTGTCCCATTTAAAAATCGAAAGTTTATGTAACTTCCGGTTAAACCGGAAGTTCCATAATGTTGAGTCACCTGTCAAATAACGCAGTTTTATGTCGTATACAAATCCCCCAAATTTTATTTCATTATCTTGCAAAACAAAAAAGTTATAGGGGCGAGCCACCTTCCGTGGACACCCGGTATATAGGTACTTATACAGACTGTCCGCGGATAGGGTTTACAATAGCACAAATGGATGAAAAATTTCATTTTTCGGTAAAAAGTTATTCTTAATAAAAAGTTTTGCTTGTTAAAAAAATGCAATTCACGAAGGGAAAATTTTGATTTTTTATACAGGGTTCGCAAAAACTTCAAAAACATGATTTTTCTCCAAGAGTAAACTACCTTTATTTTTCATTTTTGACCAAAATGCCAATTAGAAAACTTATTTAAAATAACGTTTGTAATTTAAATCCGAGATTTTAAATAAATCTTCGATTTTTTTAGTTGTCAAATATTTAAAATAGGAGGGGTCCAATACCCGCTGACCCCCTCCACCCCTATTTTTTAGTACGTTCGCGAGTAACTTCCAAACTATATTTTTTTAGGTAATCATTTGTTTTTGATTATTTTTTTACTCCTATAAAATTTCGATAAAATGATGCGTTTTTAAGATAACTTAAATCAAAGGACTAGCCAAAAATAATGTAAAGACAGTGGTATACAGATAAAAACATGTTGTACTTAGCTAGTTAAATGAAATTATTTTATTGCCCTATAAAGAACTCGAAAAGGAGTCAAAAATATTTAAAAACCAGTGATTACCAAAAGAAAGTATAGTTTTGGAAGTCACTGGCGCACGTACCAAAAAATAGGGGAGGCCGCGGGTACTGGACAATAAAAAAAAGTTTAATCTCAGCAATATTTACGAACTTCTATTTGGATAATACCATATTGATGATGGATTTTTGGTAACAAGACGCTGCCTCTCGCCCCTCCTTATACAGGGTGTTTTTTAAGTATGTGGCCAAATTCCAAGGGGTGCTTCTTTAAGTGATTTTAATAAGAAAAGTTCATACAGGGTTGGGCAAATGTTCCGGAACGGCTTAATTACAGGCGAACGAAAAGTGATTTTGGGGTTTTGGGCAATTTATAGGACTAAAATTTTACTATTTGACTATTATACCATATGTCAGTAATGTCACCAACTGTCAAGTGTTGACGTTATTATTATTTTTTTTTAAATGGAACACTCTGTATATTTTTACATTTTTAAATTTCAAATAAAATTATAATTATTTTTTATTAAATGCACTATTAGTCTATACTTCATAGTTTCCGAGATATTGACTCTCGAAAAGTGACATTTTTGAACTTTGACAGCTTATAACTTTCTAACAGTAAGTCTTAGAGCAAAACGGCTTACATGTCCCTTCTTCAATTTTTATTATCTTCCCAAAAAAATCAACTTCCAGTTAAACCGGAACAACTATATTTCCTGCTTTCGAGTTAGAGTTACATCCGGTTTAACCGGAAGTTAATTTTTTTGGGAAGATAATAAAAATTGAAGATAGGGACATGTAAGCCGTTATGCTCTAAGACGTACTGTTAGAAAGTTATAAGCTGTCAAAGTTCAAAAATGTCACTTTTCGAGAGTCAATACCTCGGAAACTATGAAGTATAGACTAATAGTGCATTTAATAAAAAATAATTATAATTTTATGTGGAATTTAAAAATGTAAAAATATACAGGGTGTAAAAAAAAATAACGTCAACACTTGACAGTTGGTGACATTACTGACAAATGGTATAATAGTCAAATAGTAAAATTTTAGTCCTATAGATGGCCCAAAACCCGGATCCGATATCACCTTTCGTTCGCCTGTAATTAAGCCGTTCCGGAACATTTGCCCAACCCTGTATAAACATGGGTTCGAAAATGCATAGTTTTTACGATACAGGGTGAAAAAAATCGGATGTTCGTAAATATCTCAATACTATTCGATTTTGTTGAAATTTGGCAATTCTGTTTGTAATAACAAGAGAATAATTTATCCTCAATTAGAATAAAATTATTAAGTCCTGTGGCGTCCCGGAAGACAGTCCAACTAATATTTTTGGCAAAAAAATTACTCGCCTCTGAGTTTTTTTAAAATTATGTATTTTTTTCGAATTAAGCAACTACAAATACAACTATTTTATCTTTTGAGTTTTTTCATATCTTGCTTTGTTTTCGAGAAAAAAAATAAAAACCACTTTATTGCATGTCCCCGGGACAATAAGAGCTATAGTTGTTACTTTTAAAACATTGCATTACGTTAATTTCTTTTATCGAAAACAGTTTTAAACTGTGCGAAAAAATTCAAAAAAAATTTGTTATTACAAACAGAATTGCCAAATTTCAACAAAATCAAATAAGAGTATCTATTGAGAGATTTACGAACATACGATTTTTTTTTAAAGTTTGACACCGTGTATCGTAAAAACTATGCATTTTCGGACCCATGTTTATATAAACTTTTCTTCTTAAAATCACTTAAAGAAGCACCCCTTGGAGTTTGGCCACATACTTAAACAACACCCTGTATTAGTTTTCTGCTAAGAAAATGTGTTTTTAAGCAAAACTTGCACAGAAATTATGAAAATCGTCACCACGACTTTTTGTGTTGAAAAAAACTTACTTTCTAATATTAACAGGTACATGCCGACAGCAGCGCCAAACACTAAAGCGGAGAAAAATAAATAAATTAAGACCTGATCGTAACACCTTGAGTTTCTCATAAATGTTACGGTACTGGCTAGCAGAGGCGTTCCTTCACTGGAATATTCACTTATGGTTCTTATCTGGATACAACCGGGACATCTGTGACACATTTGTCTTCTAACTGGTTCATCTAGAATAAAGCAACTATATTTTAATAAAATTTATTATTATGAACGTACTTATAATTACACACAGGGTTCTGATAAAGAAGCGGATCAGCCTTTTGTATAAAATACATGTCATTATCTTATTTGATTTAAAAATGCCTCATTTGAGTATTCTTGAAAAAGCAAGAATAATATGTTTAGTAGAAATAGGGTGGTCTTATGGAAAAATAGCTGATCATTTTAGAGTAGGTACCTAGAAGTACTGTTCAAGGAATTGTGAAAGAATGGCGCTATCATCAAACACTTGAAAGGTCTATTGGGTCTGGTTTAAATAATGGAAAATATGAAGAATTTATATGTCGTCAACTGTACATACAAATACAGAGTTCGACTATATTTTCCAAATGCGTATTTTTTTACTCCTATATAAAATATAGATACCTATATCGCTCTTTTGCGATTTCCTCAATATTTTATATTGGTTGAAGGAAATATTATATTCGATTGTTTTTCTTTAAATAGAGTGTATTCGAATGCATAGTTTTAATTTATAAAGCTTTTCTAAATTTAAATATCCGTTTGGTTCAAACAGATTTATAGTTGGTACTTATTTTGTTTTGTAGTTTTTTTAATGGCTGAATTGTAGTTAAATTTGCTGATCCCCAAATTAAAATCATATACTGTAATTTTGAATAAACCAAAGAATAATATATATTTTTTAAATATTTTAATGATATATAATTTTTAGCTTTAAACAAAATGCCAATTATTGGTGAGATTTAACTTCTTAAATATTCAATATGTTTTTTTAACTTAAATTTGCATCAATATATAAACCTAAAAATTTAATTGTATTAATATATTTAATTACTTTTATGATTATTAAAAAATAGTGAAGAAATATTATTATTTTTTAACTTTGATTTACTTATAAATTTAAAGATGATTTATTAAAATTTAATGATAATTTATTAATTTCAAGCCATTTACATATTATATTTAGGTCGTGGTTAATGTTATTATGAATTTGAGCATAGTCTTCATGAAAATATACAATAGTAGTATCATCAGCAAACAGTTTTATTTTACCTTTTAAATTTAATTTTGCTATAGAATTAATGTGGATTAAAAATCTGTAGATCCTAAGGTTGATCCTTGCGTAACACCACAAGTTATGTGTTTTTGTGAACTTTTAACATTTTCCATTCGAACAAACTGTTTTCTATTACTTAAGTAATTTTTTAACAATAAATAAATATGTTTTAATAATTTTCATTCATTCTGTAGGTCTTTTTGTTCCCATGCATATTGAAGGAATACCTTGTATACGATCTTGGTCTGGAGAGAGTAAATGTAAATTAAACCTTAAATGTAGCAATTGACGTTTATTAGATCTTACCCGAATTTCTTGATATATCCGGTCTGCCTCTCCTGCAAAAATTTCCACCAGACGGGGACGTCCAAACTGTATGTCTTAAATCCAGGTTCTCTGATCCGTTCATTTTCTTGTACTCTCTATGCACTACACACGGACAGAAACACTACAGCAGCGGCATATACACAAAAACCATTATTATTAAAATACGTAAGCTATTTCTATTTGTGTTATTAGATCAATATGTTGCTGATTATCGTATTTTTATCAATAATTCGACTAGGTAAACTTATAATTTATTTCATTGGAGATACTGACAGGAATTTAGAGTGATAAAAAATGATAACAATAGGTCCCCGGTCAATTACTTGCAATCAGATTCGTTGGCTACGTTTACCACGGAGAGGCAGATGAGAATTAGATATTTTAATTTATTACATTCAAATTTTCAAAGTTAATTAAATAAAATATTTAGGAATTATTTTTGACAGTAAATTAAATTGGAATTTTCACATAGAATACTTAATTAAAAAATTAAGAAGTTTACTACCGATTTTTAAAAACATTCAAAAATTTTTAAATGTAAGACGGAAATATTATATTACGCGTTAGTTAAAACTCATTTAAATTACGGAATTTTAGGTTGGGGAGGAATAAATAGAACTTTAGTTAAAAAATTAGAAATATTACAAAAAAGATTTGTAAAAATTATATTCAATAAAGATTATATTTATCCTTCAAAAGAATTATATTCAGAAACAAAAAAGTTGAACATAAGACAACTTTACATTCATAACATCTTAATATATATATTTAAAAATAAAAACCTTAAACAATTTAAAAACCATAATCATAATACACGTCATAAAAATGAAATAACCATAAAACCTAAAATAAATAAGTTCATAGGACAAATTTTTTTTAAATATTTATGTTTTTATTTACCAACAAAAATTAAAAGATTAATTTCATTAAAAAATTTTTAAATCGAAATAAAAATATGGATTTTAAAAACGGACAATTTAAAAATATTTTTAGAAATGTTTTAATTAATTAATATTGTTCTGAATAATTTATATAAGTAATATTTTTTACTTAAATAAATTAATAATTTTATTATAGGTAATATGTATTTCTTCAAAAAAGCTGCGTTTAAATTAACATTTTTACTTTAAAACTTGATTTTTAATGCATATTTATGATTTTACATACTAAAGCAATTTGCCCCTAACAAGCTCAGCTTCAGGGGATCGAAGAATAAGTTTATTGAAGACAACATAAACATATTTATTATATTATTAAATTTTAAATAAACTTATTAGTATATTATTATTATTATTATTATTATTATTATTATTATTATTATTATTATTATTATTATTATTATTATTATTATTATTATTATTATTATTATTATTATTATTATTATTATTATTATATATTACAAGGGGCACGGACAATGCGCAAGTGAGTTAACATAGCAGACTGCTATTCTCCGAACTATGACGTGATAAGGGTTCGTTCCCTGAAGCACAAAGGAGAAGGAAAAAAACCATGTATATTCTCAAAATTACTATTTATTCAACCGAAACATGATATACAACTTTACTAAACTCTAAAAACAAAAACAAGTATAAGTATGGTATTGTATACTTATGTATAACTTAATATAATAATAATAATAATAGTCATATACATCTTTATTCTCAACCAACTTAAAAAGTTCATTATAGAGAATATAACACCAAATATACAATATATAAAATCACAAATAATAAAAATCATGTTTAGTAATTATTAAAAACTCCATTGAAATTATTAAAAAAATATATATACCTATAATAACCATTTACAAAAAAAAATAATAATATGTAATAAGTACGTTAAAGTTAGTTTAATTTTAAAAAATATTTTTTTAGTTTTTTTTTCAAGTCCATAATTTCGATATTTCTCTCATTTTTTTCGGCAAACTTTTGTAAATTGTTTTTCTTTTATATAATATTGATCTTTGGCTAAAAGTATTCGTTACCTACTAAAGGTGTTTGAATATGATGATTTTGTCTCGTGGTGTGAATAATGTTGGTCAAAGGAAATATTATATTTAATTTGATTGTTTTTCTTTAATAATAAGAGAGTGTATTAGAATGCATAGTTTTAATTTATAAAGCTTTTCTAAATTTAAAGATCAGTTTGGTTCTTACAAATTTATAGTTGGTTCTAAAAAAGGAAGTTTATGTATGCATTTAATTATTTTGTTTTGTAGTTTTTTTAATGGCTGAATTGTAGTTAAATTCGCTGAACCCCAAATTAAAATCATATACTGTAATTTTGAATAAGCCAAAGAATAATATATTTTTTAAATATTTTAATGATATATATATATAATTTTTAACTTTAAAAAATGCCAATTATTGGTGAGATGTAACTTCTTACATATTCAATATGTTTTTTCCAACTTAAATTTTCATCAATATATAAACCTAAAAGTTTAATTGTATTATTATATTTAATTATATGATTATTGAAAGATAGTGAAGAAATATTATTATTTTTTAATTTTGATTTACTTATAAACATAAAAGATGATTTATTGAATTTTAATGATAATTTATTAATTTCAAGCCAACTTCCTTTTGTAATGTTTTTTTTTTGTGGTTATTAGTTTTCATATTATTGTGTCATTTTCCATATCATGAACTATAAGAGTTAGTTTGGAATAAAGTCATTTTATAGTAAAGACGAGCATCAATAAAGTTAAAATAAAATTATTTATACATTTGGGAGAAGATATTTCTCTTATTTGATATCACAAAGCAATGCCACGCCCCTTAACGTCCAATGTCTGGGGTTATGATCGGTTTCAAAATCGATGCTACCAACGTATTTCTGATCGGTCCTCTGCGGCTTCCGATATATCGGACACTCGTATAACTTCGGGTCTTTTCCAGCTGTTGTATTTATGGCGTATATGAAGATTACAGGCATTTGCTCATACAGGACCTAAAATATAAAAATTAGAATACTATTAAAAGCGAATAATTGAGGCATATCGGACAAGTGTGTGACTGTTTTTTATATTGGAATACCCAGGGATCCAAGCACAATGGATACCCTGGGGCGTGTAGACCACGACGGCCGTTTCGTCCTTGTTAGAACTCTTTGGACAGCCATAACCCAAGCAATTCCGACAACAGCGGTAAGATGTATTAAAAACCTTTTTACAAAAGCAAAGCGGCCCTCAATACACCGTAGCGCCATCCCCGCGGAATTATGCCACAACTATTCGCTTTTAATTATTTTCGCGGACACTATATTATCTTGTAAACATTTTTATAGCTTTCCTTAAACGGATTGCGCTCATTCTAGTGGGTACCAGCATTGATCTGTTTCTAGTCTGCAAAACGGCAGATGTTCCGGTGAAAACGCAAATAGCGTTCCCTATACTGGATTGTGATGCACTTCGTGGTTTATTTAGTTGTCTACCTTTCGATTATTAACAGTGTGACTGCCTTTTATATTTTAGTTAATTCCGCTGGGATGGCGCTACGGTGTATTGATGGCCGCTTTGCTTTTATAAAAAGGCTTTTTATACATCTTACCGCTGTGTCGGAATTGCTTGGGTTATAGCTGCACGTATATAGAGTCCTAACAAGGACGAAACGGCCGTCGTGGTCTACCCGTCTCAGGGTACCCAGTGTGCTTAGATCACTGTGTATTCCAATATAAAAAACAGTTACACACTTGTCCGATATGCCACAATTATTCACTTTTAATTATTTTCGCGGACACTATATTATCTTCTAAATTAGAATAATATGTAAAATATCGTACAAGGAGAACTTACTTTGGGTTTACTCTCGATCAGTTTTCCCGTTCTCCTGTCTAAACCAGCGCCTTCCAAAAATAGGCCATGCACATACACTCCCTCCTGAGGCCCCTCCTTAATATCTTCTTTGCTGTAACGAGTTACCAAATTCTGAAGGACTACTGAGTCCAGGGCCCAGCCCTTATGAGCTCTAGTGACATCCTATAAGAAAAAAATGGGAAGTTTGAAAAACTCCAAAAATTTATTCTTTGCTTCTCCCTATTGGATCATTTTTGTTTGTGAAAAAGTGATTAAAAATTTGTAATCTAAGACCCTAAAAAACTTGATCAAAATGTTATGAGTCAAGTGTTTTAAAAGGACATTTGAATAAAAAAAAATCAGAAAGTAAATTAAGGTAAGGAAGCAACCTAATATTTTTTTTTGAAGTATGTCAAAAATAGTGCTATTAGCGTAATGTGCTAGAAAGATGACCACATATTTTTATAACCTGTCTCATGGCCGTTAAAAATCCTTGTGGGTTAAAGAATCCGGTCATCCAAAAAGCGGTTGGTTTTCCCTGGTTGCACCAAGTTCTGAATTGGGCATCTCTTTCTAGGAGTTCAGTGTACCAAAATCCTAATGTAGCAGACTCCCAAGATATCTAAAAAATCAGTTAGTTGTGTTTCTAAAACTTACCCAACAAATCAAAACACATAAAGAAATAAGAAAGGTGTATATCTACTTTTTGCCATTTTTCTGGAATTCTTGCATCATACATAGAATCTAGCGAGGTCCTGAGGTCTTGGCTCATTACTATGGTCCCATCTATGGCCAATTTTAAATCTGAGAGAGTTGATTTTACCTAAAGAGTTATAGCATAGCTTAATATAGTATATCTAATCAATTTTAAATTATTATCCTTTCTCCACAACATCTTATAACATCAAACAAATAATTTCTTACCACTTTTATAACTTTCTGAATTCTGTCAATTTCCTGCCTCAAAAATATATTCATGGGCAACAAAGGTCCCATCCTCAAGAGCGCTTCCTTAACCTCAAAACTGTTATAGACAGGTGGTAACTTTTCTAACATGTCTTCCGCCAAGCAGTAGACCACACTCTCTCTGGTCTCTCCTCCTCCACCTCCTCCTTCTTTAGGCTGGACATTCAGAATCGTATCCAAAATACCTAGAAAAGTTAAATCAATTAGTAAGAATTGGTATGTTTAATCCCTTTTTAGCGACTATGCTATTTACTTGAAGACTCTGTCGACTGTGTTATACTCTGTGTAAACAAACAAAGACAGTCAAAGTAGAAAATTCATATGTCATTTGCGTATTTTATTTGCTCTACTTTATTTACCTTTTGCAGTGTTTATTTGATAGGTGATATCTGCATTTGAATGAAGCCCAAACACTTCTGGGGTATCTGTAGTTGGTAATCCATTAATATACTCAATGTAGCCTTGCAAGTTTCTTGTCTGAGGGACCTTGTAGCCTTTGTAGAACTCAAAACCAGGCCTTAGTAATACGTCACAGAACCACACCTAATTTAACAGAAAGTATATCAAGAAATAGTCTTAAACACTTTCGTCTACTTTACACGGTTAGGATTCGTTACATTATTTTACTTCCCCTGGTCTGTACAGGTACGCCATAATAAAAATTACTAAGTACCTGAGTAAAAGTTGTTAAAAGCCTTTTGTCGAAGTCATCCGTGACCCGTCCGCCATATTGTACCTCTCCCAGCATATAACAGACAGTTGGCCATGATACTCCTTTTTTAGGATCCATGTCGTCCAAATGGTTTTGGATAAACTGTACGCAAGCTGCAAAATCCGCCTGGTTGAATTCGTACGGAACGTTCCATCCTAAAAACAGTAACGTAAACGGTACTTACAATATAAGAATTAGGAAGCCTCATACTAATTAATAATATAAAATTTTTAAGGTTTATATAATATATAGTTTTATATCATCTCTTACCTAGTGGACCAAACTTTCTTCTTTCTTGTACGACTGTATGTAAGAATGCAACAGCATATAATAGTGGTGGCCATTGAGACTGTGCTGAATAATCCAGAAAATCTTGACTTATATTTTGGTAGGTTCTCTTCATACTTGCTCTTATGCCTAAAAAATTGTGTAAAAGTGTTATAGCCATTTAAATTAGAATTCCTAATAGAATACCTTGAGGCGGTTCATTCGTAAACTTGATAGCCATCTGCAACAATCCAATTGGAAATAGTTCGTGAACTTCCGTAGTTAGCCATATTCTGAACGATTCCTCGATTTTTTCTGCGTCAATGATCATCGTCATAACTTCAGTTGCAAATGGTAAGGAGAGATGTATGTTCTGTAGAAGAACCCAGCCGCCGTTAGCGATCGACGTCTCTATCATATCTCTAGCGACAATTTCTTGGCCTTGGCCCATTGATACTGCCTTTAGAGCTAAAAATAAAATTAGCTATTAGATTCTGGGAAATTCTGGGGAATTCTGGTAGTAGCTTTACTCTATAATTAAGATATAAACTCAGGTATAAATTTACGAATTCATTACTTACGTATATCCTTGGCTTTTGCCAGTACAGTAATCTGGGGTGAGGGATCGGAGCCAATAGATAAAATGCAGATCAGTGGAGACCGGGGCTCAGATTCAATCCAGGTTGCTTCTAGATCCAGGATACATGGTTCTCCGTATTCGTTTCCCAAAGAATCTAGAAAAGATTAAAAGAACTTGGAAAATTTATCAAGTGCGTACTTTTCTTTTGCAAGATTAATACTGATTTGGTTTTTTTCTAGTATTTACACAATTATTACCCATAATGTATTTTCTAGCTTGGGATAAAGTTCTATCAGGACTCCACGATCTTATAAGTAAAAGCTTACGAAAAACATCCAAACTTTTTTGATATCCACACGGTATCTCCTCTTCTTCAGGTTTTTCTCTTTCGTACCAGACCCTCCATTCTTTTTCATTTGTTTCGATCTGGAAAAAATATAAATTAGTGCTGAAAGCAAACTTTAAAAATAAATAACACCTACCCTAGATAATACTTCAGCAAATACAGGCAATTTCTGAATTTCGACCAGATTCAGCCAAGTAATGTCCAAGATCCACCTGAAAGGTTTCGGTTGCACAGCGTTCAAGTCTAACGAAGCCCCGCCTTTGATGAAAGACATGAACTGTTCGTGAGTGACTATGCCTTTTTGTAAGTCGATTTTGATAGCCATCATGAGAGTGAATAGAGACTTGTGACGTTCGTAGAGACTCCTTTGTGTAAATTTCCAAACCTGAGAATAGGTGTTGGATTGATAAGTTTGCTTAAATTGATATATTTCTGTGATATTGAGCCTAATGAATAAAAATGTAGCAATTGCTTTTTTTTTAAAAAAAATCCGAAGTAGTTTCTTGAAAGCCAATGAATAAAAACCAAAGTAATTACTTTTGCGTCCAGCGATTGCTTAAAAGTGCAGAAATTGCTTCTAGTTAATGCTTTTTCTTAAAAAATAGAAGCAATTGCTATTGTTTGCTTAAAACGTGATGAATAAATTGCCTTTTCTAGTGTATATAGCAATTGCTTTCAACTTTTTAAGGTAACTCGACCCCTGCATCATTTGCTTGGTAGCAGTAAACTTTAGTTCTCCGCGGCATACACGTGCGTTGCTCTTAATTTGTGTCTTCAATTATTGCTGAATATATGAACGTCCGTAAAAGAAAAATCTACAGTGTACCGGGTGAACCACTAAGAATGGTCGTCGGCTATATCTCAGAAACTGGAAGTCATAGAGCTTTTAAGTAAAATATGTTTTAGTAAAAGTGCCCAAAAGAAAATGTTGGAAATTATTTTCGAGTTTTTAAACTCACCGCTAGAGGGCGTAAATCCAAAATTTTCCATTTTTTGAAGGGTACACCCTGTATGTTTTTAAATTTTCAAATTCCACATAAAATTATAATTATTTTTTATTAAATGCATTATTAGTCCTTACTTCATAGTTTCCAAGATATTGACTCTCGAAAAGTGATATTTTTGAACTTTGACAGCTTCTAACTTTTTAACAGTATGTCTTAGAGCAAAACGGCTTACATGACCCTATCTTCAATTTTTATTATCTTCCCAAAAAAATCAACTTCCAGTTAAACCGGAACAACTATATTTCCTGCTTTCGAGTTACATCCGGTTTAACCGGAAGTTGATTTTTTTGGGAAGATAATAAAAATTGAAGATAGGGACATGTAAGCCGTTTTGCTCTAAGACGTACTGTTAGAAAGTTAGAAGCTGTCAAAGTTTAAAAATGTCACTTTTCGAGAGTCAATATCTCGGAAACTATGAAGTATAGACTAATGATGCATTTAATAAAAAATAATTATAATTTTATGTGGAATTTGAAAATTTAAAAACATACAGGGTGTACCCTTCAAAAAATGGAAAATTTTGGATTTACGCCCTCTAGCGGTGAGTTTAGAAACTCGAAAATAATTTCCAACATTTTCTTTTGGGCACTTTTACTAAAAAATATTTTACTTAAAAGCTCTAGGACTTCCAGTTTCTGAGATATAGCCGACGATCATTCTTAGTTGTTCACCCGGTACGTAAAAATTGCAGATATGATGATGAAAATGTTGAGTGGTTGGCAAATTATTTTTTGACTGATACTGGTAAAAGGAGTGCACTGTCGCCTTTAAATAATATTAAAGTCTTTCTGCGGAAATTGTCGGATTTGGGCTTTCAAAATTCTGTAGGTGAAGAACTCGGTGTTAACCAAACTACTGTCTGTAAGACATACACTTCTGTAATGGATGCAGTTTTGGAGAAGGCCAATATTTTTAATAAATTTCCTACAAGTGCTGAAGCTGTTGTGGAAGCTAAACGGTTGTGCTCAGAGAGATTTATTTATGTTCCTTCAATTAGTGAACAAATATCAATTGCTTGTCTTTAATTTCCTCATCACTACTATCACTTTCCTCATTTTCACTGAAATCTGGCATATCACAAATATAAGTTTCCTATTTTCCACAAAAACGTAACAGATTAGTATTGTACTAAATAAATAGACCAACACTTTTGCAAATTAGGCACCAAACTGAACATGAAATCTATAATCTGAACAAGGGGATAAGCCACGTCTGAACTTGTGTTGAATATGCATTTGCTACAGAGGTGTAAGAAAAGCATCAATTACTTTTACTTATAGCATTTGCTAGTCATAGTCAAGCAATTGCTTTTACTAAAAAGTAATTGCTTCAAGTAATTGCTTAATTTTTATTCATGAGGCTCATTATCCATTACAGACCACTGGTTATTCTAAAGTTCTCTTCTTGTTTTTAAAATTGAAGGGAGCACTTACTATGTGTGTAGAAAGACAGTTAGATTAAAATTTAAGCAATTGACAACGCAGAATGCGATGATCTAAAGTTTTATTAGCTACTTTAATTTACTCTTCAAATAAATATCAAAGTATTTACTAAATTATCAGTTGATATGTGTTGTTATGATTGGTAAATAAAGTAGACTTGCAGCTATAAAGCTGATAGATTTGACTATATCTACGTTGATGAATTGGTCCGTAAGACTAGAAACTTACCTCATGAGTCAAATATTTTAGAATGATGTCAATTCGCTCAGTGGTATTCGTGCTTTTTTCGGACTTAGTTATCGAATTATCGAAAATGATCAAAAACTGTTTTAGGGAATTCTGGTACATCACGTTAACATTACTCATCTCCACTATCAAAAAGTATAAAATGGAGCCTCTGGCGGCCACAGCCCGAAATTCTTCTCTGGCGACGTTGATTTTCTTTTCGGTCTGTACTGAGACTGACAGTTTCTGAGTTACTTCTTCCGCTGTACTTTTGGTGACTTGGAGGACGTTGATAAGTTCTTCATCGTCGACCTGAAACGGAAAATTTAAAGTATTGTTAACACAAACTAGACTTTAAAATACATCCATAATTGATGGCACAGTTATTATCTACAACCTAAAATATAAGTAAGAAGTAAAAAATAATCGTTTAACTTACTAAGGATCCTTCCGTAGAGTTAAGTCTACTTAACAAGTTAGTTTCTAGTTCCTTCATGCGCTTTTGGTTTTGCATTACGGACTCAAATAGAGCCACCCGTTCGGCTTCTAAGTCTGATTTTTCCATTAGTATAACTCTGCCCAAGAGCTGATCTTCCAAACCTAAAATTCCGTCCTTTTTGAGACAACGTTACATTTATTTAACATAAAAGTGGAAAATGACTAATTACTAAGTCAATAGTCAATCTTTACCTAACATAGTGACTGTGAAATCAATAATGGAAGTCTTGGCGCTAATTTCAGGCGAATATGGAGGATTTGGCAATTTCGTCGTTATATAGAGCATAAAATCTTTCAGAACATCGCATTCTTTATCGCCCACGATTACTTTTTCGATACTACCGGATTTAATGAAGTTTTTCTCCAAAACGTTGTCCAAGACGGGATCTAACTCTACATCTATGTCTTCTATCAAAAGAGGTTTTCCTAAAAATATTGTCAACCATTAATTGCATGCCCAGTCCCAGCTCTACTCTGATTCAATTATAATACATGTCTTGTTGATATGATTTTACTATATTGTGTTAGGAAACTATCAACAAATAAATAGGTATTATAACGGTGTTCTGATCGACTTACCAAGAGACAAGCAGTCTTCCAAATGAGTCCTGAAATATTTGTGATTAAGGGACGTGATCTGAAGATTGTTGTTTGCTTCCTTATTTTTGATCCACATTTTCCCTTGAGTTTGTGGATCTATGAGTAAGGGATACGATCTGGATTTAGTCACTATAAGAGCGTTTTGCACAGATAGTTCATCGTTTGGAAGCCCCTGTAGAGTCCATTCTGATATAGTGGCGCTTTCTACCAACATGTTTGTGATGTTTAGATTGGTAGTATATGGAATTGATCTACAAAAGATTTTTTAAATTCCCAATTGCTGAAAAAAGTGTTTGCAAAACTAATTAAGGTTTCAAGACCTTACTTAGATCTGAAGGTTATGCCTTACCTTATTTGTAAAATATCCATCCACGTTTTTACCAATCCTGCTCTAAATTCCTGATTGTAGGGACCTGTATAAGATAAAAATCCAGTGGCCAACAAAACGTCACCTACCAATCGTCCCAGCTGTTCTTTAAATTCTTTACTCTGTTGGGTCCACCTAACTTTTTCACCACCCAAACCTGCCATAAAATAAATTAATAAAATTATGATTTAATGTCCGATTGGATCATTTTATTCGTATATACATTTAACGTTAATCGTTTAATTAATAAAATCGGCTTAAGAAAATGTAATAAATTATATCACTGCGGAGCCCCATTAATTATTCTTTACTCACTATTACCAATAACAACTCAAAGAGTAAAACCTTTTATTAAAGTTGTAGCCGTGTTCATTTTTCTTAGGCAAAGGTTGGCTGCATCTGTTAACCTCTGTTTCTCCATCACAGCGCTGTCATATTGATCTTTCACTTGTCGCAGAGATTGCTCTCGTTCTTCCAACTGTTGTTCTGCTCCAGCTAAATCATCCATGGCAACCTACAGTAAAATATGTAATATAAATAGCTATTATAACTAGATATTCCCAAAAAAGCTTAAATCTAACCACATTACCTTTAGTCTAGCTTCTTGTAAGGTAAGGTTCGCCTTTAGTGGTAATACTTCTCTATTGACACTGTGGAAAAATGCCATGGCTTTTGTCCATGATAGTAGCCCTTAAATAAAAATAATATATTATTGGATTTGACTAAAATTCTTCACTTACTCATCATCCATTCATACAAAGAAGAAATTAATTCACCTGCGACATCTCCACAGACTCTCTTTGCTGTATCCATATTGTAGTCCTCCATTTCAAAATATGGATATAACAAGTCAACCATCTCGTTGTTTATTATGTCTTTTGGATAATTTTGCAGCTGCAGTAGAAACGTCGTGGATGCCATCATCTAGAAAAAGTTTCAAATAATTACGTCATAAGAAAAGGATATTCTACTATACTATTTACCTTTAAAGAGTCTGGCCAAGAAGGTTTCGGGCAAGGTGCGGCAGTATCAGCAACGATGGGATTCAATCTTCTCTGGAACAGAATTAACACGCAGTCCATGATTCGCATAATGAGGTGAGGGGGTCGGCCTAGTTTTCTTACGGTAGCTAAAATAAATATTACATTACCGGATAAAAATATTAAAGGTCATAGATAAATATGAGAAGACAACGAGATAAATTTCCTGTTTTTTGTAACTGCAACAGTCCTTAAAATATCCTACAGAGAAATTGAACCTTCAGTTCTCTATATTTTCGTACCTATATGAGCAGGCTTGATTGTATTTAAAGCAGCTTCAGCTTCTTCCAGCGCCGGCTTAGCAGCTTCCAACTTCTGCTCAGCACGCGCCTTTTCTTGGGCTATGGAAGCTACGAGAACTTCAGCCTTTTCTTTGACTTTCTGCACCTGATTTTTAACTATTTCGGCTTGCATGGCGCGTTCGGTTACTTCTGCAAGAGTCATTTAAAGGTTAAAAGACGGTCAGATACGAAAATATGTAATATTTTGGTGCCTTAGAACTAAGAACCATTAGACGAGTTTTTGGAAGAATTGATCTTAATTCAAAGCTTTATCGGTCAATTGTAGGTAAACCCGAACAAACCCTTGGATGTTTATAGGTGTTGTGCAGGGGAATGTTATGTTAGGTTTGTTACTATATGTTACCTGTTAATACTTTTTCAGCTCTTCTAGATGCTTCAGCCAATTCTGTTTCCATCGCTGCCAGTTCCTTTTTGAGAACGAGTACTGAAGATGAAGCTTCGGCTAACTTTTCCAACCCGGTATCCATTCTCAGTGCTCCGTCGCTTAGTTCCTTTTGCTTGCTGTTGTAAATGCTTTTATAGCCGGCGATAAAGTTTAGATAAGATTTTGGAGTTACGTGAGTTGCTCTTCGGAATCTAAAAACAAATTACACTAAAGGGATAGTCTGATCTGTGAAAAAAAACTACTTTATCGTCTCCAAATTCGATGGCTTTAAGTGCTATTGAATTTAATTAGATTGGTTTAGTTTAGCCTATTTACCTCTGAAAATATTCTACAGATGTCTGTGAAACAACATCTTGTATGGATCCCAGTGCGTTTACTAACTCCTCTTTAACCTCTTCGGTGCAAGCAATCTTGAACTCTGTGAGGAAATGTTTTGCCACCAATACCAAGGCATCTTTGGGCCATGGTTGGAACCAATCGATGGTACATCCAGAAATTAATGCTGGAAAACGGAGAGCTCTGTTCCGAAATTTCTCTCCAACCTGTCAAAATAATAAAAAAATTACTGTACCTACCCAACATCCGTTTACCGTTTTCACTTTACTTACTGGAGAAAAACAGAATACCACATGCAAATTCTGACAAGTCCTGTTCATAAAATATTCCATGACGACTTCTTGGTTTAAGGTTCTTTTAGGGTTCTCCCTCCTCATGATGGGTGTCAATTCTTGAATGATTTCAGCTTGTTCGTCTTTCGTGAATAAATTGGATATCACTCCAGAGGAAAGGATGTTATTAAGATATTCCAAGAATCCTTCTTCTTTGATGTCCAAATCCGTAAAAATAAAGGTGGTACCTTTCCCTTGGCATCCGCAAGAACGATAGAGAACTTTAAGGTCTTCTAAGAAGTTGGTGATATTGTAGGACCTGGTTAAGGTTATTTGAAACGACTTGTACCCCGCGATGAAGGAGGATAGTTTGGTCAGTGACTGTTTTCCACTACCACCGACACCTAAAGCACAATTTTCATATAGTAAATTTTGATGAAATCGTACACAAAAATAGGCGAATAATAAATATAAGATATAACCAATTGATATGGTTGATATTAGTTTATGCTTACCAACGAGCATAACATTTCCCCTAGGATGCCTTATAACCCTGGAAACCTTTACTAAATGTAGCATAGCATCAGGGAAAAATACTAGATCCATTCCGGAACCTCGTACCATTTCGTTAAACTGCGCTAAGAACATCTCTAGGCGTTCTCTCAGCTCGCCTTCATTACTCACTGGTTCGTAAACCTTTGGAAGTTCCATGTCTGCGTCTTCGCCCTCTTCTCCTGTGGGTTCCGGAGCATCTCTATAATAATATAAAGTTAGTAAAACTATTATTTAATATTCAACTCCAGTACTAAAAAAACCTTTCCCTACCTACCTCATAAAATCAACAAATACCGGGTTGGGTTCGGTTTTCTCTCTAATGCTTGCTCCGAGATGCTCCTCAACTAATCGAAGCAACTCGTCGTTGAACCAGTCTTTATCGTTCTGTATGGTGAATCTATCTGAGAATACACGGACACATTCATGTTTCCAAAGGACCATCATACAGCCTTCCGATTCTATTACAGTCGATAGAGTTCCAACCTGATTAGGAAAAAATTCAAAACGAAAGTTGCTTTTAACAAACAATTATTGTAAGTGTTTTCTGCTGCTATCACATTTATATCAGTGCTTCGAAGTACATAAAGACTTAATTCAATACGAGAAGAAATTAGGACAATTGAAACAACAGCTAAGATGTGCCATGACTCCAAAAAATGTGCAATCAAGATAGAATTAGTATATTTATTTCTCTTTTGTTTTTTACCTTTTGTTAGTATTATTCATTCTAATGTAAATTGATTGTACATTTTGTATATTATTGTACACACTTAGCTCATAAATGTAAATATTAGGCTCTGATCCCAGTAATTATATTTTACTATTGAAAGGTTAGTTATAAATAAGGCTAAAAAAACTTTTTAATTAATTACACACCATTCCCTGCCAGATCCTTGACAGGTCCCGCAAAGAGAAAACGTAATGAAACTTTGCTGGCGTCGGCAAAAGCTTTGCTCTCGTTATCTTCCACAATATTCTCGTTAAAGGTATCAGTTTTTTTACCAAGTTTCTCACTTCTAAGGTAAAGCCCCTTTTATTATTATAATGGCCTGAAAAGACAACCTGGTTAACCTATATATAAATTTACAACTTATTATAAGCAGCAAGTAACCCACACCGGGCGTCTTCTTTGTTTTTGATCATAAGTAATTTTATTTTAATTTTTTTATATATTTTTATACCTTGTGCAATCACTCCAAAAATCTTATCTATAGACATATCCATTGGTAAAGTACAATTAAAAATACTAAATTGGCGTTTAAGTCTTGAAGGAATGTCATTTCTACCGCCCCCTGGTTGACCCATAGCACCGACAAATTGAACATCCACTATGGTGGTGAATTCACCTGGTTTCTCCAAGCTATAAAAGCCCCCCATATCCATAGTTTGTCGGACGATTTCATTGGTGACCTGTAAAAAACAAATAATATCTTCCAGGAAACTTATTTATTATTTTTTTTGTGTTGAGAAATCTTCCAAGACTAGAGCTTGCCTAAAATGCCACTTTTTGAATGTGTCTACCTGATCTCCCCAGCAGTTGATCTCGGGCAAGTTAATATCATCTATAAAAATTATTAGCTTCTTGCCATTGGGAGCACCAAATGTATTACCCATCCTTTTCTCCACATAACTTTCAATGGTTTTTTGAAACTGGTATGGTGTTGTGGCGCTAGAAAAGTTAAATGCCCTATGTAGCACGACTTCGGGGTTTGCCTTCTTCATATATGACTTCATCATAACCTAAAATAAATTAAACAACTGACGATGCCTTTAAGGATCTTGGTTTTTTAAATATACAAAAGAAAAAGAAGAAATTAAATAGGTAGATAGGCTAAAACAATAATTATTTTGAAACATTTTCAAATCCTTACTGTTTTGGCAGTTCCTTGTTCTCCAATCAACATTACTGCTTTTTCTTGCTTCGCAATGGTATCAATAAGATAGTTGATCCTAACGTTATCCATAATGGGTATTAAAATTGTAGCAAATTCTGGTGTAGCCAATTCAGGATACACGTAATTTGTTACCAAGGTATTCCACATTACCCATTCCCCATCAGAGTTGACTACGTAGTCAAAGAGAGTTGCCTATAACAAAAGTAGCTGTTATCAAGATTAAATTTGAATATACATACAGGGCCAACCAAGCCGATAGGTACCAATAAAACATACCTTACACTGCTAATTTACATGGGTACACACACACACACACACACATAGCATAGTCCCAAGCTAAGCCAGGAAAAGTAACATAGTTGGTAGGTTCTAATCACAATGTAAGTTTTGTTACGTGCCCTATTATTAGTAGTTTTATGTATGATGATGATGATATGTTATATATTTTTAAACGCTTTTTGGCAAACACTTCGAAACTTGTTACTATATTACTTACATCAGGATTCTTGTTATTATTCTTAGGTAAATCCAATTCTGTCAAATTATCTCTTATAAACTTATCATACTTAAGTCTGTCATCAGTTTCAAGATAAGCTCCCATTCCCCATGTTAGAGCAAATACAAACAGTTTAGCTAAATGCTCCGGTGTAAAGATTTTGGCTTCTTCTACTTTTTCGGTTTCCTCTATTGGGTCCTCATCGTCTATATCCGATTTAGCTGCTGAAATGTCTTCTGTGGTTTCTACTTGTTTTGGAATTAAACCTAGTAAAAGAGTAACCATAATAGGGCATGATATTATGTAAATATAAAAGATGTTACAAGCCTATTGTTATAGTATATTAATAATTATGTACTCTGTCTAGCTATAATAATTATTATTATGGAATTTATGGTACTAACCTTCAAGAATGTTACTAATCTGCAAAATAATATTACATTCCAGGACTTGCATAACAAGAACTAGGTTTTGAGTGCCCCAACTTTGAAGTACACCGAAATATTCGTCAAAAAGCGTCGTGAATACTTCCTGTTCTTTGGGGCTTCGTTTCTTGAGCCAGGCCTTTATTATTGGTTTCCATATTAGGCCAGAAGAGCTCATATAAACCTATCAATAAATTAATATTATATCATCCCTTTTAAGTTTAGTTCAACAATTTTTTTTTAATGAAATCAATACTATAAAAACCAGACTATATTGATTGTACTTGCCATTCCATTTCTAGATACTGTGGCTGGCGAAGCATTGTCAATATTTTCCGGTTCAAATATTATCTTGCAAGTAGGAGCCATGGTAAGACGGTCACCGTTAGCTAGAGTAAGTGTCTTATTATCATCTAACACAGAGTTAAGGTTTTCTATCCATATACTATCGACTGGACCATCCAAAACTAGCCAGACATATTCACCTGAAAGAGTTAATACAAAAATGGACATTTTCTTCCTAAATTAGAAAAAAATATATTGTTACTTAGTTCATAGTCTAACTTTGGTAAATATTTGCTTCAAACTTACTACTTTTCATTTTCAAGGTTTTTCTCCACAAAGCTGAAAATATTCCATCTGTCCAATCGTTAGTTGCCACATCAAGCCTACCAAACATTTGGGCAGCAGTTATTGCTTTGGGATTCATACGCATCTCTCTAAAATACGAACAATAAATACTCAGTTAGGACAATAAGGAAATAGATGATTTGATCTTTATTTAGCTAAAATAATAATAAAAAAATAAGCATGTTGCATGCAACAAAGCCTTCGATCTATATACACACTTGTGCACGTCACCCATTTGCGTTAAAGCCTTCATTAAGGTTTGAATGCAGGTCGTTTTTCCAGCACCAGAAGGTCCTAGGGTCATAATACCATGCCGCACCCTTTGAGTTTCATAAAGCTAAAAAAGAGAATTATATATATCCATACCACACAATTGAGTAACCTTACTGCTCTCCAGATTTAGTCTCTATGGATGGTTGTAATATATTGTTGTTTCTATAGATATGAAGATGAAGCACTGCTTATTAACAGTCGAGACCGAGAATAAAACTCATATATTGCCCTTCTTTATTGCTTCTTATTTGCTTACCTGAATAAGTTTTAGGGCCCATGAAGGATGATTAACCAAACCAGCCCCTTCCACCTGCGTATTGATAGCTTCCTCTAATTCAGGATAAGCGGTCTTCTCCAAAACCTGGTTCGGAAACAGATCAGCTACCAGCGAAATAAATAGAGGCTCGTCCTCATCGATAAGTTTCGAAAGATTCATGTCTCTCAAGACTCTCATGACTATGGTACTTTCTGAGTCTTTATTGTTGACTCGTTTCGCGGCGCCGAGACTTCTGAGCACGGAGAGGATGTTTCGTAAACCAAAGTCATAGTGAACCTAAAATATCATAAAAGTTTAGTTATTAACAATATGGTTGTCTACCAAAATATTTTTGAATGAACAGTCCAACTGAATACTCGTAGGTACTGATACAGTAAGATCATTTATTTCGATGAAAACATACCTGTTTGGTTAACTGTTCTTCACATAACTTGTACAGGGTGTAGAATTTTCTAGCCAGAGTTATGTTTTCCAGGAAACCACAGCTAGCTAATTTCACTCTGATAATAATCTGGCGATCAGGTACCATCATAGCGACGGTTCTGAATTGAATTTTTAAATTCTCTGGAAGTTCCTTTCTGCCGGCATATCCAGGATTCTATGAAATAAAACACGTTAAGTCAAGCGGTCTACAAAATACAATAATAATGAACCAAATCCTAGTGAAATGAAATGATTATCTTCATTAGGTCGAAATAAAAGGCATTTATTTTGAATTACCATGGTTATAAAAATTCCAAATTCCGGACACATTTCTATAATGTCTCCATCTGTGAATTGGAAACTCTTCTTTTTTTCTTTTTTGCTGGCTAGCACCACCGCAACCTGCTGGGCAGCTACTGACAAAACTGGGAGCTCGATACGATTGAATTCATCAAAACAACCCCAGGAACCGGACTGAGCCAATCCTATCAAAGTATTAATTCAATATGAATTGTATATTAAGTACCAGATTTGCATATAAATATAATGATTAATTTTTTTTTATAAAACAAAGTTTAAAAGGAAATTTAGCAGATAGCCTCTTTTTTAAGGGGTCAATAAGCTCTTAATATGAGGGATCCACGTTCAATTTAAAAACTACCAACTCTGTAGCCTCCACCTTTAAACAGAATGACAATTAGTGTATATTCTACCTTTATAAATTCGTCCGAGTCCTCTATAATCCATTTGATCTGAGCAGTTAAACACGACTACATATTTTGCCAAAGTCTTGCCCATGTCCTTGACGGTTTCGGTTTTTCCTGTACCAGCTGGCCCACATGGAGCGCCTCCCATGCTCATGGCTAGAGCTTGGGCCAAAGTTATGTAACATCTTTAAAAAAGACAAAATATTGGTTACCTAGTACATACCTGACCTGAGTAGTGAGAGTAATATCGACAATAGTCACATATGTGACAGAGATTGTTTTCTCTATTTATCAAAAGCTATTTTTAGAAAAGACGATACCAAAACCTATAGTCCGAGGTATCTTTAGTTAAGAGCTTTAAGGTTTTACCTTTTTAAGTTGTGTTGAAAAGCTACGAAATTAATTTATTTTAAAAGTGTATTTCATTTAATTAAATAGAAACAACAAATGTGTACCTACCTGTCTGTTAAAGGAGTGATAACCAAACGATCGGTACATCCCAGGTATTCATTTTGATAAGAGAACGTTACGTCTGTTATTACAATAAGCGTCTTATCTTGTTCTTCTTTGAAATAGAATCTACACTGTTTCAGCCATTCAAAATCGTTGACATGTCTTACATTCATCCGACACTAAAAATTTATATTTATAAAGAAAATACAACGATTCTTTTGAAGTCATTAAAATATTTCACTTCAAAAGAAACAAATGCATCAGCAGTTGTCGCCCAATATCTGTTTTGTTGAAACCCAAAATTTACTTTTTGCAACTCAGTAGGGCTTTCGCAGATATTCAAGTTAATGCTGACAGCAATAAAAATGATTTTTACTATTCTTAGATTTGTGTAAGGACTTTGACACCGTAAACCATTACATTTTATTAAGAAAATTATACAGTATTCAGTATTCGGATACGGGAAAATATATGGTCTATGAAAAATATACAGAAATTATTTAAGCTATCTTAAACAATTTGTTCAAAATACTACAGCTCACCAATATATCAAAAATGTCCCTTTGATGTACGTGAATAGTAATAAGCGTTTCAAACTTTGTTCGCTCTATCTTTGTCAAGTCCCTTGTGGTTTGGTCAATCAGAGTATTCAGCAACTCCAAAAACCTATTGTTCGTGTCTGGCATAATTTTTTTATCATGCCTGGCTTGTAGAAGGGCCAATTCAGCGTCTCTTGTCCATATCATTTGAAGACCCAATAGACCAATCTAATAAATAAAAACTTTATATATTGTAGTTCTCATTTAAAAAATCGTTTGTCGACATCTACAAAAGTTAATTGCTTTAGAAAAATTAAAAGTTCGACACACCTGTGCTGGCATTTTATCCAAAAACACTAACAGCTGAAAACTTGGATCGTTAATCATCGTATACGATTGCCTTATAATCGAATGCAGCGACGACTGAGACATCTGCAACAATTGAGTCAACCACGTCTCAACACTACCTTCGGCCCGCACAGCCTTCTCCAAGGGTATTATTTCCCCCTCACACGAAATGACGGCAGTAATCTTGTTGTACTCAATATCGTGAAACTTAACGTATCTCGTGTTGTCGAAGATGGAGAGTAGATGGTTTTGTATGGTGTGGGAGTCTGATGCCTGGCCGAGAATTTCCAGCAGTGCCGGATCTGAGACGAAGAAGAATCGAGGGAACATGGTGCGTTTCCGTTCTAGGTAACCGCTGAGGGATTTTTGGCAAAGTTCTAGCTGTTCTTGTAGGTGGGGTAAGAGTTGTTTGAGCATATCGTCACCTAAAATGCGTTTTAAGTGTTTGGAAGTACAAACAATTCAAGCTTATGGAAGCTCTTAGTAATAAACATCAATCATAATTTATACTAATAATGGGTGATTCAGTTAGGTGCAGGTGCGAGCAAAAATTATTTGCATCAAAGAGGGCTTGGATTAAAAAACGTAGGGCTTATTTTAGATCACAATGATATGGGGACGATATATCTAACCAAATCTAGGTTAAAATTTTGTCAAATTCATATTATGACATGATATGCCAAATTAATGAGTAATAAAATAAGTACCTAGACAAATAAAAATTTATTTTTGTTGTTTACAAAATTAACAAAGTAAGAATATACAGAAAGAAAACGAAAAATAATTACATAAATTGCTGAAATTGGCCACCGCCATATGCTCCAAGCATAAATTCACATGTCTCTTCATATTTTCGAAAGTGTTGACCAGCATATCTGGAGAAAAGTTACCACATTCTTGGATAATCCTTTTCTGTAATTGTTCTAAATTTGCAACTGGTGTTTTAAAAATAGTGTTCTTTAAATGAGGAAATCGAAGTAATCCATAACCGTTAAACAAGGTGATCTTGGTGGGAATTCAATGTCTGATTGAATACTGATCAATCTGTCGTCGAAAAAATGGCGTAAGTAGTTAATAGCTACGGCGGCTGTATGGGCGCTTGCACCGTCCTGTTGAAAATATCCAAAACGTAGTTCGTCGTCAAGTAATTGCTCCACAAATGAATTCAAAATATTGTCTCTATACCGCTGTGCTGTAACTGTGTCATGGAAAAAAATAGGACCAACAATTCTTCTTCGGGAAACAGCTAACCAGACACCAATTTTTTGAGGGTGCAATGTGGACTCTACAAAAAACTGAGGATTTTCACTATTCCACATGCGTGTATTCTGAGAATTCACATAACCAGAGAGGTGGAACCAGGCTTCATCCGAAAAAAACTTCTTGGGACAGGCGTCTTATACAATTTGTTGGCGTATTTTGCATTATTTCACGAACGTTTGCAACAAGTTCTTCTGTTCTTACAGATGGTCTTCCTGCTCCTTTTTTGTGTTGTATAGAACCTGTTTCCCTAAACACAGCTACGGTTCTTTTCAGGCAATGATAAAAATCCCCAGCAATAAAAGCAACGTTAGGAAAATGTTCGTGAAAATCGTCCATGCACAAACCCGGACCATTTACCATTTACTCTATCCCCGTTTCGAAAATACGCTTCAACCATGAATGTTTTGTGCTGTTCCGTAAAGCCCATTATGTGAATTGTTCAAGAAATTGGAAAAATTAGCGATGAATCAAATTACTTGTAACGACTGTCAAAGATGACGGAATAACTGATTGATTGTTAATTCAGGTAGTTACTGACACCCAACGGCTAAGCATTACGTCCTTAGATGCAAGGCTCTCTTTGATGCAAATAATTTTTGCTCGCACGGTATTAAGGAAAGTGTACTTAAGATCTGCATTCCTTTACTCGTTTTCAGTGGGCACTTTTGAAAATTACTTTCCTGATAGATGATGACTTAGACGAATTATACTTACCAACACAGCAAGCTACTACCCCAGGCGTCTCATGCGCCCTCTGCATTATTTTCTGCCACGACTTGTCAATTTTCGAGAACCTCTTCGCCTCTTTCGGCAGCTGCTTCGCAATGTCACCCCCGACAAACACAGCTTCCAAATACACCCACATGTTTTGAACCAACAACCATCTCTCCAAGATTTCGTTGGTGTTCGACAGATCACCGGCCCACTGTACAATCTGTTTTTTAAACGGCGCGTTGTATCTGTTGGAAAGTAAGGAGCCTAGAACCATTAAACTATCTTCCAGCTGCCCTATCGTTTCTGCTGTGGTGTCACCTCGCAACAGCAATTCCCCCCTGTTGTTGAACGTCATAAAGGTTAACTCGTGTACAGACCACTCGTTCGTAACCTGCCGTAACTTTGCTTCAATATCTTTTTCCTTCATGGCAGATATGCATATATCTTCAATGTCTTCTTTGTGCTGAAGCAGAGGAGCTTCCAAAATGTTCTTCAGGCAAAAGCCGTCGCTTTCCAACTCAAAAATGTGGTTTAACGAGTCCATGATTCGTTGCCAGTGCCGGGGTTTCATGGCTTTGTTGGCCATTAATTCGAGAAGGGGACACATATCATTGAAATCGTCGATGGTTTTCTTGAGAGCGAAAAAGGCTGGCCATTCTTTGAGCCCCTAAAAATGGTCAGATTTAAAATAATTTATAAACGAGGCTGGTTAAGGGACCAATTAAAATGTTTAGGAATTTCTAGGCTAGCTATTTAACAAGTGATATAACGACATGTTTCGTAAAACAGTATATTTCACATTGCTTCAGACATGTTATTCTTTTTTTTTTGGATAATATATGAGTTGACATTTAAATTAATTCAAAAACATTACTTTCCAGTCTGAATCGTTTTGCTGACGATATTAAATAAATAACTATTAATGTTATCTAGGAATTAATTACTGATTTCATTTTACCTTTGGCAGTTTTCGACACCGATTCTGAAACTCCATGAGTTCATTGTTGATTTCTTCAATATTAACTTCGCCCCACGGTATGTCGTAGTAGCTATTCACCCTATCTATGACGTCATTGTAGAGCTTATAGAGCTTCTGAAGCAAATTTAGCTCTTTTCTGATCTGCGCCAAGTCAGGATAGTCTGTTGTTGGCAGCCCAAAAAGCTCCTCTCCGCTTTGGTAGGTTTGGAGTTTTCTCCACATACCATCAAAACGATTCTACAATACACAACTATTTAGTAATATAGAATGAGAGAGACGTTGTATAAAGTTTATTTGATCTAGAATAAGACTTAATTATACAATTAGAGGCAACCACTTCATTCATTTACCTATTGCCTTCGTTGGTTGGTCCTTAAAATCTTCCTTACCTGAAAAAGAATAAGTCGATCCGAAGCCTCCCGAGGCGTCAACCCAGGCTGCATTGGCCCAGCGTTCCTATACTCATTACAGTAATCGATCTTATCCTGTTTAAACTTGTCCAAATTACCCTTGAGGTCGTTCTGAAATTGAGGTTGCATATCCAGAAGATTCACTTGGACCTTCAGAGCGTTGTCGAGAAGCTGTTTCCAGGTATACCGAAGGTTGTCCACTTGTTCGATGATCTCTCTTTCTACCGCGACATCGTAACGGTTGAGGACGTTAAACGCATCCTTTCAAATAATAGATGTTTATTTAGGGTATTGTATAATCAAATATGAAGTAGCATATTACATATATTTATTTAACAATGTATATACAGTTGCTGTTGGAATCAGAACTAGCGATCAAAGTCCCAGGCAGCAAAATATTTTTCCAAACTGCGAATAGTTTACGATTACATCATGTTTGCGTCCGCCGTTGTAGAGGATCATCTTCTAATCAGAAACTGTGACACCTCGCAAATAGCAAAACAATGCGAGATGTCACAGTTTCTGTCAGGAAAATGATCATGTTCTTTCTAGATGGAATGATTCATTAACAAGTAAGCAAATACAGCAACGAAAAAATCATACAGATCGATACGTGTTTAGTCAACACATTAAATAACTATTGAAATTAAGTTAAGTAGACTGTGAAAAACGCAGATAACTTTTCCTAATAGATTGATTATTACCTCAATGGGATCTATTCTAAGTTCCATATCAACTTCCTGCTCTCTGATCTTCTTTAAAGTGTCCATGATCATCCGTACGTCGTCCAAGTCTCTGATCGTCCGTTCAAGTTTCCTTTCCATTTCATTGATCACAGCGTAGACATAGTCCATTTCTCTTCTGTATTTCTTCTTCATTGCTTGACCAATTCTGGATAGAATAAATATAGTATTCAATTGATTAAAATGTTACAAAATATAGCAAATAGGGAAACGTGAAAATGTTATCATTCCATTCCATTCCACGGCATTGACGCCGGCAACCAATTCGAATAAGAAGTCAAGAAAGAGATTGGGGTGCTAAAGAAAATACTCTCTTTATCGACAGGTCATATCATTAACATGACGCATAAAACCAAGGGTTGGTAACCGATAAGCGATGCATCGTATGACTGTAAGTAGTCCGAGACTTTGTCGTGGGTCAGAAACCAACTTAAATTAAATATTGAATATTTTATTTTATGAAATCAAAACAGAATTCCATTGAATTTTCAATAAGATACGGAGATCAGTGTTTAACCAATTTCTTTAGTAAAAAGAGTCAGGAAAATTAAAGAAAGAAACGATAAAAGGCGTTTCTATTCTCGCGCATAAAAAGCTAGAAGCAGTAAGTAAACCAATGAAACAACATTATTATAGTACGACCCATATCCTGCTCTTATTCTGGGTTTTAATAATTTTAATTGCCATATCAGGCCATACAGGAAACGAAAAGTAACAAAAATTCGTAGAATTATGTTTGTATAAATAAGCGCTTGTAATTACAAAAAAAAATTCATTAACTTTGTTATTTTAAGTTTTAGACAAAACGTTAATTGCTGTTTTGAACCCACCGGTTAGGTTCATGGGAAAACGGTTGTCATGACAATGATTAACAAAGAGGCGGACACTGTGTCACATCCGTTTGTTCAACCAATTAAAATTAATTAAGACGCCTCGAGGAGGCGGTTCTAGCTATTTTTCTGGGTATAAAAATAGCCGGGAGCGATCATAAAGATCAGAATTCACTTCATACTAAAAGTACTTCTTGAATTAAGTCACTACTACAATGTAGTCTGTTTAGTATTTTTAGTTCTCCATAAAGCTTTATTCTTGGGGGTCAAGATATCGGAATTGACCAAAAACTTTCATTAAATAAAATGTAGCGTGGAAAAAGTCAAAGTATAAAATACCGAAAACCCGAAGGGTTCACCGTTTGTATAAACAAACACCGAGAGGCATTTTAAAGTAAACTTTCGGCGTTTATTTAGTGCGTTAGGTCAGGCGTGGCGTTGGAGACATAAACAGTGTTTATCTTATTTGGCCTTTTATGTAAGTTAAATGACATTTAGAAACATTGATTTTATTGAACTCGGTGATATAAAGACAAACCGAACTAATCACCCAAATTTCTGTATTTTATTGACGTATGAACATGTACACAGTACATGCCATGTTAACCGTTTTATGTAGATACTATTGCCCGCAGGGATGGAATAAACGGAAAAATAAATAGTTCATAAAATGTATTTAATTATGGAAATCCCGCCGGGAAATAACTAAAGAATTATTAGTATTACAGTAAAATAGGGGGAAACTAAAGACGGAAAATTGTGCAAGTTATATTTTATTAATTGATGTAATTTTTGCAAGAAGAAAATTGTGCCTGTTATATTTTATTAATTGATGTATTTTTTACAAGAAGAAAATTGTGCATGTTATATTAATTGTTGTATTTTATAATACCCGATAACTTTGGTATGAATTAATGAAATTGTATCGTATTAATTTTTGTATCAACTATTTTAAAGCGAGTGAAATATATATAAATATTATTATCATCGACCAGTTAATAAAAAAATTTAGTAAGCAGTTAAGTAGGTTTCCAGAAAACTATTAATTACAATATAGAGAATAATCAAAAAGAACCCTAAATCTCGTACGTCAACCACAAAAGCTCCCTTTGAAAATAAAATCTTTTTATTATAAAAATTATTTATTTTAATAAATATAACATTATAATACAGTGGGTGGCGTTACAACTTCTTTCGGCAGCGACCCTGCCAGTAAAAGAAGCTGTCAAATTTAAATTAAATAAGTACCTGTGAGTGCATGATCTAATCTCAGTTACAATACCATACTTCAGCTTCTCCGTCGATATCGCCAAACAATTGGCGATCGTAAAAATGTCGGGTTCCGTTGTCAGTCTTTCGTTGAGTTCTTCGTGCTTTCTCAATGAGGCTTCAAACTCCGTCAGTTGGCAATTGAGCAGTTCGCGTTGAGATTTCTCGTTTCTCCACAAGATGCTGTAAGGCCGCCATCTTGAAAGAAACTGTGACATCTCCTGAGGACAGAAAAAAAACGCCAGGAGATGTCACAATTTTAATTAAGAGGCACCAGGTCTGGAAGGCGAGGAGGAATAAGCATTGCTAAGGATCCCGCGGTGGCCAATAGAAAATTTTGAAGCGATTGGATCATTCAATTGCGTTCTTATATATATATTAGTTAATAATTATTACCTACCTATATATGTCTACAATATTGTCTATACAAGATTTTCTCTAATTATTATCAATTATCGAGACCCAATTTACAATATATTTTTACAGGCTTGTTAAACCTATTGTATATTTTAAACTTATAATATAATAATTGTGGTATTCTATGACAACATGTAGTTTGGTGCAATTTATTTAGATTATGTCCTTTTAAACCTTTTAAACTTATAACCAAAATTGCTAAAACAAAGATAAGGTATCTTTAAATTATATTAACATATCCTATTTCTAAATTTAAAACATTAACAATCGTATAAAACCAATCAGTGCCATGTAAGTCCCAAAATTACTGTGTATAACATATTGTATTGTATTGTATTGTATTGTATTGTATTGTATTGTATTGTATTGTATTGTATTGTATTGTATTGTATTGTATTGTATTGTATTGTATTGTATTGTATTGTATTGTATTGTATTGTATTGTATTGTATTGTATTGTATTGTATTGTATTGTATTGTATTGTATTGTATTGTATTGTATTGTATTGTATTGTATTGTATTGTATTGTATTGTATTGTATTGTATTGTATTGTATTGTATTGTATTGTATTGTATTGTATTGTATTGTATTGTATTGTATTGTATTGTATTGTATTGTATTGTATTGTATTGTATTGTATTGTATTGTATTGTATTGTATTGTATTGTATTGTATTGTATTGTATTGTATTGTATTGTATTGTATTGTATTGTATTGTATTGTATCTTCGAAATAATATTACAAGGCAAAAGGTACAAACTTTTATATCAATATGTAATGGTGCAAGTTTTATAGACAGTATACCATAGAAATATTTGTAGCTATATAATAATAGATAAATTATTACAATAAAACAAATATTTAACTAAATTAAAATAAAAAAATACAACGCAGTATCCCCATCGGTTGCTTATTCATCCCCAAAAATAAATTTAAAAAAATCTACCTTCGACCGACAAAAATGTGCAATACTATCAAAAGTAAACACGCGATTTTATTTTCTTACCAATTATATTAGATTCCAACTGAGAATATGTTAGTTTTGGTGCACTAAGTTTAAAAGCTATATATTTTAAGAATTTATGTTGAACCCTCTCTAACTTCTGAATATGCACATTATAACAAGAATTTCAGACACAAGAAGAGTATTCGAGATGAGTTCTTATTAATGAGCAATATAGTTTCTTATAATAGCTTTAGTATTCGTTAAGTCAACAGTAACGTACTTTAAAAATCTGAGAAGAGATTTGGAGAGGGTCTTCTGGATGTGAGGAATAAAACTAAGCTTTGAATCCATAATCAAACCTAAATCCTTTATTTCGGGAACATTCCTAAGTATATTATTTTCAATTAAATAAGGCTGTTCAAAAGCTGACCTAGTTTTATGAAAGATAATCAAGTGGCACTTTGAAGCATTCAGCTCCATACCATTGCTCTTACACCAAGCTACACCAAACTTGTCAAATAAGCCCTTATTTCTTTTTCTGCTCTATTAATTCATAAATCGATCCTTTTTTAACGGAACACTGTATAGACCAGGGTCGATAATTTTTGAAACCAAAAAAAAATAATAGTAGGATTAAACCCATTGGAAAAGGAAGAGAATATAACAAAAATGAAAGGAAAAATAATTTACGGGCGATCCGAGGTCGGGAAGTGGAAGGGGGTGAGTTTTTAAGGGTAGCAAACGATTTATCTCGACTTCCGGCAAAACTACAAGTCCTATGGAAAAACGTTAAAAAGTAAAGTTTTAGGTAATAAAAAGATCTACAACTTTTGTATTTACACTTTTTTCACATAACCTCAAAATTTGTGTGAAAAATTCAAATAACCAAGTTTTTGGTTTTTTATTTTTATCTTTTACAAAAAAAATATTTTTTTCACGAAATTTGGTAAAGACTTACCTTTTAATGTCCTAAACATACTGTAATTTTTTTGATTTAAAATATTTATTTTTTCACCTTATTTTGACTCGAAAATTCTCACGTCAAAATATCTGCTTTTTTAAAAAGTCGGTGGGCATTTTGTTGATGGTGTAAAGAAAAATATACATTACTATGGTAAATGTTCTCAAAAAATGCAAAGAAACGAAAAAACTCGAATCCGTACAATTTTGAGCTATTTATTTAAATTTATACTTTAATTACTCGAAAAACGTAAGATTCAATGTTACATTGACAAACAAAAAAATTACAAATCCATAAAACATAAAGATCGCAAAAAACATGCGAAAATAGTTGTTCTAAATATAATTAAAGGTAGGAGTTTTTTTCGTAAAAGATAAAAATAAAAAACCAAAAACTTGGTTATTTGAATTTCTCACATAAATTTTGAGGTTATGTAAAAAAAGTGTGAATGCAAAAGTTGTACATCTTTTTATTACCTACAACTTTGCCATTTAACGTTTTTCCATAGGACTTGTAGTTTTGCGGAAATCGAGATAAATCGCTTTCTACCCTTAAAAACTCACCCCTTTCGACTTCGGATCGCCCGTAAATTATTTTTCCTTTCATTTTTGTTATATTCTCATCCCTTTCCAACGGGTTTCATCATACTATTATTTTTTTTTCACTTTTTACTATTTTCAAAGGCTTCAGCCCTGTTTTTGATTTTTGAATAAAGGGAAGAAATAACGAAATATTTTTTAAAAAACGAAATGTTGATCTAAATCTTAGATCTTAATATTAAAAATAGCTAGCTAGTAAGCACGAGGATCAATAAAAGTGTTTTCTTTCTCTTGTCCCATTAGAAAAACTAATCTAAGGAAAGTTACACTCGCGGACGACGGATCGTACTTTGGCTGCTTTTCGTCTTACGACATTAGGGCATCAAATAAAACCTTTAGGAACAATTAGGAATCCAATAATATAGCTGTATTTTATACAGTGTGTGTATAAAGTCTGGAAACGGCTTAATAACATCACAATTTACTGGCCGATTTAAACCAAATTTGGTACAGTTGTGTAAGAGGATCTAACGCACCGAATGACGATATTGGCGTTGTTGCCAGCTTTTTAGTTTGTCTGGAATTCGAACGAATTTATATTTTTAAATATAACACCCAGTATATTTTTACATTTTCAAATTCCACATAAAATTATAATTATTTTTTATTAAATGCATTATTAGTCTATACTTCATAGTTTCCGAGATATTGACTCTCGAAAAGTGACATTTTTGAACTTTGACAGCTTATAACTTTCTAACAGTACGTCTTAGAGCAAAACGGCTTACATGTCCCTATCTTTAATTTTTATTATCTTTCAAAAAAAATCAACTTCCGGTTAAACCGGATGTAACTCGAAAGCAGGAAATATAGTTGTTCCGGTTTAACTGGAAGTTGATTTTTTTGGGAAGATAATAAAAATTGAAGATAGGGACATGTAAGCCGTTTTGCTCTAAGACGTACTGTTAGAAAGTTATAAGCTGTCAAAGTTCAAAAATGTCACTTTTCGAGAGTCAATATCTCGGAAACTATGAAGTATAGACTAATAATGCATTTAATAAAAAATAATTATAATTTTATGTGGAATTTAAAAATGTAAAAATATACTGGGTGTTATATTTAAAAATATAAAATTCGTTCGAATTCCGAACAAACTAAAAAGCTGGCAACAACATCAATATCGTCATTCGGTGCGTTAGATCCTCTTACACAACTGTACCAAATTTGGTTTAAATCGGCCGGTAAATTGTGATGTTATTAAGCCGTTTCCAGACTTTATACACACACTGTATACTTACATATAGAAAAAAAAAAGGAAAAAAATTCTATATCATTTAACTCCACTTTGAGTATGGACTACTTCTTCAAAATTATATACTTACGCCACGCATATCCTGCGAGCAAGATGCCAACAATGACAAAGTTTTGATTACTTCTTTATTTTCCATCACGACGTTGAAAAAGTTACGTTGTTGTAGGGGAAACGTAGGTTTCTCTTCGGTCATCAGTCTGTAGAGTTTTCGTCTGCGCATGCGGAAATCGTCCTCTTTGGTTTTGATGTTGCCTTTGGACGGCTTTTTCTAAAGAAGAAATAACAATAAATCTAAAAGCGAAGATAGATCGTCAATATAAAGTAGGAAAATTAAATTTTCGGTTCAAAATTTAAATCAAGTAACGTTAAGTACCTATATCTCAAAGTAAATCGTCTTGGTTTTTGCTACCTATCATTTATTTTAATAGAATCTCATTGTTGTACCGCGCGAGCAAATATTATTTGCATCAAAGAGGGCTTGGATTAAAAAACGTAGGGCTTGGTTTAGATCACAATGATATGGGGACGATATATCTAACCAAATCTAGGTTAAAATTTTGCCAAATTCATATTATGACATGATATGCCAAACTAATGAGTAATAAAATAAGTAGACAAATACAAATTTATTTTTGTTGTTTACAAAATTAACAAAGTAAGAACAGGTATACAGAAAAAAAAATTACATAAATTGCTGAAATTGGCCACCGCCATGCTCCAACCATAAATTCACGCGTCTCTTCATATTTTCGAAAGTGTTGACCAGCATCTCTAGAGAAATGTTACCACATTCTTGCAATTGTTCTAAATTTGCAACTGGTGTTTTAAAAATAGTGTTCCTTAAATGAGGAAAAACGAAGTAATCCATAACCGTTAAACAAGGTGATCTAGGTGGGAATTCAATGCCTGATCGAAAACTGATCAATCTGTCGTCGAAAAAATTGCGTAAGTAGTTAATAGTTTCGGCGGCTGTATGGGCGGTTGCACCGTCCTGTTGAAAATATCCAAAACGTTGTTCGTCATCAGGTAATTGCTCCACAAATGGATTCAAAATATTTTCTCTATACCGCTGTGCTGTCATGGAAAAGAATAGGACCAACAATTCTTCTTCGGGAAACAGCTAACCAGACATCAATTTCTTGAGGGTGCAATGTGGACTCTACAAAAAAATGGAGATTTTCACTACTTCACATGCGTGTATTCTGAGAATTCACATAACCGGAGAGGTGGAACCAGAAATCATCCGAAAAAAATTGTCAGGTCAAATAAATCATTTCTTTCCAATAATTTTGGGTAAACCATTGAGAGTAAATTCCTGCGGCTTGTATTTCTTGGAATACTTGCACTTTATAAGGAAATAAATTTAGCTGCTTCTTAAGAATAGTCCTGCATGTTCCATAAGATTTTCCCACTTCTTTGGACAGGCGTCTTATACAATTTGTTGGCGTATTTTGCATTATTTCACGAACGTTTGCAACAAGTTCTCCTGTTCTTACAGATTGTCTTCCTGCTCCTTTTTGTGTCGTATACAACATGTTTCCCTAAACACAGCCACGGTTTCTTTCAGGCAATGATAAAAATCCCCAGCAATAAAAGCAACGTTAGGAAAATGTTCGTGAAAATCGTCCATGCACAAACCCGGATTTTATTGCCACTCACCATTTACTCTAACCCCGTTTCGAAAATACGCTTTAACCATGAATGTTTTGTGCTGTTCCGTAAAGCCCATTGTGTGAATTGTTCAAGAAATTGGAAAAATTGGCGATGAATCAAATTACTTGTAACGACTGGCAAAGATGATGGAATAACTGATTGATTGTTAATTCAGGTAGTTACTGACACCCAACAGGTATTAAGCTCTACGGCTAAGCATTACGTCCCTAGATGCAAGGTCCTCTTTAATGCAAATAATTTTTGCTCGCATGGTAGGTATAGGAAAGGTTTCCATAATAGTCTAGGAGCAATATATTTTGATTTTTTTCTTGTATACCAGTATTTCGTGACCGCTTACCAAAAATAAAATAAGTACTTACCGGTTGACCGATATTTCTCGATCTATTCACCACATCCATAAGATTTGCGGAAGGTCCGGCAATTTTTTTCCAGACCGATTTCTTACTGGTAGAAGGTCCCTTTTGTCATGCATGGAAAAGCGTTTGTGTTTTTGCGTTGTGTAAACAAGTGGAAAATTGGAAATAGTGGAAGTGTCAGTCATAGTGGTAATAGAGAGTGGCGTAATATGTAGAAGATGGTGCAGATAGAACAGTCCACAGCAAAAGACGTGTAATGTATGAAGTGTATGGTAGATATCACGTGATACAAAAGGATGTTGGTTGGGTGGCGAAGATATCGTGATATTGGAGTAATGTTCACAGTGTTGTCACAAAGTGGTGTGGTGAAGTGGAAGAGAAAAACGACACAATTAGCGAAGTATTATGCACACACAGGCAGTTGTAAGAGTTTACTTACGGTTAAACTGATACAACTGTCATCCATTGATGTTGTTCTAACCTATACATATCAAAAATGGTGTTATATAAAGCATTTGGAAGAGAACCGCTATGCACCCTAAAATTAAGACTTATTTAATGATCTAAATCTCTTTTATTTTAAATATTTTTCCAGTTTCTGCAATTTTCTGGTTTACTAGGGGACTTAAGTGTGACTTTTAATCCCTCAAAAGTTACATATACATTCTTTCAATCCCTCCTGGTACGTATAGGTACGCCAATGATCCGGTACCAATAGATAAAACAATAAACAAATGAACAGGAAAAAGTCTGCAGTATGGCAACGCAGTAGTAGAAGTTCCGCCCGCAAAGATTTTACCGCCACGACATTGGTCTGAGGTCATGATCACGTTGTTATATTAATTTTCGTTTAGATCCACAGAAAATGTATCGCAAAGAAACATCGATATTTGCGATACATCGAAATTTTTTTTTTAATGGAATTAGAATTACAAAACAAATCACAAATCTGATTATTTTTAGCTCACACCTTAACTGAAATCAAAGGTAAAAGGTATAATCAAGATTGAGAGGCAACGGCAAAATAATTATTTTACGAATACAATTAAGGCCTAGTACATCGATGCATCGACAAATATCAAATGGCCTCGATGTATCGCCTAAAAACGATTTATCGCATTGAAAATATCGATGATTTCGATGCGTCGATCTATATCGAACATCCCTATTGTTTGGTGTTTTTTTTGCCAGCGGTCTGAAATTTTCTTCAGTTTTATCGGTTTTGTGTAATAATTGCTGTGTTTTTAGTGTTTTGTGATATTTTCTGGAGACTAATTAAAATGAGCCGCAAGTCTCAAGTATGCGAGAATTCTGAAAATAATAATTCTGCAGTTACTTTTCATAGGTAAGTAAATAAAAAACTGGGTTATTTGTAATTAGGTTTCTTCTATAGTAGCTAGGTCACATTCAAACTGCGTAATCCCCACTACTTGCCCCACCCAGCTCTTCACATCCTCTCTCCTACAAACGATGTTGTCAACACACTTTAATAGCGTTTATGAATAACATGTGTCATCTATCGGTACCAGAACATTGAGTTACGCCGCGGACGAAAGACGATACTTTTTAAATGACCCCGGTAACGCTTAATAGGTTTTTTCAAATACGGACACAAAACGAGATTATTCAAAAAATGATAATGCGCGTGGCGCTTTATCATAAAAAAATAAATTAAAAAATGATATCAGAAATAGGTGTTTCTAATCTATTAAAATAGATCTATTAAAATGTTTTAAAAATCGTCTATTGCAGTTTATATGTAAACTTTATTTACTTAAACCATTTATACTGGGTGCTGCACCACTGGACTGGCCATAGGAAATCCTATGCAAATTTTGCTACCCTCTAATATTGGCCCCCCTATTAATGTTACATCAAAACTGTATTAAACTTTTTTGAAGGTCCTTGTTTGATGTTCTCACACACCAAATTTCATTACTTTGTAATAAGCCAATTAAAAGTTATTTAGAAAAACCGTTCGTAAAATTCCTTAAAACTAAATAGGTCTGATTCATTCTTCACTAAAACCACTGGTAATAATTATAATAATGTAAAATGTTACCAGACGTCTTATTTTTTATTAGTTTTAAAATGTTTTACAGTATTCAGGAAAAAAGAATGATTGTACTAATTAAAGAAACGAAATACGTACAGTTGACGACAGATAATTTCGTACACTAAACTGTGACACTGTAAATGCAACTTTTTTACCTTTATTATCTTTGTAACGTGTTAATTGTTATCATTATATCTGTCAAAGTATTGTCATTATCTTATTTGATTTAAAAATACCTAATTTAAGTATTATTGAATACACTCGAAACATGTTGAATTATTATGAATTACCTACTCTAGGTTCGCCTAGTTTTCTAATAAACTTGTGGAGAAAGACTTTGTGCTTTTCTTTTTTCTATTTATTTATACATGTTAATTAATTAATTTATTTTATATAGGACGAGATCGATCTTGGGAACGGATTGAACTCTTTCCACTAAAAAAAAAAGTCGACGGAGAAAAAATCTATTTATATAGACAACACTGCCTACGAACCCATCCAATGTTAGCCGAACGGTGCTCGAAAATTCACGATTACTGAGTTCCGGCATAGCCGAAGGTTCGGCAAGTTTTTGGCCGAAACCGAAACTGTCACCGAAACTAGATTTTTTTGGCCGAAACTAGCCGATCTCTACCGAGAACTAGAATAATTTTGATGTAAAGTTAATACGAAAGCCAATATTTGAGAGTAGCAAAATTTACATGGGATTTCCAATGGCCAGTCTGGTGGTATAGTTCCATAAAATCTCCTTATTATCTGAAATTCCTAGAGTTACTGAAAACAATTGATAGATTTAAAAACAAATTTTCATTTATTCTTGTAAAAATAAATTGATCCTGCATACCTCTTGGCCACCAGCCCATTGTCCCACGCCCTTCGAAACAGACGTAATATTTCTTCCTGCCAAGTTAAGTACTTCTTGTACCTCTTCCAGGTTTGGTTGTATTCCAACTTTTGGAATCAACAATACCGCGTTTAAAATGAAAACGGGAACGCGTTCCTCTTGGTCTAAAATAAAAATTTATAAAGTAGGATTTTTTTCCACAAAAAGGTCGGTATGTGCATTGAATGTCAAACTATAAGAATAGCGGATGTTCGAGAAAATTTAACATCCCTGTTTTAGACTGTATTGGAGATGGTTTGGCCGCCATTGTGGAGTTGACCGTAAATCTATAGTTATAAATGCAGCGCCTGGGCAGCAGATGTCTCAAATTCACTAATGTGATGTCGTGGTGTTGCCGCATATCGTATTTTATGGGATTTTTTAAGGATTTAAGCATTTTTAACAGACAATAAAATAGGAGGTTCTCAGTTCCAGCTGAATGTATGTTTAATAATAGATAAATATAAACGGATGCGAAAATTAACTATAAATAAATATGAGATAAATTAATTCACTAGTGAAAAGTATTTTTCGTAATGGGAAATATTTATTCCAAAAGACAAAATATTGTGTTGTGTTAACGTTGAAACTTGTTATTTAGTAAATAAAATAAGTATAGTAGGTATTATTTATGTTATTAAAGGTGTTAAGTATAACTAAAAAATAGGTTTTATTTCCTCGAAAAATAGCAAAATACGCAATACACTAAATACAAACAAACTGGATGTTTCTTAAGTAAGAAAGTTAAACCTATCTTTACCCATTTTGAAAAGTTGTAATAATTGCAAATAACAACCAAGTTATACAAACCGCACATCATTCATATTTTACCCATCATATACGTTGTGCTAGATATGTATTGAACAGTGAGAGTCGTCTGTTAGAAATAGAAAACATGGCAGTCAACATGTTTTCATGTAATTAGCGTTGGAACGTCGAAAGGTTGAAAATATTATATGCTACTAAGCAATTAAAAATAGGGACATTTTTAGGTCTAGACTAGACTATACCTACTATAGGTAGAAAAATAAATGTAAGCTACTTAAATCCAAGATAGGTGTAGATACTTATGTGAAATCAAGTTTTACGATAAGCTATAAAAATAAATTTAAAAAACTCATGCAGCAAGACAGGCGGCGGCAACAATGTTTTAATTTTGAAGTGAAAAGGCTTGTCGTTAGTGGCTGCATCAATTTATTGTTGGTGAATTCATTGTGCCATCTATGAATTCAACGTAGCAGATTTAGAAAATCTGCTTAAATGACCTTCTTATAGTTTGATATTCAATGGTATGTGCTACTAACATTCTACACAAAACCGTTTCCTCAAAGCATCCAAAGACTGCCTCGTCACCTTCACCAACACATCTATCACCTTCCTAGTGTAGTACCTCCTCATTTCGCCTACTGCACCCCTGACCACGTCGTGCATCGCTTTACTCATACCTCCACTGAAAAGGAGGTGAGGTTTCTCGAAGCACTCCCATACCAGCGACCAATCGGATTGCTGCTGGGACGACGTAGCACCAATGTCCGGCGGTTTTTCTTCTTCTAGAATTATAATTTTTTTGTAAATAATTGTTTTATGAAAAGTAACTGATTTAGTGCCACGATTTTTATTTTATTCTTATTTTTTTATTTTATATTTTTTTTTTATTCTCAACCAACTTAAAAAAGTTTATTACAGAGAATATAACACCAAATATACAACATACATAAAAATATACATATGTATAAATTCACAAATAATAAAAATCATGTTTAGTAACTATTAATAACTCTATCGAAATTATCCAAAAAAAGAAAATATTAATACATAATACGTTAAAGTTAGTTCAGTTTTAAAAAATATTTTTGTAGTGTTTTTTTAGGTCCATAATTTTGATATTTCTTAAATTTTTTTTTGGCATACTGTTGTAAATTGTTATTTCTTTATAGAACATTAATTTTTGGCCAAAAGTACTCTTTACCATAGGTGTTTAAATATGATGATTTTGTCTCGTGATGTGAATAATGTTGGTCAAAGGAAATATTATATTTTATTGCTTTTCTTTAATAATAATAGAGTGTATTAAAATGCATAGTTTTAATTTATAAAGCTTTTCTAAATTTAAATATCCATTTGGTTCATACAAATTTATAGTTGGTTCTAAAAAAGGGAGTTTATGTATGCATTTAATTATTTTGTTTTGTTGTTTTTTTAATGGCTGAATTGTAGTTAAATTCGCTGATCCCCAAATTGAAATCATGTACTGTAATTTTGAATAAACCAAAGAATAATATATATTTTTAAAAATATTTTACTGATATATAATTTTTAACTTTAGACAAAATGCCAATTATTGGTGAGATGTAATTTCTTAAATAGTCAATATGTTTTCTCCAACTTAAATTTTCATCCTAAAAATTTAATTGTTTTAGTATAGGTATTTAATTATATGATTATTGAAAGATAGTAAAGAAATATTATTATTTTTTAATTTTGATTTACTTATAAACATTAAAGATGATTTATTAAAATTTAATGATAATTTATTAATTTCAAGCCATTTACATATTATATTTAGGTCGTGGTTAATGTTATTATGACTTTGAGCATAGTCTTCATGAAAATATAAAATGGTAGTATCATCGGCAAACAATTTTATTTTACCTTTTAAATTTAATTTTGCTATAGAATTAATGTAAATTAAAAACAAAGTAGTTCCTACGGTTGATCCTTGCGTAACACCACAAGTTATGTTTTTTTTGTGAGCTTTTAACATTTACAATTTGAACAAGTTAGTATTCATAGTCATGTCATATGATAGAATGTTCTCTATAAATAGTGAGATGTCGGGTCTGTGCAAAAGTACGTTGATGAATGAGATGTCTGGTCTTTTGTTGCTTTAGTAGTTCATTAATACCTTCAAAAACACAGTCGTCTTTTTGATCCACCGATTGTGAGGTGTCTATTTTGGCTCGTTTCACCAATGATAATATTTCTTCTACCGCTTCTTCTACCATCATGCTTTTCTTGTGTAATTCAGCGGCAGCAGTTCTGCAGATTTCGTCTATACCATCACAAAACTTATCTGGAAACCCAATGAAAAACTTTTTAGACAAAAACAACAGCTATTTGCATTACTCTATATCGGTGAAATTGATTGAAGAAGATTCCGACAAAAAAAAATATATGGTGTACTTTACTGTAAACATGTTATGCACTTTTAAAAAGGTTTATCTGTAATGTTTTTACTAATAAATGGTAGAATATAAAACGAGGAAATAAATGAGGTTTTGATCTACCTATTTCCCAAGGGGGATCTCCATCTTCGGGTAACGCATGAAGTTGTATAGCCTGCATACTGGTTAGGACTTCTAATACTCGATTAATGTAAATATCATGTATTCTTTCAGTCTAAAAATTACAAGAACTTAATTATTATTTAAAAAAAATAGCTGCCAAAATTATGTTAGTTTTTGAATTATTATGTAGCATCTTTATATACAGGGTCCTGCAATATTGCGTCAGGCTTCCATAGCTCCTATACGAATTTAGTTAGGAATTTCATTCATACGCTAACTTATACTGTATCATACGGGGTACTTCAAGAAAATATTTTTTCATATACAGGGTGGCCCAAAAAAGTGTGGTCATAAAAAGTTGTTATTTTTTAAATGGGATACCCCATATTTTTTTGCATATTTGGATTTATGCTATTGTCCTATATAAATGCCTAAAGTTTTGTTTAATTTGCTTTGATATTTTAAGAGCAATCAATTAAAAACTAAAAAAAAAATATTTTGAAGTCGTGGAAAAAATATCAAAAAAACAATCTAAAATTAGTTCTTCATCCACGGTATTAAGTGAGTTTAATGACAAGAGGTGTAAAGATACTATGAATCAAATAGTATTTATCTATTTTATACAGGGTGTTTATTATAAGGTTTCAAAAATGACATATTTCAAACCTATTTTTCTCAACTTTTTCAAATGGAACACCCTGTATATTATTTCGGTATTTTATATAAAATAAACAAGCAATTTTTTTGTAGTTGAAGCATATAAGTTATTTCCAGCCGTTTTCAAAATAAATGCAAATTTTATAAATTATATTGATTAAACAGAGTTTATTTCTTAAAATTAAGCGTAGGCGACTAGACTAATAATTAAAAACTACAGTGATTGTTCAAAATGTCTTCCATTTTGTTCTGTGTACAAAACAACATGTTTTTGAAAAGATCTGTTTACTTTCCTTTTAACATTTGCATCGCAAACAGCAAAGAGATTCATTAGTAAGGTTTATCCCTAAAACCCATAGTAGGCTTTGAAATAAAACATCGATTCTTATACTTAGTTTGACAAGTTCTTAAATTCATTTTAAAAAGGTGTAGGTAATATCGGGCGACTAAATTATAAGAAATTCATTTTAATTTCTTATAATTCATTCATTTTAATTTCTTATAATTTATTCGCCCGATATTACCTACACCTTTTTAAAATGAATTAAAGAACTTGTCAAACTAAGTATAAGAATCAATGTTTTATTTCAAAGCCTACTATGGGTTTTAGGGATAAACCTTACTAATGAACCTTTTTGCTGGTATTGGAATTCAAATGTTAAAAGGAAAGTAAATAGATCTTTTCAAAAACATGTTGGCTTGTGCGCAGAACAAAATGGAAGACATTTTGAACAATTACTGTAGTTTTTAATTAGTAGGCTAGTCGCCTACGCTTAATTTAAAAAAATAAACTCTATTTAATCAACATAATTTATGAAATTTGCATTTATTTCGAAAACGGCTGGAAATACTTAGGTATATGCTTCAATTACAAAAAAAAATTGCTTGTTTATTTTATATAAAATACCGAAATAATATACAGGGTGTTCCATTTGAAAAAGATGAGAAAAATAGGTTTGAAATATGTAATTTTTGAAACCTTATTATGAACACCCTGTATAAAATAGATAAATACTATTCGATTCATAGTATCTTTAAACCTCTTTTCATTAAACTCACTTAATACCGTGGTTGAAAAACTAATTTTAGATTGTTTTTTTGATATTCTTTCCACGACTTTAAAATATTTTTTTTTAGTTTTTAATTGATTGCTCTTAAACTACCAAAGCAAATCAAACAAAATTTTAGGCATTTATATAGGACAATAGCATAAATCTAAATATGCAAAAAAATATGGGGTATCCCATTTAAAAAATAACAACTTTTTATGACCACACTTTTTTGGGCCACCCTGTATATGAAAAATATTTTCCTGAAGTACCCCGTATAATACAGTATAAGTTAGTGTATGAATGAAATTCCTAACTAAATTCGTATAGGAGCTATAGAAGCCACTGGCATTTTAACGAAAAATAATAATTCATAAAACCACTCTTTGCAAACTGGAAGCGCTGTAACCAAATTGGCATTTACCTTTAGATCAGCAAACGATACTCACGAAAGTGGCAAATTTAAGGCCTCGCGCATGTAAGCAAAGCTACACCGGATTAGGCATGCGCACTGCATCACTGCAACATTATCATTTGACAAATGGGAAAATAGACAGATCCGGGCTTTAACTCCTTATTTGTGTGGCCTAGGCCTAGTTAGGTGTGTTTAAATTGATCATAATAAAATAAAATTACATATCAAGAACTATCACTATCATATACTTACTGAAAATACGAAATACCCGGTATTTTACCCCTATTTGGGCATAATAAAATTATACGTTGGCCTTTACTAGTCATTGTATTCCGAGTCACTAAAGGCACAAGAACAATTCACTAAACTACACAAAAACTAGAAATTCATAATTATTGAACACCCACAATCCACAATAACATGGAATCGTATGTGTGAAGTTCTGGCAACGTTTATCAGCACGCACCGTTAACGCAACAATGATAAATTTATTGCAATAAAGACTTTAGCTTAGGTAAGCTGTAGAGATCTAAAGGTAAATGTCTATGGTAAACGTCTGCGAAAAGGATCAATCACATCAATATAAACTGCTACTAAATAATAAATAGTCAATGCAAAAATGCAAGTGTATTGTATAAAGTAGGGTAGGGTGGGACAAGATGACGACCGGGGCAAAATAACGTGTACAGTTTTCATAAAAAACGGAAATAGATTTCTTCGTGGTAAAACGGCCCCACCTTACCCTACAAGCAATAAAAATACCATAATTGTATGTATAGTTATTACATTTAATTGTATTAGACAAAGAAAACGCCTTACCAATATTTTAAAATTGTTTATAGCCGCATTGGCCGAATCGACATATGACTGCCATTCTTCCGACACCCAATCGAGAGTTGTCAAACCTGGCTCAATCTTACTTGATAATTTGATCAAATGTGGCAGAAATAAGGGCCTGACTTCCAGTTTGACACTTTTGACGACTTTTAGAAAATCAGTAATAAGAAACTGAAAAAGAAAAAAACAGTGGGAGAAAATTGGGCTAAAAAACTTTTTTAAATATACGTTGAGACCGTAGATAATAACATTTGTTATGTCAGTAAAAGATCAAGTCGCGTGTCAAAAAAATTTACCTATGTCAACATAAAGTCTGAAATGTCAAAAATAACTTTCGACCCGAAATTATTAAAATTTGCGCTGTAAAGAAAAATACCAGGTAAATGTAAGCCTTACGAACGAAAATGTTAAACGAAATGGGTTATTTAGGATTTCCACATTTTAGTTTGACCAAAAGTAAGCCAATTTTAGGTCACATCGATTAACTTCTATATGTTATCCTAGGGAGAGACAGAGAAAGTATACATTTTTGTTGAAACATTCTAAAAAAAATATTGATTTCGATTGACGAGTGAAATAAAAGATAGCTAGCCTATTTTTTTGTATTACAGAGAAGGTTCCTTTTTTTAATTAACTCATTGTTTTTAAATTTATAATATAATATTGTATAGAATAGTATCACCGCGAGTGAAGCTGCGGGCACAGGTAATTTTGCGTATTTTATGCGGAAGCAGACGCCTATTTTACATTAGTAAGCCAATTTTAGGTCACATCGATGGACTAGTCTAATTGTTATCCTAGGGAGAGACAGACAAAGTATACATTTTTGTTGAAACATTATAAAAAAAATTTTGATTTCGATTGGCGAGTGAAATAAAAGATAGCTAGCTTACTTTTGTGTATTACAGAGAAGGTTCCTCTTTTTAATTAACTTATGGGTCATTGTTTATAAATTTATAATATAGTATTGTAGAGAATAGTATCATCATGAGCGAAGCTGCGGGCACAGGTAATTTTGCGTATTTTCTTCGGAAGCAGACGCCTATTTTACATTGGTAAGCTAATTTTAGGTTACATCGATTGACTAGTTTAATTGTTATCCTAGGGAGAGATAGACAAAGTATACATTTTTGTTGAAACATTCTTTAAAAAATATTGATTTCGATTGGCGAGTGAAATAAAAGGTAGCTAGCCTATTTTTTTGTATTACAGAGAAGGTTCTTTTTTTTAATTAACTTATGGGTCATTGTTTATAAATTTATAATATAGTATTGTAGAGAATAGTATCACCATGAGCGAAGCTGCGGGCACAGGTAATTTTGCGTATTTTCTTCGGAAGCAGACGCCTATTTTACATTGGTAAGCTAATTTTAGGTCACATCGATTGACAAGTTTAATTGTTATCCTAGGGAGAGACAAACAAAGTATACATTTTTGTTTGAAACATTCTAAAGAAAATAGATAATTTCGATTGGCAAGTGAAATAAAAGATACCTAGCCTATTTTTTGCATTACAGAGAAGGTTGTTATTTTTAATTAACTTATGGGTCATTGTTTATAAATTTATAATATAATATTGTAGAGAATGGTATCACCGCGAGCGAAGCTGCGGACACAGGTAATTTTGCGTATTTTCCTCGGAAGCAGACGCCTATTTTACATTAGTTGGCCAATTTTAGGTCACATCGATTAACTAGTTCAATTGTTATCCTAGGGAGAGATAGACAAAGTACACATTTTTGTTGAAACATTCTAAAAAAAATTATTCATTTCGATTGGCAAGTGAAATAAAAGATAGCTAGCCTATTTTTCGTATTACAGAGAAGGTTCCTCTTTTTTAAAAATGGTCTGCAATTTTCGGGTTTCGGGAAATTATCTGTTTTTAAATAGCATGCCTTGACATCAAATACAGCGTCAGCTGATATATAAAATATAAAATGTGAATAAATGGTCAGAATTTAAAATTCGTCACACTGTTGATGGTAATAGATAAAGCATAGTCATTTCTCTGACATTAGCTGACGCCAACCGTCACACACTATACTAATTTAACAGTTCTTGCAGTAATTTGACATAATCATTTTTTTATCTTTTTGACTGGAATACCCCTAAATTGTTTCTTACCTGTAACGAGTCTTGTAACAAACTGAAATAATCCTTCTTGGCGTAAAGCGTCAATGCTACCATTGGAACAGGTAAGTTCATCTTAATCATTAAATCCGATTCTCTTATCAGCAGAGGTATGGTGGCGTGAAGGTTGACTTTTAACTTCTGTTGTTCGGGACAGACCGCTAGGAGGCGTTTGGTAAGACAACTATCTGCGTCTGACACCTAAATTTACAAAACAATCGTTTAAAGGTGAAGCCGAAAAAATCGAAACATGCCTTTATGGTTTCAACAGAATGGTGCTTCCCCGCATTATCCTGCTTATGTAAGGAAGTGCTTAAATACAATTTTTTCAGGACGGGGGTAAATAGAGTGACACTGGACTTTACTTTATGGGACTATTATTTACACTTACCAACTAAATTGCTCTATGGAGACATCTGAATTATCTCACTTACATGTTGGTTCATCCATAAGGCAACCATGTCAGTTTCATAGGTCTTGAGCATATTTTCCGCCGCCTTGTGTCGTTTTGACAGCTCCACTGTAGCACCGAGGTTTTTCATTATATGGTGAGTGGTCACGTTTGACAGAAGTTCATCTAGATGCGACGTTAAACATCGAGCCCATTTTATACGACCTGTAAGAAAATTACAGTCGGAGGAAAAAACAATAAAAGTTCATGTTTAATTATCATTTAATAATCATCTAGTACCGTGCAAGCAAAAATTATTTGCATCCATCTAGCACTGGAGTGGGAGCGATGAAGTTGGACAGCCCTGCGTTGGACAATGTACATGTTGTAGAGTTGAGGTACAAGCAAAAACTGCTTTATATACCGTGCGAGCAAAAATTATTTGCATCAAAGAGGGCCTTGCATCTAAGGACGTAATGCTTAGCCGTAGAGCTTAATACCTGTTGGGTATCAGTAACTACCTGAATTAACAATCAATCAGTTATTCCGTCATCTTTGACAGTCGTTACAAATAATTTGATTCATCGCTAATTTTTCATATTTCTTGAACAATTCACACAATGGGCTTTACGGAACAGCACACAACATTCATGGTTGAAGCGTATTTTCGAAAACGGGGTTAGAGTAAATGGTGAGTGGCAATACAATCCGGGTTTGTGCATGGACGATTTTCACGAACATTTTCCTAACGTTGCTTTTATTGCTGGGGATTTTTATCATTGCCTGAAAAGAACCGTGGCTGTGTTTAGGGAAACAGGTTCTATACAACACAAAAAAGGAGCAGGAAGACCATCTGTAAGAACAGAAGAAATTGTTGCAAACGTTCGTGAAGTAATGCAAAATACGCCAACAAATTATATAAGACGCCTGTCCCAAGAAGTAGGAAGACCTTATGGAACATGCAGGACTATTCTTAAGAAGCAGCTAAATTTATTTCCTTATAAAGTGCAAGTATTCCAAGAAATACAAGCCGCAGATTTCGAAAGACGCAGGAATTATTCTCAATGGTTTACCCAAAATTTATTGGAAAGAAATGATTTATTAGACCTGACATTTTTTTCGGATGAAGCCTGGTTCAACCTCTCAGGTTATGTGAATTTTCAGAATACATGTAATTATTTTTCTTTTTCTTTCTGTATATTCTTAGTTTGTTAATTTTGTAAACAACAAAAATAAATTGTATTTGTCTACTTATTTTATTACTCATTAGTTTGGCATATCATGTCATAATATGAATTTGACAAAATTCTAACCTAGATTTGGTTAGATATATCGTCCCCCTATCACTGTAATCTAAACCAAGCCCTACGTTTTTTAATCCAAGCCCTCTTTGATGCAAATAATTTTTGCTCGCGCGGTACAACAATGAGATTCTATTAAAATAAATGATAGGTAGCAAAAGCCAAGACGATTTACTTTGAGATATAGGTACTTAACGTAAATAACGCAAATAATTTTTTCTCGCACTGTAAAAAATATTTTTCTTACCGGCTATTGGTGGAAACATTCTTGGCACAGGAGGATCGTCTTTCTGTTTCTTATACATCCTTATTATACGATCCACCTCTTTCTCGCAATACTTCAATATTCGATCGTATTTCTCCTCCATCTTCACGAGAGGTATTTTCTCGCTAACCTTCTCGAATCTCGTAAGAAACGTAATACCTTGTGGGGTTTCCCAGACGCTATCGAAGTTTCTTTCGATTGTATCGGCGATTTTGTCTTTGAGTTCGTCGGTGTGTGAGAGGAAACTAGTAAAGTCGTTCTCGAACTCGGCGTTCCGTTGGTCTAGATAATCGTATTGCTTGTTCATGACTATGGATTTTATCTCCGTGAAGTTTTGGATGGCTTCATCAAGAGCTTTAATAGAAAAATGTATTTGTCAGGGCAGTAGCCAGGGGCAGGCTCAACCTGTAATGGAAGATTTTGAGCCTGTCCTAGCCACTATCCAGAGCTTGTTAAAGATTTTAAAATTAACAAATTATTTTTAATTACCTAGTTATATTTAGAAGATAATATAGTGTCGAAAATAATTAAAAGCGAATATTGTGGAATATCGGACAAGTGTGTAACTGTTTTTTATATTGAAGTACACAGGGATCCAAACACAATGGATACCCTGGGGCGAGTAGACCACGACGACCGTTTCGTCCTTGATTGGACTCTAATAACTACGCGACAATAATCCAGGCACTAGAAAAAATACCAAAGAACAAAGATAGATATAGATGGTGACTTTGTAGAAAGTACCGAACTGCTCAAAATTGTTCAATTCAAAGATTTTTGATTTTGCCTGGTCGAATAAATAAACATTTATTATAATGGTGAAAAGTTAATCATTATAATCCACATGTAAACAAGCAAATATTATACAGCATGCAATAACATTTACCATCTCCGAGAAGTAGTCCTTCCATTCTTCTCTGAAACAGGCCGGTATAATCATCGATCAAATCAAACATTGAAATAATCTTCGCCAATCTTCTGCAAAAAGCATCGAATTTTCCGAAAATATAATTCTCTGAAAAATTGAATGGTCTAGTAGTGGGCAGGATCGTTTGAGTTTTCACCACATGGTACGTTTTTCTGTAGACTTTATTTAAAACTATGCAGTGGGTGAGTTTGTCTTTCATGAGCGCCCTTTCTTGAGACCAGATGCTTTCTTGACCTCTGCAGGTTATGTAGCCCTTGCAAGTTTCTATCATTTGATTGGTTATCTAAAAAAATATTTGGATTTGCTAACCAGGAACTTCAAATAGTCTTCTTTCGTATTATTTTACTAGAAAGTTATTAAAAGCGAAATATACTTGATATTGTAATTGCATACGTTACACACCTTAACCATTAATGCCGAGCATCTTTCTGAAGTATTGTAGAACTGCGAAACGTTGTAAATTAGCCTGACAGTTTGAAGGAGTCCCATTATACATTCTCTCATTTTAACCTTAAAAATAACAGTATAATTTATTGATTTCCATCTTTTTCAAAATCGAATAAAACTACCTTTGAACAAGAATATAATGTTTCTTAAAGATTTTCCCAAAATAAACAATCGTAAAACAGATAAATTAATTTATTTCAAATAACTGCTTAAACTTACAGGGTTATCCAGATACAGGGAATGACACTTTGTTTCCAAGGCCTGAATAAATTTGGCATTATCTCTGGCTTCATTGTAACAGAATGTAATTTTTTTATCCGTGTCTTTCCATTCTTTTAGAATTTTCGATCGAGCAACTTTCAGACACAAAATGGTCATTTGGACTTCTTTTGAACCGACTTGATTCACTATTTGCGAGAACTGAGCCCCGCGTTTTTTCCAGTATTCGAGTTCATCCTGAGGACCTAATAAATAATTGACTGTATAATATTTCAGCTATATGAAGATGACCCATCTTTTTCGAAACGTAGCGATTGTTTGGATACTTAATAAAGAATATAGCGATATTTATTGTAGAATTAGCTAGTAGGTATCACCTTCCTGCCTCATCTAAAAGTTACCTTTTCCAGACAAATATACTTATATTCCATTCGATATTTGAGTGTATCAAAATTTACATAGGACTTAAGGAGAGTTTAAATATATATGAAAATATGGTTACTGGCTTCATTATTATTACTTAATATGTAAAAAAGGTCTTTTTTACCTGAAGAATCGTTCTCTCTACGAATCTGTTCGCTTTCTTTTAAAATTTCATCAAGTCTTTTACACCATCCTTTCACTCGATCCTCCAAAGGTTGAACTTTCTCTGGAAATTTTGCCATTTCTTTTATTTCGTCGCTGTGCATTTTTCGCATTATTACCTGGCCGTCATCGAAGAGGTTACCTTCATTTGCTACCTCCTCGCAAACTAAAAAAAATTGTATATACAATTTTATATATGTATATTCCTTCTACTTTATTTCTTTTAAAGGATATAGGTATTCGTAATATTATTGAGTGTAAGTAGGTTCTTTAAAATGTCAGGATTGTGTTGAGGCCATAGACATTTACATTTAGATACGTTCAGCTTATACAGTACAGTAAATACCGGGTGTTTCGTATTTTCAGTAAGTATGTGTTGTATCTTGATATATAATTTTATTTTGTTGTGAGCAATTAAACACATCTAACTAGGCCTAGGTATGAAAATAAAGAGAAACACATACCAAGACAGATTATCCCGATGCATGTTTTGTTATATTTTATTTGCAGCTCTGCAATCTAATTAGGTACGCCTATTTTTCGTGCAATATATTGCTTCAAAAAGGTTAAAAGACACTTTTCTCTATACTTATTTCTATATTATTTTATTGATATTTTTATTGCAATTATGCAATGACTTACCCCTTAATACGCTACAAAATGATCTTAGACTGGGTAACAATAGATTCTTAACCATGGGACAGCTAGCAGCATCATCTTCGCAGTCCAAGCTAGGGTGTGCCAGGGCTTCCATAAAAACATGTTCTATAACCCGTTCAATTGTCGTTACCATGCCTATTCTTTCAGCGTCGATAACGCCACAGTATAAATCCTAAAAATACCAAAAGGTTAGAAAAAAATGGCCACGTTTCTTTCACCGATGTTTCGGACCTTTTGAAATCCCTCCTCTGGTAACTGTTTACTGCTATTCGTTCGAAAAATGTAAATACAAATCCCAGTCAGCGGTATTTCCCAGCCATCGGTCAAAAATAGCTTTTTCTTGTAGATTGGAGTGATATTAGGGTGTAAGTTAGCTCGACTAGTACTGGGCTGCAACTGCCTGCTAGTACTAGGCTTGCAAGGTTCGTTAGCGGCCATCGCTTCGGTGTCCAACATGTCTTGGTAGAACCATACCAACTTGGTCTTCATGTGGGGAAGAAAAAGTTGATTGATTTCGTCCAACTAAAAAAAAAATACGCTTATACAGACAAAAAATGCCTAACTACACAAAATTATGCCCTACATCTATCTTCAACCGTTTACGAAATGTTAACATTTAGTATAAATTGCGATGGACAAATTCATAGTTTTGCAGATGGTACTACAATTTTTTATACCGATACAAATTGGGACAACTTAAATAATAAAATTAAAAAAGATTTTAAAATTATAAAAAATTGGGTTGATAACAATTTGTTAACAATTAATTTTAATAAAACAAATTACATAGGTATATTCCTTTTACTTTAAACCGAAATAACCTACCACGAAATATGAATAGTATTCAAATAAATGAAGGCATTCAAATTTTTGAAGTTAATAAAATAAAATATTTAGGAATTATTTTTGACAGTAAATTAAATTGGAATTTTCACTTAGAATACTTAATTAAAAAATTAAGAAGTTTACTACCGATTTTTAAAAACATAAAAAAATTTTAAATGTAAGACATATGGAAATATTATATTACGCGTTAGTTAAAACTCATTTAAATTACGGAATTTTAGGTTGGGGAGGAATAAATAGAACTTTAGTTAAAAAATTAGAAATATTACAAAAAAGGTTTCTAAAAATTATATTCAATAAAGATTATCTTTATCCTTCAAAAGAATTATATCATTATTCAGAAACAAAAAAGTTGAACATAAGACAACTTTACATTTATAACATAATATATATATATTTAAAAATAAAAACCTTATACAATTTCAAAACCATAATCATAATACACGTCATAAAAATGAAATAACCATAAAACCTAAAATAAATAAGTCCATAGGACAAAAAAATTTCAAATATTTATGTTTTTATTTAAACGATTATTTACCAACAAAAATTAAAAAATTGATTTCATTAAAAAAATTTAAAGTCGAAATAAAAACAGACAATTTGAAAATATTTTTAGAAAAGCTTTAATTAGTTAGTTAATATTGTTCTCAATAATTTATATAAGTAATATTTTTTACTTAAAAATTATAAATTAATAATTTTATTATAGGTAATATATTTCTTCAAAAAAACTGCGTTTATACTATAAATTAACATTTTTACTTTAAAACTTGATTTTTAATGCATATTTATGATTTATGATTTTACATACTAAAACAAAAAATACGATTTGCCCCTAACAAGCTCAGCTTCAGGGGATTGAAGAATAAGTTTATATGTAGAAGAGTACATAAACATATTTATTAATATTATATTAATGCTGGTATGGACAATTGATATGTTTCTCGACTTAGCGACGCGACGTTCTGAACTCAAATCACAAGGCACTGACAATGACAATTTGCTATTTAAGTTTGAGACGTCAAATAACGTTAGTGTGAAAAATAATCAACTTTGAATTTTGCTCCGCTGATATGACGCATAAAAATTTTGATTAAGTTGGTTTGTGGCGATAAAAGTATAAAAATATTTTTCTACCATATCTCCTTCGAAGACATGATCCATGATTTCATGCCTTGGCAACCCAGTAGCGTCTATCAGTATCTGGAAGGTGAACTCCAGTCTGGGGTCCATCTCCCCTCTCCGCGCCTTCCTCTCGCATTCTTCCCTTCGCCGCTAAAATAAGAGAACGAAATTATTTTAAAAATCAAGAAAAACTTGTTTGTTTTTGCCATAACTGAAGAAGGAAAATACGTGGCAATGGCTTGGTGTCTCTCTCTGTGTCAATGTCCGTTTTGTAAGATTTTTTTGCATTTTTCAACAAAAAGGTAGTTTATGTTAAAATATAAATTTAGAAAAAAAATCGTTTGTAGGAAGATTTTTTATTTCATTATAACATAATTAATAAAAATGGTTCTTCCTTCCTTTATATACATGTCAAATAACAAATAACAATGAAAATTTTACAAGAAACAAGTATACAGGGTGTCCGGGAAAATGTGGGAAATCTCCCGGTTATGGAAAAAACACGTGAAAAGAATAATATAAGTTCATATAAACTTCTTTCGTATCGGCCTCCTCTTCGAAGATATAGGCTCCCAAAGAGCTCCCATGGAATTAAATTTTTGTCACATAATTATTAAACAGGTATATTTCAATTTTTTTCATATGATGTATACCAGGTAAGACCCTTCAAATTACTATCCCAGAAAGTGTTGCGAATTACTCACAGCACATTTTTTTACACCCTGTATGATAAAAACTTTGGACAACGTTTTTTACATACCTTTGACTAAAAATTAAGTACTCTTCATTCATGTCGCTAATCCTAACCGTTTTCGGAAAAAAGTCATTTTATTGCCATCATGTATTAATATTAAGCAGTTAAAAGTGAACATTTATAATTTATAGGAACAAAGTTGTATCTTTTATTGAAATACGCTAAATATACATGATGTAAATATGTTAAAAATTACGTTTTTCCGAAAACGGTTAGGATTAGCGACAAGAATGAAGAGTACTTAATTTTTAGTCAATAGTTTAAGGTATGTAAAAAACGTTGTCCAAAGTTTTTGTCATACAGGTCGGAAAAAAAATGGGCACATTAGTGTCACAGCTAGTCCGTCCCTGCAACTGTGAGTAATTCGCAACACTTTCTGGGATAGTAATTTGAAGGGTCTTACCTGGTATACATCATATAAAAAAAAATTGAAATCTATATACCTGTTGGTTTAATAATTATGTGTCAAAAACCTAATTCCATGGGAGCTCTTTGGGAGTCCATATCTTCGAAGAGGAGGCCGATACGAAAAAAGTTAATATAAACTTGTAGTATTCTTTTCACGTGTTTTTTTCATATCCGGGGGATTTCCCACATTTCCCCGGACACCCTGTATATATCGATAATAAACTATTTATCAGAAGCAATGCATTGCATTGAGCTCCCGCTGAATAATTTTTTTGTAAACTGATAATAAATTCAAGAACAATTACCATAAGAAGATCTTCGGAACTATCATTTTCTTCATCGGAGTCATCATTTTCAGAGAAAGAACCTTCTAATTTCAGCCCATGAACAAACATTTAAAATTCCTTTTAAAGGATCCCGAATGCCCAAATTACAATATATAAACGCATATTAGCCAAAAGAACTACTAACTAAAAATAAACTTTATTCACAAAACATCACTGTTAAAAAAAAATAGGACAGAGCTATTTTAAACATTCTCGAAGGCATTTTAATACCAAACGGAAAGTGTTGGACAACTGGCTATTTTATAGGGAAAAAGGTGACGGTAATAATCGTGCCAGGCAATTGGGTGGCACCTCAATACAGTTTGGTGCCAGATATGGAGCTATTCCGTGACGTTTGTCATATTCGCATATTCATACGTTATTTATGTGTGGGGAATGTCGTGCTCTTTTGTAAGTTATGTTATGAGGTAATACCGGGTGAAGCACCGCGAGCCTGGCTATGGGAAATCCCATGTAAATTTTGTTACCCTCAAATTTCGGCTGCCCTATTAATGTTACAATTGTATTCATAAAAAAGCGTACAAGAATTAGAATGAGAGGTAAGTTTTGTAATATTTGCGTAAAACCGGCTTGTCTAAATAATTGTTTATTGGAGGTTATCACACGTCATAGATTATCAAAAATGCAAAGCATTGGCGTCGGTGTAATTAATTTTGAAACTGCATGGTGGTAACGTTTAATAAACTTTGACAGAAGAACATAAAAATGCCTCTTCAGTTGTCTGAAGTTGAAAAGGCTCAAATTGTATTAAGAGCCGAAGAAGGATGGTCATTGGTCAATCCGTGCTGTAGCGCAGTTGTATAATAGAAATAAAAAAAACTAGATTGAAAATTAAGCAACGCTGGGAACAAAAAACAAACTAAAGAGGAAAATTGGTTCAGGTCGTCCCAAACGTTCCAACCCTGAACAGGATGATGCTTTTTCGGGATAATTAAGAAGTTTTCCATTTGCAATTGCAAGGGATGCCGTTATTGATACAGCAGGTCCTGCCTCCCAACCTACCGCCAGCAGGAGAGTCAAGAAATCTGAACTAAAATGTCGCCCAGCTGCGAAAAAATGTTTCTTACCGAAGAACGGCGATAATCAAGGATTATTTTTGCTTTAAATAATATATACAACGCAATTCTCAATTTTGGAACAGGGTCATTTTTACTGATGAAAAGACGTTTCAGTCGACTTATAACGGACAAATTCGTGTGTACCGTCCAAACAATACCATCAGGTTTGAAGAGCGATATACTAACCCCCTTACTTCTAGACATGGGCGTTTCTTTGTAAATGCATGGGGCTGGATAAGTGTTCATGGACCTGGTGTTTGCTGGCGAATAGAAGCGACCAATTCAAACCTCTGGAAACCAAAATAATAAGAAAAAACTCAAATCTTTTCCTATTAGTTGGCCTCCTAGATCGCCAGACCTCACACCGTTGGACTATAATTTATGGAGTTGGTTAAAAACTGAGGTATACAAAGTAAAAGTAGATACTAGGGATGCATTAATTAGAAGCATTGCTGCACTCAATATTAATGAAAGGCATGAATCAATTAGAAGAGCCACGCGCGCCCTTCGTAAACGAAGCAGGAAATGTTTGGAAGTCAATGGCGGTATTTTTGAAAATCTACTAAACCAATGATTTATTTAAAACAATGTTAATGTTGCATATTTTGGTTTAACAATATTATTATTTTATTTAACGCTGTAATTTGAAAACAAATGAATATTGGATAACAACATTTGAGTTTTTTCTTATTATTTTGATGCATCGATTACACCCTTACTGTTTGGCCCATTCCTCCCGACTCATATTTTATCAATTTTATAATAAAATGCATATTTTTGATAAATTATTATTTTATGAGGATCTTTTTATGTTTTCAGCTTTATCAAAAAATTTAAAACGTTGAAGGTTTAATGTCCAGTTCGGAACTTATTTCAGGAATTTTTCAATCTGAAGATTATAATAATAAATATTATATTTACATTTTGGTTGTACACAAGGTATTTACTGTGGGTTTCCGGGGTTTGCAGGTATATTGTTAGGGGTTGTTTATTGTCACTTAATAATGCGGTATTATTACCTGCTTAACAAACTGTATTTATATCGATTTGTAATACACGCTTCTGGTAAATGAACTTTTGTTAAATAAACTAATTTCAAATGTAAAAAAAGTGTTTCTAAAAGCACCTCTAAGAGTGCAGTTGTATAAGAAGAGGTTACTAGGAGTTCGTTTACCTCCAGAACTTGTAGTTACCCGGTGGGGAACATAGATTAAGGCCGCAATATTCTACGCAGAGCATTCCGAAGCCATTAAATAACTCATTTTGGATTTGGATGACGATTCGCAGTGTGTTGTGCAAAGTAAAGGGTTGTTAAAGTGTAGCTAAAGATCTTGTTTTTATTAAGGTTAATTTCAGTTTTATACTGGACATAATATCCTCGTTAGGAGTAGAAATTTAAGTTTAAAAGACTCAGTTAGTATTGTTGAAACTTTTTCCGCTAAATGTAATAACAATCCCGATAAAGTAGGAGCTCAAGTAAGGAACAAATTGGATGTAACTGTAAAAAAGAATGAAGGATTTAAATAGTTAACTGCAGTAAAAATCATTTATGAGGATAAGCCATTCAATGAAGTTGTATCTTGGCCTTATATTTTGCTATCTAAGTTGCAGTATTGTCCGATTACATCAAGAAGATTCTCTTTGTATAAACATATTTTTACTAATAGAAGACAATCCTTTTTAGTTGAGAATATACAATTTTAGGTTAAAAAATTGTTTAATTTTATTTTCCTTTGTTTTTTTTGCATTTTTTTAAATCAACATATTTTTTAGAACCCAATCTGTTTCTTTACCTCATTTTACTAGATATAATAAATTAAGAAATATGGCATACCAGTATGTATACAGGGTGTCCCGAAATTAGCTGACAATATTTTAAGGAGATAAAGTACATCCAAAAATAAGACTAATGCCCTCTATTAATATACCTTCAAAAACGCTACGTTATGGGGCTAGAGCCTCCCGAATTGGAGCTATGATAAGCAGTTTTTTCACAATATCTCAAAAACCGATTAGGGTATCGAAACAAAATTTGATATATGTTTTACCCATGACAAGACGCAATAAACGATTTAATTAGCTTAACTTTATTTCTTCCAGTGGCGTCCCACTGGGTAGGTAGTTGGGAGAATATTGCCCTAAGTTTTCTATTTTTAGGATTTTTTAACTTCAGGTGCAATTTTTAGAAGCCATGAAGTCTTTTGTTAAAAAAAGATACTCTTGTTTTATTACGGTAGGATTCACCATTTCTCAGTAAAATCGATTTTTAAATTTTCGGTTTTTTGAAATCCGGTGAAAAGGCTAAGGTTTTTTTATTGCATATCTCAGCAAACACTTAAGGTTGAATTCTCAACGTCATTCAATCTATTGCCAACCTATAACCTATTTCGCGTTGATTTTTTGAGTTTATTATTTTAATAACTAACATTTATAGAAAATCAATATCGTCGGTACATTATTTAGGTAGTATCTGATATATTACAAAAATATCAATTTATTTCATTGCTAATTTTGGGAGAATTGTAAAGTGAAAGAACAATGAGTGACAATGACATAATAATGTTAAAAAAAATCTTACCCGGTATTTTTCGATATACAATTCTCCTAAAATAAGTTATGAAATTCCTTGATATTTATTAAATATGTCAATTATTACCTATAGAATATCAAGTCGATACTGATTTTCTTAAAATTTTGTATAAAACTAGAAAACATAAATAAATCTACGCGAAATAGGTTATAGGTTGGCAAGCATGTTGATACTCCCACCTTAATATTAAAACATGAAATTTATTAGAAGTTTTAATAGCAACAAGGGATATGTATTAAAGGAGGTTACTTTAAAATATTTTTCCAGTGACGTCGCACGGGGTGGAGCCTTAAGTAAATAATACTATTATTATTTTTTTAATTTCATCGTTTTAATGTAATTTTTTTTTAATTTTAAATTTTTTGTTAATAAAACCTTCTATTATTGTAAGTTGACAGAATGTAACGGTTTTAAATTAAACATATTTTTACATTCCTTTGTTTATAAATATTTATTTTCATGGAGATTTAAAGAGAGTTTTAAAATAAAACAAAAAAGAATAACAAATTGTAAATCAAATTTGATTGTGAACCACACGGCAAACTAATTCTTAAGCAAGTACCAGTCATGTGTCCCCAAAAATAATAATAAAGGGAATTTAAATCAAATGATCTTGGTGGCCAGGCTATGGCTACCAATCCACCTGACAATTTTCTTTAAGCCAATTCCTCACTTGACGTCCGTAGTGAGCTGGTGCCCCATATGTTAAAAGAAGTGCCCTAAACGTAAATGCAGTGGCACATTATCTAATAAATCCCCAAGTTGATTATGTATTATTTTTATTTGTTGCTAGTAGATCTTCTAATAAATTTCATTTTTTAATATTAAGTGTTTGCTGAGATATGCAAAAAAAACCTTAGCCTTTTCACCGGATTTCAAAAAACCAAAAATTTTAAAATCGATTTTACTGGAAAATGGTGAATCCTACCGCAATGAAACAAGAGTACCTTTTTTCAACAAAAGACTTCAAGGCTTCGAAAAATTTTACCTAAAGTTAAAAAATCCTTCAAATAAAAAACTTAGGGCAATATTCTCCCAACTATCTACCCAGTGGGACGCCACTGGAAGAAATACAGTTAAGCTAATAAGACCATTTATTGCGTCTAGCTATGGGTAAAACATGTATCAAATTCTGTTTTGATACCCTAATCGGTTTCTGAGATATTGTAAAAAAACTGCTTGTCATAGTTCCAATTCGGGGGGCTCTAGCCCCATAGCGAAGCGGTTTTGAAGGTATATTAATAGAGGATTTTAGTCTTATTTTTGAATGTACTTTATCCCCTTAAAATATTGTCAGCTAATTTCGGGACACCATGTATATGAAAAAAAAATATGCTGCATATTTTAAAGGCAAACAAGACATATATATGCGCATATTTTGGCTGAATTTAAGTGCATATAATCCGCCCTTAAGTTATAATATCACATATTACAAAAATGTACTTAACTTACCAAAGTAGATTCTTCACTAAACGACCTACTGGGCATTGCCAATTTTCTGAGCCCTTGCAGCAAAATAAGTCTGGTACCCTTTTTACCCCCCGTTTTATCCCCATCTTTTTTGTCGTCGCCCATTTCGTAATTTTAAATTTTAAATTCATTTATATTTTTTTATATGGACAATAATTTCTTGAAACGATAAACTTTATTTTATCTAATAAGTATTTATTTAATGAGACGCAGCAAAGAAAAAGTCGATATAATATGTTAGAGAAGCAAATTGGCAATCAGGAAATAAGAAATTACCGAAAAAAAAATTTTTCGGAATATTTTTGGTACCTCGTTTTTTAATTTTTGAGGTTCATAATTAATTAAATTGACTCAATAAAAAAACAAGGAAAGTTTTTTTAAAAAACGAGATAGACTGACTGTAACCGTTTAACTAATGACACTGCCAATATAAATGACAAAACAGTTCTGTTCCCCATTTGGGGAAGTTAGTAGTAATATGTATACTTCAACACGGCGTGACTCAATATTGAAATAAATTACTACGTGTACATCGTAAAGATGCATCCGACAACTTAATCAGCGCCTATAAATCAAATCAACTTTTTGTTTTCCCGCTGTCACTGACTTTGGGACATACGATGTGATACCCAGTTTAGTTTGTAAAGCGATGGTCCATTGCAATAACCTCGTCCACCCAACGACGCCATAACAAGACGGATGCATTCTTAAAACAATATTACAATACAAGACAGTGCAAGGCCTGTATAATACATACAAGAAGTTAGCCGTTGTGTTTTCCGCTCTTAAGGTTTGTGAGGTAAAAATTTACCAAAAAACACACACAGGATTGTCTGTTGTCGTTGTCGATTAGTTAGATCTACTTTAATTTTTACTATATACTCGCCCTCAATGATATAATGTTTGATCGAAGTTTTCGTTTTTTTATATGGAAATGAAAAATACATTTTTAGACAGTGATTTTTATGAAAATACGAATCACGAAAGTCTATTAAATTGTCGTTTTAGTATATAAATTTTGCTGGTTTTACGTTTTAAGGCGGAATTTATGGTTTTCCTAATTTATTTTTTGAAACAGGGTGTTACAAACTCTGGCGGGCAACTCGAAAACGATAAGACAGACGAAATTGCATATTTTAAAGCCTAATAATTGGGTGAAAGCAAACTGTAAATATTTCGAATACCTTGGAATTAAGATAAATGTTATAAAATCAATAAAAACACCTCTCATGGCGTAAAGGAGGCTCCCCAAAAACAAATACCATAATGCAGCCGAGATCCGACATAAGCGTTATAAACAGGAAGAAGCTCCCCGATAGGGAGAACGATTCCTAATCATGTAACACAGACTGTTAAGCTGAGAACACAACGAAGAACAATGTTCCTTCCAGTTAAGGTGCTGGTCAATGGTCAGACCCAAAAATGTTGAGAAATCCGATCTGGTAATATCGTCATTACCAACTTTTAAATCGAGGTCAATATCAGATTTCGCCTCATCAGGGCGGTATGAAATCTAATATAGGTGGTTTTCGAACTGTTCAGGTACAAGGAATTTTTGTTAAACCATTCAAGCAGCAGCTTCATACCGCTGTTGCGCAAGTTTTCGAATTCTTCTTGGTTTGAAGACGAAACTATAAATGTAGAGTCGTCCGCGAACAAGGCCGCTGCCCACTCAGGATGTATATCCCCAAAAAGATCAATAATGTAATAAATAAACCATATCAGTCCCAACACAGATCCCTGCGGAACCCCAGACAGACGTCGGTCGTGCCTATGCAAACGACTTTCTCCCTGAAACCGAATTGACATGTGACACAGAAAACATACTGCTTCTGGCGTGTTAAAAAACTTCTTAACCACTGAAGAGAGACAACCCCTTACCACTAATGCCTACATCTTGCTGTTGCTAAGCAATAATTAATGAAATACACAGTCAAATGCCCTACTCAGATCGCAAAAGACTCCAGCAGGACACTCCCCATGCACACTCCATATGCTCAATAAGCCGCTCATAAAAGTGTTGGATTGCACTCATAGTAGAACGTCCCTGGCGAAAACCAAACTGATACTGCGACAAAACGTTATGCTTCTTTAGATAAGGATCTAGTCTACTTAAAAAGCAGTACTTAAATATTTTGGAAAATATAGGGATAAGAGCCACAGGACGATAATTCTCTACTAAACTTGTATCGCCTTTTTTAAGAATAGGAACGATTTTATTAATTTTTAAAATTTCTGGAAATTGACCTCCCTCAAAACTCATATTTACCAGATATGTCAGTACATTTGCAATGAATTCAATGCACCGCCTAAGCAGCCACCCCGATACCTCATCGAAACCAGCTGAATTCTTGTCCTTGATTTTAGTTTTAACAATTGAAATAAGTTCTATTTCATTTAACCCAGATAAAAAAAAAAGGCTAGCCGCCACAGGCTCAACAACAGATATCATCGACTGATCGGATGCTGGAATTTTACTAACCACCTCTAATGGGGCATTCCTAAAATAATCATAATAATACATAATCTTTTTCATTACACTTATTAGTAAGTTCCTTCATTACTCACCATGCCTCTTTAATCGAATTTCGAGCATTATGAATTGCTATCTTTGTTTTCATAAAGTAAATAGATAAGAACACCTTAAAATAGAAAATAACCCGCCAGATATTTAGAACATCTGCTTCTGGAGACGATGTTATTACTGTAAAAGATCTCCTGAATTTAAAAGAAGACACTGTTTTAATTACAGTTCAATTATTAAATGCAGTACTTGTAAGTGGACGATTGCCATAAGAACTAAAGTTAAGTATAATAACACCTATCTTCAAATCTGATACCAAAGAATTAATGAATACCTATATACCACCTATTTCAGTGATATAAGTGCTTTCTCGAAAATTACAGAATCTGTGATAAAAGTCAACATGTTAGAATTTATGGATAAGTATATTGATGGAGATATGTTTTAACTTAACATGGTTTTGTAAAGGGCAGTAATACCTACCTAATTTGGAATACACCGTATCAATATTTTTTTTATAAAAAGCCCACGACTTAAAATGTTAATACCGCATGTTTAAAAAAAACTGTATTGGATTTAATGAACGTATTCAAAGCTACAAACTCACAATTTCTGTACATAACAGTGTGTCATAATTTAACAAATTGAGAAGAACAAAAAGAAGCAGACAAAAAAGCAGCAAGATGTCCATGAGTTGATAAATTGTAATGATTAAAAAATATTTTCAGCGGTCATAAAACCTTCGCCTGCATTTTTTATAATTCGAAATACCAACCTTGTTGAGCTCATCTTCATCGGCCATTACAATCCCACTTTACACCACCAGTTAAACAACGAACTCTTTCATCATCATTAACCGCAAAGTCTGCTGCGGCCTCCTATTACGGAGCCGCAAAATGCACCACAACGTTCTAACCATACCACCATTATGCCATTATTCATTGTTTAATGAAGATTCACAGATAAGTAATCAGCCCCCAAGGGGGGGATCTGATTTATATCAAACCCTTCGACAACTCCCCTACCCCCTCTACGAATGTCTTGGTCTCATTAATTTTATTAATCTGGTCACGACAATGTAACTTTTCATAAATTGATGTTTAATAATTGGCTAGATTACATTATTATGCGGAGATTGTATGTATTAGACGGATTTGGCTCCGATTTTAACGATTGCAGTCATGCTACACAATCGGTAATGGTAATTTTATTGGATGTTTCGTGTTTTTTCTAAATTCTTGTTCGGCCCAAGTCTACAGCATTAAGAGGGGATTATTACTTTTACTAAATATAGTTTAAAAAAACTAAAAAAATACGCTTTGATAATTAATCAAACTAAAAAGCGGAAAATAAATATACATATATAGTTTAAGATAATTCTTGAAATTCTTAATATATGCAGGAAATAATAATGACAGATAAACATTAGTATTATTGTGAAAAAAGCGTGGGGTGCTCGATACACGAAAAAAAGTATTATAAATGATTATTTATTCGTTACGCTTCTTCAAAAAACGTTTTCTTTTTTCAGAAAAGCTTCTTTTGGTTGTTTTTCTGTTTCAGCTAAAGGAAGATCTCTTCTCAATGTCCAACAGAAATCATTTTCGTGTCCCAGCGCACCTGGTATCTTTTTTCCATCTCTTTAATATATTAATGAAATCTTTTACCTTGCTCTTCACCCACGTCCCCAAGATTTTCCGGGAATTAGTCCAAATGGGAATGTAAAAAGTGAATATTTATGATCATATTCTGAAATTCCTGAAATTTTCCAGCATATTTTCAACGATCTCAACATAGTAGTAATGTAGGTTCAACTTCTTTAAAAGCATTCCATGCATGTTTTTCCTTATCTTCCATTACCTTTTCAAATTCTGTATCTTTCATCAAGCTGCTAATCTGCGGCCCTACAAAGATTTCCTCCTTTAATTTTGCCTCTGACAGAGCCGGAAATGTTTTACACAAATATTTAAAACAATTTCCTTCTTTGTTTAATGCCTTAACAAATTGTTTCATACGTCCAAGTTTTATGTAAAGTGGTGGAAGTAAAACTTTTTGAGGGTCAATAAGACTTTCGCGAATTACATTTTTGTTTCCAGGTGTTAAAGTCTCTCTTTTTGACCAGTCTCTTTTTATCCAATGCTGTTCTCGATTCCTGCTAGCCCACTCGCACAGGAAACATGGAAATTTAGTAAATCCAGACTGCTGACCTAAGAGAAGACCTAAAATTTTTAGATCTTCACACACTTCCCAGTTGTGATTTTTATATTGTATTCTTAAAAGTAATTTTTCTAAATTTTCATAGTTTTTTAACTTAACTGTATGGCCGACCGAAACAGAAGCAAAAACATTGTCATTATGTAAAAGAACAGCTTTAAAGCTCCTTTTTGAAGTCGATAAAAAGTCTCCAGTCGGAGGGTGTGTAGCACTACAGAAAATCATTTTTTATTCATCAATCATTTAGAATTTGAAGTACTACATTCATTTTAAAATGTATTAAAACGCCTATTATAAGTTTTTTTTTCATTTTTTCTTTTTTTTTGCAAAAAAAAATCTGTGGGTGATAGAGACCAATTATTGTATTTTAATTAGTTATTTCTATATAAAAACTGAACTGAACAAACAAAAATCACGTCATCACAAATTTCTTGCAGGCCTGTGTTATTATCAAAGCGTGTTTTGTAGTTTTTATTATATTTATTTTTCATTTTTTAGTTTGAATTATTGTTAAGAAAAATTTTTTTTTTGAGTAGATTGAGCTAGATTAGTAGATTATTGTATTGTCAGCGGTTCTTGATAAGTCTACAAAATTTAAATTAAATCTGACCGTTTAAAGTGGGTCAAAATCGGGTTCAAAGAAGTCGGTTACAAACAAACATACATACAAACCCGATCGTCTATGCCGAATTATAAGAAAAGAACGATATTTGCAAATTTTTTTAAAATTTTAATTTTCCGACATTTTCCATACATTTTAGGAAAATTTCGTAATGTTTATAAATTGCCATTTTTCTCAGAAAGTATAAACTTTAGGAAAAAGTCTATATAACTAAAAAGTTGTATCTTGAACAAATCTACATCTCAGCTTGTTATTATTTTTTCGTATCTCTTACGGTTTTCGAGATATCGGCCAAAATATGATTTCTATATTTTGCCTCAGATCTCGAAACTGATAATACTTAGACGAAAATTTTTAAAATAAAAAAGACGCGTCATCGACATTCCATAAATATAGTTATATGACATTTTTCTCTCAAACTAACAATAACGGAGTTATTTGCAAGAAATAAAAAAACGACAAAAATTTTGTAAACATTTTATTTTGACAGGTAGAATTTTTTTTATAATTTTTCTCTATTCTTAGCGACAATATCTATACGACCCCACGTTTGTTTCATTACTATCGGTTATTGTAATAATTCTGACATATTGACAGGTGTCAAATTTTGACAAGAGAATTTTTTGCTATTTTTTTTAACTTTCCACCGTCAATATACATACAACCTTATAATTTTTTCATTAATATCATTTTTTTTAAACGATTTGACATATTGACAGCTGTCAAATTTTGACAGGAGAATTTTTTGCTTATTTTTCCCGAAGTCTTCGCATCGAATACTATACGATCCCATAATTTGTTTCGTCAAAATTGTATCTTCGTTTTATACCTGACAGCTGTCAAAATTTGACAGAAGAATTTTTTTGCGTATATATTCAACATAAAGTCTGTTCAATGACCGCTGACCGTTACGTCACGACTAGTGCTTATCATTCGTGAACTAGTGAATTTGCGTCAATAATGAATGTCGTATAATTTGTTCAGTCAAAAAAGGTTAATTGTCATTTTTGACACTGACATTTTTAATCAACAATATTTCAAAAATGTCACGGTATTGTGAAAAAGAACACGAATTATTTTTAAAATTATTTGATTATTTTCAAAGATAAAGTGATGTCGCAAACACTATTTTACACTTTAACGCAGTTTACGAGGTAAGTAGATATAATAAAGCAGGAATTATTGTGAAAACATAAATAATAAATATGAAAATGTTTTTATAAATACCTATCTGTTTTAGAGAGTTTATGATGCTTTAGGAGTTTCGTGTTCAATAATTCAACGAATTAAGGCGAAGGGGATAGAGAAAGATGTAGATTTTAAGAATCGTTAAAAGATAGCTATTTTGTCATCCCGTGGTCGACAACTTCACGAAATTCATGAACATATCGTAAGAGAGCGTATTTATGGGATGTATTAGAGCAGGCGAACACGTTATCATTCGCTCAATACAACTAAACCTTAAAATCATTGATGGTGTTGAAATATCCACTGGACTGTTTAAAAAATTTGTAATTTAAACGGCGTAAATGTACTGTATCAAACAAGCGTTTTTTAATAATGCAAATTATTATTTTCATTTTATTTTAATAGGTTGGATGAACTAGCATTGCAACATGGACATCGAGTTTTAAGACTGCATCCCTATCATTGCCACTTTAATTCTATTGCAATGATTTGGTCGGAATATAGGGGCTATTATGATGCAAAAATAAGTTCAATGCATCCTGTAAAAAATGACGTAATTTTGGATCTTTGGAATGAAGACATAGAAAATGTAACAGTGGAAAAATGGAAAAATTATGTAACACACACTAATAAAATTATAAATGATGTGTGGGAACGGGAAAGATTTATCGATGCTTTAGATACTCTTCCCCCTTATTATTAACTTGGACGAATCTGATGATGGTGATGATCTTTAAGGAGATGATTTATTTTAATTATTAAAAAACTGTGTATTTTGTTGTGTTATCATCTTTTATTATATTTTCTTCTTTTTGATTTTATAAATAAGATGAAAATATTTGAAACAAAATGTATAGATTGATGCACTAGAGTAGACAAAAAATATATGATTCAATTTGAAATTTTATAAATGAGTTTTATTTATTTTTTAGTAGTTTAAATTAATTAAAAATTTCATACTGATTTTCAACTGATCACGTGATACCTTTTACCCTAAATAAACTACTTATTTTTGACTTCATTAACAGTGTAAAAATAATAATTAAAATTGAGGAAAGGTGATGGGAAGGAATGGTATATGTTAATTTTACCGATGAATGCGCCTTCCCAGTAAACAATAAACCAAATGTTCAAAATTGTAGATATTGAAGTACAGAATACAGATTTCTACATACAAACAAGGACTCAATACCCTAGGTAAAAGTTATTTATTAAGCTACCATTTCGAAATAAAAATTAACGGGTTTCAGCACATTTGCTTATTTAAAGTAATTCAAGAATTACAAATCGAAATAAAAAAAATATATATTTTAACCTGTACAGTGTTATCAATTTAGTTTGTCCCACTTTTAAGAGCCTGTAACTTTTTTGTATTTTGAGTTAGCGAGCTCATTCAAAAAACAAGATGTACCATTTTTAGCCAAGTTTTTATGAGTGTTGTCAAAAATGACAGTAGGTGTCACATGTCACATTTAAAAGCAAAAATTTAATTTTTTTAAATGGGACACCCTGTATATTAGAGGCGCATTAGATGGTCCCTTTTCTTCCGATTTCAAAAATATAACACACATATGCCTTATTTTCTTCATTCCATCAAACATTGACAAAAATATGAAAAAATATATTATTGTTAAAAAACATCAACATAATATATGCAACTGTTTTGGTTGCTATGGATTTTATCTTATTTCAGTCGGTCAATCTCAGCATTATTAATCCTTTTGAATATTGTAGAAAAGTTATTTTGTATGCAAAAATTAACTAACATGAGATATTATTATTCAGTGGAGGAAAAGTGTTTTATGTTTGATATTTTTCGTCAAACGGACAGTGCAACCTTAGCATTTTTAGGAGGTATAGGCTTCAGTTTCCCAATAGACGGGTTCCTTCCAAGAACATATTTTATCGGCTGAAGAAGACATTTTTCGAGACTGGAGGTATAAAGAAAAAACGAATAATTAGGCGAAAAACAATTATTACGGAAGAAATGGAAATAAATGTATTAGCCTATTTTCAAGCATTTCCCTACATATCTATACCCGATATACTACGAGAACTGCCTATATCGTATGGTTCAGTAGAAACGATTGTTATTTTCTAGTTAATATAATAAAATTGTTTATTCGTTTCAATGTGTCGTGTTTCATGGATCGTAAGCTAACAACCAAAACAGTTGCATAGCTATCTTGATGTTTTTTAACAATAATATATTTTTTCATATTTTTGTCAATATTTGATGGAATAAAGAAAAGAATGCATATGTGTGTTATATTTTTGAAATAGGAAGAAAAGGGACCATCTAATGCGCCTCTAATATACAGGGTGTCCCATTTAAAAAAATGAAATTTTTGCCTTTAAATGTGACATGTGACGCCTACTGTCAGTTTTGACAACACTCATAAAAACTTGGCTAAAAATGGTACATCTTGCTTTTTGAATGAGCTCGCTAACTCAAAATACAAAAAAGTTACAGGCTCTTAAAAGTGGGACAAACTAAATTGATAACGCTGTACATTACATTTTTATACAGCGAAACAGCAAAGGTCGAAACAAATTTACGCTGTTTAGTTGTTGCTGCAACTGCAACTGTTTTTAAGTGAAAGTGAGGCTGGAGGACGCGATGTACAGTTTGTTGACGACAGATAATTTCGTACACTAAACTGTGATACTGTAAATGCAACTTTTTTACCTTTCTTACCTTTGTAACGTGTTAATTGTTATCATGATATCTGTCAAAGTATTGTCATTATCTAAGTTGATTTAAAAATGCCTCAATTAAGTATTATTGAAAAAGCAAGAATAATATGTTTAGTAGAAATAGGGTGGTCTTATGGAAAATAGCTGATCATTTTAGAGTACCTATAGAAGTACTGTTCAAGGAATTGTAAAAAAATGGCGCTATCATCAAACACTTAAAAGGTCTGTTGGGTCTGACCGAAATTTGGTGGAGTATTTAAAGCAAAATCCATTTGAAACTGCAGTATCCGCTATGCACATAATAGGATTTCCTGCTTCATCTAGAACTGCGCAACGCCGAGTAAGACAATGCTCTGAATTAAGAAATTAAGCAGCTGCATCCAAACCGTTTTTAAAAAATAGTGATAAGGAACAAAGAATTGGGTTTGCTATGTAATATTTACCAGAAAATTATTTTTTTTTGGCAAAATGTTATCTTTTTCGATGAGAAACATTTTCAGTCTACATATAATAGGATTCGAGTATATAGACCACCAAATTTCCGATATGATGAGAAGTATACTCAAAAAAAGCAAACCAGTGGATGTTTCTCCATTAATTTGTGGGCATGGATAAGTGTTTACGGTGCAGGTGTATGCTGGAATATTGGTGGAACACTAAACAGTACATAAAATATATCTTCAGATTTTGGAAAATGTTTTTCTTCTTTTTGCCGCGATAGGTTTTAAAGGAAATTACTTTATATTTCAGCGGGATAACTGCCCTGTGCATACTGCAAGAAATATAGGAAACTGGTTTAGACAAAACAACGTAACATTTCTGCTTTGATGTTCAAGAGGACAAGAGGTCATGATTTAAATCATATTGAAAAGGTTTGGGGATTGATGGTAAAAAAATTTACAAAATAAATTTGAAACCACAGAATGCAATGGAGTTATTTGATAAAATAGAAGAAATTTTGGAAGGGCTAACTCCGGATTACACCAGAAGTATTATTTTGTCAATGCCAAGAAGATTACGGTTAGTGTTAGAATCCAATGGCGCAGCAATTAAATATTCGTATTTTGTTTGTTGTTTGTTAATAAATTTACCCTTTTTGGCTTTATACTTTTGTAGTTTCCCTAGTATTATTTTATAATTTTCTTATTTCGCGGCTGTAATTTAAACACAAAAATATTTAGAAATAACCAATATTATGGTAAAAAATCGTACATGCAATAATTTACAGCTATGTATATAGTTGGTGTTCTATCCAGGTATAAGCAGCAAGGTGAGAAACCCGTTTTACCCAATTTTGTTGTAATTGAGTTATGTGTGGGTGGAGTGTACGAATTTATATGTGGTCAACTGTACATACCAACGTAACTCATTTCTGATTTGTACGTCGATTTATGAGCGATAAAATGTTTACATTGGATAATTTCTCTTGGTTTTGATTCTCTATGGTATAAGCAAAAAGTTTATCTCGGTTATATTTCTTTAATTGACCCTAGTTTGAAAACAACAGAATAGGGAACTTTCCAATTTTTTTTTTCAATAATATGATTTAGTTAGGCCTAAAAAAAATATTCCCCAATTATTACTCCATAAAAATCAGTAATAACTAAAAATTCTTTAAAGTTTCGCGCGTGTCAAAAGCATTTCAAACGACCTTTTAAGCGCGCCAAGCCCGATGACGTCAGGAAGTATGACTTTTCCGTCGTCCGTCATCCTGACCGGTGACCGAGCTTGCATTTGAATTGTCGTGTGTTATTGTTATTGTTTTAAGGTGGAATTCTCAACGTCGTTCAATTTATTGCCAACCTATAACCTATTTCCTCGATGTCACACACGAATTATACTTCTTGACGTCACGGCCTGTTTTTACCCGCTTGGGATAATTTGAATTTTGGGGCATTTTTAAATCTTGCTAGCGGTCTTTTGGGACGAAATATGTAGTTTTTTTTGCTGCCATATGTTTGATGACAATTTATGAATTATAGAATTTTTCCCCCATTTAAAATTTTTGTCAAGTTCCCTATTCCAACGTTTGCAGGAAAATGTTTTTATTCTCGTCGAGGAAGTCACTCCGTATCATCTTAAACCTTTTAGTATTCTTAACTTTTTCCCGGACAAAATCGCATGTCTCTATAATATGCAATTTATAGGAAATATGGCACAGTAACTTTGGAGGTAGGCCGCGACTGGCACAGGTCTTAGTTGCCTTGACGTTTGTTGCCTTATCGGATTTTTAATCTATGGAAGAATAATATGATTTATTCGTCTTATTTTTAGATTTATTGGAGATTGTTATTTGGAAGAATTGTTGGTTTTATTTGATAAATTCAGTTTTTGTTTGAATACCTACAACATACAGTGTCACCAGTAAAGTCCGCATCATATGGGATTTTTTTATTAATAGCTTTATTCAAAATTTGACTTTGGCATCAAGTTCTGCTTCGATCGAGATGAAAATTAAGCAAAAAAATAGTAGTCACGTGATTCGCATTATCTGTCAAATTTCAATTTTTTCCAAAAAATAATTTAAAAGTGGGGTTATTTTTCAAAATATCGAAAAAAGTTATAAGAAAAAGTTTTTTTAAATGCAGTTTTTAGCCCATATCCAAAATTTCAGCTGCATAAGATAATTTTGATTTTTTACCTATATTTTGTAAATTGCACCACTTTTGTAAAATAAGACTCAACGCAACCTACATAAAACTTCTTAGTTTTGACAATGCCTTATTTCAGATAAATTTTCTTTAAAGTAGCGCCATATTAAATGTGTGTTTTTCTACAAAATCAATATTGGGCTATTAAAATTTGGTCGCAAAGTTTATTTGTTTTTGACCCCGTATAAGGTAACTTCATAAAATAAGTATTTTTGAAAACGTAGTTTGTGCCTGAAAGTAAAAAAATAAAAAATGAAATAAAGGGGTTTTAAATTAAATCGTTAAAAATAGATAAACTTTACAAGTTAAACTAAAATTTATTTTTCACTTAATGAACACTTTACTGATGACACTGTGTTCTTTTTTGTCTTAATATTGTATTACTTTCAGACACAAACTACGTTTTGAAAAATACTTATTTTATGAAGTTACCTTATACAGGGTCAAAAACAAATAAACTTTGCATCGCATGCGACCAAATTTTAATAGCCCAATTTTGATTTTGTAGAAAAACACACATTTATTATGGCCCTACTTTAAAGAAAATGTATCTGAAATAAAGCATTCTCAAAACTAAGAAGTTTTATGTAGGTTGCATAGAGTCTTTTATTTTGCAAAAGTGGTGCAATTTACAAAATATAGGTAAAAATCAAAATTATCTTATGCAGTTGAAATTAAACTGCATTTAAAAAAACTTTTTCTAATAACTTTTTTTGATGTTTTCAGAAATAACCCCACTTTTGAATTATTTTTTGGAAAAAATTAAAATTTGACAGATAATGCGAATCGCGTGACTCTATTTTTTGCTTAATTTTCATCTTGATCGAAGCAGAACTTGATGCCAAAGTCAAATTTCGAATAAAGCTATTAATAAAAACAAATGCCATATGATGCGGACTTTACTGGTGACAGTGTATAATATATTCCATAAGATACGGTGCAAATGATTTTACATCTTTACACAAGTCTTTGACTGATTTAGGTTTTTATTCGAGTAGAACTTATAGTGCCCAGCAAGTGCAGGGCCAGGGCATTTTTACATCTAGGAGGTTATCTGTGGTCTAGATAAAGTTTACGTGGTTACCAAACCAACTGTGTACCACCTGGTGTACAACAAAATTTATTTATTTATTGTTTATTGGTGTCAGTAGTAGTCAAGGCCTGACTAATGAGAAAATCCTTTATACTTGCTTTCCATCGATCGAGATGCCTTTATAGTTTTTTGGTAGTTTGTTGTAGAGATGATTGACCAAGCAATTTGGGCCATCCCAACACCTTTTCCGGCTGTCTTGAAAGGAGCGATGATCCATCAATAAACACTAATTTAGTACAAGCCTTCCTTGATATCCCTGCCCAAATCATCACGGAACCTCCTCTATAGCTAAGCCGAAGGCTTAACGTTCATTCAGCAAATCGTTCTCCACTTCGCCTTCATTCATGCATGCTCTCTCCCATCTGGTAGACATAATCTATACTCACCAATAAAGAGCACACTGCTCCATTGTGCCAAATTCCAATCTAAATGTTCACCACCAAATTGAAATCTTGCTACTCTTATGACGAAGTAGTAATTTAGGTCCAGTTGCTGGTCTGCGTGAGTTTAAATTACTCTCGCGTAATCTTCGACGAACTGTCCAAGAACTGACATTTTTACCTCGATTTTCTCCTGTACCTGGTTTTTCACCTGTACTGACGTCAAACGACGATTCCGAAGAGTTTTAAGTACAAGAAATCGGTCATCAATAGCTTTAGTTTTGCGTTTCCCAAATTATTGACATCATCAAGATCTACCAGGGGAAATATTAACAACTTGCTTAACACTGCATACTGCAGAAATGATCAGGGCCAGCATTTTGTTTCATATATCGGGCCTAAGTTGTATAATCTCATCCCTGTGCATATTCGCAAAACTACAAAAAAGAAAATTTTCAAAAAATTGTTTAAGTCTTATTTTCTGTTAAACAGTCACATTTTCCTTCAGGCTTTTTAGACAGTTTCTTTATGATTGTGTGTTTTTGGCTGCCTTCCGATTGAAATTTCGATGGCAGCTATTAGTTTTAATTTTAATTGTAAACTTTAATTTGATATTTATTAAGTTCCTTTTTAAGTCTGTGATATTATATTCCTTCCTATAAGCACATACAGGTATTTTATACTTAGGTGCAACCATAAATATAAGAAAGTGAAAGGTTATAAGAGATAGTAAATTTTGTATTCTTACATTGTTAAATTGTTGTTGAACAAAATTGTAATCAAATTTGGGTGAGAACAAATGCACGTATTGACATGAACCAAAAACCTAAATGCAGAGAATATTTGCGGCTTAATGGAAACTGATATTTTCAAGTAATTTTGGTTCCTTATTATTCCACAGGGTCTTTCGACAAAAGCCAATTTTTTATGCACGGGAGTTTATTATTTGACAAATGATGACAATAAATCAAACCTGCAACTTGACATAAGTTTTAAGTTTTTTGGCCGCCATGGTAGGTACTTTAACAATAGAACTGGTGACAGGGGGTATCAATCAAATCATCATTTGGACGTCAACTGATCCTTCAAAATTTCTGTATAATATTCGACACATTGAAGCCCCACAACGCCTCAAAATATCAGAAAATGGCTTACGTCGGTGGTCTGTCAGCATTGGCAGGTAACTACGTACGATACTTCCTAAAATCCTATTTGGTTATTTTCAAAGGCATGGCAAGTAAGAGTCAAGAGGTTCTAAAAGCCAATAGCACAAAAAGCTGCAGAGGGTACATGAATCAGTGCACTGCCAAGGTGAATCCGTTGAACTCGCCTTACGCACCTGGTGAAGCCTTAAAATATATGAGAAAAAATCTGGAAAACACTAGATTCCTGATGAAATTCAACGAGGAAAAGAGGCAACCTTTGGCGAATATTGCGGAGTTCCAAAAGAGTAGGTTTTCTGTCAGTCAAAGGAACGATACGATGCCCATCAGGACGAAAAGTATTACGGGAAAAACGTCTTTGTGGTCGAGGGCTAAGGAAATTTACACCAAAACTAATTATTCAGACTATTTTACGTATGCATGGAAAATATTTAACTATTAATTTGAAAATTATGTAATGTAAACCAGTTTGTAAGTTGTAAGTTTTTTTTTTACTTTATAGTACAAAATAAAAGTAATTCAGTAAGTAAATTTTAAACCAAAACATGTGTAGTCGTTGTACCTACATAACAAATAAGATATTTTACATTATCACTAAATAAAAGTTAACAATTTAAAAATGGTTTTTATTTCATTTTGTCCGGTAAATCAACTTACCATGTACTCATTTGCGGCCGGTAAGGGGAACATTACAGTATTAGGTACTGTAATGTATTGCCCAGCAACCATCTTTTGTTTTTAGAAATATTGACTTTTTACTTTGGATTTTTGACAAGTTGTCACTTAAAATTATATAGGAAACAAAATGTTCAAATACACATATTGAGCATTAATTATTTAATTCATCATATATACATTAAACTAAATTAAACTTGGAATATAATAATACCTACATAAGTTTTTAAAACTTATAATAACAGTAACTGTCATAATTCAAAACAAAATAAAGGCAATCATGGCCGACTATAAAAATGCGTTCGACTAGTATTTATTGGAAAATCGCTATTTTGACAGCATGTCTTACTATAAATAATATACTTCTTTCTACCAACTTTAGTAAATGAAAAATGTTACGCAACTACAGAATAGGCTCTCATTTACAATTTTTTAAATAGTTTGCTTAACTAAAGTTAGTAATTTTTATTTTGTTTTGAATATATATCTATCGATACCAAATAACTTTGTGTAGATGCTTTAACTTGTAAAAGTATTTTTTCTACCAACTTTAGTAAATGAAAATTATTACGAAACTACAGAATATACTCTCTTTTACAATTTTTAAAATTTTTTTTTGCCGATATTAAAATTAGAAAAAGAGTTTGTTTCTGTGATTTTTTTTTATTTCCTATTGTTCATATTTTATATCCTAACTACCTAGTTTTTTACTGTTATATTTTTTTCTGTTGTACCTTTAGTACTTTATATTTTTGTAGTTTTAAAAACTCTTACTTTAATATTGGCAAAACTGGTTATTTTTGTTTTGTATTTTTGAGTTTTTATTTGTTTGTCTAAAATGTTTGTATTTTATTTACTTTACTTTTGATACTACTTAGTTCCTTTTTTATTTATGTGATTTTGTATCTTATTATGTAGAATGTACGGTAATGTACCTGGAGTTACTTTTAAGTTATTTAATAATAATAATAATTATTATAATAATAAGTTTATTAAAAATTTAATAATATAATAAATATGTTTATGTTGTCTTCTATAAACTTATTCTTCAATCAACTGAAGGTGAGCTTGTTAGGGGCAAATCGTCTTTTTTTGTTTTAGTATGTAAAATCATAAGTCATAAAATCAAGTTTTAAAGTAAAAATGTTAATTTATAGTATAAACGTAGTTTTTTTGAAGAAATATATTACCTATAATAAAATTTATAATTTTTAAGTAAAAAATATTACTTTATATAAATTATTCAGAACAATATTAATTAATTGAAGCATTTCTAAAAATATTTTCAAATTTACTGTTATTAATATCCATGTTTTTATTTCGACTTTACATTTTTTTAATGGAATCAATTTTTTAATTTTTGTTGGTAAATAATCGTTTAAATAAAAACATAAATATTTCAAATTTTTTTGTCCTATGGACTTATTTATTTTAGGTTTTATGGTTACATATTAGTAGAGGTGAAACCCTGTTTGAGATTCTCCCTGTGACCTTGACCGCCCAGGTATGCAGGTGTTCATTTGACCTTGACCATACACGTGGGCGAGCGTATTTTTATGGTATGCAGGTGTTCATTCGACCTTGAAAGATACAACTACTCTTTGTTAATTTGACCTTGACCATACACCTGGACGAGGGTATTTTTATGGTATACAATTTTCTTTTATGTGACTCATTTGACCTTGAAAGATGCAACTACTCTTTGTTAATTTGACCTTGACCATACACCTGGACGAGGGTATTTTTATGGTATACAATTTTCTTTTATGTGACTCATTTGACCTTGAAGGATGGAGCTGCTCTTTGATGGTGCTACCTTGGCGTGGACGAGGGTATTTTTATGGCATGCAGGTGTTCATTCGACCTTGAAAGATGCAACTACTCTTTGTTAATTTGACCTTGACCATACACCTGGACGAAGGTATTTTTATGGTATGCAGGTGTCTTTTATGTGACTCATCTGACCTTGAAGGATGGAGCTGCTCTTTGATGGCGCTACCTTGGCGTGGACGAGGGTATTTTTATGGTATGCAGGCGTCCTTTTATTTACGACACTGTTGCATTACAAATTTTTACACCATGGAGTATTTTTATTTCTTTATTGACGTAATTTATTTGTTCGAAAATATCTAAAGGGATGCAAGTCTGTTTTATTGATGTTACCTTGACCATTATTTTTTCCCAAAAGTTAGATTTGTAATATATTTTGTGTTTTGTTATACCTTCACGTTCTTGAAGGGTGTTTATGGGATTTTCACACCTTGATGGGATTTTCACACCTTGAAAGAGCTATTATAGTCGTAACAATAGGGTCTGGGTCTCTTTGTTATCGGATTTTCACACCTTGATGGGATTTTCACACCTTGAAAAAGTGCAACTACCCTTTTGTTATGTATGATTTCGAAGGCGGCATGGACCTTTTGTTATGAGTAATATTGAGCGCTGGCTATTTTTCTTACTTTGTTCTTTATTTAGGTACTCTTGGATTTATTTTTATAGTGGATGCAGATGTCCTTTATGTAACCTTGACTACACTTTTGAGCAGATGTTTATTTATGACATTGGGTTGGGTTTATTTTCGACCTTGGACGTACTCGGACGCAAGTGTTTGGTTTTTACGCCTTGAAGAATTTTTATTTTTTATTGACGTAATTTTGTTCTAAAATATTGAATGAGGTGCAGGCACGTTTCATTTACGATGACCTTGTGTTGGTTCGGGGTGCAGGTGGTTTTTATGTTGTTGAGTTTTGTATACTCTTAAAGCGGTTACTCCTTTTACACTTTGAAGAATTTTTTTCTTTATTGACATGATTCTGTTCTAAAATATCGAATGGGGTACAGGTATATATCGTTCTCTACTATAGTTGTTAAAATAGGGTCTGTGCTCTTTGTTATGGGATTATTTAACATTGAAAGAGTGCAAGTGTCCTTTTGTATGGGTAACTTTGACTGCTTGCAAACATGCTTAATTTTTCTTTCTTTGCTCGTTATTTTTCTTTCTTTGATAATCTATGCTACCTCTTGTGAATGAAATCCCTTTTTTTGACCAGTAGGTAAAAATTACTTAAATTTATAAGGAGCTTTTTAGTTAATGGTGATGAATTTGGGTTAATTTATCTAGACTTGGCTGTTTCGCATCCGAAATATAATAATTAAAATATTACAATTCACAAAGTTGGATGAAAATTAGATTTAAAGCATGGTATTGCCGAATATTGATGCAGATAAGAAAAATTAAAGTGCACACAAGAATTATTACTTCACCATTGTAATTCATTTTTAAAAATCACATTTAGTAGGTAATACGTTTTTTTTTATGGAAAATTTATATTTTATAACATATTTATTTATTTTTATAGTATTATTCTTGCTATTTCTTGTTGTCGTATACGTATCAAAATGCATGCTTAATTTATGTCTAAGGATTAATAAAAATGCATATTAGCGGTAAATATATTCTATTATGTAATCAGACTACTATCCAAATAATGTTGTAGCATACATAAAAAGTTAACTTCTGATAAACCTTTCTTAAAATCCATTTTCCTCTCTCCATGTACTATTCTGTGATGAGTGAGAGCTTTTTAGAAGAAAAAATTATAACTTAGTGCTTTTACGCATTCAAAATTAAAATTATATTATTTACATTTTTAGAAGAAAAAATTATAACTTAGTGCTTTTACACATTCAAAATTAAAATTATATTATTTACAAAAAGACATCACAGCTTATTACTCCTTATATCGACGAAAATACGAAAAGTTAATGTGTAGTAAACAAGATTTTTCTCTCATCATTGTAAGTAATAAAAAAAGCAGATATAGCATGTGTTTTAAAATTATAGAAAAAGCATCTGTATGTACATGAAGAGATATTCTTTATTTATATAATCAACTCGATTCCATCAATTTAACCAAACAATAGGAATGAGGATCAGCCATCGCATTTTAATAGTTTCATGCACGTTTACACAAAAACTACTAAAGCCATCGAACTTATTTCAAGATAATATATTTTTTGTTTATTAAGCAAAGTAGCTGAAGCAATTTTTTGTGCATCTACCTTTTATATTATTGGTGCACGACAAGACTATTTCAAAAATAGTTGCAAGCGATCCGCTGTGCCGTCATAAAACTAGCAAAATTTAATAAAACGTGTAAATTTGGATAATTCAAGGATCAAATGTTGTTCATCATGTGATTTTTAGAGCTTTTATTAAGTGAAAATATTAAAATTACTAAATACGGCATATTGGCATAAATTACTGTATATTTTGAAAATAAAAGTTAAAATCTGAAAATTCAGCTGTTTGCCTTTATTGCCCTTATAGTGAAATAAATCGATTATCTAAATTTTAAAACATTCATTCAATGTGTTTAATACTTATATTTTACATGTAAGATGTGGATACTCTTAAATATTTTCGGACAACCTTGAAATATTTTGAAAACCTTTATGTGTTTAGTACCCGAAGCAGATAAAATCAACTGCAACACACATTATTTAGTTTAGTTTTTTTTGAAAACCGCTCCCGAGTTACAATGGCTGGCCCTAGTCTGCTTGTGGACTTCCAAGCATTCAAGATAGAAAATAATAAACTAATCCCTAATGAACTTGCTACCTACGACGGTCATAGAATTAGTAACTATGTTTTTAAACCACGTTTGATCTAGCCTTTCTAGGACCAGCGGCATACAAACAAACGAAATGGTTAATGCAACACTATCATGGCATTTTACAAATTTGCCGATATTGTACGGAGCTTGACAGAAAAGGCTGATACCATTTACGTTAAGGGCAGAGAAAAAGCTGATTTTTTAAGAAAATATTCAAGCAAACCTATTATAGAGTTGGATGAGCAACCGACCCTTAGAAAATACGTCTCTAAATGTTTCTATCATTCAAATAATGAAAATTGTGCATGTTCTTTGTTTAATGTATTTTTGTTATATGATCAACATGTAATGCAAACCTAATTTTTTAATAAACATTTAATAATACAACCAATTAGTTACTATTTAATTTATTTATATTATATACATTATAACGCATAAAATCAACTACATGTTCATAAAAGTCTGTAATGATTGTTTTTCTGCTTGGGTTTTCCATTTCCTCTAGCAAGGTATCTGTTTTTCTAAGTGTCTGTTTTGTATTGATATATTATGTCCTGATGTGAAGTAACTTTGTCTACCTATACATTCTAATTCATGTACTCATTCATACACCTAAAAACTTCAATACATAATATCCTAATCTCCAAATATCCAATTAGCCACTTAGCCAAATCACCAAATATCCCAATACCCAAATATTTTTACTAACTTTTACTTTTTGTAAGTGTTTTCTCTTTTGTAATGTGTGTGAGTCACTTTTTAAATCAATATCGAACCGGAGAGTTTAAAAATATGACAAAATGTATAGAAGAAGAAATAAAATGTATGTAAAAGCCAAAGAGTTACTATAATCTCTACCAGACCTAGAATTTCAAAGATTAAAAAGTTCACCCAAGATACTCCCACGTATCTTTTTATCACCACCCTCTTCGTCACAGAACATACTTTTTTTTTTAATCCCAAGCACTCAGCATGTACCCTTGTATATTAACAAAAACCCGAAAATAGATAAAGATCGACTGGTGTATTCTCTTGGCTTTCTATTCATCGTTTTGACCCTGGAAGCTGTTTATTTTGAGCATGCAGTTAGTTTAATATTTCAACTTAATGTATTTTAGAAGTGAGTATTGTATTTTGGCACACCTTTTCACATCATATAAGAGTTGTAACCTTAGTATATTCTTTACATATCACGGAGCTTATCTCTTATGTAACTTTTTACACAGTGTGATCATATACGTGTTAGAATACTACTAACAATACCTAACCCCGATAATAGGCGTAAAAATTTTACCATACTTTTTACAAGATTAGTTCAACATTTCCAAGACGCTGAGTTTACGAAAATATTGATAAACAAAAAGATAGAAAATGTAAGATATTTTCTAATCGATTCAGTGATGGAGGGTTAACATTTTTTAGACCATAGTTTATTACTTATAATATGGCTGTTACAATAATTACATTTTACACAAGAATAATAATTTTTAAAATGGAAAAGAAAACAGAATGTACCCCTAGTAACGAAATGATGATTTGCAACTAAACACTTTGAGAAATAAGTGACAAACAAGTATTATATTATTATGCGACTTGTCAAAATACTAGATAGACTTTCAATAATTCATTCTTTTTTAAAAACTGTTTAAAAAATATTATTTTCACTAACCAGCATGGCTTCATAAAGGGAAGGTCAATAGCAACAAATTTACTAGTTTATTCTGATTAATTTTTTTTTATTTCCCTAGAAAATGGTGTTGACTGTCAAATTTACGCCCATGATCTGTCAGCAAGGATTTTTTTAAAAATATTGCAACGGTTTATAAGACACCTAAGCGCTGAAGATACTTGTGTTTTGGTTCTCTCTTTATTACTATTGCACAACACCTCGATTTTCTTTTAAAACTGGAAGAGTTAGATTCGTTTTAGATTTGATTTACATAAATTACACTTTATAGTCTTCTTCAGTATTATATTTTCGGCTTTTTTTTTCATGCAAGAGGTTCTACACAATCCTTAAACTGCTTCCCAGTGCTTCTGCTATTATTTCTTGCATATTTCAACTTACTCTTTTATTTTCCAAATAGTTAATCAAATTTTGTAAGATTGTTTTTGCTTGGAGACTCAAAGCACCAAAAAATTGTCTTTTATTATTCGAATTGTTAAATTTGTCACTTGTTAAAATCATAAAATAAACATGTTGATCACAACAAAAACCACTAAAAATTATAAGTTTATCCCTTTTTGTCATGCCGAAATTGTATGTCTGTCTCCGAGGCCGCATTTTAACCCCAGCAGGTAAAATAACCTTGAAAATAAATACCTAATTCGAAGGGAAATGCATTATAACACAAGGACGTATCTAAACCTCGAGAGCAGGGTGTATCGGATTCTTGAAAGTGTATAAGGTTGGTATGTTAAGGAAGGGGGAGTAGAAGTGGGGTGGATATATAGTGGGTAGGCGTACATAAAAGAATGGTCACAAGCCAAATTTTTTTAATTTAAAACTACCAGTCTTCTGTTATTATTATTTGCGTGTGTTAATTGTTCAGTAAAAATGAGTTTACCAATGCTAGAGGGAGATTTACCTTTAATGGGTGATAGTACCCAAGAAGAACTAGTGAAATATGTGGGTGAAGAGAATATTATTGATTGGGGTGACGACATACTTGACAATTTTGCAGCAACTGCGATGGATCAGTTGATAGAGTCTGGGTTCAAGCAACAGCAGCAGCCTGAACAATTTAATTCGAATGTAAATATAATTAGTGATATTGTGGTACGGAAAAAAAATGCTGCGCCTAGCAATCTGGAGAAACCTCTGACACTACCATCCGGGAAGGTAACAAAACAACCGAAGACTTCCACTAAAAAAAGAAATAAACCATCAACCTCATCTGAAGATCGCGGTAACACGAAGAAAAGTCGACCATCTCCATCATCTGGAGGTTGCATTAGTAGCAGTAAGAACGTCACGAAGCCTATCTTTAGAAAGCCAGCAAAGTGTAAAGTGATCCCAGACTGGTTGGATAACGATAAGAAGCCTTCGCAACAGTTTCAGTTGCAGACATCGTCACCGCTGTCACCACAAACTCAATCAACATCATTGGTGAAGCGCCCATTATCGTCAACATTAAACAAGGCAGGCAAAATTGTAGCAAATAAGAAGAAGAATAAGAAGCAAAAAATGGAGGGTGTAACAGCGATTGTGGAAACCACAACTCCTGACTGGGTGGCTTGCTTAAGTCAGGATAGCGAGCAGAATCTCATGGGGAGTGTGTTAGCATTGAAAAACCAGTAGAAGGTTGCGTTAAATAATTATCAGCGGGAAGAAGAAGACATTGTAAAAGAAATAAGTGAATTAGAAGCTCGGCTAGGTGTAGTTAGGAATAATGTGAATAGATTTAGGGAAAAATTAGAATTATCTGATAGGTTACATGAATAGCGATGGAGTTAGGATAGTTTTTAAATATATATTATAATTTAAGAAATATGTAATATAGCTTAGATATTGGAATTAGTATAGTCATAAGTGTTATGTGTGTATTATAGTAATAATAATGTATAGATAATAAAAGTAAAATTTGTCAAGCAAACTTCAAAAAAAATTAAGGTAAAATAAATTTTTTATACAATCGAACCTCATATATTGTTTTATTTAAAACCACTTAGCATAATATTATAGTGCAATATGTATAGGATGCATAGAATAAGCATCGTAAATATAAATGTAAGTTATTCCTTACAAATTTAGGTAATTTTTCTTCCATCTGTCAACGGTAATAATTCCTCATAGTTTAATGTTCGCACCCCTTTCCGATCTTCTTATTCTTCTTCTGCATATTATGTCAAACGTTCCCATTGCTTTAAAAATATCACTTTAATTATAATATTCATACCCTGTGAAGAATAATTTTTTCGAATACAGTTGATTAATAAATTGTCATGTATAGTGGAGTGAAAATTCCAGTCAAATCTCCAATAAACGGTCCTGCGGGTAAATCAAGTTCGACACTTCTAGATAGATATATTACAGAATCTGTACAGGACTAATACAGGACTCTATTATCAAGACGTTCGAAATGAATATAACTTAAAACGTGCCCGGACTGTGACGTAAACCGCATTCACTACATTTACTGTAGGTAGAGAATTAACAGTTTTCTTCGGTGTATTCATAATTTACCACCAATGTCTTCTCGTTAATAGCAATGACGCTGTTTATATAAATAGTCGGATCACTAAACATAGTGAAGAATTCCGAAGGTTGGTTTATTATTTTAGTTTTTGGCTGATTTTCTCGTTGTCCAAATTTTCCTCGGAAACTGTTTAATATTAATTTAGCCTAGGATCTTAAACCGAAATAACGACGATATTGTCGTGTTCTTATTTAACATCTTCCTTTTCAAAAAAGTCTTCAATATATTTTAACTTTTGTTCTTCTGTTTGAAAATATGTACGCGAATCCCTTGCTTCTTGTTTAATTTTAATAAACTTGTTCATTATAGCAGTAAATAAACCCTCTTGTCTAGAATGTTTGTTAAATCTTTAAACTTGATATTTCCATATTTCATACACTTCCAAAACTTTGTAAGCCTTTTCTACATACTTCAACACTTTCTTCCATAACCCAAGACATTGGTGGTAAATTATGAATACACCGAAGAAAACTGTTAATTCTCTACCTACAGTAAATGTAGTGAATGCGGTTTACGTCACAGTCCGGGCACGTTTTAAGTTATATTCATTTCGAACGTCTTGATAATAGAGTCCTGTATTAGTCCTGTACAGATTCTGTAATATATCTATCTAGAAGTGTCGAACTTGATTTACCCGCAGGACCGTTTATTGGAGATTTGACTGGAATTTTCACTCCACTATACATGACAATTTATTAATCAACTGTATTCGAAAAAATTATTCTTCACAGGGTATGAATATTATAATTAAAGTGATATTTTTAAAGCAATGGGAACGTTTGACATAATATGCAGAAGAAGAATAAGAAGATCGGAAAGGGGTGCGAACATTAAACTATGAGGAATTATTACCGTTGACAGATGGAAGAAAAATTACCTAAATTTGTAAGGAATAACTTACATTTATATTTACGATGCTTATTCTATGCATCCTATACATATTGCACTATAATATTATGCTAAGTGGTTTTAAATAAAACAATATATGAGGTTCGATTGTATAAAAAATTTATTTTACCTTAATTTTTTTTGAAGTTTGCTTGACAAATTTTACTTTTATTATCTATACATTATTATTACTATAATACACACATAACACTTATGACTATACTAATTCCAATATCTAAGCTATATTACATATTTCTTAAATTATAATATATATTTAAAAACTATCCTAACTCCATCGCTATTCATGTAACCTATCAGATAATTCTAATTTTTCCCTAAATCTATTCACATTATTCCTAACTACACCTAGCCGAGCTTCTAATTCACTTATTTCTTTTACAATGTCTTCTTCTTCCCGCTGATAATTATTTAACGCAACCTTCCACTGGTTTTTCAATGCTAACACACTCCCCATGAGATTCTGCTCGCTATCCTGACTTAAGCAAGCCACCCAGTCAGGAGTTGTGGTTTCCACAATCGCTGTTACACCCTCCATTTTTTGCTTCTTATTCTTCTTCTTATTTGCTACAATTTTGCCTGCCTTGTTTAATGTTGACGATAATGGGCGCTTCACCAATGATGTTGATTGAGTTTGTGGTGACAGCGGTGACGATGTCTGCAACTGAAACTGTTGCGAAGGCTTCTTATCGTTATCCAACCAGTCTGGGATCACTTTACACTTTGCTGGCTTTCTAAAGATAGGCTTCGTGACGTTCTTACTGCTACTAATGCAACCTCCAGATGATGGAGATGGTCGACTTTTCTTCGTGTTACCGCGATCTTCAGATGAGGTTGATGGTTTATTTCTTTTTTTAGTGGAAGTCTTCGGTTGTTTTGTTACCTTCCCGGATGGTAGTGTCAGAGGTTTCTCCAGATTGCTAGGCGCAGCATTTTTTTTCCGTACCACAATATCACTAATTATATTTACATTCGAATTAAATTGTTCAGGCTGCTGCTGTTGCTTGAACCCAGACTCTATCAACTGATCCATCGCAGTTGCTGCAAAATTGTCAAGTATGTCGTCACCCCAATCAATAATATTCTCTTCACCCACATATTTCACTAGTTCTTCTTGGGTACTATCACCCATTAAAGGTAAATCTCCCTCTAGCATTGGTAAACTCATTTTTACTGAACAATTAACACACGCAAATAATAATAACAGAAGACTGGTAGTTTTAAATTAAAAAAATTTGGCTTGTGACCATTCTTTTATGTACGCCTACCCACTATATATCCACCCCACTTCTACTCCCCCTTCCTTAACATACCAACCTTATACACTTTCAAGAATCCGATACACCCTGCTCTCGAGGTTTAGATACGTCCTTGTGTTATAATGCATTTCCCTTCGAATTAGGTATTTATTTTCAAGGTTATTTTACCTGCTGGGGTTAAAATGCGGCCTCGGAGACAGACATACAATTTCGGCATGACAAAAAGGGATAAACTTATAATTTTTAGTGGTTTTTGTTGTGATCAACATGTTTATTTTATGATTTTAACAAGTGACAAATTTAACAATTCGAATAATAAAAGACAATTTTTTGGTGCTTTGAGTCTCCAAGCAAAAACAATCTTACAAAATTTGATTAACTATTTGGAAAATAAAAGAGTAAGTTGAAATATGCAAGAAATAATAGCAGAAGCACTGGGAAGCAGTTTAAGGATTGTGTAGAACCTCTTGCATGAAAAAAAAAGCCGAAAATATAATACTGAAGAAGACTATAAAGTGTAATTTATGTAAATCAAATCTAAAACGAATCTAACTCTTCCAGTTTTAAAAGAAAATCGAGGTGTTGTGCAATAGTAATAAAGAGAGAACCAAAACACAAGTATCTTCAGCGCTTAGGTGTCTTATAAACCGTTGCAATATTTTTAAAAAAATCCTTGCTGACAGATCATGGGCGTAAATTTGACAGTCAACACCATTTTCTAGGGAAATAAAAAAAAATTAATCAGAATAAACTAGTAAATTTGTTGCTATTGACCTTCCCTTTATGAAGCCATGCTGGTTAGTGAAAATAATATTTTTTAAACAGTTTTTAAAAAAGAATGAATTATTGAAAGTCTATCTAGTATTTTGACAAGTCGCATAATAATATAATACTTGTTTGTCACTTATTTCTCAAAGTGTTTAGTTGCAAATCATCATTTCGTTACTAGGGGTACATTCTGTTTTCTTTTCCATTTTAAAAATTATTATTCTTGTGTAAAATGTAATTATTGTAACAGCCATATTATAAGTAATAAACTATGGTCTAAAAAATGTTAACCCTCCATCACTGAATCGATTAGAAAATATCTTACATTTTCTATCTTTTTGTTTATCAATATTTTCGTAAACTCAGCGTCTTGGAAATGTTGAACTAATCTTGTAAAAAGTATGGTAAAATTTTTACGCCTATTATCGGGGTTAGGTATTGTTAGTAGTATTCTAACACGTATATGATCACACTGTGTAAAAAGTTACATAAGAGATAAGCTCCGTGATATGTAAAGAATATACTAAGGTTACAACTCTTATATGATGTGAAAAGGTGTGCCAAAATACAATACTCACTTCTAAAATACATTAAGTTGAAATATTAAACTAACTGCATGCTCAAAATAAACAGCTTCCAGGGTCAAAACGATGAATAGAAAGCCAAGAGAATACACCAGTCGATCTTTATCTATTTTCGGGTTTTTGTTAATATACAAGGGTACATGCTGAGTGCTTGGGATTAAAAAAAAAAGTATGTTCTGTGACGAAGAGGGTGGTGATAAAAAGATACGTGGGAGTATCTTGGGTGAACTTTTTAATCTTTGAAATTCTAGGTCTGGTAGAGATTATAGTAACTCTTTGGCTTTTACATACATTTTATTTCTTCTTCTATACATTTTGTCATATTTTTAAACTCTCCGGTTCGATATTGATTTAAAAAGTGACTCACACACATTACAAAAGAGAAAACACTTACAAAAAGTAAAAGTTAGTAAAAATATTTGGGTATTGGGATATTTGGTGATTTGGCTAAGTGGCTAATTGGATATTTGGAGATTAGGATATTATGTATTGAAGTTTTTAGGTGTATGAATGAGTACATGAATTAGAATGTATAGGTAGACAAAGTTACTTCACATCAGGACATAATATATCAATACAAAACAGACACTTAGAAAAACAGATACCCTGCTAGAGGAAATGGAAAACCCAAGCAGAAAAACAATCATTACAGACTTTTATGAACATGTAGTTGATTTTATGCGTTATAATGTATATAATATAAATAAATTAAATAGTAACTAATTGGTTGTATTATTAAATGTTTATTAAAAAATTAGGTTTGCATTACATGTTGATCATATAACAAAAATACATTAAACAAAGAACATGCACAATTTTCATTATTTGAATGATAGAAACATTTAGAGACGTATTTTCTAAGGGTCGGTTGCTCATCCAACTCTATAATAGGTTTGCTTGAATATTTTCTTAAAAAATCAGCTTTTTCTCTGCCCTTAACGTAAATGGTATCAGCCTTTTCTGTCAAGCTCCGTACAATATCGGCAAATTTGTAAAATGCCATGATAGTGTTGCATTAACCATTTCGTTTGTTTGTATGCCGCTGGTCCTAGAAAGGCTAGATCAAACGTGGTTTAAAAACATAGTTACTAATTCTATGACCGTCGTAGGTAGCAAGTTCATTAGGGATTAGTTTATTATTTTCTATCTTGAATGCTTGGAAGTCCACAAGCAGACTAGGGCCAGCCATTGTAACTCGGGAGCGGTTTTCAAAAAAAACTAAACTAAATAATGTGTGTTGCAGTTGATTTTATCTGCTTCGGGTACTAAACACATAAAGGTTTTCAAAATATTTCAAGGTTGTCCGAAAATATTTAAGAGTATCCACATCTTACATGTAAAATATAAGTATTAAACACATTGAATGAATGTTTTAAAATTTAGATAATCGATTTATTTCACTATAAGGGCAATAAAGGCAAACAGCTGAATTTTCAGATTTTAACTTTTATTTTCAAAATATACAGTAATTTATGCCAATATGCCGTATTTAGTAATTTTAATATTTTCACTTAATAAAAGCTCTAAAAATCACATGATGAACAACATTTGATCCTTGAATTATCCAAATTTACACGTTTTATTAAATTTTGCTAGTTTTATGACGGCACAGCGGATCGCTTGCAACTATTTTTGAAATAGTCTTGTCGTGCACCAATAATATAAAAGGTAGATGCACAAAAAATTGCTTCAGCTACTTTGCTTAATAAACAAAAAATATATTATCTTGAAATAAGTTCGATGGCTTTAGTAGTTTTTGTGTAAACGTGCATGAAACTATTAAAATGCGATGGCTGATCCTCATTCCTATTGTTTGGTTAAATTGATGGAATCGAGTTGATTATATAAATAAAGAATATCTCTTCATGTACATACAGATGCTTTTTCTATAATTTTAAAACACATGCTATATCTGCTTTTTTTATTACTTACAATGATGAGAGAAAAATCTTGTTTACTACACATTTACTTTTCGTATTTTCGTCGATATAAGGAGTAATAAGCTGTGATGTCTTTTTGTAAATAATATAATTTTAATTTTGAATGTGTAAAAGCACTAAGTTATAATTTTTTCTTCTAAAAATGTAAATAATATAATTTTAATTTTGAATGCGTAAAAGCACTAAGTTATAATTTTTTCTTCTAAAAAGCTCTCACTCATCACAGAATAGTACATGGAGAGAGGAAAATGGATTTTAAGAAAGGTTTATCAGAAGTTAACTTTTTATGTATGCTACAACATTATTTGGATAGTAGTCTGATTACATAATAGAATATATTTACCGCTAATATGCATTTTTATTAATCCTTAGACATAAATTAAGCATGCATTTTGATACGTATACGACAACAAGAAATAGCAAGAATAATACTATAAAAATAAATAAATATGTTATAAAATATAAATTTTCCATAAAAAAAAACGTATTACCTACTAAATGTGATTTTTAAAAATGAATTACAATGGTGAAGTAATAATTCTTGTGTGCACTTTAATTTTTCTTATCTGCATCAATATTCGGCAATACCATGCTTTAAATCTAATTTTCATCCAACTTTGTGAATTGTAATATTTTAATTATTATATTTCGGATGCGAAACAGCCAAGTCTAGATAAATTAACCCAAATTCATCACCATTAACTAAAAAGCTCCTTATAAATTTAAGTAATTTTTACCTACTGGTCAAAAAAAGGGATTTCATTCACAAGAGGTAGCATAGATTATCAAAGAAAGAAAAATAACGAGCAAAGAAAGAAAAATTAAGCATGTTTGCAAGCAGTCAAAGTTACCCATACAAAAGGACACTTGCACTCTTTCAATGTTAAATAATCCCATAACAAAGAGCACAGACCCTATTTTAACAACTATAGTAGAGAACGATATATACCTGTACCCCATTCGATATTTTAGAACAGAATCATGTCAATAAAGAAAAAAATTCTTCAAAGTGTAAAAGGAGTAACCGCTTTAAGAGTATACAAAACTCAACAACATAAAAACCACCTGCACCCCGAACCAACACAAGGTCATCGTAAATGAAACGTGCCTGCACCTCATTCAATATTTTAGAACAAAATTACGTCAATAAAAAATAAAAATTCTTCAAGGCGTAAAAACCAAACACTTGCGTCCGAGTACGTCCAAGGTCGAAAATAAACCCAACCCAATGTCATAAATAAACATCTGCTCAAAAGTGTAGTCAAGGTTACATAAAGGACATCTGCATCCACTATAAAAATAAATCCAAGAGTACCTAAATAAAGAACAAAGTAAGAAAAATAGCCAGCGCTCAATATTACTCATAACAAAAGGTCCATGCCGCCTTCGAAATCATACATAACAAAAGGGTAGTTGCACTTTTTCAAGGTGTGAAAATCCCATCAAGGTGTGAAAATCCGATAACAAAGAGACCCAGACCCTATTGTTACGACTATAATAGCTCTTTCAAGGTGTGAAAATCCCATCAAGGTGTGAAAATCCCATAAACACCCTTCAAGAACGTGAAGGTATAACAAAACACAAAATATATTACAAATCTAACTTTTGGGAAAAAATAATGGTCAAGGTAACATCAATAAAACAGACTTGCATCCCTTTAGATATTTTCGAACAAATAAATTACGTCAATAAAGAAATAAAAATACTCCATGGTGTAAAAATTTGTAATGCAACAGTGTCGTAAATAAAAGGACGCCTGCATACCATAAAAATACCCTCGTCCACGCCAAGGTAGCGCCATCAAAGAGCAGCTCCATCCTTCAAGGTCAGATGAGTCACATAAAAGACACCTGCATACCATAAAAATACCTTCGTCCAGGTGTATGGTCAAGGTCAAATTAACAAAGAGTAGTTGCATCTTTCAAGGTCGAATGAACACCTGCATGCCATAAAAATACCCTCGTCCACGCCAAGGTAGCACCATCAAAGAGCAGCTCCATCCTTCAAGGTCAAATGAGTCACATAAAAGAAAATTGTATACCATAAAAATACCCTCGTCCAGGTGTATGGTCAAGGTCAAATTAACAAAGAGTAGTTGCATCTTTCAAGGTCAAATGAGTCACATAAAAGAAAATTGTATACCATAAAAATACCCTCGTCCAGGTGTATGGTCAAGGTCAAATTAACAAAGAGTAGTTGTATCTTTCAAGGTCGAATGAACACCTGCATACCATAAAAATACGCTCGCCCACGTGTATGGTCAAGGTCAAATGAACACCTGCATACCTGGGCGGTCAAGGTCACAGGGAGAATCTCAAACAGGGTTTCACCTCTACTCATATTTCATTTTTATGACGTGTATTATGATGATGGTTTTTAAATTGTATAAGGTTTTTAATTTTAAATATACCTATATTAAGTTGTTATAAATGTAAAGTTGTCTTATGTTTAACTTTTGTGTTTCTGTATATAATTCTTTTAAAGGATAAAAATAATCTTTATTGAATATAATTTTTAGAAACCTTTTTTGTAATATTTCTAATTTTTTAACTAAAGTTATATTTTCTATTTATTCCTCCCCAACCTAAAATTCCGTTATTTAAATGAGTACCTATTAACGAACGTGTAATATAATATTTCCATAAGTCTTACATTTAAAATTTTGTTGTTTTTGTGTTTTTAAAAATCAGTAGTAAACTTCTTAATTTTTTAATTAAGTATTCTAAGTGAAAATTCCAATTTTATTTACTGTCAAAGATAATTCCTAAATATTTTATTTTATTAACTTTAAAAATTTGAATGTCTTTTATTTGAATACATTCATATTGCGTGGTGGGTTATTTAGGTTTAAAGTAAAAGGAATATAATTTGTTTTATTAAAATGAATTGTTAACAAATTGTTATCAAACCAATTTTTTATAATTTTAAAATCTTTTTTAATTTCATTATTTGAGTTGTTCCAATTTGTATCGGTATAAAAAATTGTAGTATCATCTGCAAAACTATGAATATAGATATTACGAGCCAAAGTGTTTTGGTTTTGATCTCAGACATATTTTTCGAATTTACTTAATATTTTTTATTTTGTTTAATTTATCAATAAATTCTAAAATAAAAATATTTGTTTTATTTTGTCCTTTGTATTAAAAAAATTAAAATAAAAAGTATGGGGTGGGGGCGAGGGGCCCCAAAAATTAAGTAGCGTAGGGCCCCATAAATCGTAAAGCCGCCACTGATAGGGGCCCACAGATCCTAAATCCTACCCTGCATCTTGATAAATTTGTCGCTCCCTCTGTGATACCTATATTAGGGCTGCACCGAGCCCTGTTTTTTAAACTTGACCGAGTACCGAGTACTCGGCTGAAGGTATTGACCGAGTACCTAGTACTCGGCTGCCGAGTAATGATATTTTTTAAAAGGTCAACATCTCGGAAACTATTAAGTATGGACCAATAATGCATTTAATAAAAAATAATTATAATTTTATGTAGAATCTGAAAATTTAAAAAAAACACAGGGTGTTCTATTTAAAAAATGAAAATTTTTTTCCGTTCCAGTTTTTGGAGCACCCTGTATAGTATAGACGGAATTAATTTTAAAAGAAGCATCTCTTAACCCTTAATAAGCTTTGTCAAAAGTTTTCCGCTATCTTTAATGGTAGGTACAGCAGTATTTCTTACTGTTTTTGACATGCCGAAAAGGATTGCTTCTAATATTCTACTATACTGGGCCGAGCAATGAATATAAGACCGAGCACCGAGTACTCATTACTCGGTGAAAATTCTGGCCGTGCACCGAACTACTCGGTACTCGGTGCAGCCCTAACCAATATAGGTACTATGCCACTTTTCAAGTCACAGGTATACAACCTGCCACCATTCAAATTATCGTTCGACCGTCCTTTAAAACGTCACTTCAGAAACGATCGCCCGTCATTGAAATCAAAATTATCTAGTACTATTCTCATCCATTTCATCCTCATTCTCATTACAAATAATAGAAAATAACAAAAAAATGGCTTTACTAGGAAGACTAACGAACACAGCAGAGAAGTTGCCACGATATTCAGTAATTCCTTATGCTAACATGTTTAATACAGTACAAAATGCACCCCGATTATTGATGCACGATCGATTTAAGTCTAATTTAACAACCGTTTATGGAAAGTACAACGCCCATCTCAGCACGCAAATCGAGAAGAATCGCTATGTTGTCAGGGACAAGTCGCCTCGATTACCATACGAGCAGTACTCCGATAAAACTCTCAACCTTTTAAGAAAGACAATTAAAGAAAACAAATATTTTTTGAGAAAGTCCAACATGGAAAAGAGAAAGTGTTTCGCGGAAATGGAGAGTGTCCGGAGAAGTTGTAATGCGATTACAAGGAAAAACCATGTCGTGGCTCAGACCACGTACGACAGCGAAAAGCCTAAACTGTGGATGACCGTTAAAGATATGTACTGTACTACGAAGGGTTTAATAAACACCGATGATCCTAATTACGAAATTATGTATGGGGAGCAACGTTAAAAACAACTTGTACATAATAATATACATTTCATTTAATATAGTAACCATTTTAATCATTGATGTAGTTTTCATTAATTGTTAAATTTTTATCACTCAAGCTCGGGGCTGTATCTTTGTGGTAAATTGCATGTATTTTGCCATAATAATTGGGTCTTATTTTATAGTTTTTAGTGCTCATTTAAATTTGTCCGTTGTCGTCTTACATGTACAGTTGACGACATATAAATTCTTACACTCTCCACCTATACATAACTCAATTACAACAAAATTGGGTAAAACGGGTTTCTCACCTTGCTGCTTATACCTGGATAGAACACCAGCTATATACATAGCAGTAAATTATTGTATGTACGATTTTTTACCGTAAGTAATAATGGTTATTTCTAAATATTTTTGTGTTTAAATTAGAGCCGCGAAATAAGAAAATTATTAAATAATACCAGGAAAACTACAAAAGTATAAAGCCAAAAAGGGTAAATTTATTAACAAAATACTAATATTTAATTGCTGTGCCATTGGATTCTAATACTAATCGTAATCCATCTTGGCATTGACAAAATAATACTTCTGGTGTAATCCGGAGTTAGCCCTTCCCAAATTTCTTCTATTTTATCAAATAACTTTATTTCATTCTGTGGTTTAAAATTTATTTTGTCCATTTTTTTTACCATCAATCCCCAAACATTTTCAATTGAATTTAAATCAGGACTTCTTGAGCACCAAGGCAGACATGTTACGTTGTTTTGTCTAAACCAGTTTCCTATATTTCTTGCATTATGCACAAGTCAGTTATCCTGCTGAAATATAAAGTTATTTCCTTCAAAAACTATCGCCACAGAAGGAAGAAAAACATTTTTCAAAATTTGAAGATATATATTACTGTTTAGTGTTCCACCAATATTCCAGCATACACCTGCACCGTAAACACTTATCCATGTCCACACATTAACAGAGAAACGCCTATGGCTTGCTTTTTTTGAGTATACTTCACATCATATCGGGAATTTGGTGGTCTATATACTCGAATCCTCCCATTATATGTAGACTGAAAAGTTTTCTCATCGGAAAAGATAACATTTTGCCAAAAAAAATCATTTTCTGGTAAATATTGCATAGCAAACGCAATTCTTTGTTCCTTATCACAATTTTTTTAAAACTGTTTGGATGCAGCTGCTCGATTTCTTAATTCGGAACATTGTCTTGCTCGGCGTTGCGCAGTTCTCGATGAAGCAGGAAATCCTGTTATGTGCGATGTGCATATATAGCCGGATACTTCAGTTTTAAATGGATTTTGCCTTAAATACTCCACCAAATTTCGATCTTCCTCATTTGATGGTTTTCTATTATGTAACCAGACCCAACAGACATCCCAAGTGTTTGATGATAGCGCCATTTTCTTACAATTCCTTGAAGAGTACTTCTAGGTAGGTACTCTAAAATGATCAGCTATTTTCCATAAGACCACCCTATTTCTACTAAACATATTATTCTTGCTTTTTCCATAATACTTAAATGAGGCATTTTTAAATCAAATAAGATAATGACAATACTTAGACAGATATCATGATAACACAATTAACACGTTAGAAAGGTAAAAAAGTTGCATTTACAGTGCCACAGTGTAGTGTACGAATTAATTATCTGTCGTCACCTGTACCTACAGGGTGGGGCAAAAGTTAAAACTCTTATTTTCTCTTTTCTAAAATGAAACACTTCGTCAAACTGACTATACTTTGCTTAATTTCTTGATGGGTCAGGCTTTTTGATGTGGAAGAGTATTTAGCATTATAAATTAAGGGTGATTGTCTTTACTTTTATTGTCTTTACTTTTACTGTTTTTACTTTTATCAAATTGAAGATGTGCATTGTTTTAATTTTAAGATATACTGATATACATATTGAAAAATCTGAGGCTAATTTATATAATATATTGTAAATTTTTTTTTTTTTTTTTTTTTTTTTTTTTATGATCGAGCACAAGCACTATAGGAAAATCCTTTAAGGCGCTCTGGGAGCGGTGCGTGTGCGAAGAAAGCGATTCACGTTTTTCTTGAATCGTTGGAGGTTATATTCGGTTGGAAACACGGTCTCAGAAAGGCCGTTCCACAAAGATGACGTCCTCCAAATGAAAGAGTTCTGAAACAATGATGTTCGGGGTGTACTAAGTTGAACCACATAGGGATGGGCGGCAGTGGTTCGTCGTGTGTTTCTGCTATGCATTACTCTAGGTGGAATCGAGCGGGCAATATCTGTCGAACACTTGCCATGAAAATATCTGTAGAAGAGAGTCAAATCACCAACCTGTCTTCGATGTTCTAAGCTGTCGAGGTTCTTAGTCAGCTCGTGGTCGCCGATTAGACGAACGGCTCTCCTTTGGATGGAATCCAACAACCGAAGGGATATGCTTCGGTGCAGAACTCCAGATATGAGAGCAGTATTCCAGTGATGGTCGAATCTGGGCTTTATAGAGTGTCAAAAGTTGTTGAGGTGTATACAACTTTTTGGTACGGAAAAGTATACCGAGCTTCTGAGAAGCTGCCCTGGCGATTGCCACTACGTGATTATGCCAAGACATATTTCCTCCCAGGTTGACACCCAGCAAATTAATAGACGAAGTCAGTGGAATTGCGTGTCCTGCCATAACGATATCGGGTTCTGCAATGTTGACCTTCTTAGAGAAAACTGCAGCCTGGGTTTTTTGAGCGTTAAATTCGACTTGGTTACTGTCACCCCAAGGCAAAATTTCTTTCAGGTCTTTATTGAGGCGTGATACTTCATGTTGTCTGCGAAGATGTGCGTCAGTAGCCGATGTTTGAGGTTTCAAAGTAAAAGATGAGATAAGTGTGCTGTCGTCAGCAAAGCAATATAATGGATTTTCTGTTTTCGCTAGAAGGTCGTTAATGTACAGTAAGAAGAGAGTGGGAGATAATATGGACCCTTGAGGAACACCAGCATTGATGGTGAAGGTGTCTGAGAGAAACCCGTCAATCGCCACTTGCAGAGAGCGGTCCTTGAGGAAGCTAGACAACCATAAACAAAATCGACCGGGCATACCATAAGAACGCAGTTTGCTTAGGAGCCCCTCGTGCCAGACACGGTCAAAGGCTTTAGAGATGTCCAGTGCAATAGCCCGGGACTCCCCATGATGTTCGATTGCGTTGCTCCAAAGATGAGTGACATAGGCTAGCAGGTCTCCTGTTGATCTGGACTTACGAAAACCATACTGATGGTCGCTGATAATTTTAAGGCCTTCCAGGTATTTTATAAGTTGTTGGTTAATAGCTTCCTCCATCACCTTTGATATAACTGAAAGCAATGCGACTGGTCGATAGTTGTTTGGCAGGGTTTTCTTGCCTTTCTTTGGTATAGGCTGGACTCGCGCCTTTTTCCAGCAAGATGGAAATATTCCTTTTTTGTAGGATAAGTTAAAAAGTCTACAAAATACTGGTGTGAGTTCATCGGCGCATTTCTTGAGCACTATAATAGGAATTTCATCTGGACCAGAAGCTTTTTTGGCATCGAGCCCCTTCAAAATTCGTTTGACAGAACGCTGACGGAATACGATATCAGTCATTTCCGATCGAACTGCTGGAATGTTCGGGGGTGTTTTTCCCTGAAAGTCTACCGTAGAGTGTGAAGCAAAGAGTTCTGCGAGTAAGTTCGCTTTATCTTCAGCCGTGGTTGCTATTGTGCCGTCAGAACGTGTAAGCGGTGGAATATTTGATTTGGTAAAATTTTGACTGACGGCCTTAGCGACTGACCAAAAGGACCTAGATCCGTTAGGACTGGCGAGAAGTTTATTTTTGATCCTCATGTTGTGAGCCTCTTTGTTTTGATCTATCGTTTGCTTGCACTGGTTTCGAGCGGTAACAAAGATGGTGCGATTCACATCGGTAGGATTTTTACGCCATTGTCGGTAAGCTAGATTTTTAGCTCTGACAGCACGCTCGCAGTTCTTGCTAAACCAGGGCTTGCCATTCGAAGGGCGCTTCTTGGAGAAAGGAATAAAGGCTTCCATGCCAGTAAGAATGACATCGGAGACCTCTTGAGCACAAGCGGATGGATCATCTGAAGAGAAGCATACTTCCAGCCAAGGAAAAGTGCGAAAATGGTCCCTTAGGTCTTCCCAACTAGCTGATGTGTAGTGCCAAATTTTACGAGGTTTAGGAGGTTGTTCAGAACAATGCTTGAATGACGAATAAATATTACTTTACTTTACACCATAAATATCTTCAACCCCAATACCATATTATCCTCCTCAAGAGACTACTTTTTTACCATCAAAGAATACAGGCCAGGCAATGCCATAATTCCACGACGAAAAGTAGATTGTTTTTCATAAAATTCGATTATTCGTGGTATGGAGCAACGTCTCTGTCTGACCGACATCTATAAACATCAATAATTTCTCTGTCATTAACATTTCATATACCATATAAAATATTCATTTCATTTCATCCCATTTTCATCAAATCAAAACCATCCAGTTGAGGAAATGTTACAATTCCGAGACTTCGCGAGGTTAGTAGGAACTTGTGCCCGATATTCTTTAAAATCGTACCAGGGCGTTAAAAAGGATTTACCGATTAAGGAAAAAGATGAGTACTATAGACGAAAACCTAATCCTAAAAAATTTAACCAACTGTTGTACAACGTGTCTCTTCATCCAAGTACTGTAAAGTACAAAATTAGAGACAGGACAACTCCAGATTACACCATCTTAAAGTTATTCGAGAGAAACTTCCAAGAAAATAATTATGCTCAAAAGAAAACGAGGGAAAAACAAAGGAGAAGTTTGGGGAAAATTAAGAAGACTCAGACGCAATGGTACAATCGGCGGTCCCATGTATTTATCGCGGCCAAATACGATCCGGAAACGCCACATTTGTGGAGGAGCATCAAGGAAATTTATCATCGTAAGAGGGGCTATCCTGGACTGGCAGTGGCCGCATCACAGCAAAAGCTTAATTAAATTTATATTGCTCATTCAATAAACCATTTTTAAATTAACTCAGTTTTAACTGTGTTGGCACCGCGATTGGTAACGTCTCGTCTGATAGTCAACGGCTTATCAAAGATCGTTTGATCGAGAAAGTTGAAATTTGGCATAGCTTTAGGTGCTCATCGTAACCTAAACAAAACGCATATATATACATATACAGTGTGTGTATAAAGTCTGGAAACGGCTTAATAACATCACAAGTTACTGTCCGATTTAAACCAAATTTGGTACAGTTGTGTAAGAGGATCTAACGCACCGAATGACGATATTGGCGTTGTTGCCAGATTTTTAGTTTGTCTGGAATTCGAACGAATTTTATATTTTTAAATATAACACCCAGTATATTTTTACATTTTTAAATTCCACATAAAATTATAATTATTTTTTATTAAATGCAATATTAGTCTATACGTCATAGTTTCCGAGATATTGACTCTCGAAAAGTGACATTTTTGAACTTTGACAGCTTATAACTTTCTAACAGTACGTCTTAGAGCAAAACGGCTTACATGTCCCTATCTTCAATTTTTATTATCTTCCCAAAAAAATCAACTTCCGGTTAAACCGGATGTAACTCGAAAGCAGGAAATACAGTTGTTCCGGTTTAACTGGAAGTTGATTTTTTTGGGAAGATAATAAAAATTGAAGATAGGGACATGTAAGCCGTTTTGCTCTAAGACGTACTGTTAGAAAGTTATAAGCTGTCAAAGTTCAAAAATGTCACTTTTCGAGAGTCAATATCTCGGAAACTATGAAGTATAGACTAATAATGCATTTAATAAAAAATAATTATAATTTTATGTGGAATTTAAAAATGTAAAAATATACTGGGTGTTATATTTAAAAATATAAAATTCGTTCGAATTCCAGACAAATTAAAAAGCTGGCAACAACGCCAATATCGTCATTCGGTGCGTTAGATCCTCTTACACAACTGTACCAAATTTGGTTTAAATCGGCCAGTAAATTGTGATGTTATTAAACCGTTTCCAGACTTTATACACACACTGTATATATAAAGTTAAATCCGGAATTTTTGGAGCATTCGAGCCTTCTCGACTTTAAAGGAGTAAGCTAGACAACAATTCTAGCCACACTCCATTTCCGGACTTTGACGGATCCAGGTCCCGGGGGTCAGCCCGTCAAGCGGTGATCTCCATGTCGGGGCACGGGGGGTTTAAGCCGTGAAACAGAAACATCGACAACACTGCTTGAAGATCCATGTGTCACGTGACTTTTTGATGTTAGCCATGGTTTAATATATAATTTACGCGCGCAGTAGGTGTTAATTTTGCGGTTTTTTGTATTAATTTGTATTTTTATCCGGTTTTCGATTGATATCTAATAGAAAATTTAAGTGACATGATTGCTATAAGAACCTGTACAAAATATTAGTGAACATTTTTGGTGCGCGTTTGCTGTAATAGCCTTAATAAAGTGAAAAATCCAACAGCCTGGCCGGCCTGGCGGTTTGTTTACGGGTCTTATAATGGCGGCAGAATTTTATTTGTTTTAATTTAAAGGTTGTGTTTTTTGTATTTATCAACATGCCAAGCCCCTGCTGTATTCCTGGGTGTAACTATAACTATTAAAGTGTTTTGAAAGCAGGTAGAGTTGTTAAGAAAAGAACTGTTCTTTGTAAAAGAACTGAATCGGTTCTTTAGATAGACTTATGACAAATGATTGCTGAACGGAAGTTCAGCAGTTCTGACCCGGGAACCTGTTCACCTATTCTATTGTCAGTTACTTGGTAAACGAGGTAAAAGGTCGCCATAGTAGTAAAAAACCGCTTTTTGTTAATCAGTTTCTAAAAAAAAAAAAAAAGGTCGCCACTTCCGTAAACAACACAGAACACCGCTGCGTCGGGTTTGTTTCATGTTCATTTGAAAAGTAAGCGACATTTGACACCTATCGACCAGTAGAGAAGAGATTAGAAAAATAGAAATTAGAAATCACGTTTTACGGTTTAATACAAAAGTAATATGATATGTTTTCTGTGAGACCTTTCATTACTGATGCATAGAAAAAATTGCCTATGGGGTAAAAAACAGTAAACAAATTAATCGATAATAATAGACAGTTTTCGATGTCTTTTAAAAGCGATTCCAATAGCCGCTATTTGACAACTTTGACATTTGAGCTGTCATTTATCGTTATCGTTGCGGATAAATGGCGGGAGCTAACGGACGGAAGACAAAGCCATAGCGAAAAGGGAACGCATGCTTAATGACCATTTTTGACAGATGCAATCAACATAACCTATTTATTGTTAAGGTCTATTTTAAAAGTTTTTGGTTAGTATTTTTTCTTTTCTTCATGGATTCAACGGTAAATTCCCTCAACAGATCGAGAAATCGTTTCACGGATGAGGACGATATCATTTTATTAGAGGAAATATTGGCCAACAACCCATATTATAGCGATGCATGTAAATACCTCCAAGAGAAGGGCATCATCCAAATCCGAATCACTGGATGAGTCCAATAAAAGCAACCTTTCGTCTATCATGATGTTTTAGAATTTTGGGTACTAGGAAATTAAAACCAAGCAAAAAAGATAGCACAAAACGTATATGAAAATATGAACACAAACCATTAAAGATAGGTTATGTTATATTTGTTATGTTTACTGTCGAATTCGACCTAACGTTAAGCGAATTGAACGAAAACTTTTTACGATCTGTCAAATAGCGGCTTCGTATTCGTTATGGTTAACCGTTTGAATTTGCCAATACAACGAAAACTCTCTAATATTAGGGATGTTACGGAATAGCTTTTTATTGTACTTAGTGTGACCTGTACCTGTTTTAAACTCGAACCTATATATTTCAAATACCTATTACAGGTCCAAACTATTCCAGGTCCAACTTAAACGCCGCTCCGCTGATTGGCGCTATTCCGGCTGCAATATACTAAAATAAAGTATTCCACTCCCTTATCCTACTAATCTCTTACTAAATTTAACAGCTGTTCCATGCTTTTATCCCAATTTGCCTGCTTACTTGTCAAAAACTGTTCCCATTCCTAGAAAAAGTCCGGCGGAGAGAAACGAGGAACAACAAGAGCGTACCTCTAAACTTAATCAAGCTTTCGAGCAATCAGATTTTATAAAAGTTTTGACGATTGACGAAAAAATGAATATTTCTGAATTTTGGGAAGTAAAAATTGTAATAAGCGACTCAAAAATATATTTTTATAGTTTTGGTTTGACCAATGACTGTATAAATATTGTTAATCAGGTTTCAGTGGACATTGATATAAAGATAGAGGTTTTTTTAAAAGGTAATAAATTGGCTTACAATGATTTGAAATGGATTTTACACCCTTTGAAAGAATAAAAAACTCGCCCGTTGCTGCGCGTCATAATAGCTTGTGGATCCGCACTCCCAGCTGATGCGGCGTTGCCCGATGTCACTTCATGGCTTCTTTTTAAGGTGGAACTCTACTTTTTAAAAGCACACAGCAAACACAGTGTGATGTGAGCCAGACCAAACTGATATTGATGGGAATCGAACGAATCGACATTGCTGTTTTTACACATTTTCAGATATTATTATTTTTACTTAAGTTAAAAAAATTACATCATCGCATTTAAAATTTGTGAGGAAAATGAAGAAATTGTAGATTTTGCTAAATAGCCCCCGCTAGCTGTAGCAACGGAAGTCAGAACAACTGATGAATACATTTTGTCATAGCAATATTTATCCCCTCTTAGGTACTCCCCTTCAACAAAAGGATAGAGCAAAAACATAAACAAAAGTCATCCAGATTTTTTTTTAAACTGCTGTTACACCTTTACTTTAAAAAAATATTAATTTGAGAAACAAGGAGAAAGCACTTAATTTTTATTAAAAATACCAGAAATATAAATACCTACTATAATACAGATCAAGATCTTAACCTAGGCATGAAGAGCGGCTTTAAGTTGAACTTGCTGCATCTGATGTTGTATTTTTTGCAGCCCATCTCTATGTACATCTTGTTTCTTTTCCAGCGAACTAATGAGATCGTCCACTTTCTTTAATTCCTTGCTTATATAGTCTATTCTCTTGGAGACATTCTGCTTGGCTTCGAACAATTCTGTTTTAATCAAGACAGGTCCGACCGATTTGTATACTTTACCATCGGAAGGTAGAACATCTAATTCCGCTTTGACTATCTCATTCTCATTCAGTTGACCATCAAGTTGTTGTCGTGTGGAAATTGCTTTTTGAAGTTCTAAAAAAAGAGTGTTTTGTACCTACTTATTTCACTCTGTATATCATGTAATAAAATATATGGTCCTGAAAATGTAGGTTTTATAGTTTGAACTAACCGAACAAGAGAAGAAAATAACAATATTTCTGAACTTAAGTGATCTAGCTTGAAATATATGAATATAGAATAAATAAACCACAAGAACCAGTGTTATTCTATAACATATAAATAAGCAGTCTCGAAACGAAATAGCAATGGGGTTACCAAACAAATGCAGTAAACTGAAAACGCTATAAGCGATGTAAGTAACAGCATAATAGGGTAAACTTGGGCCCTTGGGGTTACCATAAAAATTGATTAACATAATCAACGAATACCACCCTGAAAAGCCTGACAAATAAAAAAATTCCAAGTTAGAGGTTAGAACACGTTTTTTCGTCAAAATAAATAATTCTTACCTTTTTGAAGTATTTGCATGCCGCTTATTTCAGCCTGGTATTTTCTTTGAAGATCCTCAGACATTTTAAAATTTATTTTTGACTTCAAATTCACAGGAGGAACACCAAAACTGAAAAACCTTGAATCCAAATAAGGAATTTTTCTTTACTAAAGGTGCGTTTACAATAAAATCAATTAAAAGATAATATTTTACCGCGCAAAAGAATCCAAAAATCGTTCAAAAACACATTTTTCTTTAATTTATTATTTCGCAGCAAGCCGGTAGTATTGATGAATGAGGAATAATGACAAAATGACTAGTAGTAGTCTTCAATCTTCATTCTTTAAGCATACGGATACTTCTGTTTTCTGATGTATACCCACCTTTAACTTAAAGTGACGTTTAACATAACCTTAAACCTTAAACACAAACAAGAAACAAGACGTCAAATAAACAATCAAGTCGAGTAAAGAAGGCGTACAAAAACCGAAAAAATGTTTTAATTCGGTAGAAACTGTGTGTTTAAACCTTAAAAAATGTATAGTAAATCATGCCTGAAGACAAGTGCTCAATTTTACGAAACTGTTGCAAAGAACAGTTAGAAAATGCACACCTACGCTATGTTAAACTGGGGCTGTCGCCCCAGGAATTGGAGAATTCTTTGTTTGCCACAAAAGAAAATGTATCTTATAAAGCCAAAACTACACGTCTAGTGTTATTTACATGTTTAGCAATTTTATGTGTTTTAATTTTGCTTCAAAGTAACTTGTTAAATATTATTTTCGGAATTAGATGTATTGTTCCGAACAACTACTTTATATGGGAGGCTACAAGGCCTATCTCAAACTGCAATTTTTGCTCAAATGTTACAGGACCAGTAGTACTGCCCAATATTACGAAGAAAGCGTTTGAGCCATATGCATATTCCTCAAGACCCATTGTTGTGAGAGATGCCTTTTTACATTGGCCTGCAATGCGGAAATTCAGTTGGCGATTTTTTAACGAACTCTATGCAGATATAGAGGAGTCATATAGAAGTGTAGATGAAGAGTGCCAATTTTTACATTTTAAGTCTGATTTTATTTCTATTAAGGATGTTTTTCTCATGAGTGATTCTAGAGTTAAAAATTCACTAGGGCAGAAGAGTTGGTATGTTGGGTGGTAAGTAAGAATTGTTTTTGCTGGCTTGATCAATAAAATTATAATCTCAGCTTATGTCCGTCTCTATGGTTATACATATAAATACATTTTTATTGATTTCCTCAACTCTATCTCTTATGAAATTGTAATATACCTATTCGTATGTAATTTATTGTTTTAGGGGAAACTGTCACCCAACTATCTTACAAGAAATGAGGAAGTATTATCCGAAGCCTCACTTTTTGCCAGAGGATGCGGAAATCCCTCATAAAGAATATGTTTTTATGGGGTACGATGATGGTGCCACCATGCACGTAAGTTTGAAGAAGTTTCCATGATTCTTTAACAATACCTAAGTTTAAAAAACATCTTTAAACATTGATCTATTAATGTTTATACTCTAAAAGTTGTAATTTCTTTTAGCTGGATTTCATAAATAGGCTCATGTGGCAGGCTCAGTTACAGGGTTCTAAAATTTGGACATTGCTTCCACCCTCCGAATGCCAAAATATATGTAAGCCATTGAAATTTCATGTTCGACCAGGGGATGGTGGTAAGTTAAAATATTTAGTGTTAGAAATAGTAGTGTGTAAATAGATATATTTGTTTACAGGATGGACATAAACTACTAGCATTTTTCTCACTAGCTTAGAAACCTTTTTGTTTTAGTTTTGGTCGATACAAGGGTTTGGTATCATGCAACAACTATACCTAATGGAGAATTTAGCCTCTCTGTACAGTCTGAATACGGATAAGAATAAAGAGACTTAGTATTACATATATAACTAGTTATTTTCTATATCAGATTTAACTGACATTGTTGCCGTACATTTACATTTTAAGTTTTTATAGCCAAAGTTTTTAGTACTATTTTAAAGTGTAGTTTTATTTTTAAGGTGTCATTTTTATGGTATTCAGTTCTAGTCGTTAAAAGTTACAGTGTTTCACTTAAAATGAAAGAACAGTTTTTATACTTGATCTATTTTACAGACCTTGGCTGAGAAGTCAATTTGATTTAGATGGTTTACTCAGCCCTCGGCTATCTTGGTCACGCTCTATTCTGTTTTTACTTTTACCTACAGTAATGGCCACTTAAATGTTTGTCTGCCAGACCTGTAAGATAGATTCATATGCCTTGAATAATTTTTAAATTTTTTTTTATTTTTACCCATTTTAAATTTATCTTTTTTTAAGTAAAACACTCTGTATAGACCTTGTTTCATGTACCTTTTTATTTATTTTAATGTTATATTCTGTCATTTTGATTTGCAGTACAACTTTTGCAGCTTTTTTTTAGTTACCAGTGTATATTCACAGAGAACCTTGGTTTTTATTTTATCTAGTGCCATTTTTGCCATTTTGTTGAGTTAATTTTAGAAAAAAATGTATGTTATTTTTATTGAAATATATTATTAGTTTGTCATTATTTTATTTCTTTTCTTCTATGATGTTTATGGCAAAGAAAATTTATAGGGTTTGTTCGTTGTTTATGGTACTTTGCCTGATCTGCGGATCTGCGACAAAAAAAAAATGAAATTTGGCAGCTTTATTAGTGTTGGGATCGCTCGAGTGAAAAACCGCTCGAGTACTCGATTATTGAAATAACCGACATCACTCGGTTATTGACACGACAACTCGAGTTATAATTTCAAGCGAAAATCGTCGCTTAACAAGCAGTCAAGCACTAACCACTGAGCGAAAGTTCGTTCATTCGATATCCGCTCGGCCATCGTCGCTTGACGGCTTTCAAGTTAATGCTCCGAAGTCTCACACGACATACGTCTTTGTTAACGGCACATAAACATAAAAGAGAAGGCGCTATCGCGACATGCGTTTCGTTTTCGTCGTTTTGGTTTGGATTTTGGATATTAAACATCTGCGACGCCTGGCCTGGCCTTCAAAAAGCAATCGGTGGTGATCGCTTGCCCTCGGCGTCATTCGCTATCGAATCGAATCGAGCGGCAAGCGATCAACCACTCGCTCAATGCGCTATTCATTGAATTCATTCACTACTTGATACTTGAACCGAAATTTCGAGTGATAAATCGCTCGAGCGATCGCTCGATTATTGAAATCGCTCGAGTAGTGACTACTCGATTATTAAAATCATCGGTTTTTCCCAACACTAAGCTTTATACCCAGTGGCGTAACTTGTATAGTCTCAGTGTTGTGGGGGGGTGGCTTATACATGTAACCGAACAAACCCTATAAATTTTCTTTGCATGTAACCAGTGGCGAATCAAGGCCTTTAGTCTGGGGGAACTTTCAAGGCGTTGTAGGTAAAAAAATACGCCTAGAACACTTTTTCTCACAACCCCTTGAGTATATGTTTTGGCAAAAATTGTGAAGCAATATACTGTTCAAAATATTAGATATTTTGTTAAGTAACAAATTTTAAGTCCCTTAATAAATATTTTATTAATGTTCTGTGTATTGTTCGCTTGATTGTTATTTTACAAATTAAACAGATTCTGATATAACCATGAAATGAAACATTGATCAAACACCAAATTCTTTGGTTAGCTACTCACTACGTGACGTCACAGCCTTTAAAGGTCACAGACCCATTGTTAATGTTTGTATCGTGGATGGTTACTAGATGGCGCAACTGATCTCATTTTGATGTTTATTTTTGTTACTTTTTAAGGTTAGAATTTAGAAATAGTTAAAACTGCGAAGTGAATTTATGAACTTTGATTATTTCTCAACTTTTATAAATCCATAATATCATTCTTTTTGAATTACAACTACCAACGACGACAGGAAAACATTTTGTGTAATTCGTTTCGTCATTCTAAAGTAATCGAAACTGTTGACACAGTAAATAAGAGATAAATATAAATGACACGAGCTTAGACTCCGATATATCGGTCAGTATCCGTACGAATTTTTGATAAAAACGATCAGAAACTAATTATTTAACAAAGTCTGTTATCACTTAAAATGGCTGTGATCCCTCGTGTATTGTGCAGTGCTTCGAGAAGAATTTTACAAAATTCTCAGATTTTCCCGAAGAGGTTAACTCAAAAATGGTTACACACATCACCTCGAGCATGTGCAGGTAGGTCAGGTTATTTTAACCTATTGTTACGTAATATGACACAATAATATTTAGGAAGCAATTTAAACGTTTGTTAATTGAATTAAGTAAGTAGCTAGGTATATAAAAAAAAGTTTTATCTAAAAATAACTATAATACTGAAATAACCAAAACAAATCTAATACACACTGGAAAAATAAGGGACCTTCTACCATGCTTTTTTATTGTTGGAATGTTATTAATAAAGCCCTGTCCAAAGTACAACCTAAGACTAATCACATTGACTCCAAATAGGGTTGCCAACCCTCCCGATTTAGGTAGGAGGTTCCCGATTTTTCAATAAATCTCCCGCCTCCCGACTAACATATTAAAACTCCCGCTTTTCCTTTTTTTTTTACTTCTAGCTCAGAAAAATACATGTTAAAGTCAGAAAAATAATTACATGTCTATCTTGGAAAAAAAGACTTTTGTTACAAAACAAAATCCTACTTATTAGGTAATGGAGAAAAAAATTTTGGTTTCTGAAATCTGGCAACCCTAACTCCAAATCATCATTGTCTTAAAACTTAAAAATTAATTCTAGTTGTAAATTATCATACTATTTTTTTAGAAAGATTATTTACTGAAAAACATGAATGGGTACACATAGATGGAAAACTGGGTACAGTAGGAATCTCAGATTATGCACAGGTAAAGATTAGAGGTACCTTACCTACCTGATGAATGTATATTATACTCAATACTTTTCAGGAAGCCCTAGGCGATGTAGTCTATGCCCAACTACCAGACCCCGGAACAGAAGTGAAACAGAAAGGTAAAAAAAGCCCTACTTGTTGCTTTTTGCATTTATTCTTAAAATTAGTCTCTTTTAGAGGAATGTGGGGCCCTGGAAAGTGTAAAGGCAGCCAGTGAAGTATACAGCCCGGTTAGTGGAAAGATTGTAGCCAAAAACGTTGACGTTGAAGAAACGCCTTCGTTGATTAATTCATCTTGCTATGACAAAGGTATTTATAGTTAACATATTATTATGTGTCTACTTAAGTTGAAACCAAAAGTATAGAAAACTATTTATTATTAATTTTAAGAAAAATAGTTATTCTTCATTGTAAGTGGTAGAATCAATGAGACCATTGAGGCTATTATTCTAGTAGCTATCACATGCAAATGTTTATCACAAATAATATCACAGAGTGTAATGCACAAATGAATTATTGTTTCATTGGATAATGTCTTTGTCTGTTCTTAAATTTATTAATAGAGGTTTGCATTGACCATCTCCATACTGAGTTGGTTCGGTGGTTCCACTTGTATGCAACAGGGTTCGAGATGTAGCTCCCGCGCGGATGCTTGGCGCATCTTTCTTTTGAGAGTTTTTTGTTATGACTCCTAAGTTGTTTGTTTCTAGGTTTTTAGATTGAACTTTCATTTTTGAAATAAACAGGTCATCTTTAGTAATTAACTCCTCCCAGTGAAAGTAGTAAACTAAAAATATTATATTAGGTATATGATCAGAAAAATGATTTTTAATAAATTTTGCAATTAAAAAGGTATATGAATTTATGTAAGTAGTAGTAGTAACATGTTTTATTTAGCAAAAAGCTACAATTAAATATTTTTTAATACATTTTTTTAACACATTTTATAAATTTATTTTTAAATTTTAAAACGCAACCTTCTTTTACCAAAAACAGACAGAAAAGTTAAACATTTTGCAAGTTGTATCAAATATTACCTATCATTTTGTTTTTTAATTAAATGTAATTTTAAAGTTTTTTTTAAACAGTTTTAATGATTTTTGAGATTTAATAGAATTTTTCAAATTATTATATTCTATCAAACCTTTATAAAAAATAGATTTATAAGCATAAGCTTATGTTTTAGTTACTCTATCTACATACAAATTTTTATTAGTTCTTGTTTTATAATAAATTATGATGGTCATAATTCAAAGAACAAAAATTTTTTAAACAATTAGGCAATAAGTTATTTTTAATTTTATGTATAAAGATACATACTTACTAAATAAAAAATTTAATTTCTAACAATCAACCAATCTAAATTTTTCAACATAAAATTAATTTTTGTATATTTGTCACAATTTAAAATAATCCACATTGCCCTATTTTGTAAAATTTGTAATTTATCAAATATTTCCTCACTAGCACAATATAAAATGGAAGAACAATAAAGAAAATGTGTTAATATAATGGTATTAAATACTTTTTTAGAAAACAAACTTAAATTAGAACTGATTCTTTTAAAATAACCTACTTTTCCGGCAATCTTCGATATAATACTTTCAAAATAATTAAAAATTTTAAATTTTTAATCAATGATTATCCCTAAATATTTAAAACTGTTTACTAATTCCAATTTTTCACCATCAATTACAACATTTATATTTTGACAATTTAAATTATTACCCATAACCATACATTTAGTTTTTGAAATATTTAATTTTAATTTATTTACTTTTAGCCAATTTAATAATATAATTATCTCAGAATTTAGAGTATTTAGACCTCGATTTAGACCATCAAAAATATTTAAAACATTAATGTAAATTAAGGTGTCATCAGCAAACATTTGTAACTTACACATTTTTAAAACTAAAGGCATATCGCTGATGTATAAAATAAATAATATTGGACCTACTATATTATTTGTTTTTTTATTTGAATATGTTTTGATATTTTTGTGACCTGTTACTTAAATAATTTTTATACCATTTATAAACGTTTCCACGAATACCATATCTACTGATACAATTTACTCAATAATCTAGCCCTGTCAATTGTTTCGAATGCCCACTTAAAATCTAAAAATACAGCTATAACATTTCCCCTTGATCAATGGTTCTCTTGTTTGACATTGAAAATTGGTACCCAGTGCCAAAACAATCAATATTATACAAATACGTAATAAATCATAAATAACGCATAATTATTGACATCACAACAAAACGATAAGATTAAAATGACCCCCCGTATGGATGGTCTGCACAAACATATTGTTTTTACTGTAATAATAATTGTTATCTACAGGGTGTCTCGCCGATAATATTTCGGAAAGTAATGCAATTTGAGTCCAGCAAATATGGATGATGGGGTGTTTTGAGATGATCTCTTCAATTGCAATTACAACTACCATATGCGACCGGTTTAACCGAAAGTTGTCTCAAACTTGCTTATTTTAAATGAAGCACCCTGTATAATATGTTTTATTTCCATATACATTTTATTAAAAGTTTTTGTATCTTACTACAACAAACAAAAAATAATTTAATTGAAAAATAAAATAATCTTTCTATCCACCTTTGAGCTTAGAATAATTAGATTTGTGATTTACTGATTTGTTTTGTAATTCTAATTCTATTAAAATGTATTTTTCGATACATCGCAAACATCGATGTGGACATCCCTGAACGGAAATGAATGAGACAACGTCAGTCACCATAGCCTCAACTTTGGGGGACGGATTATTGCTGCGTTGCCATACTGCATACTTTTTGTAAGGTTTTAGACAAATATTTAAATTTCCCGCATCATGATAATAGTAATTATACTTTTAACTGGCAAACCATGTGGAGAGACGCCATTCGGATCTTGATTTACTTCAGAATGGAATACGAATTTGGCAATAGGTTCATTTGTTATTGTTTCATCTATAGGTACCAAATCATTGGTATATATCAATATTTTTTAACACGCTTTTATTAGCTTCACGTGTATGTTTGTATGTTTGTTTGTAACCGACTTCTTTGAACCCGATTTTGGCCCACTTTAAACGGTCAGATTTAATTTAAATTTTGTAGACTTATCAAGAACCGCTGACAATACAATAATTTGATAAGTTTATCTCATTATCCTGATCAGGGTCGCCGGAATTCAATCATTTCCTTACAGATCCTCTGTATGAAAGTGAGAGAGATAGAGCTCACCGTATGCGCATGCGTACTATCTACCTACTTTCCTGCTTTCGCTATCAGTTGGTCCGTTGGCGGAGCGGGGTTGTTCGGGTTTGTGGACCCAATGCTTTATTGAAACTAGCCATTTAAAAAAAAATGGATTCACTGCTTTAAATCTAGCTATTTTAAGAAGTAATGGGCCTTTTCACTAAATTTTGATTTTGGTAGTAGTGTATAAAGGAACAAAAAATAAAATTTTCTGTGTTTTTACTTTTCTATACTTTTAAGCCGTAACTGAGAAAATAAATAAATAAAAAACTCCTTGAATAAAAACACGGACTTAAACATACCTACGTCATCGCGCCGGAAGATTGATGCACAGAGGAATGATAGGAATAGCCGAGTCGCTGGCTTAAAATATCAAGAATTCACAAAATCAGCAGCTTGACAGTGTTGCCGATACTCTCAAAAATCATATATTATAGTACCAGTGTAATGGTAATTGACTAGCAATTAGTAATTATAATATACCAGTTTTCCATTCAATAGCTGCGGAATGAATTATTTTACCAGTATTATGTTTATATTTATTTAAAGTATCCAAATAAAGTTCTAAGAAGAAAGTATATTATTAAGATTATAAAAGTTTCTACATATGGCAACAGCGGCTTAATTTGCCCATGGCAGTTCGACAGATCAGCATTTACGCGTGTGCGAGGTTGAACGCATGCGCTCTAGCAAGCTTTAAACATATCTACGTCATGAGTCGCGCGTGTTTTGAGATTTTTAAATTGGTTGCATTTTACCCGGTTTTTACTGTGCTGAAATAAATTAATGTTATGACCTAGCAATAATTTTATTGATGAAAAACACTTATTATAGCACCGACTGAACAATTCAAATGCCAAATGTATCAAATTTAAGAATAGTGAAAAGGCCCATTGTTAAATTAGGGACAGTATTCCATCTCTACTTCGGACCTCTCTATGACTATCTCTACTAAAAAAAAACAAATTTTTCTTAACAATAACTCAAACTAAAAAAGGAAAAATAAATATAGTTTTAAAAAACTAAAAAACACGCTTTAATAATAAATAATTAGTCAAACTAAAAAGCGGTAATTAAATATACAGTAATGTCCGCATATAACGAACTTCAAAAATGAACAGAGTATGGTTCGTTATATCCGAAGTTCGTTATATCCAGTAATGAATACATTTTGTTTCATTTTTCATGTAAGGGAAAATGGTTCGTATTAAGCGGAAGTTCGTTATAAACGGGTTCGTTATAAGCGGACTTCACTGTAGTTCAAAATAATTCTTGAAATTCTTAATATAGGCAGAAAATAATAATGAACGATAAACATTAGTATTATAGTGAAAAAAAAAGCGTGGGGCGCTTTGTACTATATTTTTCGTATATCGAGCACCCCACGCTTTTTTCACAATATGTTATGTAAACATAAATGTAAAGTTTGCATAGAAAATTGCTAAAAAAATATCGCCAAATTCCTGTCACATAGATATTAATTCCATCCCTGTGCGCATTGCAAAAATATACCTACATCCATGCAGGTACTGTAGAGTTTGTCATTATTAACTTAAAAGTCGTTTTAAATTTACTAGGGGTAGGAGAGCTGTTTAAAGGTGATTTTTATACGTTCTTGCATATATCTCCGTAACTATCGATCCTAGCAAGAAATATTGTACTTATAAAATTTAAGTAGATACAATTTCCTCCTGAAAAGGTCCTATTCATGTTTGTCATAGGATTAATACTTTCAAAGGTAAAGGGTAGTCAAAATATAAGTATTTAAAAGAAATCGTCATTTATTGGAGATAAAATATTTTGTCTACCCTATAACTTTGGATGTATTGAATCCTACGACAAAAATGAATGTGACTTTTTTGGAGAGTATTTTCTCTACTTCAATTTTATATGCACACGAAAAGTCATGCCAAATTTTAATTTGTGTTACTGGATTTTTTTAAATTTGACAGTTGAAGGGTCGGCCGTAACAACGTTGTATATAGCAAAAGTAGTGAAAGGAGTAAATCGCGAAAAACGATAAGAAGTCATTTAAGTATTAATCAAACTTGATAGTTGATATAATTTACTAAATTTGATATAACTATATTAAATTATAATTTAAAAAAAATGCTTTTTTTTCACCCTAATACTAATGTTTATCGTTCATTATTATTTTCTGCCTATATTAAGAATTTGAAGAATTATTTTAAACTATATTTTTTTTCCGCTTTTTAGTTTGATTAATTATTAAAGTGTGTTATTTAGTTTTTGTAAACTATATTTATTTTATAAAAAATACCACAACATAATACACGTGTCCAAGCCTTTTAAAAAAAAAAATACTTCACTGGATTTATTTCTAGTTACAAACTGACACTCTGCACTGCGATGACAGTTCAGTAAAGCGGTCTTTACACCTGTGAAGTTCTTTGTGAAGTAATTCACGACAATTTAACATACAAAATAATCAGCTGATGCACTATATTATTATGTAAATGCTGCTGACTTCACGAGGAAATTCCACGAATAAATTCACAAAGAACTTCGGATGTAAAGACCGCTTAAGGTGGGAGTATCAACATGCTTGCCAACCTATAACCTATTTCGCGTAGATTTATTTATGTTTTCTAGCTTTTACACAAAATTTAAATAAAATCAGTATCGACTTGATATTCTATAGGTAATAATTGACATATTTAATAAATATCAAGGAATTTCATAACTTATTTTAGGAGAATTGTATAGCGAAAAATATCGGGTAAAATTTGTTTTAACATTATTATGTCATTGTTCTTTCACTACTTTTACAATTCTCCCAAAATTAGCAAGGAAGTAAATAGATATTTTTGTAATATATCAGAGATTACCTAAGTAATGTGCCGACAATACTGATTTTATTTAAATGTTAGTCAATAAAATAATAAACTTGAAAAAATAACGCGAAATAGGTTATAGGTTGGTAATGGATTAAATAACGTTGAGAATGCCACCTTAAGAAGATTTTAATTTTCAGGTTGGCTCTTTAAGCTGGATTTAACAAACGAATCCGAATTAGAAGAACTAATGAGCGAGGCAAAATACAAGGAATATCTGAAGACCCAAGAGAGCCATTGACAAAATGAATAGGTTATGGAAGTTTTACAGAATCACACTATAGTAAATATACTGTTGCTTTATTTAAATAAATAAGTTTTAATATTATTTAATATTATTGCGAGTTCATTTGTGATGACATTCCTATTTTCGGGTTATCAGCTTTATTCCTGTATTTGACCCGAATTATCATGATTATCATGCTGGTCTTTAATGATTTAAGTTTATATATGTACTTTAAAAAAATTGTATTTTTTTTTTGTTAGAATACGTGCAAGGTTCAGCAAAATGTATACATACTCAATTATCTAATTTTCGAAAAATATTTTCACTTTATTTTTGAATATGGCGAGGGGGAAGAGTGCACTCTTTAATAAAAAAATAGCGGGCGATACAGGGTTGGCAAATATCATGATATTTATATAAATATCAAATATCGGATATATATCCGATATACCGGGTGTCAACGAGATTATTGTACATAGCACCACAGTGTTATGTTAAGAGATATTTTAATCAAATTTGGGTTACTGTAATGTTTGAAAGGGATCTTTATTTTTACCTAGAAACCAACTAAATTTCACTTCCGGTTTAACCGGAACTACGCCATTTATGTTTTTTTTAATGACAACCTGTATATTATATTGCACAGTCAAATTCTCGTCAAATTTCTCTTTTCAACGACATACAACAAGTTGACATTTACTTTCAAAATGGCGGCGTAGGACTCATTTTACCAAAAACAAAATGGTGTCTATAAAACAACGTATGCAATTGATACGGGAAAAATAGTGATAAAATCTTTTAAATTGGTCCCTTTTGTAATTCTTTAAGCACTGACATTTAGATTTTCTTCTTTTGTTTTTAAAGGAAGGTATTTTTTTATTGTTTAAAAAAATCTTAACTTTAACCCTATTTTACAGAGTTTTTTTTAAATGTTATCATATACTTTTTATTAATTAGTATGAAAGTCTAAAGTATCCTTAAGCACCTAGGGATATTTTTGAAATCAGAATGCGTTTTGCTTCAATAATAAAAATTTAATTGTTAAATAATTAACATGTTAATTAATTAATTTGTTCTTCTCTTGTAAACTTAACCATTTTATTCTTATTTAACGAAATATGAATCAGACCCACGACCAAAAGCACAATACACTACAAAATTTTCATTACAAACTAATAGTCTGATAATGGCGTTGACAAATACCAATTTTGTTATCCAAAGCCAACTTAGGTCGAACTAAGTTATTCAGTTTTTATTGAAAAATGCACGTTTTTTTTTTCTTGTTTAAAACTGAAGCAAAACGCATTCTGATTTTGAAAATATCCCTAGGTGCTTAAGGATACTTTAGACTTTCATACTAATTAATAAAAAGTATATGATAACATTTAAAAAAACTCTGTAAAATAGGGTTAAAGTTAAGATTTTTTTAAACAATAAAAAAATACCTTCCTTTAAAAACAAAAGAAGAAAATCTAAATGTCAGTGCTTAAAGAATTACAAAAGGGACCAATTTAAAAGATTTTATCACTATTTTTCCCGTATCAATTGCATACGTTGTTTTATAGACACCATTTTGTTTTTGGTAAAATGAGTCCTACGCCGCCATTTTGAAAGTAAATGTCAACTTTTTGTATGTCGTTGAAAAGAGAATTTTGGGGAGAATTTGACTGTGCAATATAATATACAGGTTGTCATTTAAAAAAAAACATAAATGGCGTAGTTCCGGTTAAACCGGAAGTGAAATTCAGTTGGTTTCTAGGTAAAAATAAAGATCCCTTTTAAACATCACAGTAACCCAAATTTGATTAAAATATCTCTTAACATAACACTGTGGTGCTATGTACAATAATCTCGTTGACACCCGGTATATCGGATATATATCTGATATATATCAAATAATTTTTTTCAGCTGAAACAGGAAAAACCACACTATAGTAGAGTAGCTAAGTAAAATCAAGGAACTAGATATTTAAGTAAATATTATATTTTTATTTTGGCATTTTAAATTTAAATTTTATTACGGATTAACGTTGCAATAAAAAAAAGCACACACCATGCACAGTCGCGTGGACGAACGCTTCAGTAATGAAAAATAATAATGAAATAAATAGGGGATAGCAATCGTAATACCAACCCAAACCATACAACATTCGGCGGTAAATTAAAATTTCCAAAAATTTGTTTAATATCGTTGTTAACAGTTTTTTCAGCACTTAAAAAAAAGTAATTTTTTAATAATAACTATCATGATATATATCGAGATATAAATATCATGATATATATATCGAGATATAAATATTATGATATATATCAGTGATATATATCATGCCAACCCTGGGTCGATATATTTTTTTATATTTATTATTTCAACAGAAACTTTGAATGATAAGCTACTAGGCAGGCAAGTAGATAGGAGGGGGTATACTGGGAACAGTACCCCCCCCCCCCCCCAGAGCTATATTGCGTCCTCAATTAATGCCTAACTTAAACCGATTATCACTATGCTACCTTGACCCCGTCCCAGAAAGAAAAGCTGCGTCCCCGGAGCTAGGAAAGAGAAAAATAAGCCAATCACTACTTAGTACATCGCAAAAACATATCTCATTACGTAGATAGAACGTGTAAATCAATTCAAACTTGAGCTTATAATAAGTTATAGGAGAGGATTTTAACGATTATATTATCATTTTGTACGTTGATTCATTAAAATCGGGCTTCGTATTTTTCCAAAGTACCTATTTAATGTTTGACAACTGTCAAATAAAAAAAAATCCAGTAACACAAATTGAAATTCGGCATGACTTTTCGTTAGTACCTACAGTACATCATACTAAACACCTGGTTGGTAGTGGGTCAGCGGGGGTGTGGGGGGGGGGGGGGGGGGAGCTGTTTGAAGGTGTTTTTATACTTTCTTGCACATAACTCCGTAACTATAAATCTTAGCGAAAAATATGTGCATATAAAATTGAAGTAGAGAAAATTCATTCCAAAAAAGGTCACATTCATTTTTGTCGTAGGATTCAATACATCCAAGGTATAGGGTAGACAAAATATGGGTATCTCCAATAAATGACGATTTTTTTTTAAATACTTATATTTTGTCTACCCTATACCTTTGAAAGTATTAATCCTATGACAAACATTAATATGACCTTTTCAGGAGGAAATTGTATCTACTCAAATTTTATAAGTACAATATTTCTTGCTAGGATCGATAGTTACGGAGATATATGCAAGAACGTATAAAAATCACCTTTAAACAGCTCTCCTACCCCTAGTTAATTTAAAACGACTTTTAAGTTAATAATGACAAACTCTACAGTACCTGCATGGATATAGCAGTATATTTTTGCAATGCGCACAGGGATGGAATTAATATCTAGGTGACAGGAATTTGGCGATATTTTTTTAGCAATTTTCTATGTAAACGTTACATTTGCGTTGTAAATTATTATTATTACGGATTTTCTCACCTCTGAGCTATTAGTTGTCCATATTTGGAGATCAACAAATTGTAAAAAATGTATTAATTTGACAGTAATAACTGATTCAATATAAAGACAGATAACCAGTCGAAAATCAGCTAATTTTATAGTAAATATAATGCGAGAAAATGTTTTTCTAACCACGTGAAAAATCCTTTATACAATAAGATTGCATTTCATCTAACACAGTTAGATATTAAAATACAGATTCAGATTACTATTACACATTTTCTTTACAGTAGCGCCATATTAAATGTGTGTTTTTCTACAAAATCAAAATGGGGCTATTAAAATTTGGTCGCATGTGATGCAAAGTTTATTTGTTTTTGACCCTGTATAAGGTAACTTCATAAAATAAGTATTTTTGAAAACGTAGTGTGTGCCTGAAAGTAAAAAAATAAAGTAAAGGGGTTTTAAATTAAATCGTTGAAAATAGATAAACTTTACGTTAAGTCACAGAATATATAGCTTGCGTAGCTATATATTCTGTGGTTAAGTGAAACTAAAATTTATTTTCCACTTAATGAACACTTTACTGAAGACACTGTGTTCTTTTTTGTCCTAATATTAAGGTGTATTACTTTCAGACACAAACTACGTTTTCAAAAATACTTATTTTATGAAGTTACTTTATACATGGTCAAAAACAAATAAACTTTGCATCACATGCGACCAGGTTTTAATAGCCCAATTTTGATTTTGTAGAAAAACACACATTTAATATGGCGCTACTTTAAAGAAAATGTATCTGAAATAAAGCATTGTCAAAACCAAGAAGTTTTATGTAGGTTGCGTTGAGTCTTATTTTGCAAAAGTGGTGCAATTTACAAAATATATTTAAAAAATTTAAATTATCTTATGCAGCTGAAATTTTGCATGTGGGCTAGAAATTGCATTTGAAAAAACTTTTTCCAATAACTTTTTTCGATATTTTCAGAAATAACCCCACTTTTGAATTCTTTTTTGGAAAAAATGAAAATTTGACAGATAATGCGAATCACGTGACTACTATTTTTGCTTAATTTTCATCTCGATCGAAGCAGAACTTGATGCCAAAGTCAAATTTCGAATAAAGCTATTAATAAAAAAAAACCCATATGATGCGGACTTTACTGATGGTCACATTGTATTATATAAAATTTTATAGGAAGATTAAATTAACAAAAATACAAATATTAAATATATTGGGAAATAACATCAATGCAGGGACATCTTTATATAGGATTACTAGTTATGTATATGTAACCCAACATCTGGCGCGGCAAATCCCTACCACCCATTTGATCGGTCGAATCGGCTGCAGATTTCGCGATACAATCCCTGTCCATTTTTTTTTACCCTCTCTTGTCACTAAGTTTCTTTTTCGGACGTAGGTCAGTTGAATGTCCGCACTTGTCCTTCCTGCAGTTGGTGGCTTTGGGATGATTCCTGGAGTAGCACTTTCTGCAGATCATTTTGTCGACGTTGTACTTTTCCGCCAGGGCGACCAAATCGGGGTTCATATATTTGCTCTTCATGGCGAAGGTTTCTAAAAACTTTAATGAAAATTTTACATCTATAATTTTTAGCCAATAAGATCATTTCCGCTCGTTACTATTGCAACCTTTCCGGAATAACTGTGTGTTTAACATTAATAATAATAATTATCACAATGATGAAAACAATATTACTTAATAATAATAAATTTATTATTTTAATATGACTTTCAATATTTGTTTATAATATGCTGTCCCTTTTTTCCCCTTTTTTTTGTAAAGTATATTTAATGTCTATATGTTGCAAATAATTCGTTAGATATGACAATCTTCCTTGAATTTCAATTACATGAAATTATTAGAAATATTATAGTGCATTTAGTACCATGGACCATTTACAAACGTTACGCACCATAATAGAAAAAACAACCGAATACAACATACCCATACATCTGGCATTTATAGACTTCCATAAAGCATTTGACTCAATTGAAACATGGTCCTTCCTTAACGCTATGAATAATGCCAGAATCGACTCAAGATACAATGCAGTTATAAAAGATATATACAAAAACGCCACAATGCATGTTAAAATTAACGAAAGCTTAAAAACATCTAAAATAAACCTAAATAGAGGAGTTCGACAAGGCGACACGATATCACCAAAACTGTTTACCCTGGCACTGGAAGAGATATTTAAGGAAATGGATTGGAAACAAAAAGGCTTAAAAATCGACGGATCGTACCTGAGTAACTTACGCTTCGCGGATGATATTGTTCTCATCTCCGAAGATTCAGATGAGTTAAAAGAAATGATGCAGCAACTAAACATAACATCGAAAAAAATAGGGCTAAAAATGAACATCAACAAAACCAAGATTATGTCACCCAATCACATTCAATTATCATTATCTAACATAAACATTGAAAACGTCGACGAATACGTATACCTAGGACACCTCATTAAACTAGGAAAAGAGAATCAAAAGTCGGAAATAACGCGAAGAGTGAAACTATCCTGGGCTGCTTTTGGAAAACTAAAATACGTCCTAAAAAATCCAGACATTCCAATACATCTAAAACGCAAAGTTTATGACATGTGCATTTTGCCGGTAGCAACATATGGCCTTGAAACAATGGCAATCACAAAAGGCAGTGCAGACAGACTAAAGACAACACAAAGGGCAATGGAACGAGCAATGCTTGGAGTCTCCATAAGGGATCGGATCAGAAACGAGGAAGTAAGAGGACGAACAAAGGTGACCGACGTAATTTGCTACATGGCCGAGATGAAATGGAGGTGGGCGGGACATGTTGCAAGACAGGACAATAGTAGATGGACCAACAAAGTGACCCACTGGCGCCCCAGAGAAACAAAAAGAAGTAGAGGAAGACCGCAGAGGCGCTGGCTGGATGATATCAGAGAGGTCGCTGGTAGAAACTGGGCACAACTGGCTCAGGATCGACAAGAATGGAAAAGACTCGGAGAGGCCTATGTCCAGGAGTGGACTCGATAAGGCTGAAGAAGAGAAATTATTAGACAAATTAACAGAATCTTAAGCAATCCATTTTAATTTAAGTGGTGCTACTAAAATTTACCGATAATATATTTTTTGCAAATATTCCTCATGCCAGGGCCATTTTTTTCATTTTAGAATAATTGTATTGAGTCTCTATAGAGGGTGTCTCACGGTCGATGGTACCTTAGACGTTTCTGACGAACCAGTAAAGGGATCGTTCTGAAAATTTGGTCGCGTACATAAACGGACATGCTCTACCAACCTAAAATATTTTTAACAATACAGTGTTGCCGCTTCCACATAAAAATAATAGTAACCTCGATTTTTTAAATGCAACACCACATATTTTATTTTATTTTCGAAACCCCCATTACTTTTCTTACAATTTTTATTAACTCTACTCTATACTTATCTCTTACCGTTTCTAAGATATAAATTAATTTCAGTTTTTTTTGTACGAAAACGTCACTTTTAAAAATGCTGATAATTTTGAACTCTAAAACACTGAAACCCTGAAATTTGGTAAATAGTTAACTAATACCATAGGGATAGGGATAGTTAGTTTAGGTACAGGGTTATCCAACCAAGACTAGACAAGGCGATTTTTTGACTTTTCCTGTACTTTTATAAAAAAACTGAAATAGTCATCTTAAGTCATTTTCTCCCGCGAATTCGAATATATTCAGCAAAAAACAATTGAACATCAAACAAAAGTACTAGGGGTCACTTTGATATTTTTTTAAATGGAACACCCTGTATATTTTTACATTTTTAAATTCCACATAAAATTATAATTATTTTTTATTAAATGCATTATTAGTCTATACTTCATAGTTTCCGAGATATTGACTTTCGAAAAGTGACATTTTCGAACTTTGAAAGCTTATAACCTTCTAACAGTACGTCTTAGAGCAAAACGGCTTACATGTCCCTATCTTCAATTTTTATTATCTTCCCAAAAAAATCAACTTCCGGTTAAGCCGGATGTAACTCGAAAGCAGGAAATATAGTTGTTCCGGTTTAACTGGAAGTTGATTTTTTTGGGAAGATAATAAAAATTGAAGATAGGGACATGTAAGCCGTTTTTCTCTAAGACGTACTGTTAGAAGGTTATAAGCTTTCAAAGTTCGAAAATGTCACTTCGAAAGTCAATATCTCGGAAACTATGAAGTATAGACTAATAATGCATTTAATAAAAAATAATTATAATTTTATGTGGAATTTAAAAATGTAAAAATATACAGGGTGTTCCATTTAAAAAAATATTAAAGTGACCCCTAGTACTTTTGTTTGATGTTCAATTGTTTTTTGCTGAAGATATTCGAATTCGCGGGAGAAAATGACTTAAGATGGCTATTTCAGTTTTTTTATAAAAGTACAGGAAAAGTCAAAAAATCGCCATGTCTAGTCTTGGTTGGATAACCCTGTACAGGTATGATATACAAGAATTAAGTGAAATTTTAGCAGCTTTTCAAATCCGTAATAATATACAGGGTGTTACATTTGAAAAAAGGACTTATGGTCACTTTTTCAAGTTACCAGAATAAGTGTATTTTTTAACCACCCTGTATATTGCAACTAAGATTTGGGACTAAGGCAAAGAGTTCTATATGTTATTAGTTAACTATTTACCAAATTTCAGGGTTTCAGTGTTTTAGAGTTCAAAATTATCAGCATTTTTAAAACTGACGTTTTCGGACAAAAAAAACGGAAATTAATTTATATCTTAGAAACGGTAAGAGATAAGTATAGAGTAGAGTTAATAAAAATTGTAAGGAAAGTAATGGGGGTTTCGAAAATAAAATAAAATATATGGTGTTGCATTTAAAAAATCGAAGTTACTATTATTTTTGTGTGGAAGCGGCAACACTGTATTGTTAAAAATATTTTAGGTTGGTAGAGCATGTCCGTTTATGTACGCAACCAAATTTTGAGAACGATTCCTTTACTGGTTCGTCAGAAACGTCTAAGGTACCATCGACCGTGAGACACCCTGTATATGTATACCCAAAAATATGTTCCTGGGATTTTATAAGTACGAAACAAACATTTGTTCGTCAAAAATAATGTATTCTATTAGTCAATTTTTTTAAATTCACTTAGGGGTTGAGATAAAGGGGCGAGGAGGATAACTGTGTATGATTTTAAGCTATGTTTGTTTGAAGGTAGTAGACAATGAAGTAATATCAAAAAAATTACCGTGTTGGACTTCCATTGTCTTTATTTTGTTACTTAACACATCGCTTCGTAGTATCTCTAACCGTTTTCAAGTGTAAACTAAATTATAATTCTACTGTCTTAAATGCTATCCATGTGTAATGAAGCTTGACGACTCCGCCTACGTGCTTATTGGTGTGTGAAGCTTGAGCTGTTGGTTTTGGACAAGAGGAGGCTTCCAGATATTGGGGATATCTATACTTGGTTTACTAAATATATGGGTATTTTGATTCATGAAAGCTGCTTCTTTGAATTTTCGTTTTCTCCAGTGCTGTTCCGTGTCCAAAACCTTGGCTTCTGACCACTGTATATTATGTTTGTTGGTCCATACATGTTCCGCTATACCCGATCTCGGGGGTTTTTACTTTTGTAAGAAAGCTTTGGGCTTATTTCCGAATTTGAAGGCTGTTTTGATATTATAGTTTTTGGTTATCCTTGTAATCTTTTCAGAAATCCCTTTGACATAAGGTATTGTAAGAAATGGTTGCTCCTCTTTCGTTTCTGTATTAGTTTTTACTTCGCGATTTTTAAGTTTTGAGATGGTATTAGTTGCAAAGGTTTCAGGGTTACCATTCTGTTTTAAATCTTTTTTAATGTTTCAAATTTCAATATTAAGGTCTTTTGGATTGTTGCAAACGTTAGATGCTGTGATATAGAGTTTGAATTATTCGATCCGTAATGAAAACACAAAAAATTGTATCTATCAAATCCCTTGCGAGTGTGGCGAATCGTACATTGGAGAAACAAAAATACCTCTTCCCGTACGAGTTAAAGAACATCTGAAACATACACAAAGAGGTGAAATTTTGAGATCAGGTATAGCGGAACATGTATGAACCAACCAACATAATATGTAGTGGTCAGAAGCCAAGGTTTTGGACACGGAACAGCACTGGAGAAAACGAAAATTTAAAGAAGCAGCTTTCATGAATCAAAATACCCATATATTTAGTAAACCAAGTATAGATATCCCCAATATCTGGAAGCCTCTTTTTGTCCAAAACCAACAGTTCAAACTTCACACTTCAATAAGCACGTAGGCGGAGTCATCAAGCTTCATTGCACATGGATAGTATTTAAGACAGTAGCCTTAGAATTATAATTTAGTTTACACTTGAAAACGGTTAGAGATACTAACTAACCGAAACGTTGTGTTAAGTAACAAAATAAATACAATGGAAGTGCCACAATTTCTTTTATTTTAAGCTATATTGCTGAAAATTGGTACTAGTTATGCTATAAAAAATATTTCACTTTTAAATTATAATTTAGGAAATATTTCATAATGACAGACCGAGTACGGGCACTAGCCTATAGTATAAAAACAAAATTAAAATATTAACACATTTTTTACATACCTGTTCTTTGCTCACAAACTCAAAACTATCCAGTAACTTTTATCGTTCCGCTATAACTATTATGGTGAGTTTCTATAACTTCTCGCCTTTTTTCTTATATATCCTGTTTTTCCATGCGCATATGCATTGGCCGATGCGAAGTGGGAGAGATCGAGCTATTGGATAATGTTGCGTTTTTTGTGTGGTACGTTGTACTGCATTCGGGATTTTATAAAATTGCGCAATATTATTTATTGATTTTAATCGTAGGTATGTAAAAAACTTTTTTTCGTAGAACCGTTTGTTGCAATAATTTGTTGTTTTTGTTTCTACCGGTGGGACTTAATGTGGTGAAATATAATAATTTTTATCTTAAAAGTTTTATAAACAGTATTATAAAAGTACAGTTTATCAAAAACAATTTTAAAAATTTCCTTATGATATTATTTATAATATCTGAATAAAACAATGCACCTGTTAAGACTCATTACCTGTTGAAAGAGATATCCATCCTCTGCGGCACTTTTCTCACTATTAAAACAATTATGCACTAAACGCAGTGGGATTGTTAATACCTTTAATTGTTTTGAAAGTTTATATATCACAAATAACAGGGTGTCCGGAAATGAGGAGCAAAAAATTTAGGGGATAATTCTAGACCGAAAATAAATGCTATCTCTTCCTAAAACATTTTTTCGAAAATCGATTATTACGGAGTTACAGGGTGTTAAAGTTAAATTTTATTTACAGTTTTTTTTGGCAATACCTTTTGCCACGTTTACAATATTTTGACAGAATCTCGTATATCGGGCTTTTTCGGGATGAGGAATACATATTTGCCCACCGTTTTTTTCGCATTTTGTAGAGGGCGCCACATAGGAGCCTATACTTTAATTTAAATGGTCCCAACTTTTTTGTCCTACACTGTATGCGCATTTTGACTGAATATTTTTATTCTCCTAACCTTTTGACATAAAAAAGGTGTACTACTTTTGTTTCGATAAATCTAACGGTTTTCGAGAAAAACGCTAAAATAACATTGCTTGCATGTGATGAATACGAAATTATTTTAATTTATTTTCAACCTTAAACATAGCATAGCAAAGGAAGGAAAATTCAATGGAGTTCGTCGGAAATTTTTAAGAAGAATTAATTTATGCATTGAAGAGGATGAACGTCACTTTGAACCTCTGATTTGATTGTTTAATTTACTGTTCTAGTAAGTTATGTATTTTAAAACTGCAAATAAAGTTTAACTTTACCACCCTGTAACTCCATTAATAATCATTTTTTTATGAACCTGTGTTAAAAACTCACGAGCCACCAGATGCATTAACCACATTGCATTTCTTGTACATCCTCCAGAAACTGAGGTACCTACCTTCTTGTGTTCCAAAAAGTTGCGATACATCTCGCCGGTGAGTCTTTCTGGTTGAAATACCGGTCCAATTAGCCAGTTAAATACTCACAATTCCAACCCAAACGTTCAACGAGAACTAATGTTAAAAACGATCTTCTCTTCTTGAGAAATTCGATTGATCGGTAAAGATAATCAGCGCCAGTATTTGAGGGATTTGGAATAATGTTGTATGCGGTATGGTTACAACAAATAGTCCCTAAGAATTTTCCAAACCGTCCTATTACGTACAGTTGACGACATATAAATTCGTACACGACTCCACCCATACATAACTCAACTAAAGTTGCCACAGTGGATCTTTGCCCGTGCGTTATCAATCAACGATCAGGACTCGACGTGGTTAATAACTCTGCATCCTTGTTTATTACAGTAACAAGTTTGAATAAAAGCATAAAAGAACGTCTCCAAAATTCCGCAATAATATAACGTGCTAGACAAGGATAAAACTATAAACGTCAGTTAATTACTTTCTTTATTTGTTTAGTTGACAACCGTTGTATTTTAGAACGTCATTGTCAACCTTATTTTGATCTGCTAATCTAATTCGTATTTTGTAAATCTGTGTGCCTTAGAACTGTTCCTGTTTCTAAAAATAGTTCTTTTTAGAGGTAATTATACCCACCATCTGTTTTGGCGGTAAGTATTTATGGATTTTTATAATAACTAATTTATTTATTTTAAATATTCTAACCGTGAAAGTTCTTTGAAACGTTTACGGCAGTGGCTAAATTCCCTTAAATGAAAGGATGTTAAAAATTTGACTTTTGCGATTTTAATAGTCAATAAAACACCAAACTTTTGTAGATTTTAAGCTTTAAAAATAGTATTAAATGTATAAACATTTGTTTGTCAATTTCTTTTAGATAATAGAGAATGCCGGGCAAAACTTAAAATAAATAATAATTTTTCGTGATATTATGTAGGTACGTCAAACGGTAGGCAGGCACGTCCATTTTATGAACTTAATTTAGTTTTGACTTTTTTCGTCTCGTAATTTTGATTTGATTCATACGATTTTGATGACGTAAAAGTGATGACGCACGGGAAAAGAACCACTGTGGCGACTTTACAACAAAATTGGGTAAAACTGGTTTCTCACCTTGCTGCTTATACCTGGATAGAACACCAGCTATATACATAGCTGTAAATTATTGTGTGTACGATTTTTTACCATCATAAGTAATAAATGGTTATTTCTAAATATTTTTGTGTTTATGTTACAGCCGCGAAATAAGAAAATTATAAAATAATACCAGGAAAACTACAAAAGTATTTATAAAGCCAAAAAGGGTAAATTTATTAACAAACAGCAAACAAAATACTAATATTTAATTGCTGCGCCATTGGATTCTAACACTAATCGTAATCTTCTTGGCATTGACAAAATAATACTTTTGGTGTAATCCGTAGTTAGCCATTCCCAAATTTCTTTTATTTTATTTTATCAAATAACTCTATTTCATTCTGATGTGGTTTAAAATTTATTTTGTACATTTTTTTTACCCAAACATTTGCAATTGCATTTAAATCAGGACTTTTTGAGCACCAAGGCAGACATGTTACGTTGTTTTGTCTAAACCAGTTTCCTATATTTCTTGCAGTATGCACAGGTCAGTTATCCTGCTGAAATATAAAGTTATTTCCTTCAAAAACTATCGCGCGGCAGAAGGAAGAAAAACATTTTTCAAAATTTGAAGATATACAGTGTCACCAGTAAAGTCCGCATCATATGAGATTTTTTTTTATTAATAGCTTTATTCAAAATTTTACTTTGGCATCAAGTTCTGCTTCGATGAAAATTAAGCAAAAAAATAGTAGTCACGTGATTCGCATTATCTGTCAAATTTTAATTTTTTCCACAGTTTAGTGTACGAAATTATTTGTCGTCAACTGTACGTTTGCATTCAGTGGGGAAGGAGGAAACCAAGGGTGCAATTAAAATGTATTCTATAGCTCCCCGATACTTGCAAATGACAGAAAATTGTCACAAATTGGCAGCAAGTAAGATTATGACGCCAAGTTTTATTTTTATCGCCAAATAATTATTGAGATACTACCTAAAATGGTCATTATGGTCATGAAAAAAGCTAGGTTATTTTAACGTTTATTCTAAAAAAGTACAAACACAAACCATAAAAATTAAATAACAAATAATTCAATTTGTACAAAATACAAATAAATGTATACGTCTATAACATAATTATATACAAGTATGGATGCGTTGTCCGCTAATATCTTGACTAAAATCAATACCTATAAGGATTTTTGCAATAACTATTATCTTTAACATTTTTAATTTATCCTGTTCTTTGCTGTAATATAATAGTAGGGGAGCCCACGATGCTAAATGGGGATTTACTCGAGCGTCGTGGGGACCTGTTGGATCTTGAAGATTGGACGGTAGAAAGGAAAAAATGTCATATCATGTGTACCCTTTCACCGGTGGGGGGAGTTACTACAGGCTTTCAAAAATGTAAAAAAAAACAGTCACATGGATATACTCGAGCGCATCAGATATTAATAGTGTATATGCCCCACGTGACTCTCATGACGGAGGTACATTAATCTGCCGGTACGGAAGGGTTAAAAATGGGAAAAAAAAAATTACCCGAGCGTGTCAGATATTCAGAGGGGATGTTAAGGGGTCATTCAATAGACTGACGATTCGGATGTGACGCAAGCTCGTGGCGACTTTTCGAAAATGCAAAAAAAAACACGCTATTTTGACATACTCGAGAGCGTCAGATTTTCATACAGACGGTTCAGCTTGGTGTCCTGGTCGTGCTGATTCATAATCTGACGACTATTTTGAGGGATTTTGTTAATCTGACCGTTTAAAAAAAAATTTCATGATTTTTTTTTAAATGTGACATGTGACACCTACTGTCATTTTTGAGAAAACCCATAAATACTTGGCCAAAAGTTCTACATCCTACTTTTTGAGTGAACGCGCTAACTCAAAAAACAAAAAAGTTACAGGCTTTTAAAAGTGGGACAAACTAAAATGTAAAGTAATAACTCTGTACATATAATCCCACGAATGCTGTGATCAGCCTATGATGGCGTGATGGCTGACGGAAAGTAGTGTGGGAACGGTGCGAGAGAGTGAGTGATAAAGAAAGAGACATCGAGGCGCGGAGTGCTTCACTGCAGCTGCACGCGCTAATAAACTTTATTGACGATTTTTGTTACTTCGGCTTGTGGTAATCGGCAGATTATATTTTTCCCGTTATCCTTGAATTATTTCCTTCAAAATAAAAATAAAAATTGACCGCGCTCGAGAATGTCCATGTGACGTTTTTTTTTTGCAAGTTTGTGACCCTCCCACTCCCTTACGTCACGCTCAAATCGTAAGATTATTGAAATGCAGACTCTTTAGCATATGTAATTAACCCACCACACCTTAATCTGACGCGCTCGAGTAAATCCAGCTATCGATTTTTTTTTACTATTCTGATCAGCTGCCGTACACGCGCGGCACTATATAGAGGGCTTAGACATGGCAGAGGTACTCAACAGGGTGCAAGGTATCCCCCCATATGTTAATCTGCCGCGCTTGAGTAAATCCCAAAATCCGCTGTTGGGCTCCCCTACTATAAACTAAATAATCTTACATCAATACTCAAATCATAAAATGTATCACTATCTCTCCAAACCTGAGTTACAAAGTTATTTGGGTCAATAAAAAGTATTACCCCCTGAAAACGTCTGCGGGGGGTCCCACTCAGTTTTTGTTATGCCATTGATTACCCCTCGAAAACATCGCTTTTGTATGCTTTACATTCACTCCCTATTAGGTTATTTAAAAATTATTGAAACCTATCTACCACAAGCAAACTTGGGCAATATATCTTATCGACCCAAATAAACTCATGTTATGATTATTGTTTCTGAGATACCACCATTCCTATGATTGGTAGACGAGCTAGAGTGTCCCAAAGAAGATCGTAGATTATTTTAACCGGCGGGATCCAACAGCTCAGAAGGTAGAATAGGTAGTAGTACAGGGTGAAGACGAATAGTTTGTGGACAACGTATAATCTAAAAAAAAATTATTATTACAGAAATAATAGTACGAACCCATGGACCTAAGAAGAAGGAACTAGGCAGGGACATGTTATTTGATAAATATAGACCGTTATCAAATTTTAATGATGGTTGAGCTGGGTGACTTCAATAAAACACAATAGTACCGTGCGAGCAAGTTATTTGCATCAAAGAAGGCCTTGCATCTAAGGACGTAATGCTTAGCCGTAGAGCTTAATACCTGTTGGGTGTCAGTAACTAGCTGAATTAACAATCAATCAGTTATTCCGTCATCTTTGACAGTCGTTACAAGTAATTTGATTCATCGTTAATTTTTCCAATTTCTTGAACAATTCACACAATGGGCTTTACGGAACAGCACAAAACATTCATGGTTGAAGCGTATTTTCGGAAACGGGGTCATAGTAAATGGTGAGTGGCAATACAATCCGGGTTTTTGCATAGACGATTTTCACGAACATTTTCCTAACGTTGCTTTTATTGCTGGGGAGTTTTATCATTGCCTGAAAAGAACCGTGGCTGTGTTTAGGGAAACAGGAAACAGGTTCTATACAACACAAAAAAGGAGCAGGAAGACTATCTGTAAGAACAGAAGAACTTGTTGCAAACGTTCGTGAAATAATGCAAAATACGCCAACAAATTGTATAAGACGCCTGTCTCAAGAAGTGGGAAGATTTTATGGAACATGCAGGACTATTCTTAAGAAGCACCTAAATGTATTTCCTTACAAAGTGCAAGTATTCCAAGAAATACAAGCCGCAGATTTTAAAAGACGCAGGAATTACTCTCAATGGTTTACCCACAATTTATTAGAAATAAATTATTCATTAGACCTGACATTTTTTTCGGATGAAGCCTGGTTTCACCTCTCCAGTTATGTGAATTATCAGAATACATGTAATTATTTTTCTTTCTGTATATTCTTACTTTGTCAATTTTGTAAACAACAAAAATAAATTTGTATTTGTCTACTCATTTTATTACTCATTAGTTTGGGATATCATGTCATAATATGAATTTGACAAAATTTTAACCTAGATTTGGTTAGATATATCGTCCCCTTATCATTGTGATCTAAACCAAGCCCTACGTTTTTTAATCCAAGCCCTCTTTGATGCAAATAATTTTTGCTCGCACAATATTGTCAACTAAATCACACGGTAGCCCGGCATATTTTAGATTCTCAACCACTGTACGTTGAGGTCGCGTCCCACTGTACACAGATCGGGGTCAAGTGCGACGCAACCTAAGCGGTATTTCGACTATATAAGCCGGGCCAGATTTAGCAGCAGCATCGGTGTTCATCGCCCGGTCAATCTGCTAACAGGTGACAAGCCTTGGCCTAGGCCAAGTGACGCATCTGCATATCTAATTAACAATAGGTGACAAGCCTTGGTCTAGACCAAGTGACGCACCTACGCGGAATCATAAAGGACATACTGGTTCGCCTTCTAGGGTAAAGATTTAGAAGAATCCAATAGACGCCATTTTATAGATCTCCGGACTTTCATTCCTCTCCTCAGGTCCCGGCCCACGAAGAAAACTTCGTGACAATATAATAAATACATACGCTCTTTGTTGTATCCTGCACCTTGGCAGTGACGTTAGCGGTTCCTTCATACAGTACTGCCGGGTACCCAGTAACGAATTTTCCAAATACGTGTCGATCGGAAGGGCGTGGAAATCCATTGGAAATGTCTTTTTGTCTTTCTCGTCCATCTGGAAACGGAATGGAACGATTAGAAATCAACTTTATATAGAAAACATTTGTGCAGTATTGTTACTATATGTCCTATTTTTTTTTGCAAAACTTGGTGTTCCCCCTTTCGGTCTTAGATTAGAGTAAATTTATATACAGTGTGCATTTTTTTTTGATTTTTTGATCTTCACAATTTAGTAAATTATGAGACGTAGATTTTTGTATGCAGGGTGTTTGGGGAGGAAAGGGCAATATTTTGGAAATGTATTCGGAGGGTGAAAATAAGAGAAATAAACCCATATTAGTTCGATTCTCAACCATTTTTGAAATAATCGGTTCTTAATTTTTTTTTATATTGAAATAATGAAGGAGGCTTTAGTTTTAAACGTCCGATACATTTTGATTGATAGTTTTGACATGCTGATAGTTGTCAGTTAGCTTCATATTGAGCGTATCGACTTGAACCAAGATTTTCATACTTACAATGCCCCACATATTCAGTATGCCGACATGATATTCGTGTATTGTTACTGTAACGGTAATGCGATGCGCGCAGTTAATGAATATCGACGTCGTTTTCCAAATCGAAGAGTTCCTAATAGAAGACTTTTTCAAAAAGTATCTGCAAGTGCTCAGGAAACTGGAATGTTTCCAAGCGTGAGAACGAGACGGGTTGCAAATGAACTTCATATACCATCACATCTAGCCGTATGGGAGTCACTTAGAAAAAACGGTTTAAAACCTTTTCACGTTCAACCCGTTCAACATCTTCTAGATGGTGATCCTGCTTCAAGGGTACAATTTTGTGAATGGATCCATCAAAATCGAAGTCTGCACAAATACATTTTATTTAGCGATGAAGCTCAGTTCACTCGTGATGGAATTAATAATTGCCACAATGAACATCGGTGGTCAGATGAAAACCCTCATGCTACATTCGAACGAAACTTTCAACATCGATTCAGTATTAATGTCTGTGTGTGAAATGTTCAACGACCAGTTGTTTGGTCCATTTGAAATGGATCGGCGTCTTACTGGAGAAGGATATTTACGGTTTTTGGAAGACCATTTGATACACATTTTGGATGATGTTCCCTTAAATGTTCGGGTTTGTACCTCAACACGATGGAGCCCCACCTCATTTTAGTCTCCGTGTGCGAACTGTCTTGAATTATCGTTTCCCTAATCGCTGGATTGGCAGAGGTGGTCCGCAAGTTTGGCCACCGAGGTCACCAGACTTAAACCCGCTTGATTATTGCCTTTGGGGATGGATGAAATCGCTAGTATATGAAACACGAGTGGAAACGAGATAAGCACTCCGCGATCGAATATGTAATGCTGCAGCTTTTATAAAAAAACAATCCCCACTCCAATCCAACGTGCTACCCGAGCGATTAACAAACGTGCTGAAAAATGCATTGAAGTTGGTGGAGGGGTTTTTGAAAATATTCTTTAAGTTAATTTGTACAGCAGTACCTGCAATTGTTGATTTACAATTTATTTCGTTACAAGCCCACGCTGTTTTTCTTTAAAGGCCACTCGTATATCAGACCCTAAAAAAGTGATGCAAAGTCAACGAGCAATCAAAATAATTCGTGTATGTTTACCTCTACTATTAGCGTTCTACGAAAATCTTCTTAAATTGAAAAACACTAAAATGGAAAATGTCGAAATAATTTTCGCTGTATTCGCTCCATTTCTTTTTAAAAATATTATTTAAGTAAAAAGCCGGATTTTTATGTCACCTACCTCATCCCACAATCCCAGAAATTTCTCACTGGCGAAATTCCATTCTCGAGTAGTGAAAAACTGTAGCAGTTCCAGACCTTGGTGTATTTTCTTTTGGATTCTTATCATACTAAAAAAAAAATAAATAGCTTTATTTCTTCTATTTTTAACAGATTTTAAAAAGCACATTTCTATATCCTATATCTACATATCCTGCCTTGCTTGCACCCATTTAGGTGGAATATCTAATAGTCTACATTTTCTTACTTAGTTTATGCATGATTGTATTTAATATCAATAAAATACCATTACTTAATTATAATAATAATAATATATCTTTATTCTCAACCAACTTAAAAAAAGTTTATTACAGAGAATATAACACCATATATTTAGTAACTATAAATAACTCCCTCGAAATTTTTGATTTTTAAAAGTCCATAATTTTGATATTTCTTTAATTTTTTTCGGCAAACTGTTGTAAATTGTTATTCCTTTATATAATATTGATTTTTGGCCAAAAGTACTTTTTACCATTGGTGTTTGAATATGATGATTTTGTCTCGTGATGTGAATAATGTTGCTCGAAGGAAATATTATATTCGATTGTTTTTCTTTAATAATAATAGAGTGTATTAGAATGCATAGTTTTAATTTATAAAGCTTTTCTAAATTTAAATATCCATTTGGTTCATACAAATTTATAGTTGGTTCTAAAAAAGGTTATGTATGCATTTAATTATTTTGTTTTGTAGTTTTTTTAATGGCTGAATTGTATTTAAATTCGCTGATCCCCAGATTGAAATCATATACTGTAATTTTGAATAAACCAAAGAATAATATATATTTTTTAAATATTTTAACGATATATAATTTTTAGCTTTAAACAAACTGCCAATTATTGGTGAGATGTAACTTCTTAAATATTCAATATGTTTTTTCCAACTTAAATTTTCATTAATATAGAAACCTAAAAATTTAATTGATTAGTATATTTAATTAAATGATTATTGAAAGACAGTGAATTATTATTTTTTAATTTTGATTTACTTATAAACCTAAAAGATGATTTATTAAAATTTAATGACAATTTATTAGTTTCAAGCCATTTACATATTATATTTAGGTCGTGGTTGATGTTATTATGAATTTGAGCATAGTCTTCATGAAAATATACAATAGTAGTATCATCGGCAAACAATTTTATTTTACCTTTTAAATTTAATTTTGCTATAGAATTAATGTAGATTAAAAAACAAATAGGTCCTAAGGTTGATCCTTGCGGAACACCATAAGTTATGTTTTTTGTGAACTTTTAATATTTTCAATTTGAACAAACTGCTTTCTATTACTTAAGTAATTTTTTAACAATAAATAAATATTTCCCCGAATTCCAAATAATATTGTATTATATTAAGTAAAATGTTGTGATTGACTGTGTCAAATGCTTTACATAAATTTAGGGACAGTAGGCAGTATTTTTGGTTGCTATCAACGTTTTGTTGAATATCTTTGATAATATCTGCAGCTGCAACTTCTGTATCTCTAAATTTACGAAAACCATTATTGAAATGGAGAGAGTAATTTTTTCTTCTAAAAAATTTACTATTCTATTATTTAAAACTTTTTCAAAAATCTTTGAAAGTGCAGGTAAAACAGAAATTAGGCGATAGTTACTACTAAAATATTTTTCTGCATTTTAAAAAACTGTTGTACTTTTTCTATTTTTAATTTATCTGGAAATAACCCGGTTTTAAAAGAAATTTTGATTAAATGATGTAATATAGGAATTATATTATATTTTAGAATTTTAATAATTTTGATGGAAATATTATCAAATCCCGTTGCTTTCTTCGAATTAAGCTCATCAATTATTTTGCCTATTTCTTCAAATGTGTTCAAATTCATATACTTATGTAGTAAAACTATATAAAAATAGACTTACAATCTCTTTTGCAATAACAACAACATCAAAAAATCAATCAATATCGCCGGAAGCCAATGCATGAAAACACAACAGATGTCATGCACGAGTTTCGACGATCTTATGTCACCATCAGGGTACCACACCTGCATTTCGAATGGGTGTTGGTAGACTAGGTGCCGTCCCTTGTCCAAAACTTCACCCATGGTAATCGGCAGGACAGCGGATTGGGTCAGATTGTAGACCGGAACTTCTTCGGTCCTAGAAATTAGAAACTGTCAATTGTTCCCAAGCCAATTTCAAGCGATACGCCGGTATTATTGGAACGTTTGGTGACTCAATGAGGTGAGAGGGGGGGGGGGGGGGTTGAGAGTCGCCCAAATTGATAAGACATTGACATAGGTTTGTTTATTAATAAATTGTCAGTTTGACAAGAGAGCCCCGGGTTTCTCTCAGCCCCTCAACCTCTACGTTTCTACTCCAAGAATCTGACTATAGATATAGTCACTTCCCTACAATTTCTCAAGTTCCTACCTTTTTTCTGTTCCCAACTTGTATGCTATCACTAGGCTAGCATTTATAGCATAATCTACTGGAATTACTTGGGCCTGGTTGGAACCGATGCAATGCATGGATCTCAGCACTCCTTTTCCAGCTGCTACCAATAGTCCCATTGGTCCATTTAAAGTGTCCACCCATCCTGGGATAGGTTCGATTGCAGCAGGGCATACTATAGGATAGCAGGAATTCGATTAAATATACAAGTCTTAGGTCGGTAGTTGCATATACCGTGCGAGCAAAAATTATTTACATCAAAGAGGGCTTAACGTAGGGCTTGGTTTAGATCACAATGATATGGGGACGATATATCTAACCAAATCTCGGTTCAAATTTTGTCAAATTCATATTATGACATGATATGCCAAACTAATGAGTAATAAAATAAGTTGACAAATACAAATTTATTTTTGTTGTTTACAAAATTAACAAAGTAAGAATATACAGAAAAAAAAGAAAAATAATTACATAAATTGCTGAAATTGGCCACCGCCATGCTCCAAGCATAAATTCACACGTCTCTTCATATTTTCGAAAGTGTTGACCAGCATCTCTGGAGAAATGTTACCACATTTTTGGATAATCCTTTCTTGTAATTGTTCTAAATTTGCAACTGGTGTCTTAAAAATAGTGTTCTTTAAATGAGGAAAAACGAAGTAATCCATAACCGTTAAACAAGGTGATCTAGGTGGGAATTCAATGTCTGATCGAAAACTGATCAATCCGTCGTCAAAAAAATTGCGTAAAGTTAATAGTTTCGACGGCTGTATGGGCGGTTGCACCGTCCTGTTGAAAATATCCAAAATGTAGTTCGTCGTCAAGTAATTGCTCCACAAATGGATTCAAAATAGTGCCTCTATACTCTATACCGCTGTGTTGTAACTGTGTCATGAAAAAAAATAGGACCAACAATTCTTTTTCGGGAAACAGCTAACCAGACACCAATTTTTTGAGGGTGCAATGTACTCCACATGCGTGTATTCTGAGAATTCACATAACCCAGAGAGGTGTAACCAGGCTTCATCCGAAAAAAATGTCAGGTCTAATAAATCATTTATTTCCAATAAATTTTGGGTAAACCATTGAGAGTAATTCCTGCGACTTTCAAAATCTGCGGCTTGTATTTCTTGGAATACTTGCACTTTATAAGGAAATAAATTTAGCTGCTTCTTAAGAATAGTCCTGCATGTTCCATAAGATCTTCCCACTTCTTGGGACAGGCGTCTTATACAATTTGATGGCGTATTTTGCATTATTTTACGAACGTTTGCAACAAGTTCTTCTGTTCTTACAGATGGTCTTCCTGCTCCTTTTTTGTGTTGTATAGAACCTGTTTCCCTAAACACAGCCACGGTTCTTTTCAGGCAATGATAAAAATCCTCAGCAATAAAAGCAACGTTAGGAAAATGTTCGTGAAAATCGTCCATGCACAAACCCGGATTGTATTGCCGCTCACCATTTACTCTAACCCCGTTTCGAAAATACGCTTCAACCATAAATGTTTTGTGCTGTTCCGTAAAGCCCATTGTGTGAATTGTTCGAGAAATTGGAAAAATTAGCGATGAATCAAATTACTTGTAACGACTGTCAAAGATGACGGAATAACTGATTGATTATTAATTCAGGTAGTTACTGACACCCAACAGGTATTAAGCTCTACGGCTAAGCATTACGTCCTTAGATGCAAGCAGGCCCTCTTTGATGCAAATAATTTTTGCTCGCACGGTATGTGAAAGCAAATAAGCGATATGTCTGCCATGTGTTCATAGACTGGGGGACGTCAACATTAGAAGAAGGCGAAGAACTTACCTACAGATGGTCTTATTATACAAACAGGAATGTTGTCTTTCTCGTTTGCTACCAAACTTTCAGCTAACCTTTTGCTGTAAGTGTACGTGTTCGGATGGGGTTCGATAATTTTTTTAGTCGCCATCTCCAACGCCTCCGGATTCATCCACCTTACAATCTCGATCACTTCTCTGGGGTTGTCTTTACATTCATATATCTAAAAAAATATTTTACTGAAAATTTCATAAATTTATTTTCAACCAATTAGAAGGCTCCTTGTTGTTTCCGTTGCTTATAGCGACGGGAGACAATCGCGATAGTCTCTAGCCTATTAACCTAATGAAATTAATAAGTGATAATTTTTCTTAGGTATACTAAGTACTACGTAAACCAAGTATAGATATCCCCAATATCTGGAAGCCTCTTCCTGTCCAAAACCAACAGCTCAAACTTCACACTCCAATAAGCGCGTAGGCGGAGTCATCAAGCTTCATTGCACATGGTTAGTATTTAAGACAGTAGCCTTAGAATTATAATTTAGTTTACCCTTGAAAACGGTTAGAGATACTACCTAACCGAAACGTTGTGTTAAGTAACAAAATAAAGACAATGGAAGTCCGACATGGTAATTTTTTTGATAAAACTTATCTTCTTCCATAATATTGTAATAATAAATCCCCTCAAGCATATTTACCCTTTCTTCAAACACATCGATATCAGCCGAACAATAGGCTGTACTAAAATGACAAAATGCCTTCAATTTCTTCATCCTTTTAGCCACGTCCAGAATGGTCACGGTACCAGCGGTGTTCTGCTCAATGGCGTCTTTTAATTTTGCTTCGAGCTTCAATGTAGCGGCCATGTGGAATACCACTGAAACATTGTCGATCAGAATATTTATATCTGAGTCGGTGAGTCCTAAGCCTTCTGTAAACAGGTCTCCGACAATGGGGATGATTTTGTTAATTGCGTTGGAGTCTTTCTTTCGGAGTCTTTCAAACATCTATAAAAAAATTAACGCATATAGCTAAAGGTTCAAATGTCGTTTTTCATGTACCTATTCGATTTTTTGATTTAAGGCTTTTATTGGCAGAAATTAAAATTTTCATGAATCTATGCTTTTGGCATTGACAAGTTGAACCGGACAGGATACTTACAGGTAATTGCCACATATCTTCCATTCTTTGCGTTGGTGTTCTTCCCCTCTTTCCCCTAATGAGTATGTAGATGCGTTTCACTCCAGCGCAGGAGTACAACAGTTTTTCTAACAACACTTTGCCCATGAACCCGGTTCCTCCTGTCACAAAGATGCTTTGTCCGTTGTACCATTCTGCTATTTTGCCTTTTACCTCTGACATTTTTCTGAAAAAGAAAACACTCTTAAATATATATTATTTAAATAATCTAGTTATCCTGGAACGGTGACGTTCTTAAAAACATAATTAACGCCTTCGACGACAGTCTTATCTGCATTTCCTCCAAGAAGAACTACCTGTGTTACTTGAAGATGTGCCAAATGCGCTTAGGAATCAAATGTGGTACATGCATGATGGAGCTCCTGCTCATTTCAGTGTAATCGTTCGCGACCATTTAGATGCAGTTTATCCGAATCGTTGGATGGGTCGCGGAGAAGCTCAACAATGGCCAGCAAGATCCCCTGATCTCAATAATTTGGATTTTTTCTTGTGGGTCATCTTAAAACTCTAGTGTATAAAACTCCCATTAACACTTTAGAAAATTTATTAAGGGAGCGAATAATTGCCTTCTGTGAAACAATACGGAATTCGCCTGGAATATTTGAACGAGTGCGCTATTCGATTCAAAGACGGGCGAAAGCATGCCTATTAAATGAAGGTGGTCATTTCCAACAACTTTTATAAAACAAAATTTTGCAATATCAATGTTGCCTAATAATAATAAATAGTAGAGCTAATTTAATTTAATTATTTTAATTAAGAACGGTGTGCCTGAGGAGAAAAAGTCAAGAGACTATTTTTATGTAGAACTGACCAGGCTAATCAGAAATAATATCCACATGGAAAAATGTCAGTGGCGTACCACTTTTTTTCTAAAAAATATCAGAGGACGAGTTTGCAGGGTGGGACAAAAAAATAACTTTTATAACTAAAACATGTGGTTTTATGTCCTATTAGCACATACCAGAATTGAAAATATTATCTAAAGTACTTTCGGAGATATTACAAAAAACGCATTAAAAAAGAAAAAATTCAACACCCTGTAGCAAAAAATTTAAGCCGTTTACGACATATGTTTATATGAACTTTTCTTCAAAAAATGACTCGAGGAATCACACCCTAAAATATTAGCACGTCATTAAGGAACACCCTGTATATACTGTTCTGACTATATTATGGCATTATGCGCCTCCAGAGCACTGGTAAATTATCAATGGTTACAAATTAAGTCCATGCATTTAATATCAAATAAAAAAGGGGTTGGATTCTTCGGCATCAGAGTATTATTCTAGAGCAACAAATGGTGTATAATTATTTTCATGCGGTTTCAGTGTGGAACTCGTGAGGAACCTGGTGGACCTTTGTATTCGACGTCTTGTCGACTTGTTATGATAAAGAGAATGGTATGTCTATCTGCTGAAGTACTACCAAGGGAAGGACATATATCGCTAAACATTCCCCTCCCTCACTATCGTCTCACAGCGGCGCACCCAGGATTTTATGTTAGGGGGGGCCCGCCAACCAGTGCTGGAAGCAAATTTTTTAATAAACTTTTAAGTTACGCATTTTTCTAGAACTTTGGAGCTTTTTTAACAGGTACTCTTACAGGGAAGATCGCAATAGCCTAGTCATGGGAGTCGTTAAACGGTTTCTTAGGGGGGGGGGGGGGCATTGGCAGCTTGTGACTTGTTAACTTGGGGGTGTACTAAAAGCTCGCTGTAGGCGAAATGCGCCGCATGCGAAATTTTTTTAAGACCACGCCCAAATTTGGTCAATAATTATTATAGTAAATATTTTTAAAATTTATGATTACCTATCTTTCTCCTATTCTTATTCTATTGAAAATGAAATAAGATAAAAAATAAAAAGGCTAATTTATTTTTCATTAGTGGGTACATTGTTTAAAAGTAAAGTTCATTCATCTGTTTTTATTTGCAGCAAACTTATCAATAACAATAAAGTCCCTAGATTTACACTTTGTGGTATGTATCAAGTTAATTTCGAGAGTGTAGGTCTTCCCTTAATTTTAATTTAAATTTTTTGCTCAATACTTAATGAGCTAAAATTGTTTCTCAAACATTCATAGTCGTTTTGGCATTAAAACAGTTTATTTTTATTAAAATAAGTCTTTACTACCCCAAAATAATAACAAAAATATAAAGGAAAACTCGAAATAATAAATTCTTAAATTCAATCAAACCATATTAAACCTCAATAAGTCAACTTTTGTCAATAAGTCAACTTCCAGGGGGAGGGGGGGCAAATGCCCCACCTGGCCCCCCTCAAACGAGGCCCGTGAGGTAAATCTAAGAAAATTGACTTTTTAAAATACTTATCCACTTTCATAATTTTTCATGTCATTGGGGGTTTTGGGGGGGGCCAAGGCCCCCTTGGCCCCCCCCCTGGGTGCGCCACTGTCGTCACACAATACCAAATGTTTCCAAAGAGAAAAAGGTTTTGTATTTATATATGATCTCTTCGATTACCTACCGAGTGGCAGACGGTAACCTTTCTTCGTCGAATTTAGGCCTAGACTAATGTTTACAATGGTAACTTTTAATAGCTTGCTTAAAAATATCGTATTGATGGCTTTTTTTCCGTTGCCAGAAATTTCACTTATTACTATACATTATTTGGTACAATTTTTATACTTCCTGCTTTCACCTTTTGTGTTAATTATCTCATAAAGTTACAGATTATAAGATATACGATAATTATTGTTATTGACTGACTTTGAACTTGGACAACGTCAATAAATTTCGTTTTCGCCATTTTACCGTAGTTAAACCGTTTTACAAGTTCTGGTTTATTGATATCGATTACCAAATACATGAAATATGCCCAAATCTATGGCAATAATGACTTAAGTCTTAACGTTCCCTTGTTTTTTTTTTTATATAAAAATCGGACACAGTGTACCTAAATAACAACCAATACCGTCGTCCTTCAAATTCCCAAGATAAGTTAGTTCTTAAGGTGGGATTAACGTCGCCATTTTCTATCGTCAATTCCATTTGCCTCACTATTGACGCTTCGCATGCGCACTGCAGTGCTGTGTTGATCAGAGTAGTTATTTTTATGCTTTTGGCATACGAAGAAGAAAGAGAGACATATTCTAGAGCTGGTAGAGCAAGGCAGATGTTAGTCAGCAGGTCATAGTTTTCTTTCATTTCGTGTTTTGTGCAAATACGGAACCTTTCCTGTTAAAACAAACACATATTCTCTAGAATTCTTAGGAGAAATGGCATCTAGATCCTAGATAGACTAGAAAATATCGTGTTACCAGTAAAAATTGTTGTTTTCACTTCAGTTCTGAAAATCGACGCGATTACTTTCGAGGATTTTAAGGTAAATTGTGGCAATTTTAGTGTTTTCAAAAAACTGCTTTTTTAAAAGTTTCTGTGCATTTATTTAAATAAAAAACACCTGCGAGTAACGAGTAAAAGCAATAGATTTTTAAGGGCAAACTACTGAAACGACTCAATTTTAATGTGTTGACGACAGATAATTTCGTACACTAAACTGTGACACTGTAAATGCAACGTTTTTACCTTTCTAACGTGTTAATTGTTATCATGATATCTGTCAAAGTATTGTCATTATCTTATTTGATTTAAAAATGCCTCATTTAAGTATTATTGAAAAAGCAAGAATTAAATAATATGTAATGTCTTATGGAAAAATAGCTGATCATTTTAGACTACCTGTTCAAGGAATTGTAAAAAAATGGCGCTCATCAAACACTTGAAAGGTCTGTTCTGTTGGGTCTGGTTTAAATAATAGAAAAACATCAAATGAAGAAGACCGAAATTTAGTGGAGTATTTAAGGCAAAATCCATTTGAAACTGCAGTATCCGCTATGCACATAACAGGATTCCCTGCTTCATCTAGAACTGCGCAACGCCGAGTAAGACAATAATGTTCCGAATTACGAAATCGGGCAGCTGCATCCAAACCGTTTTTAAAAAATAGTGATAAGGAACAAAGAATTGGGTTTGCTATGCAATATTTACCAGAAAATTATTTTTTTTGGCAAAATGTTATGTTTTCCGATGAGAAAACTTTTCAGCCTACATATAATGGAAGGATTCGAGTATATAGACCACCAAATTCCCGATATGATGAGAAGTATACTCAAAAAAAGCAAGACAGAGGATGTTTCTTCGTTAATGTGTGGGCATGGATAAGTGTTTACAGTGCAGGTGTATGCTGGAATATTGGTGAAACACTAAACAGTAATATATATCTTCAGATTTTGGAAAATGTTTTTCTTCCTTCCACCGCGATAGTTTTTGAAGGAAATAACTTTATATTTCAGCAGGATAACTGCCCTGTGCATACTACAAGAAATATAGGAAACTGGTTTAGACAAAACAACGTAACATGTCTGCCTTGGTGCTCAAGAAGTCCTGATTTAAATCCAATTGAAAATGTTTGGGGATTGATGGTAAAAAAAATGTACAAAATAAATTTTAAACCACAGAATGAAATAGAGTTATTTGATAAAATGGAAGAAATTTGGGAAGGGCTAACTCCGGATTACACCAGAAGTATTATTTTGTCAATGCCAAGAAGATTACGATTAGTGTTAGACTCCAATGGCGCAGCAATTAAATATTAGTATTTTGTGTGTTGTTTGTTAATAAATTTACCCTTTTTGGCTTTATACTTTTGTAGTTTTTCTGGTATTATTTGATAATTTTCTTATTTAGCGCCTTAGCGGCTGTAATTTAAACAAAAATATTTAGAAATAACCATTATTACTTATGGTAAGAAATCGTACATACAATAATTTACACCTATGTATTTCCAGGTATAAGCAGCAAGGTGAGAAACCCGTTTTACCCAATTTTGTTGTAATTGAGTTATGTATTATGTATGGGTGGAGTGTACGAATTTATATGTCGTCAACTGTTGTACCTAAGGAAAATATACTTTTTAATAAACCACGCCCAAAAGTGGCGTAAAAATGTATAAAGAAATTATTTAAATCGTTATCAAAAAAATTGTTAAATTGTAGTTGGTCTTCGTTCGACTGAATTAATGATACAATAGACACCCGGTGAACCTCTACTGATAATTTAAACGCATGTACTCACTACCTACTATCAATTTGACAAAACTAAATTTATTGCACGTTAAAATAAGTTTTACGATTCGTGTAAAATTTACTGCAAGAAACATGTCATTTGTACTGAAAACCAGTAATTTAAAGGTGTATTAATGCTGAAGATGTTTTTTAATGGTAAAGGTGAACGCGTATTTTTTGACGTGTATAATTACTTTTCATATATTGGAATATAACATTGTGGGACTAGTTTTAAAAGGTTACGTATTCGGAAATTTATTGTTATTAACAGTTTTTAAGAATTTGGCCAAATTAGACCAAATTTAGTTTTGCTTGCTTTTTGCATTTCCCCAAATGGGAGAAGAAATATCTAATTTTAAAATCAATTTTTGCAAAAAATGGCGACAAAAACACTGTGTATTATTTTACTAACGCGTGGAGAAACAAATTTCCTATATAAATGTCTTATACAGGACAACCGTAAAAGATAGGTAAATTCTGTTCAATGACCGCTGACCGTTACGTCACGACTAGTGATTATCTTACCAGGTGAGATAGTAAATTTGCGTCAATAATGAATGTCGTATAATTTTACCAGTCAAAAAAGTTTTATTGGCATTTTTGACAGTGACATTTTTAATCATGCAATATTTCAAAAATGTCACGGTATTGTGAAAAAGAACAAGCAATAATTTTAAAATTACTTCATTATTTTCAAAGAGAAAGTGATGCCGGAAAGACTCTTTTATCCTTTAACGCAGTTTACGAGGTAAGTAGATGTAATAAAGCAGAAATTGTGAAAACATAAATAATAAACATGAAAAATATATGGCATATTGTTTTTATAAATACCTATCTGTATTAGAGAGTTTCCGAGAGAGCTTTGAAAGTCTGATTGTGCTAAAACTATAATTTCGAATATCAGATTTGCGATTACTATACAGGGTTCGTCACAAACAACATTTTTAGTTTTTGGACTTGATTTATTAAATGAATTTTGCTAGTGTTAAAACTACAATTTCAACTATTAGATTTGCGATTACTATATATAGGGTTCGTCAAAAACAACAGTTTTTTCTTTCCTTTGGATTTGTTTCTCTATCTATATGTAATTCTAATATTCAATTTCTTTTTATGATTGGCTAAATCATCACTTTGGGAACAAATGGATTGGAAGGTACCTATATGAGAGCTTTGGGTGTTTCGTGTTCAACAATCCAACGAATTAAGACCAAGGGGATAGAGAAGGATAAAGATTTTAATAATCGCAAAAATGTAATAATTATAAATGAAATAAAATCCTAGTTACGGCCCTGTAGCTCATGCTCGCAATGGGCACAATTTAAGAGCTGCAAGCTGTTTTAAAATGGACCTAACCAGCTTTCCTTTCAGTGATATAATAACCAGGTATCTTTCCTGTTATACCACGGATGAAGTCCGTAAAAATCGACGGTGGTGTTGTAGGCCGTGGTACCGAGAAGTTACATAATGTTTTCTTATAAATTATACAATGTTACGGTGGAATAATTAAGTTTATGTGTTTTAGTTAGAAGTGGGTACTTATTTCAACCAGCTTATTAGGTATATAAGCAAAAGTGGTCGTAGAAAGTATATACAGGGTGTCCCACCCGGAACGGCTTCGATCTATATATGGAAAAAATAATACGGATTTTGTATATCATGTCCTATACTTAAGTCTAAGCGTTTTTGACATATTTAAGTTTTTATGTCAAAAATTACGTTTGCAGGCCCTAAAATAATTATCAATTTTTCCTATAAAGGAAGCCTTTATTATTTAATTTGGGTTGGATTTCTTGTTGAAAAGGACCTGCTTTAATAGATTTTTATAATAATTTGATAACTATTAATACAGGGTGTTCAAGCATAAGATTAAATATGAAATTGAAATTTTTTTAGGCGGATTATTACCCCCATCAACCAAAATATTGTCAAATTTTCTATGAATAGTTTTTCAGGTATGCAGTGTGTCCACGGATAGAGTTTGGAAGAGGAAAAACTTTTTTATTAGTAGGTATGGAAGAAAAAGTCATTCTTTATAAAAACGTCTCCTTGTGCTGAAACTACAATTTCGAATATAAGATTTGCGATTACTATACAGTGTTTGTCACAAACAACATTTTAGTTTTTGGATCTTTTTTCAATTCCTTGATTTATTAAATGAAATTTGCTAGTGTTAAAACTACAATTTCAACTATTAGATGCGATTACTATACAGGGTTCGTCAGAAACAACAGTTTTTGTTTTTTTTTTTGAGTTTTTTTCAATTCCTTTTGATAATTGGCTAAATCATCACTTTGGGAATAAATTGATTGGAAGGTACCGATGGTCCAAATCAGTTGGCAAGTAGGAGTCCCGATCTAACAATTATCGACTTTCATTTATGGGGATATCTGAAGCCACATATGTGTATAAAACCACTTTCAATAATAACTTAATTAGATCTCGTGAAAGAAAAAATAAGAGTAGTTATTGCAAATATCCTAATACAGCTAGTTAGGAACTGTTAGCAGGAATTCAGATGTCGAGTTGAACTATGCGCTAACTCGGTGGTACCACGTTTGAATAAAAGTTTCATAATTTATGATTGAATGAATTGAAGAAATATGACATGTAATAATAAAAATACTTTAAAAGTAGGCAAATAAAAATGGTTTTCTTTTAGAATAAAATCGTTACTCGGCGAGATATAAAAGCATATTCGAAGTAAGAAAGCAACAATAGTTGTTTGTTTTTACGTAAATTTATTTTAAACGAAATCCAAAAAACTAAAAATGATGTTTCTGACAAACCCTGTATAGTAATCGCAAATGTGATATTTAAAATTGCAGTTTCAGCACAAACAAAATCCATGCAATAAATCAAGGAATTGAAAAAAAAATCATAAAAAGTAAAAATGTTGTTTTTGACGAACCCTGTATAGTAATCGCAAATCTGATATTCGAAATTGTAGTTTCAGTACAAGCAGACGTTTTTATAAAGAATGACTTTTTCTTCTATACCTACTAATAAAAAAGTTTTTCCTCTTCCAAACTCTATATCCGTGGACGCGTAGATCAAAGCGAATTTCGGTGCATGGGGCACCCTGTAGAAGCTATTTGGGTCACTATTAGGTGTATTACATACACGCATAAAAACAAAACCACCTAAAAGTATTAAAACCCGACGAGGAAACTAAACTGACTTGCACTACACACACACACACACACACACACACACACACAACAATGATTCATACCTATCTCTAACCGTTTTTGAGATATGAATTATAAAGTGCATTTTTTATGTAAAAACCTTACCGAGATGAAAGTTCAGTAATTTTGAAATTAATAAAGCTAAGCATTTGACATTTTAATAGCTTTTAACCAAAGCATAGATCTTTAGACTACATTACTTAAGTTTCATGTTTTGCATGTTTTTAAAAGTGTGCCACTGTGGCCATTTAGATAAATGTGCATAAGTCAATTTTTGCAAATGGAACACCATATTTTTTATTTTAGTAACGTGTAGAGAATCAAATTTCCCATCTAAATGTTTAATATGTCAGTATCAATATTTTTAGTCGTTTTGGAATTATGAGCAATTTAAAAAAAATATCTTAAAATGTGAATCACCCTGTATAATTAGGAATTGGATTAAGTGACGCCTTCGGCGATTCGTTTTTTGATCAATACTTTATTACTTCTTCGTTTTATCCAAAAATCGGCCAATAAAATGAAATGGCGGATACGCCACCAGCAGCTGCTTTTAGGCAACTGTGAAATCATATCTGCCAATAGCCAATATCATTGATGTCACAATCAAAGTGTCAGGTTTTAGTTAATTAGTGTTTAAAATCTTTGAGCAACCCAACATTAATATAACATTGTATAATAACTAAAAACGTACATATAACAACTACCTATTCACATTCCTTGCGCAATAAAACAAAAAAGTGGGCCAACGTAAAAACGAGGAAATAATGTTAAAATATGATTTTAAAGTCTTGTCTAGGTATATAGACATATATAGGTAATGTAGTTAGGTGGTTAAATAATACTCGCAAAAATAACGTAATAATTTGATGAAATATTTTAACATGTCATTATGAGATCGTCAGTTCCTACAAAAACCTGATAATTAGTTATTGTTATAATAACTATTAAATAATATTTATTATAGGTTCCTAATACTCGTTTATTATTGTTATTTTATGTATATTTATTTAAATTGTGCGAATGAATAGTATAAGTTTATAAGTATAGTTCATATTCCGCAAGTTTTTAGAGTTAACTTTTTCTTAAAACAAAGCAATTTATGCAATTTAGTAACTGTGTGTACAGAGCCTAATAAAATACCAGTCGCATCAACAATTTTGCGTAATGAAGTATTAGGATTTATGCCAAAATGACCCAAAACTTCAACTTGAGCGGCTTCATCCAAGACTCTACGATGATTACGTTTTTTATTTGCAACAGATCCTTTTTTAGTAAATTTAGTAACAAGGTCCAAAAGATACCTATGCGAAGTTATCTTTTCCAGATGTCTGGCGTTAAATGTGAGGGTAGTTTGCCGAGCACATTGATTTTGGGCACCATAATTTAGAATCATTTCCACTCTTTTGGCTAGTGTGTAAACCATTTTGGAAGTAAAATCTGAATCAATAAATTAATTTTCACTATCCCAAGATTGTCACAAAGGTAACTGACAGCAAATTAAATTCTTTCTTTTCCTTAGCAATTTATAAAAAACTAAACAGGTATAAGAATAATATGTGTTGATAAAAATAGGGCGAAAAAAAATTCTAGTTGTTATTTGGTTGCTGCCACGTCTAATCTTCCAAATTGCTGTTTATGTTGGTTCTTGAAGACTTATTGAAATAAAAAGTGATATTTTCGTGTGTGTTTTTTTCTATCTGAACAAATTAAGATAAATAAAGATTTTTCTAATTTTCTCGAAAACGAATCGACCGATTTAAAAAAATCAAACGTCAAAATAAAGCACTTTAAAAGACTTTTCAAACAAGCTATTACTTGATACCCCTCGTCATTTAAAATTTTTAAGGGGATGACCCCGGGGGGCAGAGGGTAAAAGGGGGTGAAGTAGTTTTTGGTTAAAAAGTTGTCCCCTTTGGCAAATCTTTTGACGTGTCTCGGCGTTTTTTCTTTTAATCAGTGATTTTCGATAAATCCGTGGTTTTGAAATAAAAATATTAATATTAATTTTAGAGACAGATTTTCTTGATCTTTATTATTTAAGTTTAATAGTGAGTACAAACACAATTTTGGTTAACTCACCTATTATCAAATCAATAAAGTGCCTAGGTAAACCATTTACATGTCACTGTCAAAAATTACAATAAAACTTTTTTGACCGGTACAATTATACGACATTTATTATTGACGCAAATTTACTATCTCACCTAGTTAACGAATGATAGAAAGAAAAACACTAGTCGTGTTGTAACGGTCAGCGGTCATTGAACAGACTTTATATTTCTCGACTTAGCAACGTTCTGAACTTGTTTTTAAGAGTAAAAAATCATATCTCACGCTAAAAGACTATAACAGACACAATATAGATTTTCCAATTAGATCCAGACGACATTATTAGTTAATTTCTTTAAAAAAAAATTGCAGCTTTTTTTTTTACTAATCGTTCGATCGAAGGTCGTTATAATAATAATAATAATAATAATAATGTCTTTATTTCTACATTACAAGGGTTTAAATGTTAACATTTCTTATATTGTATTAATTGTAAGTGTAATGTAAAAAAGGCCAAGTTCAGTAATAGACTGTCCCTTTAGGCTAGCCTATTCTGCTCTACTCAACCCTAGCAGGACTTTAGTAAATGTTTTACTTTATTTGGCGCAACAAGCTCTAAAAAAATTTAAATAAAACTAGTTTTATTATAGGTAAACACACAACCAACAACCAACATATTGTATTATTATTTTTAGGTAGTTTTGAATTGTTAAAAACATTTACGATAAGTTCCTAATTTTCATGTGTTAGTTTGTTTATTAAAAAAGTATTCAAAAATATGGCGATAAAAATTTTTAGGCTCTAATTGATTTGGAGATATTTGGAAGGGGATTAGGTATACATATTATTTGCTATGCTATACGTAAAGCTTCTTTCAAAATACGTGCTTCTATGAGAAGGTGGCGATATGAGACGTCCAAAACGAACGTTAATATCATGTACACTGGAACGAAATATAAATTTGTTATACAAATAGGCGGGAGTTTTAGAAGCAATAATTATGTGATAGAAACAAACTGAGTGGACCTTATCACAATTTGTATGCCCCAACTTCCCCCATTAAACTCGTTTTAGTCTTTTATTTAAGTACATTTATTAATGATTAGATTGTCTTTGTCTGCTATACCTATATTTTGTGGGCATGTTAGTTGAGATACGTAAGTAATCGTGCATAACGTAAAAAGGAATATTATGTATAATATTGGAGAAAGGAGCGCCAATGGAAAAAAATTAATACTAGTTGTAAAACCACAAAGCATTTGATTTAAAGTACCTATAAATGTGTTCATATACCTATGTGGGTGTCGTCAAATCATTATGCAATCAATCGTAACTATTAGATTTATGATTTATGTCTGTTAAGTTGTTATGAACATTTGCAAAAATTGTTTTTTAAGGGAAACATCAGCTTTATTGATGGAATATCGAAGAAACTTTTTACGCCTATTATCATCTCTGCATAATGGGTAACCTAAGGCATGTTCGGCTCGCTGGTTTAGATCGATCCGGATCGATCTAACTGATCTGACCTGTGTTCGATTGACAAAGGATCACTGTTTCTCCACTACCGTCAAAGTGATCCCGTAAACCATGATAATATTTTATTAAGAAAATTATACAGTATTCGGATAAGGGGAAATAGACACAAACTACTTCAAAGTTATTTAAGCTATCGTAAACAATTTGTTCAAATTGGAGAAAGAAAAAGTTCGGAAAAAGAAATAATAGGTGGAGTTCCACAAGGATCAATATTAGGTCCGTTATTATTCTTAATTTACATTAATTCCGTTTCCAAATTGAACTTAAAGGGAATATAAAGCTATTTGCAGATGATACAAGAATTATTTATTTTGCTGAAACTCTTGCAGAAATGTATTTTGATATTAATAATGATTTAAAAATACTTCTTTCTTGGATTCAATCAAATAAACTTACGTTAAATTTTACAAAATTTTCCTTTATGTTTATAACTAAAAATAAGATAAATTCCATCATTAACCCCTTAACATTTAATAATGAAAATATTCAATATTCAAAAACGACAAAATTTTTAGGATTAGTTTTAGACGAAAATTTAAACTGGAAATGCCATATATCCAGTATATTATCAACTCGATATCTCCTTTGGTAGGTATCTGTTTTGTACAAAGCTAGATATTTCATTCCTTTGAAATACTTTAAAAATATATATTTTTCATTAATATATTCAAAATTACAATACTTAGCTTCTGTATGGGGACTGTGGGGATCTGCTTGTTTATCAAACTTAAAAAACCATTACAAAAATTGCAAAATAAAGTTATTAAATGTATACACAAATTACCACATTTAGAACCAACTGTTAATCTATATTATAGACCGAAAGGGTATTTACACGTTCACAACATTTATAAATTAAAAATTTGTATTCTAATTCTATTATTTTAAAAGAAAAAAAAATCAAACATAACACTTCAGGAGAATAAGACATTACATGATCATAACACCAGGCGTTGTATAAATTTATCAAACTATACCAGTAAAAAGTAATTTCGGAAAAAAACCGCTTTTATATGACGGAATAATAAAATATAACAATCTTCCAAAAAATATCATAAAAATTAAAAAATTGGCAACTTTTAAAAAACAATTAAAGAGATATTTACTAAATTAAATTATTTATACCTACTATTTTTTTAAAATTGAATTTATAAATGAATTAAATTGGATTAACTTCCATTTTTTTTTATTGTTATTTTTTTTTAATGGTTTCTATTTTCTATATTATGTTCACTTTCCATGTAATGAACTGTAAAAGTTAGTTTGGAATAAAGACATTTTGAAAGTTAAGTGAATCTGGGAAATTGCAGAATCACCAAAATCAGATCAGTAGTTCGTTTTGTTTACTTTATGGTTTTGGAAGTTTAAATAGTTCCATTCTGTCCCTGTTTTTAGATTTTCGTTGGGTATTTATCAGTATTCTTTGATTATGTATTTTTTCAAGAAAATTACTTGTGATGTACGTAGAAGTAGAAATGGATGAATTGCGGCTTTTTGAACCCATCTAGATAAATAATATTTCCTGTACGTGAATGGGAAAAGCGGAAATAAAATATGTTAAAGTTGCTTTCCTTCCTACTCCCCCGCTTTATAAAATACTACTACGCTATGACTGATTTTTGAACATGAAATGAGGTTAAGTCAAAATCGAAACCAACTGACATAAAAATCCGTGTTTCACCTTGGATCACTAAACTGATTTTTAAGATCAGATCGCTCTAAATCCCTCTTGGGATCACTTTGACGGTAGTGAAGGAACAGTGATCATTTGCCAATCGAACACAGATCAGATCAGTTATTAGATCGATCCGGATCGATCTAAACCATCGGATCGAACACGCATCTGAATACCAGCCTAGAACAACTTTGTTGACAACTGTGTAACTGTGAAGGACCGACATACTTTCTAATATTTTTATTACAATATGGTTGAGAATTTTATAATAGTTTTCATCTTCTTTGTCAGTGCAATTTTAATAAAAACATTGTTTTTTGCATTTTTTACCCGACTTCATTCATTAAGTTTGCAAAAATAATAGGGTAGAATAGGGTAAAGGGTATTAGTTGGCAATGTAGGTAAATAATATTATTTAAAACCGTATAAATTTACTCATAAAACGATTAAATATCTCATTCTTGTGGTAACCATCACCAACGACGACGAGAGCAAGATAGACATCTTATTATCTTTATCATAATAAGCCAACAATAACAAGACGTCAAATGTCAATTACATATATTATTCGAAATAGTCCACACTGTAAAGTTCACAAAATTTTTAAATTTTGGCATTAGAATGATAAAAAAATGTTAGGTTATTGTAAAAATAGTAATGTAAACGTCTAGCTTTGCTTGATCGTCATTAGTAACTGCAGCAATATTTAATTCAAATGTAAATTTGATAACCACAATTTTATCCTTCTACTCACCCGTCTATAATTACCCAACCTCACCCTATAAGTGTTGATTAAGTAGTGTTGCCGTTATAATTCTAAAATTATGGTCTTTGGACTATGGCATTTAATTAATATCAGCATTGTTGTGTAAATAAGTAATAACACTAATTAATAACCAATAACTTTAACACTGTTTTTTATAGTATAAAGTTTGCAATGTAATAAGAACTAATACTATTCAGTACCTTCACTATTTTTTTCATATTTTTAAATTTTTTTTAAATAGCGTAATTTTTATGCTTTATTTTTGTTCTTCATGCAATTTGTTTTTTTGTAACTAATTTTATTCATTCGTATTGATCGATTTATAAACACTATATATAAATAAAACAGTCCTTTGTTTCTTGATGCTTTAGCCCTGATGATGGTGTGGTCCACACCGAAACGTTGGTATTGATTTAATCAATAACTGTTCAAACAACAAGTATAGTACATCAACTATGTCAGCCAACGGAATAGGTGCGGGTATATTTGGGGAAATACCCAGAATGGACATCAGCGCCCCCCCTGCAGGGAAACTACGCCACAGAGTATACCAAGCAGAAGTTCATGCAATACAATCTACGACCAAAAGTTACACATCCTGTTAGACAGCCAAGCTACCCTTAAGGCTCTAAACTCCTACAAATTAGCATCAAAAATTACAATGGAGTGCCGCAACGACCTGAAAGACCTCTGGCAGCCAGGAACAACAAGGTTGAACTCCTGTGAGTTCCTGGTCTCCTAGAGATAAAAGACAATGAAAAAGAAGATGAATTATAACGAGAACATCAGGATCTGCTCAAGTTGCAGGGACCCTTGGAATATCAAAACAGGCGACTAAAACAACATTAGACAGATGGGCGCAAAAACAACATCTTTTTCGATGGTACTGATGGTACACTAATAATTGGTAAGCCCTCGAAGCAACTATCAACTTTACAATGAACTGAATGAATATATTGAACCAACCCTCAAAAGACTTAACATTTTTGGGAGTATTTACCGCGGTGACAACCTCCAACATGAAAAACTTGGAAGTAAGATATAATTATTGGACCTTATAGAAGGAATAAATATTTTCCAACAAGACTGATGCACACTATAACCCAGAAGGCTGCAATGCAAGAAGCTTTTGGACCATATTATACCCGACCCCCGCCTTTAACCAACCAACTACCCAACAAACATACCCAACTTGTCACTTTTTGACAGCTCAAATATATTTTTATTTTTATTTTGTTTTTAGATCTATTGTCCTGTAAATTCCTATTTCTGAACTGACTCAAACATCAAATGTACAGGGTGGCCCATTAATAAGGGAGGCCGGCTTTATCTCGGAAACCGTTAGGTAATCGTACAGCTTTCGGAAAAAAAATTTTATGAGTAAAGCGGTCATGAGAAAATTCTGGAAATTACTTTCAAGTTCCTCATTTCGCCGCAAGGGGGCACAATTGAAAATTAGTTTTTTAAATTTTAAATTTCTCCAAAAATGCCCATATTAAGATATAATTTTGATTATTTCATTGGAAAGCTTAGACAATTCTGCATCATTTTGGTTTAAGGCTTGTTGGCGTACCGACCTTGATAAGAGTGCGGGAAGCTATTAAATGTGTAAACATTAAAATCGCTGTAACTTCTAAACGACTTATCGGATTTTACTAAATTTAAGCTTGTTTGGAAGGGAAAGGTAAGTACCTTCAATCGTCGTATACAGCAGTACACGATAGTGTTTAATAAAATTGCTAGAGGGCGCAATTTGTAATAATAACAGTTTTTTTGATTTTATCCATAAAATTCAAATCTTACGGTATAACTATGACATCATATTCGGAAAGTAGACTAAATTTGCAAGAAAAAATGTAAAGACCGCAGTTCGAAATTGTTGTTCGTTTCAGAATTATTGCCAAAACAATAACTTTTAATTCAAATTGCGCCCTCTAGCAATTTTATTATAAACTATTGTGTATCATTGGATATGACAATTAAAGGTACTTACCTTTTCCTTCCAAAAAAGCTTAAATTTAGTAAAATCGGATAAGTTGTTTAGAAGTTACAGCGATTTTAATGTTTACACTTTCACTTGATAAGAGTGGGAGAAGCTATTGAAAGTGTAAACATTACAATGGCAGTAACTTCTAAACAATTTATCCGATTTTACTAAATTTAAGCTTGTTTGGAAGTAACTTCAATTGTCGTATCCAATGGTACACAATAGTTTCTAATAAAATTGCTAGAGGGCGCAATTTGTATTAAAAATTATTGTTCTGGCAATAACTCTGAAACGAACAAAGATATCGAACTGCGGTTTTCACATTTTTCTTGTAAATTCCATCTACTTTCCGATTATGATGTCATAGGTATACCGTATGATTTGAATTTTCGGGATAAAATCAAAAAAACTGTTATTATTACAAATTGCGCCCTCTAGCAATTTTATTAGAAACTATCGTGTACCATTGGATACGACGATTGAAGGTACTTATCTTTTCCTTCCAAACAAGCTTAAATTTAGTAAAATCGGATAAGCCGTTTAGACGTTACAGCGATTTTAATGTTTACACATTCAATAGCTTCCCCCACTCTTATCAAGGTCGGTACGCCAACGAGCCTTAAACCAAAATGATGCAGAATTGTCTAAGCTTTCCAATAATATAATCAGAGTTATACCTTAATATGGGAATTTTCGGAGAAATTTAAAATTTTAAAAACTAATTTTCAATTGTGCCCCCTTGCGGCGAAACGAGGAACTTGACAGTAATTTCCAGAATTTTCTCATGACCGCTTTACTCATAACATTTTTTTTTCCGACAGCTGTACGATTAATGGTTTCCGAGATATAGCCGGCGTCCCTTATTAATGGGCCACCCTGTACTTTTAATTAGTTTGCTTTAACAGTAGGTAATTAATTATAAGGTCACAAAAACTAGAAGGCACTGAAGGCAGTACCTACTATTAAAGATGGTCATGGACTCTCATTATAAAGAAATTATTGAATGATTGGCGTCACAATTTTTAATAATTAATAAATTATGTAGACTTGCTTTATAAAGATGCATTAAACTTGCTTGTCAATGTGTACTTACCATAGACAATTTACCTTATTGTCTATGGTACTTACCTACTAAGTTTGTTAAAATGTTAAATTTTATTGAGTAAAAAACAAGTTATTGGCTGTTAAACTTTTCCTGAACTAACTAGACGACTTTAAATTGCATTCGCTAATAATATCGTTCCAAAGATACACGTTATCACATGCAATTAACTAATAACTGAAAAAGGGTTAAGGATGCCTAGGTATATCAAAGCTGATGAGCAGCAGTAGTTAGCTACTAAGTCATTAAGGTACTAGCTACATTTTCGTAGCCGAGGGCTTTATTCGAACACTTTTTCATGAAGCTATACCAGAACATACAGTGTGTATATAAAGTCTGGAAACGGCTTAATAACATCACAATTTACTGGCCGATTTAAACCAAATTTGGTACAGTTGTGTAAGAGGATCTAACGCACCGCATGACGATATTGGCGTTGTTGCCAGCTTTTTAGTTTGTCTGGAATTCGAACGAGTTTTATATTTTTAAATATAACACCCAGTATATTTTTACATTTTTAAATTCCACATAAAATTATAATTATTTTTTATTAAATGCATTATTAGTCTATACTTCATAGTTTCCGAGATATTGACTCTCGAAAAGTGACATTTTTGAACTTTGACAGCTTATAACTTTCTAACAGTACGTCTTAGAGCAAAACGGCTTACATGTCCCTATCTTCAATTTTTATTATCTTCCCAAAAAAATCAACTTCCGCTTAAACCGGATGTAACTCGAAAGCAGGAAATATAGTTGTTCCGGTTTAACTGGAAGTTGATTTTTTTGGGAAGATAATAAAAATTGAAGATAGGGACATGTAAGCCGTTTTGCTCTAAGACGTACTGTTAGAAAGTTATAAGCTGTCAAAGTTCAAAAATGTCACTTTTCGAGAGTCAATATCTCGGAAACTATGAAGTATAGACTAATAATGCATTTAATAAAAAATAATTATAATTTTATGTGGAATTTAAAAATGTAAAAATATACTGGGTGTTATATTTAAAAATATAAAATTCGTTCGAATTCCAGACAAACTAAAAAGCTGGCAACAACGCCAATATCGTCATTCGGTGCGTTAGATCCTCTTACACAACTGTACCAAATTTGGTTTAAATCGGCCAGTAAATTGTGATGTTATTAAGCCGTTTCCAGACTTTATACACACACTGTATATACCTATACGTTAAAAAATTTGATAGTCACAGGAAAAAACTATTCTTAGTTTAGCTACTTTCGATAATAACATAAAAACTAAACAAAAAATATTAAATTTTAAAAAGCACCTAAGTAAAAATTCTACATAAAGTATATATGTTTTGAGATTCTGATAGGTTTTAAAATGCATTGGTCAAATATACAGGGAGAAATAACAAATAGCCTGCTAAGAAAGATACCTATTTTATATTATTATATTAAATTAAATTTTTTAACAAACTCGAAAAATAAAACTCGGCTAGCCCCTGTATAAATTAATTTGATAGAAAAACTAAAATTTTAAGTTTAAATTAGGGGCAATGCGGTTTATAAACGCCCCCCCCCCCCCTCTCCGTGTCACCTCTACGGTATCGGTAAAAAATAAATACATTTCCTGGCAAACAGAAAAATTCCTGCAAAATCCACTACACAGCGATTTTTTAAGAAAAATGTATAAATAGGAAAGAAAACCCCAAAGTCTTCCTTCACAAAATTTAATAGAATAAAAAATTCTTTGGTTAAAGGTCTCTACATGTTTCGAACGCAGAAACGTTCATCATCAGGAGACAGAAAAATATATTGCTGATGTTTTTAGCAAAAGAGAAAATGATATTAAGTGGTATAGGCTGAAAACCTTAATGGAGCTTTTATATATGGCATCAAATTGCTAAAAACATCAGCAATATATTTTTCTGTCTCTTGATGATGAACGTTTCTGCGTTCGAAACATGTAGACCTCTTTAAACAAAGATTTTTTATTCTATTAAATTTTGTGGAGGACTTTGTGTTTTATTTCTTTCCTATTTATATACTTTCAACTCCACTTTAAGTATGGACTATTTCTTCAAATTAAAAGTGTATAAAATTCTTCCTTAAGTCAACATTATATCATTTCTCTTTTATTAAACAAATAGTCAATTTTCTACCTTATTCAATCTTCCTGCAGTGTCCGTGCTACCAAGATTACAACCAACTCTTAACGACTTTTAAACACGCACAGTGTTATAATACTTTGTACAGTTCGCAGCCGGTAAGTGCTCTAAAAACTCCGACCGTACAAGCAGTACCAACAGTACTAACTAGATAAATTTTACAAAAATATTATATTTTACCTGCTACGAGAAACAAGATTCGTATCGCGAGCAGACTGGGGAATCTTGTAATACCACTATATAATCTAATATATTTCTATTATGATAGGTAGGTATATTATACCACCAACACAGCATTTTGGTACCATGAATATAGTGCAGACTTACTTAAAGAAGAACCTTATTCGTGTTGCTTTTTTTTTTATTGTTGATGTGCTTTTCTCGATGGGAGTTCTGTATGTTGTAAACCTGTTCTGTACAATAACTTGAAATTATAGTTATTATTTAGATCTGCTAAACTATAGTGGAGTTATATAGGGGTTACCATGCACCATGCACCGGTCCTTATACTTTGACTTGACTCTCATCAGCCCTTATCCCATTCTTACTTCAACCGAAGACGTCATTACATTATTTTCTTACATATTTTCGTTCAAAAGGGACAGCATTTTTATAGTATCCCAGACCGCTGAGCGTACCTACTCTGCTGCCCCGGGTACTATCTACCAATGAGAGTGCCACCAGCATTAAGGTTGGTTCTCATGCATCCGTTATTCGACGGCACGATGTCCGAAATTTTAACATGATATGGAAGAAAGTTAAAAATGATTTTGACTTTGTCCGGCGTCGGATAATTTTTAAAAACATTCGGGTGAAATTTGGCGTCATAATATTTCCACCAATATAGGGGCAATTTCGGATTGTCGGATAGCGGATGCATGCTTGAGGTCGTGCCTATATAGGACCTCATGCTAATGGTTCAAGAAACCTTTAACCAAACCAACATAAGAGTAAGTTTATCCGGAAATGAAAAAAACAAACTTTTAATAAAATACCTATAGATATATTTGGGCGCCGATTAGCCCAGCTGGTATATTGGTAGATTCGATTTTTGAATAGTTTTCTAAGGTTTCTAGAGACCTTGACAGTATTTAGTGTTTTACGTAATTTTTTAATTCATAACAAGGTTTCTTTTTTGCAAAAATACAGCCGTTATTTATGGGAACCCCTCAGTAGTACATTTTGTGTCCATGCAACCAGTTATTAATTATCACTGTATATTTAGTTGCCTATGAATAGTCCAAGACTTCTGACTTCTTATTTATGTCAATTGTCAGGTGTCAAAGTGATTGTGATTTGTTTTGTATTTTGGTTATAAATTATAAATGTTTAGGATTTTTTTAAATATTTGCCTTTTCGAAAAGAAAATAATCAAAAATAGGAACCATTTTTCTCTAATAAAAATAGGTTTCTAATATGTACATAATAAGTCGTTAAAAGTATACCTACCTATCACCATGAAAACTGAACAAATAATAGAAAAAACCGCCGAAGACTACGGCAAGTACATTAATGCTGCAAACTTGGACAAAAAGGTAAAAATATTGAAATCAAAGTCGTGTTAACAAATATACAAAGCCATTATTATATTATACCATAATCCATCAACTAATTTGTCCTTTTTTTTTAGTTAGAGCCGGTCAACAAATCAATTGATGACATGCTAGCTCGTCTTGAAGAATTCGAAACAATGTTATCTTTTGTACAACCAGATGTTAAAGACTCCAGTGACATCCTTAAATCAATTATCAACTACCAACCGGAGTTCGATGAGCTCTGTGAAAAGATAGATAGCCTCGAATTTCTTACCGCTCACATAAAAAGTAACTTGGACATGCTGGAGCTAAAAATTGAGGAAGGAGAGTCCAAGATGGGTGTAACTGATGCAACGAGTAAAGTCACAAATATTTTTACACCTCTTTTTGT